>CM040425.1:107956063-109205892 GCA_022702705.1 Papilionanthe hookeriana x Papilionanthe teres | reverse complement strand
AAATGGGGGGCCCTTGGTCCATGGCTCACTTAGCTTGGGCTAGATGGATCTAGGTTTCTAGGGTTAAAATGGTGGCTGTGGAAAGGTTGGTTTAGCCACATTTGGTTCAATTTGGTTAGGTTAGGTCATGGGTTCAATTTGGTCCACTTGGGTTTAGGTTGAGCTAACTTGGGTTTGGGTTTATTTTAGGTCCAAGTGTCTTGAGCAAAATTGTAGAAATGTTTGCCATGAAGAAGTTTCATGAAGACATGGAAAGGTTTTGAGTTCAATTAAAAGGTCAATTAGGTGGATTTTGGGATTTTGGTTAATTTGGGCAAGGTTGGGTCAAGTTGGGTCTAAGTTGGGTTAAGGTTAGGTTTAGACCCAATGAAAAGTTTCAAATGGTTCAGGGGAATATATTGAAGAGTTCCCAACATCAATTGGGAAGAAATTTTAGGATTAGGTCAATCAACTTAGAAGATTTAGGGCATGGATTTAATTTGGATCAAAATGGGGTAACCTTGGTTTTTAAATGGATTTAAGTTAAGCTTAGGCTCAAATTGGGACAATTGAAGGTTGAATGGGTTTCATGGGAGTGTCATGGAAGGTTTAGGATTGAAATTTAGAAGGAAGAAGTTGACAATAAGTTAATTGGGAAATTTTGAATTAAATAGGCAAAATTGGAGATTTATGTTTCAAATGGAATTGAACTCAAATTTGAATCAATTTGGACTTAGATTTGGTTTAAATTGGTATTGAAGATGTTAACTTAAAGTTTATAATTGAAATTGGACAAAATTGGGGTCAAATGGGTTGATTTGGTTTGACATTGGGTCCATTTAGGTTAAAAATGGGTCAAATTGTGGATTTTGATAAAAGTGGGTCAAATTGGTAAAGTTGGCCTATGGTGTAGTTAGATAAAATGAAATAGGGAATATTTGGGTTTTGCTGGAATTTTCTGGGAATTTTTGGAATTTTGGTCCAAAAAGGGTGTTTAGGGTATTAAGAGGTTATTTGGAGGGTAATGGGGTATTTTGGTGGATTTAAGAGGTGAGAACTGTTTCAAAATGATTTTTAAGACTTTTGAGAATTTTGGGTATTTTTTGGGGAGTTTTGTGGTTGTATGGGTATTTTAGGTAGTTTTAAGTAGGTTTGAAGACCCGATGTCAAAACCAGGAATTTTGGCAAAAATGGTATTTGGTTGTGGTAGAGGGAGTGAAGAAGCTTAGAGTGAGTCATGGACCAAGAAATGTCCATTTTGAACATCTCATAAGCTATTCTTAACCCTCTTAGCCAAGGTCTAGGGGTTTGGACTTAGCCACATGAGTGCTCTAATGAACCAGGAGTCAAGATTGGGTAAAGATGGTTTAGGGTTTAGGATAGGTGTGAGAGTGCAGTGTGTGTGCCAGCCAGACCTCACCAAGACCAGGCTACCCAGGGCAATCCTAAGGCTTGAACATCCTATAGGAGTTCATCTTTGTTTTCCTTCACATTGGTCCCAACCTTCCAAGTGATTTGAAGGTTGATGACCATCTATGTAGGATTGCAAAGAGAATCAAGATTTGGTTTGAATTTCTAGGAGCACATCAAATTTTTGGCGTCATTGACGGGGAAGCTTCGGTAAAAACTTTAAGAGAATTTTAGTTGAAGTAATTAGGCATAGTATTGAAAAACTTTAGTGTCATAAAAGTGTTTTCTGTATGAAAAAGTGTTGTAAAAAAATTGTTTGTATGAAAAATAAGGTGTTTGTGAAATGTTTTATTGTGTTGAATATATTTTTTGTTTTATTTGTTTTATTGTTAATGGATTGCTTTTTGTGTTATGTATGCAAAATAAAGGATCTGTAGGACTTATGCCTTTTGGTCCCAATTTAAAAAAATAGAAAAAAATCAAAAAATAAAAAGAACTTGAAAAACTAGAAATGGAAATGGTAAACATTCAAAATCGTAACTTGAAAAATCATCATAAATCATTGAGGGATTATGTAAATTCTACGACAGATGAAATTCACTAAGGTATACAAAACCCTATCATAGAAGCTGACTCATTTGAATTAAATCCAGCGATTATCCAATTGGTACAGAACAACCAGTTTGGGAGAACTTCTTCGGAGAATCCCTATTTACACTTATCTAGTTTCTAAAACTATGTGATATATTTTGTTAAAATGGCATGTCAGACGATGTTGTTAGGCTAAGGCTTTTTACTTTCTCACTAAGGGATGAGGCCAAAATGTGGTTATACTTATTAGCACCTGGCACTATTAAAAATTTGGAGGAGTTAACTCATAAATTCCTAGCTAAGTATTTTCCACCTTCAAGGATTAATAAACTTAGAAACGATATTATCTCATTTTGTCAGTATGAAAGGGAATCAATATACAAAGTCTGAGAAAGATTTAAAGAACTTCTAAGAAAGTGTCTACATCATGTTATGTCAGATTGGTTAATCATTTAAACTTTTATAGTGGGTTAGTAGGATCCCTTAGGTCCATTATTGATGCTGCTGGTGGTGGTTTATTAATATCAAAATCATTTGATGAAGTGTATGCATTAATTGAAGAAATGTCTACAAATGAATTTTAATGGCCCTCTGCAAGGGTAAATCCTAAAAAGTAGCCAGTATGCATGATACAGATGCGATTGCAATTTTGACATCTCAGGTTGCTGCAATATCAAGGAAACTGGACCAATTTGGAATGAACCAGCCTTAATTTACTCTTGTAAGTAATGAAAGTTTATTAGAGCATATGATTGATTCCAACTTTTTATATGAGACTTTAAATACCATAAACAATCCATATTCTAACTTTTACAACCTAGGTTAGAAGAACCATCATAATTTTAACTGGAATCATACTGCTGGTGGTGGAAACCAACAATGGGAAAATAATCATGCAAATCATAATGGAAGTTGAAATAATCAGTGGAACACAAGCTATAGACCTTCATATCCACTGGACTCTAACAATGATAAAAAATTTGAGAATAAGCATATGTCTATAGAAGAAGTGGTATTACAAATGGGGAACCAATTGCAAAGTCAAAATGCTAAGATTAGAAACATAGAGAATCAACTGGGACAAATTGCTAATTCACTAAGCAATAGACCCTAAGAAACACTTCCTAGCAACACTGAGATCAAACCTAAAGAGAAAAATAACGAACAAGTAGAAGCTGTCCAATTAAGAAGTGGAAGAGAGATAGAGGATGTGTTTAGAAAAGAGAAAGAAGTTGTGAGAGAAACAAAGGAAACAAGAAGACCTGAAGAATATGTTTCTAAGGATCTAGAAAAATTAATATCCCCAACTAAAATCAATTTGGAAAGACCAACACCTCCATTTCCTCAAAGAATTAGACATCATAAATTGGATAAACAATTTTCAAAGTTCCTGGAAGTACTTAAGAAGTTAACGATAAATATTTCTTTCACAGAAGCTTTAGAACAGATGTCAAGTTATGCAAAATTTATGAAGGAGATAATAAAAAAAAAAGAAATTTGGGGATTACGAGACAGTTGCACCCAGTGAGGAGTGCAGTGTTATACTTAAAAAAAAGTTTCCTCAAAAACTTAAAGAACCTTGTAGCTTTATAATTCCTTGTGCAATTGGAAAAAGATTATGTGGAAAAGCTTTATATGATTTAGGAGCGAGCATTAATGTGATGCCTCTGTCTATATTTAGAATATTAGGTTTAGCCGATATTTCTCCCACTACTGTAACCCTTCAGTTAGCTGATCGATATATCATTTATCCAAAAGGGGGTATAGAAGATGTGCTGGTTAAAGTGGATAAATTTATATTTCCTATGGACTTTATTGTATTAGATATGGAGGAAGATAAAGAAATTCCAATTATTTTGGGGAGACCTTTCCTTGTTACTGAACAAGCTATGATAAACGTGCAAAAAGGTGAGTTGATTATGAATATTAATGACCAGAAAGTCACTTTTGATGTGTTAAAGACTATGAAATATCCAGCTGAGAGAAAATATGATTGTTTTTTTATGGATGAAATTAATTATCTAAGTAAAGAATATTTCCAAAAAAGTTTTGAAAGTAAGTTAACAGATGAGGTCGAAATGGACGTTCATGATGAGTTGAAAACATTATCTAAAGAAGATTGTATGTATGTTCATGAGAGGTGTGAAATGATGGATGCTACCAAAAATAGTGAAATTTTAATTCCATCTGTTGAAAAATCTCATGAACTTAAGATGGATGTACCCCATACAATTTTAAAGTCTACCTATTTAGGGAATTCATTTACACCACCATTCTTTATATCTTCAGATCCAACTCAATCGCAAGAAAAACCTGAATTGAATGATGAAGAAGATAAAGTTATTAAACTAAGTCTTGGAGGAGAATTTGAGGATATTTTTCAAAAGAACTTTGAGTTGACAAAAGAGGATAAGGAGATTGAAAGACCATTGAAAGAAATTCCTAAGGAATTAGAAAAATCTATTTCCTTAACTAAGATAGATATGGAAAGACCACCTATATCCTTTACTCGGTACCAAGGGGAAGAATTGGAATATAACTTGAAACAAAAAAGTAACATAGAAGATATTGATCCATAATCTGAATTATGTAGAGAGAATCTAATCCAAAATTTGGGAGATCTTGAAGTATCATATAAAGATCCATTTCTTATAAATTTCAAGGATGATATTAATATGCAAATTGAGAACATCAATAGAAGATAATTGGATCTAGAAAGAAATATGAGGAACAATGATATGAATCAACCTCAAAAGGAAGAGCTGAATGAAAAATTAAAATTTAAGGATTTTCTACGAATCCTTGAATCTGAAAAAGATTGGGCGATTGATCGAGGATTACTTAATTGGAAATTTGATCCAGGTGGAATCATTTGTCAGGCTAGCAAAGTTAAACCAAGCGCTTTATGTGAGGGAACCCATAGTTATTAGTGTGCATTGATTTAATATCTTTGGAGTATGATTGTTAGTGTTGTATTGTGTTTGCTTTAGTGTGGATTGATCAGTTTGATTATTGATTGGTAGATGTTTGGATTGTTAGAGGTTTGATTTTATCTTTGTGTGTCATGAGGGATGTGATTCCTTAACTTCTTATTATTGTTAGACTTGTACGTTCTCTTGTAGTAGTTGGATTGACGAGTCCACTATGACTCTGGTCTCACCCAGACTTGAGTTTTACAAGAAATATCATGTATTTTAAAAGTGACAGATCCATCTCAATTTTATTACTTCCTTTCTCTGACTTTGTTTCCATTTGATAGGAGTCGCGAACCTATTTGATGAGTAACTTGTGGATTTTTCACACTACAATTTATAAATGTTAGAGGTACTTAATTAAAGGAATTAGATGATGTCTGAGGTTGGTGCACGTGAACCAATACATCAGAGATAATCTTATCTTTGGGATTATAATCTATAATATCATTCTGAAGTACCTAATTTATTAATGTAATGATTCCGTTACAATTGGAGGTAAATTAGTGAGATGTGATGAGTTAATGAAAGAATTGACCTCATTTATCTTATTTGTTTGTTTTTGTGTTACAACTTTATATAAGACTTGAAGAACATTTTTATATTCCTATGCTGATACTTGTCATGCTAGTTAGAACTTTTACTTAGTCAATTTCATTCTGGCATACTTAATTTAGATTTACTTTCTGCTGCATCTTGATCTGTCCTGATGAATACTTGTAGATGTTTTTAATAGACCTTTGTGGTAGATAGAATTTTTGAACTATTTTTCTTTCTGCTTAATCTCTTTATACTAAATGCTATATATGTTAAAAATCAAGTTTGGAGGTAGGAAGAAAATAATATTTAAAGTTAGTATACTTCCTTTTAGTTTAATATTATTGCATGCATGCTTTAGGCTAGATTTCCTTTTTCCTACGGTCATTCTATCCTGATTATGCTTGTTTAATAATTTGATAGGATGTTGTAGTAGCTATTAAATTCAATTACTTTTTCTTCCTACTACATTTTATGTAATTAATTGCAAATTATTTAAAAATTCAAGTTTGGGGGAAGAAACATTTTTAAAACTAAACTTTATTTGTCCTCAGTAGCTTGTATATAGTTTGATATCACTTTTAAAATGACTTGTGGCATGTGGTGTTATCTTCAGGTTACTATAATTTTGATTTTAGGAATGTTAGAAAAACAAACATAGTTGAAATCCTATGTGAAGAAACTGTTCTAGAGTTAAGATATTTTGTAGAAAACATTGAGAAAATGATTTTACTATTTATGGTAGAAAGGAGTTAAATATTTGAAAAGTTAAGATTCTTAGATTTATACTTATTGAGGATTCAACCTTTATTGAAACCTTTTTCAAACTAATACTTACACTTTTAAAAAGTGAGGAAAGGTTTTAAGCTTTAAACTTTAGAAACGGGATAGTGAAATTCAAAATTATAAAAGGACTATCCAAATATAGTAATCCTCACATAAAAAAAAGAAAAAAAAATGGATTTAAAATGATCTCGAAAGAAAGAAGAAAAAAGAAAAAAAAGAGAAAAAATAAAAGAAAAAGAAAAGTGAAACGAAAAAAAATGTGAGGAGAAACTTGAGGGGAGGTCTAATAAAAAATTGGTTTAACTTGAATCTTTTTAAATGAAAGACTTAAAAACAATCATAAGCTTATTCTTATTTCAAATAGTATTGGTTAAATTGGTATAGATAAGGTGATTAATTTTGTTTTTTTTATATTATCTTTGAATCTTTAGTTTGACATGTTTCAATAAGTCTTGAAGTAAATAGAAAATCAGGATTCCTAATTTGAATATGAGATATTCTTACACTCTATTCCTATGTTGACTTGTTAGAATTTCTTCTATGTTACACTATAATATTTATGAGATAAAATTATAGGAAAATCTATTGAAACCCACAACCACAAGTCAACATATTTTGTTTTTAAACTTATAGTGTTACTTGAGGACAACTAACAGTTAAGTTCGCAGGAGTTGATAAGGCTAAAAGATGTTTGATTTTACATGTACATTTTAAGCTTTATTTTAATGATATTGCACTTTAAAGGAATGTATTTTGCATGTTTTTGGTGTTAGGTACAATAAATGAACTTTTGGAGATAAAGAAACACAAGTAGTGCAATTTGGAGCAAAAACGAGCAAGAAGCAAATTCTGGCCTTGCATATTTCGAAAAGTCTTTCTATGCTTAATCTCTTTTACACTTCTTGCATATTTTGGAATGATATTACACTTTAAATAAAGGTTTTTTTTGCATATTTTTTATGGCTATCTGTTAGGAACGTAACACAACTGAAACGGGGCAAAACGGAGCTAAAATAGAGCCAAACATAGCAAAACAGTGGAGCTACGCAAAACCGGCACAGGGGGCGCCCAAACTAGCACCGTCAGCGTCTGAATCCAGAGAAGAACGTGAATAGGGCACCACCGGCACCCTACCCAATTCCAGCAGTGCCTAAGATGGTTTGGACTCAATTTTAGGTGGTTATCGGTCTTATACATTGAATTTAGACGCTTTTTGGATGGTTTCTTGAGGCACCTCTTGAGAAATTCATCCATATACTATATTAGAACGATTTTATGTCAAGTGGTAGAAAAGTTAGGAAAAATGTGGAGAATTTTTAGAAATCTTAGAATAGTAGTAGAAATGTAGATTTTTACTTTTCTGGAGAGATTGGAGAGGGGGTTTTGAGAGAATCTGTAAGGGTTTGTACTAACATTGCATGGATCAACGGGAGAATTTATGGGAGAGATTTTTATCTTTCTTTCAATGGGAAAAAGCTAAGTATTGTGTTCTTCATTATCTTATGATTTTTTAAATAATTACAAAGTGGATTTGCTTTGATGAAATGAAGTTTTCAGTTGTTTTTTCTTCGTGCTTTGTGATGTCTTTCTCTTACTCTTTCTTCTTATTTGGAAATAGTGGCATGAGAAGATTATGTCATTATTTTCATTCTACTTTTCTTTTGCAATGAGTAGAATTCATATTTAAGATATTGAGATGCATGCTAGAAGAATTTTTAATTATAAATATGATGGTTTTTTACTTGCACTTCATTGACATTACAATAAGGGCCCGTTGTATTGTTAAAATTTGTTGTGATTGCATTGACCCGATAGACTGGTGTAATTCTCAACAAAGTGGAACCACATTTAAATTTCATGGATGGTGAAGTTCATGGGGGTTGAGTGCAAATACATAGAGAAATATAATATTATGGGCATAGAATTGGAGATTTTAGGGTGACAGACTAAAATCCTCAATTCGGTCCTAGTGTTTAGAAACTAAAGTGAGAGTTAGCCTTCAGATAAAGTGAAGTGGGAGCTCTGGAGTGAGAGCCAATATCCTCCCAACCTAACCACGGATTTAGAGACTAAACCTAGGATTAGCCAATGTTCATTATGCACTCGGAAGAAGGTAAAGAATAGCATTGCTCCTATTTGGCACATACTATTTAATGCATCTCATTCCTTTACATTATCCAATTCATTACATAAGAATATTAGATTTTATTATCTCAAAATTCTCCACAACCAATTTATCCAGAAAATGTTATCTTTAGAAGTAACATTTGTATTTAAGAATAGTTATTATCCTTACATATAATCATCTGCATTTAGGAGTAGTTGCAAGATAAAACACCACTTATATCGACCATCCAATCTAAGACTGATAATAGTAAACTAGAATTTTGACTAAGGACCTCTTACCTCACTTACTTGTGGGATCGATAAACGGGACTCCATTAGAGCCCTGTATTACTTGAACGTTACATATACTTGCATAGAACCTCTAGTGTGTGCAATTACTTACAAATAGAAAAATAAGCACAAAAACATTAGACGTCGGGAGAGCATCAGTAGGTGGACATGGATTCTTCATCTTCTTCATAAAAGACAAAAAGTTTAATGAATTTTAGGGTTTTTAAGCTATACTTTTGCCCAATAGGTGAGGCCTCGATTGGGTTGGTTGAGAAGCTTCGTCTTGTATCTCTGAACCTCCTCCAAGTGATAATTTGCTCTGAGATGGGATCTAGGTATGATCTAGACCAAAGAGTGGCTCGGATGTGGCCTAGGACTATGGTAGAGGCCACGAAAGATGGGGATTTCTATTGGGGAAGTGATTTTGAGGTGTGGTGAAGCTTTTGAAACAACCAAAATTGTCGGGTTGAGTTCGTGGCCAAAAAAGGTCCTAGGCTTTTGTGGTAAAAATAGGGTTTTGTGGTGGGAGACTGTGGCTAAGGATGGTGGGGAGTGGGGAAGCCAATTAGGTTAAAGCATGTTAAGTGTGTTAAATGAAAATGGAAAGGGGAGAGAGTATAGTTGGGTCAACCTTGGGTCCAAACCATGTAAATGGGCTTGACTAACCTATCACGATGGTTAGACCCTAAGTTTAGCAGGGGGCTCGGGTTGTCAGGTTTCAATCATAGAGATTAATGCTTAAATTTGGGTTTAGGTGAAGCATGAGCAAGGCAAAGTACATTAAGTGTGATCATTAAAGAGGGTCCCCATTTTACCACTTTGGGAATGGTGACATATCATGGTCCACATGGCTCACATGTGGCTTGGAGGAAGCCTCATGGCTTACATGTTGATTGGCCTAATTTCATGAAGGATTTTAGGAATTTTAGGCATTTTATACCAGAAGTTAAATGTGGAAAATTTTAATCATGAATTTCATCCCCCATGATTTGATTTTAATTAAATGGATGGGTTCAGATTCATGTCATGATGGTGTGGTCTTCTAGATTTATGATTTTATTCTTGATGGATTTTTAATTGATCATGGCTTAATGGACTTTTAAATTAGTCATGATGGATGAGCTTGGGTTTGAAATTTGGTGGAATTGAGTTGAATTTGGATTTTGGGCTCATGAAAATTGGGTTTAAATTTAGAATTGAGGGAAATTTAATTTTAATTTAGATTTGGAAAAATTTGGTGGAAATTGAAAATTTTTGGTGAAATTGGGAATTTTTGGGGAATATGGGTAAAATTGGTAATTTTTTGAAATGTTAGGTGGATTTTGGTGAAAATTGGAAGTCTTTGTGGAAATTTTATAATTTGGTAATTTTGGGTAATTTGGTAGAGTTGGGAAAACTTGGTGGAATTGGTGTGTGAATTGGGTTGTATGGGTGAGGCATGCGAGTGAAAGGTGTATAGGGGTATGGTGGATGTGGTGGTGCGTAGTAGAGTGAAGGTAGTGATGTGCATAGTAGAGTGATGGTAGTGATGTGTAAGGTGAGGTATGGGGGTGTGAATGGCCAAACCACTGATCTACCTTAAATTTAACCATTTTTTTGGATAAATTATTCTTATATTTTTAAGGATATTATACTTTAACGAAAGGTATTTTCATTTTTTTGTTGCAAGTATAAGAAGATGAGTTTAAGAATAAAAAGAAGCAAAAAGGATCAAAATTGGGGCTTAATGAAGAAAACAAATTAAGTCTGGCTCCTAGGCGCCAGAGATGGTTAGAGTAGTTAATTTTTGAATTTTGGCGGTTCCAAAGTATTGGATGAATTTTGAAGAGATGTTTGAATCAACCCTTGGTCATTTTTGCAACTCTATAACTAGGAATTAATTATACAGTAGAGGTGAGTCGTTTTAGAGTCATTCTCAATTAATACTTAGTTTCTTTTACTTTAAATTCAAGTTTATAAGTGTTTAGTCAGTGTTAATGATTCACTGAAGTATAAAGTTCTATAAGAGTATGAAACAGTCAGAAATGTCAGAGAACTTCATAGGATTGCTTTGGTGAACATTCTAGAAAAGTATTTGTAATTTAACTATTAACTTGTGTGCTTTTGTATTAATTATTATGAATAAGTTTTGTTGTGTTAATCCAATGCTTGGCGAGTAGTTTCCTTCTCTTTCTCCTTACAAATATATTGTAATTAAGTCAAGAGGTTTTGATTTTTGTTTTAAGAACATTTTCTTTTTCTTACCTAAAATTGAGATGACATTTTACCAAAACTTCATTTACTTTACAACTTGGCCAATTGTATTATTAAAACCTGTGGAGAAATCTTATAGACCTGACCGTGGGCTAAGAATTCTTAACTTGTAAGTATCACATTTCACTTTGGAAGATCAAAAGTTATCATCTGAAGGGGAGTGCAAATAGATAGGGAGATAAGATTTGATGGGCGTAGAATTGAATGTTTTTAGAGTGACAGGATAAATTCTATCAATTTGGTTTAAAGTGAGGAAAAACGATCACTGGTAGGTCCTATAGATAGGGCACAGTGGCTAATCTAGAATTGAGAGCCTAAAATCTACTCAGCACTACTAATAACACATTCTGCACCAACATTTAGACTAGCCAATGTTCTTTATGCCTGGACCAAAAGGTAAAGAATAGTTAAGCTCCTTTTTGTCATAATACAATATTTTTAAGTTCTAAATAATTTGAATTCTTCTACTTATTACTAAATATTTGTAAGGAGAAAGTATCTTTAAATTAAGAATTTTATTCATTTACTTAAATACTTTCTTGCGCAATTTAGAAAATCTAGTAAGTTTGTTTTTTTTTACTTCTGTTTAATTTTAAAGTAAAATTAAAAATTAGCATTTATTGTTTAATGTCGTTATAATTAAAAATTTCTTTTAATTCACACTTATTTCCCCGTGGGATTGATATATGGGGTTTTAAAAAGAAAATCCTATATTATTTGAAACGGTACGTATACTTGCGTAGTACCCCTAGTGTGTTTATTATTATCTAAAAATTATTTAAATCTCGCACACTAGCCCCTTATTTTAGGGTCAAGTTTACCTATCTTTTATAATTTTAATTATATGTGTAATTGCGGGTCTGCTCAGCCACGCAGAGTTTTCCTAAAGCCTCGTAATTTTATGGGAACTCTCTTTGAGTTTCATCATGTTGGTCGTAACCAACTCAACCAAGCGATGAGGGTTTGAGACCACCAATGTAAGATTTCACAAAAGAATCAGGAGATTGTTTGAGCTTCTAAGTGGGAGTGGGTCCCATCACTAATCTTCTAGGATAGTCAATAGAAAAGTCTTACAGATATATCTTAAGTTCTAGGAGAAAAAAATTAGATCTCACCAAAAATGAGGTCAACACAGGTTAGATTCAAAGTAAATTAAGATAAAAAAAGTCAACAAAACAACAATGAAAACCAAGCATAAAAAGACATCTAGGAAACTAATCTATAGGAGAAAAAAATAAAAAATCACTTACCTTACATCACAAGACTGTGACAATGAGATTAACTACTGTGGATGAGGAAAAAAAACAAAAAAATTTTGATTATGGGATAATAAGGAAAAAAAAGGCAAGAAGTATAAAAAAAACTCAAACCTGAGCTAATTGGTCATTTCAATACAGTGTGATCCTCTCTTTTCAATACAAGCATTTTATAGATCTCCTTCATACATTTGCACTAATTCTCCTTTCACGACCTCTCCAAAACTCATAAAAAATGACCCTAGGAATATTTTCAAAGGAAAACTATTGGAGAAAAACCTTTGGGTTGGTAATGACTCTACTAAAACCTGAAGAGAAGTAGCCTTCGTAATATCCAAGAGTAATTTCCCTCATGGAAATAAGCATATTTATATTCAGGGCATCCAAATAAGAAGGAAACTAATCCAAAATTGAATTCTACGAACAGACGCATCCACTTCCTTTCTGGCATTTTTACTCTAGTCATTGATAGTGGAGTAGAACGGGCATGCATGCCCTGGGCTTGGGTGTATAGGTCTATGCTCAAGAACCCCCATGGAGCTGAACATGTATGTCTTCTTCTATAGAATTAGGTGTAGGTGCGTCGGTTTTGGGCGAAGGTGCGCTAGGCCAGAATTCCTTTATTTCCTCTTTTGACTCTCCAATTTTCCTCTTTTTCTCTCTGTCATCGTCCTCGTCCCGTCTCAACCCGAACACCGTCCGTGTTCAAGGCTTAATATCTCGCCCAAATCTTGATAAAACTTCATGAAATTTGTTTCAGAAGCTTCATCATGAGGAACCGAACACATCCATATGAATTTATACATGTTTTGAATTACTTTGTTTCACAATGTGTCAAACTCGAACAAAATTAGGGTTAAGCAATCTATACCTGACAAAGACTTTATATATGCTTAAAAATGCAAGAATTTATGAATTTTGATTTATATATTTATAATGATTTAGTAAAGTCACAAATTCAACGCAAGTATACGTATTGTATCAAGTAATACAGGGCTCTAATAGAGTCCTGGTTATCGATTCCACAGGGAAGGCAACATTCTTTAAGTCAGATAATATAGCACCAAAATCCAATACCAACTGTAACAATTGCTCAAGTGTACTACAACTAGTGAATGCAAAGTACGGTAATAATAAAGCTACTACAATTACTTATACTTACTAAACTAATTTTGACTAATACACACTAACTTATGTGATTTATAAGATACTTCTATGTGAAAAGTGTCTTTATTCCTGCATAAAGATTATGATGTGTAAATGATGAAGAATGGTAATTTTCTGTATTGTGCCAAATAGGAGCATATTTGCTTCTTTACCCTTAAAAGAGTACCTCCTCTTCCAAGCATGTAAAGAACATTGACATATCTTAAGTTTAGTCACTAAATCTAAGGCTAAGGCTGGGAGGATACCGACTCTCACTACGGAGCTCCCACTCACCCTTCACCCGAAGGCTAACCAAAGGCTTTAGTTACCAATCTTAGGACTAAATTGGGGATCCCATTCTGTCACCATGAAACATCCAATTTGAAGTCCATCCAAACTCGTTTCCCTATTTATTTGCACTCAATCCCCATGAACTACGCAATTCATTCACGGACATTGAATGGGTTCGTCGTTCTTGTTGTAGAACATTCAATTCTTTTGGAATTAATGTTCCTCAACATATTTTAACAAATCAATTGGCCAGATTGAAAAGTAAATTAAGTTCCAAATGAAAGGACAATCACAACTTTTATAACACTTTAAGGGCACATCAATTCCACATCACCACATCATCACTACTTTATGCAAGAATAAAGGCAAAGGAACTACTCACAAATCATGGAGAAGATACAATAAAACATGGATTTTATTTATAAAAGAAGAGTCATACAAACCACAATAGCAAATACAACTTATCTCCTTCTCTTCCCCAAGCAAATTCCTTTAAAGTTCCCTTGATTCCTTTTTTATTCCTTGCAACACTTGATTTCCTCCTTGGAACAAAGATGAAGAAGCAATCTCTCACTTTACTCCCTCTTCTCCCCTCCTTAGAGAAGAATCTCTCTTCAAATCACAAACCCTAACTCTCACTCACACTTTCCTTACACTCTCTACAGTAATCCTCCTCTCCTTTTTCGTTTTGAAAACTTAATTTTATGTTAGGAACGAATTCTCCAAGAGTTTCTTCAAGCACCCTTTCAAAAATCCGCCAAAACTCTTCAATTTGAAATGAACCGACATAGGGGGCCGGCGGCGCCCGATAGTGACGCCGGCGGTGCCCTATCCTGCCAATAGTTGCTGAAATTTTTGGAAGAGGGTGCCGGCAGCGCCAGAAGCTGTTTTCCTCCAAATTGCTCCATTTTGCTCCAAATTCGTTCCTTTTTGCATCCTTTCGCTCCAATCACCTATAATCATCATACCTGCAACAAATCATGAAAAATACCTTCCTTTAAAGTGCAATATCACCAAAAATAGGTAAAAATATATAGCTAAAAGAGTATATATTTTTGGTGCATCAAAATCCCCCAAACTTAACTATTACTTGTCCTCAAGTAATCCTTTTACTACATAAAGATATAACCCATAGCAATGTACTTTTCACCTGTTGAATACTAAAATCTTTCATTCAAAGAAATATATTGGAAAGACTTTTAGAAAGAAATTCAGTGACTCAAGTCAACTCTACAGGTATAAGAAAATTCAGTAATCAAGTCTAAGGGTTCTAGTCTCCTATTTATTTCAAGAAAAACTATAATTTGACACATTAAGAGTGACTTAAAATATTATACTCATGCTAACTTCATCAGAATGTAGGCTAATACTTTAAGTATAAATTCAGAAATGAAATCAGGTTCTCCCTTTAGGATGACTCACGTGAAGCAAATTTTTGATTAGGCATCTCCTCAAGCTTCTCCTCATCTTTCTTTTTTTTTATTTCTATTTTTTTCTTCTTTTTGGGATTGTTTTTCAATCCATCTTTTCATTTCTCTCCTTTTTTTTCTTTTTTTTTGATGAGGATTACTGTATCTGGATAGCCTTTAATGATTTTGAACTTCACTCTCCTCTTTATAAAGTTCAAACCTGAAACACCTCTTTACTTTATACATAGGTATCAACTTTATTGTTCATCATAAAGTCACAATCTTTTCTCAACATATAATACTTTAAGTCTCTTAATAATTTCAAAAATACAGTTTTCTTTACTTTAAATGGTTAACTATAATCAAATCATTTCATACCAAATATCTTACCCTTATAAAATCAACCTTTATCACCAAAAACTTTCATCAAATATTTTTCAATATTTAATTGAAATAGAATCTTAGTTATCTAAAGTGAAGTTCTACTGCTAGGAATTATGTTAATAATTTTTTTTGAAAATATTTTAATTTAGGACAAATAAGAGTTAATATCCTTTCTACCCTCCCTCAAACTTAAATTTTTGCAATATAATAAAAGAGAGTAAAAGCACTAACCTTTTTGTGCCGGAATTTTGAAATCTTCATAATCTACCTGATATTAATCAAAATTTTACAGCTAGCAAGTATGAAACAATTAGTAGTAGTGATATATATAACATTTAAAAATCTGCAGGGTAAAGAAAAAAATACCAACATTGATACATTTTTTAACAAAACATTACAAATACTAATAAACTATCACAACATTAAACATAACATTTAACATTTTTAAAGTTTCAAGTGCAACTACTACATTAAAAAAATACTACAGTACATCTAAAGAAAATACTACAAACAACTTCACACACTACAACAGTACAACACAATGACACATAACAAAACATAAAAGTACAACACAGAAGTATAAAACTACCACTCATCATCACCAGCATCGTCAGCAGGGTCGGAAGGTCCAGGCCTGTACGGTGTATAACCAAGGCAAGCAGGAAATATCACCCCAGTATCTCCTTTCATAAATCTGGCCTGAGCATCATAATAAGCAATATCTCAACTCTTCTCTGCAAATAGTCTTCATTCACATCACTCCTAGCCTCAAATACATCCATCCAACTATGCATCCTATCAATACTATCACTTTTCAATCTCAACTGCTCCATGACATCAGATAGTGTCGGGGGCTCAGAA
This sequence comes from Papilionanthe hookeriana x Papilionanthe teres, assembly GCA_022702705.1. Taxonomy (NCBI): domain Eukaryota; kingdom Viridiplantae; phylum Streptophyta; class Magnoliopsida; order Asparagales; family Orchidaceae; genus Papilionanthe; species Papilionanthe hookeriana x Papilionanthe teres. The sequence goes on along the minus strand of CM040425.1, from coordinate 109,189,620 downwards.
GTAGATGGAACATCATGGCTCGTGGTAGGAATATCAGTACTCCCACTCTCCTCTCTTGCACCCACATGAGCCTCATAAGTACGAATAATGGTCTTCGTAATCTGTCTCAAAGGTATCGCCACTTCCTCAGAACTACTATACTCAACTCCAGACTGAACACAAAGGGCATGAACTAGGGCACGATGTCCTAATCCACCAGTGGTTTCTCCTTTGGTAATAGAGTGAATGCTCTTGAAACAATGGCTCCAATTGTTGACCTCATTTTTGATGAGGTCTTCTCTCCTTCTTTTTAGTACTTAGGATCTAGCCTTAGGCTTTTCCTTTGACTATCCTAGAGGACTAGAATTGGGACCCACCACTTAGAAATTCAAACCACTTCCTAACTCCCTGCAAACTCCACAAACTTGATTGTAGACCCCTAATCACCTAGAGGGTTGAAATTAAATGTGGAAGTTTAAAGGATGAGTTCTCATAGGACTCTTTGGCCTTAGGATTGCCACAGGGTGGCATGGTCTGGTGAAGGGGCTGACTTACACACACACTACACCTATACACTACACTTTCACACACCTCTTAAAACCCCACCCATACCCAATTTGACCTCCTGACTCATGAAGGTGATTCACATGGATGGTCCTTAACCCCTAAGCCCTCGCGTAGAGGGTTGGGAACAACATAGTGGATGCCTCAAATGAGTCCCTTCATGGCTCATGTGGGCTTGATGTGGCTTCATGACTCAACCAAAATGATTTCATTTCACTTACATTTACCCAATCTTCAATTTTCTAAATTTTCAATTTTGACCCCGGGACCCTACACCCACTTAAACTCTACCCAATACCATGAAACCAACCAAAATTTGCAAAATCACCTAAACTACCCAAAATTCTCCAAAATCATTCCTAAACATGTCCTCACCAATCAAATTGATCATCCATAGCCAAAAAGACCAAAAATTCCAAAAATACCTCCCAATACCCTCCAAATACCCAAAATGCCCCTCTTAGCCAAAAAATCCAAAAATTCAGAAAATTCCCAGAAAATTCCATAAAATCCCAAATATTCCCAATTTCATTTTGTTCAACTACACCATGGGACAATTTTGTCAATTTACCCCACTTTTATCAAAATCCCCAATTTGACCCATTTTAACCCAAAGTGAACCCAATGTCAAACCAAACCTACCCAATTGACCCAAATTCTGGTCCAATTCAATTCTAAACTTCAATTCAACATCCCCAACACCAATCTAGACCAAATCCAAGTCCAATTTGATTGACATTTGAATCCAATTTCACTTTAGGCCTTAAAGCCCAATTTGAACCCATGACCCAAACTTAGCCCAAACTCACCCAATTCAACTCCAATTAACCCCAAATCTTTTCTAAACCTTCATTAACATTCCCATAAACAAAACACTAACATGATTTGCCCAAAGTTTAGACCCAAACCCCACTCAAATTCAACCCAAAGCTAAAAGGCCCAATTTTGACCTAAACCTAAACCTAGCCCAAATAGACCCAAACCTCAAAATCAAAACCCAACCAAAGCCAAAACCTCTTTGAAACATTCCCATAAACATTTCTCAACATTAATTTTACATCAATTTCAACTTTAGCCCAACTTTGGCCCATGGTAGCCCATTTTGGCCCACCTTAGCCTCTTTACCAAAAAGCCTAAATTCAACTCAATCCAAACCCAAATCACCCCACACTTGTTTCAAACCACTCATGACACATCCCTAAACCAAACTCAACAATTATTTGGCCCAACCTCTTTACAAAATATCCATCCATAAATTCATTTTTAAACTTAAAGGCCCATTCCTTAAACCATTTTAAAAGCCCATCTTTTACCACATCCAAAGGCCCAAAATTGGTCCCAAAGCCCATATGACATTTCCCCCTCATCATACTTCCAATTAAACTCAATACCTAAATCCTAAATTCATCATTGGATTATTCCAAAATTAAACCTCATGACAACTCTCACCAAAATGCCAAAAGTCACAAAATCCATTTCCATGAAATTGAACCAACTTTTCCCTAAGCCACATGGAGCCATGCACGAGCCATTCACAAGCCATATGAAGCCATGAAAGTTTGGCATGTGACCATGCCATTAATGGTAAAAGGAGGGGCTCCTTTCCTAATCTTTCATTAAGCCTTTTTAACCTTATCCATGACACACACTAAACCATGTTTAGCCACCTCATCATGGATAGAGACCACACCATCCTCTCTTGGCTGACCCAACTGATCCTCTCAGCCCAAAATCAGGCCATGGGGAGGTGCACCCAACCCAAACCAATGGGTTGACCAAATTGAAGCCAAAATGACCCCTTCTCCATTCCATTTTAATTCAGCCCCTTTACACATGGCAATTGCCAATTGCTTGCACCAAGTCCCGACCACGACCCACCCGACCTTGAGGGTGACCCATGCTCGGCCGGCCGGCCACCCGGCCGCCGGAAAACGCCATGCCCGAGACCTCGGGAGAGGCCAAGCTTTGGAATTCTACCTTGCCGAGCCGCCTCACTCCAAATGGCCATTGCGCTGTTCTTCTCCTCACCTAAGCAGCTGATCCCAGCCCTCGACTCCCCTCGGGAGGCCCTCCAAGCCTCTCCTATTTAAACCCCTCACCCTCTCGGCCAAAGGACGTGTTGAACCGGACCATACCAAAACTCGCCAAAATCACTCCTCACTCCCCTCCGCACTTAGAGCAATTGATCCCCACTCGTTCTCCTCGCTCTAATCCCCATCGATCGAGCTCAATTTTGGAGCTCAATTCTCGAGCCGAACAGGACACTCCTGAATCCTTCACCAAAATCAAATTAAACTCACCTACACCTTCACCAGGCCAAGAGAAGAAGTTTTCCAGTGAAAGCCCCCTCTCCGAGCCACCCAGTTGTTCCAGACTCCAAAGGTTGTGATCGGCTCTGGTGGAAATCATACCTAGACAATTCACCAAGCCAAGGGACTTCATCTGGATCTTGCTTGGACCCAATCGAACGTGACATAACCCTCAGATCGAAGCTTCACTTCTCTGAGCAAAGGTATGAACTCCTTCTTCTCCCAGAGCTTCGACCGATTCTCCATTTTGATTGGCGTGATTTCATAGCATGTTCACCGTATGGATGTGTTCGTCTCTTCGAGACGAATCCATAGAGCATAAGAACACGAAAATCCGTTAAGAATCGAGTGAGTTCTTAGGGGTTAGAATGTGGACGATCACGGATCGCACCGGTCGTAGACGATGACCGAGAACCGTCTGGATCGCGCGTGTATCGGATGGACGCGCTCGGATTGCGTCGGACCCGGCAGATGGTACGTGAACCGCGGGGCCCCGGACAGCCGAGTCAGATGGCGGCGCCGAACCAGGGAGTGACGCGTGTCGATTCGGAGCCGCCGAGGTTGAGTCAGCGCCGATGTGGATAAGTAGAAAATTAGGTATTTTCTCGATTTATTTAAATACCGGAACTTCAAAAATCCATATCTTTGTGTAGAAAAATCACAAAAATAAAATAAAAATACCCTCTTGCTCAGTGAACAGAGGAGAATAATATGAAAAAGAAATTAATTAATTTTGTCTAGTACTTTATTTTTAATTAATTATTTACTCCGTGCATTGTTTTAATTCTCCATGCATTCATGCAATTCACCATGGCATGAGACCATAGGGCTTTTGAAGCCTCTGAACCTGGGAACATTCCCTGAATTTTCCAAGGTCAGAGACCATCTCTGTGAAAAGTTATTGATTTTTCAAATGCATGTTGCTGTTTTGAGTTTTTTAATTCCAAAAATTAGCATGTTGTGAAATAAATTCTAGAAAAATTTGGTGATGTTCCTTATGACCAGAGAACCCTAGGAAAAATAGGACTTGAGTTAATTCACTCAGATTAACCCTAATTGGCCTAAATACCCAAAATTGAACTTTAATTAATTAGAGTTAACCATAGATCAAATTGACTTGAAATCAATTCCCCACTAACCTTTAGGATCAGAGGAATCCACCATAAAAATTTCAAGTCAATTGGACTTGGTTAGCCCCATCAAATGGGTTGATTAAGCCACTTAGCCAAAATTAAACTTCAAAATTTCATAACTTTCAAAATACTTTTCAAAAATTCACCAAATTGGTTTTGAAGCCTCTCTGATATCAGGGGAATTCAAGAAAATTAAAATTGTAATTTTCTAAAAAAGTTGATTTTTTATCATTATTTTAATATTTTAATAATTAAAAAATAATAAAAATTACAAAAATAATAAAATTCACCAAAATGTCAAATTTTGAATTCTAACCACTTAGGAACAAACCCCATATTTTTCTTATGTCTCTAGGTTGAGATATTAAATTTTAAAGCCTTGGAGTAATTTTTAAAATTAAAAAATACATTTTCTAGCATTTCCACTAAAATAATTCCAATAAATTAAGGAAAAATCAGAAAATTGTAAAATTTGGTTCTCTGGAATCTTTGATATCAGAGAGAATTTTAAAAATTATAAAATCCATTTTTCAACATATATTCTATTTTTAAATTAATTAATACTCCAGAACTTAAAATAATTTTAATAAATAAAATATAATTCAAAAAATCACCAAAATTGTTCCAAGTGGTCCTCTGGTCATTAGGAATGTCCCATAATTTTCTTAAGGACAGAAACTTTCCCTTGGTCATATTATTAAATTTTCCTTGGAAATCTTTATTTTCCTCCAAAAATAATTACATAAATAAATTAAATACAGAAAAATCACATTTTCTCCTCTAATATCTTTATTGACATATGAGTGAAGTCACATAAAAATTTCAAATTCATTTGAGCTCAATTTATTGAGTTATGAAATTATTAAGCTTGAAGGGCAAAATGGTAATTAAAATTTTAACCCTTAATTAAAACTTTAGGCTTAATAAAATTAAAGAGTAAAATATTTGATCCTAATCTGATTTGGATGATTGAAATTTAAATAATTAAAGGGTAGAAACCTATTAAACAATTCAACAATAATTGAAATGAATTTTAGTTAAGTAATTAATTAAAATTGGAAGAATAGTAAAATTGGAGTTATTAAAATAGGGATGTTATTAGGAAGAAATTTGTTCTTTAATTTAAGAATCCCTAAATTAATCATCTCAATAATATTTAATCCCTAATTAAAATGATAATCCAAGTTTAAGGTTTAAAATGCTAAAAGACTTAATCATTAAATTAAGTTAAGGTTAAATTATTTAAAGCAAACCCTTTTAAAATAAAATATTAAATTAAATTAAATTAAATTAAATTAAATTAAAACAAATTAAATTAAATTAAATTAAAACAAATTAAATTAAATTAAAATTAAATTAAATTAAAATTAAATTAAATCATATTAAATTAAATTAAATTAAATTAAACTAAATTAAATTAAATAAAATTAAACTAAATCAAATTAAATTAAATTAAATTAAATTAAATTAAATTAAATTAAAACTAAATCAAATTAAATTAAATTAAATTAAATTAAATTAAGCTAAATCATATTATATTAAATTAACTTAAAATTAAGTGAAATTAAATTAAACCACATTAAATTAAATTAAGTTAAGTTAAATTGAATTAAATTAAATATAGCATCACCTAAGTCATAAAGAATTCAAAATAAATCTAAAATAACTCGAACACTTATTCCAAACTTAAATCATTAATTTGAACTTAAATTTGAATCACAAATCATCAAATATCATTTTGCCCTTAGGAGCTTTTATTATTATAACTCCTAAATGGAGTATCAAGTGAAATGTCACTTCACTCATAAAGATATTCAAACATCCTAATTCACTGAGCAAGAAATAAAACTTAACTTAAACACCCTGGATGATTAATTCACTTGCACAATAGAATTCATTTGGACTTAGGACAATTCCCGAAATATTGAAAAGATGTTTAAGATTCGTCTCAAACACTTCCTCAATATGATGGAATGTCCTTAAGAACAAATTGAGCTTAGTTGTTCTTTGGTGAAGAAAATCATCCTTAAAACCAAAATTGAAGACCTAGACGTCATAGGAGTGACTAGCTATAGGATTAGGATTTTGGTAGAAAACCATAACCCTTCCCTTAGCTTTACCTAGGAAATTGCTATAAATGCTTAAATACTCTAAATTGTATTTTAAGTGCAGCTTGGGATGACGGGAAGACCCTCCAGGTACGCTTTTATTTTATTGCAATTTATCTTACTGCAATTCATTTATTCGTGTTGTACTTTACCTTTCTTGCATGATAAACAACGAGTTTCATGAAAACCTACACCTTTAGGACGAAAACCAAAGCTGAAACCCATAACTAAATTAAAAGACACTACAAGATAAAATTCACCGCCACAACATTCAAAATATAAAACAACTCAAAATTTAATCACAAACGGAACAACAAAACTACAACTACAATTAAATTAAAACGTCTCATTGAATGATCGGGAATACCTCGGATGATGTAACCCGCGTGTTGCTAACGGGATTTCCCACGGTCTAAATGAAAGTGCGGAACTCATTTAGTTAAGTTTAGCAAATTCATACGGACTAAGTGAATTCGATGAAAATAACGGTGCGGGATGACGGAACCGTGGGATCTTAATCGGTTCGTTTAATCAACTCTAAGACACTGTTTTAATTAAAACATTAAAGACACATGGAAATTAAGGCTTTCTCTAAAACCAAACACTTCTCTCATCTCCTGATTTATGACTTCTAAAACTAAACCTCTGCAACAACAAGGAGCTTGGAGCATGGTGGGCAGCTCGGCCATCGTCATCAGCAAAGCTCGGATCTACTTCAACAAAACTTTCTTAGAATTAAACAATCAACTCATAGGACTTCGAGGTAGTTTGCCTAGTGCAACATAAATCCTCAACTCTTCGTTAGGCATTTGCATGATCATGTCATGTAAATTAAACCCTAACCGGTCTTAGGACTCCGAGGTAGTCGTTCGGTACGACATAAACCCTCACATTTTCGAGGCTATTTGTATGATTTTATTATACAAATATAAGTCCAAATTAACTAAAATTGGCAAGATTGAAATATAAGATAACATTAGGACCTTCCTAAATTCAAGCCGAACAATAAGATAGACGGGAAATTACTGAAGTTAGCTTCGAATCTGTGATTTCTCCTACCTTTCTTCCTTTGAGTCCCCAAAATAAAATGTTCCAAATTTGATCCAGTCCCTATTGAAATTCCAATATTCAATCCCTTGAAAACTTAAACTTTGAAATCCTTGATAGCAGAACTACTGATTATTATCGAGAGTTTTCTTACGTGATTCCCGTCACTTAAGATGTAATTAACTATAGGGGCTTGCCCTGATAGGGAATTTTAAGAACCCAGGTAATATAAACCCTGTTTAATGTTTTCATATTAAACAGGGGAATTTGTCGACTTATAAAATTGGTTCGCAGACCAAACGGACGTCACAAATCTTCTAGTTTATTTAATCGAGCCCCATCATCAAGTAGTGTGTCTATTCTTCGGGATAGATACACAGCTTGTGATGTGGCGCTCATTTATATAAACTATTTGGGATGTGAGATCAGTTTGATTTCATATCTTAAAATTTTCAAATTTAAAATTATTTTCAAAATCAAATATTACTTTTCAAATTATTTATTTAAATTAAAATTAAAAAATAAGCTGTACACCAATATCGATCTTCTTCATATTCTGGATGCAATAATTCAAAATAGCTCGATCCTTAGTAACTTCATTGTGATGATAAGAAGGTAATAGTCTCGCAGAAATGAAATAATGTCACACTTTAGAAGCCACATTTAAAGTAGAAGCAGGGAAGTTAATCATCCGTCTCTGATTCATCTTCAACTCCCTCTTCCATCGGTCAGATACGTGATCACACTCATCAAATTCCCCTCACTAGTATCAAAATTCTCAAATTCACAAACAAAAGGTTCTTGAATTTGATAAAATGTGTTGATACGTGGTGGGGTAAACTCAACCAGTTTCCCTCGGACTAGCACATATTCCGTCTCAGACTAGAGCACGTTAGCAAAAAATTCTCGGACTACTCCCAAAATAGCATTAGCAGAAAAGTGATAGAAACGCTCCTAATTCCGCTCAGAAATCAACTGTTCCAGAGATCCACTAGGATTCTCAAACGCTTGATCCTGAATACACTTCTTATTTTGCAACAGAGAGTTAAAGCAAAACTGAGCCTTAATATTAACAAATCTTTCATCGTCCCAATCAAATTTTTGCTTCCCCTTACTCATTCTAGGAGCCATGTGAATTTCTAAAAATTGCAAAAATTTACCAATAAATCCCAAATCCACAATGTACTAACTCCAAGCATTAATCTAAACAAGTAAGAACAAATTCCACCATAGGAAACCTCACTTTTTCTCAAAAATCTCCCAAAAATATCATCCAAACAATGTGAGAGTTTCTCATGGCTAAAATCCAAAAATTTTAGCTTAAAGTAAAGCTCTTACCAAGAGAAGTGCAGATCCGGCCTCAGAAATCCTCTCTACTCCGAGATCTAACAAGCCCTAAAGCTTCGAAATTGCAAACATGGAGGTGGGAGACGAAGGAAATGGCGGAAAAATGGGTCCCAGGCAATTTTCGTGAATTTTAAAGGGTCCCGGGCTATTTTTAGCATTTGGGCGCCGGCGGCGCTCTATTCAAAATAATAGCTAAACTTTCTGGATTTGGGCGCCGGCGGCGCCAGTCCAAAGTACCATTGGGATCAAAAATTTTTTTTGTTGCAATTTCAATTGTTACAACCTCTGCAGTCCTATTTAAAACATCAACAAGCATATATTTCATCTCACAAACACTAAACAACATAACTTCACACAAACAACACATCACATCACTTTCATATATAAAATCCATGATACAATGATTACACACATATGTTCATCAAATAAAAGCAACACTCCTTAGATCCTTAGTGTTGCAAGTACACTAAGATAAGCAAACACTAAGTCCTAAGTACACACAAGAAATCAAAGCATAGTCCAAGCACACCCTACTAAAGCAAAGCAAAGCAAAGCAAACAACATAATAATCAAAGCAAACACTCAAACATAACAAAGCAGCATACATAATCCACTAATTACTCCTCATCAGTCTCAGAACTATCATCCTCTCTAATATCTCCAATTGATTGGCGATGAACGAACAGATTGTAGAAGGGACGATATGGGAATTCATCAGATGAATCTTCAGCCACCACAGCATTCTTCTTTAACAGATTAATCAAACCCAACTCAATCTGACCAGTATGATCAAATTGCTCTTTCATCCTTCAATCAATGTGATCAAATAAATCATAAATATTATTAATAGCATTCAGAACATTATGTACCTCATTTTCCAACTTCTTTATCTTCTTCAATATCACCCTCGAACTTTCAGAATAGTAAGGCTGAATAGGTTGTGAACTCTTAGTGGGCTGATCAGCAAGCAAAACCATATATCCTTCATCTCCTATTGCTCGGTAGTCACAAAGATCATTTGGATCAATAGGTCTCCAGGGGAGAAGAACATTTTCTCAACTCTCATATGGTACTTGTGATTGACTGCATAACAGAAATATGGTGGACGGGTGTCCAAGCCCATATTTAGAACCATGAACAATCAATCCCAAAACAGATTTCGTAATGATTGATCCAAGATCCACTGGCCTTCCAGTTTGTATACAGAAATTCAGAATAGCACTTTCCTTCGTTACCTTACTTATCTTCATAGTAGGAATTAATTTTACTGAAATAAAGTAATGCCACTGCTTTGATACTGGATATAAGGATAAAGAAGAGAAACTGAAATATCCATTATCCCTTACTTTTCATTCTTCATTCTCATCCATCAAATAATGATAGATTTCATTCATATCATCGCTCGTCGCATTAAAATTTGCATAATGAAAAATAGGTACATTCTCAATCATGAAGAGAGCATTAATCCTCGCAGGAGTGAATGGTACATACTTACCTTGCAAAAAAAAACACATCCTTGGTTGATCCCATTCAGATTTGCATAAAATTCTTTCACGACCGGAACAACCACTGCGGCGGTAGTGTAGCATAACACTTCCCAACACCTTTGCTTTACTATCTCCTCAACTCTTGTAGTCGGACTCTACAAACCTCGATTCACAAAGCCTCTTTCCTTAATAATCCTTTTTTTCATCATCACTTTATGGAATAGACATTGCGCCTCAAAACTAATGAACTTCCGTCTGTTGTAAATGCGAGATCTACGGAGTTCAATGGAGTAGGAATCCATTGGATGTGAATTGGGAAAGGAAGTTTTTGTTTTTCTAGTGGTTATGGGTTTAAAATGGAGTTTTGGGGTGTTTTAAGGAAGAAGATCCCGCTCAAAACCACCAAAAACCGCATTTTAAAAATTAAAAATAGTCAACCAGAATTTGGGTGCCGGCAGCAATCGAAAGGCGCTCAAACTAGAAATTCAGCTATTTTTAAAAGAATAGGGCGCTGGCGGCGCCAGTGGTAAAAATTTTCACCGAACTTCGTTTGGCTCGAAATACTTCATTTTCGCAATACGATCCAATATATTTTTAATTTTTAACTTATTCAGTGGTAATTAGGATTCTTAAATATCAAACTAAAAGCACAAACAACAATAAGCAAGCAAACACAACACACAAGTACACATGGGTTCCCTCCCATAAAGCGCTTGGTTTAACATCATCAGCCCATTAAACCATTCAGTTAGCTAGGATGACTCAGCAATAAAAGCACTTTGAAATCTGGTAAAAACCCTCCAAAGTAAGGTTTCAAACGATGCCCATTAACCTTGAAAATATTTCCAGTTTTAGGATCCTCGATATCAACAGCTCCGAAAGAATGAACTTTCACTACAGTAAAAGGTCCCATCCATCTGTACTTAAGTTTTCCAGGAAATAATTTCAATCTCGTACTATATAATAAAACTCTTTGTCCAAGCTCAAATTGTTTTTTCAATATCATCTGATCATGCCACAATTTCATTTTCTCTTTATAAATTCTATCATTATGATATGATCCATTTCTAATTTCTTCCAACTCATTCAATTGCATAAATATTTTCTCTCCCGCATTTTTCAAATTAAAATTTAACTCTTTAATCGCCCAATATGCTTTATGCTCCAATTCAACCAACAAATGGCAAGTTTTACCAATTACTAGTCTATAAGGAGACATTCCAATAGGGGTCTTAAAAGCAGTCTTATAAGCCCATAATGCGGTATCTAATCTAGCAGACCAATCTAATTTATGAATATCCACTGTTTTCTCCAAAATTCTTTTAATTTCCCCATTCGATACTTCTGCTTAACCACTAGTTTGGGGATGAGAAGCAGTAGAGATCCTATGAATACTATTATATTTTTCAATTAATCTCTTATTTTGATTGTTTCTGAAATGGGATCCACCATCAGTTATAATCACTCTCGGCATTCCATATCTTATAAATATATTTTTCTTTAAAAATTTAGAAACACTCAGGAGCATCGAATCTTGGTAAAGCAACGACTTCGATCCATTTCGAAACATAATCGACGAGTGACCGAGTATATATAAATTTCCAAATGAAGGTGTAAATGGTCCCATAAAATCTAATCCCCATACATCAAAAATTTCGACTTCCAAATTATAATTCGGAGGCATTTCATTTCTTCTAGAAATATTACCTACTCTTTGACATCGATCACAAAATTTAATATATTTATAAACATCACGAAAAAGAGTAGGCCAATAAAATTCAGATTGTAAAATCTTATAAGCCATTTTATCAACACCAAAATGACCACAAAATTCATAATCATGACATCTCTGAATAATTGGATTAATTTCTTCATGTGGCACACATCTTCTAATAATCAGATCCTTACAATGTTTATATAAATAGAGCTCATCCAAAAAAAAATTTAGCATCATATTTATTTTTTTTTGTTGTTGCCTTGTTAAATCTGATGGTAAAATATCACTCACAATATAATTCACAATATCAGCATACCAAGGCAAATTCTTTTCCATAAGATTATACAATTGTTTATCAGGAAAATTTTATGTAACTTGCTTCTCAAGTTCAGATAATTTATCATATTCTAATCTTGACAAATGATTAGCAGTTTGATTATCAGATCCTTTCCTATCAACTATCTCAAAATCAAATTCTTGCAAAAGGAGTATCAATCTAATCAATCTAGGTTTAGCATCCTTCTTTTGCATTAAATACTTGATATTTAAATGATCAGTATGCACTATACTTTTAGTCCCAATTAAATAAGGTCTAAACTTATCAAAAGCAAATACTATAGCTAATAACTCCCTTTCAGTAGTGGTATAATTAATTTGAGCATCATTAAGAGTATTACTAGCATAGTAAATGACTTTGAAAATTTTATTATACATTTGCCCCAACGTAACTCCAATAGCATAATCACAAGCATCACACATCAATTCAAAGGGTTTCTCCCAATCTGGTGAAAAATTTATAGGAGAAGTGATTAATTTTTCTTTTAGTAATTCAAAAGCACTGAAACATTCATTATTAAAATCGAACTTCCTATTATTTTCTAGAAGTTGGCACAAAGGTTTAGTAGTTTTAGAAAAATCTTTAATATAACGCCTGTAAAATCCAGCATGTCCTAAGAAACTCCGCACCTCTTTAACAGTAGTGGGTGATGGTAATCTCTCAATCACTCGAATTTTAGTAGGATCGACCTCCATACCATATTCATAAATTTTATGCCCAAGCACTATTCCTCCTGCAACCATAAATTGACATTTTTCCCAGTTCAGAACTAAATTTGTTTTCTCACAGAGTTCAAAAACTTTTGCCAAGTTTTCCAAACAAATATCAAATGAAGTTCCAAACACAGAAAAATCTTCCATGAAAACTTCTATTCCATTATCTATCATACTAATAAAGATAGACATCATACATCTTTGAAGAGTTGCAAGTGCATTACACAATCCAAAAGGCATTCTTCGAAAAGCAAATGTTCCATAGGGGCTAGTAAACGTTGTCTTTTCTTGATCCACAAGAGTAATAGGTATTTGATGATAACCAGTATATTCGTCCAAAAAATAATAGTATTTATGTCCAGCAAGTTTATCTAACTTTTGATCGAGAAAAGGAAGAGGAAAGTGATCTTTTCGGGTGGCAGCAATCATTTTTCAATAATCAATACAAATTCTCCATCCATTAACTTGTCTAGTAGGTAAAATTTCATTCCTTTCATCCACTTCCACAGTCACTCCGCCTTTCTTCGGTACACAATGAATTGGACTTACCCAAGCACTATCCGAAATAGGATAAATAATTCCATCATCAAGCCATTTTAAAATGTCCTTCTTAACTACTTCTTTCATTATAGGATTTAATATCCTTTGCGGATCAATTTTAGATTTATGTTCTTCATTTAATAAAATTTTATGCATACAGATCAAAGGACTGATTCCTTTGATATCTGCCAAAGTCCATCCAAAAGCTTTTTTGTATCTTTTTAAGATTTCCAATAATTTTTGTTCTTGATATTCAGTTAACTCCAAAGATACAATAGCTGGTAGGGTAGATGATTCTCCTAAGAACATATACATTAAATGCTTAGGGAGAATTTTCATCTCAAGTTCAGGAGGTTTAATAATAGATGAAATTAAACTTTTATCTCCACCTTCCAAGGTATCTAACACTTCAAATTTCTCCTGAATATACTCCAACTCCTTATTCTTCTCATTATCTGAATCTTTTTTATTTCCAGTTTCATCTTCAATTATATTTTCATATTCCACTTTTTTTTCAAACATCTCTTTAAAATAATCATTTCTCAAATATTCACAGACTTCCATCCTAAAACATTCATTATTTTGCAACTGAGGGATACTTCATAGACTTCAAAATATTAAAGGTCACCTCTTGATCATTAACTCTCATAGTTAATTCCCCTTTTTGAACATCAATTACAGCTCTTCCAGTAGCTAGGAATAGTCTTCCTAAAATAATTGGAATTTCTTTATCTTCCTCCATATCAAGCACAATAAAATCCACAAGAAAGATAAATTTATTCATTTTAACTAACACATCTTCTACCACTCCCTTAGGATAAGTAATAGAACGATCGACTAATTGAAGAGTTACAAATGTATGAGAAATGTCCCCAATTCCCAATCTTTTGAAAGTTGATAAAGGCATAAGATTAATACTAGCTCTCAGATCACATAAGGCTCTTCCAAAAAACTTTTCACCTATAGCACACGGGATAGTGAAACTACCAGGATCTTTAAGTTTTTCAAGAAGATTTTTCTGAATTATTGCACTACACTCTCCGCTAAGTGCAAAAGTCTAATGATCCATGAACTTTCTCTTCTTTTTAAGAATATCCTTCATAAATTTCGCATAATCAAGCATCTATTATAATGCTTCAACAAAAGGTATATTTATTGTTAACTTCTTAAGGATTTCCAAGAATTTTCCAAATCTGTTATTCCTATTCTTCTGCTTCAATCTTTGAGCAAATGGAGGAGGTGGTTTCTCAACAGTAATCTTCATTGGTTCAAGAGGATATTCCAAGTCTGGATAAATCTTATTTGAACTTTTTTCAATATTCACCTTCTCCTTATCTTCTTCAACTTCTTTCTGCACTCTAGTTTCTAATTCTTTTCCACTCCTTAATTGAATAGCCTTAACTTGCTCCTTGTTTTGATCTTTTGATTGATCTCCATATTACTAGGAAGCGTTCCAGAAGGAATATTATTAAGCGCAGTGAAAATATGTCCCAATTGATTTTCAATATTTTTTATCGCAACACCTTAAATTTGTAATTGGTTTCCCATATTCAAAATCATTTCATCTGTAGACAACTTCTTATCCTTAAACTGTGGGTTATTATTGAATCCAGGAGAGTAAGATGGTCTAAAGTTAGTATTTCCTTGGTTGTTTGAGTTTCCAACTGGGTTTATAGAATTGTGCCCCCATTGTGGGTTCACATTAGCATTATTATTATTTCAATTGAAATTTGGGTGATTTTTCCAACAAAAGTTATAATAATTCGAATAAGGGTTATTAGGTCTATTAATCACGTTTAAAGTCTCATAAGGTGTATGAGATTCAGTTATCTGTCCAAATGAATTTTCCTCTAACACTGGGGGTGGTTGAGAATAATTCATTCCATATTGATCTATTTTCTTAGAAAGTGCTGCTATTTGAGAAACTATCATAGTCATCATATCATAATCATGAACACTAGCTACTCTCTTAGGGTTTACCCGTTCAGAGGGCCATTGAAAATTATTAGTAGCCATCTCTTCAATCAATGAATATGCTTCATCGAAAGGTTTTGACATTAACGATCCACCAGCAGCAACATCAATAATTAATCTCAATGATCCCACTAATCCATTATAAAAAGTTTGAATTATTAACCAATATGGCAAAGCATGATGTGGACACTTCCTAAGAAGATCTTTAAACCTCTCCCAAGCTTCATATATTGACTCTCCTTCAAACTGACCAAAAGATGTGATATCATTTCTTAATTTAGCAGTTTTTTATGGAGGGAAATATTTTGATAGAAACTTTTGAGAAAGTTCTCCCCAAGTTTGAATAGATCCAGGTGCTAACGAGTTTAACCACGCCTTAGCTTTATCCCTTAAGGAAAAAGGGCAAAGTCTAAGTCTCACAGCATCACTCGACACTCCGTCATACTTAAAAGTAGCACACAGTTCTAAAAAACTAGCGAGATGTAAATTTAGGTCTTCGTTCAGTGTTCCTCCGAATTGATTATTTTGTACAATTTAGATAATAGCAGGATTAAGTTCAAACAAATTAGCAGCAACATCAGGATTTTGATTAGTTATATGAATTTCATCTGTTGTCGGGTTAGCATAATCTCTTAAGGGTCTTGGCAAATTTCCAACATTAATATTCTGATTTTCTTGATTATTCGCCATTTCGCAGTAATTTTCAATTTATTTTTGTTGTTTTCTAATTTTTCTAATAGTACACTCTAACTCTGAATCATAAGGTATCAAAACTACAGATCCACTACTACGCATATAAAATCACACTAAAAAGTAAATAAGCACACAAATATACTACAAAGTAAAGGTTTTCAGTTACTACAATATCTATAAATAAGTACCGTTTATCTACCTTCCCCAACAACGGCGCCAAAAACTTGACAGCGACTTTATATATGCTTAAAAATGCAAGAATTTATGAATTCAGATTTATATATTTATAATGATTTAGTAAAGTCACAAATTCAAAGCAAGTATACGTATCGTATCAAGTAATACAGAGCTCTAATGGAGTCCTGGTTATCGATCTCACAGGGAAGGCAACGTTCTTTAAATCAGATAATATAGCACTAAAATCTAATATCTACTGTAACAATTGCTCAAGTGTACTACAACTAGTGAATGCAAAGTATGGTAATAAAGCTACTACAATTACTTCTACTTGCTAAACTAATTTAACTAACACACACTAACTTATGTGATTTATAAGATACTTTTATGTGAAAAGTGTCTTCTGATACACATAAAATATATAGTATTTTTATGCACATTTTTATACATATTTTTATGCACATTTTTATACCTATTTTTATGCACATAAAATACATATAGTCTTCTTCTTCCCACTTCTTTTCTTTCTTTTAGTTTAGCTTTTATTGAAGTCTGAAGTTTGTATTCTGAGTCATTGGGGTTGGGAGACTTGCTCTGAGGAGTAGTTTAGCGAAGAGTCAAAGTTTCAGAGGAACTTCCTTAGTCTTGTGGAGAGGATTTTCAGATAAGTGTTTACTTCTAATCTTTTTATTAATACTTGCTTTTGTTTGTTATTTTTCTTATTGTTTTTAGTTTCAAATCAATGTGTTTTTGTATTTTTCCCAATGCATTCTGAGTAGTTTACTTTATCTTTTTCTTTCTTAAATGGAGAAGTAACTAATTTATAAAGAATTGTTGTGGAAAGTATAAGTGTTTAAAAGTTTGAAGAAGTTGTGAAGATTGATTCTGAAAACTTTGTTTACTTCTTAATTTGGCTCGTTAAGTTGTAGAATTTCTTCGATTATGTAAGATCCAATGCGGTATTGTCTCATAAAAGTTAGTAAGAATCACATGCAATTATATGGGTGAGAATTGTAGTCCATATAATTGAATGTAATATTAGAAGATATTTTTATGAAAGGGAGTAAAATTAGAGGATTTTAGAGTGACAAGCTAAAACTCCCTAATTTGGTTTTAAATTTTGAGTTTTGTTATGAGAAGTTAGCCCCCAGGTGGTGGGAATCGAGGGAACTCTAGAGTGAGAGACTGGTATCTTCCCTGCCTAACCATGTTCAAAATAAGAAAAATTTTAAATTAACCTATGTTCTTTATAGAATCAAGTTAGGGTAAAGAGCACATTTGCTTATATTTGTCACAACAAATTTAAATACTTCCACAACAATACTTTAAGAATTTTTACTACTTCATAAAAGGAAAGAAAATGATATTCTAGTTAATAGTATTTTACATCGAGTGTTATTAGTTATTAAAAATTTAATTTCATTTCTTAACATTTTGTTAAGCAAATTTTAAAAGACAAATCAACTTTCAAAACTTTTCAAAATCAAGACATACTTTTTCAAAAACAATCAAAGAAAGTAAAAAGATAATTTTCTGATTTCTTTAAAAATTTTTATATTTTCCCTGTAGGTTTGATATTTCAGAATTTAATCAAAAAGTCATATATTACTTGATAAACGATACGTATACTTGCGTAGTATCCCATATTATAAAATCATAATGTTCATTCCTAAAATCATCAGCTCATTTACCGGACGGTACCAAGTTTTTGGCATCGTTGCATTTATCGGGGATCAAGTTTTTGGCATCGTTGCCAGGGAAAATTAATTTAAATTACATTTTAAAGAGAATTAAAAAATTTTAAATTTTTACTTTTATTTGTTTTTGTTAGTGTGTTGTATTTTGTTTTGTTTTATTGTTGTATGCGTAGTTCATGTTCTGAAGGACTTGTGTCTTACGATTCTGAATTAGAAAGAACTATCAGAAAAATAAAAAAATTAAAAATACAGAAAAAGATAAAAATATTCAAGAAATGGCAAATCATCAAGATCAAAATGTTGGCATCCATCAAGAATTAAGACCTTTAAGTGATTATGTTAACCCTACAAGTAGATGAACTTTGTGCTAGTATTCAAAACCCTGCTGTAGCTGCTAATTCTTTTGAGCTTAAACCTGTTATTATCCAAATGGTGTCTAATAATCAATTTGGGGGAACAGCAACTGAAGATCCTAATTTGCATCTTACTAATTTTCTAGAGTTCTATGCTACTTTTAAATATGATGGTGTTTCGGATGATGTTATTAGACTTAGACTTTTTCCTTTCTCACTTAGGGATAAAGCTAAAATGTGGTTACATTCATTAGCACCTGGATCAATTAGAACTTGGGGTGAACTGTCATAAAAGTTCCTTGCTAAATAATTTCCACCATCTAAGACTGCTAAGTTGAGAAATGATATAACATCTTTTTGTCAGTTTGAAAGGGAATCAATATATGAAGCATGGGAAAGATTTAATGATCTCCTCAAGAAATGTCCACATCATGTGATACCAGATTGATTAATAATTCAAACTTTTTATATTGGATTAGTTGGATCTCTTAGATTAATCATCGATGTCATCATTGGTGGATCATTAATGTCTAAACCATTTTCACGATGTTTATGCTTTAATTGAAGAAATGGCTACTAATAATTTTCAATGGCCATTTGAAAGGTTAAATCCTAAAAAGGTAGCCGGTGTTTATGAAAATGATGCTTTTAAAATGTTAGCAAATCGAGTTGTTGTTGTATCAAGGAAGATAGACCAATTTGGGATGAATTTTTCTCGACCAAATCTCATGATTGAAGAAAATTCATTAGGCCAAATGGTTGATTCTTATTCTTCACCAGAAACTGTGAATGATATAATCAAACCTAACAACCCATTTTCCAATTATTATAACCCAAGTTGGAAGAATCATCCAAATTTTAACAGGAATAACAATAATCAGTGTGGTGTTAATCAACAATGGAGGGAACACCCAAGTAAACCCATTGGGGAATTGGAACAACCAAGATAATAATAATAATAGATTAACTTATCCTTCAGGTTATAACAATGTTTTACAAAATAAGGAGAAGAAGTTGTCTATAGAAGAAATAGTATCACATATGGGAAATCAATTACAAATTCAAGGAGCAACCATCAGAAATATTGAAAATCAATTGAGACAAATTGCAAATGCCTTAAGTAATAGATCCCAAGGAAATATTCCAAGTAATACTGAAGTGATCCAAGAGAAAAGAATAAAGAACAAGTGAAGGTAATTCAACTGAGAAGTGGAAAAGAATTGGAAGGTAGAGTTCAAAAAGAGACTGAAGTAGAGAAAGAAGAGATTGAAAGACCTAAAGAGGATGCTCCAAAAGGTTTTAAAAGACCTATTTCTCCACCTAAGGTTGATTTAGAAAAACCACCACCTCCATTTCCTCAGAGACTTCGTCAACAAAAGTTGGATAAGAAATTTTCAAAATTCTTGGAGATATTAAAGAAGCTTACCATTAATATTCCATTTCGTCGAAGCCCTAGAACAAATGCCAAGCTATACAAAATTTATGAAGGATATTCTTAATAAAAAGAGGAAGTTTGAAGAAAATGAGACTGTTGCACTTAGTGAGGAGTGTAGTGCGATAATTCAGAAAAAGCTTTTTGGAAAACTTAAAGATCTTGGTAGTTTCACAATTCCATGTGCAATCGGAGAAAGATTCTGTGGAAAAGCTTTATTTGATTTGTGTGCAAGCATTAACCTTATACCTCTATCAATATTCAAAAGACTGGGACTAGGAGAAATAACCCTAACTACTGTAACTCTGCAATTAGCAGATCGTTCGATCACATATCCTAAATGAGTTATAGAAGATGTTTTGGTAAAAGTGGATCAATTTATTTTTCCTGTGGATTTCATTGTGTTAGATATGGAGGAAGATAAAGAGATACCCATAATTTTGGGGAGACCTTTTCTAGCTACAGGCAGATCCATGATAGATGTGCAAAAAGGGGAATTAACGATGAGGGTTAATGATGAGACAGTTACATTTAATATTTTAAAATCGATGAAATATCCTGCTAGAGGTAAAGAAGATCATTGTTATAGGATAGAAGTTATTGAATTTTTAAGTGAAAGTCATTTCAAATCAACTTATGAAGAGAAAACTGAAAGAGAAGAATTTGAATATAAGCAAGAAGATGAGTTATTTGATTCTGAAGATTTTCAAGAGGAAGATTTAAAGTTTGTTCGTGAAAGTTTTGAATTGTTGGATATGATTGAGAAAGATAAATCTTATGGTCCATCAATTGAAAAACCTCCTGAACTTGAGTTAAAAATGCTTCCTGATCATTTGAAGTATGTTTTTTAGGTGAATCCTCAACCTTGCTCGTTATAATTTCCTCTCAATTAATCGAAAAAGAAGAAGAGAGTTTGCTTGAAATTTTGAAGAAGCACAAGAAAGCCTTTGGATGGAAAATTTCTGATATTAAAGGAATCAGTCCTTCAATTTGTATGCACAGAATTCTTATGGAAGATAATTGCAAACCGCGGGCTGAACTCCAAAGGAGATTAAATCCTATTATGAAAGACGTTGTTAAGAAAGAAATTTTAAAATGGTTGGATGCTGAAATTATCTACCCTATTTCAGATAGTGCATGGGTTAGTCCTATTCACTGTACTCCTAAGAAAGGAGGATTAACTGTGACTGTTAATGAAAAGAATGAAATGATACCAACAAGACAAGTTACAGGGTGGCGAATATACATTGATTATAGAAAATTAAACCTTGCCACAATGAAAGATCATTTTCCACTCACTTTTCTAGATCAAATGTTGGATAGACTGGCTGGGCATAAATACTTTTGTTTTCTAGATGGATATATTGGTTACCACCAAATTAAAATTGCTCCTGAGGATCAAGAGAAAACTACGTTTACTGGTCCTTATGGTACGTTTGCTTTTAGAAGAATGCCCTTTGGTTTATGTAATGCCCCTACTACATTTCAAAGATGTATGATGGCTATTTTTTGTGATTTAATTCAAAAAGGATTTAAGTTTTTATGGATGACTTTTCAGTGTTTGGGATTTCATTTGAAACATGTTTAGAACATTTATCTAAAGTTCTAAAACGCTATGAAGAAACTAATTTGGTCCTTAATTGGGAAAAATGACAATTTATGGTATTAAGAGGAATTTTTTTGGGACATCGGATTTCAGAAAAAGGTTTGGAGGTAGATCCTGCAAAAATTCAACTTATATCTAATTTACCTTGCCTAACCAATGTAAGGGGAATTAGAAGTATTGTAGGACATGCTGGATTTTACAGGCGTTACATTAAAGACATTTCAAAGATTACAAAACCTTTATGTCATTTACTAGAAAAGGATGCAATTTTTAATTTTGATGATGACTGGCGTAAAGCCTTTGAAACATTAAAAGAAAAATTAATCACAGCACCTGTAATAATTTCACCTAATTGGGAAAAACCTTTTGAATTAATGTGTGATGCTAGTGATTATGCTATTGGTGTTGTTTTAGGTCAGAAATATGATAAAATTTTCAAAGTAATTTATTATGCTAAGTAAAACTCTTAATGAAGCTCAAATTAATTATACCACTACTGAGAAAGAGTTATTAGCTATAGTATTTGCCTTTGATAAATTTCGATCATATTTAATTAGAACTAAATGTGTTGTGCATACAGATCATTCTGCTATTAAATACTTAATGAAGAAAAATGTTGCAAAACCGAGACTGATAAGATGGATTCATCTTTTGCACGAATTTGATTTTGAGATACTAGATAGGAAGGGTTCTGATAATCAAATTGCTGATCATTTGTCCAGGCTTGAAATTGAAAAATTTCTCTGTGATATTGAAGAAATTAATTAACATTTTCCTGATGAAAAACTATTCACTGTTAAAGAATGGCATGTTCCGTGGTATGCAGACATAGTAAACTTTATTGTTAGTAATATTATACCCTATGGTTTGACAAATCATGAAAAGAAGAAATTTCTGTCTGATGCTAAGACTTATTTTTGGGATGACCCTTTTTTATATAAATAAGGAAAGGATCTCATAATTCAAAGATGTGTACCTTTGGAAGAGACTTATGAAATTATTCAAAAATGCTGTGATTCTGATTATGGGGGACATTTTGGAAGTGATAAAACTGCATATAAAATATTACAATCAGGATTTCATTGGCCTACAATTTTTAAGGATGTGAATGTTTATATTAAAAATTGTGATAGATGTCAGCATGTAGGCAATATTTCTAGAAGAAATGAGATGTCCCTCAATTATATGTTGGAAGTTTAAATATTTTATGTTTGGGGACTAGATTTTATGGGACCATTTACACCATCTTTCGGAAATGTTTATATTTTGATAGCAGTAGACTATGTTTCCAAATGGATAGAAGCTATTGCTTTACCTCGATGTGATGCTCAAAGTGTTGCAAAAGTTTTAGAAAAGAATATATTTTGCAGATTTGGAATACCAAGAGTAATCATAACTGATGGGGGAAGTCATTTTAGAAATGTGATTATTGAGAAGTTAGCAAAGAAATATCATATTAATCATCGCATTGTTACTGCTTATCATCCGCAGACAAGTGGTTTGGTTGAATTATCCAACCGTGAAATTAAAAGAATATTGGAAAAAATTGTTAATCCAAATAGAAAGGATTGGTCAATTAAACTGGATTATGCTTTGTGGGCCTATAGGACTACTTACAGAACATCTTTAGGAATGTCCCCATATAGGCTGATTTTTAGAAAAGCTTGTCATTTACCTTTTAAACTTGAGCATAAAGCATATTGGGCTATTAAAGAGTTCAATTATAATTTGAAAGATGCTGCTGAAAAGAGATTCTTGCAATTGAATGAGCTTGAAGAAATAAGGAATGAATCTTATGAAAGTACTAAGATTTATAAGAAAAAGATGAAGTTATGGCATGATCAAAAGATTCTTACCAAAAATCTTGTACCAAGACAACAAGTTTTGCTGTATAATGCTAGATTGAGAATATTTTCTGGAAAACTTAAGTCCATGTGGATGGGTCCATTTATTGTGATAAAAGTTTACTCTTATGGAGCTGTAGATATTCAAGATCCTAAGACTGGAAAAATATTTAAAGTTAACGGACATAGACTAAAACCATATTTTTTCAGTCAATAAATCTAAATTTAAAGAGAATTTGATGTTGGCTTACTCAGAATAAGTTCTGGGTATGTCATGCTAAAGATGTTAAAACAAGCGCTTTGTGGGAGGTAACCCATATTTATCGGTGTGCTTTACTTTATGTTTGTTTAGCGTGTTTTGTTTGCTTTGTTTGGTTTGTTTTTATGTTTTTAGTGATAGTAATTTGGAGTTTTTAAACTTAAGTAGAGTTTATTTGACCTTAATTTATGATTTAGAGAAGTCAGAATGAAAATTTGGACACTTAGCAGACCTGTACTAAATTGTGCACTGGCGGTTAAGCACCGACTAGTTGGCGCTTAGGCGCCGCAGTTATAAAAAACGTGAAAAATGTTGATCTAGAAGCCTAGATCGTGGGGGAGAAGTTTTGGAAGTTATTTTGGAGTTTCTAAACGTCTTGGGGCTGTTCTAACATTTCCAAAGTCTATAAAAAAGGACCTGACTTAAGAGAAACACTTGCCCCAAGTCCTATTTTCATTTCTGAAGTCTTAAGAAGAGAATTTTGAGTGCATCATGTCTTCCTGGGAGAATGAGAAGAAGAAGCAAGATTCTGACAAAAGTAAGTTCATCAATGATAGTGCTAAAGAGTTATTTAATGGATATCTCATTGTTAGTATTCAGGATATTGCAGAAATGATTGCAAAAATTGAAGCCCGAGTGACTTCAATGGAAGCAAAGATCAATGATATTAACTTACATTTGGAACACATGGGATGGCAACTCAAGATGCAATTCAATCATTCAAGGAACGTGGAAGAAATAGATAAGGCGATGTTTGTGAAGAACAAATGGATTGAAGAAGATGATGTAAGAATGAACAATTATCACCCGTTCTATCAATTTTATATTCTAGAAGGGTCAAATGAGAATAATAGTGGTCTGGGATATATTCCGCCTAATGGAGAATGGAATTAAGAGTGTTTTTTTTTTGTTTAATGTTCTTATGTGTTATGTTTAGTGTTCTTGTGAGTTCATGTTTGGTGTGTTTAGTGTTTTTATTTAAATATTAACTAAGCCTGATGATGTGATGGTTACATCCTAGAGATGTATACTTATCAGTTTGAGATTAATGTCTCTTGTATTTAGAGAATTTCATCTTTTATGTTTGGATAGAAATTCTAGTATTGTATTAAGTGTTATGTTTGTTTTAATATAAGTTTGTGTTTTTGTGAAATTTGTGTGGAATCAATGGTTATTAAATTTTCAATTGGAGTATTGGAAGATTTGTGGGGAGAAATAATTATTTTGGAGTAATTAAGGGAACCAAGTGATTTAATGCATATACCTTATTATGAAAATTTGGGTATTGGCGGCTAAGCGCCAGATTTCGCGGCTAAGCACCGAGAGTTCGCGCTTAGGCACCAGTTCGCGAAAATTGGTTCCCAAAAGTTAAAAACCCGAAAATTGTCATTTTCAACCACCACATCATCTTCAACCTTCGGTTTACCGCGAAAGAGGAGCCTAGGGCATCATATTGTGGATCATTTAAGAGTCGATCTCAACAAAAATTGTTAGATTTGGATTCCTTGAGGTAAGACCACTACTCCTAAGTAAAATTTTTTATTTTCAACATGTATTTTGACTACATTATGGAAAATCTTAAAATCACTATTCATGGTGAAAATTTGAGGAAAAACTTGAGAAATTGTTTAGATTTAGTGAAAATATCTTTTGGAAGATAATTTAGTAAGTTTAGTTTGATTTTGGAATTTATGGTGAATCTTTCGTGAATTTTAGAGATGGCTCCAAAGTCAAAGCATGCACGAGAAAAGACGAAGTTTGATTCTGACAAATTTGTTATTATGAGGGCTGAGGAATGATACGTCGATGCATTGCAGTCACGTAAGTTGATTCCTGAGCGTGTGTTTAGTAAGCCAGGAGAGGTGATTAAAGATATGATTGCTAGAAAGAACTGTGAGAATTACTGTTACTTCTCCGTTGTTGCTGTTGTTTCTGTAGTTAGAGAATTTTATACAAATTTGCCTGCTGCAGAAGAGAATCAAGTGATGGTTAGGAGAGATGAGGTCAACTTTTCTTCTGGGGCAATCAATACTTTTTATGGACTACCTCCTGACATGTTTTGTTTATATTCTAACTATCATCCTTCGGAAGGGGAATTAGATGAGATCATGAAATTTCTGACTGATGGAAGAGGATTATGGAAAATAACAAATGATAGAAGATTGAACTTTCCTGCTTCCAAATTGAATACCATAGGCATGGCATTATTTTATCTCATCTAAGTTGTTACCTTCGAGTCATACTTGTGAAGTAACGAAAGAAAGAGCTGTGTTGAACGACTGTATTCAGCAAGGGAAGCCTATTGACATTGGAGGTATAATTTTTTATTATGTTTCAAACTGTGCTAGATCAACCATGACTGAAGGTATGGGATTTCCTTCCTTGATTCATTCACTATGTGAACGATCTGGAGTGAAGTTTGGTACCTGGGAAGAGGTACTTCAGCCATTGAGACCAATTACCAGTGTAAACGTTGGTGCTTACACTGTGCATTCAGAGTTTGGTTGGAGAGGAGGATTTGGTAGGGCTTCTACTGCTTCTGCTTCTGCTGCATCTACTTCTCGTGCTACTACTTCACGTGCTTTGTCATCTATTGATTCACAGACTGGTTTATTAAGAAAGATTTTGAAAAAAGTGAGTCTTACTCGAGAGCATATGAAATATATGGATGGTAAGCTGGATAATGTGGAGAGATATATTATAAAACATGATGAATATGAGGAGAGTTATCGACAATATTTGGATAGACCGATTAGAGGTGATCGAGTATCGAGATGCCACCTCATCCATTCTACATACCTTATGTGCCATCCAGGGATTGGAACGAGCAAGATGATGATGATGAGGATGAAGAGTAGATGTATGTTGTTTGTTTTAGTTATTGTGTTTTTATACTGTGTTATTGTGTACTTTATCTAGTGTTTTGTTTGATGACTGTGTTGTGATGTGAACCTTGATAGTATGTAAATTGTAGTTATACTATTTATCTGTTATGCATATTCAGATTTTGTTATTGTTTTATTGTGGATATATATGTTGTTTTGTGATACTGTGTAATAGTAAATGTTTTTTATGTCTATGTTATGTCAGAGTTTTTAATAGTGTGTGCCTTAATTCAAAAACTGTTAGGAGATTATAAACCACTATTAGGAACTTCTACTTAGGAAACTATATGTTTAAAATTTTTTCAAATTCCACTATCATTTGTTATCTGTATCAGTGTGTTATTTTAGTTGGTGTGTATTTGCTTTGAAAACCTCCACTACTGTAGAAGTCTTCTGAAATTTTTACTTTTCTTATTAATATATATATATATATATATATATATATATATATATATATATATTGTTTTGAAAAAACTAAATTTGATTTCATATTACTCCTGTTATTTAAATTGTTATACTTGCATATTAAGATATTAAAAATTCCTGCAAGCATGATATGTTAGTTTTTATTTCTCACTCATATATCATTTCTTATGCTTAAATGTTTTATCTTAATTAAAAAATTAAAGTTTGGGGGGATTTTAAAAAATAAAGATTTTCAAAAACCTAAAATTTTATTTGATTCTCAAGAATACTTAAAAATAAATCTTATTTTTTATCGAGAACAATTATGTACATGAAGTTATATTAAGGGAACAAAATTTTGAATATAGAAATGAATAAAAGAATTTAGTTAAAATTTATAGTAATCATGAAAAACTTAAAGTTAAAATTTTCTTAATGAAGAAGTGTTAAATAAAGTTAAACTATCTTTAGTAAGAAGTTTTGTATTTTTGGATAAATAGAAGATTTGACTTTTATTCTTCAAAGCTTAAATTTCTTTTATTGAAAAGTAATTTTCAGATACTATTATTATGATTTTTAAGTGAAATACATAAATCTGATCTTTATTTTAAATGGAAGGATGGAATACAAAATCATTAAAGGTCTATCCAGATATAGTAATCCTTGCCTTGTGAAAAAAAAAGTAAAAAATAGTATATGAAAAGGGAGGAGAAGCTTGAGGATTTAAAGGCATAATAAAAAATTGGTTTCATACCTAAAGTTTAAGATATAAGTTCAGAGAAAATCTAAAACTTAAGGTTATAATATAGTAAGTAAAATTATTTTTCAAAAAAAGATTTTTAAATGAGAAAAATAAATGTTTGATTCATATATTTTGAAGAATCTACAAATATTTCTGAAATAGATAGAGACTTATATTTGTTATTTTTCTTTACTTAAGAACTTTCTAAACTTTAAGTTGGTTTTAATTACTGAAATTTTTTCTAAATTGGACTATTCCATTTCTAGAACAAAAATTTTGTTATCTTCCTATGAAACTCATTACATAATTTGCATGCTAAAATATTCTATGAGATTAACTGTCACTTGAGGATAAGTAACATTTTAAGTTTGGGGGATTTTGATACACATAAAATATATAGTATTTTTATGCACATTTTTATACCTATTTTTAATGATATTGCACTTTAAGGGAATGTATTTTGTGTTTTTCTTGCAGGTATGATGAAAATGGATGGTCATGATGAAAGGAGCAAAATTGGATCAAATTTGGAGCAAAAATAATGAAAAATCAAAATTTTGGCACTGGCGGCTAAGCGCCGTCGTGGCGGCGCTTAGCCGCCACAGTTAAAAATCGAAATTCAAATGAATTTGGCGCCAATTTCAAAGGGGATGGGATGCAACTCTTGGTCGTAACTACCATAACTTCCTTTGGGCAGCAAGTTTGAATGAAGGGGTGCGTTCCTTGGTAGATACAATGAATCTGGACACATTTTGAAGAGACGCCAAGGGTCCTTTTGTTATACTATTTAAAGAGAGTCTTAGGAAAGATTAGGGGAGGCTTTAGGAGGCTCTTCCACTGTGTTTTGAAGGAGAGGCTTTAGGAGGCTCTTCCACTGCGTTTTGAAGGGTACTTCCATTGTTCTTCCACTGCATTTTAAGAGTTTTTATTAAGAGTAGGAGTAGAAAGTAGAAAAGAGAAAAGGGTCGGAGTGAAGTCTTCTTCTTCCCACTTCTTTTCTTTCTTTTAGTTTAGTTTTTATTGAATTTTGAAGTTTGTATTCTGAGTCATCGAAGTTGGGAGACTTGCTCTGAGGAGTAGTTTAGCGAAAAGTCAAAGTTTCAGAGGAACTTTCTTAGTCTTGTGAAGAGGATTTTCAGATAAGTGTTTACTTTTAATCATTTTTATTAATACTTACTTTCGTTTATTATTTTTCTAATTATTTTTAATTTCAAATCAATGTGTTTTTGTATTTTTCCAATGCATTCTGAGTAGTTTACTTTATCTTTTTCTTTCTTAAATGGAGAAGTAATTAATTTATAATGAATTTTCGTGGAAAGTATTAGTGTTTAAAAGTTGGAAGAAGTTGTGAAGATTGATTCTAAAAACTTTGTTTACTTCTTAATTTGGCCTGTTAAGTTGTATAATTTCTTGAGATTATGTAAGATCCAATGCGGTATTGTCTCATAAAAGTTAGTAAGAATCACATGCAATTATATGGGTGAGAATTGTAGTCCATATAATTGAATGCAATATTAGAAGATATTTTTATGAAAAGGAGTAAAATTAGAGGATTTTAGAGTGACGGGCTAAAACCCCCTAATTTGGTTTGAAATTTTGAGTTTTGTTATGAGAAGTTAGCCCCCAGGTGTTGAGAATCGAGGGAACTCTAGAGTGAGAGACTGGTATCTACCCTGCCTAACCATGTTCAAAATAATAAAAATTTCAAATTAACATATGTTCTTTATAAAACCAAGTAAGGCTAAAGAACACATTTGCTTCTATCTGTCACAACAAATTTAAATACTTCAACAACAATACTTTAAGAATTATTATTACTTCATAAAAGGAAAGAAAAAGATATTCTAGTTGATAGTATTTTACATCCAGTGTTATTATAAATTTAATTTCATTGTTTAAAATTTTATTAAGGAAATTTTAAAAGAAAAATCAACTTTCAAAACTTTTCAAAATCAAGACATTCTTTTTCAAAAACAATTAAAGAAAGTAAAAAGATAATTTTCTTATTTCTTTAAAAATTTTCATATTTTCGCTGTGGGTTCGATATCTCGGGACTTAATCAATAAGTCCTGTATTACTTGATAAACGATACGTATACTTGCGTAGTATCCCATATTATAAAATCATAATTTTCATATCTAAAATCATCAGCGCATTTACCGGACGGTACCAAGTTTTTGGTATCATTGCATTTATCGGGTATCATCTTCCTTCCTGCAAAAAGATTATGATGTGTGAATGATGAAGAATGGTAATTTTCTGTATTGTGCTAAATAGGAGCATATTTGCTTCTTTACCCTTAAAAGAGTACCTCCTCTTCCAAGCATGTAAAGAACATTGACATATCTTAAGTTTAGTCAATAAATCTAAGGCTAGGCTGGGAGGATACCGACTCTCACTACGGAGCTCCCACTCACCCTTCACCCAAAGGCTAACCATAGGCTTTAGTTACAAATCTTAGGACCAAATTGGGGATCCCATTCTGTCACCATGAAACCTCCAATTTGAAGTCCATCCAAACTCATTTCCTATTTATTTGCACTCAATCCCCATGAACTACGCAATTCATTCACGGACATTGAATGGGTTCTTCATTCTTATTGTAGAACATTCAATTTTTTTGGAATTAATGTTCCTCAACATATTTTAACAAATCAATTGGCCGGATTGAAAAGTAAATTAAGTTCCAAATAAAAGGAGCATCACAACTTTTATAACACTTTAGGGGCACATCAATTCCACATCACCACATCATCACTACTTAATGCAAAAAGAAAGGTAAAGGAAACTACTCACAAATCATGCAGAAGATACAATAAAACATGGATTTTATATATAAAAGAAGAGTCATACAAACCACAATAGCAAATACAACTTATCTCCTTCTCTTCTCCAAGCAAATTCCTTCCTTTTCTATTCCTTGCAACACTTGATTTCCTCCTTGAAACAAAGATGAAGAAGCAATCTCTCACTTTACTCCCTCTTCTCCCCTCCTTAGAGAAGAATCTCTCTTCAAATCACAAACCCTAACTCTCACTCACACTTTCCTTACACTCTCTACAGTAATCCTCCTCTCCTTTTTCGTTTCGAACACTTAATTTTATGTTAGGAACGAATTCCCCAAGAGTTTCTTCAAGCACCCTTTCAAAAATCCGCCAAAACTCTTCAATTTGAAATGAACCAACAAAGGGTGCCGGCAGCGCCCGATAGTAGCTCTGGCGGCGCCCTATCCTGCCAATAGTTGTTGAAGTTTCTGAAAGAGAGTGCCGGCGGCGCCAGAAGCAGTTTTCCTCCAAATTGCTCCATTTTGCTCCAAATGCATTCCTTTTTGCATCTTTTCTCTCCAATCACCTATAATCATCATACCTACAACAAATCATGAAAAATACCTTTCTTTAAACTGCAATATCATCAAAAATAGGTAAAAACATATAGCTAAAAGAGTATATATTTTTGGTGAATCAATACCTTGGCCACAGTGGGTCTAGCACCAAATTGATTAGACTGGAAGCATCGTGTGGTCTAGAGAAGACTTCCCTGCAGTCTAATTGAGCTCAAATCAAGCATTTATATGACTTTGATTAAAGGATAGCTTAGCTTGAGTGAGTTGATCAAAAGCTATGTTAGAGGCTATGAGGAGGCCTGATTTTAATTGAACTCTCCTTCTTTCAGTTCCTAGGTGGATTTGGGATGCTTATTCGAAGGTTTGCGGAGTTTGATTTCAGACTTCAAATTTGTCCTGGTTTAGGCTTATTTGAAGCTCTCGGGTTAACCTAAATTAAGGGAATTAAATAGTTTTTATGGTTTCGTTTCACTTGGAATTAATTGCTTAGGTCTTAGGCAACAATTTTGGTGTTGAAGGTCTGAGGATTTGGACAGTGGCTGGGGGTCTCCTATTTTTGGTCCTCTCCTTCGCTTAGGCTCGGGTTTGCCCTATTTATAGCCATGGCTGAGCTTGGCTTGTCTAGGATTCATCTAGAGGAGTTGCTAACTTCCTCATTAATGTTTGGAGATAGGATTTTGGCTATTAGGGTGATGTATTGGGGTTTTCCAAGCTTAGTCATCATTAAGACTTAACCATGGTGAAGGTTGGATTCAAGTCTTGTCTTGCTTTGATTGGTTAATTTGGGAGGTGTGGAGATTGGCTAAAATGTCTTAGATTAGCTCTCCACATATGTATTTTAATGTATTAAAGGGAGGGGTGACACCTTAGCTTCATTCTTTATCCATGTCATAACTTGGTTATGATGGCTTGTAACCATGGTGAAGGGTATGACTAAGGCAAGTTTTTTTCTTTAATTGGGTGAAGGTAGAGGTGAGTAATGACTCATCTAAATCTTCTCCCATGATTGATATGGTTGGTTGCCACCTTTGAATCTTACTTGTCATGGCCTCATGATGAGTCTTCATATTGGTTAATCATGGTATGAGGATGAGTTTAAGTGATGTTTACTCCTCATTGGATGGCTCATGAGGTGTAAAAGATGGCTCTTATGTTGGTTGACCACATCATCTTGGGGAAGGAGGTGACTCATGCTTTGAAATGAAGGGGAGATGCCACCTCATTTTCTTTATCATAATGCCTCATAGTGACTTTTAACCATGGTTAAATGGCATGTCATGAGTTATTAATGGGTTGAGTCATATTGAATGGGTCATATGGGTTGTTTATAACCCATATTGAATCATTCATGATGTCATAAAGGGGTTTGGAATTTTTGAAAGCCAATCATTATATCATAATTGGAGTTATCTGTTAAAATTCCATTTTATGCCTTTTTAATTAAATTTCCATTTTAATTAATTATGTCATCAATTAAAAATATTGGATATTATTTTATTAATCAATTAATTAATCAAAATAATTTTAAATTAATTATTTGATTAATTTTATGTCATTTTTTGTTTGAAATTGAATTTTGTCTCATTTCATGGCTTTTAATTATATTTTCATTTTAATTAATTATTTAATTAATTAAAATATTGAAAATTATATTATTAGCTAATTAATTAATCAAAATAATTTTGAATAATTATTTGATTAATTTATATTATTTCTAGTTCAAAATTAAGTGTTTTGACCCAATTTGATAAGTGTTGACTAGGGTTAATCAGTATTGACCCAGGTTAACCTAGGTTGGTCAATTTTGGTCCAGGGGTGACCTATTTTGACTTTTCTAACCTTGTCATGGTTTGATTAGTCATAAAGTCCAAAGATTTTGTCATTTAGGGTTTAATTTGGTCATGTTGACCAATTTTAGGGTTTAGGTTAACCCAATGGTCAATGTGGTGACACTTGGATTAACTTTTTATCACTTTAATCAATATCAAGTTGATTTTGTCAATGTCTGTCATTGAAGTCAATTTTGTGGTCAGGAGGTATGGGTTAACCATTTTGATCAATTTTACCCTTTTAGGTCAAGATTTGACCAAAGTTGTCTTAATGGTCATGTAATGTCTCTATGTGGTTAAATAGATCACATTTGACTATTTTAGTGTTTTAATTGACTTGGTAGTAAATTGTTGATCTTTGAGTCAAAAATTGATAAATTTGTCGAAAGTTCTTTTCTAGGTCAAAAGTTGGCTCATTGGGTCAATAATTGGTAGTTGGGTCAGGAATTGACAATTTTGATCAAAATTGATTTTTTGAGTCGTCAATTGGGTTGGTCACTAGGTTAGGAATTGACTAGTTTGACCAATGTTGACTTTTTAGGTCCAAAGTTGACCTATTGGGTCAATAGGGTTGGTCATTGGGTCAGGATTGACCCTTTTGACCAAAGTTGATTTTTTAGGTCAAAAGTTGACCTATTTGGTCAATAGGGTTGGTCATTAGGTCAGGATTGACCCTTTTGACCAAAGTTGGGTCATTGGGTCAGGATTGACCCTTTTGACCAAAGTTGACTTTTTAGGTCAAAAGTTGACCTACTGGGTCAATAGGGTTGGTCATTGGGTCAGGATTGACCCTTTTGACCAAAGTTGACTTTTAGGTCAAAAGTTGACATGTTGGATCAATAGTTGCTCAGGTCAGTATTTGTCATTACTAATTTGATCATTTTAAGATGTTATCAAAATTTATGTTAAAAAGGTTTCATAGGGTCTCACCCGAGATATTAGGGTTTAGTGACCATCATTGAGAGTTAGGGAATTAATTTTGGTAGACTTCCCACTCTAATATATTTTGTAAATAGTCCTTACAAAAGTGAGGTCAACAAATATCTTCCACAAGTCTATTTTTTTCATAAATAAGAAATAAAACATGAACTTATGTAAGGGAAAATCTCACATATTTCATCCACATCAAAATCTCTCAAACTTACTTATTACCTACCTTCAAGTAATCTCATATCTAATGAGAACTTAAATAATACTTATTGATATTATGTGGGACTTCTTGATTTTCAAACTTTATTATATAAATGAAATACAAGATATGCAAATATCATTTTGGGGTTGAATTTTCATTAATTAATAACCTAGCCCCTTCTCTAATTTTTCTCTTTCTGAGACTAAGCAGATATCGAAACTCTTAATATGGCGTGACTGAAATATTTTATTTTCCAAAGATATTTTTAAATCAATTAATAGTCAACAAACCAATCCAAAATCACTTAATATTTTCTTAAAATATAATATAATAAGAATTTTTATAAAAGAGGTTTTTTTTAAGTCTTATTAATTAGGAAAGGACTTAGACACCAACTTTTAACTTTTATGCCTACATCAAGCTTCTTGTAATGGAGACTAGCCAATTATTTTGATTTTTATTTTGAATTAGGCCTTTCATAATTTTTTTATTTAATTTTTTTAACTTTTTTTTTAATTCCACTAAGAATTATTATATATGGTTTAGCACATTTCTTTTAGAATTTTGAATATCTAATCTTATCAAATTTATAATTATCAAATGTTTCTTAATTTGAACTCTAAAATATTATAATCCATTCAAAAGTCAATGCTCAATTAACTTGGTTAAGTACAATCCTGTCTCAATGTAGTTTGTTCCTTTGTTTTATGTGATGCCAATCAACCAGCAGATTTCCTTGTGAAAAAGGGATCATCAACTTCCAGCCATATTTCAACTAATGTATGTGATGAGGTTAAAATATTGCTTCATAGTGACACTTTGGCTATACCTTATCTAAGAGCTTGATATATATTTAGAAAGATCTTTGTTAGATTAATGAAAGGTTACAAATGGTAGGTATATATATATATATAGGAGTTATTAATAAGCTTTGCTAGAAATTTTTCTTTTTAGCCTAAGGGATCAAAATTTCTCCAACATATAAGCATTATCTCAATTTCTTAACCCTAAGGGTACAACTAATATGATCATGAACATCCAACTTGCTTTGGCATTTAAAATCTAAACTCATCTAAATTTCATGAATAATACCAAATTAACTAGCATGATAAATACCCAACGTGCATTATGAATAGCCTACTTGCTTGATAAATACCCAACTAATATGAAAAATACTGAACTTGCATGAAAATTATCTAGCTTTCATGAAAAAGACAACAAACCGACTTTTGCATGATTTAAACATATGTTGTATTTACTTGATATAAACAAATGACACATAGGCACAAATATTTTAATACAAACACACAAGTATATTCACATCACAATGCTAACATTCATACAATTCAAATTCATATGCCATGCATACATAGCACATTTTTTTTATTTTTCCCTTTCTTTCCTTTCTTAATTAAAATTTCAAGTTTAATGGGCAAATTGAGGGAATTTGATTTTTTGGGATTTTGGATCGAATAATGTAGGAGACTTAATGTATATTTGTGTGGGGTTTTTTGGTAGTATTGAGTGAGGTAAAAGGAAAGGAGAGGGGAGAGGGGCTCGATTTGGGAAGAATGGAGAGGAGAGTAGAGAGGGGCCTAGTTTAAGTGAAGAATGAGGAGGAAATGAAGAATGTGGCTTAGTTTGGATAATTAATGGGGAAGGAAATGATATTAGGCTTAGTTTGGATCAAAAAATAGGAAAGTAGATGGATTAGGCTTGGTTATGAGAGGAAATTGGGGGATAGAATGAAGGCAACGATCTACATGATGCAACATGGAGATGAGAGTGAAGATAAGGCTCGCTTTGGGTGAGATATGGGGTAGGGTAAAAGAGAGGATTCATTTTGGAAGAAATGAGATTAGACTCGTTTTGGGTGAAGAATGGGAAAGGAAAAGATTTTAGGCTTGGTTTGGATGAAAAATGGGGAAGGAAATGGAGTGGGGGTTCGGTTTGGATGAGAAAAGGGGAAAGAAATGGAGAATGTGGTGAGGAAATAGGAAGCAAAGGAAAAAAACAATCGCCATTTCCTATTCTACATCGTGCAACACTTAAAGAAAAGGAAAAAAACAAGGGTTGAGTGTTATACCTTTGCTTGAAGATCCCTTGGCATTGGATGATGTGTCCTTACCTCCCTCCTTGAAGATGAGTCTTGATTTATGTAGAGGAATGAAAGGGAGTAGTGAGGGAGTGAAGAGATAATTCGGTTTTTGAGAGGGGAAGAGAAGAAGAGAAGGAGAATGCTAGACTTTTGCAGAAGGAAGAAGTGAGGGAGAGTTTGAATTTTAGTGAAGAGGAAGGGGAATTTTCAGGTGAGATGATGGGAGAAGAGGGAAGGAGAGGGGGTTTGGTTGTGAGAGGGCTTAAGTGGTAGAGCTTGAGGAGAAAAAAGGGGGAGTGCTTGTGAGGACCTCGAGGGGAATTTTTAAAAAAATGGAGTTCATTTAGGTCATTTGCAAGGTGGCTATAGTAACTAAGGAAAAATGTTAAGTATAGGTCATTTTGAAGAAGATGAAACAAGGAATATAATGGTCCAAACCATTTCAAAAGGACTTTAGCCCAAGATATGGTCCATTGAAGTAACTTGGTGGTTACAAGGCAATTATAGTGGTTATGTCCAAATATTTGAACTTAGGCTCATTTGATAGAGAAAAAAATATGAAAATTTTGGTGATGTGATTGGTTTGGCTCAAAATGGTGCCTTTCTTAGGATATTTCAAATCAAATTGGGACCAAACCATAGGAGAGAAAAAATTTGTAGATTTTTAGGTAAAATTTTTTGCTAGTTTTAATGGATCAAATTAAGCATTTATAATTTAAATCAAGTTTTGTTAAACTCTGATTCCATTTTGAGCTCATTTTGGGTTGCTTATCTGCAAAAAAAATTTTTATTATGGAAATTATCAATTTTCTTTTCCCAGATTATCATTGGCACAACTAGCCTCCAAATAGAGTTAAATTTGAGCGTGGAGTAGTTCATTTTAAAAATTTTGAAGAAATTGATGCAATAGTAAAGTCTGTTTTGAAAAATAATTGGTCATTGAAAACTTTTTAATGGGACTTTTTTTATGCATGGAAACTGTAAGTGCACAATTATATGTAAAAATGGTGTCTGGTGACCATCAAACTAGTTTACAAGCTCCCCATATATACAACTTACTGAATTTAATTTTAATCAATGGAATGGCTTATGGATAAAAACGATAATTTATAGGATTTGTGGAGCACTCTGCATGTATGAAAATTTGAACTGAAGAATTTCACATAACAATTATTTCAAACAATTGTTGAGCTCATTTTCATGGTCTTTGCATACGACAATAAGCTTCATGCAACTTTTATAATGAATTTTTTAGCCCTACAATGATCTCAAGAGAGAAAATGATAATTTGAGGTTAATGTTGATTAAAGCTAATCTTAATTTAATTCTGAGATTTTGTTAA
This sequence comes from Papilionanthe hookeriana x Papilionanthe teres, assembly GCA_022702705.1. Classification (NCBI taxonomy): domain Eukaryota; kingdom Viridiplantae; phylum Streptophyta; class Magnoliopsida; order Asparagales; family Orchidaceae; genus Papilionanthe; species Papilionanthe hookeriana x Papilionanthe teres. The sequence goes on along the minus strand of CM040425.1, from coordinate 109,152,528 downwards.
AATAAGTTTTTTTTAGAGTTTTTTTGGTTAATTTTACTTTTTATTAAGTTACATTTCAGTTTTATCTAATTAGGTTTTGCTCAATATTTGGCTCAATTGATCAATTAAACACTAGCTAGGTAAAAGAGTTAACCAAAAAATTTGGTCAACACTAACTATCTTGCAAGGAGCATTATTCTTCATTATCATAGTATCCTTAGACACTATTTTATATATTTAAAATTTGACCCTATTGAGACATATATGAATTTATAGTTAGAATCTAGAACCCAATTATTGTAGTCTTCACCATCAAAGACAACTAAGTGTTTACTATCACTAAATCTTGAGTAACATTGGCTTCGCTAGAATGCTTTGGTCATTTCTCTTTTTGATAGGTAGTAACTTTTTAGCACCAAATCAGATCTCTCAAGTACTCACTCAAACAACAAGGATTTATCTCTGAACAATAGGTTCTTCCACAAATTGTTCCATCTTTTTTATAAAATAAACATCATAAATTTCATTCAAAATAAATATCTCCCAATCTTATAAAATGGTATACTCAATATTGCATATGATGAATGCATGAACATAAGAGGAATAGCACCAAAACTTCTCTATCATGCTCAAGCTTCGTGGACTCTAACTAGTAAAAAAAAAAAAAAATTGAAGGTAGTTAGGAGATCTATAATACGCATGCCTTCAATTTATTTTTGAGAGTGGTAATATTATTTCGGATACAAATTACTAGTGAGATATTTCATCATGAACAATTATTCCAATTTCAACAATCTTCTCCTTCAAATTATCTTGTAAAATTTAATTTGACAAATTAAGATGAATTTGAGATAAAATCTTTTAATATTGCGTAGTTGTCCTTTGACATCTGCGATGAGAACATTTCATCAAATTCTAATAGCTCGTCTTCTGATCCTAAAGTGAAATGACATACTTCATTATTGAAATAAAAAAAAACTTGGTTCTATTATCATTTGTCTTAAAATTTTTACAATGAACAAAAAATTAAAAAAATAAATAACATAGATTTTAAGTGGAAAATCTAAAATGGGAAAGACCATGGGTAGATGAGGAGAACTTAATATACCAAAGAGAAAAAGTTGCTAGTGGTGAGTGCTCCCAAACATAAGATTGAACAAAAGAAAGGGGGTTTTTCTTTTAACATAGAAAGGGTGTATTTATATACTTCTATAAGACACTCTATAAAGAAAGTACTTATGAGGGGGCCAATAAAATAATAACTCAACAACAATCTAATAAGATCAATCCAACAGTAGAAATCTTCAATCCTCGCACCCATAATTTCATATGAAGGAGAGTAGAACCCACAAAATTTGGATCATTGTTTTTAACAACTATTTTTGTATGCTATACGATAGATGTACATAGCTCTCCAATTAAACAAATGGTTGATATATTATTTCCCTCTCCATTTGCATTTCTTATTTCTAATCTTAAGAACATTATTACCATTCAACTTACACTCAAAATTCACCCTAATGGCAAGCTCAAATTTTCAAGCACTATTAAGTAAATGGCTATGAGGTTTGTTTTGCTGGTATCACACAACGCCAAATAAAATGCTAATGCCTGATGGCATAACCATTATATGTAATCCCCAATGTATTCTTTGGATGCTTATTGAGCAAGACTAGGCAAATCTTCTTTCTTAATCAATTTAGCTTCATTACTTCCTTATGTTTCAATCTCAAATATTGCACAGAAAATAAAGTCACAAGTGATCATTATTTTTGTTTAAAACTAAGGACTCGTTTGGGGTGACTTATGTGTTCCGGCAGCCCTTTCAGAATGCCGCCCAGGTGTTTTTTTGCGCGTTGATCACGCGATTCCATATACATCGTTTTCATTTAACGAATAAACGAGGCCGTGGGATCGATGTTGCAGCCTGCATTACCTCATTGACCTCCCCTCTGCGCTCGATACTCTGCTGGTTTCGGCCAAAACCATCGCCTTCGTGAACAAAACCTTCGCTACAGTCCACATTAGAACTAGCAAGGAAGGAAACAACGGGATCGCGGCTCGGTTTCCGAGAGACCACCGAAACTCCCATCCTTCTCATCCTTCCACTCCACTCCTACCAAAAAGGAAACGACGGGCTATGCGGCTTGGTTTCGCGAGAAGAAGTAGAGAATTCGTGCGCGTTAGAGATGAAGCGAAAACCAAGGTATGGCAGTGGATGATGATCTTGAATTTTATTTTGACAATTTATAAATAATTAAAAAATGCATTAACATTTAAATCTGCATTAATCCAATTAAACCCCATTAATATCTACGAAAAGAATGATTTTAAATTGAGATCAACACTTTTTGTAGCAATTTCGTATTGTATAGACAACAATATTATGTTTGCTCAAGGGCAGATGGTCATTTATCCAGAAATAGCTGCAAATCAAATGTTTTTCAAACGCACAAACTAAACAGCCGCCAGCTTATCTGGATCAGCTGTTGATCAGCAGTTTATCAGGATAATCAGTTTATCAAGATAAGCTGGATAAGTTGGATAAGTTGGATAAGCTGCAGCTACCCCAAACAGACCCTAAAACTGAGAAATACAATGCAGGCTTTAGCTACTCCTTTATTCTCTGATTATTCTTGCTACGTAGTTCAACAATGTTCTAAGTATTTTGTGAGCCTTGTTTGGAAAAAATTATTGGCATATGGTGTTCGATCTTCACCGTTCATCACCCTTAGTGTATGATATCTAAACAACTGTAATACACCCTTATTGTGTGATGAACGGTAGACATCGACACGGCATGCAATATTTTTTCCTTTGTTTTGAAAATCAATCCTCCCTGCTAAGCCCTTCTAATTCGACTTTTCCTTTTTCTCCCACTTAAACTTGAAACCCACAGTGCCTTTCCTTCCTTCTTCTGATCCTATGATCTCTTCTCTCCGGACCACTGCATCTAACCCTCTCACTCTCCTGGGATCAACCTCAACCATCAAAGAACTTCACCAAATACACGCTCAGCTCCTTGTCCGAGGGCACCTCGGCGATCCTCGTCTCCTTTCCAAATTCATCTCAGTCCTCGCCCTCTCTCAGAACAACCGTCAACTTCTCCCCTACTCCTGCCAAATCCTCAAATACTCACCTTCTTCACCCACCATCTTTGCGCTCAATGCCCTAATTCGGGCCCATTCCAAGCCCCTATTTAACCCTCTCGAAGCCTTCAACTACTACCGCCAAGTCCTCCAATCCGCTTCCCTCTCTCCTGACAACTTTACCTTCACATTCCTAATCCGTGCCTCCGCCCATCTCAGCTCTGTCTGCAGTGGCGCATCCGCTCATGCCGCCGCGTTCAAGCGAGGCCATGCCAACGACCCCCACGTCCAGAGTGGTCTCATCCACATGTACTCCTGTTTTCGTTCAAGTACTGCTTGTCACCGCGTATTTGAAGGAATACTGGACCCTGATGTTGTCACACAGACTGCCATGATCGGTGCCTTTGTGGCCTCTGGTGAGATTGAGTTTGCTCGTAAGATGTTCGAGGAAATGCCTCGCAGAGATGCTATCTCCTGGAATGCAATGATAGCCGGGTACTCAAATGTGGGTCGGTGTAGAGAGGCTTTGGAGTTATTTTCAGTGATGCAGGGTGAGGGTGTGAGTGTGAGTGAGGCCACCATGGTTTCAGTTCTCACTGCTTGTGCCAAACTGGGAGCATTAGATCAGGGAAGATGGGCGCATGCATACATTCAGAAGAAGAGAATCCAGCTAACTGTTGCACTTGGTACTGCGCTTATAGATATGTATTCCAAGTGTGGCTGTGTAGGGAGAGCTATGGAAGTGTTCGAGTCCATGCCTGAGAAGAATGTGTACACTTGGAGCAGCGCAATGAGTGGTCTTGCAATGAATGGAGCAGGCAAGCAGTGCATTGAGGTCTTTGAGCTCATGGAGAAAGAAAACATAGAGCCCAATCAAATCACATTTGTTTCAGTTCTTCGTGGGTGTAGCATGGCGGGTTTAATTGATAGGGGCCTTTGGTATTTCAATTTGATGAAGACTAAATACAGTATTGAGCCTTGGCCTGAGCATTATGGGTGCATGGTGGACTTGTATGGCAGAGCTGGGAGATTAGAAGAGGCTTTGCAGTTCATTAAATCTATGCCTTCTAATCCCCATACTGGAGCTTGGGGAGCACTGCTTAATGCATGCAAAATCTATCGAAACATCGAGTTGGGAGAACTTGCCCTAAGGAAAATTTTGGAGCTTGAAGCAATGAATGATGGGGCTTATGTGCTTTTGTCAAACATATATGCTGACTCCAGGAATTGGAAGGGAGTCAGCAATGTGCGGGAGTTGATGAAGGCCAAGGGAGTTAGGAAAGAACCTGGTTGCAGTGTGATTGAGGTTGCTGGTACTGTTCATGAGTTCTTTGTTGGGGATAAATCTCATCCAATGTATCGGGAGATTGAGATCATGCTGGGAGAGATTAATTGGAGGCTGAAATTAGCTGGCTATGAAGCCAAAACTAATGAAGTGCTATTTGATATTGAGGAAGAAGAGAAAGAGAATGCTCTTTTTTGGCATAGTGAGAAGCTGGCAATTGCATATGGGCTTATTGCCCTCAAGGAAGGTTTAACCATCAGGATTGTGAAGAACCTGAGGGTTTGTTGGGATTGTCATGAAGTGTCCAAGTTTATATCAAAAGTATTTGAAAGAGAGATTATTGTGAGAGATAGAAATAGGTTTCACCACTTCAAAGATGGAGTGTGTTCTTGTCAGGATTATTGGTGATACATGAGGCCGAAATGGGTCTATTTATGAATATTTCAATTCCTGTCTCATGGTAATAACCACAACAAGAGTGGAACACACTTTGCGCCGTTCGGTAACAAAGAGGATTGAATTTACGTAGAATTTACTAAATCTTATAAATCTGGATTTAGCAAATCCTGGTTGGTTTAAATCCTGAAAACCTCATGTTCAACAGCTTGACAATTTCAAAATTCAAGTCTATTAGCTTAAGTTGGATTTAAAAACTATCATTCAACAAGTAAATTGAAATAAGTTGGATAAAAAAATTGTGATAGATATAAAGTATTTGCTCATAAGCTCGATAACTTAATTAGATTCTTCTAGAATGTGATAATTTAGCTTAAATAGAGTGAATCATATATGCTGAACTAAAGTTTGTCCGTGAATCAAATCTAAGGAATAGTGTTCGAAGGAGAGAGAATCATATAAAGAGATGTATGAAATTAGGTATTTTCGTATGTAATTTCAACCTCTATTACATTTAATATTTCTCTCTATATAGATGAATGTGAGTAGTGTGAAATAATAATTAAACCTCTTACCCTTTTTAATCAGTCGACGCTCAGTCGATTAGCTTCATGTCATGGGATCGTTGAATATTTGAATGAGTGTCCTCTTATTAATTGACATTTACTTTTGTGGTCTCTGATTCAGTCAATCTCTAGTTTTGTTGATCTCCAGATCAGTTTACCCTTGTTTGGCTACTTGATCGATACCCACCTCTGGTTTGATCTTACTCTAGTCTATTGACCTTTCGTTTGTTGCTCAATCAGTATCTAGCCTTTTGCATATCATTGTTTGTTCTCATATAATTCTTAGGCTTAGGCCAAGTAAATCAGACCATACTCACCCAGAGAAAATATACGATAAATATTCTATAAAAAAACCCCCATAGTCAAACTAGATTACACAATCAAATTTATTTTGTTAAGGGTTTAAGATACCCCCCACAACAATGTATTCTCATTATCAATTACATCATGAGGGAAAAGCCCAAGAAAACTCGTGATAAAAGATGTGTTAGCTTTTAAAATTAGACTTTTGAAAAATATGCCATCCAAGGAGATTTCCAACGGTCCTAGTAGAGGAAATTCTTTAGTCGCTTGGGAAAAATTAGACCTCCGGACAGAGGGTGAATCACTACAACCTGACTAGTATATGTCATTGAGGTAAGAGGGCCTATGTTACGCATTCATAAAGACTCGACAAAGAAAAGATTGTGCCCAAAAAGGATTGATCAATAGGAAGGTCAAAGAAAAACTTTGATAGTTAGATATAGCCTAGTTGGGGCATCGTGTACATATGCTCTCAGATTATTGAGATTTTAGATCCACTAGGATGTTAAAGTGATCGACTCAACCCAATTGGGGGATTACTTCACCAACAACCCATATTTTACATTTTCTGAAGAAATCCAGATAATCCAAAGCCAATGAACAAAAAACATTTAAGCTCTTATGACTCTAATTGGATTAAAAAGTAGAATATAAATTATACCTGTCAAGAGTATGGACATGAAACCTATAGGAAAGAAGATAAAACAGATGACTTAGCCACCCCCCACAAAGTACTTATAATCCTATATGGATTGAGAAAGCCTTCATCATCAGATACCGCAAATAAGAGACTAATCTTTACGACTTGGGTTAATAGTTTTTTTTCTATGATCCTTTTGATCTCTCTATTGTAGACTTCAGTCAATCCACTAGTCTGGGGATGGTATGCAGTTGTAATCTTGTGAGTTGCTCCAAATTTTAAAACTAATGCCTTCATCTTCTTATTGCAAATTGGCTACATCCATCACTTATAATCACCCTAAATGTTCCAAATCTGCTAAAAATAAATTTATTCAAAAATTTTAGAACACTGTGAGCATCAGAATTGGGTAGTGCCACAACCTCAATCCACTTAGAGACATAGTATACTGCTACAAAAATATATAGATTTTCATAAGAAGGTGGAAAAGATCCCATAAATTATATTCCCCAAACATCGAGAGTTTCAACTTCCAAGTTGGAATTGAGGGGCATCTCATCTCTTTTAGAAATATTTCCTACCCTTTGATATATATCAAAAGTTTCCATATATTATTTTTAACATCCTTTAAGAGGGTAGTCCAATAAAATTCAAATTATGAAATCTTGGATATAGTTTTGAATCCACCAAATGCCCCCCAGATTCTGAATTATGATAGGCCCTAATGATATTGTTAACTTTTTCTAAAGGCACATATCTCTTAAGGATTTGATCCTTGTACTTTCTAAATAAATAAGGCTTATCCTGACAGTATAATATGGCATCAAAGAATAACTTCTTCTTCTAGTAGTAAGTGAGACTGTAAGTAATGATCCTACTAACATTGCAGTTCACAATGTCAGCATATCATGGAGTAATCTAAATCAATGAAACTAACATAATATCAACTACTTAATGTCAACTACTAGATGATTTATTTGAAAGAGATTATTTAGACATAATGTCAGCTATTTAATCAATGAAACTAACATCATTTGGTTTGTGAACCAAATCATCTCCAATCTATGCAAAGTCCTACACATCATTCATTTCATTTCAAACATCGTATTCCTGATGACATGTTAATTTATTGAACGGGCTTCTATAGAAATTGTAATAATTTCTACACAATTTTTTTCAAATATATTATATTGTTGGAATTGTATTGTAGAAATAAAGCTATTTTAGGAACATCCTAAGGAAGATATTACATTATCAATGTGTTGAGATCAATTTGCTATATAGCTTCAAAATAAACAAGAATAAGACTTGTAAAGAGATTACCAATATTATTTTATCCAAAATCTATTTACATGTAATAGAGATGCATAATTTTCATCTCAATCTCAAGCACTCTTGTTGAACAAATGGTACATCCTGAAGGTGGCTTTCATGCTCTTAAATCTTATAATTAAGAGTGCATATATGTTTGATGTGACTAAGATCTTGATTTATAGTCTTAACAATGTAACACCAAAACTCACGCCTAAGTAGACCATTAGTTATATTTCCATATAAATATTGCTCATTGATCAATTACCCAAGTGCAACATTAGGTTGCTAAGGCCACTTTGATATTCAACTCGAGCAAAAAATTGTATATCCTCATTCGTAACATATTTCTCACTAGAAATACATTAACATATTGACTTGCCTTTACAAATTGGTTCATGCATGCTACAAGTTTAGTGACTAGCACAGTAATTAACATGAAAAGTAAACACATACAAAACAGTGAGTATACTACAAAGATGCTTTAAATTTCATGAACTCACTATCTGACAACATATTTTTTCTGTGCTAAGAAAATATTTACCATTTTTATTTGACTATTTCTTGATTGCAAGTTCTTTGAATGTATAGGGTAAGTAATACACATTATGGATTCTTGGTTACTCACATTTTTTTAGATATTAGAGAGGGCAACATCATCATTTTCTTTGATGGTGTGTTTAAGGTACATTGATTTTTACAGTCGTATTATCAGTTGCTTCTCTCAAATTAAGAAGAGAAAGTTTCCAAGTACTATTGAATTGTTGGAAACTAAGTCAGTTTTTGGGTCATTTAGGGTCTGTTTGGGGTAGCTGCAGCTTATTGAATAATCTGTTGATTAGCTGATTAAAAATAATCTGGTGATAAGCTAAGTGTGGTGGCTATTATAAATTTCTATTTTTTTAGAATAGCTAGATTGCAGCCAGAAAGCTGTCACTTCACCTACATAGGTGTGGTGTAAAAATTTTATTTTCAGTGTTGAAAACACATAAGCTGTCAAAACACAGTTTACCCAAACAGACCTGGTAAACGCCACCGCACCAAATAAGCTGCTTAAAACGGACCCTTAATTTTTTTGCTTTATTTTACAGGTAAATTATAAGAATAGTACTACATGACTACTATTTATAAATGAAGGAAAACTAATTATAAGAATAAAATCAATTTTTAAATCACCACAAAACTAGGTAATTGGAGAATAATTTTGCAATGAGGGAATATGGTGGTTTAGCCTCTTATAGGATAGAGGATAATTTACTATTTAAATCGGTTATCTTCAGTGCTTTATTTTACTTTCTAAATTAAAAGGTCCCCTTTGATTAGGGTGTTCATTCCCCACACAAGAAGAGAGACAAAATGGAGGATTTTACATATGTGCCTAAATACACACAAGATTGCAATGTGATATTTTGCACAATTATTGTGATATCTATGGATTTTAGAGCCTTTTGAACTTGTTCTGCTTCAGATTGAAGCTTCATGCATATTTATAACTTTCAAAGTTTCTTTTTATCTTTCAAAGAGAGTTATATAGACTTAACTTTTCAACTAATATAGCTTAGGTATTAAATACAACTTATGTGAATAATGCCAAATCACAATTAAGGATGAAAAAAAAATAACAAAAAGATGCTATATAGACATTTAAATTTAGGTAGTTATGATGCCGAATATAACAAATTTCAATAAGCTCTACCGTAGAATGTTACAAGGCACATGGAAAGTGGTGCAAAATTTTAAAGGTAATGATATCAACTCTAACGATTACTCAACCTTAAATTAGCTCCATTCACTGTTAGAAGGTAAGAAAGAAAATAATTTATGCATTGAAATAAATTTTAGTTTCGACAAAATGGACAAAATAATGATACTTCAAAAGAATATTTTTGATCAATAGCACCAATGTGCGAGCACAAATATATATGCATGTCCAGACTCATATATGTACAAAGAAAAATAAGCAAATGTTTACTTTCAATAATATTATACACATTTACCTACAAGATCATTAACCATTCATTTTATCGAGGCTTTGTAATTTAATTTAAAGAAAATAGAATACATTCTACCCATAAATTAGTCTGTTGGTCTAAAGTTTGTACATGTACATGATTCCCACTTTTTTTATTTGATAAATCAGACCTAAATTATTTCTCAAGTTAACAACATAGGTCTTCTCTTTATTAAAATTGTGTTAGTGTGAATCCTCAAGTACTAATCGAGCCTTTTCACTAACATCCATATGGTCAATTTACATCATCAAAAATGACAACTTAGCAAGAGTTCAACAAAAATCACACAAAGCTTCTCTAAATATAACAGTTATTGCAACTGCTAGTATTTAGTAAATAATTTTATATACACTCACTAAATGCATCTCGATAACAAATTGTAAATGTGCATTGAAGCAATGAAGAAAATATAACTTGGAATGCTAGTATTAATAGTTAAATCGAACAAATAAAATATTCAATCAATTAAAAAAGTTAAAAGAAACCCTATCTCGAAAAAAACTAGAAACAATAAAACAATAAAATACAGAACAAATCATCTTTCATATGTATCAAAATAAAGATATGTTAATATATAATGACAAAAACGTTACTCTCGCCCGATTATTTGTTCCATCCAATTAAAGAAGAAACAAAAGAATTAAGAATAAAATCTTTTGTTTAAAATTTAAAAGAACCAAATCCAGTTTCATACCATAAAAGTTATAGAAAAAAGTCCTCATACTCAAGTACCGGAGATACAATCCTTACCCCATTGCAATTTAATTAACAAACAAAAGAGAAACTGGCTAACAGAGGCGGAAGAAAGCCTACCTGATAGGTTTGGAATTTTACTTCAGAGACAAACACTAAATCTGGTAATTGCTTGCTCTGTGATTTCACTCGGAAGACAGATGACAACAATAGGATTAGGGCAAGGGAAAATTTGAGGAAAATGTGATAACAATCATGATCTTATAGTGCAAGGTAGGTAACTAACAATAACTTTTGCCGCCCTTGCAAACTATGATCTCCAATGCCACTTAAATCTCCTTAAGTATGTTGATATACTTGATCTAATAAACCCGAGATTTATGGGGAAACGAGAATGTTGCCGGATTTAAAATTGAGTCAAATTTAATTTATCTAAAATGAACATTTGGAGGGATTTAAACTTAGATCCAGCGTAAATCGTGCTTAAATCTAGTACCAAATTGCCCCTTAAGGATATGCTAGAATGAATTGTTGAAATGCTTTATGTTTCTATTTTCCTTTTTCAAACCATAAGGCTTTATTATTTTATTATTTAATGCTTAGCCATATTCTTCGCAATATTAAGTTATTAAAATGGGCTTATACATAATGTATTGTGAAGTCATGCAAATTTAAGGAGACAAATTTTAAAAATAACATCTTCCAATTTAATTTTTAAAAATGATAAATTTTAAAAATAAATTCGTAAAACCAACAAAATCATCATGTCACATCGCGACATGTGTTACCACGTGACACATGACAAAATCACATATAAATATATTTGATTAAATTCTATGAGTTCAAAATTCAAAAGTTCAAAGGGGGCATTTAGATTCATACCACCCAATTGCTATATATTTATAGGCTTAAATGGTCCCTATATATTCAAAATTTTTATTGGGCATTTAGATTCATCCCTACATGTGTTAATAATAATTATAATTAAAATAAATGAGTGAAACGATTCCCGCATATTTACCATAATATAATGGCAACAATCATCACAAAAGTCACAAAGCGGATACAAAGTGAATTGTTAAGGGTTTGTTTGGCTTCACCTTTTTTTTTTAAATTCTGTTCATAAAAACATAATTATTTAATGTATTTTTAACATATTTTAAATTTTTATTTTAAAACAAAACAACATATTATTAAAAATGCTTTAAAAAATATTTATTTTTTTTTATTTTAACTTATCAAACCTGCTTTGATTCAAAATAAAAACATAAACTCAAACTTGGCAGATTTAAAATAGACATAAATTTTTTATCCTAATTCATAACATTTCAATGCGGGAGAAAATGTCCAGCCACCAAACCACCACCCTCATTCGCCCCTCATGCAAAATCCTACGACGACTTATTTAATCCTTACCACATTTATCAATCCTTTCCACACTTAATTATATTCAAATAAATGTGTTCCGCATAAATTGAGATAAATATGGGTGTAAATGAGAGCTTTAGCAAGTTGAACAAGAAAATTATGTCCAGGTCGAATTGGCTTGTTTAAATTAATTAGAAATTATATATAAGGTGCTAAATTCAAACCGGCATCATTTCAATACAATAAAAGGTACATAACCATATGACCACGGCGACACGAGTTGTGATTTAAACTTAGATATATAAATACATAATATATTATTATATAAGTACCATATATTTTTATCTTATATTGAGCTAAAACAAACCGAAGAAAATCGAACAAAGTGATTTAGTGTTTGGCTCATTTATAATTTGAGCATAAAAAATTTGTTCGCGTTCAACTCACTAATTTAATGAATAATTTGAACATAAACTACTTAACGAGTCGAACACAAATTATTCACAAACATTTTTTTTTTTTACTACTGAACGAGACGAACACAAATTATTCACAAACATTTTTTTTTTTTACAACTCTTGATGTTAATATAATAATTATGATATAATAATATATAAAGCATCATAAACGAAGCCGAAATAAAATACTTCTATACCACAACCTTCGTTTACTTATCCATGTTTTACTCAGCAACTTCTATTAGTTGCCCATAAAGAATAGGGTCCGCTAACTTACGATTTAAGCCGATAAAATCGACAGTATGATCTCACAATCAACTAAGGACCTTCAACAACCTCTTCCCATTCCTTCAAAAAATAAATAAATACTACCAGAAATCAGAGCATGAGCAATTCCCCCCACTGAAGTGATGAAAGCAATTGGCATCCCTCAACACAATCACTCTTTCATACACCTTAGCAACCAACTTAATTGCTGTATGGCAATCCCCACAAATCCTCAAGTTCTTATAAACTCGTATGGGCTTACCTTCCGGACCCTCCATCAACCCAAATGCCACAGCAAGCTTCTCGCTATGGTGCCCCAACCCCCGCTCCCTCTCCTCCTCCGTCGCGTCCTGCAGCGCCCACGTCGTGTCCACCACATACCCCTCAGCCCGCACCCGCTCCAACATCTCCCCCACTTTCTCATATATCTTAGCCGCCAATGGGTGGCCCCTATCCTCCACGTGAAAAACATGTATCTGCCCGCCCCTCTCCACCCAACTACACCCGGGCTCCTTATTCACCCCGGTTGCCTTCATCATACCCCTCATCATGGCCACATCCGTCCATCGACCCGCCCGAGAGTACACATTTGACAGCATCACATAAGTTGTTGCATCACTTGGATCCAATCGTAGCAGCTCCTTCGCCGCCCACTCTGCCACATCAACATTGCAATGCACTCTACTCGCTGCTAGCAATGTCTTCCACACAGTCGTATCAGCAGCATGACCTGCCTGCCTTAGTATATCCACTGCCTCGCTAACCCGACTCGCCCGACCCAATAGGTCCACCATGCACGCATAGTGCTCTGGCCCAGGGGTCACTCCATAGACCCGCTCCATTGACTCAAAGTGCATCCGACCTATCTCCACCAAACCAGCGTGGCTGCAAGCGAACAAGAGGCCGATGAAGGTCACGTAGTCTGGTCGGGCGCCTTCTCGCACCATCCCGTCGAAGAGGTGGAGAGAGTCATGACCTCGGCCGTTCTGAGCATAACCCATAATAATAGCCGTCCAAGTTATTGGGTCGCGCCGACTCATCGTGTCGAAAGCCACACGCGCCTCATCGATGCAGCCACTCTTAGCATACATGGTCACAGTGGCGTTCCCAACTGAACGAAATGAGTCGAGGCTGAGCCGGATTGCTAGGGCGTGAACCTGCCGACCCGATTCAAGTAGAGTGAGTTCGCCGCAAGAACTGAGTACACCCGAGAGGATGAACTCATCCGGTTCAACCCAGGCAGCTCGCATTACCAAATATAGGTGAAGCGCTGACTCGTTGGAGATGTGCATTGCGTAGCCGTTATAAAGCGCAGTCCATCCAACAATATCCTTGTTCGGCAACTCGTCGAACACCTTGAGGGCAATCTCAGGCCTCCCGCACTTTGCATACATGTCGATGAGGGCGTTGCTGACATGCTGATGGCTGGTTAAGCCCGTCTTCAAGACCAAACAATGGAGACTACATCCGTTGCACAGATCTTCAACGGCAGCAACGGAGTTGAGCGCAGAGGGGTGCGTGAATTCATCCATTTTGATTAGTCGTTGACGCATTTGCACGAAAAGAGAGAGTACGTCATCATGGAGCGCTGCGTGGGAGCATATCACTATAAGGCTGTTCCATGACACCGAGTCATCGTGCTCCGCCGACTGGAGAACCATCTTCGCGTCGGAGAAATCGGAACATTTGGCGTATAAACTCACCAGCGAACTCTGGATGAATTGGTTAGTGTCGAGACCTGTATGAACCGCAAGGGCGTGGACCTGCTTACCCAAGCCTATAGCGAGCTCAGAAGCGCATGCGGAGAGGACGCTCGGAAGAGTGAAGTGGTTCGGATATATATCCTCGGCTCGCATTAGGCGGAAGCAGTCCATGGCACTGAGGTGATCACCATCCTGTACACGGGCTGTGATGATTGCCGTCCAGAGAACCCTGTTGGCCCGATGCTCTGTTTGGACGGAAGTGAAGATCTCGCCTGCAAAAGCAGATTCACCGCATTTGGAATACATGTTCACAAGGGCGGCGGCTATGAAAGAATCCGCATCGAGTGAGGACTTGATGGCCAGTGCGTGGGCGAGATGGCCTACGGTTAGGGAAGGGAGAATGGAACAAGCACGAAGGTAGGCGCCCAGAGAATAACAATCGGGACGAAGGCCAGCAGCGAGCATGCGGCGGAAGACGAGTAGGGCATCTGCAGCACGGCCATGGCGGGAGAAGCCGGAGATGAGGGAGGACCAGGGGATTGAGGAGGAGTGGAGCTGAGGGCAGCTATGGAAGAGATGAAGAGCGTCGGAAAAGAGGCCGGAGCGGGCGTAGGCAGCAATAAGTGTGTTCCAAGAGACGTCGTCTCGTTGGGGCATTCCATCGAACAGGCGTCTGGCATCGCTGATGCGACCGGACTTGGCGAGATAGTCCAAGCGTCGGTTGCAGTCAAGGAAAGAGTTTAGAGATCGGAGGGAGGGTTGAATTCTGGGAGAAACATAACAAGCGACGCTCATGCTAAAACTCTATCCATGTAAATATGATAAGTACGAGATGAAATGAAATGTTTTGTGACTTTGTCGACAGACGGGCGAGTTCAGTTAGCCTAATAGTTGAGAGTATCTATTATTTTTAATCATAAATGTTTTGAGTTCAGTCCAACACTTTTGAGGTGCACAAGGACTCAAAAAATAATAATAATAATCAAGTGTCAATTTTAAGCCCATTCTTCCACATTGAGATCTCCCTATCGCTCCCATTCAAAGCTCACAATTAAGCCAAAACCCATTTCATCCTATCTTATCCCTTAGATCCACCGCATCCAACCGTCGCTATTCTTGAATGAAGCTGCCCTCAAAAAAATTCACCCAACTCCTAATTCATGATCACCTCAACTCTCCTCTTGAAATTAATTACCTTCTCATTCTCCCTTAGAATAATCCGTTATTTCAAAATTTGTCACCCACTCAAAGCCCTCACTCATGCCAAGTTCCTATTTTTTCTACCTTATCCCTAAATTAGATGACAATCCCTTCATACCAAAGCATCCAACCGTGGCTCTCATGGATCAACCTTCATCCTTAACAAGCTTCTTCAAATACACATCCAACTACAGGCTTATGGTCACCTTGAGATTGAAATTAATATTAAATTGAAAGAGGATGATACATGTTGCATCATCTCTAAAATAGGGCATTTGTATACATACTATGCAATCTTATTATTGAACCTAAATTTGTCATGTGAATCACATCCAAGGGATAGAACATTGTTAACCAAAAGGATAAAATTGAGAGAAAGGGTGAGAGAAGAGAGAGAAAGGGAGCGCGCGAGCACTTGGACTTGGCCCGAAGGTCAAAATGGGGTATTCTCGAGCTCTACTACCAATTTTATATATAAAAAGAGAGATTACATTGAGAATGGTAGAGAGTTCTCTCAATATGAGAAAAAATAAGAGAGAAGAGCTCTCTTTTTATATGTCATGGGCTCTCTATTTATAGAATAAAGAGGACAAAAAGTGAAAAATTACATAGCTATCCCTGCTTTAATAGACTGGTTACAAGACATTATTGACTTTAACTATATCTCTTCGTATTTCTAACTAATTATGGCATCATTTTGTGTACCTGGACATTTTTTTATTCATTGGCATGGATGGTCATTTTTAGTCAATTTAGATGACCTTCAATTGTCTGGCAGCTCTTTGGTCATCTGACAGCCCTTCAGTCACCAGCAGACCTTCAGTTATCTAGCAGTTCTTCGATTAATTGCTTGTGGGTGTTTGGTCGTTCGATCGGTCGACTGATGTAAAACTCAATTTAATCAAGATGCTATCATCTTAGAGTCTTAGGCTAATGTCTTAATATCTACACAATAGTAATGAAAATGTAAGCACATTTTTTGGACATATAGGTAACTCCCCGAGTCTCTCATTTCTTTAGAAGCGAAGCTGCAATAAAAATAAGATATTAAATACAAAATATGACCATGACGATGCAGTAGTCATATTCCTTGGTTTTTAGTAGTCTTTTTGCACCCTATACCCAGAAGTTAGACAAGAATATATTATTATACTGGAGGAGAGTTATTTGCTTGCTCGTCACAGATTGGAAGCATTATTTGTAAGCATTATTTGTTCATCCTAAATGAGAGGCTTTGTTTGCTTGTTCTGAATGAGAGGCTTTGTTTGCTCATCCCGACAAAGTGGTTTTATTTGCTCATCCCAAATGACAGGCTTTGTTTGCTCGTCTCAGAAGAGTGACTTCTGTTTGTTCGTCCCAAAGAGGAGTCTTTGTTTGCTCGTCCCAGATGAGAGGTTTTGTCTCCCAGGTTTGAGTTTCTCGAAAACTGTCTTGAACTATATTAGATATACAAAATAAATTTAGGAAACATTATACTTATTTTTCTTGAAGAATAACCATTGAAGATATGACTTTTTAGAAGATCACCAGAAAGGTTCTACAGCAATAGAGTGAAAGAAAATTATACCTCTTTGTAGATGATTAAATATCTTATTTGATAAATTTATAAACACATGCTCGCCTTGGAGGTTAGGCTTTTGTTTACTTGTCCTGAAGGAGTGGCTTTTGTTTGCTCATCCCAGATAAGAGGCTTTGTTTGCTCGTCCCGGAGGAGAGGCTTTGTTTCTCAGCTTTGAATTTCTCGAAAGCTGTCTTTAACTATAATAGATGTGTAAAATAAAATTCAAGGTACATTATCTTAACTTTTCATGAGGAATAACCATTAAAGGTATAACTTTTTAGAAGATCACCAGAAAGGGACTGCAACAATAGAGAGAGAAAATTTTCCCTCTTTGCAGATGATTAAATACCTTATTTGATTAAATTTTATACATATGCATTCCTTGTCATGATCCTCGGTAAGATTTGAACAACCAAGTAATCAGTAAATGTGCACAGTTGGCTGGATGGGGACGATAGAATCGAGGCAGTCGGCCAGGATGTTGAATATAAATTTCTCATGTGAATCACACCCAAGAGATATAGCAATGGGAACTAGGGATGGAGAAATAGAGAGAAAGGTTTAGAGGAAGAGAGAGCTATATATATAGAGAGAGTGTGTGTGTGTGAGCGAGAGCATGGGGACTTAGCTTTGAGGGCCAATATGGGGTACTCCTTAGCTATGCGGCTCATTTTATATATAAAAAGAGAGATTACATTGAGAATGGGAGAGTGCTCTGCCTACATGAGAAAAGTAAAGAGTGAAGAGCCCCTTTTTTACATGATATAGGTTCCCAATTTATAGGAGAAATAGAGTCAAATGTGGAAATGGATATTCCAACTGTAATAGGGGGTTACAAGAAATTATAGTCTTTTATTGTGCCTCTTAGTATTTGTAGTTAATTTTGGCATCTTGTTGTGTGTCAGGACCATTATCCAATTGTTGGCATGGATGCTCGTTTATGGTTAGCTTGGATAACTTTTTGGTCATCTGATAGACCTCCGATCGTCTGGTTCTCTCATTAGCTGCTTGTGGGTGGTCGGTCGACCGCTCGAGTGGCTAACGTAAAACACAATTTTAATCCAGTTGCAATATTTTTAGAGTCCTAAGTTAAGGTCATAACATCAACATAATAGTAAAGAAAAAGTGGGCACATTTTTTAGACACATACACTGATGTATTTACATATTTAACAACTAAGCTTTTAAATTTACGTGCTTTTTAAAAGTTAAATATAAATTTTTATAAATAGGTTTATGACAACCAAATGCTATACATATAAATATTAAAGTTTAATTGTTAGATATGTAAATACATCAGAATTGTGTTGTACATAAGTAAATTTTCTATCCAAAAAGATTTTAAAGAATCAAATAAGGTTACTTACAATAAAGTTTTAAATTTCTTAGAATGTGCATGGTCCACTCACTTTAATATGAGAAAATAACTTAAACAAGTTGGACCCATGCATTAACATATGGTTTGTTAGCATTTTGTGTCGATAAAGATCCACTGAAACTTAGGGTATATTTGTGAAATATATGTTGAATAATAGAAAAATAATAATAATATTTATTATTGAAAGAATTTAAGTTTTGATTATTGGATTCCACCTACATATTCATGTTTACATATTTCATAATTTATATAAAATTGAAGTGTTCATAAACTAGAATCTTTGAATAGATCCATATTCAAGAACCACCGGTGACTAGCAACCCACTTAGTTGTTAAACATACATTATTACACCAAGTTATTCTTATTCTCGAATAGCTTGGTGAGTAAGGCTAATAGTTTATCATATGGGAGGTCTCTCTCTCTCTCTCTCTCTCTGACTCAACCACTTTTTCCCAATTAAATGCAAACATCAAGTCCTAGGCCAAAGGCACAACCCTACCCTTCCCTTCTCTCTCATCCACTTTACACGAGACCCACTATTAGCATCGTTTTTTGATGTCACATGTGTGAAAAATCCACCTGAACTACCTGAGATTATATTTCATGCATGCATAACTTCCCATACCTCAAGACATTCATTTGAGACTCTCTGGTGTGTATTGAAAGAATGTTGTCAAGGTCGTTATGCTAGGCTCTGGCTTTCCCTAAGGCAAAGCATGATAAGCTTTCAGTATGTCGAACGGCTTTGACCGAACCAACGAATCTCATTCGGCGCGAAACATATAAATCGAGCTTAAATTAGCTCGATCAACAAAGAATTTGCCTATATGACCCTATACGATGAAATAGACTACACGAGTGCGTTCGAAAAGTCGAAATTGCTTTAGGACACCATATTACTAGTGTTCCGTGCGGCAGTAAGTTGCATGCAAACCAATGCATTTAAATGAAATAATAAAAACTAAATTTAAAAAGGCACGTAAAATAATATAAAAACTTCTTTTATCTGCTACTCTCTCACAAGTGGTCACACTCCCCGTTCTCTCCCTCTCGAGTCTGAGCTCGCCAGCTGGTGCTCCTACTAACAGGTGAATGTCCAGCCACCGGCCATTCCCGCTCTCCGTGATACCCTACCACCGGCGCCTTCCCTCTACAAGTAAAAAAATCACTTGGGGATGTCTCCCTTGCTACCACCGACCCGAGCCACTGGGGACCTCCTCGTTGGGATCTGTCCTTAGTGATTGACCTCCCCATTCCTTGCTCATCGGCCTTCGCCCTCCCCACCGGCAGGGAGGCCCGTTTCATGAAAATGCTCTAGTCGTCCCTTGCTGAGCTGGTCATCAGCCGCCTCTCTTGCTGACGACACCCTTGCTGGCTTGCTCTCCTTCCATTTAGGTAGTGCCTAAGGCCGACCTCCTCATGCTTGTGCGTTCCATCTCCCGATCTCGTTGAAACCTTCATTGGCCATCCTCTTCTTAGGCAAAGCTGCTCTTCTCGGTTGATTTCTCTCTCAGGCAGCTCCCCCGCTTCCGCCTCCTTCTCTTGCTGTTGGCGACCTCACCGACTTCCTTCCCCTTTCAATCGGAAGCTTTTTGGGAGCTTCGACCACTAGAGGGTAGTGATCACGTTGAGGAGTATAGAGCTACGAACAACCTCCCTCACGATGGTACGTATCGGTCATATTTTTGTATGTTATGATCATTTATTAGGTTTTGTGTTAGAGGGAGTTGCATAGAATAAAAGTTTTTTTTTGCAGTCCCCTACGGCACTTGAGTTTTCCTCCATATCCTTAGCACATTGACGTAGCGGCCGGGAGTCCAATGATCTCGTGATAGTTTGTGATTCATCCCTTGATGAATGGGTTGAAGTCACTTTGATTTAGATAACAAGGGACACCATTGATCTTCGTCTCCTAGATTGCAAAGGCTACGTCTGTGAGAGAAAACTTTCATTTTCGTAAAGGCCTATATTTTTCCACCTACACTCGGCGTGAAGGAGGTTTATTAATTTGATAGTGGGATTCTAGTATGTGGGTTTGGCTAGGCGTAGAGTAGGCTGATTTTGGGGTACGGCCAGCACCTAAAAATTCTCTCACGTACTTTATTTTCTATGCACTTATAATTTTATAACTTTTCTCAAATTTTAAATCATTTAATTTTTTAAATTAGAATTTAATATTAAAATTTTTAATACACCAATTCGCCCCCCTCTTGAAGTGTCGTAACCTTCAAGAATCATACAACAAATGCCTTTATATGTGAGCCACCTATTCATGAAGTGTGCAAGCATCTATCCATGTGCATGCAATGACTATTTGGGATAGATATTTGCTGGTGCTAGTGCTCAAAGAGACACCGCAAGTAAGAGTGCTCAAAGTGAGACTCAAACATATCAAATGGTACACAACACACTCATGAAAAAAATAACTTCAAATGCACTGCAATAAGATATAGACATAACATCAAGACAATAAATTTTTGTACGCATGATGATGCATGGAACAAATAAATACAACAAGCAAATCGATGCAAGAATACATGCAAACATGCAATGATCAAATGAAATCAATTAGAGATGGTCGACCAAACCGAACGATTGGTCGATCTGGTTAAAAAAGCTGATCGAATCAAGAAGATCAGTCGATCTAGCTGGAAAGGCTAATCAGACCTGTGATCAGTCGATTAGACCAGGGTAGCCGATCAGACTCAAGTGATCACACGATCAAAATGACACATGTAGAATTTCATGAAGAGCATGCAAGCAATGAAACCCTATCGGCCTCACATATGATCAAAGGTTCGGATGAAATTATAGCTAGCATCCACTGTACGTTGTAATTGTGGGTCTACCTCTGATTGCTTAGCGAAATGTGAAGGAAACTTTCCACAAGAAATCCTTACAAACCATAATAAAAAATTACTAAATCAATTTCTTGAAAAAAAAAAGAATTAAAATGACTTTTGAATTTCGCTGAAGCATAAAATGATATTAAAGCAAATAAGAATTTAAAGCAAACTTCAATTCGAAATTACGACCCATAAAACGTCAAACAAACGTCTTGTCGTTGTTTGTTGAGAAAAACGACAACAATAAAGTGAAAAATGGAACGAGAAAAATTGCACGCAGAAAAACAAACACTAGAGCGACACACAAATTTACGTGTGACCCGACCGCAAGTAACGCAGTAATATTTGCTTCCAAAAGTTGGCCAAAGCTTAACCCAATTTATAATAAGCGGCTAGTGTATAAATCAAAAGATTGTAAATTTTAGAAATTATTTTACACACTAGGGGTACTACGCAAGTATACGTATCGTTTCAAGTAATATAGGGTTTTCTATTATAACTCAAGTATCGATCCCACGGGGAAAAATTATAGTAATAAATTTTCTAAATATTATATTTTTAAAATATTTTTTTATCCTTTAATTTAACTATTAATTACTACTAATTTACTAGATGCAATTAAAGAAAACAATACTAAGAGAATGATTTTATGAAAACTATATAAAATAAACAACTTTCTTTCCTTCAATTAATCCAAGATTTTTAAGATAATTTAATATTCGTTGGAGAATTTGATTTATGGTACTGTGCCAAATAGAAGCATTCCTATTCTTTACCCTTTGATTCAGGCGCAAAGAACATTGGCTAATTTACAGATCAGGTCCGGATGTATTGTTAGTAGTAATGGGTTAATCTAGTCTCTCACTACTAGATGTCCAAGGGTGGCTATGGTCGGCCATACTAGTGACTCATTCCTGATCTATAAAACAAATTATAAGAATTTAGCCTGTCACTCTAAAAACTTATCAATTCTACGCCCATTAAATCTTATCTTCCTATTTATTTGCACATCACCTTGAATAGCCCGCACATGGCATTCGACTACCCAAGGATTCATGTGATATTTACAAGTTAAGAGTTCTTCTCCTTCAAGGTTTCAAAACTCTTCAACAGGTTTTAACAATTTAAATGGCCATTTTAAAAAGTAAAGTAAGATCAAGTATTAATGTCATCACAATGTTTTGAAAATATTTTGAATTTTAATTCTCCATCGAATCTTTATATTATCTTATCTATCTCTTCATGATTGAAGGACGAAAGTAAACTAACTACTCAGAACACATTGAAAATAAACAGCAAAACATAATAAATAACTTTGAATCAAATATAAAAATACTTATCTCAAATATTCCTTCTACAGATCTTCTGACTCCTACTAACTCCACAGTGTAATGAACTCCAGATGCAACAACTTGAAAATAAACTCACTAAACTAAACAAAAGTGACCCTAAATTTCTCTATCTAATTCTCTAGACTCTCTCTCTCTAAGAAGATTTCTCTCTCAAAGAAGGCTAGAGGGGGTGGGGCGAATGGGGGGCGATTTTCTCTGAAGGAGTGGACTCCTATTTATAGGCTCCAAGGGTTGCCTTGAGGCACCTCTTCAAAACATGTCCAAATTCAATGAATCTTCTAGAAGGTCGGTCTGGCGCCTAGGCGCCGGAATTTGGCGCCTAGGCGCCGGAATCTGGCGCCTAGGCGCCGGACACCGCGTCCAGTTCTTCGCACCTCTTCGCGTTTAAAACCATTTTGGAGTGTCCAAATTCAATGTATCACATGTCATATTATCAAGGAAAAACTACCAGTCTTCTAGAATCTCCAATAATTGCTCACTCCGTCAAAATAACAGTTCAAAAGTCGTCAAAAACTTGACAGTTTCTGTATCGAGTCTGGCGCTTAGGCGCCAGGCCATATTCTTTTCTTCTTTTTGTATTTTGCTCCATTTTTGCTCATTTTTGCTCATTTTCCTTTTTTTTAACCTTTTTACATCACCTACATCTAAAAACACAAAAATACCTTTCATTAAAGCATAATATCCTTAGAATTTGATACAAATCAAGGCATAAAAAGATGTATTTTTCTTCATGGATCAACGTGGTTCAGCAAATTTGCCTACGTCCACGGAGCTGTAGAGGATTTTATTACTCCGAGGAATTACACCGTCGAGCGCCTCGACGTTTACAAGAAAATCTCTATTTTCTTCTCTCCCTTTCTCTTTTTCTCTCTTCCTCTCTTTCTCTCTTAGAGGACTTGGCTTGACCCTTGCTTTGCTTGGCTTAGCTCTTCACTTGGCTTGTCCCTCATCCAATAGCCAAAAGAGGCTATTTATAGAATCAAGGAGAGTGGTAGGTGGGAGGTAGGTGAGCGGTAGGTGGGATGTGGTAGGTGAGCGGTAGGTAGCCCTCTTAATTAGAAAGCTAATTCACATGTGGTGGACTGGGTCTCCACATTACACAACAATTCTCCCACTTGGAGACTGGGACACTTACTACTCCACCTACAGGCTGCATCATCTGCTAGCTTTACCAAACCTTTCCTCAAACACGTATCCTCCACCTCTGCAACTCAAAGCCCCTGTCTTCATGCCAGAAGACCAGCTGAAGTCGAGCACAACTTCAGCTTCTCACGAGTAACACCCTCAGTTGACATATTACCGTCGACGTAGCCTTGTACCACCAAGCTCTTTCTCGGGTTACTCTTGCATCTGCTTACAACTCCCACTGCATGAGCATTATCCTGCCCCTGTGGAAAGTTCTTTTCATCAAGTTCAACCTTGTACCTCTTACTGCTTCCAAGCGCAGTCTTCACCCGGTAAACCCACTTGTTGTGCAATGCCTTCTTCCTTGGTGGAAGTTCTGCCTGCTCCCAAGTATGATTTCCCAGCAGAGAATCCATCTCCTCCTTCATGGCCAACTCCCACTTGCTCAAATTTTCATCTTGCAAGATTTCTTGATAGCTCTGTGGTTCTCCACCATTTGTCTGTATAAGGTTCGGTTTTCCTGCCTTTGACACTCTGTCACTTTTCAAGAAATTAACCTTCTTCTGTTTCTCCATAATGCACCTCTGATGCATGTGTCCAAGTCTGCAATGCCGCAGAACTCTCGTGTCCTCTACAACTTTAGTAGCAAGAGTGTTGAGCAAACCAGTAGTCATGTATAGTGTGTCAGTTTTCTTACCCCGAGCCAGTACTAATGCTCCTTTGGTAACCTTATAGGTGTTATCTAAGAACAATACCGAATGACCAGCCTCATTGAGCTGCCCAACATAGATGAGGTTTTTCTTCAACTCAGGAACGTGCCCGATCTTTTGCAAAGTCCATTTGCTTTTATTAGGGAGTGCAATATCAACGTCTCTCATCCCCACCACATCCAGAGTTTTTCCATCAGCCAGATGTACCTTCCCAAAGTCGCCTGCAATATAATTTCGCACAACTCCCGGTGGGAAGATGTATGGAAGGAAGCCCCTGAATCCAGTATCCAGTCATCAATAGAACTATGAACTGTCAGCAATAACGCATCATGTATTTCTTCAGTTACAACGTTAGCGCCATCATTTTCCTTCTTCTTAGGATTCCTGCAGTTCCTTTTTATGTGGCCAACCTTGCCACAATTCCAGCAAGTTGCTCGTCGAAAAGACTTTGATTTTGATCTTCCTCTGTTTGAGCTCCTGTCATGTGATCTCCCTCTGGAATCAACAATCAGTACTGAACTCGAACCCGAGGTCTCGCCAGAATCTTTGCTGCGCACCTCTTCAACCAAAATCAAATCACAAATATCATCATATTTCAGTCTAGATTTACCTGCAGAACTGCTAACTGTCATCCTCATAACTTCCTAGCTATTTGGCAATGAAGCCAATAATATCAACGCATGTATCTCATCATCAAAATTAATTTCAACAAACGACAATTGATTTGTGATAGTGTTGAAATCATTCAAATGTTGAACAATAGACACACCTTCTGCCATCTTCAAGTTGAATAACTTTTTCATTAAGTGCACTTTTTTATTCGTTGATGGTTTTTCATACATACCTGATAAAGCCGTCATGAGATCTGTAGTAGTCTTTTCTTTGATGATGTTGTGGGCAACCGATCTCGACAGGGTTAATCGTATAACCCCCAGAACCTGTCGATCCAATAGATTCCAATCCGCCTTGTCCATCTTTTCCGGTCGCTTTCCCAGTAACGGAAGATGAAGTTTCTTTCCATAGAGGTAGTCCTCTATCTGCATTCTCCAGTAAGCAAAATCTGTGCCATTGAATTTCTCGATCCCTGATGTCATCACTTCGTCTCCGGCCCTCGTTCTTCCTTAGATCCGAACCCAAAGCTCTGATACCAGTTGTTGTGAAAAACGACGACAATAAAGTGAAAAATGGAATAAGAAAAATTGCACGCAAAAAAACAAATACTAAAGTGACACACAAATTTACGTGATTCGGCAAATTTGCCTACATCCACGGAGCTGCAGAGGATTTTATTACTCCGAGGAATTACACCATCGAGTGCCTCGACGTTTACAAGAAAATCTCTATTTTCTTCTCTCCCTTCCTCTCTTTCTCTCTTCCTCTCTCTCTCTCTTAGAGGACTTAGCTTAGCCCTTGCTTTGCTTGGCTTAGCTCTTCACTTGACTTGTCCCTCATCCAATAGACAAAAGAGGCTATTTATAGAATCAAGGAGAGTGGTAGGTGGGAGGTAGGTGAGCGGTAGGCGAGGAGGTAGGTGAGCGGTAGGTGAGATGTGGTAGGTGAGCGGTAGGTAGCTCTCTTAATTAGAAAGCTAATTCATATGTGGTGGACTGGGTCTTCACATTACCCAACAATTTTTGAAGTAGCTCCTGTGTTTCACAAACTTGAAGATGTATTTATCCTCTTATGAACTTTTCTCGCACTTAATGAAAAGTAAAACTTTTGAAATTTAGCTCTAAAATTTTCATTTCTACTTTTCTCACAAGTATACTTATATTTACAAATAAACTAGTTTTATTTTATAATTGGTAATAATAATATTATTATTATTATTCATATTTGAATATATTCCAAATAAAAATATAGCAAACCAGATTTAATAGATTAGGTGTAACGATAAAAATTATAACAGGAAGTTAATTAAATTAATTCTACATTTTGAAAAATTAAAAAGACATTTGTTTTCAAAAACCATCCCTTTAGAATTAGAATAGGTGCGTGTAATTGTTTTTAAATTGATGCTACGTTTTGAAGTTAATAAGTTAATTTAATTGATAATATAATTAAAAAATCAGATTAATTAATTTTTTCTTATGAAAACAACGAAATTATATTTAGCCTTAAGGAGCCGTTAGAATAAAACTTGGAAAGAATTAATAACATATTTTATACTTATATATATATATATATATATATATATATATATATATATATATATATATATATATATATGTCATAATTATGAATGCTATTAAGGGACTATTTGGTGCAGCTGCAGCTGCACTGCTCGAGAATCACTATGGGAAGCAGCTGCAGGGAAGTTGACTGGCCGTTTGGTTACAGCTGTGCGAAACCAACTGTGGGGATATTTTATGTTGAAAAATTACTTTTTTACCCCTTTATCTGAAAACTGTTTTAATTTATATATGTAATTAGTTAATTGTAAAATATATGTTAATAAATATAAGTAAAAATAATTTACTAATAAAATTATGTATTTTCTATATGAATATACAAATATAAGTGGGAAATGTTAACGCGCATTTCAATTTTACAATCGTGCATCATAAATACAAATACAAATTTGACTCCAAAACCATATAGATATACTCTTAAGTGATAAATTTACCTAATAAAAGCATTACAAAATAGGAAGCTTATAGCTCATGCAGCACTGATTAGGAGGAGCGTAAAGAAAAATAGTAAAATTATAACAATTATCATTAACACTATCAGTAAAATTATAACAATTATCATTATAGTAAAATTTTATGTTTAATAATATTTTCTCAACCTTCTTTATTGAAAAATGTGGACGGTCTATTCCCCAACTCTATCTCTTTTATGCAGAGATCACAAAAAAGATATTTTATCTCCTTTTCGCACTTTCCCGGTGGACCAATTTCCTTCCCCTTATTGGCCATGTTATACTAAGCGAAAGCACATATAGAAATGAAATACATTAAAATTTAAAAATCACCTAACATTTGTAATTGAAACTTCCAATTGAAACAAATTATAAACTTTCATCACATCCAATTGAAACATAAAATTAACAAAAATTTGCAAAAATATAAAAGGAGACAGATTATTTAACGTGGTTCGGTTAATATAACCTACATCCACGAGAAAGAAAGATGGAAATTTTATTATAGGATTAAAAAGGTAGGTACACGGCTTTCATTCATACATGACTTCCTCCAACATAGCACAAAGTCCTCTATATACATAAGACAACTTGCTTGACTCCCTCCATACGAAGAACATATATGACTCTATATACATAAGGTAACTCCCAAAAATCTGAAACAATCTAAAAACCAGCAACTCCCCGCAACTCGTGCTCCCAGGAACTCCTAGAAACTCCCAAAAACCGAGAAACCATGTATGTTCTAACATAAAATTGTGACATAAGAGTGAGTAGATCACTTTTTTTTTAATGAATCCAACAAAGGAAAGCAATGTGAAAGCAGGCCTCTACTGACATAATTACAAAAAACTCAATAATGAAACCAATTCAAGATACTGGACTGAGCATGCAAATGCACTTTTACTCCAATGCATGAGGCTTCTAAAAGCATTCACTTTTACTCTGCTGACATAATTGCAATTGCACTTTTACTCCAATTTCTTGTTGCACTTTTAAAAGCATTCAATTAGCCAATGCATGACTTGCATAAAGAAAACACATTACTCCATAAAAAACAATAAAAATTTTCACAAACTTGTTAAAACATAAGTTCTTTTGCATTCTATTCTATTAACATGTAAATGAGACACTTCCATTTATTTCTTATATATATTGAAAATGTAATAAGCTCAATATATCACAAACCAGTAAATGAATTCATAGCTATTCAAATTGTATGAGACTACTATAAATGAATCCAACAACTGAGGCTATAGACAAAACCAATGCTCTAACACCTTCATTTAAAATGAATTCAACAACCGATCGAGGCAAGCTGCTCGAAATGTAATGAGAATTGTACTTTTTCTAACTGCAAGGGGAGGTGAACGAAGCATATTGAAGCATATAGCTAGGAACTGCATTCCATTTCTAACAATGTTTTGTAATCCCTTTGATCCAAACTAAGAACCAAGGGAGCTGTAATTTTTTCCTAAAATTATCTATAAATGAAGCATATATTCTAATTCAACATGTATTGCCATCCATCTGAACTTTGCAGCAATTGGCAATTCCATCCAAACAACCCCGCCTCAATTTCATTTCAACTTGGGAGCAAGACAATAAGCAAGGATGTAAGAAATTTCTATTCTTTGACCTAATGCAGAGGCTTCAAATACAGGAGGAAAAAAAAAGTTTGATTTTTCTCTGCAAAGGCTTCCGTTAAAGAAGAAATGGAAGAACAAACCCAAATCTAGATACTCAGAACAAAGCCAAACATTCATAATGTAAAACCCTAAAATATGTGTTAATTCACAGAAGGAAGCAACAAGCAGAAACAGGAAGGGGAGGTGAACGAAGCCCGCAAGCAACCATGAAGCCACAAACAACCATAGAGCCATAAACAACCATAAAAGCCCGCAAACTCCATAAACTCTTATGCAATCGCTTACAGATCCACCAAATTCTATAAGGTACAAACATAGAAACGGGGAGAAGATGTGGAGAAGATGGGAGGGAGTAGAGAAAGAAAATGCAGAAAAAATACAGCAAATCCCTCATATCTGCAAGTAGAAGAAGAAAATGCCTTAGATTTTACCTGAGATCTGCTGATTGCAGTGGTCAGGGAAGAAGAAAGACGAAGGATGTCGCGAGGAAAGCATCGGGGGCAGGGTTAGGGCAAAAGAGTTTGGAAGGGGTAAGGATGAGAAAATTACGGGGCGAAAGCGGGGCCGTGGGGGTATTGTCGCGGCCCGCTTTCACTGGCTTTCACCACGAGCTGCAAACCAAACGACGAACTTTCGCACGAAGCAGCTGCCACTCGCCGCGCAGCGCTAAAAATTGGGAAACAAACGGGCCCTAAGAAAAAAATACAGGACCCAACATCTGTTTGGCCACATTTGGAAGTCAATGCGGTCAACTGAAGCTCAACTTCTGTCGATGTAATTTTTGATTTTAACGGAAATAAATTTGAAGCACAATAACCAATTATTTATAAAGTTTAGCTGTTGAAAAATTTAGAAGCAAAACAATTGGCTACATTATACAATTTATTTTTTAATTTTTTTGTTTTTAGAAGAAATAATAACGCAAAAAATTCCATATATTGTTTAAATTATTTTATAAAAGTAATTTATTTAACAAGATATATTATGACCAAAGAGATGGAATATAAAATTTTAATTTTATGAAATTGAATGCAAATATAAAATCATAAAATAATTTTTTTAAAAATATATATAAGTAATGTAATATATTGTCCAACATATTATACCAGGTTTAAATTGTTAAAATGATTTCAAAATAATTTTTATTATATTTTAATAGATATTTTTAGTTAGTTTTATTTGATCAATTTAATCAATAAAATTATACACTTCACGAATTTTTAGCTAGTCATAATTATCACGAGTTCCACGCTTTCTTCATAGAGTCAATCATATGATCCTGAAATTTAAAATGTTAGATTCCCCGATCATGAGTTTGTTATCATCAAAATTATAGTCAACAATTCTCTTTTAACAAGAGTTGTGCTACCTTACCTCCTACGACACCGTCTAAGAGTGTTGTTAGGTATCTCACGTTGCGTCTGACATGAGTCAAGTGTTCTAGCCTCTGAACTCATTTGAGGTAAAATGTGTGCCCACCTAGGTATGTGATTCTCACATGGCACAAATCACTTTACCTAGCATATTTGACACTTAGCATACGTTATACACTTGTCATTTGCCTTGGGCATTTTTTGCATTGATTGCATGTTTGCATGTGCTTATTTGAATGCCTGCAAAGAATAATTTCATTTATAGGTGCCATATACTTGATGCAAACTCAGTCATAGCACTTGTCTGCTTGCTGCATGGCACCTGGGTCGGTTCCCGAGCAAGGTGTAATTCCTTTTATAGATGGCATGCACCTGGTATACCCAATTTATGTGTGTCATGTGCATGTGACATTCTTGCATTCATACTTGCATAATGTTTGATTCGCCTCTTTGGCATTC
Source organism: Papilionanthe hookeriana x Papilionanthe teres (assembly GCA_022702705.1). NCBI lineage: Eukaryota > Viridiplantae > Streptophyta > Magnoliopsida > Asparagales > Orchidaceae > Papilionanthe > Papilionanthe hookeriana x Papilionanthe teres. The sequence goes on along the minus strand of CM040425.1, from coordinate 109,122,161 downwards.
ATTGTGATCATTCGTACCCCGATCGAGTGATAATAATGTGTTGGATTTCCTGCATGTTTTATGTGCGTCACCTAGATGCCTTAATGACAAATCCTACTCGTTAGATGACTGACCCATTTGTTAGTCGTAATACTTAAACGACCATTACACGCGGGGATATCTCATCGATTAATGCAAGATTTTATATTATGAGTGACAAATGTATGATTCTGATAAGGTTCCAAGGGCTCTAAAGTATGTCACATGCATGTTATGGACTCGCATTTAATGGTTTTATATTTTAAAATAAAAAATGGATATTTTTCTTATATTATCTGTCATATTTTTAAAATTTACATAAGTTAGGTCATATGTGAAGCCTCTTATTTAAAATGTTATCCCTTAGTGACGTATTTTTTATTTCTTGAATCTTTAGGACAAGGTCAGTGTTTGCGACGCCATCAAAGTCATATGATAGCTCTTACCCAAATTGTGTACACACACTTAGAAGTTGTGATTAGGCTAACTTGTGTTTAGATTGTTTGTTAGATTAGGGCTAGGGTGTAGTTAGGAATTTTCATGTCCTGATTTTAGAATAAAGGTCAGTGTTAGTCTTCCCCTGTTGAGCAAGTCTTTGTGGTCTCGACTAGGAATGGGATCTATAGCATTTTTTAATGGATGACCAAACATTCTACAATGTTTACAATATGGAGGTTGATATTCCAAGATAAGTGGTTTCCAGTAGCCATTATTAGTTGTTCCAATCCATGCTTCATATGTATGCATTTATATATGTATGTATATGCATGTATCTATATATGTATGTATCAATATATAGTATATGTGTGTGTGTGTGTGTGTGTGTGTGTGCATTTCATGAGTAGTATTTTAAAATTTAATTGACTACAATGATACAAAGATTTATAATCAATTAAAAGTATTAATAAAGAAAATAGAATAAAAATATTAAATTAGATTCAAATGATGTTTTAATATAATTAATAATTTTTTAATATTTTCACATCACTTAACATCTTATGGCTACGTGATTATGGTTGTCAAAACGAGTCTTTGTTCGTGAACAACTCTTGTTCGGCTCGCTAAGCAAATGAGCCAAACACAAGCACACTTTTTGAGCTCGAAATATAAGTAAGTCAAACACAAACTGAGCCTAGGCTCGCTCATTTTGGGCTCGTTTACACCCCTATTGGTGACTAGCTTGGTCAGGGAGGTGAGTGGAGAGTTTAATGGTGATTAGTTTGGAGGTTTGATGGCTAATGGAAAGTATCTTCTTAATATAGCTAATTTTGGGAGGAAATCTCTTAATTTGAGGGACTCTTTGTCCATGGCTCGACTAAGGAGAGCTTGGTGGATCTAGGTTATATCTTAGGGCTCAAAAGGTGGCTATGGTGGCCAGGGTTGGGCTGGACCAAATGATTTAAGGTTAGTTTGGGTTTTGCATTCAAAATTATGACTTGGACTTAAAATTAGATTTGGGCTTGTCTAGGGAATAGATTGGGGTCAATTAAAGGCTCAATTTGGTGTAGAGTAATGTCATGAGGTATTTGGACATCAATTGGGTTGAAATTGGGGTGCCATGAAGTTCAAGTTGGTGAAATTTGGATATTAGGGAAAATTGAGGGTTTTGATTTGGGTTGGATTTAGGCATGGTATATTTGAGGGTTCAATTTGCTATAGGAAATTATCAAGAAGGATTTAGGATTTAAAATTGGTGAAATTGGATTGGCCATGGAGTTGAATCGGGTGAGGTTAATTTAGGGCAAATCATTTTGATTTGGATTTAAGGTTTGGAATTGGGTTCAATTGAGCTAGAATTTGGTTCAAATTGGTTTGGGACATGATGAAAATTGATTTGGATTTGAAATTGGGAGAGTTTGAAATTAATTTGGTGGAAATTGGGGGTGATTTGGGGAATTTGGGCACTTAGAAACAAATTGAGAATTTTGGCAAATTTTCATAGATTTTGGTGGAATTGAAGATGTTGGGTGGTTCAAATTGATTTTGGGGACATTTTGAGTGGATTTGGAGATTTTGTGAATTTTTTGGGCATGAGGGGCAATTTGGTAATTTTGGCAAATTTGGGGGTATTATGTCAAAATTGAGAATTTTGGGTATTTTGGAGTAATTTGGGAAATTTGAATGGTTTACAATGTTTTGAAATATTTTTTGACGAGAATTTGAAAATTTGGGCAATTTTTGGAAAATTAATGTTTCATGGGCATTTTGGTAATTTTGGAGAATTTGGGGCTAAAAGGTTAAAATTTGGGTTGTGGCGAAATTAGGATCAATTGAGGATGTTAATCATAAGATTATCCTTTTTAAGCCATGAGACTAAGTGTTGATCTTAGCCAAACCCTAGACTAGGGCTAAGGGTTTGGGGAACAACCCACTTGAGTTTCCAAAAAAAGTAGGGAATCAGGCTAAAGATGATTGGTTTAAGATTTCAGGTTGTGAGTGAAAGTGGAGAGGTTTAAGTGTGTCTGTGTAAGACTGACTAATGCCACACCACCCAGGGTCAACCCTAAGGCCAGACAATCCTTTGGGGACTCCTCGCAATCTCTCTCATGCTTGGCTCCATCCTACTAAGTGCTAGAAGTCAGAACCAAACATGTGGAATTCCAAGAATAGTAAAGAAGTGTTTAGAATTTCTTCTGTGATAGGGTTCTATCACTGATCCTCTAGGATAGTCAACAGGAAAATGTTATGGCTAGATCCTAGGCTTCTAAGAAAGAAAGACTAGACCTCAACAAAGTGATGTCAACATGATAATGTAAGCAAGACCCATTTCGTAGAGAGTATTCTTGGGTATTCTCCAAGATGTAATTAACTACAGAGATAAGTTTCTGTGGCAGTGCTCTCAACCCCAGAACAAAAATATTTTTTTGGTTCTCTAGTTATGAATGGCTTATGTAGGGATTTTCTTCGTGAATATTGTGTTTCAAGATATTTCATTCAGATTTTGTTTGTACGTATACTATAAACCTATTACACGAGGATTACATTATATAAGGCTTCCACGTTTCTTTTTAGATTTTATTGTTTATTTTCCTCGTATATCTTTATTTTTTATTCCTCCACTTCGAGTCATTTCTATGATCCTAGTGGGAGATTTATTTAAAAAATAAATCATATTACAACATATAAATAGACAAGATGGCGACTCCAAGTTCATTAAAAATAACAAAAAAACATCCACAATCCTCTTTACTCCTTTTTTCAAAGTTGGAGTATTTTTTTTTACAATCAACTTTGTTAATAATTGTAATTATTTATTTGGTATTTTTTAAGATAAAATTATAAATCGAGAATATCAGTGATCAGATAACAATTTTTTTATTAATATTACCAACAACATGTTTGTCTTTGGAGACTAGCAATTGTCATCTGATAAATTAGAGTCCTAAAAGATGGCCATCAAAATCTTTATATAAAGCTCTGAGTTGAGCCAAAAACCCTCCTCTACTCCACCCTTATATTCATTAATTTGCTTACAGAATCTCATTAATAGCTTTCATTTTAATACATTTTTATCATTTCTTTTTTGTCATTAGAAACTTTAAAAAGCTGCGCTTGACTAAGGCCTGTTTGGCGCAACTGCAGCTTCTCAGCTTTGCAGTTGCAGCTGCGCTGCCCCAAAAAGCATGTTGCGGGGAAGCAGCTGCGGGGAAGCTGGCTGTCTGTTTGGTTCAGCTGCGTGAAAACAGCTGCGGGGCAGCTTTTTCTGTAAAAATGACCAAACTGCCCCTGTTTGTTAAAACTGTTAAAAAATTTTAATGTATTTATGTATACTGAGGTTTAATATACGTAAATTTTTTTTAAATATTATGTATTAATTATTCATATGAATTAAATTGAAGTTTTATATACGTTTATATATATATATATATATTTAAATTCTTATAAAAATATTTAAAAGTATGATATTTTGTGTTTATATATATTTATAGAAGAAATTTAAAAGTTTAATTGATTTACTATAAAAATAATTTTGTAAATTTGTAAAAATTGCTACTAAAATTAAAGCATGGAGTGATATAGATTGCAATAAACCAAAAAATAAATTAAGCACAGAAGAGCACAATAATTTACGTGGTTCAGTCAAACTGACCTACATCCATGGGAAAGAAACCATATATCTTTATTAATGTAAGTGAAAGCAGATACATAGTTTCCAATTTACAATGAACCCTGGGAGATCCCCCATACCTTCCAACTACTTTACACACCAAACTGCAGGTTACACCCATTTCAAACTGGTAGGAACACCCAACTCCCAAACTGCAGGTTATATCCAAACACCTGTTGACCTCATTTTTGATGAGGTCTTCTCTCCTTCTTTTTAGTACTTAGGATCTAGCCTTAGGCTTTTCCTTTGACTATCTTAGAGGATTAGAATTGGGACCCACCACTTAGAAATTCAAACCACTTCTTAACTCCCTGGAAACTCCACAAACTTGATTGTAGACCCCTAATCACCTAGAGGGTTGAAATCAAATGTGGAAGTTTAAAGGATGAGTTCCTATAGGACTCTTTGGCCTTAGGACTGCCCTGAGTGGCCTGGTCTGGTGAAGGGTTGACTTACACACACACTACACCTATACACTACACTTTCACACACCTCCTAAAACCACACCCATACCCAACTTGATCTCCTGACTCATAAAGGTGATTCACATGGATGATCCTTAACCCCTAAGCCCTCGGCTAGAGGGTTAGGAACAACATAGTGGATGCCTCAAATGAGTCCCTTCATGGCTCATGTGGGCTTGATATGGCTTCATGGCTCAACCAAAATGATTTCATTCCACTTACATTCACCTAATCTTCAATTTACTAAATTTTCAATTTTTGACCCCCAGGACCATACACCTGCTTGGCCTACCCAAAACCCTTGAAACCACCCAAAATTTGCAAAATCACCTAAATTACCCAAAATTCCTCAAAAACAATCCCAAACATTCCCAAATTACTCAAATTGATCATTCATAGCCAAAAATACCAAAAATTCCAAAAATACCTCTCAATACCCTCCAAATACCCAAAATGCCCCTCTTAGCAAAAAAATCCAGAAATTCAGAAAATTCCCAGAAAATTCCAGAAAATCCCAAATATTCCCAATTTCATTTTGTTCAACTACACCATGGGCCAATTTTGTCAATTTACCCCACTTCCACCAAAACCCCCAATTTAGCCCATTCTTAACCCAAGTGAACCCAATGTCAAACCAAATCTACCCAATTGACCCCAATTTTGGTCCAATTCAATTCTAAACTTCAATTTAACATTCCCAACACCAATCTAGGCCAAGTCCAAGTCCAATTTGATTGACATTTGAATCCAATTTCACTTTTGGCCTTAAAGCCCAATTTGGACCCATGACCCAAACTTAGCCCAAACCAAACCAATTCAACTCCAATTAACCCCAAATCTTTTCTAAACCTTCCTTAACATTCCCACAAACAAAACACTAACATGATTTGCCCAAAATTTAGACCCAAACCCCACTCAAATTCAACCCAAAGCTAAAAGGCCCAATTTTGACCTAAACCTAAACCTAGCCCAAATAGGCCCAAACCCCAAAATCAAAACCCAATAAAAGTTGAAAACTCTTTAAAACAGCCCCATAAGCCATTTTTAACATTAATTTCACATCAATTTCAACTTGAGCCCAACCTTAGCTCATGGTAGCCTATTTTGACCCACCTTAGCCCCTTTACCAAAGAAACCCAAATCCAACCCAATTCAAACCCAAACCACCCCAACTTTGCTTTAAATCACTCATGATACACTCTTAAATCAAACCCAACATTTATTTGGCATGGCCCTTTGCAAAAATCTCCACCCAAAAGCCCATTTTGAAACTTAAAAGCCCACTTACATGAAACCTTCCTAAAGCCCATCTCCACCAAAATCCAAAGGGCCAAAATCAATCCAAAACCCATATGACAATTGCTCTACACCATATTCTCAATTAAAATCATCCCTAAGTTTCAAAACTCATCATGAAGCCATTCCAAATTAAGCCCCATACAAATTCCCATCAAAATGCCAAAATTTTCTTAAACCCATTTCCATGAAATTGACTTGGCTTTTCCCCAAGCCAAAGGTGAGCCATGAAGCCATTCTTAAGCCACATGTAAGCCATGTGAGTTGTTTGACATGTGGCCATACCACATTGAGTAAGAAGAGGGGGAGCTTTCCTTAATCCCTAAAAGTCTTTAACCTCACCCATGATACCCCTTAACCAAGATTTAATCCAAATATTCTTGGATAAGGACATCACCACTCCATCTCAGCTAGCCCTATCTGATTCCCCACAGCACCCAAAGCCCCTTGGAGGGTGCACCATGCCCAAAACCATGGGTTGACCCAAACTAAGCTAAAATGATCCCTCCCCCTTCTACTTTGATTCAACACCTTTACACATGGCCAACTGCAATTGATTTCACCATTGCCAAGACCTGACCTCCCTGAGCCTGAGGGTGACCTGACCCTGGCCGGCCAGCCACCACAGCCGCCGGAAACCACCAGGCCGAGAGCTCACATGTGAGCCCAAACTTGGAATTCTCACCTGCTGAGCTGCCCCATCCCCAGTGGCCATTGTAGATGTTCTTCTCTTGCCAAGAGCAGCTGATCCCAAGCCCTAACTCCCCCTGGGAGGCCCTCCACCCTCTCCTATTTAAACACCACCCCCTCTCGGCCATGGGAGGTGCTGAACCAGACCTTACTGAAACTCTGCCAAAATTGCTCCAGATCACTCTCCATACTTAGAGCAGTTGATCCCCGAGTGCAATTTGCCCTAATCCCCACCAACGAGCCCAATTTCTCGACCAAAATTCCAACCAAAACCAGGACACTTCTCCACAGTGGATCAATCCTCAAATTGATTGGTCCTACACATTCACCAGACCAAGGGAAGAAGTCCACCAGCAAAAGCCCCCTCTCCGAGCCACCCATCTGTTCCAGACTCCAAGCTTTGTGATCGAGCTTGGTCGAAATCATACCTAGGCAATTCACTGCACCGGGAGATTTCATCCGGAGCTTACCGAGATCCAATCGAAGGTGACACAACCCTCGGATTGAAGCCACACTTCTCTGAGCAAAGGTATGAGCTAACTCTTTATCCCGAGCTTCTGGAGATTCTTCATTTCAAATGCCTTAATTTCAATGCATGATCACCGTATAGATGTCTTCGTCTCTTCAAGATGAATCCATAGAGCACAAGAACACTAAAATCCGTTAAGTATTGAGTGAGATATTAGGGATTTAGTGTGGACGGTTCTCGGGTTAGGAGGCTTGGGGACGATGAACGGATGCCGTTCATTTAATACACGCGCGGACGGACGGCCAGGATCGCGCCGGATGAGGAGACGGAACGATACAGCGGGCCCCTGGAGCGCTGAGTCGGATGGCGGCTTCAAATCAGAAAGCGCCACGCGGCGCTTCGGAGCTGCCTAGGATGAGTCAACGCCGCCGTTTTAAATAGAAAATTAGGGTATTTTTCTATTTATTTAATTCCCTAAACTTCAAAAATGCATAACTTTGTGTAGAAAAATCAGAAAAATAAAATAAAAATACCCTCTTGCTCAGTGAACAGAGGAGAATAATGTGGAAAAGAAATAATTTAATTTCATCAAGTATTTTATTTTTAATAATTTATTTACTGTCTCGCATTGTTTTAATTCTCCATGCATATATGAAATTCACCATGGCATGAGACCATAGGGCTTTTGAAGCCTCCGAATTTGGGAACATTCCCTGAATTTTCCAAAGTCGAGGCCATCCCTATGAGAAGTTATTGATTTTTCAAATTCATGTTACTGTTTTGAGTATTTTAAATCCAATAATTAGTATGTTGTGAAATAAATTCTAGGAAAATTTGGTGATGTTTCTTATGACTAGAGAACCCTAGGAAAAATAGGTTTTGAGTTAACTCAATTGAAATAACCCTAATTGGCTTAAACACCCAAAATAGGTCCTTAATTAATTAGAGCTAATTATACACCAAATTGACTTGAAATCAACTCTCCACTGACCTTTAGGATCAGAGGAACCCATCATAAAAATTTGAAGTCAATTGGACTTGGTTAGCCCTACTAAATGGGTTGATTAAGCCATTTAGCCAATTTGAACTTTAAAAATTCATAACTTTCAAAATACTTTTCAAAAATTCACCAAATTGGTTTGGAGCCTCTCTGATATTAGGGAATTTAAGAAAATTAAAATTTCAATTTTCTAAAAAAGTTGATTTTTTGTATTATTTTAATATTTTAATAATTAATAAAATAATAAAAATCACAAAAATAATAAAATTCACCAAAATGTCACATTTTGAATTTTAATCACTTAGGAACAAACCCCATAATTTTCTTAAGTCTCTATGATGAGATATTAAATTTTAAAGCCCTAAGGTAATTTTAAAAATTAAAAAATATATTTTCTAGCATTTACATTAAAATAATTCTAATAAATCAAAGAAAAAATCAGAAAATTACAAAATTGATTCTCTGATTTCCTTGATATCAGAGAGATTTTTGAAAAATATAAAATTCATTTTTCAAACTTTATTTTATTTTTTAAATTAATTAATACTCCAAAACTCAAAATAATTATAATAAAAATAATATAATTCAAAAAATTACCAAAATTGGTCCAAGTGGTCCTCTAGTCATTAGAAATGTCCCATAATTTTTTTAAGGACAGAAACTTTCCCTTGGTCATATTATTAAATTTTCCTTGGAAATCCCTATTTTCCACCAAAAATAATTACATAAATAAATTAAATACAGAAAAATCACATTTTCTCCTCTAATGTCTTTATTGACATATGAGTGAAGTCACATAAAAATTTCAAATTCATTTAAGCTCAATTTAGTGAGTTATGAAATTATTAAGCTTGAAGGGCAAAATGGTAATTAAAATTTTAACCCTTAATTAAAACTTTAGGTTTAATAAAATTAAAGAGTAAAATATTTGATCCTAATCTGACTTGGATGATTGAAATTTAAATAGTTAAAGGGTAGAAACCTATTAAACAATTTAAAAATAATTGAAATGAACTTTAATTAAATAATTGATTAAATTTGGAGGAATAATAAATTTGGAATTATTAAGGAATTATTAAAATAGGGATATTATTAGGAAGAAATTTATTCTTTAATTTAAGAATCCCTAAATTAATCATCTCAATAATATTTAATTCCTAATTAAAATGATAATTCAAATTTAAGATAAAAAATGCTAAAAGTCTTAATCATTAAATTAAATTAAAGTTAAACTATTAAACCCTTTTAAAAATAAAATATTAAATTAAAATTAAAAATAAAATAAAATTTAAATTTAAATTAAATTAAATTAAATTAAATCAAATTAAATTAAATTAAATTAAATTAAATAAATCAAATTATATTAAATTAAATTAAATTAAATTAAAGTAAATTAAATTAAATTAAATCAAATTAAATTAAATCAAATTAAATTAAATTAAATTAAATCATATTATATTAAATTAACTTAAATTAAATTAAATTAAATTAAACCACATTAAATTAAATTAAATTAAATTAAATTAAATTGAATTAAGTTAAATTAAATTAAGTTAAAAATAACATCACCTAAGACATAAAGAATTCAAAGATAAATCTAAAACAACTTGAACACTATTCCAAACTTAAACCCATTAATTGAAATTAAGTTAAATCATAAATCATTTGAACATCCATTTGCCCTCGAAAGCTCTTGTTGTCATAACTCCTAAATGGAGTGTTAAGTGAAGTGTTACTTCATTCATAAGATATTCAAATGTCCTAGTTTACTGAGCAAGGTAACAAAACTTGAACTCCCGGACGATTAATTCGTTTGTATAATTAAATTCTCTTGGACTTAAAATAATCCTAGAAATATTGAAAAGATTTTTAAGACTCGTCTTAAGCACTTTCTCGGTATGATAGGATATTTATAAGAACAATTGGACTTAATTGTTCTTTGATGAAGAAAATCATCTTCAAACCAAAGCACAAGAACCTAGACGTCATAGGAGATGACTAGCTATAGGATTAGGAACTTGGTAGAAAATCATAACCCTTCCCTTAGCTTTACCTAGGAACTTGCTTTAAATGCTTAGATGTTCTAAATTGTGTTTAAGTGCAGCTTGGGATGACGGGAAGACCCTCCAGGTACGCTTTTATTTTATTGTAATTTACCTTATTGCAATTTATTAAATCGCATCGCACTTAGTTTTTCTTGCATGATAAACAACCGTTGCATGAAAACCCACACCTTTAGGATAGCCCTAAAACCGAAACCAAAACTAAAATAAAAGTCATTGCAAGATAAAATTCACCGCCACAACATTTCAAAATATAAGACAACTCAACATTTAATCACAAACAAGACCACAAAACTACAACTACAACTAAATTAAAACGTATTGTTGGATGAACGGGAATACCTCGGATGACGTAACCTACGTGTTGCTAACGGGATTTCCCACGGTCTAAATGAAAGTGCGGAACTCATTCAGTTGTGTTTAGCAAATTCATCTGGACTAAGTGAATCCGATAAAAATAACGATGCCGGAAGGATGGAACCGTGGGATCTTAACCGGTGTTGTTATAATCAACTTTAAGATTTGTTTTAATTAAAACATAAAAAATACTTGGAAATTAAGACTTTCTCTAAACCAGAACACTTCTCTCATCTCCTGATTTATGATTTCTAAAACTAAACCGCTACAACAACAAGGAGCTCGGAGCATGGTGGGCAGCACGACCATCGTCATCAGCAAAACCTGAGTTTACTTCAGCAAAACTTTCTTAGAATTAAATAATCAAGCCATAGGACTTCGAGGTAGTTTGCCTAGTGCAACATAAATCCTCAACTCTTCGTTAGGCATTTGCATTGCAAATTAAGCCCTAACCGGTCTTAGGATTCCGAGGTAGTCGTCCGATACGACATAAACCCTCACATCTTCGAGGCTATTTGTATGATTTTATCATACGAATATAAGTCCTAATTAATTAAAATTGGCAAGATCAAAATATTAAATAAACATTAGGGCTTTCCTAAGTTCAAGCCAAACAGTAGGATAGTCGGGAAATTACCGAAGTTCGCTTCGAATCCGTGATTTCTCCTACCTTTCCTCCTTTGAATTCCCAAGATAAAATGTTCTAAATTTGATCCATTCCCTATTGAAATTCCAAAATTCAATCCCTTGAAAACTTAAACTTTGAAATTCTTGAGAGCAGAACTACTGATTACTATCGAGAGTTTTCTTAGGTGATTCCCGTCACTTAAGATGTAATTAACTATAGGGGCTTGCCCTTATAGGGAATTTTAAGAACCCAGGTAATATAAACCCTGTTTAATGTTTTCATATTAAACAGGGGAATTTGTCGGCTTATAAAATTGGTTCGCAGACCAAACGGATGTCATAAATCTCTTAGTTTATTTAATCGAGCCCCATCATCAAGCAGTGTGTCTATTCTTCGGGATAGATACACGGTTTGTGGTGCGGTGCTCGTTTATATAAACTATTTGGGATGTGAGATCGGTTCGAATTCATATCTTAAAACTTTTAAACTTAAGATTACTTTCAAAATCAAATGTTATCTTTTAAACTATATATTTAAATTAAATTTAAAATATAAAAAATTCGCCGACAATTTCTGTAGGCGACTCCCTTTTCAAAATTAAACACATAACCTAAAAATATGCCGACAACACCCAAACCGGCAGCAAAACCCAAACTGCAGGTTACTCCAAAACTACAGGTAAAACAGCTATGGGGACATTTTAGTAAAATTAAAGCATCATACTCCCAATAGCAAAGAGAGAGCTATGCTATGTTAGCATAACACGAGTTCTGTAAACACTGAATAAAAAAAGCAGCAACCTTCACAAGTTTAAGAGCTATAATTCAATTGTTTTAGCCATGAAAGATAACCAACTTGTTACCATGAAAATAAATCATTTTCAAAATGATGTTGATGCAGACAAACTCTACATGAAATGATAAACAAATGGGTAAAGCAGTATAAAATGCATTGAGGATGCCTTCCATAGCATTTTCCTCTCAGAAATCAAAATCTTGACATATCAAATCTAGCAAGGGTAAAGCAATTGAGGATGCCTTCCTAGGCTACCTCTCCTTTATCCTATCATTTTTTTTTAAATTCATATATTTAGTATCCTCTGCAAATACACTTCAGCACAGTGGAGTAATAAAATAAAGCAATTACTCATTAGGCACAGGTCATGAGTTCTTTATCTCACATATATATTACATCTACATGGTTACAACGAAAACACTTCAAACCTGCAACAATTTACAAACTGCAGGTTACTCTGAAATTGTAGGTTACAACTCAAAATTGATTGGGATGATAACCGTTTTAACCCCTCCAAAACCTCAATTGAAAATTTTAAGGCAGCCATCTACATTTGTTAAAATTCTTACATGCTTCCCATGAGAAATGCAAGATGTTGTACATACATACCAAACAATTCTATGATGGCACATCAAACTTTCATAATTACATGCATAACACTCCAATCTATGATGGCACAACAAATATTGCTTCCTATGCAATGCCAAAGATGAATAATAGGGCAATGTGTAATAACAGTGCAATGTGTATAAGTGTCGAAGATGCCATGAAACCAAATAGAGCACAATTTCCCCCCAAATTATCCAAATAAAACTAAGTGCCTAAAATATTAGACAATTCAAAAGAAATCAAATGGCATAAGGGTAAGAGAAACAATAATTGCCTTGAGAGTTATAATTTATAGTTGAACAATTATTACTGTGCACTCTATCTCTCTACTATTGCAAAACCCGGCCCTTAAAAATCCTTTAAATATGTTCTGACAAGCAAAGACATGCCTTGTAATAGATTGTAATTAACTTCTTCTAACAAGTAAAGACATGTCCAATCCTTTACTAATATACTTATAATGAAAAGTTTAATGCCATGAGGATAAGTTTAATGCCACAAGTAATGACAAGGCCAATCATTTCTTCTTCTAACAAGAAAGCATCAACATTCTTGTTCATATGCTCTCTATAACAGAAAATGATATTTGATGTTATCAAAAACCTAAAAAACCTTGTTGACCTCAATTTTGATGAGGTCTTGTCTTTTGCTTCTCTCTTTAGTACTTAGGATCTAGCCATAGGCTTTTCCTTTGACTAATCTTAGAGGACTAGAAGTGGAACCCACCCTTTAGAAATTCAAACACCTCTTGACTCCCTGCAAACCCCACAAGCTTGATTGTAGACCCCTAATCACCTAGAGGGTTGGAATCAAATGTGGAGGTTTAAAGGATGAGTTCCTATAGGACCTTATTGGCCTTAGGAATACCCTGGGTGGCCTGGTCTGGTGAGGGTTGACTTGCACATACACTACACTCTAACACACATTCCAAATCCTAAAACCACACTCTCACCCAACTTGACCTCCTGACTCATGTAGGTAATTCATATGGATGGTCCTTAACCCCTAAGTCCCTGGCTAAGAGGGTTAGGAACAACATAGTGAATGCCTCAAATGAGTCCTCTCATGGCTTATATGGGCTTAATATGGTTTCATGGCTCAACCAAAGTGATTCCATTCTACTCAAATTTGATCAATCTTTATTTGTCCAAAATTTCAATTTTTCCAAAATTTCAATTTTTCCAAAATTTCAATTTTTCCAAAATTTCAATTTTTCCAAAATTTCAATTTTTGACCCCCGGGGTCCCGGACCCACCAAACCTACCAATTACCCTTGAAATGACCCAAAATTTGCAAAATTGCCTAAATTACCCAAAATTCCTCAAAATCAATCCAAAACATTTCCCACCATTCAAATTGATCATCCATAGCCAAAAATACCAAAAATTCTAAAAATACCCCCCAATACCCTCCAAATACCCAAAATACCCTTTTACCCCAAAAATCCAAAAAATCCAGAAAATTCCCAAAACATTCTAGAAAATCCCAAATATTCCCAATTTCATTTTGTTCAACTACACCATGGGCTACTTTTACCAAAACCCCCAATTTGACCCATTTTTAACCCAAGTAAACCCAATGTCAAACCAAACCAACCCAACTCAACCCCAATTGGCCCCAAATCTTTTCTAAAACCTTCCTAACATCCCCACAAACAAAACACTAACTTGATTTGCCCAAAATTTGAACCTAAACCCCACCCAAACCTAACCCAAAACCAAAATCCCTTAAATTGACCTAAGCCCAAACCTAACCCAAATGAGCCCAAAATCTATCCTAAAGCCCACATGACATTTTCATTTGTCATCCTTTTAACCAAAATCAACCCCTAAATTTTAAATCCATAATCAAATTATTCCAAATCAAGCCTCATGCCAAATCACCCCTAAATGCCAAAATTTCTAAAAACCCTTTTTCATGAAACAAGCCAACCTTTTCCAAGCCAAATGTAAGCCAAATGTGAGCCATTTACAAGCCATATGAAGCCATGAGAGTTTTGACACCTCACCATGTCATTTATGGCAAATGGAGGAGCCCCTTTCTTAAGCCTTCCTTAAGCCTTTTTAACCCCATCCATGATACACACTAAACCAAGTTAGCCACCTAATCCTTGATGGAGACTATACCATTTCCTCTTGGCTGACCCAAATGAATCTTTTCAGCCTAAATCCAGGCCTTGGTTGGTGCACCAAACCCAAATCCATGCCTTTGACCAAACCAAGCCCAAAATGATCCCTTCCCCCTTCCACTTTGATTCAACTCCTTTACACTTGGCATTTGCCAATTGAACTCACAAAACTCAAGCACTGACCTCCCTGACCCTGAGGGTGACCCATGCCTGGCCGGCCAGCCACCACAGCCGCCGGAAACCACCAGGCAGAGAGGCTTAATTTGAATCAAAAATTCAATTTGAACTTGCTGAGCTGTCCCATGCCCAATGGCCACTGTGGTTGTTCTTCCCTTGGCCAAGGCAGTTGATCCAAGCCATTAAACCCCCCTGGGAGGCCCTCCAACCACCTCTATTTAAACCCACTCACCTCTCGGCCAAAAAAAGAGATGAACCAGACCTTAAGGAAACTCTGCCAAAATTGCTCCAGGACCCTCTCCTAACCCAGAGCAGTTCATCCCCAGTGTTCCTTTGCCCTAATCCCCATTAACAGAGCTCAACTTCTGAGTTGAAAATCCACCCAAAAACAGGACACTTCACCACAGTGAGTTAATCTCCAAATTGATTGGTCCTACACCTTCACCAGACCAAGAGGAGAAGTTCCCCAGCAAAAGCCCCCTTACCAGGCCAGCCATTGCTTCTAGCCTCCAAGCTTTGTGATCGGGCTTGGTCACTTTCATACCTAGACAATTCCCCGAGCCGAGACTTCATCTAGAGCTTGCTCGGACCCAATCGAAGGTGACACAACTCTCAGATCGAAGCTTCACTTCTCTGAGTAAAGGTATGAACTCACTCTTCCTCCTGAGCTTCCAGCAATTCTCCATTTTGTTTGGGTTAATTTCATAGCCTATAAACCGTATGGATGTGTTTGTCTCTTCAAGCCGAATCCATAGAGCATAAGAACGTAAAAATCCGTTGAGAATCCAGTGAGATCTTAGGGTTTTAGTGTGGACGGCTCTCGGGTTAGAACGACTGGAGACGATGAACGGATGTCGTTCATTCACGCGTGTATCGCACGGACGGCTCAGATGGCGTCAAATGAGGAGATGAGATAGAACCGCGGAGCCGCGTGGCGCTGAGTCAGATGGCGGCGCCAAATCACAGCGCGACGCGTGGGCTTTCGGAGCTGCCGAGGTTAATGCGGCGCTGCGTGGATAAGTAGATAAATAGGGTATTTTTGAATTATTTAAATGTCATGAACTTCAAAAATTCATATCTTTGCATAGAAAAATTAAAAAAATAAAATAAAAATATCCTCTTGCTCAGTGAATAGAGGAGAATAATGTGAAAAAAAAATCAAGTTAATTGGATGAGCATTTTATTTTTAATAATTTATTTACTGTTTTCAGTATTTTGATTCTTCATTTGCATAGACAATTCATCATGACATGAGACCATAGGGCTTTTGAAGCCTCTGATCTTAGGAACATTCCCTGAATATTTCAAGATCAGAGGCCATCTCTATGAAAAGTTATTGAATTTTCAAGTTCATGTCACTGTTTTAGGTATTTTAATTCCAATAATTAACATGTTGTAAAATAAATTCTAGGAAAATTTGGTAATGTTCCTTAGGACCAGATGACCCTATGAAAAATATATTTTGAGTTAATTCATTCATAATAACCTTAATTGGCCTAAACCCCTAAAATTGAATTTGATTTAATTAGGGTTATCCACACATCAAATTGACTTCAAAACAATTCTCCATTACTCTTTAGGGTCAGAGGAATCTTACATAAAAATTTGAAATCAATTGGACTTGATTAACCCCACCAAATGGGTTGATTAAGCCTCATAAGAAAAATGGAACTTTAAAAATTCACAACTCCAAAAACACTTTTCAAAAATTCACAAAAATGGTTTTGGAGCTTCTCTGATATCAGGAGAGTTCAAGAAAATTAAAATTGGAATTTTCTAAAAAAAAGTTGATTTTTCACAAAATTTTAATATTTTAATAATTAAAAAATAATAAAAATCACAAAAATATTAAAAATCATAAAAATGTCACATTTTGATTCCTAATCACTTAGGAACAAACCAAATATTTTTCCTAAGTCCCTAGGATAAGATATTGAATTTTAAAGGCTTAAAATAATTTTTGAATTTAAAAATGATTTTATTTAACATTTCCACTAAATTAATTCTAATAAATCAAAGAAAAATTAGAAAAATATAAAATTTATTTCTCTAGACTCCTTGATGTCAGAGAGATATAAGAAAAATACAAGATCCATTTTTCAACTTTAATTTTATTTTATAATTAATTAATACTCTAAAACTGAAAATAATTTTAATAAATAAAATATAACTTGAAAAATCACCAAAATTGGTCTAAATGGTTCTCTGGTCATTAGAAACATCTCATAATTTTCTTAAGGACAGAAACTTTACCTCGGTCATGTTGTTTAATTTTCCTTGAAATCCCTTATTTTCTACTAAAAATAATTATATAAATAAATTAAAGTCAGAAAAATCACATTTTCTCCTGTAATGTCTTAATTAACTTGTAAGTGAGGTGGCATAAAAATTTCAAATTCATTTGAACTCAATTTAGTGAGTTATGAAATAAATAAACCTAAAAGGGCATAAAGGTAATTAAAAACTTTAACCCTTAATTAAAACTTTAGGTTTTATCAAAATGGAGGGTAAAATATTTGATTTTAACTTTCTCTTGGATGATTGAAACTTATGAAAATTAAGGGGTAGAAACACTTTGAAAATATCAAAATGAAACTTTAATTAATTAAATGATTTAAATTTTGGAAAGAATATATTTAAATTTGGATTATTAAAATAGGGATATTATTAAGAGGATTTTTAGTCTTTAATTTAAAAATCCCTAAATAAATCACTTTAACAATATTTAGTTCTTAATTAAAAATTAAAATAATAATCCAAATTAACAATTAAAATTAAAATTAAATTAAAATTAAATTAAATTAAATTAAAATTAAATTAAAATTAAATTAAAATTAAATTAAATTAAATTAAAATTAAATTAAAATTAAATAAAATTAAATTGAATTAAATTTAAATTAAATTAAATTAAATTAAAATTAAATTGAATTGAATTAAATTAAAATCATTTAACAACAAACCTAAATGAAATCATTAAGAATTAAATCAAAACATAACAATAATTTCAACACCTCTTTCTATCTAAGTAAATTTAGAACATGAGCATCAATTTGAAATACCAAGATCATTGAAAATGTAAAGATTTAAATCTAAAATAATTTGAACACTATTACAAACTTAAAATTATTAATTAAAACCTCATAATTAAATTAAAACAATTTAAACCGTTACCTCAAACTTCAAATTAAGAATGATTAAAATTCTCAACAAACCAACTTACCCTTAAAGGTTTTAATTATTATAACTCTTAAATAGAGTATTAAGTGAGATATCACTTCATTCATCAGGTAATCAAATACCTAAGTTCACTGAGCAAGAAACAAAGTTTAACTAAACTCCTGGATGATTAATTCACCTGTGCAACTAAATTTACTTGGACTCAAAACAATCCCAGAAATATTGAAAAGATGTTTTAGAACTCGTCCTAAGGATTTCCTCAATATGACGGGATATTTTAGAAGAACAACTGAATTTAATTGTTCTTTGATGAAGAAAATCATCCTTAAATCAAACCAAGAACCTAGACGTCATAGGAAATGACTAGTTATAGGATTAGGAATTTGGTAAACAACCAAAACCCTTCCCTTAGCTTTATTTAGGTATCTGTTGAAACATTTAAATGCCTTAACATGTGTTTTAAGTGCAGCATGGGATGACGGGAAGACCCTCCAGGTACGCTTTTATTTTATTGCAATTTACTTTATTACATTTTACTTACATGCACTGTACTTTACTTTTCTTGCATGATAAATAAGACTGTTGCATGAAAACCAAAACCTTTAGGATCCCTGAACTGAAACCAAAACTAAATTAAAAGTCACCACAAGATAAAATTCACCGCCACAACATTTTAAAATATAAACAACTCAAAATTTAATCACAAACAGAATAACAAAACTACAACTACAACTAAATTAAAATGTCTCATTGAATGATCGGGAATACCTCGGTTGATGTAACTCACGTGTTGCTAACGGTATTTCCCACGGTCTAAATGAAAGTGTGGAACTCATTCAGTTGTGTTTAGCAAATTCATTTGGACTAAGTGAATTCAAAGAAAATAACGGTGCCGGGATGACGGAACCGTGGGACCTTAATCGGTTCTGTTCAATCAACTTTAAGATTTGTTTGAATTAAAACATTAAAGACATTTGGACTTTAAGATTTCTCTAAACTATCACACTTCTCTCATCTTCTGATTTTCACCTTCTAAAACTAAACCTCTGCAACAACAAGGAACTTGGAGCATTGTGGGCAGCACGGCCATCGTCATCAGCAAAACCTGAATCTACATCAGCAAAACCTTTCCTAGTTTTAAATAACCAAGCCATAGGATTTCGAGGTAGTTTGCTTAGTGCAACATAAGTCCTCAACCTTTTTGTTAGGCATTTGCATAATCATATTATGTAAATTAAGTCCTAACCGGTCTTAGGATTCCGAGGTAGTTGTTTGGTACGACATAAACCCTCACATCTTCGAGGCTATTTGTATGATCATGTCATACAAATATAAGTCCTAATTAATTAAAATTGGTAAGATTGAAACATTAAACAAACTCCCAAATTGAAGCCAAACAATAGGATAGTTTGATAAGTTGCCAAGATTCTTCTTGGATCCTCAGCTTCTCCTACTTCTCTTTCTTTGGACTCTTAAAATAAATTGTTCCAAACTTGATCCATTCCCTATTGGAATCCCAAAATTCAATCCTTTGAAACCTTAAAATTTGAAATTCTTGAGAGCAAAACCAATGATCATTATCGAGAGTTTTCTTAAATGATTCCCGTCATTTAAGATGTAATTAACTATAGGGGCTTGCCCTTATAGGGAACTTTAAGAACCCGAGTAATATAAACCCCGCTTAATTTCTTTATATTAAGCTGGGGAACTTGTCGGCTTATAAAATTGGTTCGCGGACCAAACGGATGTCACAAATCTTCTAGTTTATTTAATCGAGCCCCTCCATCAAGCGGTGTGTCTATCCTCAGGGATAGATACACAGTTTGTGGTGCGGTGCTCGTTTATATAAACTATTTGGGATGTGAGATCAGTTTGATTTCATATCTTAAAAATTTCAAACTTAAAATTATTTTCATAAGTCAAATACTACTTTTCAAATTATTTATTTAAATTAAATTAAAAATCCGCCGACAATTTCTGTTTGGTGACCCTTTTCAAAATACAACACACAACCTAAAAAATATGCCGACAAACCTACATTGCATTTTTGTTACGAATAAAAGACATGGACAAGTCTTTACTAAAATAATAGCTCAAATTTTTTAGGATACCAAGAACTTTAAAAAATTCTAAAACCTACATTGCATTTGTTTGATCTCACAAGTTTTCCCACAACAAAGCCAAACAGAACAACAGTAGATCGGGAGGGGAGAATGGGGAAGGGATAACAGAGAAGGAGACACAAATATATGTGCTTTATAATGGAAATATTTATGTGCTATGAAAATCTCCCAAAAAATTCATCACATATATTCTAAATTAATGAGCCAAGGCCCTCTAGAGTTTCAAGACATATATTTCAAATGGGAATGCCTAATTCCAAAAGCTCTGTTAGTGGTGCAGCAATAGGCCTAGATAAAATTGAAACAAAAGATCTTGCTGCTTCAGTAGAAATAGTACATCGAGAAGAAATAATGACATACAAAAATAAAATGAAATGCCTAAGCATTAGTTAATGCCATAAGAAATAGTTTCGAGATTCAGGGGAATTCATTCCCCAAATATATGTGCTTCAGTAGAAACAATAGATCGAGAAGAAAAAGGAAGAGAAGGAGAACAGGAAGAGCTCCAAAAAAACCAGAAGAGGTTTCCTTTAACTTCAACGACAAACACAGCTTCAAAAAAAGCACAACTAGCGCATAACTACATAGAAACTGCTCCAAAGAAAAAAAAATTTCTTACCCTGCCTGTAAGATCTCGAGAACACAAATAGAAGGAGAAGAAAGAGGAAGGAAAGACGATCAGGAACCTTCACGGGCCGGAGAAGATGAGGGGAGGAGAAAATCGCGTACCAGCAGGAACACCCAACTCCCAAACTGTAGGTTTCGTAAAAGGGGGCAGCAGGGTAAAAGTGGCTTCGAGGAAGCTGGCAGCAGGCCTCTCCCAGCTTTCTGCTTTTTGCCGGATTTACGTCTCGCTGCGCGCAGAAAACCGAACCAAACAAGAAACTTCGCGTCTAGTTCGCTTCCCCCCACCGCACCGCACCAAAAATGTCCATCCAAACAGGCCCTAAAAAGGTGAATTTCTTTACGGATTACTTCCTTACTATTGCATGGTTTCTTATTATTGTTCTTAGAATTTATTCTTATTGTATCAAGCTTCTTAAAGTTTCCTTAGTTAGCGCAATTTTTATTCATACCAGACAATTGATATAAATATTTTTTAGGGTATTTACATGCTTGACATTTAAAACTCTATTTTTTATCTAACACCCTAACCATTAATATTGCAGCTATACCACTCAAAACTATAAAAGATATGAAATCTGCCACATTGTTCGTCGTCGTTCCAATCTCTGTTATCAGAGCGATCGCAGAGCTCTCGTCCAATCCGAACATAGGAGCAACCTCCTCTCACATAAGCAGAGTCAACAGAAGAGTAGACAAACTAGGTGATGGGGCTTCTCGACTTCAATTCTTAATAAATTCCTCACAATATAGGTCTGTGGGGTTCCTCTCTCTAGTCAACAGCAGGTTTACAGGGGGATTCCTTCCAACATTGGCTCTTACTCTACTCTTGCGAACTAAACCTCTCCTGTAACCTGCTTTCAGTGTTTTTCAGGGAAACATATTACGTAAAGAGTTCAGATGTAAGCTATATTTGGAAAATGGCTGCGATCCACTGGACGAAGCGGAGGAGGAAAAAAAAGACCTTCGGTGGATCGCAGTAGTTGTCCAAATGCAACATGCATTCGAACTTTTGGATTTAGCTTGCGTCTAGTCTCTGAACCTAATATATTTATCCTTTTCAGGAGGAATTTGGTCTTTGAATGAACTTTGATCTCTTGATTGCTTTGATAATGCCATCGCATGAGAGATTCTAATAGGGATTTGTACATAAAAAATGTGTCAACACAAATATCAAAGATATCTCACGGCTGGTAGACGAGGTGACATGGCCCCATGGGACCCACTAAGAATGGTTCGAGTTCGCACGCTCTGGTGGCCAGCTCCTGCGTATTGTGAGAATGGTGCTCTTAAGTAGATAAAGAGTAGATCATCTCCTAAAGAATCTATCTAACAAGATCTATGTGGATGAATCCAATGCCCTCCAACCCAGGCGGGTGAAACAGAACATCCAGCTCCGGATTAGGACCTCGGCAAGTAGCCAACCGACCCTATTTGTGGCCCCCCATACAATATTTATGTATAAACTAAAATATCCCCCACCGTACCCACGTATACTAGGCGTACATCATGTAATTGAACAAGCCCCCATTCCTATAAGTATGTGATCCATTTCATGAATTGAGATTATGCAATTTACTGCTTATCACTGTACTATTGCTCTCCTTATTCTTTTTCTATCTCTCACCCCTTGATCCACTTAAAAAATGCCTTTTTTATGCCTTATTTATGATTTAATTCTTAAGGATATTATGCTTTAATGAAAGATATTTTTATATGTTTGGATATAGGTGATAAAAAAACAGTTCAAGAAGGAAAAAGAAGCAAAAAGGAGCAAAAATGAGCAAAAATAGAGCTTAAAGAGCAAAGTTATCGAAATTATAGGTCTAGCGCCTAGGCGCCAGAATCCGACGCCAAAGCGCCAGTTCGATACAGAAACATATAAAATTTTTGATGACTTTGGGCAGTTATTTTGACGATATTAAGCAGTTATCAAACCTTCTAGAAGACTGGAAATTACTCCTAATATATAGGACATGTGATACAATGCATTTGGACACAGGAAAACGGTTTTAATCGTGAAGAGGTACGATCCAAAGTGAAGAGGTGCGAAGATCTGGTCACGGACTCTAGCGCCTAGGTGCCAAATCCCGGCGCCTAGGCACGAGAGTTACCTTCTAGAAGATACATTGTATTTTGATGATTTTTGAAGAGATGCCTTAAGCAACCCTTGGTCAAATTCAGAGCTCTATAAATATGAGTCAATTCTACAGAGAAAAGTGCCCCTATTAGCACCCTATAGCTATTCTATCACCATATACCCTCCTCTAGCATCCAATCATTTTAGCGAGCCACTTTCTTTTGCATTTGTTGACCTCATTTTTGACGAGGTCTTCTCTTCTTCTTTTTAGTACTTAGGATCTAGCCTTAGGCTTTTTCCTTTGACTATCCTAGAGGATTAGAACTTGGACCCACCACTTAGAAATTCAAACCACTTCTTAACTCCCTGAAAACTCCACAAACTTGATTGTAGACCCCTAATCACCTAGAGGGTTGAAATCAAATGTGGAAGTTTAAAGGATGAGTTCCTATAGGACTCTTTGGCCTTAGGACCGCCTCGCGTGGCCCGGTCCAGTGAAGGGCTGACTTACACACACACTACACTTATACACTACACTTTCACACACCTCCTAAAGCCACACATATACCCAACTTGACCTCCTGACTCATGCAGGTGATTCACATGGATGGTCCTTAACCCCTAAGCCCTTGGCTAAGAGGGTTAGGAACAACATAGTGAATGCCTCAAATGAATCCTCCCATGGCTCATATAGGCTTAACATGGCTTCATGGCTCAACCAAAATGCTTCCATTTCACTCATATTTGATCAATCTTTAATTTTTCAAATTTTCAATTTTTGACCCCCTGGACCCCAATACCTTCCAAATACCCAAAATGCCCTTCTTGACCCAAAAATCCAAAAATTCAGAAAAATGCCAGAAAATTCCAGAAAATCCCAAATATTCCTAATTTCATTTTGTTCAACTACACCATGAGCCAATTTTGTCAATTTACCCCAATTTTGTCAAAATCCCCAATTTGACCCAAACTTAGCCCAAATTAACCCAATTCAACTCCAATTAACCCCAAATCTTTTCTAAACCTTCCCTAACATCCCCAAAAATAAAACCCTAACATAATTTGGCCAAAATTTGGACCCAAACCCCACTCAATTTCAACCCAAAACCAAAAAGCCCAATTTTGACCTAAACCCAAACTCAACCCAAATAGACCCAAACTCCAAAATCCAACCCCAACAAAAGCTGAAACCTCTTTGAAACACTCCCATAAAAATTTCCCAACATTAATTTTACATCAATTTCAACCCTAGCCCAACATTGGCCCAAATTAGCCCAATTTGACTTACATTGGCCCTTTACCAAATGAACCCAAATCCAACCCAATTCAAACCCAAATCACTCCAAACTTGTTTCAAATCAATCATGACATATCCTTAGACAAAACTCAACATTTATTTGGCATGGCCCATTGCAAATTTTTCTCTTCAAAAGCCCATTTTCTAACCTAAAAGCCCATTCCCTTAAACCAT
This sequence comes from Papilionanthe hookeriana x Papilionanthe teres, assembly GCA_022702705.1. Classification (NCBI taxonomy): domain Eukaryota; kingdom Viridiplantae; phylum Streptophyta; class Magnoliopsida; order Asparagales; family Orchidaceae; genus Papilionanthe; species Papilionanthe hookeriana x Papilionanthe teres. Next base: position 109,097,884 of record CM040425.1, on the reverse strand, counting down.
TTTAAAAGCCCACCTTTACCAAATTTTAAAAGCCCAAACCCATCCTAAAGCCCACACTACAATCTCATCTCATCCTCAATCAATTAATATCACTCCCTAAGTGCTAAATCCATCATGAAAATCAAACCAAAATGGTATTATGCCAAATCCCATCAAATAACCCCAAAATTTCCAAAAATTCCTAAAACCCTTTTCCATGAAAATCGACCAAACTCTTGGCAAGCCAAATGTAAGCCATGAAGCCACTCTTAAGCCACATGCAAGCCATGTGAGTTGTTCACATGTGACCTTACCACATTGGGCAAAAGGAGGAGATCCTTTCCACACTCCCTTAAGGTGATTAACCATCTCCATGTCTCCCCTAAACCATGTTTAAATCTAATTGTACTTGGATTGTGACTTGACCCCACTAATCAAGCTGATCCAAATCACTTTCCCTTCAGCCTAAACCAAGCATTGGGTGGTGCACCTAGCCTAAAAGGATGGGTTGACCCATTTAGAGCCAAAACAGCCATGCCCCCATGCCACTTTGATCCAGCCCCTTTACACTTGGCAAAACTCAATTAAACCCACATGAATCAAGCCTTGACTTCTCTCAGCCTAAGGTTGACCTGACCCTGGCCGGCCAGCCACCACAGTCGCTGGAAAATGCCATGGCCGAGACCTTGGGAGGAGCCAAATTTTGGAATTCCACCTTGCTGAGCTGCCTCACTCCAAATGGCCATTGCAGCTGTTCTTCTCCTCACCAGAGCAGCTGATCCCAACCATTAAACCCCCCTGGGAGGCCCTCCAGCCTCTCCTATTTAAACCCCACCTCCTCTCGGCCATGGGAGGTGCTGAACCAAACCTTACTGAAACCCTGCCAAAATTGCTCCAGACCCCTCTCCACACTTAGAGCAATTGATCCCCAGTGACAATTTGCCCTAATCCCCATTAACAGAGCCCAATTTCTCAGCCAAAATTCCACCCAAAACCAGAACATCTCCCAATTCTCCACTAAATTCAAATTAAACTCACCCACACCTGCACAAGGTCAAGAGAAGGAGTTCCCCAGTGAAAGCCCCCTCTCCAAGCCACCCATCTGTTCCAGACTCCAAGCTTTGTAATCGGTTGTGGTCGAAATCATACCTGGACAATTCACCAGGCCAAGGGACTTAATCTGAAACTTGCTTGGACCCAATCGAAGGTGACACAACCCTCAGATTGAAGCCACACTTCTCTGAGCTAAGGTATGAGCTAACTCTTTATCCCGAGCCTCTGGAGATTGTCTATTTCAAATGCCTTAATTTCAATGCATGATCACCGTATAGATGTGTTCGTCTCTTCAAGACGAATCCATAGATCACAAGAACACAAAAATCCGTTGAGAAATGAGTGAGTTCTTAGGGTTTTAGTGTGGACGGCTCTCGGGTGAGAACGGCTGGGGACGATGAGCGGATGCCGTCCATTCAATACACGCGCGGACGGACGGCTCAGATCGGGTCGGATCGGCGGATGATACGCGGAAGGTGGGACCCGGGCTGCTGACTCAAACGGTGGCGTCGAATGACAGCGTGACACGCGGCATTTCGGAGCTGCCGAGGATGGCGTGGCGCCGCGTGGATAAGTAGGAAATTAGGGTATTTTTGATTTATTTAATTCCCTAAACTTCAAAAATGCATAACTTTGTGTAGGAAAATCAGAAAAATAAAAAAAAATACCCACTTGCTCAGTGAATAGAGGAGAATAATGTGGAAAAGAAATAATGTAATTTCATTAAGTATTTTATTTTTAATTATTTATTTATTCTCTGCACTATTTCAATTCTCCATGCATGTATACAATTCACCATGGCATGAGACCATAGGGCTTTTGAAGCCTCTGAATTTGGGGACATTCCCTGAATTTTCCAAAGTCAGAGGCCATCTCTATGAAGAGTTATTGATTTTTCAATTCTAGGTCACTATTCTGAGTATTTTAATTCCAATAATTAGCATGTTGTGAAATAAATTCTAGGAAAATTTGGTGATGTTTCCTATGACCAGAGGACCCTAGGGAAAATAGGTTTTGAGTTAACTCACTTGTAATAACCCTAATTAGCTTAAACACCCAAAATGGGGCTTTAATTAATTAGAGCTAATCATACATAAAATTGACTTGAAATCAATTCTCAACTGACCTTTAGGATCAGAGGAACCCACCATAAAAGTTTGAAGTCCATTGGACTTGGTTTGCCTTATCAAATGGGTTGATTAAGCTATTTAGTCAAACCTAAACTTCAAAAATTCATAATTTTCAAAATACTTTTCAAAAATTCACAAAATTGGTTTTGGAGCCTCTCTGATATCAGGGGAATTTAAGAAAATTAAAATTGCAATTTTCTAAAAAAGTTGATTTTTTGCATTATTTTAATATTTTTAATAATTAAAAAATAACAAAAATCACAAAAATAATAAAATTCACCAAAATGTCACATTTTGAATTTTAATCACTTAGGAACAAACCCCATATTTTTCTTAAGTCTCTATGATGAGATATTAAATTTTAAAGCCCTAAGGTAATTTTAAAATTAAAAAATGTATTTTCTAGCATTTCCACTAAAATAATTCTAATAAATCAAAGACAAATCAGAAAATTGTAAAAATTGGTTCTTTGGTTTCCTTGATATCAAAGAGATTTTTGAAAAATATAAAATTCATTTTTCAACCTTTATTTTATTTTTAAATTAATTAATACTCCAAAACTCAAAATAATTATAATAAAAATAATATAATTCAAAAAATCACCAAAATTGGTCCAAGTGGTCCTCTAATCATTATAAATGTCTCATAATTTTCTTAAGAATAGAAATTTTCCCTTGGTCATGTTATTGAATTTTCCTTGAAAATCCCTATTTTCCACCAAAAATAATTACATAAATAAATTAAATACAGAAAAATCACATTTTCTCCTCTAATGTCTTGATTGATATATGAGTGAAGTCACATAAAAATTTCAAATTCATTTAAGCTCAATTTAGTGAGTTATGAAATTAGTAAGTTTAAAGGGCAAAATGGTAATTAAAATTTTAACCTATAATTAAAAATTTTAGGTTTAATTAAAAGGGTGGGTAAAATATTTGATACTAGGTTGATTTTTGATGTTTGGAACTTAGGTAGTTAAAGGGTAGAAACCTACCAAACAATTTGAAAATAATTAAAATAAACCTTAATTAAATAATTAATTAAGTTTGGAAGAATAATGAAAAATTGGAATTATTAAAATAGGGATACTATTAGGAAGAGATTTGTTCTTTAATTTAAGAATCCCTAAATTAATCACCTCAATAATGTTTAATTCCTAATTAAAGTGATAATCGAAATTCAAAATTTAAAATGCTAAAAGACTTAATCATTAAATTAAATTAAAGTTAAAACATTTAAATTAAATCCTTTTAAAATTTCAATTAAATTAATACTTTAACAATTAAAATTAAATCATCCTTAAAGCATAAAAAATAAAATTAAATTAAAAATTAAATTAAATTAAAAATTAAATTAAATTAAAATTAAAATTAAAATTTAATTAAAATTTAATTAAATTAAAATTTAAACTAAATTAAATTAAATTAAATTAAAATTTAAATTAAATTAAATTAAATTAAAACATATTAAATTAAATAAAAAAAATAATATAAAATCAAGTTAAAATAAAATTAAAATTAAATTAAAAAATAAAATAAAATTAAATTAAAATTAAAACTAAACCAAATTAAATTAAAATTAAATTAAATTGAATTAAATATAACATCACCTAAGACATAAAGAATTCAAAATAAATCTAAAACAACTTGAACACTATTCCAAACTTAAACCCATTAATTGAAATTAAATTAAATCATAAATCACTTGAACATCGATTTTGCCCTCAAAAGCTCTTGTTGTCATAACTCCTAAACAGAGTATTAAATGAAGTGTTACTTCACTTATAGGATATTCAAATGTCCTAATTCACTGAGCAAGATGACAAAACTTAAACTCCTGGATGATTAATTCACTTGTATAATTAAATTCTCTTGGACTTAAAATAATCCTAGAGGTATTGAAAAGATGTTTAAGACTCGTCTTAAGCACTTCCTCAATATGATAGGATATTTATAAGAACAATTGAACTTAATTGCTCTTTGATGAAGAAAATCGTCCTTAAACCAAAACACAAGAACCTAGACGTCATAGGTGGTGACTAGCTATAGGATTAGGAACTCGGTAGAAAACCATAACCCTTCCCTTAGCTTTACCTAGGAACTTGCTTTAAATGCTTAAATATTCTAAATTGTGTTTTAAGTGCAGCTTGGGATGACGGGAAGACCCTCCAGGTACGCTTTTATTTTATTGCAATTTACTTTATTGCAATTTACTTAATCGCATCGTACTTACTTTTCTTGCATGATAAACAACTGTTGCATGAAAACCTACACCTTTAGGATAGTCCCTAAAACTGAAACCAAAACTAAATTAAAAGTCAATACAAGATAAAATTCACCGCCACAACATTTCAAAATATAAAACAACTCAAAATTTAATCACAAACAGAACAACAAAAGTACAACTACAACTAAATTAAAACGTCTTGTTGGATGATCAGGAATACCTCGGATGATGTAACCTACGTGTTGCTAACAGGATTTCCCACTGTCTAAATGAAAGTGTGGAACTCATTTAGTTGAGTTTAGCAAATTCATCTGGACTAAGTGAATCCGATAAAAATAACGATGCCGGAAGGATGGAACCGTGGGATCTTAACCGGTGTTGTTATAATCAACTTTAAGATTTGTTTTAATTAAAATATAAAAAACACTTGGAAATTAAGACCTTCTCTAAACCAAAACACTTCTCTCATCTCCTGATTTATGACTTCTAAAACTAAACCTCTGCAATAACAAGGAGCTCGGAGCATGGTGGGCAGCACGACCATCGTCATCAGCAAAACTCGAGTCCGCTTCGACAAAACTTTCTTAGAATTAAATAACTAAACCATAGGACTTCGAGGTAGTTTGCCTAGTGCAACATAAATCCTCAACCTTTTGTTAGGCATTTGCATTGCAAATTAAGCCCTAACCGAGTCTTAGGATTCCGAGGTAGTCGTCCGATACGACATAAACCCTCACATCTTCGAGGCTATTTGTGTGATCACATCATACGAATATAAGTCCTAATTAATTAAAATTGGCAAGATCAAAACATTAAATAAACATTAGGGCCTTCCTAAATTCAAGCCAAAAAATAGGATAGTCGGGAAAATTACCGAAGTTCGCTTCGAATCTGTGATTTCTCCTACCTTTCTTCCTTTGAATTCCCAAAATAAAATGTTCCAAATTTGATCCATTCCCTATTGAAATTCCAAAATTCAATCCTCGAAAACTTAAACTTTGAAATTCTCGAGAGCAAGAACTACCGATTATTATCGAGAGTTTTCTTAGGTGATTCCCGTCACTTAAGATGTAATTAACTATGGGGCTTGTCCTTATAGGGAACTTTAAGAACCTGAGTAATATAAACCCCGCTTAATTCATTTATATTAAGTAGGGAACTTGTCGACTTATAAAATTGGTTCGCGGACCAAACGGATGTCACAAATCTTCTAGTTTATTTAACCGAGCCCCATCATCAAGCAGTGTGTCTACTCTCCGGGATAGATACACAGTTTGTGGTGCGGTGCTCGTTTATATAAACTATTCCGGATGTGAGATCAGTTTGATTTCATATCTTAAAATTTTTAAATTTAAAATTATTTTTAAAATCAAATACTACTTTCTAAATTATATATATATTTAAATTAAATTTAAAATTTAAATTTCGCTGACAATTTCTGTAGGCGACCCCTTTTCAAAACACATAACCTAAAAATATGCCGACAGCATTTAGTGAGTTTATTTTGATTATTACTACTCAATTCCTTGAGTAGTAAGTGTGAGTTTTCAAGTATTGTTGTTGTTGAAGTTTTGTACCTTGCATTGAAGTCAGTAGGAGTCAGCGGATCACTTGAAGGAACAATCCAGATAAGTATTTGTAACTTGGTTCAAAATTTTATAAATATGTTTTGTTGTGTGAATTCAATGTGTTCTAAGTAGTTAGTTTTGTTTCTCCTTTCAACTATGAAAAGATAATAAGATAATTGAATTTTGTTGGAGAATTTAATTTAAAATATTTATAAAAATTGTGATGATATTAATAAATGATCTTAATTTACTTTTTAAACTGGCCATTTAAATTGTTAAAACCTATTGAAGAATTCTGAGACCTATCCGGAGATGAGTTTTTAACTAGTAGATATCACATGAATCCTTGGGTAATCGATGGCTTTATGCGGGTTATTCAAGTTGAAGTGCAAATAAATAGGAAGATATTATTTATTGGGCGTAGAATTGAATAATATTTAGAGTGACAGACTAAATTCTAATAATTTGTTCTATAGAAAGGGAACAGGTCACTAGTAGGGCCGACCATAGCCACCCTTGGACATCTAGTAGTGTGAGCCTAGATTAACCCATTCTACTAATAAAACATCCTGAACCGATCTATAGATTAACCAATGTTCTTTATACTATCGAGCAAGGGTAAAGAATAAGATTGCTTCTATTTGGCACAATACAATAATCTAAGTTCTCCACTAATGATAATTATTAAAAAAATCTTGGATTAGTTGAAAAGGAGAAAATTGTTTTATTTATACCTGCATTAATCTTTACTTTATTACTGCTTACTTATATTTAGTAAAAAATTTATTAAATTTAAAATCTAAATTTTAAAAAGAAATAAAAATAATAATTACTTTTAATTTGAAAAATCTAAAATATTTCTTAATTTTCTCATAATCTTCCCCTGTGGGATCGATAACCAGGACTCCAATAGAGCCCTGTATTACTTGAAACGATACATATACTTGCGTTTGAAATTGTGACTTTTACAATAATTATTACAAATATTTAAATATAAATTCATAAATTCTTACGTAAGTAAAAATCGGGTCGTACCAGTATCACCCCTCAACGCTCTTTTCCTTAGGCGTGTTACCTGGACAGTTTATGATTCGATAGGATTGGTCAACTTGTCAATCTCATGTCGGTGAACTTACAAGGGAATAAGCTATCACGAAACTTTCCTAAGGATATTGGGTACACTTTCCTTTCAAAATCTATTGCTTTTAGTGGTAATATTCTCATTGAATCCCTTCTAAGCTCCTGACCAATGCTTTTCATGTGTAGTTATCATTTATTAGACTCGAATACCTTCTTAGGTAAACTATCATATTGGATTGGATTTTTGAACATTTTAAATAATCCATCATGTAATCACAGTCCTTACGATCTTATAGATGCTCGATATTGTTCTTAGAGCAGGTTTTCAGGTAGATTAGAACCTCTACAATATAGAACATAGACACAACATTTTGTATTTGATCTATGAATTGGTTGAATTTATGTTCAACTAGTAACTTTATGAAGATAAAATTTACAAGATAAATATATTGGAGATGAATGGAGAAGATAACATGGCTAAGCTAGTTTATTACCTTTACCTAATAATATAACTTTCTTTTCTTTTTGGGCATTTACATGCAAATCATAATTCTTATGTATTTACATATCTAACAATTCACCCTCTTTTTTTATTTGCATTTGTAACGCACAAATCTCCCATATGAAATATAAATACTTTTATTATTGATGTGTCATCAAGAAATTTTTATAATCTTGAAGTATTTTTTAACAATAAATGATTCAAATTTAATTTCAAAATTTTTTGGCCTTTGATTTTAACAAGTTTATACTAGAACTGACTGTCTCAAAAGAATAACCCTATGGTTTCAAAATTAGTTCAAGTTAGGTCTACTCTGACCCCATCAAGTTGTTGAGCACAATTGAATGCTTTAGATTGTCAATTGAATAGAAATAAACTCGAATTTGACCTATTTATAGTTGAAATAAGCATCTCGATGAGATGAATCCAATGAGCCCAGGATCACTAAATTTTGAGGTTAAGACACCCGAATCCATATAAAAATTAACTATGATCAAAGGGGGTCAACATGGACCATCTAATTAGGCAGTTAGGAAAATTATATGCCAAAAGACCAAATTGCTCTTTCCTAGAAGATTAAAAATAGGTCACCTCTTCAAAGCTTGTTCTGGACGAAAAACCTGACGAGTAACCACCGGTCTTTGTAGCCGCTGACCATAAGAAAATATATTAAGAAATTTATACCAATTTCATATGAAATTGCACTTTAAAGAAAGGTATTTTCTATGTTTTATTGTAGGAATGAATATTTATAAGCACTGAGAGCATAAAAAGCAGAAAGTAGTGAATCTGGAACAAAAAGGACTAAAATAGATGAAAATTCAACTATCCCGCCAACGACGAGGAATAGGCCGCCGACCTCGGAGTCGGCGAGATTTTCCCGAAAGTATTGATTATATTATAATAGAGCCCACCGTCGGTGAGATCGAGCCTGCTGACAGCGAGCCTGAATGGTTATTCATTCTTCTAGAAGCCCGTCGATGGTGAGATCGAGCCCGCCGACGGCGAGACAGTTGATTCATGCCAAATACGATGAATCTGGAGGCGTTTTGAAGAGGTGCTTAAGCAACCTTTAGAAATATGACTCCTTCTATATATAGAGACGATTTTGATGGCTTTAGGGTGTCAATTGGTGTTTTCTTTGTCCTTCTTTGGTGTGTCGTTGGAGGTCATTAAGTGTGTTTGAGTGTGTTCTTTTGTAGTGAGAGTTAGTGTTTAATGTCTTGGTGAGTCTTTTAAGTGTGTTATATAAGAAGGAAGAGTCAAAAGAACTTCAAGAAATCTGCTTGGGGAGAAGATTTGAGATAAGTATATTTGTTTATCGTTTTATAACTTTAAATGAAATCCAAGATCTGTGTTATTTTTCCCATGCATTCTGAGTAGTTTTCTTTGTCTTTCTCCTTGTTGCTGAGGTTTTGTGAAATGAAGAATTAAATTAGTTGTGCCTAATAATATTAAATAGAGATTGTGATAATCTTTACTTAAATCTTAATTTACTCTCAATTTGGCTAATTGAATTGTTAACATATGTTGAATTATCAACTATAGTAAAGATTACATCCGAGATTCAGGGAATTCAAAAGCCTTATAAGGAGGGTGCAAATAAATAGGGAAATATTAATTATCGGGTGAAGAATTGGACTTTTTAGTGTGACAGACTAAAATATTCAATTCGGTCCTATTGTTTGGGAGCTGAAGTGTAGATGTTAGCCCTCAGGAGAGGGGAACGTGGGAGCTCTGAAGTGGCAAATCGTATCCTCCTAGCCTAGCTACGTGCATTCAGTAACCAAACATAGGATTAGTCAATATTCTTTGCACTTGGACCAAAGTGTAAAGAATAGGAATGCTTCTATTTGGCAGAATATAATTCTAAACTCATTTAATTATTCATTCACTCAATTCTCTTAACAAGGAGAAAGATACTTTTCTAAATTGACTTATATATTTTGTCTTTAAGTAATAGTTTTAAGTATAAGCGTTCTTCATTTTCGTATACTATACTAGATTAGATTAGTAATCGAATTTGCTATAATTAGTCTTTAAGTCTCTAACTTCCCTGTGGGATCGATATCTAGGACTCCAATAGAGCCCTTTATTACTTGAACGATACGTATACTTGCGTTGATAAAAGGGGAGAGAGTACAATTGTTATTTTACTCTGAAAAATATCTATAACTTTATAAAGCTTAACAATTATATACATCCTTCAATTTCTAGCCTGCTCTCCCCTCGAGGCTGTAAATTTTTTTAGCGCTGTTGCTAGGAATTTATATCTCTTAGTAGTAGTGCTGAATTCTTATATTTGCAGCCGGGGATCAAGTTTTTGGCACCGTTGTCGGGGAAGTAAAGTAATTATTTAGATAAAAAAATAAATAAATATAATTACAAGAGTAACGGACTATTTTATTATTTTTTGTTGTGTATGCGTAAATTTGGAACCGAAAGTTTAATACCTTACGATTCAGAATTAGAGCGCACTATTAAAAGAATTAGAAAACAAAGAAAAGAAATCATAAATTTAAATCAAATGACAAATAATCCATAAATTGAAAATATAAATCAACCAAGACCTTTGAGAGATTACGCTAACCCTACATTAGATGAAATTCACTTAACTATCCAAAATCTTGATGTAGCGGCTAACTCATTCAAGCTTAAACCTGCAATTATCCAAATGGTATAAAATAATCAATTTAGTGGTTCACCAAACGAAGATCTTAATTTATATATTGTGAGTTTTTTAGAACTATGTGCTACTTTTAAATATGACGGAGTATCTAATGATGCTGTTAGATTTAGACTATTTCCTTTTTCTTTAAGGGATAAGTCTAAAATGTGGTTAAATTCCTTAGCACCTGGATCAATTAAAATTTTGGGAGAATTATCAAAAAAATTTCTATCCAAATATTTTCCTCCTTCAAAAACTGCAAAGCTTAGAAATGACATAACTTCTTTTAGTCAGTTTGACGGAGAATCAATATATGAGCTTGGGAGAGATTTAAAGATCTTATTAGAAAATGCCCACATCATGCGTTATCAGATTGGTTAATTATACAAACTGTTTATAATGGATTAGTAGGATCTCTTAGATCTATTATTGATGTTGCTGCTTGAGGTTCATTAATGTCAAAACCATATGATGAAGCTTATTCATTAATTGAAGAAATGGCTACCAATAATTTTCAATGGCCTTCTGAAAGGTTAAATCTTAAAAAAATAGCCAGTATACATGACTCTGATGCAATATCTATGTTAGCTTCTCAAATTGCTGCTATATCCAAGAAATTAGATCATTTTGGAATGAATTATTCTCCAAATATAATAGAAGAAAATTTATCTGGACAACTTATAGATGCTCAATCTTCATATGAAACTATAAATGCTATTAATAATAGACCCAATAATCCTTATGCAAATTATTATAATCATGGGTGGAAGAATCATCCAATTTTTAATTGGAATAACAATTCTGCTAATCAGCAATGGATGAACAACTCAGTAAATCCAGTAGGAAATCCATCTAACCAAGGAAATTCAAATTATAAACCTTCTTATCCACCTGGATTTAATAATAATAACTCTCAATATAAGGATAAGAAGTTATCTATGGAAGAATTAATATTAAATATGGGTCAACATTTGCAAAATCAAGGTAATCAGTTACAAATTCATGGAAACCAATTACAAAATCAAGGAACAACAATTAAAAATTTTGAAACTCAACTTGGACATATCGCTACTGCGCTTAATAATAAAATTCCTGGAACTTTTCCTAGTAATGTGGAAATAAATCCTAAAGATCAAGGAAAAGAACAAATTAAAGCGATATAGTTACAAAGTGAAAAAGAGTAAGAAACAAGAATACAGAAAGAAATGGAAAGTCAGAATGAGGAGGTGGAAATCGAAAAAGAGAAGGATCATAAAGATCAAAATTTAGAATATCCATTGATACCTATGAAAATTTCTATAGAAAAACCACCACCACTGTTTCCTCAGCGACTAAGGCAACATAAAAAAGATAAGCAATTTTCTAAATTTCTTGAAATCCTAAAGAAATTAACGGTAAACATTTCTTTCGTAGAAGCATTGGAACAAATGCCTAATTATGTGAAATTTATGAAATATATTTTAAATAAAAAAAGAAAATTCACAGACAATGAAACTGTTGCACTTAGCGAAGAGTGTAGTGCCATTATTCAGAAAAAGCTTCCTGAAAAATTAAAAGATCCTGATAGTTTCACTATACCTTGCGCTGTTGGAGAAACATCTTATGGAAAAACTTTATGTGATTTAGGAGCCAACATAAATCTAATGCCTCTATCAATCTTTAAAAGATTAGGATTAGGAGAAGTCTCACCTACTTCAGTAACTCTTTAGTTAGCTGATCGTTCAGTCACATATCCTAAGGGAGTTATTGAAGATGTGTTAGTAAAAGTGGATAAATTTATCTTCCAAGTAGATTTTATTGTTTTAGATATAGAGGAAGATAAAGAAATACCCATAATATTAGGAAGACCCATCTTAGCTACTGGAAAAGCTATGATTTATGTTCAGAAAGGAGAATTAACTATGAGAGTAAAAGATCAAAAAGTAACTTTCAACATTGCAAAATCAATGAAATATCCTGCTATAGAAAAAGATGATGAATGTTTTCGAATGGAAATTCTTGAACATCTGCAAAAAGAACATTTTAAAGAATACTTTGAAGAAAAATTAGAAATAGAAAATACAAAATTAATTGAAGAAACAAACAATGAAGAATTAGATTATATACAAGAAAGATTTGAAATGTTGGATAATAAGGAAAACGCTCAAAAGAATATAATTCCGTCAATTATTAAACCCCCTGAACTTGAATTAAAAATTTTACCTATTCATTTGAAGTATGCATATTTAGGTAACTCTTCAAGTCTACCGGTTATTATATCAACATAATTAAATGAATCACAACAGCAAAAAACTTTTGGACACATTAAAAAATATAAGAAAACTTTTGGTTGGACCATAGCAGATATTAAAGGAATTAGTCCTTCAATCTGTATGCACAGAATTATTTTAGATAATGAACATAGACCAAGAGTTGATCCCCAAAGGAGATTAAACCCGATAATGAAAGATATAGTCAAGAAAGAAATATTAAAATGGTTAGATAATGGTATTATATATCCTATTTCAGACAGTGCTTGGGTAAGCCCAATTCATTGTGTTCCTAAGAAAGGAGGAGTGACTGTTAAAGCTAATGAAAATAATGATTTAATACCTATAAGACAAGTTACTAGTTGGCGTATATGTATTGACTATAAAAAATTAAATGCAGCCACCAAGAAAGATCATTTCCCTTTACCATTTCTAGACCAAATGTTGGATAGACTAGCCAGACATAAATATTTTTGTTTTTTAGATGGATATACCGGTTATCATCAAATTCCTATTGCTCCTGAGGATCAAGAAAAAACTAAATTTACCAGTCCTTATGGAACATTTGCTTTTCAAAGAATGCCTTTTGGATTATGTAATGCACCTGCAACATTTCAGAGATGTATGATGTCTATATTTAGTAAAGTAATTGATGATGGAATGGAAGTATTTATGGATGATTTCTCTGTATTTGGAACATCATTTGACGCATGCTTGAATCATCTTAAAAAGTCTTAGAGGTATGCGAGAAAACTAACTTAGTTCTAAATTGGAAGAAATGTCAATTTATGGTTGTAGGAGGAATTGTATTAGGGCATAAAATTTCGGAAAATGGCTTGGAAGTAGACCCTGCAAAAATTCAAGTTATAGCTAAATTACCACCTCCAACTACTGTAAGAGGGGTAAGAAGTTTTCTTGGACATGCCAGATTTTACAGACGCTACATAAAAGATTTTTCAAAAAATACTAAACCTTTATGCCAACTTTTAAAAAAGGACAAGAAATTTGAATTCACAACAGAATGCTTAAATGCTTTTGAATTAATAAAAAATAAATTAATCATGGCACCTATAATAGTTTCACCTGATTGGGAGAAACCATTTGAACTTATGTGTGATGCTGGTGATTATGCTATAGGAGCTGTTCTTGGACAAAGATATGATAAAATTTTTAAAGTTATATACTATGCTAGTAAAACTCACAATAATGCTGAAATCGACTATACATTTACAGAAAAATAATTATTAGCAATTGTATATACTTTTGATAAATTTAGATCTTATTTAATTGGAACTAAATGTATTGTACATACTGATCACTCTGCTATTAAATATTTAATGCAAAAGAAGGATATCAAACTAAGATTAATGAGATGGATATTATTGATGCAAGAATTTGATTTTGAAATTATTAATAAAAAGGGAACTGATAATCAAATTGCAGATCATATATCAAAACTATAATATAATGAATTATCTGACACTGATAATGAAATTATAGACAGTTTTCCTAACGAACAATTTTATAATATAAATGAGTGGAAAATACCTTGGTATGCTGATATAGTAAATTATATTGTAAGTGATATTTTACCACTCATGCTAACTTTACAACAGCAGAAAAAATTCATTCATGATGCTAAAACATATTTTTGGGATGAACCATATTTATATAAGCAATGTAAGTATCTAATAATTAGAAGATGTGTGCCTTATGAAGAAACTGAACAAATCATTCAAAAATGTCACGATTTTGAATTTGGAGGACATTTTGAAATGGATAAAACTGCTTAAAAAATTTTACAATCTGGATTTTATTGGCCTACTCTTTTTAGAGATGTTTATAGATATATCAAAACTTATGATAAATGCCAATGAGTAGGTAATATATCTAGAAGAAATGAAATGTCTCTAAATTTTATATCAGAAGTTGAAATTTTTTATGTTTGGGGATTAGATTTCGTAGGACCATTTATACCTTCATTTGGAAACTCATATATATTAATTGTTGTTGATTATGTTTCTAAATGGATTGAAGCACAAGCCTTACCTCGTTGTGATGCTAAGAGTGTTTCAAAATTTTTAATGAAAATATTTTTATAAGATATGGAATGCCGAGAGTGATTATCACTGATGGAGAATCCCATTTTAGGAATAAATATATTCACAAATTAGTAGAAAAATTCAACATTATTAAAAAAAATTTCAACTGCTTATCATCCACAAACCAGTCGATTAGCTGAAGTTTCTAATCGAGAAATTAAACAAATTTAAGAAAAAACTGTAAACCCTTATCGATTAGATTGGTCTACATGCTAGACACTGCATTATGGGCATACAGAACTGCTTATAAAACTTCGATTGGAATGACTCTTTACAGGCTTATTTATGGAAAAACTTATCACTTACCAATTGAATTAGAGCATAAAGCATATTGGACGATTAAAGAATTTAATTATAATTTAAAAGAAGCTTGCGAGAAGAGATTATTACAGATGAATGAATTAGAAGAATTAAGAGATGAATCTTATAATAACGATAGAATCTATAAAGAAAAAATGAAATTATGACATGATCGGAAGATTAACTAGAAAAATTTTGAACCAGGACAAGAAGTTTTGCTTTATAATACAAGATTAAAATTATTTCCTGGGAAATTGAAATCTCAATGGTTAGGACCTTTCACTATAACTCAAATATTTACATACGGAACTGTAGAAATTGAAGATCCAAAGACTGGACACAGATTTAAAGTAAATGGACACATATTAAAACCACATTTTGAAGGAAGAAGACCAAATTTTAAAGATGTTTTAATGTTGAGTCAACCTGATTAACAACCAGAATAGGTCGGGCTGACGACGATAAACCAAGCGCTTTATGGGAGGCAACCCATAGTAGTCTTAAATTATAGTTTATTTACTTGATTTATAATTAATTTTAGTATAAATGAATTCTACTACACATATTTATCTTTATAATCATCACAATATTAAGATCAATAGAAGAAATTAAAATTTTCGAACCAAAGCGAAACTGGGCAAATTTGCCTTAGCTCGCCAACGGCGAGATCGACGCCGCCGATGGCGAGATCTGCGCGCCTTAATTCAGTTTAAAATATTAACTATCCCGCCGATGGTGAGATCGTTGCTGCCAATGGCGAGATTGGTACAAGAGCGATTTAGGGAGTTATTTTGGCGGTTTCTGGCAATTCTAAGTGTTTTTCTCTTTAAAAGACGCCTAGAACTCGAAATCTTTGCTTTTTACTTCCTAGAAACGAATAGAAACTCCACAAAAACATAGTATTATGGCATCCAATCCACTTGAAATCACTAAATCTCGAGTGTTCAATCGGAGGAAGTTTGTCAGTTATGAGGCCCAGTGGATATTCAACAAGGTTATGATAAATAAGAGATTGATTAAAGAAAGAGGATTCGTCAATAGAGGAGCAGAGAATTCGACAACATATATTAAGGAGATTATTATTCGATGATGTTGGGAAGTATTATGCTATACAACTTCTGTAGTAGTCATCCCCGTAGTCAAGGAATTCTACTCAAATCTTCATGGAATCAACAATGGAAGCATATATGTATAAGACAGATGGGTAACTTTCAGTCCTTCAAGAATTAATGAGTTCTATTCAATTGAGAATACACCTGTTTTCCACTATTCAAATTTTGTCTACAAGATATAATATGAATGAGATCTACCGATATTTGACTTATGAATCAAAAGATTGGGAAATACGAGAAGACATGTACGTTAGTTTTTCTATATAACTTCTTAACCCCGTCTCTAAGTACTGGTACTTCTTTATTCCCTCAAAATTATTACCCACTATGAGGGTAAATAAAGTCTCTAAGGAATGTGAGATTTTAATTTATTATATTCAAATGGGATTACCCATCGATATTGGATCTATTATTGTGAAGTCTGCCTTAGGCCTAATTGTGCATGGATCGATTCACGGGCTTGGACATCCTTCAACAATTTTCGCATTATGTAGTCAATACCAAGTTTCCTACGAAGCTTGGGAAAATGTATTATTGCCTTGGAAACCAATAGATCCAACTGACATGTTTCCTACTTTGGATAACGATAATGAGACAGCCATTATTACAGATCAAGCATCTCAAAACAATCCTTCAATCAAGCCCTTGACTGATAGAACTAACCTGATCTTACGGAAACTTAAAGGATTGGAGAATGAAATACAGAATGTGAAGAATTCCATTAACAATATCTCTGATTTATTTGATCACATTGACTGGAGAATGAAAGAGCACTTTGATCATTCAGGACATTTGGAGGCTAGTTTTATACGGCTTTTGAGAAGGAAAGGATCGATTGAAGAAGATTCTACAGAAGAATTTCCTTTCTGGCTTTTCTATAATCTGTTCGTGTACTTACGTTCTATCGGAAATATCAGAGAAGAATTTAGTTCAGATCCTGATGAGTAGAAGATATTCATTCGTATTTATTTGTGCGTGTTAGTTTGAATTTAGTTTTTAATCTGCACTTCATATTGCACTTTATATAGTTAATCTCAGTCTAGATGAGATTATGTGTTATTTGTTTAGTCTCAGCGTTTTGAGTATTGTAGTGTGGATTTCGACACTGAATTGTGTGTGTGTTAAGATTTTTAAAAAGCAATTTGTTAGTAATGTAGTGTGTGAAATTTGTAATCACCTGGATTTTCTATATAAAGTTATAATGTTTGTGTTGTGTAAATTTATGTATTAAAATAGTATCTAATCATGATAAAGTATACTTAATAGAGTGAACAGACATTAAACAAGGCTTAATATGAATTAAAAATATTATAAATCTTAAAAATATAGGATTAGTCAATATTCTCCCAGCCTAGCCGCATATTCAGTAACCAAACATAGGATTAGTCAATATTCTTTGCACCTGGACCAAAGGGTAAAGAATAGGAATGCTCCTATTTGGCACAATATAATTCTAAACTTATTTAATTATTCATTCACTTAATTCTCTTAACAAGGGGAAATATACTTTTCTAAATTGACTTATATATTTTGTCTTTAAGTAATAGTTTTAAGTATAAGCGTTCTTCATTTTCGTATACTATACTAGATTAGATTAGTAATCGAATTTGCTATAATTAGTCTTTAAGTTTCTAACTTCCCTGTGGGATCGATATTTAAGACTCCAATAGAGCCCTTTATTACTTGAATGATACGTATACTTGCTTTGATAAAAGGGGAGAGAGTACAATTGTTATTTTCCTCTTAAAAACATCTATAACTTTATAAAGCTTAACAATTATATACATCCTTCAATTTCTACCCTGCTCTCCCCTCGAGGCTGTAAATTTTTTTTAGCGTTGTTGCTAGGAATTTATATCTCTTAGTAGTCGTGCTGAATTCTTATATTTGCAGTCGGGGATTACTCTTGACCACCGCTCGTCAGTCAACGTCAACCATCACCGGTTGTCATCTCCTGTCGTCCTCAACCAACACCGCCTGACAACCACTGCCTACAACTATTTTAGTCAAAATACTGTTGTTGTGTCTAACATTATATTTTCATTGTGATGTACGAGAACGAATGTCATTTCTTTTGTAAGATTGTAACCACATTCTCTTTGTTGCAAGAGAAGGGTTTATCCCTATACTTGCAAATACATAATTGATTACTTTGACAGGCCTAGGTCTTGTGATTTTCTTGATGTTCCTTTATTTATCTCTGTGTGTTGGATCTTCGTGCAACGATAAGACATTAAATAATCACTCTACAACAACAAACTTTCTAGCACACAATAATAACTATTTTTTTAAGTACAATGCACATTTTTATTTATAGATAATTTTTTGCAAAATGAAAAATCAATGTCTAGGTGTTAAAATATAAAAATACATAAGATTTGGGTGGCATGTAAGTAAATCTTTCAACAAGCTTAATTAAATTTTCCTTAATTTGATCAGGATATTTTAATGATTTGGTTGCTTTTATGATGATTTGGAGGTCACAGGCAGGCTGCCAAAGTTTTAAGATTATGTGCTTCAAACTCTCTCCAAATATCACATTGTGTGTTGGAAATGTAAATTATTTCATCATGTATATGGAAGAAGAGGGGTCGCGTGAGAAGAGGAGGCGCTTGGCTTGGGAGAGGGGATTAATGGGATTGTAGCTTCGAGGGAGCCAGAGGGGAGAGATGAGGCGTAAACGAGACTTAGGGTCTGTTTGGTTCCGCTTTTAGGAGGTGCGGCGCTTTAACGCACCGCAAATTTTTGGCGAAGCAGGGAGAAGGCTGATCAGATTCATGGCTGTTTGCCACAAAGTTGCGTGAAAGCGGACCGCGGGATAAACCTCGCGGCCTCGACTTTCACTCGGCTGTGAGGATTTTCTTCCTGTCACTGCCCTCGCCCTGCTGCGCTCCCGAACTCATTTTCTGCCGTTGAGGTTCTCGCAATCTCGACGTTCTTCTTCTACGATTGAGAACAATCAAATCCAAGGTAACCTATCTTTGATCTAACTACTCAACCGAGGCCCCATCCCCCTCTCCTTCTTTCTTTATCGTTCCTTCCATCTCGATCTTTCGATTGTATACTCTTTCGACTGCTAGCAATCGATCTGGTTCTGGATTTGCAATGTCGTACTTAGAAAGCTGTGAAATTTTTCGATCTGCTAGCAATTTTGACTGTATAATCTTTCGATATGCTATAATCTCATACTCAGAAAGCTGTGAAATATTTGGACTATATAATCTTTCGATCTGCTAGCAATTTTGGGATTGGTTTTTCTAGTTTGTAAGCTCCTAAGAATAGCTTTATCTTTTTTTTTCTTTGTAAGCTCCTTCGTTTTGGCTTTGTGAATGTGGCAATGGATTTGCAATGCAATGGTTTGTTCTTCCAAGTTGAAAATTGAGGTGGGGGTTGTTTGCATGGAATTGATCAGGAATGTTGGCATCAATAGGCCAATTTTTCTCCCGATTTTGTTTGGAGGTGGATTTGCAAACAATTTTCTTAATTCTCCCAAGATTTATGAAATTTTTTATTGGTTTGCATGATATATTTGAAACATTACTCTTCATTATTTTGCTCGGAAATGTTGGTATAATTAGTGCTCAGCAATTTGCTTGATCATACATCACTTGTTATATTTTTGTGTGAGGAGACGGTCCATTGTGTTGGATGCTTGCACCCACTTCTAATTTGAGTAGTTGGTGTTAATTGCCAGTGAGCATTGGAATTGTGGTAGTGCTCCTTTTCGATTGTGACACATGTGTTGAAGGATGGTATATGCTGTTGATTGTGACAGAGCTATTTGGAGAGCGGGGTTAGCTCTAGTCCTATTTCCCTGTCACATGGTCTTGAGCAATATGTGGTTAATGCCGTTACATTCATGTTTCAGATAAAAATCTAGGGAAGTTTATGCACTATCTTTTAAAAATTTGAAAATTCTATGTTTTAATTTATGGATATTTGAAGTTTCAATGCAACTATTTTATGGAAATCTGGAATTTCTATACCTTTGCTTTGCGAAATCTAAAAGTTCCTTTTTGGCTATTTATAAAGATTAGAGAAATACAATGCTGATTGTAAGGTATTTTTGGTGGGCTCATGTTGGTTCTAAGCAAATTTGTTTGCTAGTCGGGCCTGAAGCATTTGGTTACAAGCTCAAATTTTATTTTGGCTCAAATCTTTGATTGAAATGAGTCATATAAATATTTTAGATGATAAGTTATATATTATAGATGTAAAGGCTTTACCACTACTTTATGCATTATGTTTTAAATGGAATTGTGAATAGGTTTCTCTATTGAACTTGCTCATTGTTGTGTTTTGTAAGCATATGAACTTCTAAAAATGATTATGATTGAATGTGTTTCAAATGTTTCATGTTTTCAATAGCCTCATATATCTCAAACTCATTCGAAAGCATTTCAGATGCATTGGTTTCTTGTGGAAGTTTTGGTTTTGCTGTTGGTTTGCTGTGGGAGTTTGGGAAAGCATAATCTTGTACTGGCATGATCTGGATAGCATAATCCTGTATGGCCTATGAAACAGAATTTCTTATGTTGTTCGGTTTGAAAGGCTCGGTCTTGCTTCTCATGGTCTTAATTACCTGCATTGGAGAATGTGGGATATGTAATTGTTTAGTATGTTTTTAAAAGGATTATATATTAAGTATGTAATTGTGGCTATTTTCCAGTAAATATAAAGTTGCAGAATTGCAGTTGTAGGTGCCGTTGCGGCTGTAAGAGGAATTAATGGAAATTCTTGCTGTTTTTGAGTAATTGTGGGTGGATTGAGCAGTGTGTGTTGTTTTCCTGTTAAAATGGGGTTGGGCTGTTTAGAATCCATTTTTAAAAGCTATGTAGATGTTCAAAAATTTCATAAATGAAGATAAATTACTCTTTTTCCGTGGGCGTAGGTCAATCTGACCGAACCACGTAAATTGATGTGTTCCAATGTCTTTATATAGCATAATTACTTTATTATTTCGCATTTTAACATCCGTTATTTCAATTCTCTATAAACATAATATATACCACCAATTTAAATCATATTAAAAATTATTCCTTCATTCTAGTAGCCAATTTTGCATCTGTTAGTTCAATTCTTTGGGTTATTGGTGCGTGTCTTGATGATGCAGAAGCTCTAGATGTTTCACAATTAGTAGTTTTGATCAGTGTATCATTTTGCACAGCTAATTTGTTTGCCTTAATTTAAAGAGCAGTGTGAGGTTTTTAAAGAACCATTCTCAATTAGAAAATTACTTAATCTTGCTTTAGAAGCTTTCTTCAAACCATAAAATGTATTTTTAAGCTTTAAAAAATGGTTAGTTGTTACACTATGCAAGCATTACAACAACTGAAGGACCATACATGGATCTAGATAGAAGTAATTGATTATCTAGCTCAGTAAGCATTTGATGTACAAAAATAGTTTGATATGGCCTTAGTTACTTTGCGATGGCCTTATTAACTTTTATTCTATAATGCTAACTGTAAAATATTATGCTAACTATAAAATATTATGCTAACTGCAAATATTCTTGGACTTCCTATTTCTGCTGCAGTTCTGTTTACCTTAGCTTGTTCTGGCTTTACAATAGGTTACGGTATTTACCTGCGATATATGTTTACTGCGGTTACGTTTACCGATGTGTACCTGCACTTCTTTTTACCTGCAGTATTTACCTGCAGTAATAGTTTAACTGCAGTTCTGTTTACCTGCAGTTTACAAAATTTAGGTGTTAGGTGTGTAAATACATCGGTTGACCTGCAGTATTTGGATTTCATTACATCAGGGATGAACTTTACCTTATGATGAATTTGGAATGTGGATATTGTTTACCTGATTTCATTACTTCGAGTGTTTCTGTTACTTTGAAATGTTATGTACATATTATCTATTTCAGCAATAAAGAAATATCATTTCTTTCCCATAGATGTAGGTCAGTTTGACCGAACCACGTAAATTGTTATCTTCTTCCGTGCTTACCTATATTATTTGGTTAATTACAATTTATATCTCTCCATGCTAGTATAAGTAAAGATATCACTAATATTTCTCCTATTCATAGTATGGCTAATAAGAACAAAGAAGTTGCTACTCCTGCACTTTGGGAGTTGGATATAAAAATAATATTCTACGATCTATGCATAACGGAAGTCGAAAAGGGGAATAGGCCAAATTCTTTTTTCAGCAAAGAAGGTTGGCAAAACATTGTTACAAAGTTTAGGGAGGTCACAGATAGGGATTATGACAGGCTCTAGCTAAAAAATAAATGGGACCAACTCAAGAAAGAGTGGAAACTTTAGAATGATTTAAAACAAGGATCGAATGGCTTGGGATGGGATCCGGTGAAGCGAACAATTGCTGCTTCAGAAGCATGATGGACTGAAAGGCTTGCGGTAAGATATTATTCAATTAATATTTGTAATGTTAAACAGTTTTATTTTTTGGCCTTCTAATAAGATTTCATTATATTTTACAGATTTTTCCTGCGGCGAAGAAGTTCAAATCAGCTGGGATAGAACCAGAATTGGAGGACAAGCTCGATAGGATGGTTAGTGGGGTGGTAGCTACAGGATAATATTCAGCTGCCCCTAGCCAAACAATTTTTGAAGCAACCACTGAACATGTGGCCGTGGAACTATCAAACGATTCTTATGAACTTCACGGGTCTTTTCGGACAACAGTCCGTGAAGTATTAGACATAACACTTTACATACTATCACAGAACGAGTCTATGCGGGGAGCCATGGAACGCTTCCAACACTCGTCCAAAATAATAAGCAGATATTTCTCAGTTGGTTTGAGTTCTCTTGTCAGTCTAGCACAAGCCGTAATAAAACCAACAGATCCAACTCTTGGCATCATTTTTTTTATATATTACATGCATGGGATGTCCATTCGAGCATACCAGGGCCGACAAGTGTTACTTGACGCGTCGCGGGCAAAATTTACTTAAATTGGCCCATCCACCGGCGAGCTTGTTCAAACAACTCCGGATGACAAAACGGATCACACGATTGTGTCTAGGACGTCGATTTTACCTACGGAGGAGGTTCATTTTGCTACTACACCATGGGCAGGCTTAAAATATGTGAATTATTCTTTTTGGCCCATTTGCTCAAAAAGTGGCTCGAGCGGCCCCGAAGGTCGGATGACGAAACGGACTGCGCCAGTGCGTCTGGAACGTCGATTTTAGCTAAGAGGGACATCTACTTCGCTGCGAGGATGTGCATAGGTTAAAATTTCATGAATGATAATTATAATATTATTTTTATTATTATATAATATATATAAATAATATTATATTTATCATATTTATAAACCAACGCTCCACCCTCTCTCTACCCGATCGGAAACTTCGCAGCCGCCTCCAATGTTCGCGAACCCTAGCCGAGCCTCGTGCGTGCGCCGCCTCCTCTCTCCCCGGCGAACCTCGCCGGGCTCCCACCTCACGCCGGCGACTCCTCGGGCGCGGACGACACCCTCGCGGGCGGCCTCCGCTCCGGCCCGTGGACAAGACCGCCGCCGCTTCTTCGGGCGGCGGCGAGCCTCCTCCCTCCCTCGGCCGACGATGCCGCCGGCAAGCTCGCTGGCGTCCCTTCCCCTCCAGCCTCCGGTAAAGTCTGTCTTCCACCGATCTTGCCTCCTAGTCTTAGTCTTGTGGCGTCCCCTTTTTTTCACGAAACAGCCACCTCTTTGGCTTGGAGATCGCCATCCGGCGCTCCTCGCCGGCCTATGCCCTACCGTCGGAGCTTCTACGAAGGGTTTATTTCGATCGAGCTTTCGATCTTCCTCCATGTCAAAGTCATTTCCTCGCACGGGCAGCCAGCTTTCTTGACGACATCTCGCCGGCCTTCCTTGGCACAGGCATCCAGATCCCGTCGGACCTAGCTGCCCCTCACACGGAGCCGTGGAATTCGTGCCAAATTCGGAGCTCGTGACCGCAGGCATCCTCGTGGGTTTCACTCCTTCACCGGCGTCGAGAGACCCCTCTCGTGAAGTTATAAGCGTCGTCTCGCATTTTTATTATGCTCGAATTATTTATTTTGATACTTTGCATATCTCACGTGTTGCCCCTTTATTTGCATAATTCACTGCGAGGTTCGTTGGCACGTGGACCGAACACCGGCGGTTCGCCGGAAGCGTGGGCTCTTCTTCAGCATAAATAGAACGCGTCTTCAACCTTCACGGTGGTAAGATTTCTCTGTCCCTTAGCCGACCCTAGGTTTAGTCCGGTCTAGGTGTGTGGGTTCGATCGCCCACACGGGGTGCGTGCGGCAGCGTGAGTTGGCGTGTCGACGTGCCTATGTGATGGATCGTTGATTTACTTAGAGTGAGCTATAGGTTAGGAATCTTGTGCGTTGGCCAATTCCTATTCGTAGCCTAGCGATTTCCTCGTTACGAGCTTTAGATCTTAATCCTGCTGGGTTGGAATCCCAATTTCCCACGGTTTTGGCGCTCCTAATCTCCCTTGGAGGGATTAGTTGAGTTCGATCTTAGAGGACGGGAAAAGCTAGCTAGTCCGTCCTATAAGATCGGGGCGTTCGTAGAGCGGAAAAAGCTTTGTAGCTAGTCCTCCCTACGAACGGTGGCGAGTTTCCCCCACAAGAAATCAGAGGGGGAAGCCCTCCATGTAGCCACGCCAAAGCTGGAAGCGGCGATGCCGCACATCCATGAGTGTCAACCCTAGGTACCTATGTGAGGTCGTTATGATGAGTTCGACATGCCGTCGAGTGTTGGGGTTGTGTTGCATGTGCATGCTCCATCTTGTTGCATTTTGCATGTGACCACTTATTGCATTATATTGCATGTTGGTCTGGTTGCATGTTGCACCATATTCTGTGTTTGCATTTCCATTTGCACCGCACTTTTATGATTCTCCCTTGTGAGAATTATTCCACCTCTGAGTCACTGCCTCCTCGGCATACTCATTTGCTCGGGCCGCTGCCGCTATGGCATGCCCACCTCCGAGCCGCTGCCACTACGGCATGCCCACCTTTGGGTCACTGCCTCCTTGGCATACCCATCCTTTGGGCCGCTGCATTCACGACATGCCCGCTCTTTTCGAGTCACTGCCTTTATGGTATACTTACCATCACCACTTTGGTGCATTCTCTTTGCATGTAGCATCCTTGCATTTGCATGATGTGTGTGCTTGCCCTTTTGGGCGCCCGTTGTGATTGTTTCGTACTTCTGTCGAGCAATCACAATGTGGGCTTCTTGCATGACTGTTTGCTTACCCATTCCTCGATGGCTTGTCCTACTCGTTAGGAGAGTGACCCCGTGTCGGTCGCGATGCCTTAACGAGCATTGCTTGTTGGGTTGAGCCCAATGAGCAATGCGAGTTAAGTCATCGGGATCGACACAAGTATGACTGTGCTAAGGATCCATTGGATCTAACTTGTGTCACAAGTATGGCGACCCCGTCAAAGTCATACTATACCCAGACTTACCCTGCACTTAGGCACTAGGTTTGTGCACTTTCGTTAGATGGTGTGCTAGGCTAGGACTTAGGTTGCTAGGTAGTCTTTTTGATGTCTGGCTATTTTTCTTTGATGGATTGGTTGCCCTAGCCAGTATCTTTCTTCCGCACTTCGCCTCGTGATGTGATTGCATGCTTCATATGTATGGTAGTGTGTTAGGGCGCTTTTCCTGCAGTGAGCCATGCTTATTTATACACACACACAGTACCGCTATGGGGGAGCAAGTGATGATTTCGACATTTTTGTTTGCAGTGCTATTAGCTCCCCCATTTATAAAGCATGGCTCATTATACGTCATTTGCATGTGAGCTTTCCTGCTAACACTTGTTTTCATGCAAGATTGAGTCTTTTTATTTTCCTTTGTACTTTTAGAGTCTAGGAGAGTCCTGTAGCAGAAATAAGATATGGGCACGGGTTCCGAGGTGTTTTGCGCGGGAACTACGTGGAGGGGACTAGGAGCAGATGCTCGTGCCCCGTATCTTAATTCTGCATTTTTGTATTGATGTATAGAATTAGGACCGGGCATGTATATGCGGAGTCCGGCCGCATTTTTCTTTTTCTGGATTATGTTGCCGGTCCAGTGGCATTTTGGCCTCTTTTATTTTATTATGGAGTGTTTTCTTTCTAGCTTTTATTGCATATTTGCATGTCTGCATGTGTTTTCCTTGTTTCTTTATGTGATCTGGGATTTCGCGATATCATTTAGGCACTTTAAGGACCCTAAAATTGTAAACTTTATATGTTAAAAATCCTAATAAAATATTCAAGATAAATGAATTATAGGATTAAAATATTCAAGTTTTTAAAATATGCACTTTTACTTTCTTGCATGGCCTTCGGGCCGGATTTTAAATGGGTTGCATTGCATGGCTATCACCCAAGTCATACTAATAGGGCCTCCACATTACTTAAGGACCGCTTCTAGATAACTCGCATTCATATTTGCATGTCCCGAGGAGGAGTCCCCGTGCTTCTCCAATCTGACTGGCCCAGCATACCTTTATAGGTGGTTGTCTAGTGTGCCTAGGGAGTTAGAAGGCTCCCCGACCCAGACGGGGTGTAAGTCCTTTTGTTTGGAGCGTTTGTAGCTTTGTAGCTGAACCTCCCTTTCTCTTCTTTCCCGAGGCATCCTTGCCACTTTGGCAGGTGTGAGACCCACCTCTTGGAGCTCCAGCTTGTAGTCATAGGATAGAGTTTCCTTCTTTTGACCTTAGGGCTACCGAGGTCCCCGTGGATAATGCAATTCTTGGATTGCTGACCGGGGATCTCAGGATGTGTTGGGTCGACTACCTCCACGTTCGGGTAGACTTAGGGTCCTACTGCTTGGGATGACGGGTCCGTGTACCCCGACTTGGCTTCCTCTACCCCTTTAGGATTACTCCTTCCTTCCTTTAACTATCCCTGTTGAGCCCTTTCGCTCCTTGACTTCGTTGATATCATTTTGACGGCCTGATGCCGATGAGCTGCCGCCCGTTTGGGATACGATGATTTGTCCTCCGCCCTTATGGCCCGACGTGCTTCGACGTGTCGGGATACCCCCGTCAAGATGATTTAGGTTATTCCGTGGGTTTCGTATGCCGATGAGCCGCTACCCCATTTGGGATGTGAGAGACTCACTCTCGCCCGATGGCTTAGCGAGAGCTTTGAAGCGTCGAGACTTTCCCACACTGAATAATCTCCCTTTGATTGTCTATACCCCGTGTCTATGATAATATAAAGCGAAACTCCTTTTATCGAGAGTATTCTTGGGTATCCCCCAAGATGTAATTAACCAAGTAGGAATACGTTCCTCCGGGAGTGCTCTTGACCCCGCAACGGTACATACACTTGAATCTCTCGGTTATGGGTAGTCTACGTAGATACTTCTTTCGCGGATATTGGTTCAAGGTGCCTCGCCCGATCTTGTTTGGGCGGACATGCTTGACTTATCCTTGCGAGGTTTATCGCACGTAGACTTTCCATGTTTTTCTTTTCTCTTGTTTGTCACTTTGTCGTATGTCCCTTCTTAATCGGTTCCTCTCCTCTTCGAATCACTTATTTGTTTCGGGAGGGAGATTTATTCGAATAGGGGAAGTATGTGATGACTGACAAACTAGCGACTCCTTTTAAAATAAAAAAAAAAGAGAAAAGAATGGAGAAAACAAAACTGGTGACTCCGCTGGGGAGAAGTCTCTCTCTCCATACTTGGAGTTTCGCTTTTCCTGAGGTTATAGCCTCTCTCCATACTAGAAGCTTCGCTTATATTATCGTGACATGGTTCTCTTCCTTCGAGTCACAATTGAGCCTTTGGTGAGACCTTGGTTTTCAGTCCATGTATCGGTTGCTAGGGGTAGCAACTCGATGCATTCTGTCCGTTCTCTCACCCTCGACATTTCGGTTGCAGCATTATCGCATGCATCGATGTCGTTGTAGTTTTGTGATTGATTTCTTGACCTTTCCTTATTTTTTATCATTGTCCCTTTTTGCCTCGCTACGCGGAAGAACAGAAAGATGGATATGATCGTTGCCGCCAAGGAGAGCTCTTTCCCTCTCCCCAAGCGTTTTTGTGCTCCCGAGGGTGTCATAACCTTCGGCTCCTTCGAGCACCCATGTGGGGTTACCTTACGTAATCCTACTCACTTCGAGGCATTATGCTCCGTGTGCTCCCCCTTAAAAGGAGAGACGTGCACATTGAGTCTTTCATACGCCATTTGAGGCATTTTCTCTATGCCCTCCCCCTTAAAAGGGGAGACATGCATATTGAGTTGTTCTTAGCTCTCTCAGATGTTTTGCTCTATGCCCTCCCTTTTAAAAGGGGAGACGTGCATATTGAGTTGTTCCTGCGCTATCTGAGGCGTTTTCCTCCGTGTCCTCCCCCTTTAAAGGGGAGTCGTACACATTTAGTTGTTTTAGCTGTGGTGGCTCGCGTCGCGTTCGCTTCTTTTGCAAAAAGAGGACGACGCTCGATAGCGATGCGCCGCCGCACTCGACGGTCTTTTCTAGACTTGTCCCTCCGTGTTCTCACGTGTCTCCTTGCCATAGGCAGGTGAGTTTTCTTTTAGCGGTAGGTTTGTCACTACTGTCGTCGTTGTGACATTTGTCCCGACTCTCTTTCTGTTCCAGTTTTCCCTGAGGATCCATCTGTCCCTCGATTAGGCAGGAAGGCCATGAGGACCAGGAATAGATTGCTGCAAATTTAGCAGCATTGCTTGTATCAGGTTTCTATACCCATTTTGACTCCCGTTTAGGAGGTGCCTTCGGCCCCCGTTTTGAGTCATGTTTGCTACTATCCCCGTTGAGCGGACCATGTCCTCATTGGGCATTTGCTTCGTGCCCCCCTTTGAAAAGGAGTTGTGCATGTAGTACTACTTTCGTTGTAGCAACTTGTATTGGTGTTACTTTTCCCTTAAGGAAAGGACTAGTGTCAGATGACGATACGCTATAATGCTCTTTCCTGCTTACTAGCCTCTATTTTAGTCCTTCCATATTTTTAGGATTTCCATCCTCACGGATGTTGCATTATGTAAGAGTGCTAGAGTTACCAGTTATGGTACCATCCTCTGGCGATGTGGACTGGGTCCCCGCTGTGATTTATTTTGGTTCCGGCCCAAGATTTATACTTAAATCTTAAAGGTTGAGAATCACATTTCTCGTCCTCCGACGTTGTGGACCATGTCGACGTCATGACTTGTTTTGGTTCTAGCCCGGGATGTTGCTAAATCCCGTCGGCTGAGAATCACCTCTTCATCTTCTGGCGTTGTGGACCATGTCCCCGCCATGACTTGTTTCCGATTCAGCACAGGATAACGCCCAAATTCCATTAGCCGAAAATCATCTTCTCTCCTCTCGTCCGGTTATGTGGACTACACTCCGCCGGTTTGCTTGGGATTCTTCCTCCTCCGGATGCAAGTCATTCTCACCTTGCAGCTCCGTATCGTTGTTGCTACCACGAGTTCTCTCGACTTAGAAGATCGTAGGAGCATCTTCCTCTTTAAGTGGAAATGTTTTTGCCTGGTTCGACGATTGTCCCAGCCCCAGCTGTTCCGGTTTCTCCGAGGTCTCGCCTCGTCCCTACATTAGGCAAGGGCGTCCGTAAGAATAGGAACGTACCGCTCGCAACCATAGTGGCCGACTTAGCCGTCGTGTCTCTTTACCCGTTGAGATTCTAGTTTCCTCTTTGAGAGGATAGGGTCCAATTTCTTAAGATGAGTTCCTTGCTTAGATCTCTGAAATATCTAAGCATGTTGTGTAAGAACTCCTCTACTTACCATACCCCACGATCCTTATAGTAGGAGACCGAGATATACTTCTCAGTCCACTACAAGATCTGGATGTTTGCCATCTGTTGTGCAGGCCATGAGACCCGCCGAGGAGTTGCATGGAACCCTTGGCATGGTATTTAGTGCCACTTACCAGATGTTGTGCCAGATATCATTGATGAGCCTGTTGGAGCGGCTTTTGCCCATACATGATGTGCTAACTCTTTCCTGAAATCATGAGGAAAATTTTGTGGCTTCCTTTTCATCGCGCTAGATGAATTTGTCCTATGTCGATAAAGGGAGATACGGGGCATACCCCGTCGATTCTCACTTTTTTTGGGACAAAAGTTGATCGTCGTCCTTCGGCGAATATCCATTGGGTTAGGCAAATTCTTGCCATCATGTCTCTTGATATTCCGACGCTGCATGTTGAATAACTTTCCACATTTGACAGCGAGGAGTTTACTTGCCTTTGCTTTGAAGATTGCTTTATTCGACGTCTTTCATTTATTAAGCAAGGCTATAGTTGAAGTTTTATACTTCGATTGGGGGACACCCCAAAAAATCTTTTGTTGATAATATGTTGTATTGACTAGTCCATTTTGCTAGTCTTAGTCGATCCATGTTTAGCTGAGATGCACATCTCCCAGGCTGTTTGAGAGTGCCTCATTTGATTTAAGCTATGTTTGCCTTTTGGCTAAGCTCTTGATGAGAGCATTTCTTTGCTAAGACCAACTTATTTGTCTAGCATTTTATTTAGTCAGTCTACTTTGAACCTGACTAGGATTTGGTGCCTCACCTATCGAGGACCTTATTGACTTTTAGTCTGTTCTTTGTGAGAAAACATCACTGTGAGATGGATTCATCTCCTATATCCAACCTCATGGATATTTTGTTTGACTTGGTTGATTCTTATCACCATGTTAATATTCATGTTGAACTGATTAAAACACTTTGTCATGATAAATCAGTCTGTGACTCATCGGGATACCTCGATATCCAACACTACCGGTTAGACCTCGCTGCTTATCTAATCGAGATATACCTTGAACAAGTGGCAGTGGCTTCTTATCCCTGTACCTCTTGATATTTCGGCTCCATTTACAGAGGCCGTTGAGACGCTTCCGAAAGGAACTGTGCTCCTTAGTTGATCTTATCTTGGATTTTCCTTCGATGTTTCTCGAGGTCGAATCTATGATAGATCCTGAGGATGGGTTTAAGCCAGACCATGTATGCACCTTCTTAGGATTTGCTGATCTTCATGGTTCGGGAGATTTGAATTATGTCTTGATGACCGAATCCCTTACTTTAATGAACTTTCACCTAAGTCCTGAGAACACCTCAGAGTGACTAGATGGGTGTCATTGAGATGTGAGTAGTTTCGCAGACTATTTAGATCTCTTACTTTTCCATTCAACTAGACCGATGGAAGCTTCGACAAGTAATGTACCATAAAATTCTAAGAATCTTTCTTCAGGAGATTTTTGAGTCGAAGTAAATTACTTTATAACAAAAAGAAGCTCACCGATATATAGTAATTCTCGTGAGAGATAAAAAAAGTGTGAAAGGCTTCAAAATAAAAAAAGAAAAAAAAAAAAAAAATGATCAACACTCCCGAGAAGAAGCTTCGAGGTGAGTGGGAAATCAAAAATTTCGATATAAAGAACCTTTTGATTTCAAAATTCTCCCGGTAAGATCCTTAGAATATTAAGGTTCGTATAATTGCTTAAGTGACATCGAGATGACCGATAAATTAGTAATGGATTTAAAGACATCTCCAAAATGAAAACATTTTCTTTACACCCGGATACGAATGATGAGGCCTATCTAGTGCTAAGGGTGAAAATAATTAAAGGATAGGGACTAGGGAAGAGTACTTAAGGAAAATCCCACCGGACTCCGAATTTTGCAAATCACATATTTTGCATGGTATATCCGGTCATGAGTCTAGGATGCTTACTTGAGAGCTCCACTTACCGTATTGAGTTGGCATGTCACGCCAAATCGTTCCTCATAATGACTTATGTTGGGAATAAAAAAAATATAATATTTAATGCCAATGAAAAAATATAAATGGCATGGAAGGCTCTCAATAGCTTTGTGGGCATGTTGTACGACATACCGTACACCCACATTATATCACGCTTGATGCGTTGACCCTCTGGGTCCGGCAGTCCTTCCTTGGAAGTTGACCCTCTTTTGTGTGTGGAATTTTCACCCACCACCCTTATGCAATATGTGTCAACCCTCTGGGTCCGGCGACCCTTCCTTTGGAAGAAAGGTTTGCCATCTTGTGGGCTCTCTACCCACCATCTTTATGCTTTATGCGTCGACCCTCTGGGTCCGGCAGCCCTTGCTTTGGATGAAAGGCTTGCCATCTTGTGGGCTCTTCACCCACCATCTTTACACTTTATGTGTCTACCCTCTGGGTCCGGCAGTCCTTCCTTGGAAGTTGACTCTCCTTCTTGTGTGTGGGCTCTTTACCCACCATCTTTACGCTTCATGTGTCTACCCTCTGGGTCCGGTGGCTTACTCTATGAAGATGGCTTGCCTCTTATGTGGGTTTCCACCCACCGGTTCTTACGCTTCATGCGTCGACCCTCGGGTTCCGGCGATCCTTCCTTCGGAAGTTGATTAGCTTTCTTTGTGGGCATGTTGTACGACACTGTACACCCACCCATTCCTTTGCTTCATTGCAAGTAAGAGAGGTCTTGTGCATCTCTTAAAACTGATTGCTGAATTGCTAAACAGATAAAGTGGAAGTCTTACGAGCGGCTTATACCTGGCGCAACCAGTAATCGGTGTAAGAGAAGCCAAGTACTTCTCTTATCTTTTCTCTTCGGTTCCTCGCTTCGAGCGGACCCGAGCAAGGGTGTCGCACCCATCATAAATGAGTGTGGTAGATACATTCTTCCCTCTCGTCACAGTGAGAGTGGAAGATACCCTCTTTTTGGAGGATTTGAGCATAGCTTTATGGTTATCATATCTTGCAATTATGGTTATCATATCTTGCTTAGCTAACCTTCGCAATATCTCGATTGACAGGAGTCAATTTCGATTGATATTTGCCTTATGCAGGAAAGTCATGCCCTTTCCTAGCATTCTTGTTCGGTTACCCATTCTACATAGGGTCCGAACTGAGCACCTTTTTACGGATATGCTTGGGCCCACTCACTTCAGATGAGTGTGGTGTATTCCCTCTTAAGGGATATGTTTTGGTCTTCCGGCTAAATATCATTTGGTTGGTTCACTCTATTTTGCCCAACCTTACTAAGGTGCCTCGACTGACTGAGGTCAAGTTCGATTGATGCCTCTTTTGTGCGGGAAAGCCATACTTCTTTCCTCGACTCCTCTATTCGGTCGAGCACCCTGTGTGGGTTCGAATTAGAGTCTCCCGCTCATTTCAAATGAGTGCGGCATTTTCCCTCTTAGAAGGATGTTTTTGGGTTGGTCTGAGATCAATGCACCCATGCGGTTGGAATGCTATATTTTTTTACGAACCACTCTTGGATACTGTGGTAATTCCCCATTGGAATTCATTCTACCAAATTTATGGTAGCAGTATCGTATAGGTTTGGTATGTTTTGACCATCCACCCTCTTTGATATGTCTGACTCAGTCAATTTTCATTGCCTTGTTGGAGCGGCATGTTATATCGATTTTAGACTTCGTTTATTATCTATCTGATCCATGTCCCTAGTCAGTTGCATTTTTGATGCATGACATTTGACCCGATATTTTCCCCAGCATGAATTGCCATAGACAGTTCTTGCAGGAAATATCCGTTGAGCTCTCCTCGCCGACAGCTACTTCGCTAGTTCTGAGGGCCCTTTTAACGAGACATACTTCGTTAGTGCTTGCATAAAGCACCCTACATTTAGACTTGTAAGCCCACCTCGATGATATTTTGATCGACTTGGTTGGCTTGGTCTGCCCCATCGAATGACATGTTGTATCGCCGCTCAGTTGGTCCATGTCTACACCGGGATATTTGATACCTCCCCAGCATAATTACTTTGCTAAATGGGAGAATCCCCAATGAAATTTGTCTCTCTAGTGCTTACATAAAAGCACTTTTGTGGTTAGACCATTTCGTTTACCTAACCCCGTTAATTCTTTCGATTATTTGGTTAGTTCTGTCTACCACATCGAGTAACATGTTGCATCGGATTTATCGCCGATCTATGTTTGGCCGGAGCACTCTATGCATCCAGCATATACTTCGAGCATGATACCTCGGGCTATTTTAGCCATATGGTCGCTCATTCGGTGCATAGGCAGGATACCTCCCCTGTCCTATTTGATATTTTTGACTACTTTAGTTGGTTCTATCCACCACGTCGAGTCACATGTCGTATTGATTTTAACACCGATTCATGTTCTTTCG
Organism: Papilionanthe hookeriana x Papilionanthe teres; assembly: GCA_022702705.1. Lineage (NCBI taxonomy): Eukaryota > Viridiplantae > Streptophyta > Magnoliopsida > Asparagales > Orchidaceae > Papilionanthe > Papilionanthe hookeriana x Papilionanthe teres. Next base: position 109,063,826 of record CM040425.1, on the reverse strand, counting down.
GAGCGTTCTGACATCCGACTATACTTTGAGCATCTTGCCTCAGGTTGTTTCACCTTAGGGCTGCTCGTTTGATGTGTAGGCAAGACACATAGCTCTTGCCCTTTTTAGTATTTGACCAGGACACATACCTCCCGTGTCATCCGATACATTCAACCAGATACATACCTCCCGTGTTATTTCGATATGTTTGGTCGGGATACATACTTCCCGTGACCGTTTGATATGAGAAGTAGGATATGTACCTCCTACTCTACTTGATGTGTAGTCAGGATACATATCTCCTAGACTACCTCGATCGGGATATATACCTTCCTGATCATTTGATGTTCCGATCAACGACACTATTGCCTTCACTTGACCGACCCCTGATGATAAGACCTTATTATGAGGCACTTCGGGTTTCGTAGCCATTTGGCTTTGAGGTCTCTCGAACCGCATGCCCATTTCGGCTGGTTCTCTTATGAGACCATTTTTCGGCTTCACATAGCCATATACCCTGATGTTTCTCGAGCCATGCGACACTTTAGTCGGCTTCCTTATGGGAACATCCGTCTTCGGACACTCGTTGGCTTTCTAGCCATGTTCCTCGAGCCATATGACACTGTAGTCGGCTCTGTTACGAGGACATCTCATCCTTTGACATTTTTTTTGGCTATGTAGTCGTTTGATACGACATTTCTCGAGCTATATGACGCTCAAGTCAGCTCTTATGAGAATATATTGTCGTATCCGACTCATTAGCCTTTTGATACTTCTCAGGCCATATGTCCCTTTTGGGTCGGTTCATTTACAAGAGTATTCCGTCTCTGGACACTTTCGGCTTTCTAGCCATGTTCCTCGAGCCATATGACACTTTAGTCGGCTTTGTTATGAGGATACCCTGTCTTTTGACAACTTTACCTTTGTAGTCGTTTGCTATGACATTTCTCGAGCTATATGACGCTCTAGTCAGCTCTTATGAGAATATATTGTCGTATACGACTCATTAGCCTTTCGATACTTCTCAGGCCATATGTCCCTTTTGGGCCGGTTCATTTACGAGAGTATCCATTCTTCAGACATTCCTTGGGTTATGCCTCTATGGCCACTGAACCCACCCCTAGGTTATGCCTTTAAGGCCTCTGAACCTACTTTGTGGTTATGCCTTTATGGCCCCTAAACCACTGTGTTTGGTCATGCCTTCACGGCCTCTGAACCACCTCTCTCTTTTTTCTTTTGGGTCAACCATACTTTATACTCATTGGTTTGATCGCCACCTCTGATCAGGATATGTTGTGCTTTATAGCCGCCTGATTAAAGTGTTGGGTGTTTCGTCTCAAGGAGATCAGTAGACTCGCAATCAGGGTCTCTTTCAAAGGAAACATAACAGGAGATTTGGTCAGAGGAGATGACTGAGTTTTCTCCCCATCGTTTCGAATGTGGTCGGGTATGGGGTTTTCATCGATTTTGTTGTTTCGAATGAGGTCAAACAGATTGATATTGTCGTTTCGAATAAGGTCGGGCAAAACCCCGACCAAACATGTCCGGCTTATCTCGGCTCGGTTCGGGTCCTTTCTCTCCTACCGTTTTGAATGTGGTCAGGTACGGGATTTTCATCGACTGTTGTTTCGAATGAGATCAGACAGATTGATATTTCCGTTTCGAATAAGGTCAGGCAAAACCCCAGCCAAACATGTCCAGTTATTTGGCTCTTGGTCGGGTCCTTCTCTCCTACTCGTTTCGAATGTGGTCGAGTACGGGATTTTCATTGATTATGTTGTTTCGAATGAGATCAGACAGATCGACATTGCCGTTTCGAATGAGGTCAGGCAAATCTTTTCTCAGCTATACCATGTCCAGTTTATCTGGCATGGCTGAGCTCTTCGGTGGACAGTTAGCTTCGACTGCTGACCACCACCCCTGGCCATACCCTGCCCAGCTTTTTCGGCCTCGTTTGGGATCCTTTGTGGTTATGCCTCTACGGCCTCTGAACCACCCTCTAGGTTATACCTCTACGGCCTCTGAACCTATCTTCGTGGTTATGCCTCTACGGCCTCTGAACCACCCCCCTAGGTTATGCCTCTACGGCCTCTGAACCTATTTTTGTGGTTATGCCTTTACGGCTTCTGAACCACCCCTTTTAGGTTATGCCTTACTCGCCTGCGAACCTATTTCTGGCGATTGACCGGTCACGACAGGTTAGCCACACACTCGACCATACCATGTCCAGTTTATCTGACCTGGTCGAGATTTCTTTTACTCTTTTCTTGGGATGTCACCTCGACTACTAAGGGATACTCTCCTTTCAGGATGCTTCCAACAAGTGCACTGTGTCTCAGCGGCGCACCACACTTGTTTGGGGTCCTTTGTTGGCATCATTTTTTTTTATATATTACATGCATGGGATGTCCATTCGAGCATACCAGGGCCGACAAGTGTTACTTGACGCGTCGCGGGCAAAATTAACTTAAATTGGCCCATCCACCGGCGAGCTTGTTCAAACGACTCCGGATGACGAAACGGATCACACGATTGTGTCCAGGACGTCGATTTTACCTACGGAGGAGGTTCATTTTGCTACGACACCGTGGGCGGGCTTAAAATATGTGAATTATTCTTTTTGGCCCATTTGCTCAAAAAGTGGCTCGAGCGGCCCCGAAGGACCTCGGATGACGAGATCACACGATTGTGTCCAGGACGTCGATTTTACCTACGGAGGAGGTTCATTTTGCTACGACACCGTGGGCGGGCTTAAAATATGTGAATTATTCTTTTTGGCCCATTTGCTTAAAAAGTGGCTCGAGCGGCCCCGAAGGACCCCGGATGACGAAACGGACTGTGCCAGTGCGTCCAGAACGTCGATTTTAGCTAAGAGGGACATCTACTTCGCTGCGAGGATGTGCACAGGTTAAAATTTCACGAATGATAATTATAATATTATTTTTATTATTATATAATATATATATATATATATAATATTATATTTATCATATTTATAAACCAACGCTCCACCCTCTCTCTACCCGATCGCAAACTTCGCAGCCGCCTCCAATGTTCGCGATCCCTAGCCGACCTTGTGCGTGCTCCGCCTCCTCTCCCCCGGCGAACCTCGACGGGCTCCCACCTCACGCCGGAGACTCCTCAGGCGCCGACGACACCCTCTGGGCGGCCTCCGCTCCAACCGCTGGACAAAACCGCCGTCGCTTCTTCGGGGCCGGCCGAGCCTCCTCCCTCCCTCGGCCGACGATGCCGCCGGCAAGCTCGCCGGCGTCCCTTCCCCTCCAGCCTCCGGTAAAGTCCGTCTTCCGCCGATCTTTCCCCTAGTCTTAGTCTTGTGGCGTGCCCTATTTTTTTTTCACGAAACAGCCACCTCTTTGGCTCGGAGATCGCCAGCCGGCGCTCCTCACCGGGGTATGCCCTACTGTCGGAGCTTCTACGAAGGGTTTATTTTGGCCAAGCTTTCGATCTTCCTCCGTGTCAAAGTCGTTTCCTCACACGGGCAGCCAGCTTTCTCGGCGACATCTCGCCGGCCTTCCTCGGCACAGGCATCCAGATCCCGTCGGACCTAGCTGCCCCTCACACGGAGCCGTGGCATTCGTGCCACATTCGGTGCTCGTGAGCGCAGGCATCCTCGTGGGTTTTTCTCCTTCACCGGCGTCGAGAGACCCCTCTTATGAAGGTATAAGCGTCGTCTCGCATTTTTATTATGCTCGAATTATTTATTTTGATACTTTGCATATCTCACGTGTTGCCCCTTTATTTGCATAATTCACTGCGAGGTTCGTTGGCACGTGGACCGAACACCGGCGGTTCGCCGGAAGCGTGGGCTCTTCTACAGCATAAAGAGATCGCGTCTTCAACCTTCACGGTGGTGAGATTTCTCTGTCCCTTAGCCAACCCTAGGTTTAGTCCGGTCTAGGCGTGTGGGTTCGATCGCCCACACGGGGTGCGTGCGCCAGCATGAGTTGGCGTGTCGACGTGCCTATGTGATGGATCGTTGATTTACCTAGAGTGAGCTATAGGTTAGGAATCTTGTGCGTTGGCCAATTCCTATTCGTAGCCTAGCGATTCCCTGTTCTGAGCTTTAGATCTTAATCCTGCTGGGTTGGAATCCCAATTTCCCACGGTTTTGGCGCTCCTAATCTCCCTTGGAGGGATTAGTTGAGTTCGATCTTAGAGGACGGGAAAAGCTTTGTAGCTAGCCCGTCCTATAAGATCGGGGCGTTCGTAAAGAGGAAAATGCTTTGTAGCTAGTCCGCCCTACGAACGGTGGCGAGTTTCCCCCACGAGAAATCGGAGGGGGAAGCCCTCCACGTAGCCACGCCAAAGCTGGAGGCGGCGATGCGGCACATCCAAGAGTGTCAACCCTAGGTACCTATGTGAGGTCGTTAGGACGAGTTCGACATGCCGTCGAGTGTTGGGGTTGCGTTGCATGTGCATGCTCCATCTTGTTGCATTTTGCATGTGACCACTTATTGCATTATATTGCATGTTGGTCCGGTCGCATGTTGCACCATATTCTGTGTTTGCATTTCCATTTGCACCGCACTTTTATGATTCTCCCCAGTGAGAATTATTCGACTCCGAGTCACCGCTCCTCGGCATACTCATTTGCTCGGGCCGCTGCTGCTATGGCATGCCCACCTCCGAGCCGTCGCCACTACGGCATGCCCACCTTCGGGTCACTGCCTCCTTGGCATACCCATCCTTTAGGCTGCTGCCTTCACGGCATGCCCGCTCTTTTCGAGTCACTGCCTTTATGGTATACTTACCATCACCACTTTGGTGCATTCTCTTTGCATGTAGCATCCTTGCATTTGCATGATGTGTGTGCTTGCCCTTTTGGGCGCCCCTTGTGATTGTTTCGTACTTGATATAGCGAATCACGATGTGGGCTTCTTGCATGATTGTTTGCTTACCCATTCCTCGATGGCTTGTCCTACTCGTTAGGAGAGTGACCCCGTGTCGGTCGCGATGCCTTAACGAGCATTGCTTGCTGGGTTGAGCCCAATGAGCAATGCGAGTTAAGTCATCGGGATCGACACAAGTATGACTGTGCTAAGGATCCATTGGATCTAACTTTTGTCACCCCTCTTCGTGACGCCCTTTAGATCCTTCGGATCTTTAGGATGGGGCCGGTATGGCGACCCCGTCAAATTCATACTATACCCAGACTTATCCTGCACTTAGGCACTAGGTTTGTGCACTTTCGTTAGATGGTGTGCTAGGCTAGGACTTAGGTTGCTAGGTAGTCTTTTTGATGCCTGGCTATTTTTCTTTGATGGATTGGTTGCCACTAGCCATGTATCTTTCTTCTGCACTTTGCTCGTGATGTGATTGCATGCTTCATATGTATGGTAGTGTGTTAGGGCGCTTTTCGGCGGGGAGCCATGCTTATTTATACACACACACAGAGTACCGTATGGGGGGAGCAAGTGATGATTTACGACATTTTTGTTTGCGAGTGCTTATTAGCTCCCCCATTTATAAAGCATGGCTCATTATACGTCATTTGCATGTGAGCTTTCCAGTTAACACTTGTTTTCATGCGGGATTGAGTCTTTTTATTTTCCTTTGTACTTTTAGAGTCTAGGAGAGTTACGTAGCGAAATAAGATACGGGCGCGGGTCCGAGGCGTTTTGCGCGGGAACTACGTGGAGGGGATTAGGAGCAGATGCTCGTACCCCGTATCTTAATTCTGCATTTTTATATTGATGTATAGAATTAGGACCGGGTATGTATATGTGGAGTCCGGCCGCATTTTTCTTTTTCTGGATTATGTTGCCGGTCCAGCGGCATTTTGGCCTCTTTTATTTTATTATGGAGTGCTTTCTTTCTTGCTTTTATTGCATATTTGCATGCCTGCATGTGTTTTCCTTGTTTCTTTCTGTGATCTGGGATTTCGCGATATCATTTAGGCTCTTTAAGGACCCTAAAATTGTAAACATTATATGTTAAAAATCTAATAAAATATTCAAGATAAATGAAGTTTAGGATTAAAATATTCAAGATTTTAAAATATGCACTTTTACTTTCTAGCATGACCTTCGAGCCTGATTTTAAATGGGTTGCATTGCATGGTTTAACCCAAGTCATATAATAGGGCCTCGCATTACTTAAGGATCTGCTCTGAGATAGTCGCATTCATATTTGCATGTCCCGAGGAGGAGTCCCAGTGCTTCTCAATCTGGTGGCCCGGCATACCTTTATAGGTGGTTGTCTAGTGCGCTAGGGTGTTAGAAGGCTCCCGACCCGGACGGGGTGTAAGTCCTTTTGTTTGGAGCGTTTGCAGTTTTGTAGCTAAACCTCCCTTTCTCTTCTTTCCTGAGGCATCCTTGCCACTTTGGCAGGTGTGAGACCCACCTCTTGGAGCTCCAGCTTGTAGTCATAGGATAGAGTTTCCTTCTTTTGACCTTAGGGCTACCGAGGTCCCCGTGGATAATGCAATTCTTGGATTGCGGCCAGGGATCTCGGGATGTGTTGGGTCGACTACCTCCGCGTTCGGGTAGACTTGGGGTCCTGCGCTTGGGATGACGGGTTCGTGTACCCCGACTTGGCTTCCTCTACCCTTTAGGATTACTCCTTCCTTCCTTTAACTTATCCCTGTTGAGCCCTTTCGCTCCTTGACTTCGTTGATATCATTTTGACGGCCGTCGATGGAGTAGTTGCCGCCGTTTGGGATACGACGATTTGTCCTCTGCCCTTATGGCCGGACGTGCTTTGACGTGTTGGGATACCCCCGTCGAGATGATTTAGGTTATTACGTGGGTTTCGTATCGTTGATGAGCCGCTACCCCATTTGGGATGTGAGAGACTCACTCTCGCCGATGGCTTAGCGAGAGCTTTGAAGCGTCGAGACTTTCCCGCACGGAATAATCTCCCTTTGATTGTCCATGCCCCGGTTCTATGATAATATAAAGCGAAACACCTTTTATCGAGAGTATTCTTGGGTATCCCCAAGATGTAATTAACCGGTAGGAATACGTTCCTGCGGGAGTGCTCTTGACCCCGAACGGTACAAACACTTGAATCTCCGGTTATGGGTAGTCTACGTAGATACTTCTTTCGTGGATATTGGTTGAGGTGCCTACGCCCGATCTTGTTTGGGTGGACATGCTTGACTTATCCTTGCGAGGTTTATCGCACGTAGACTTTCCATGTTTTTCTTTTCTCTTATTTGTCACTTTGTCATATGTCCCTTCTTAATCAGTTTCTCTCCTCTTCGAATCACTTATTTGATTCGGGAGGGAGATTTATTCTAATAGGGGAAGTATACGATGACTGACAAACTGGCGACTCCTTTTAAAATAAAAAAAAGAGAAAAGAATGGCGAAAACACCAACTTTTGCAAGGACGCAAGTTGAAATTTGCAACGATGACCTATATATGTCATATTTCTAGGTACACTTCTATACTGCAACCAAATATTAATTTATTGCATATTGAATTGATTTTTGTTGTTTCTAAAGGGTTGCATTGGTGCAATCGATGGAACACACATTCATGTTGTAGTGTCGGATAACGAGAAAGTTGCATTTATCGAGCTGGTTACGGGAGAGACGACTCGAAAATATAATGGTGGTTTGTGATTTCAACATGTGTTTTACATTTACATTGGCTGGATGGGAGGGTAGCACACATGATAGTAGGGTTTTTAAAATTGAAACTAGAAATCCGGAGTATAATTTTCCTCACCCACCGCATGGTAAGTTCCTTTGTAATATAAAAAGTAGATATTTTTTTCATGTACCATGCTAAGCTTCCTAGTATTACAGAAAAGTATTATTTGGTGGATACTGGCTACCAAATGTAGAGGGGGTACCTTAAACTCTATCCTGACACAATGTATCATATTCCAGATTTCGAGAGAGCCAGTAATCGTACGAAGAACTAGAAAAGAGGTGTTCAATAAAAGACATTCATCCTTGCAAGACGTAATTGAGAGGACATTTAGAGTTTGGAAGAAGAAATGGGTCATACTTCGAGATATGTCACCTTATCCGTTTCCCAAACACGTGCAGATAGTGTTAGCAACTATGGCCCTATATAACTATATTAGGCGGCATCCAACTCGAGCTGATGTTGATTTCGAGCGTGTCGATCTCAATGACGAGGTAGTTACAGTCCAAGGTTATGAAGACCACATTGGCCAATCTCTGTCACGGGAGGAGAACGGCAGTGCCCCAATTTGCACAAAAGATGGGGAGGGTACGAACAAAATGACAGCCCTTCGAGAGGAGATTACTAGATCATTACTTGGAGAGTGGTTCTGTTGAGGTGAATTATGTTGATGATGTTTAGGTTATTTTCTGTTTTGAAATGAAGATTTACATTGTGTTGAACACTTTTCTTCACATTAACTGGTCTGTAAGAGTAATGTATTTCTTTTGTCTGGTTTGATGATTATCATTTTGTTTGAGCAGTTGGTAATCAAAGTAATTAAGTTCTTTATTTGCTTCATTTCAGGACATCATGAGCTCCAGCATGTCAGCTATCTCTCGCCGAGTGCTAGTCACTGTGGCCTCCATACATCTCTTTTGACATCACGAAAGCCGCACAGCTTTCGCCAAAAGTTTTACAGTTGTCCTCGGAACATTCCAGAGCAATGCAGTTTCTTCCGATGGGCGGACAGTTTACCAGATTCTCAGGAGTGTGATGCTAGGGAGTGGACGACTTCACCAGAAGACGGCGTGACACGGGAGCTACAACAACTCAAAACTAAAGTGAACATTATTATCTTGTTAATTGTTGTTGTAATAGTCCTACAGTTTTTTTCACTATATCTGCTATCTTAGCACGTGCTTGAGAGGACTCTCGTGTTCATCAGCAGAACTTTATCACTTTTTTGAGATATGCAATCGTTATCTTGATGTTTTTTCATTTCAAATCTTGTGCAATTAGATGATTTAAAACTCAACAATTTTTAATACTCTTAATATATATAGATATATAAAAATATGTACATAAATACATACTTTTATAGATATAAAAAATTTTAATATTTTTAAAATATATAGATATATAAAAATATGTTGATATAAAGCTTCTAAATATATTTAACCAATATAAAACTTCTAAATATTTCATTTTATTAATTTGAACAATATATTTAACCACAAATGACGCTTAAATTTTTAAAAATAAAATTTATATTTATTAGTTTGAATATTTAAAACATAATTTTTTAAAAAATTGCAATTGCAAATCCTGTATATTATATAAATAAATCGAAAATTTCAAACAGTTTTAATAAATAGGGGCAGTCTGGTCATTTTTATAGAAACAATCGCCTGGCAAATGCTTTTCCTACAGCTCCAACCAAACAGACAACCTGAGCTTCCTGCTATTGCTTCTGGAGACAGTAGCATTCTGCAATGTACTAAGCTAAAACTCGCAGATTGAACCAAAATAGGCCCTTAACGGGAGTGAACGGAGTGACTTGTTTGATTGATTTGGAAAGTTTTAAGTGGTATAATAGTAAATTTTAAGTTTTGGTGTAGAGTGGTAATTTCTCTTCTTTTTTGTGATATGTGTGTAAATCCCTCATATTTTTTTGTAATAAAAGTTTAGCAACACTCCAAACTGTTCCACATTTAAACTACTTTCCGTTAGTTGTCTGTTGTATTGTTCAAGATTGTTAATGTTGAATTTTCTTCAAGTTTGAATCATCACATTTCTCATACCTTATTGTGCATCACAAAATGATATAAAAGTATTGACATAACAATTATTTTACTCGGTTATTTCAACAAAACATATGGCATTTCATACAATTACCACATATAGTGATTTTATACTTTCTAAAACATCTTTTTTAATTGGTGAAATATCTTATATCTACATTCATATTTTACATTGATTATCAAAGTTGAACAATAATTTATCAATTTTAAAACGTGTATGTGTGTGTATATATATGCAATATCAACAACAAGCCTTTATCCCACAAAGTGGGGTAAGCTTTATGAATCCTTGTTTCTCCATCGAGTCCTATTGAGTGTCATATTTCATTTACTTTTAAGGATTTAGTTCCTTTTTTATACAATTTGCCCAAGTCTTTTAGGTCTACGTCAGGCTTTCTTAAAATAACTTGAATCTAAAAAATCTACTCTCCTAACAGGTGTCATTTGATTTTATATTTTGATTTTTGAAAATATATCTTTTGATTTAATATGTATGTAATTTTGAATTTTTTTAATTTTTTAATTTTGAAAGATGAGACCGAACAGATCTCATATATCTAATAGTTTAGATAGTTGAACATAATACCATAAATGATATGTCTTTGTGAAGGATGAGCGTAACACTTGTCAATAGGTTTAACTATTAAACTAAGAAGTTATGAATCTATTTTGGCCTGCAAAATTTATGACTAACAATTCCCCTATCTAATATAAAAATTACATAGAGTTTAAATTTTTCTGAGTTTTTAATTCCCTATAGATGCAAACACATATAGTTAATTACATCCTGAATGACTGATAACTTAAGTAAAATCTTGATTAAGATCAGGGATTTCATCATTAAGAATTCAACGTTTAGGTTTCCACATTTTCTTATAGGAAAATCAAATAAAAAAGGTTCAATGTGGAACAATTATTTTCGGAACCCCAATGAGTGAATTGTAGGAGACATCAAAGATACTGAAAAAGCTTCAATGACATCTCAAACAAATCTTGGTTTGGCTTTACATATTTGAAAGGGAAGATATTCAATTTTTAACCCTGTAAATTCTTTAGACATTCGTGACTTATATCTGCATGTCATATATAAATGACCTAAGAAAGTAAGAGAATTTATATCATATTGAACGACAACCTCATAATCCTAAACAGTTTAGGGCATACGTCGTATTATATACAATCGTACGAAGTCCTATAAGATGGTGTGAGGATCTACGTTGTGACAAACAAATAAGCTCAAAGTCCTATGGGTGTATTTTATTAAAGTTTATGAATGTTTAATTGAGGCTCCTCCTTCCGCTTTCTATTGTCTTCTTGACCACTACTCGAAGATGAATCGTCACCCAACCGCGTCATTGTCATGTTCCAAAGAAAAGTAGAGAAAAGAGAAAACATATCTTAAACAATATTTTACGGATATTTAATGTGCTCTTGTACAATGTATTTTGAATTAGTGTTTGTCATTGTTGAAAAAAAAAGAATTTTATTTTATGTTAAGCGACACTGGTTAATATTCAACGGTTCCATCATCCCGACATCACTGTTAGTTTTGGATTGACTTAGTCTAAACAAGCTATTACACTCATTTAGACCGAAGAATTCTCATTAGCAACTGCAGCTTACCTCATCCGAGGGATTCTTGTAAATCCAAAAAAGGTGAATTATTATTTTTTTACTATTAGTTTATTAAAGTTTTAAAAACATTGCTTATAGTTTTGAAAATGTTCAGTTATGAAATTTTGAAAGGTGTAGAAATTATTATTTTTTTCAGATGTGTATATGAGTTATAGGGTTCCAATCTAAAATATATGCCCTACATTTACTATCCTATGGTATTATATAAACATGCCAAAAATGTAATAAAGAATAACACAGTAATAGTAACTCGGGCATGAGCAAATATGTATAATAAAGTGCAGTAAAAGAAAGCTGGTTAGTATGTACCTACCGCTTTTCATGATGCTAAAAAAAAATTACAATTGTATAGTAAAAGTTTATATAAGAGAAAAGTGTTAAACATGTATTTGGAATTTAAGTATGAAAACTTGAGCATGTATATTTTCATAATGTTTAAGTGATAGGCACATTAAAAATCAAAATAGAGTATAAAATTTAAGTTGGGGATGTGCATAGCTTTTAGAATTTTCATCAGTCATAATCCCACAGGCAACTAAAGCATTGAAGTCTATATACCAATATTGATCAAAAGCTACCAGCAAAACAGCCAAATGTTGGGCAACTTCAAATCTCTATCAATTGATGACAAGTGAACATATAAAAAGTAAGAATATTTAGCCACACGTGCTATATGTACGTAATGTTCATATGTGTGATGTTATAGTTAAAAGATTTTCAGTAAAGAAGTGGTTCACATGTCATTCAAAACTGTGATTAAAGTCGCCAACAATCTAAGGAAATGAAAATACAACTAATAATATAATATTAGTTATTTAAAAATTTCAGGTTTATAAGCATGAGTATTGTGTTATATATCATTGTTTATATCCCACACACTTCCGAACTTATACGCTAATATGATAATTTATATGCATTTTTAACAATTTTAAATATTTCACATTATGAGAATAATGCTCAAGAACATTTATAACACAAGCCATCCTAAAGTTAGATATAGAATGCAAGCTTTAAGTGTTAGATGTAGAATGCAAGCTTTAAGTGTTAGATATTTAGAAATGGGATGAAATGTATTAAGTGTCTCTAAAATTAAGTAAAATAACAAAACTCCCAAGAAAGGTCATAAGAAGAATTTATAGTCCAAGCCTACACATCCAAATGCACTTTATACAAAGCTATCTGAATTTTATAGCTTGTTCATTCACATTATATACCAAACTATCACTTAATCTTTAAAGTACTTGATTGAGAAAAAAACATAAAATACTATTATGGAATTCTCAAATCTATCTCCTAACAAGCCAATATAAGCATTAAGAAATCAACTATAAGATTATTAGGAGCATAAACATCTTGCTAACTTAATAACCAATAATAAAGTATATAATTAATTACCAAGTGACTTGATGATAAAAGGCATTATTTATACATCACACAATTCCTTTGTATTAAAGACATAAGTCATCTAAAACTTTCACTTATGTATGCAAAATTCACTAGCCCCGAGTTCTTACAGATTGACGAAGAGTCGATGGTACTGTCCCAAGACGAAGAGTCGATGGTTTTGGAATTGAGAAGAGTCGATTGTACTTTCCCAAGAAAGAAACGGGCAAAGCACATCAATGAAAGAATGGTATGAGGGACATAGACACATTAGTAATATATGAAGGAAAAATTTTCTGATCAAAATGGAGAGAGAAACCATCCCCAGCAGCGCCAGAAGTTGTCGGTCGCCAAATTAGAAGTTATTGGCCGCCATAATGGGAATCATGTCACCCACTTAAAATATTTAATTTATTTTAATATATATATATATATATATATATATAATTTAGAAAAGTATCATTTTTAATTTGAAAATTTTAAATCAAACGGATCCCATATCCTTAGTAGTTTAAGTAAACGAGCACTATACCACGAGACATGTATCTATCCTGGAGAATAGATACATTGATTAGTAGTGATGCTCAATTACATAAACTAGTAGATTTATGACATCTGTTTGGTATGAGAAACCTTTTTTTGTTGATCGACAAGTTCTCCTATCTTATGAAAGTTCATATAGGGTTTATATTAAGTTGGCATCTTAAAGTTTCCTATAAAGGCGAGCCCCTATAGTTAATTACATCTCAAGCAACCAAAGTCGCCTAATAAAACTCTCGATATAGACAAGAAAATATTATCTTCATGAATTCAAAAGGTGTATGATTTTCAAGGTCAGACATAGGAAATATCAAATGAGAAAGGTGCAATTGGGAGTAGTTATTGTGGAATCCAAAGGGAGAAAGCTAGGGGATGCTACGGATCCTGAGGAGAAGCTCAGTAGTTTTCTAAAATATCCTTTGGTTTGGCTTCAATTACAAAGAGATATTATTTAATGTCTCATCCTGCCAATTTTATTATTTAAGGGCTTACATCTGTATGATACTAATCATACAAATAGCCTGGAAGATAGGAGGATTTATGTCGTATCAGATGACAACCTTGGAATCCTAAAATAAGTTAGGCTTATATTGTAAAATAGGATTGTACAAAAGCATAGAAGATTAATTGAGGATTTATGTCGCACCTAGCAAAAACAACCCTGAAGTCCTATGGCTAGTTGTTTAGTTCTACGGAAAGGGCTTGCTGTTGTAGACTGATTTGCTCCCTCTAAAATGTTCTTCTGCATGTCCTCGTCGTGTTGCCCATAGTGCATGCTCTGAAATTCTTGCTGCAGAAGGTTATCAAGTTTGAAATATAAATTTAAGATGTTCATAGAATTTCTAAGATGTTTTAAGGTGTGCATGTTAGGTTTTGCAGTTGTTGTTGTTGCTATTTAAATGTCTTATGGGGGGAAGTTTAAGTTGATTAAGCGATACCAGTTAGGATCCCATAGTTCCCTCATTTCAACACCATTATATTCTTCAGATTCACTTAGTATAAATGAATTGTTAAATCCATCCAGACCGGGGAAATCTCATTAGCAGCTGTAGATTATCTCATTCGAGGGATTCCCGATCATCCAAAGGGGGTGTATTAATTTAGTTGTCTTTTATTTTGTTTTAAAAATGTTGTTTAATTTTGAAAAGAAGTTTTGTTTTGTCTTGGATTTTGTTTTGAGTGTCATTTTCAGATTTGGTTTTGTTTGGTTTTGAGTTTTATAGGTAAGCAGGCAAGTACATGCAGTAAAGCAAATACATGTAAGTAAATACAGTGAAGTAAATGCAGGAAAGTAAAGTAATTGCAATACAATAAAGGCTTACATGTCATCTTCTCTCATTCTCACTAAAATGTTAGAACTTGCAGCACATAAATATATATATATAATTTTACGGGAAATTTAAATAAATTGCAGAAATGGAAAGCAAGAAAGACTAGTTTAAAGTGTACCTACCGAGTCCTAGATCATAACTTGGTGGGTTCCTATTCATTTTTATATCTCAAGGATGATTTTCTTGAGCAAATACATACTAGGTTCACTTGTCCTCCGAGATATCCAAAAGACCTTAATGAAATGCGGGGCATAATCCTACACCTCTTTAAGAATCCCTTGGAACCTCTCGAATTCCTCTGAACTTATTATGTTGTTGAATCATTCATCCATAAGTGGGTCAAAGTTTAGTAGAGATGTCTTATTCCTTGCTCAATGAAATTTGATATTTTAATCATTCCTTTGAGTGGGGTAAATATCTCTTGATGTTTCATTTATGAGTGATGTGAATGAAAGCCTTTAAGGGCAAATTGACTTATTACGGGACTTAGATAATTGAAGTTGGGCTAGTAGTGTTTTCAAATTGTTTATAATTAAACATATTATCTTTTCTAACAGTCACTAAGCAAATTTGGATTAAAACTGGCTCACTACTGAGCCCTTAAGATTTCATGGGTAGACTTGTACTTTTATAAGAATGTTAGATTAAGTGAGTTTAATTTTGATCAAATATTGTATTATAATCTGACCATTAGCTAGGGGTTTTTTATTAGTGAATTATGGTCTTCCAAAATCAAACCACTCATCTTAGGATCATCCAATTTTAGTTAACCTCCAAATTACAATCATTAAGGGAAAATTACAGTTATACCCTTGTTAAGGAAAATTGATGAGTTGGTTTCTACCTCTTAATCCCTTGTGTTTCAATCACTTAGAAAAGTCAATTATGCTCATACATTACCCATCTTCCCTCTGATTTAGCCTAAATATTAATTAGGGCTTAAATTCCATAATTACCATTTTGCCCTTTATGGCCTTATCATTTCATAATTTTTTAAATTTAGCTCAAATCACTTTGGAATTATTATGTTGCCTCACTCATGGGTCAATTGAAATATTAGAGGAGAAAATTGATTTTCTGATTTTTTTTTTCTATTTTTAGAATTATTTTTAATGCAAAAATAGGTATTTTCAATATTAATTCATTAACTTACCAAAGATATACCATTTGTCCTTCAAAAAATTATTGGAGGTTCACGATACATCTAAAATATATAGTGTTTTTAAATACATTTTTATACTTATTTTTGCTGATATTGCACTTTAATGGAAGGTATATTTGTGTTTTTCTTGTAGGTATGATTAAAATGACTGATTATAATGAAAGGAGCAAAAGAGGATTAAATTTGGAGCAAAATTTTGAAGAATGAAGAAATTGGCCTCTGACGCCAATGCTCCAGATGGTTGGTGCATAGACGCCACAGTTAAAGTAACGAATTTTATTTGATTTTGCCTCAAATTTGAAAGGGTTTTTGAAGCATTCTTTAGTTTAAATTTCACTAACTTCTCATCAGCGCCAAAATTCATCTAAAATTTAAATGAATGGATGCATTCTTTGGTGGATACATTGAATCTGGACATGATTTGAAGAGACACCAAGACACCTTTTGGAAAATTTTAAAAAGAAGACTTGAAGATCAGAAAAATGGGTTGATTTTGGAGGGTATGATTAGTGTTAAGAGTAAAGTTTATGTCAGAGAGTTATTGAGAGCACACCTTTCCACTTCACCACTTTTATTATCAATCATATCTAGTTTTTATTAAGAGTAGAATAAAGATTCGGAGTCAACAAGTTAGGCGCCAACCACTATTGTATCTTGTAAAGGGAAAGCAAAGTTTCAAAGGAACTTTAAGAGTCTTGTGAAGAGAATTTTCAAATAAGTGTTTATTATATTTTACATTTGGTTTTAAATTATGACTTGTTGCGTTTTTACTATGATTTTTACTTTCAAATCAAGTTGTGATTGTGTTTTCTCCATGAATTCTGAGTATTTTTCTTTATCCTTGTCATTTAATGATGAAGTAATTAAATTATGGAAGGAAGTTGTGTGAATTATAGGATTTCAATGTTGGAAGAAGTTGTGATGATTCACTACCTTGCACTTCATTTACCTCTTAATTTGGCCAATTAAGATGTTAAAATTTGTTGTGAGAACATGTAAGAACCAATGTGGTATTGTCTCAATCAACAATTGGAAAGAATCACATGCAATTGTATGGGTGAGAATCGTAGTCCATATGGTTGGGTGCAAATAAATAGGAAGATATATTTTTAATGGGGAGTAAAATTAGAGGAATTTAGAGTGACAGGCTAAAGCCTCCTATTTGGTTTGATGTTTTAAATTTTGTTATGTGATGTTAGCCTCCAGGTGGAGGGAATTAAGGGAACTCTAGAGTGAGAGCTAGTATCTTCCCCGCCTAACGCATCTACATGATTTTAAAACTTCAAATTAACCGATGTTCTTTATAGAACCAAGGATAAAAAATATAATTGCTTCTATTTGACACAACACACTTAGATACTTTCACAACAAAATTTCATAATTATTATTGATTCATTGAAAGAGAAAAAATATATTTTATTCTCATTTGCTTTCATACTATTTTATAGTTGTAAACTTTAGTTGTTTACTTTACTTTTTATTCAAAAAATATCAAAAAAAAATGAAAAATTTAATATCTTGAAACATACTTTACAAAATCATTTTAAAAAGTAAAATGTTATTTTTTTATTTCTTTAAAATTTTAGACATTTCCCTATGGGTTCGATATCTCGGGGCTTAATAAAAAGTCCTATATTACTTGATAAACGATAAGTATATTTGCGTAGAATCCCATATTATAAATAATTAAAGTATAATTTCATATCTAAATCGTAAACATAAATATCCGGCGGAGTCAATTATTTGGCACCGTCACCGAGAAATTAATTAAAATATCATTTAAAGAAAATTTAAGAAAAATTAAGTTTTTACTTTTCATTATTTTTGTTAGTGTGTTTTATTTTATTTTGTTAATTGTGTATGTGTAGTTCAGATTCTGAGGGACTTGTGCCTTATGATTCTGGATTAGAGAGAAATATCAGAAAAATAAAAAAAATTAAAAATACAGAAAAATATAAAAGTATTCAAGAAATGGCAAATCAAGATCATCAAGATGTTGAAATTCATCAAGAATTTAGACCTTTAAGAGATTATGCTAACCCTACAGTGGATGAACTTCATGGTAGTATTTAACACCCTGCTGTAGTTGCTAATTCATTTAAACTTAAACCTGATATTATCCAGACGGTATCTAATAATCCGTTTGGGGGAGCACCAACTGAAGATCCTAATTTATATCTTGCCAATTTTCTAGAATTGTGCGCTGCTTTTAAATATGATGGTGTTTCAGACATTGCTATTAGACTTAGTATTTTTCCTTCACTGAGGGATAAAGCTAAGATTTTGTTAAATTCGTTAGCACCTGGATCTATCGGAACTTGGGGTGATTTAGCACAAAAATTCCTTGCTAAATATTTTTCACCATCGAAGACTGCAAAGCTTAGAAATGATATTACATCTTTTTGTTAGTTTGAAGGGGAATCTATATATGAAGCATGAGAACGTTTTAAAGATCTCTTAAGAAAGTGTCCACATCATTCGATACTAGATTGGTTAATACTTCAGACATTTTATAATGGATTAGTTGGATCTCTTAGATCTATTATTGATGTCGCTGCTGGTGGTTCATTGATGTCTAAACAGTTTGTTGATGCTTATGCTTTAATTAAAGAAATGGTTACTAATAATTTTCAATGGCCTTCTGAAAGGTTAAGTCCAAAAAAGGTAGCCAACATTCATGAAAATGATACTTTTGCGATGCTAGCAAATCAAGTTGCTGCAATTCAAGGAAGATAGACCAATTTGGGTTGAATTTTTCTCAGCCAACTTCCATGATTAAAGAAAATTCATTAGGCCAAATTGTTGATTCTCAAACTTTATCAAAAACTTTGAATGTCATAAGAAAGCCTGATAACCCATATTCCAATTATTATAACCTAGGTTGTAAAAAGCATCCAAACTTTAACGGAATACCAATAATCAGGGTGGTAGTAATCAACAATTGGGGAACAACCAAGTAAACCCATTGGGAAACTGGAACAACCAAGGGAATAAGAATTATAGACCAACCTATCCTCCAGGTTTTAATAATACTTCACAATTTAAGGATAATAAGTTTTCTATTGAAAAAGTTGGGTTACAAATGAGAAATCAATTATAAAGTCAATGAGCTACAATCAGAAATATTGAGAATAAATTGGGACAAATTGCCAATTCATTAAGTAATAGATCCCAAGGAATGCTTCCTAGTACTATTAAAGTAAATCCAAGAGACAAGTCTAAAGAGCAAGTACAAGCTATTCAGTTGAGAAGTGGAAAGAGTTGGAAGGTAGAGTTCAAAAAGAGACTGAAGTAGAGAAAGAAGAGATTAAAAAAACCAAAAGAGGACGCTCCGAAAGGTTTGGAAAGACCTATTTCTCCACTTAAGGTTGATTTAGAAAAGCCACCACATCCATTTCCTCAAAGACTTCGACAATAAAAATTGGATAAGCAATTTCAAAATTCTTGGAGATACATAAGAAGCTTACAATCAATATTTCATTTGTTGAAGCCTTAGAACAAATGCCAAGCTATGTGAAATTTATGAAGGATATTCTCAACAGAAGAAGGAAGTTTGAAGATAATAAGACTGTTGTACTTAATGAAGCAAATCCGGTTACGATCCCATGATTCCATCATCCCGACATCATTATTTTCTTTGGATTCACTTAGTCTGAATGAATTTACTAAACTCAACTCAATGAGTTCCATAATTTCATTCAAAATGTGGGAAATCCCGTTAACAACCATAGGTTGTATCCTCTGAGGTATTCCCGATCATCCGATAGAGACATTTTAATTTAGTTGCAATTATGATTTTGTTTTGTTTGTGATTAAATTTTGAGTTGTTTTATATTTTGACATTTGTGGCGATGAATTTTATC
The DNA here is from genome assembly GCA_022702705.1 of Papilionanthe hookeriana x Papilionanthe teres. Taxonomy (NCBI): domain Eukaryota; kingdom Viridiplantae; phylum Streptophyta; class Magnoliopsida; order Asparagales; family Orchidaceae; genus Papilionanthe; species Papilionanthe hookeriana x Papilionanthe teres. Next base: position 109,044,250 of record CM040425.1, on the reverse strand, counting down.
TTGTTTTGATTTTTAATTTTAATTTTTTGTTTCAGTTTTGTGGCTATCCTAAAAGTTTTGGTTTTCATGTAGGGTGACATTGTTGTTTAACATGTAAGCTCGTAAACAAGAGAAGGTAAGAAAAGTGCAGTAAAAGAAAGCATTGTAAACTATAAAAGTGTACCTGATGAGTCTTCTCGTTTCTCCACCTAAAACATTAGTACATTTTGCAATAAACATTTATAATTTGCAGAAAAGTAAAAGCTTATAGATAGGATCATCACAGGCCTACCAATTGCTATGTCATAACTTGGTGGGTCCTATTTATTCATTTAAGAGATCTCTTCATTTAATAAATATGATATGCTTAGTTGTCCTACAAGGTGTCCAGAAGATTTGTGAGAATGACCTATGAGATACCTAGACATTTCACAATTCTTTTAAGCTTCCTTGTGTTCATTTTGGACTTATCATAATTATTAAATGACTAATTAGTTTCATACATTTATGCTTAGTGCACTAATGTTTTGACTATCCCAGTAAGTAGGGTAAAACATCACTTAATATTCAACTTAGGAATTATGTAAGTGGAGCCTTTAAAGGCAAACTTAATTTATGAAAGAATTTAATTAATTTTGATGGGCTTGTAGTGTTTCGGAAGTGGCTTAAGATCAATTGTATTACCTTTTTCTAATCCTCATTAGTAAAATTTTCAATTAAGCATATCTCACTACTAAACCCTTAAGATTTTAGTGGATATATTTATCTTTTAGAAAAAGAAGTTAAGTGACTTTTATGATTATGATTATTATCAAAATATTGAATTATCATTTAAGCATCAAATAGGGGTATTAAACAGAGAAACATCAACTTCCAAAATCAACCCCTAACCTTAAGGATCACTTAATTTAATTCTTCTCCAAATTATAATGATTAATTAAATCATAAATTTTGAACCCTTTAATGTGACAGAAATGAGATGGGTTTCTACCATTTATCCCTTTATATTTCAACCATTCAAACATAATAATTAAAATCATTCATTGCTCATTTCCCACTTTAATTAAACCTAAATATTGATTAGTGTCAAATTCTTCAAAATTACACTTTTTCCTCTAAAGGCCTTATCACTTTACAATTCCTTAAGTTTAATTCAAATAACTTTAAATTTTTTATGGTACCCCACTTGTGGCTTAATTAAAACATTAGAGGAGAAATGGTGATTTTTCCAATTTTAGTTTAATTTATATAATTATTTTAATGGAAAAATAGGAAGTTTTAAGGGAAATTCAATAATTTAGTCAAAACAAAGTTTCTGTCCCTAAGAAAATTATTGGAGGTTCACATAGACTAGAGGACCACTTGGATTACATTTTATGATTTTTTTGAATTTTAATTTAATTATTATAATTATTTCAATTTTTAGAGTATTAATTAAGTATAAAATATTATTTAAGTTGAAAATTAAGTTTTATATTTTTATTAAATCTCTCTGAGTTCAGGGAACCTAGAGAAATAAGTTTCATATTTTTTTTATTTATATTTTAATTATTAAAATTATTTTAGTGAGAAATTAGGGAAATCCCATTTTTAGCTTTTAAAAAATTATTTTTAAGCTTCGAAAATTAATGTTTACCTAGAAAATTAGGACAAATATCTCAATTGTTCCTAAATGCTTAGGAGACAATTTAGAATATTTCCAATAATTTTATTAATTTTGTGATATTTGTGAATTTTTAATTATTTAAATATTAAAATAATGTATAAAAATATTTTTTTTTAATTACAATTTTATTTCTTGAGACTCCTCTGATCTCAGAGAACTCCAAAAATTAATTTGGTGACTTTTTTAAATGTATTAAAATTATTATAATTTCTTAATTGTCAAAAATGTGATGTAACTTGAAAAATTCATTTTAATTATTTAAATTATCTCCAATTTTTTATGGGGAGTCTCTCTGACCTTAAATTACACTAGAGAATGATTTTTTGGTCATTTACATTTTATGTTTGTTCAAATTAATTCCACTTCAATATTGGGTTAAGATGACAATTAGGTGCATTCTCAAATATTTAGCTCAATTCAAAATTTTCCTAGGGTCCTCTAGTCACAAGTAACCTACAAAATTTATCTTGCATTTTTCTGATCAATATTTTAATTATTATAATTTTTATACCAAAAGGGACAAATAAATTGTAAAAATAGAGATCTATGTCTAGAGGTCTCCTCTGACTTTAGAAAAATCAGAGAAGATTCCCTAAGACAAAGGCAATAACATACCAAAATATCAAGTTATGGTGAAATGTCTAAGTTTATGGAGAATTAAAATACCTCATACTATTTTTAATTAATTAAAAATAAAGATACATCATATAAACTTCAAAAAAATTTCACATTATTCTCATTTGTCACTGAGCACTAGGGTATTTTTCTTTTATTCTTCTAATTTTTCTACACCAAGTTATGGATTTTTGAAGTTAACTGAATTAAATAAATTTAAAATACTCCTAATTTCCTACTTAAACACGCGGCGGCGTGTCATCCTCGGCAGCTCCTAAGTCCCCACGCGTCGCTCTGTCATTTGACACCGCCTTCTGACTCAGTTGTCACGCGGTCACGCTTTATGTTAAGATCTTCTGTCCGGCACAATCCTAGCCCTCCATTTGATACACGCGCTATTCGATGGCTCCTGGTCATCATCTTCACCCGGTTCATTCCGTGAGCCCTCCAACTTCTAGACTTAAGAACTCGAGCTAGTCTCAATCAAATGGCATGGGATTTGTTCCTAGAGCTTCATCTGACTTAGACGAACCTATCTATACGGCTAACCTAGCATGAAATCAACTCAAAATGCATGGAGGATAAAAAATGGCTCGAGAATAAGGTGAAGTTCAATACCTTTGTCTGAGAGGGGAGGTCTCAATCAGATGGTTGTGGCAGCTTTAATTAGTCCCAACGAACCTCTAGATGAAGCCTTTTGCTATGGTGAAATGTCTAGAGCTAAATTTCACTAACGCCGATTTCAGGTGTTGATCAAAGTCTGGTGCAGAGGCTTTATGTGATGGGGCTTTGATGGGGGATCTTCTTCTTTTAGTGCTGTGAAGGTGTGAGTGATTTAAATTTGGTGCACTGTTGAGTTATGGTGAAATGTGTCCTGGTTTTGGCTGGAATTTCAGTGGGGAAATTGGCTTTGGACAATGGGATTCAATGGTTGAGCATGGCAGGCTTGCACTCAAGAGGTCTCAGGGTAGCTCTGGGGGCAATTTGGCAGGGTTTCCTTGAGAAAATTTCAGCACCTCTCCTTTTGCCGTGAAGGGTGACTTTTATAGCCATGGTCAATTGGCTGAGCTCAAGGCTTAGCCTTGGGTGGGATTTGTTGCTTAGGTGGAAGTCAGTAAGGCACAAGTGGTTATTGAATGGATGCCACACTGACAAAGCCTAATTTTTGGCTTAAAGGGGTAGGGTGGACCTCGTGTTTGGTCATTTCTGGTGGCTAGGTTGTCCGACAAGGTTAAGGAAGGTGGCTGGCAGGGCAAGGGGAAGTCATAAAAGAGTTAATGAAGTTAATTATCTGCCATGATGGGTGGCTTGCTTGGAGTAATGAAGTCAAATGCTCGAGTTTGAGCCTCATTAATCATGGAAATACAATCTTTTATATTGACTCATTCCATGAGGAACTTGATATAATCACTCCCAAGAATGAGGCACCAATATCTACTTTCTTTGCCACTTTCCTTTTCTTAGGATGAGCTACAATGGGCTTCTGCTCCTGCAAGCTTTTCCCTTATTTGCAGGTCTTGGCTTTGGAACTCGAGGAACTAGAGCTGGTTCTCTAATTACATTTTTATTTCCCTTTTTTGATCCCAATCTTCAAGGAAGTTTTGCAAGGGGACTTTTTTCCTCCTCATCTATGTCTAATTTAATGATTGCACGTTAGTGACCTGCTCATTATCATCCCTTGAACAATATCCTTAGCATTTTCCTAAAAATGATAACACGGAAAAGGTTCTAATCTCTTAGTTGCCTAATAGGGGGTCATTGTGTCTTTCCTAAACTAAAAAACATGATGTACAAAATAATTTTTTGATGATTTTTTAGAAAGTGTCATCACACGAACATGATAAGAAAGTACTTCGCAAAGTTATCTTCACGTATCTTGCCGCTGTGAAGAATTTAACATTAAGGGTCTGTTTGGTGCAGCTGCAGATTATCCAGCTTCTGCTGATAAGCAGATTATCCTGATAATCTGCTGATCATCAGCTGATCTGGATAAGTTGTCTGACTGTTTGGTTGCAGCGTTTGGAAAACAGCTGATTCTGAAAATTGACTATTCTTCCTATATTCTGAATAAATTGTTTAGTTGTTTGGTTAGTGCGTTTTGTAAACATCTTATTTGTAAATTTTTTTAATTAAATAAATAATCTGTGCAGCAGAATTTATTATTTCTCTAAATGAAATTAAATAAAAAATTTTACGATATTTTTAAAATAATATTATATGTAGTTATACATTTACATAAAGGGTTTAAAAAATAATTTTTAACATAAAATTATTTTTAAATACAAATCTTGTTTTAAAATATAAATTATAATTTTTCAGTATGAAAATCTTATTTTCAAACTTATGAGAAATTGTTCCATAATTTAAAGTTTCAATCGGGAAAAAACCAAATTCATAACGTAACCAAATTTTCGTCGCTCACTTGACTTAAATTAGAGTTCAAGACACCTAATTAAGATAAAAATACATAAAGAAACTACAATTAGTAATACGATTATAATATTCAATTTAAAATGCAAAAGTAACATCTCCTGAGAACCGTTGTTTGATTGGTGCACGATCGAACTCCGAGCATCATTATGTGGCTCTGAAATACTAGAAGCAAAAGTGATATTCTCTGATTTTGATACCGTGGAACACCGTGCAACGTTATCCGATTCGGATAAAGCCAAACCTGGAGGTCCGTCTGCCCACCTGAAAAACCTGCAATCGTCCACTTCGTGTTGCCACCTTGGGCAACCATAGAAGCTCGTCGCCCGTAGCTACGTTGCTTACGTGATGTAAGTAGTAAGGCCGGCAGTCCACAACGGCACATGACTTGCTTGGGCTTCACTGAATATCTGGAACTCACCGTCTGTAGTTATTTAAAAAGAGAGTAGATTAGTTAGAACTCTCACTTTCTAAAACAATGCATAGAAATAAATAGTTCGATTATTGTGTTAGAGAGTTAAAATAAGATTGTCAGACAGAAAAAATTACAAAAGAGAAAGATTTTCCCAATCAACTCTTTTGAGATCAACTTTGTCTGTTATTTGAACAGCCAGGATGAGAATTAGATTTTGTTTGAAGGGATTTGCATTAAGAATGACACGTAACAAAATTCTTATATATTGATGCAGTGGCAATTGTATTGGAAAAGGAATGATGAGTGCTTTCTGTGTTTAGACTTATCATGATGGATTAGATCTATTAATAGTGATTTAACTATTAGGTATTTGTTATGTTTCATTTAAGAATGAAATTACTGGTTTGTCTATTCTTTATTCTTCTATGTAATTTCATTGGTTTTAATCATGTACAATCCTATAACAAAAGAATTATGTTAATATCGATTGGTGGAGTTTTATGTAGGTGGAGAATATTCTTCTTCAGCTTCCCCCATTTTTAACTGTTTTTGCGGATTTATTTAAATGGCCGATGCTGAAAATGTCTGTTTCGCATCCAAGAAGAGGGTTGCAGGGAGGCAGATTACTAAAGATAATGCTGAGCTTGATGATGATACTTCGAATCGAAATGGGAACTTTTCAAAAGGCCAGTGAAGAAGTGCTGGCAACTAGGAGAATTGTGACTGTTCGGCGTCGGCAGCACGCATCGAGCACTTCATCAAATCCTTTTGCTGGGATCCGCTTGGTTTCCTCAACTGAACCTAATGTAAAAGCAGCTGCTCAAGTTGAGTCTTAAAACCCTACTGAAATGGCTGTTTTAGAATAAACAAACAATGCTAATGATAAACATGGAGAGGATAATAAAATTAAATGTGGTGTTTTCTTTGATGAATTAAATGGAACATGAGAGAGCAAAAAGTATTCAGAATGCCATACTGGTGCAAGGGAAGCTACTAGCAATGAAATAGATAGCCTCACTATAGTGAGAGAAGTATCTCAATCATTGGAAACTGCTGCAGAGGTAGCATATGAGAAAAATACAGGAGCTGGTAAAACATTGATGGACAAGCCAGACGACAAAGCTACAGAAAAACCCAAGGAAGCTTGTGAAGAAACCAAGAAGGAAGCCGAAAAAATATCTGGGGAAGAAGTTGAAGAAATCAAGGAAGCTGAAGTAGAGGAAAACAACATGAAAGAAGCATCAGGCACTGCTTCAACATTTAGTTCATTTCAAAATTTGTCTAGCAGCCAAAATGCCTTCACTAGCCATCACCTATCAAGTTATTCATACTTCCCCTCCCCATAATACAATTAGTACAGCATAAATTACAATGAGTACAACATCAATTACAATGAGTACAACATCAATTCAAAACCACAACTTCTTTGCATTCATCAACATCTAAACCAGATGACTCCCACAATGAGTACAGCATAAATTACAACCACACTACAAATGAAATATTCCAGTATTAAGAAAGGAATGCATATAAGATATAATCAGAAATATGGTCAATCTTTATCTATTGTTCCACACAAATTCTATTGTCTTCTATGATAAAATGAACCAACAGAATTCATCACAACGTAACATAAAATGAACTGTTCGTCATGCACAATAAAAATAAACCCACTGAATACATATTTGAGGTTCAAAATAAAGACGATGTGGAAATTCAGCTTTGACATATTGCATCTGTGATACGCTCCCTCAGAGCAGCCATCTCCGATGCACCTTCCCCGTCCTGGGTTTCAAATTCTTCAACTTCCATAGGGTCATCGGGATTGACTGGCCAATTTGTAATTCTGATGCCTCGGGCGGGAGGTGCATGTCGTCAGCCTCAACCATATTAAAATCTATGTCGGAACGGGATGGATGTCTTCTAATGAAATTATGCAGCGCCATCGTGGCCACTACAATATGAACCTGCTTACGAAATGGGTACGTAGGCATGTCACAGAGGATGACCCATTTCTTCTTCCAAACACCAAATGTTCTTTCGATCACCCCGCGCAAGGAGGAGTGGCATTTGTTGAACATCTCTTTCCGACCCCGGGCGACGCCACTTGATCTCTCAAAATCGGGAATATGATATTTCGTCTCTGGGAATGGCTTCAAATATCCCCTCTGTAAGGGATATCCGGCGTCTACCAAATAGTATTTACCTATCACGAAAGACATCATTATTTGCTACTGTAAATATATAATAATGGGGTAGAAAGTTAAGCCAACCTGGAGGTGGGTGAGGGAAGTGTTGTCTTCTGTCTTTCGTTGTGTATTTGAAAATACGGCTGTCATGTGCACTCCCTTCCCATCCGACCATAACAAATGTGAAACACATGTTGAAGTCACATACAACCATCACATTTTGGGTAGGCGATCCGCTTCGACCAATGTACGCCACCTTTTGATCGCTAGGAAGTCGAGCATGAATATGCGTACCGTCAATTGCTCCAATACAGTTCTGTTATGATTTGTTAGGTGATCGTTAGTATTGAGATCTACATTTTCACTTTGAAGTGTACGTGATGCAATAAAGAACTAACCTTAAAAAATGGCATGTAACGCGGGTCTTTAGCAATCTTTGTTGGAGTTGTGCTGAATGACGGGTCTTCCGGCTTAATGATTTGAATAGATAGGCTAATCAATGCCTTCAATCCTTCGGAGAAGTATCGACTTATTGTCTCAGAGGAATCTTGGAAACGCTCCATAGCTCCTCTAATTGATTGATTCTGAGATAAAATGAACAATGTAATTGCCAATACCTCCCTAGTCGATGTTCTGGGCGAGCCTTCGAGTCCGTGATTGCTACGTAGTTCATGTAAAAGGTCCAGAAAAATGGGCACACTCATACGAAATATGTTGTGGAATCTTATAGGATGTCCAGCAAGCATCTCGCCGACCCATTTATCCCCAATAAATGATGATGTCATGCGTGGGTTTCTAACAGTGCTGGAGCGGTAGTACTCTAAAAGCAATATTACAATTGCGGCAGCTAATCTTCTGTGGCGTGCTACCTGATACATCCTGCGTAAATGTTTTCGTATGAAGGAACGTTTTATTCAATTAGCAGACAAATATCCGTGCAAACTTTAAAAAAATATAAACATTTAAGAGAACAATTCAATACATCAATGATGAAAAATTGCACAAATAACAATATCTTCAAATACCAAAATTGCACAGATAACAGAAACATTCAGAACAATCCACAAAAAATAAAACAAAAAAAACTAAAAGGTGGGGCCGAAACATTTTTAAATGGATAGACGTAAATATTCGGCACGCAGCTCGGGCTGCAGCCTCTTGAAAATCTGTCTCCGTATTGGGTCTTCCAAAACTTTAACACATTTTAGGTAGAATGCGGGATCACAGAGAACTTCTGGAATTTCATCCAAAAGATTCATGAAGTCAAAATCGGGATCAACTACTACAGTATGCACAGTTTGCGGAGTTTCAAATGCTTGTATCAGTTTATCTATCGAGCTCTGAATGAAAACATCTTTATTTTTTATTTTTTTGTCGGTCTTGCGCCTCTTTGATTGGCACGTGGATTCGAGCTCTATCGGGTGCACGCTCGGGCCTTCACCAGAACCCATAACTTGTTCGGGTATGTTGTCAACTGAGATACCAGCAAAGCCCTGCTCGCTGGGGTTGAATGCATTTTCACCCGTAGCAACAACCCCTTCGAACATAACATCCAGTTTGTCCTCCAAGTCCGGCTCAATCCCGCACACCTTAAATTTTTTTGCATTTGGAAAAGCCTGCAATTTCGAGAGGTTATCCAGATTAGAATTATAATTGATAATAAACTGAAGAGTACACAATGATACAATTATTACCGCTAACTTTGCAGTCCACCATTCCTCAGAAGCATCCACCGTACGTTTGAGAGGATTCCAACCTAATCCGGTTGATCCTCTTTTAAGATCCTTCCATAACTTCCAGTCCCTCTTTAGCTGATCCCACTTGTTCTTGAATTTCAACCTATCGTAGTCTCGTCCTGTCATTTCATTAAACTTATTGGCTATATTAGCCCATCCTTCTTTGCTAAAACAAGACGATGTCCTATTTCCAGCTTCAATCTCATTAACACAGAGATTGCAAAAAATATTTGTCACAATTTTATCCCACGTTGCTGATGTAAACCCTTCTTTGGTTTTAGCCATATCGTAACTAGTAGAAGACACGGAATGAAATATTTGAGAATCATCAATGAAAACATAATACATGCTTGCACGTGGCCAAGAAGGTATCTTTCAATTTAAAAAAAGAACATGCATATTAATTAAAAATACATAAGAATTGTAAAGTAGCATTTACTAATCAAAAGTAAGATGATCCCTGCCACAGCTACAAAAAATCTCTCCCAAACGAACCTGTATAAGATATTAAGGTGGAATGAGGTGTGTAAGGGTGATGTAGGGTGAGAAAGAAAAAATTATGGTGGAGATGGTTGGGTATTAGTAGATGCTAGAAATCCTAGGATAGGATCAGAATTTGGCTAGTTTTGATATCAAATGATACTTGAGTTAACCCAAACTATAATAGAAAAGCAAATATAATTACTTGAAGCAAATAGATGGTTATAATCAAGACTCTTGAAAGAAAAAATATAACAAGACACCCAAAAGTCTGAAATAGCAACATACACGACACAAATAAGCATAGTAGGGTTAAAAACCGTTTCCAGTGCTTAATTGCTTAATACAATGCATGCCTTTGCATTCTTCATATCATGAAAAATCGTCTAAACTGAAATATAGTTGGTTTATTTGCTTATTTAGGTAGCAGCACTGCTGAGTTGTGCGTTTTAAATGAATCTCTTCGAGAATTACTTGATGGTATTCAGGTAAAATTTCTTGCTTCCTGCAGCATGTGAAGAGCAAACAATGTGCAAAAGGTAAAATATAAAATGGCCACAACAACTTGTTAACTCATATATTTAATTTTGGCTAAGAAAAACTTTAAAATGGTGATCGATGAATCCAATAAAAAGAATTATCTATGTACCAGAATCGACTATGGTTCATTATAACAGTGTAATACTGTAATCAATACAGTTAAGCTTGAAAGGTTAAGTGGGCTACCCTGCTCGTTTAAAATTAATCTTCAGAGATGCTGCTCGAACCCTAAAAAACCATGCACAGTTTTCCTACCCAACAAAATCTACAGCTTTATATTCATATTTACTTGATTAATAAATAATAGCAAATAAGCTAATTGGAACAGAAAAATTCATGGAGCATCATTAGGAGCAAGTTCTGCACATGGTGCTAGTGAACAGGATATGCCTGATTTCAAATATAGTGCATGCATCATGCAATGCATATTTCATAATCATAGTTCCTAGTTAATAAGAAATTTCATAGACCATAACTAGTTTAGAAATTCATATCTTCCCTAGATGAAAAATAAAAGGGTAGGAGAACCACCAAAAAAAAAACAAAAAAAAAAACAAAAAACTTAACACTAAAAGGTTCATGTCCACAGATTTCTACTTCACCATAAGATTAAAACCGTACAAATCAAATATCTAGCCGAAATACAAACCTTAGGCAGTTGAATGCTTTGCTAAAAGTAGATAAAGAAAGGATAGTTGAACATTAGAATGATGATCTAAAGCTTCTTATTCTTCCCTTCTAATTTTACCTGTAATAGAAGTAAAGAGACAGTTTTCCATCATGCTCCTAATAAAACACCCATTCAATCTCACATGACAACTACATTAAACTGGTCATGCTCAACTAGATTTCATGCCTAACTTCTTCGCATTGGGTCTAATAGTCCTCTTGTGCCCAAAATACCTCTCCCATACCCTCATGTTAAATTCTAAAATAAATGCCAAACACAAATTGTGGATTTAACGAAAATAACACCGAACATAAAATTGGGATTTAGCATAAGTGGATTTAGTAAATCCTACTTAATTCAAATCCAAGAGGCTGCCGAACACCTCCTTGGAGTGTAGGAGGACAAATCAATCCCTGAACTACTTCGGTTCTTAAGCAGTTCTTTGCCATTCCACAATAAACAATTTTCTTTTAATTTTGATTTTAACTTTAATTTTCCAACCACATGCTAGCTTGAAACCAAGAATCTCTTCCGTCGTATTTGTGCATAGGCTAAAATAAAACATAGGCAAAAATAAAAAATAGATTTCCTGATGCATTCATCATTGCCAAAAAATTGATTTATTTCTTTATTGCTTTCAGTTTAACTATGCATAATATTTTATTCTTACTGAAATGATCCATTATGCTTTTTCCATCGAAATTGATATGTTCAGCTAATACTATCATCTGGATTTTCGAAATTTATCAGCAGAAGCTTCTTCATCCTTAATATCTTATACAGAAAGATCAGATTTATGGCCGATTAATGAGGAAGAGAGACGTTGGGGATGGGGAGCGGGAGGAGGACGGATCAGAGAGGAAGGAGAAAAGGAGATGATTTGCAGGCGTCTACCACATTTTTTCCTCTCCCAAACGATTTGCCCTGACGGTCTCACCGTAGGAAGAAAGAGCGCCTAATGGAGGGAGGGAGACGGGCGCATACCTGAGAAGCCGGCGAAGGAAGGAGGAAGCGGGTTGTTGCGGGATCAGCGAGGAGAGGTGCCGGGATGCGAGGTGCCGGTGCGGGATCTGCGAGGGAGAGGGATCACGCCGCGACCTAGGGTTCTGGATGGAAGGAGTCGGGCGAGGGCAAATATCGTCCAACACAAATTGGAATCGCGGATCGCAGGTAGTATCCCGCGATCCGCGACTAATAGAAATTAAGAAATGCGTTTTGTAATAATCTGATGGAATAGTTGCACCAAACAGGTTTATGGCCTTTTGAAAACGCCACAGCTGCAAATAATCTCTCCCAAACGCACCCTAAGTTTTTTGCCATCCAGCACAGTATAGCTTCAATTCTCCTCAAGAGTAACATTTGCGATAGGGGGCCACTGCACCATTCATGAAATAAAAAGCATGACGTTCAAATAAAATATCTGAGGATTATTAAGAAAGTGTCATCACACGAACGTGATAAGAATGTACTTAACAAATTCATCTTCACGTATCTTGCTGCTGTGAAGAATTTGACTATAAGTTTTTTTCCATCCAGTACAGTATAGCTTTAATGCTCCTCAAGAGTAAGATATGCAATAGATGACAACCTACCTCCAATAAATGGTTGAGGGGCTATGAGAATCATCCAAACACATACTAATGAAGCAAAAATTCTTCCTTCAATTAGGAAACATGTTATCTAAATTTGTCATCATTACCTTCAATGGAGCAAATAACACCATTCCATCCTTGAACGTCTTGGGTCAGAGCAAGTAGAAAAAAATGTTCACTGATTTGAACAACCTTCTATGTCTCAAGTACAAGATCATCGACATTGCAATGGACCTTGAGTTTGGATGGACGCTACTAAATCTTCGCATAAAATAAAGTAAAGACTAAGCTAAAACGGATCTTGTTAACAACACATACGAAAGTTCTATATTTGGAGCTTCTTTCTCTTAAGGTAGACTAAGAATGTATGAGTCGTCAAATATATATTCCGTTTAAATCATGGCAATGACATCGATCATCAATAACGATCCAATAGATCTCTTTGTAGAAAGAAAACTCTTGCTAATGTTCTCCATACCAACGGCGACCACATCTGCCTTTGGGCTGGATCTCTTAAATTCACTTTGGTTGTGAAAGAAAAATTTTCAAGAGCAAAATCTTGGGCATGATAGAAAATTACGGAGGAATAGAAGAAATTATGATAACGTATAAAATTTTAATTGCTTATGCCCTGTTATATTATCACAAGGGTAAAGATAGAAATACATCCTAAAAATGAAAAGGCATAACAAGTCAATACAATTATTGAAAATTGAAAATTCATATCATAACAAATTAGTCACCATCACAATGTGACTATGCCTATATCTCCATATTATGACTATTCGAGGCATATTCTTTGTATGAACAATCTTAAAATATTTCATATCGAACGATACAACACATGAATTAGGAAAAAAATACATAATCATAATTTTTTGTGGAATAAACCCAAACCTTGATTCATATCATTGTTCAAATCAAATTTTTTAGTTGCATAAATCTCTTCATCACTAATTTCCCTCCTGCTAGAAACTTCTAGCATTGTGGCAATTTAAATCTCTAATGAAGGAGAAATAATATCGACTTCATCTCCTCTAACTCTGTGATTCTCCCGAGTCTTCATCACCAATTTATCCTCCAAAGCAAGGACATTTTTCTTGGTAGTTTACTAGTTTTCTTCCAAATCCATGACATAGTCTTGTATGCCAAATAGTCTATCTACAAGATGCATGACCTTATCTTTTGTGATCACCGGCTTGTCTCAAACTTCTGCAAGCTCCTCTCAAGTTCTTATAGACTCTATAGATTTCTCTAACTTATTCCGAGTTGCCAGCAACTTTTATTTCAAGTGATTATATGGTAAAAAAAATCAATACCCTGAGGAATCAGAGCAATGGCGATGGGTCCACAAATATTCTTATTTTGACGTTGATCAGCTCCTCCTCTACGGAAGGAGTTTTAAAAGTAGACAGCTTCACTTCCAAGACACTACTCACACTCGCATTAAATTTATCCACAACTCTCTTATCAACATGAGTTAAATAATGAGAAAGTATGAAATTTTCACATTGAGGATAAGGAATAGTAGCCTGCATTACCTTCATAAGTGAGCTCACTTGCGGGCAACTGGATCTCAATCACTGGTTCTACGGCTTGATCTTTTGTATTCACAACAACTTCTATAATATAATAATTGAGAATAGTCGTAGTATCTAGCCACCGAGCGATATATATCTCGACAACAAAGCAACTAGAATAATAAGAGTGTAGAATAACAGAATTATGAAAGATGTAGAAAATCAGAGCCAAGTTACTAGGACTCAACTCTTGGAGTGTAATTATGTTAGAACACATCCATTCATTCAGAGGGTTAGACACTTATGCTTCACTGACAACTTTCAAAACAACAACCGTTGGCTCTTCAGAAATAGAATCTAAGACTAGTTGCATGAGCTTTTTTTCTGGATCCATTTCATTTAGACAAGCTTCCAAAACCACATTCAGAATCACAGTGCTCCCCACAAGACTATCTGATAGCCCTTTGATTTGAAGGACTTTGAACTCTCGGCTCTGCTACCCATTCCTTGCAAATCATGGGAAAACTTAGAACACTTCTTTCTTTTCAACCTTTGCTGCACAGTCTCTTTCAACCATTCTTCTAAAATAATAATCTATCCTTTGAAGATCTTCCAGATCAGAGCAAACTAGATTAACAATAGATTCTTGAGAATAAAAAAAAGGAGTACAAGAACGAAATCTATCAAGAATGAAGTCTCCGACTCATAAAATTCTGCAAGTACTTGCATGTTTTAAATATCGCACAGAAGCTTAATGTGACAATCTTTTCATATAACCACCGATATTAATTCTACAATTAATTTTTTTATTTTCCTTCTTTTGACAAGGTAATTGCACATCGATGGATGTAGCAAATGTCTATGTAGTACCCGCTTCAAATAATTTGATAGTTATTCTCTGACAATCCTAATGAACTGACATCAACAAACTATCCATGATAAGGATTTCTTGAACTCTTCATATCTCCTAGTGACTCAAATGAGTCACACCCTCCATCTTTTATTTGCTCTCATCTAGGGTAAAAAACAAGGGCTTCCAAATGAGAAAAAATTTAACAATTACTCAAGAGTACTCACGACGACTCCTTACAGGCGTAGCTTTTGAGCCACAATATGAAGGAAAGTTCAGGCTCAACAATAAACATTTGAGACTACTCTTCAACGCAAAGCCAACAATCCTTATTGGTAGTAGAAAACCACCAATTCGATTGAATACAAACAAAGATATGTCCGGACATACCATTCAGAGTAGGAAGCTTGTTGCTATCCTCACATCTTTTTAGTCATGCATAAAGTAACTTATTCTCTCATTCTCTCATTTTCCCCATAGTATCAATCATAGAAATAAATATATATTCAAAAATGAGTTTCTTTAGACATCATAAAAACCCAAATACTAAATGGGCCTAACAAAACTCATGCGGTCTAGTGCTAACCAGGCCAACTTAAGAGTTAGTCGTGTCTTTGGAAGTTGTATGCTACTGAGCTTCTTGCTGAGTATCTGTGAAACACATCAACATTCATGCGAGTTTCTTCGAACGAGCACACCATGCTCAAGTCTCCAAGCGAGCTTGCTCGCATTTCTCAAGTCCTTCCATGCTCGACTGTACTAATTAAATCTTCCTATCAAGCTCGTCGATAGCAAGCTGACTACATCACCAAACTCAATGTATAATTCTTTGAGGCATAAGGAAGAGAACGCTACTCCATAGACGTAAATATAATCATTTATTTGCGACATCATATCCATGCCAGAGATTTTATCAACAGCGAGTCAACTCAGGCTTTGTACTGTACCACCCACACATAGCTTCTATTTGTTCTTTAGACTCCCGCGTTAGCACCTATGCTCTATGGCATATAAGTAGAAAGTAAAAGAGAAAAGCAGGGGACTCTAGCTATCTAACTATCTTTCCCTTTCTCTAGAAAATCCTTTCAGAAGGTCTCTCACCCTTCATCCCAAAGAGAGTCAACAATTATCAACAAAATAGAAATGTCGTAGGAATGAAAAATCAAAACTCGTCACCTACAATGCCAACCATAATTTAGAAATTGATCACCTTTCAATTATTAAATATATAAAATAATGACAGAATAATAAATTAGAAAAGAAACGATACTTTTAGAATTTTTTTCTTAGAATAAAATTAAGCCTAAAAACTATTATATGTGATTCAAATCTTCAAATTCATGATGAATAATTAAACTCCAGAGAGTAAAAGAACTGCCTCTAGAAAAAATCATTTTATTATTATTCACTTGCGGGAACGATATGGATTTCTGAAGCTTTCTTTTGTTCTTATTTCTCATATTACTTTTATTGTTGTTTGTTTCCAAGGCGAGTGGTGCCAGACTCTTCAGACAAATGCACCTTTTATTCTGATCTCTCATATAATTTTTAATGCCGTTTGTTTCCAAGATGAGCTAAGTAGACTACAAACAAATCCACATATTAAATAAAACAGTTCTACTTAAATTGGGGAGTCCATTTATCAGCTACTCAGCGTTGATGCCGATGAGCTAAGTGCTATCTGTAATGACAACCCCTTCTCCGGATCCACCCAGATCTGGCCAACGCAGCGCCACGGAGAGCTCTGTAACCTGTCCCCCACACTGTACCGCACTATTCAAAACTAACGGTGTTGCCTTCCATACTCTCTTTCTTCCCCTCAGAATTCGAAATCATTGATGTATTGTTCCCTACACCCACCTGCGGTATCTCAACCGCTAGCTGATCGTTGTATTTTTTTAAGCAAGAGGAGAGTGGCATGTCTCCTAGCCTCTTTCTGTTCTTCCTTTTTATGGGGGATAACTTTCTAGGGTTCGATCGCTGTTTTGGTTGTAAGAAAAGCAGATTTTTGTGATTGGAGCTACATTGGGGGTTCTGAGGCGATGGGATCAAGCAGCAGCAAAGCATCGGAAGATGGAAGCATGACACGAAGATTTAGAAAACTCGCAGTTCTCAGGTCTTCCTGTTTTGGCAGCTCTCCCACTCCTACGGATGAACAGGTGCATCTAAAAATGTTTTGTTTTCTTACTTTGCAGTCGTTTGCTCAGTTTTAATCTATTAAGTGATTAGGTTTAGTTGTTGAGCGATGATTCATGAAAATGTGACGTTCTGTCTTTATTTCAGCTATGTTGAGCGCATGATTATTGATTTTTGCCCTACTAGTTTAACTAAAAGAGTTGCAGTTATGTAAGACTAGTTATTAGGGGATGCAGTGCTGTGGCCTGATCTCAACGGTTGCTTCGTTTCTTGTTTTTGCTTTTGATATTAAAATATTATCATTGTCTGTTTGAAATTTCCTTAAGTGTAATGCTACACCCCTCAAATCGATCCTTCCTTAGGGGCTATTGGTAGCCAGATTTAAGCTAGATTATGCAGGATTTAGCATAAATCCTGTCAAATTGTCCAAATGGTTTTTTTAAGAGGCTATTTGGTAATGGATTTAGGATGTGGATTGACCAGGATTTAAGTTAAATTCTCCCAAATGTTGAAAAGTCATCTTAAATCCTCTCATTTACTAAACCTGGATTTCAACTATTTTGGCTTAAATTCTGTATTGTAAATCTGGCTCTGTGGAAGATTTAGTGTCAAAAAGGCGTGAATGGGAGAAAGATGAAGAAGTACCTTCCTACAAGTGCCCGTCTTGGCTTCTACATTCGCCCACAAGTGCTGATGCAAATTCCTGTCACGGCTTCTTGCTCGCCTGTAAGCTAGTCATGGCGACTTCATCCTATAGAGTTTCAAGAACGGACAGGGGGATTATGAGTGTTTCAGATTACAAGTGTGACTTTTTCTGCAGTGGATTGTGTGTGGAATATTGATTTAATATAGCTGTTATCTTAAATTAGGTTATTTTGGTTATAAATTACGCTTAACATGTTAAGTTAGTTAAATTAAAATTATTTATTACCTAATATGTTTAACTAAAAAGTTTATAATTTATTAAATAATGATTTATGAAAATAGTATTTTATAGAAGTTAATTTAATTTAATTTAATTTAATTAAGCTGAATTTATTTTTTATTTGATTTAATTGAGTAAATAATTAATTAATGCTTAATGATTAGATATTAAATTACTAATTACTGCTTAATTTTTTTAATATAATCCTAATTAATTATTTACTGTTCTACAAATAACTAATTAATAATTATATAATGAATTTTGAAGTATTAATTAATGAATAAATTAGCTTACGTAATTACAATTAAGATAGAATTTACTAAATGAATATTTTGTTTTAGTTGCATAATATTGTTCAAATATTTTCATCAAATATTATTATGTAAATTCTACTTACATTAATAGACTTAAATCTTAAAAAATGTTATCAAACACTTTTTTTAGATTTAGTTGAATTTAGTAATTTTTTGGGATTTAACTGCCCCAAAATTTAATAAATCTAGATATGCAGGATTTACTAAAAATTATATTGGATTAATGATCGATTTGGGGGGCAGTTGTATTTATTTTAAAGGTGGTTGCAAAGTTATTATAAAGAAAATAATTTTTTTTAAAGCTGTTGTGAGTAATATAATTGTTTTTTTTTCGAAAGATCGAACATAAATTTTCTTACAGTTACAAGACTTCAGCATATTTATTAGTCAAAGTTGACATTATCACAAAAAATTTTAGAAAACAGTAGCCAAATAAAATGGTGGTGCTGTATAAAAAATTAAACAATTAGAAAGTTGTTTCATATAAACCCTAAATCTCATATGTTACTAAAGATTTTCTGAATCTTATTGAGTCTTAAATATTGTTTTACCTTTGCTTCAACATAAATCTCGGTTTTCAATCATTTTGGGACATAGGTTCTAATATTGTTCGTGAGCACATTCAACCCGGAAAAGACCCTCTTTTAAAGAGGAATATATGGAAGAAGATGATAGATGTATTGCTGGAGCTTGTGTTTCTCACACTATATTTTCTCAGGATCTTCGAGTAGTTGGGGGACTCAGAGAAAGGCTCTCTATTTCCTGGTCACGAAAGAGAGAGAGTCTCATTTCAAGGGAAAGATGGAGAGAGAGAGAGAGCGATAGAGAAAAAACCTCTCTGATTCCCTTTGCCCTCCCTTTTATACTTGAGAAAAGAAATATAAAATTATATATGATGCGATGCTTTGCATGTTCATGATGTCTTGTTGAAAATATTGTGATGTAGGCGTCTGTTGGTGCCATAAATTAGGATAGATTTATTTATTCTTATGTAGTGATGATTTTCTTCGATGGCGAACTTGCTACAAACTAGTCTGTACCTTTGTCATGTAGGCTTAGCTCGACCATTCTGGCAGGTGAGATCAGCTCGACCACTGTAGCATGTGGGCTCAACTTGATTTACTGATGTGAGCTTCAAGGCCCATGGATTCTGATGTTTTACCCATTTGCAAATCTTCTCTAAATATAAATGACTGCATTCTGGATATACATTTAGTTTTCCGATTCTCTTGGCACTTCTGTTTAGGACCGTGAGAAGAGTGATGAAAGAAGATTGATTCTCGTTTTTGTATTACTGCAAAAATATTTATTTCTAGTTGCGTTTTATAGCTTGGTTAAAAGGATCTTCGAGAAGTGAATGCATTGTGATTCATAAATAAAATTTTCATAACCTTAGGACATTTTGACTACACTTATGAGGAATTAGATCGTCTTACCCTCATCCTCGAGTTAGGACTGACCTTCGCTTGGTGGCTTTTTTGGCTACACCTGTACGGAGTAGTCTCTTAAGCTTCTGCATGAGTGTGATGGCCTTGCTCCCTCTTATGAGGGAGGTTAGTTGTCAGAGCTGTTTTATGGTGGGAATTGGTTTTTTTCCAGCAGAGTTGGATGTAAGTTTGAAAATATTGAGATAATGAGAGTAGAAATTAGGAATTCCCCATTCTTGATAGTATTTCTATCAAAGAACATG
Organism: Papilionanthe hookeriana x Papilionanthe teres; assembly: GCA_022702705.1. Taxonomy (NCBI): domain Eukaryota; kingdom Viridiplantae; phylum Streptophyta; class Magnoliopsida; order Asparagales; family Orchidaceae; genus Papilionanthe; species Papilionanthe hookeriana x Papilionanthe teres. The sequence continues at coordinate 109,024,503 of CM040425.1, read as the reverse complement.
TGTCATATCGTTTTGTCATGGCTTGCATATGTGTATTTTAAACCTCCGTTGTTACGTCATTATGTTATCCAAAGAAAATAAAGTTAATATTAAAAAATAGCATTAATTATGGTAGGTAGTTAATTTTAAAGTGTACCACCTTCTGAGCCTATAAAATGTGTTTCGTGGGAGCCATAAGTTTCCATCTGAAGAAAGGTACCTCATTGCTGCAATTTGTAAAATTTTTCAACTCCGACGTCCCGTGATGGATTAGATTACTGTCAAAAGGATGAAGATCTATCAGCCTTGCCTTTAGAGGCCATACTTTTTCAACAATTGTTGATGTAACTTAAGTCTATAGAGGAGGAATTGCGAAAAAAGATCAAATGTTTTGGGGAGTGGAATATCACAAAGGAAGGCACTTCTTATGATCCTCTTGTGGAGACCACGAAGGTGTCAGACCCGGTTGAATGGATAAGGTTGTCTCTAACAGCGGGACGGCGCTGCCTTCTGCGATTGTCTACCGGGGAAAACTTCTCTTAATCTGAATGATCCAGTAGAAGGGTCAGTCGTCCGACTTGTTTAAAGGACACAAGGAAACTGATTCAGTGACTCTTATGAAACTTTGGCTTGAGCGAGGAGTATGCTGTGCTTCTTGATTTTGGATATTTTTAACTACCAAGGGTGCGCATGAATTCTCATATTTGGTTGAATGCATATCTATTCATTGATCATTGGGTTGCTTTAGTGGCTACCTTTAGGGAGTCTCCAATTGATGATGCTCCTTTAGGAGGTGGCACCAAAGAAGGTGAAGTTTTGGACCAAGGCAACGCTAGTCTGCTTTCTGAAGTTAATTCGTCATTATTTTCTAGAGCTAAGCTAATAGAGCTATAGAGCTAACATCGACTTGTTTATTAAGTGTAGGATACTTGTAGGTATGGCTACTTTTTGTAGCAAGGGAGAAACTTAGCTAACTTTTCTACGAGACAGCGGGAAAGGGGGTAGAATGACTAATAACATGAAAAAGCCGCTTCCACGGGCTAGAATAGGCCACTGGAGATTGAATTTGGGATATGAAGAGGGTAGGGGATTTCTTCTCTCTCGCGTGTATTGGAGGGAAGCTGTCTTCGGGTACTGTGGTTGCCTTCTCTGTTCTTCCTTCAGAGATCCGCTCCAACTCATTCCACCTCCTTACCTTTTCCATTCTGTGGAACTTGTTCAGCTTCTATGGTGACTCCAATTGCTTGACGAAGGGTTCCCTTTTCTAAGGCTGGGATGCACCCTTTCACACTCTGGCTTTACCTTGCTTTGAACATTTACCCAATCTATTCTTGTCACCCTAGCTACCTAGTAAAATATTGATTCTATATCTATTACCGTCACTTATTTATTGACTGGGTAAGTACTGTCTTATCATTTTCTTCTTCATTCGATCATTCCGTCACTTATTGACTAAAATGCAGAAAGATTAGGTGCACAACTAGAAATAAATTCAAGATTAGGAGATGCGTGACTTCTCGTAGAGGGAATGCGGTCTCTAGAAATCTACGATTCAAACCATTTTTTCTCACTGCGTATGATCTCTTATCGCTTTCATGGAAAGATGCTGAGAGCAATGTTGAGGGCTTGGAACTGGGTTTTGCCAATGCTAAGCCATTATCGGTGCAAGTCATGCCAAATATCAGCCAAATCTTGGAGGGGTGCTGACCCTAAACTATGTTTGCTCCGGTTGAAGGAAATTCGATGCCTGAGAATTTGGTGGCGAGTTCTTTGCTCGCACTAGAGGCAATCTACACTATGGAGTAAGGTGATTTAAAGATAGTCTTGATCATGTTGGAGAAAGGCCTGACATAGGCTAGGAGCACATCACCAAACTTGAGGCTGGAGAGGTGATAGCTGACCTGCAATCACGTGAACGAATGGCCAAGTTGGAGGTAGTGTTGGCGGAATGTGTGTGATGAAACTTTTGAGGCTTTCAAAGGGATCCTATTGGATCTTTAGATGACTTGAGAGATCATCAACTGATTTTTGTGCGCTGGTGAATTGGGCTATTAATATACGCTTGAACTCTCTGAACGAGGTGATGACTTGTGTTGGCAAGTTGTTGAACCAGCGCAAGATTGATTCTAACATTAAGAATAAAAAACATTTTAGAGCACTATTTACCCTTATTAGACAGGCAACTGACTTAAAGGAAGCTACATGGTTAGTAGGATCTGACTTCCCATAATATGATTTCAGAGAAGGAATTTTGAACTTACTCGGTGCCTTGACTTCAGCAATCTCTCTTGAGAATATATTCTCCAATAATTATTGTCTTCTTCATCTTCTTCTAGCTCCTTCATTTGAGGATTTAAAAGTTTCTAGCTTGGGGATGTAAGATTTGTCCCTTTCCTTTTCTTCTTCTAGCGTCATACCAAGAGTCCGTCTAGATCCTACTCTTTGTGGATCTTGCATAGGAGGCTCCTCCTTTGGTGGTTATTATATTGACATTCCTCTTCTACGAACTACTGACACTGATGATCTCGTATGGTTTCTAGAACGTGCTCTAGAATGGGATCCAGAGGTTTCTTGGCTTAAATCTTATGTAGCCTTGAAGACTTGTTCCTCAACTCATTTATCTACTGTGCCCCAAACTCATTGGTCAAATACTTCGTTTCTTTTTTGTTCTTCCCTTCGCTAGAAGAATCCTTTTGCAGAGTTTGGGTATGAATTCCACACTCACCCCACTTCTTATGATCTTGAATCTTTAGGATGTATGGTTTAGTATTGTTTGTCTTACATTACCGAGTAAATATCCTGTTTTTAGGAGAAATGTATAGAAGAAGATGATGTATGTATTGCTAGATCTTGTTTTTCTCAGAATCCCGAGGTAGTTGGGAATAGCTCAGATAAAGGGTTTTGTTTTTTGATCTTGAGAGTGAGAGAGTGAGAATCTCGTTTTGAGAGAGAGATAGAGCGAGAAAAAAACCTCTTTTGAGCTCCTCTGACCTCCCTTTATGTGAGAAAAAATATATAATTACATCCTGTATGGTACTTCGTCTGTCCACAACGTTCGATGAAAAGTTTATGATGTGGGTTTTAGATGACGCTATAAATTAGAATGGATTTATGTACACTCTTATTTAAGATGATTTTCTTTGGTGGCATGTTTGCCACGGACTAGTTTGACCACTCCAGCATGTGGGATCAACTCGACCACTTCGGCAAATGAGCTCAACTCAATCTGTTGATACGGGCCTTCGGTTCCTATGGATTCTGATGTTTTACCCACGTGCAAGGCTTCACGAAGTACATATGTCCGTACTTTGGTATACACTTAGATTTACTGTATCCGAGAGTTAAGTTGATTTAGCGAATTAAGTTAACATAAACATGCGAAGAGGAAGAAAAACAAGGGAACCTATTTAGTGCTTTCACTTGCAACCTGTGTTGCGACTTCCTCACTTCTACCTCAACATTTTTGGGCAAGAATAGAATTGGGAGAAAAAATGTGGATGTTGAATAGGAACAAGAGTGATCAGGTCAATTCCATTTGTGGCAAGCTCCTATTGTGACTTCTTGCTTATTTATTGGCATAAATTACGGGTAGCAGGTAGCAAGTTGTGATTGATGACAATATTATTTTTATAAATTATGATTTAATAATTGTAATTAAAATTGATAGAACTTAACTCGATTGTTCTAATTATTATTAGCTTATTGATATGATTTTATATTTATTAAATGTTATTTTTTTTAACTCAATAGATTATTAATTACTAATTAATTAATATGCTATTTTATGATAATTGTATTTTAATTAATTTAACTCTAATTTATATAACTATGTTTAAGTTAACCTAAGAAAATTAATATTATTTTTATGCAAATTGACTGAATCAAAATTGTTATTTAATTAGCTTAGTGAACTACTAATTAATTTTTAATTGAGATATCATCTAATACTATTTAACTAGTAATACAGCGATAATCAATGATTAATCTGTTTAGCAACATTCTAATTAATAATTAATGACGAATCAATGATGAATGTGATTAGAAGTAATAAAAAATAAATCAAATTAAATTAACCTAAAAACTTGCATAATTGATAATTAATATTAAAATCAAATTTAAAGTAACATAAATTCTAAACTAAGTAGGCAAACAATTAGTCAGGATTTAATTAGATTTAATCTTCAACATTACATACAATTTTTAGAGACCATCTTTGGTGTATACTAAATAGAAAATTATAGGATTTACCAAATTTTAGCTGAGTTAAATTTTATTTGTAGCAAAACAACCCCACCCCTTGATATTGAATTTTTAAATTCTTTCATTCATAGCATATGTGACATAATCAAACGAAATGGGTGATACATCCACATCTACCTTGGTTAGAAGAATTAAAATATATATTTTAAATGTAGATTTATTTGAAGAGTAAAGCATTGTTTTCTTTCATAGACTCCAATTGCCCTTGTATTTTTGTTATTAAAGTAGGCCATTTTGTGGAGATTACATTTAGTTAAAGGGCTTGGTCTTGAAGCATGTTACATGTAGGATTTGTCAAGACTTTTTGGGTGGATGTTGTATGCATTGTTACTGTTGAATTCAAAGTTGTCTTGTGTGGCATGCCTAAGGATTGGAGTGGTAGGAGCTGTGAGGGAGAGGTAGAGAAAGCGACGAAGAGGGAGAGGTAGAGAAAGAGACACAGAGGGAGAGAGAAGGAGAGGACATAGAAATTGACACGTAAGAGTGAATTAGGGTATTCTCGGACTGTGTGACTCATTTTATATCTTACAACTGGTGGTTACAAGAACGAAGGAGAGAGTGTTCTCCCTACAGAAAATGGGTTTAGAGAAAAAGAGTCAAAAGCTCTAATACATGCTATGGTCCTCCTATTTATAGGAGATAGAGTGACAGTGTAAAATTACATGCTTGGCCCTATCTTAAAAGTGGCGTTAAGGTTTTGTTGTCTTTTGGCAATTCTAGACCTTTTCATATGGACATTAATTGGCCTTCACTTTGGGAAACCAGTTGGCTTTTTGTCTGGACGCTGATTGGCCTTTGCTCTTGAAAGCTGGTCGGCTTTGAGTTTGGTAGCCGGTCCGCCTTAGTGCGGCCAATCTCTTACTTGATTACCATTTTTTGATGATCTCGGGAGATTTTTGGGGATCATTAGGGAGCTATTGAGAGTGCTTCACATTGATATTTGTGAGATTACTGGGGGTATTAGACTTTTGACTGATTGTTGGTGTGAATGCCCGTCTCTTATTGGCTTGGGTGGTTCTTTGGTTGTTAGACTGGCCTTCGGTCGGTCGATCGGTTCCTTCATTCGGCTATCTGTGAGTCGACTCTTGGCCGTTAGCAGGTCGGCTTCACGAGGACTTGTAGCTTTTTCTTTAGAGGGACCTCGTCATGTTCTCTTTGATTTTGATCATTAGAATGTCTCGAGATTTGTGCAGACCATTTTTGAATGTATAGTTATTTATTTAAATAACATCACATCCAATAAAAGAGCTATAAAGTTCTTGAAGAAGCATTGCTACTTATTTCTCCCTACGTGAAGAGCTTTAAATATGTTTGAAATGATGAATTTGACGAGGCCTTTAATCAGTTGGAAACACTTGTGTTTTCTTCAACGGTGCTCTGAAGTCCCTAATTAAGCAAAAAAAATTTCTATTATATCTTAAAGTCAGGGGTGCATATGTGAGTTTTGTTCTAATAAAGAAAGAGATACAAATTGGTAGCCAATATACTATGTTGGTAAGATTCTTTGAGGAGATTAATTGAGAATCCAATTTTGAATATTTTGCCCTCAACTTTAGTAATTATTGTCAAGCTATTTTGATCATATTTTAAAGCACATTAATATTAAATCATCACTAATCATTTGTTCAAAATGGTTTTATCAAAACTTCACTCAAGAAGATTATTAAAATGATTCGTGGAATAGAATGATTCCAAATTTTCAATATGCCAACGGCTGCTATTAAAGTATATATGTTAGTTAATTTTTTTGGTAGACTTTACCTGATCCTTAAAAGAAGTTACAATGAAGGATGACCCGCTCAGTGATGGTGCCTTTAGAACCTAAGGAGGTTAAGTTAGAATGTTAAGGAGGACTCCAATAGGCATTTTGCTTGCTCACACTATAAAATTTTTCTTTTAAATTATAAACAGTCAAGCTAAGTAGTAACATTCATTGCAGAACTATGTTTTATATTTGTGCTTGGAGTGGATCATGGAATCATTTTCTTATGCTCTCAGCTTATCATGAATTAGTTGAATGGACTGTATGAGCGGCAGGATATTAACTTGTGCAAATATGGCCTGTGTAAGGTAAAATTGAAATCCACATTAAATTTGGATTTTCTTTTTAAATGGAGCAAATGTTCAGGAAAAAAATAAACTTGACGATGTACTCCCCAGAGTGCTTTTTATATAGTAGCTTCAAAATTATCTTCTCATTATTGAAGAATCATAATAATTGGAAATCAAGGCTGAAGTCACACAAGTTGAGTTGATCTCTTTATTATTGAATATTTGAAATTGGAAAGAGTTCCACCTATTTATTGTTCAATGAATTTCAAAATAAAATCTATGTAGCATTTATTCATTGATAATGAGTTCTTTAAAAAATCTATTACTTTTTGCTAATATTAGTTGTGCAGAATGAAATTGAAAAAAAATTGATGAAAATTTATCCAGGAGAATGTGGAAGTCATTCAGCTGTAATGATTTTAAGAAATAGAATTTTTTGACAGAGATATTTTTGGCCAACTAAGAAGGGATGCAAGAGATTTTTCAAATGATGCATTCAATGTAAAATTTTTTCTCAATTATTACTGCAATCATCTCATCAACTGCAATCGATTTCAGTTCAAGGCTATTTGCTGTTTGATGGATGAACTTACTAGAATTTCTCCTAACATGTTATCAAAGAAGATTTATATTGTTGATGATTGATTATTTTACAAAGTGGATTGACGCAATGAACAAAAAATATTGTGGAGTTTACTGTCTTATTTGGACTAACATAATTTGTCAAGGTGGTTTACCAATGATAATAATTACTAATAACAGATTGTATTTCTCATATACGAAAATTAAATATTTAGTTATATTCATGAAAATTGACTCAAATTTTGAATATGTAAATCTCTTGAAAATCAATGGATATGTAAAACCAACAAACAAATTGATATCGGAGTTAAACCAAACCACACTTGAAAAATCAAATATTATTACTGAAAGCAAATAGGCGGTTACAATCAAATACACTTTAAAGAAAAATTACAACAAACACGACACAAGCTCACACTAGGTCTTGATCTCAGGGTTGTGGAGGTTGGCTAGGTGGCTGGAGAGCTGAGGTTGGTGGCTGAAATTGGTTGTGGGTGGTTGGGGACAGCAAAAGGAGGCGTTGGAATTGCGTTGGCAGCGAAGCTGAGGGCTGGGACAACAAATGTAGTGAAGGAGAAGGGTTGTGGACTACGAGACAATAAGAGGAATGCTATTCGATATGGGGACTGCAGGAATAGCTGGAGAGGCTGTTAGGAGGCAGTAAGTTGGAATGATGGTTGGACAACAAGAAATTAACTTGTTTGGTGTTTTTCGGATGGCGGAAGCGAGGGTCAGCAATCAACAATGATGCATGAAGGTTGGGGAAGGATGGAGGCAACTGTGCGGGATGGCAATGAGGTGGGGAAGGAAGGTTGTAATGCAGGAACTACAAAAAACAGTCAAATCATGCTGTTCTGAGTGGCTGCAACAGGGAAGGGGTGCTCGGGAGCGATGTGGGAGGATGCAGAAGGGGATTGAGGAATGTAATCACCATATCAGGTGAGAGATAGAACCAAAGCACCATCAAATCCCTAGGATACATACCTTGAAGGGAGAAAACTGATACCGATGGCTGTCCTAAATAAACTCATGCCATAAAAACTCTCCTTTAAACCCTAATATAACAATATTTAAACTAGAAAGGAATGAAAGGAAAGGATTAAACTCACTAAAATTAGAAAGGAAATGAGAATGGGTTGCTTGCTTTGGTCTTCACGTGATTGCGGGAGTCGTGGCTCGCTCCTGCATCCTACTCAAAAGTGGGAGACGCTCCTACATCATTCTCCCGGGGTTGGGGAAGCTTCGACTTCATCTGTCGAATTTTCTATCTCCTCGTAGTATAGAGTTGGATCTAGCATGCTGCAGGTAGTAGAAATTTAGCAATATCCCGGTATGCCCTGCAGGCATTACCGTTCCGAAGCACGTCTTGGTATTGTGAGTATTCAACTTTTTTTGGCAAACTAGAGCTGGAGCTACATGTGGATGAGTATGCTCGCGAACCAAGTCTCAAATTATCAAATCTGTAATTGACTTCTTCCACTTCTCGTAGTCATTCAAGTGTATATGGTAAACAAGTAGGTAATGAGCATTCAACTCTGGGATGAAATATATGGTAGACTAAGCAACTCTTATGAGCAACCACTCAAGAGAGACATCTTCTTTTTCTTTGAAAGGATCTGGATCCCACTATTGCATGTTCTGTTTCGCTAAGCTTCTAAAGCAATTCCCAACATTGCTGGTCATCACTTTTGTCTTATCATTTGTTGGTGGGTACACTGCTGAATTGACTATATTAGACAAATAACTTTATATGATCTTCCAGAAGTAGCTCAAGTCTTCTCATTTCTAATAATATACTGAACCTCCTTGAGTATGGGCAACTCAGGAGATAGGCTATATCTGAAGTGGCCCTATGTTTAGTATTGACACCTCAAACTCATAGCTCTTTTGGACCTCCAATCCCAATGTTGTTGATGTTCCTCAGTAGTTTGCAAAAATGTAGTTTGAGGCATCACAACCTCATACTTTGTATGAATGCCCATTTCCTCAATCTCATTACCGTCTTGTACCATCAAGGTTAGTTTAGCCGGAGTCTCTTTTCTCTGCCAGTTGGGAAATTTTTCCTTTCTCGCCTGCTAGAAGATAATAATCCTTTATGAAATCTTCATCCTCTTTTGAATCACTGTGTCTTAATTCAACTGCTATCCTATCAGTGAAATAAAACATTGAAGGTGCAAAAGGCTAGTCAGCTGAAACTTTTTCCTCAATATTGTGAGCTTTAAGAATCCCACCACATTTAGTGATTAAGACAAACACCATTTGGTTTTATCATTTGGAATTGAGGTTTTGCTATATATTGAGTATAAACTTATATAGCCAAAAGGTGATAATAATCTTCGATTTCTAAGGTGAGTACAATGATGGGAAAAACTTACATGAAGAAGGATTACCATTTGTTTGAATTACTGAAATAATTGAATAGTCAACCTTTTTTATTATTATATATATTTTTTTAATTGAATATTCAACCTTTAGTAGAATAAGAAGTCGAAAGATGAGTGACAAATTATTTATTCAATTGCTTAATAAAAATATTTTATGCTAGAAATCTTTTCTTGGGAAAAGTTGATGTGGGTAGCTTGGCGATTAGTCAAACTAGGTTTTACTCGAGAATGACCATATATAATCAAAGAGAAAGTCGCCTGTTGCTTCCAAATTTAAAACTTATTCTAGAAAGTAAGTGCCATTGACATGTAGTGAAAATGATTTGAAAATATATTATCCAGTTTTTTTTAATTATAAAAAACAAGCTACAAAAGTTAAATTTTAAAACTACTGAGTTTTGCCATTCTTCTTTCTGCACTTTTTGAAGAAAAACTACATTTTAATAAGAAAAACTTATTCTAGAAAGTAAGTGCCATTGACATGTAGTGAAAATGATTTGAAAATATATTATCCAGTTTTTTTTAATTATAAAAAACAAGCTACAAAAGTTAAATTTTAAAACTACTGGGTTTTGCCATTCTTCTTTCTGCACTTTTTGAAGAAAAACTACATTTTAGTTACTTTACTTCGGAAATAAGTTCTAATCTATTCAACATTTCCGTTAAGTTGTACTTAACAATCTTGAGTGCAGCATGATAAAGCTTCTCTTTTGAAGTGCTTGGGGAATTTATCCTTAAAGTGAGCTTGGGTAATTAACTTGCACCACAAGTTGAATTTGGCGTAATTTCTCCTTGGGAATGACTTGAGAAATTGGTGAACTCAGTTCTTTTGGACGATCTTGGAAAAAGCTTATCTTGCTAAAAATGGAGAAATATGAAAAATTTTAAAGAATTTTGGTCTAAAATTTATGAATCAGCTTTCAACTTGAAGGTAACTAACTTTAAGATAAAGTTTTTATATTAGCAAATTAGGTCAACATTATAGAAGAAAATATTTTCTAAATGAGTATTTGGTTAATTAAATGAAAGATGGATTAAATTAATCTTGTGATCAGAGTGTTCTTGAGTTTTGTTCATGTTTAAAAATCATAAGATTATGTTATATGGGAAAGCTAAGACCCTGTAACCTCTCTGTAACTTAAGTTCCGCGCTTCTGTTTTATATATTTGTAGGTTACAGGGAAGTTACAGGGGGGTTATTTATAAGTTATAGGGGAGTATAACCGAGATATAACTCCCCAATACCCTCCCTGTAACCTCCTAACGTACGCAACTCTACGTACGTCTTCTGCACGCAAATATTTTTCCTACAGTAGACACATAATATGCACTCAACAAACTTGTTATTTTTACATAATTAAACATGAGCTTCATTAAATAGTAAAGAGATGTAAATAACATCTTTTGCATTTTAGATATCTTTAATCTTACAAGTTATAAATTGCAAGATCTTGCACATGCAAGCAAACGCTGCCCTTCACGTAATAGAGTGATAAGTAGTATTGGTCTAGGGTAAAGCTTTTCGTAGACGACTATACAATTAAATGTTAAGACATAAGGTTTGTATAAAAGTTTTCTCTTACATTACCGTGGACTTATCTTAATATTCTACTAGAAAAATTTTTATGTATTAGCATAATCATTATTCATCTTACATGTAAAAACTTAGAGAATAATAAAAGATAAAATATAGAAGTTATGTTATAAAAATTGGTTTAAATGTAAAAACATAGAGAACTGGAAAAAATATCAAACCACCTGCAGGAGTCTAAAAGATCAATATGTGACGTTGAAAATTCTGCTTTTAGTGATTTTTATAATAGATTAGATACTAAAGAGGATGAAAAATATATGTATAAACTAGCCAAACAAAGAGAAAAGAAAAGTAAAGATTTAACTCAAATAAAGTGTATTAAAGATGAAAATTAAAAAGTATTTTTCTTAGAAAAAGATGTTCAACATAGGTGGGTGAGTTATTTTGATAAACCTTTTAACGAAGTTTCTGAAAGTACGATCGACCTCAGTGATCTTAATATTGTTAATAATAATAATGCGTTTCATTTTACTGTCGCATTAGTAAAAAAAAAAGTTGAGGAGGCTTTAAAGAAAACCAATGGTGGAAAATCTGTAGGACTTGATGATTTCCCCATTGAAGTGTGGAATTATTTAGGAGATTTGGGAGTTCGGCTTACTAAACTCTTTAATATTATTTTAAAAACTAAAAAGATGCCTGAGGAGTGGAGGAAGAGTATTTTGGTCCCCATTTTTAAGAATAAGGTGATGCACAAGAGTGTGCTAATATAGAGGTATTAAATTTATGAGTCGTACTTTAAAATTATGGGAGAGGGTAATTGAACATAGATTAAGACGTATTACAAATATTTCTCATAAGCAATTTGGATTTATGTTGGGCAGTTTACTACGGAAGCTATACATTTATTGAGATGTTAGATGGAGAAGTTCAAAGATAATAACGAAGATCTACATTTGATTTTTATTATTTTAGAAAAGCTTATGATAAGGTTCCAAGAGATATCATTTGGAGAGTTCTCGAGAAAAAAAGTGTTGATATGATTTATATTCAAGTCATTTAAGATATGTATAATAGAGCTGTTACTTGTGTTCGAACTGAAGGATGATTGACCAAATATTTTCTTTTTTCTGTTGGACTTAGGGTCTATTTGGGCCATTGCGAATTTTCAAACTCGTAATTCATATGCTTCGTAGAAATGCTACATGAAGCGATTGCGAGGTAAATTACTGCTTGTTTAGTGCAGTATGTGAAACTAAGTATCAGGCAATTGTTTCGGAAAAATGACCATTCTCCCCATGTTTGGTAGAACTGTTTAAAAGGAGACTGTAACAAAAATATTTTTGAAACTTCAGAAACATAAAATCATTTAAAAATAGAACAAAAAGTTCAGATGCACCACTCGCTTAACAGTGAACCCCGAAAGTGCTAAAAAATTTTGTTTGGAATAATTACACATATGCAACACATTCTTATGTATTTACATATCTAACACACAAACTTTAAAATAAACATCTCTTGAAATACTCAACAATAGTCGCATGTAAAATACTCAATAATTCATCCATGCATTACAGTGGATACCGATAGTGATGATGAGGATCAAACCATGAACATCTCTTGAAACTTTAATAAACAGCAGCAGCTATATCACACTTCCTGTAGTTTCCAATAAGAATCCTTCGCAAAAACAAGATTCTTTTCAAGGTCTTATTAGCAAATCCAGGCCTCATGACTTCAGCTCACCCTTCATGCCTAGTCTGCAAACAAAATTTTCTCACGGTTCTTCCAAATTAATCAAATATTAACAATTTCAGAAAGAAAATTTTAAAAACTACCAATTGTCAAATCAAACTTACATATAGATTATGAACCCTTCATGCCAAGATCCCCAAAACATCTCTTTATAGATTATGAACCGCAATTGAAGGACTGCTTAGAGATCTTGGCATCTGATTGAGATTTACAGTAAAAGATTCAAATATCGAAGATGTTTCAAGTTTTCAATAGCCTCACATATCTTGCTCTGCCATGGAGAGCATATGAACAACCAATGAATCTTTCTCGATGCTTCAAAAATTTCAATAAAACATGGACATGTCTTTTAATGGTAAAAACAAGTGATCATTCTCAACACTTCCAGGCAACAAATCATCAGAGCAAGATCCCCAAACCATTTTTTCATAGATTATGAACCGCAAATAAAGGATTGCTTAGAGATCTTGGCATCTGATTGAGATTTACAGTAAGATTCAAACATCGAAGAAGTGTCAAGTTTTCAATAGCCTTTCAATAGCCTTGGAGAACTTAGCATTCTAAACGCTTCCAGATTTTCAGTTTTAACAAAAAAGTTTCGAACATTTTTAGTAATTTTAGAGGATACAACATTATCACCCACAAATGTCAAGAATGCTCCTTCATGTCTTAAAGATTTTACTAATCATACAAACAATAAATAAAATATCCAAATACCCAATAAGATTTTCTAAATAAAACATCCAAATCTTGTTTTCTTCTTTTGCAAACACTTCTCAAACTACCAAAGTGTGGAAGCAACGGTTGCCAAGAACAAAATTCTGTGGCCGTCCAAGCCGCTTCACATTTGGTAGGTTATAATAAGCATTCCATTCAACAACACAAAAAATTTATTCATCCTTTACATGATATCATAAACATTTACAAGTAAGCTTTCAGAGATTGCGAATCTCATTCATTTTATTTATATAAAAGTTTTTTAAATTAACACTAATTAAAAAACCGATGAGATCTCTTCAATTTAATGATCCATATATGTAAAACAAAATAGATGGATGGCATGCATGTCAGAGACAAATTGACACCAAATCTATTGCAAATTGTACTCGTCTAATTAGATATAGGTCAACACCTTATTAATTCTACTCTGCCAAATTCTATCACCACCCGTTGTCTTCCTCATTTTATAATCAACACAAATTTGCCAAATGAATAATACCATCTTCGAGCCACCATCCTTATTAAGGAAGGAGATAAAGAAGAAGCCAATCATAAGCATTCCAAGATATCAGAGAATTAAAGATAAAGAGGGTGAAAGGAAATAACTGTTGGTGCCTGGAAATGAAGTAGCGGGCTATTCAGTTTAGATATATTTCCTAAAGATTGATTGGCCTTATTTTCTATATAGTTAGGTTCTTTGATTTGAGTAAGAATCGAACCAAGTTGGCCAATGTAACATCACTTACAATCTATATTTTTGAATTCACAACAAGCTTAGAAGATCCATTACCAAGAAACACTGAATGAGTAACAGATTCATGATGTAGATGCTACAAAAACCAATTTCAAATCCCACCTGAAAGGTCTGATGTGATTTCAAATATATCATCATACATGGGCACCAGACAATCCCAAAGATCAAACTGTCAAACATGAAATCAGAAATCGACTCTTCTTTTTAATATCCATGCATCGATTCTCAAGCAGAGTACTTATTTTTAATAGAATAATCCTTATAAATTTTACACATATGAAGAGCGCACGACTCTGTAGCTAGAGAGAAAGAGAGATGGAGAGTGAGGGAGGGAGGGAGATCCACTTTAAGCCCAAATTCTACCATTTTTCGTAAACTCACCAATTCCAAATCTGAAATCAAACATCTAAGAAGAAGCATTCGCATAGGATAAAAAATTATTACTGCAGGGAACCGAGGAGGAACAGGACGGAGAAAGAGGGCAGGGCTTGGTTTCGGCGAAGACGAAGAGAAACGTGAGCAACACAAGAGAAGACGAAGGAGGGGGGCTTGGATCGCAGCGCTTGCTTTCGCATAACAAGCCGAACGAACGCTGCGAAGAAACCTTAAGCGGAATCAGATCGAGGGCAACTGGGGTAAAAATCTACTGCGGAACGCCGGCCGCGGGGTCGATCCCGCGGCCCGCTTTTTGCCAAATTGCTCCCAGCTTCGCGGTCGAAGCTTGTCCGCCGCTCCCCCCAAACGATTAAACTTCGTGGTGGGGTGCCGCGAAGCTGGTCTGCCGCGCTCCCAAACAAACCCTAAATCAGGGATTGGCTTTAAGCCTATATCTTTTTTGCTTTTGTTATTGATGGGTCTTATTGGACATTTACAGGAGGATGTACCTTTGTCTATGTTTTTTGCTGATGATATCCTTCTCGTGGATAAGACTAGAGAAAAAGCCCAGGAAAAACTTGATTTATGGAGGTTTACATTGGAGTCTAAAGGCCTTCATTTGGGTAGAAATAAAACTGAATATATAGAATGTAATTTTAGTGGTAGTAGCACTAGTGACAGAAGTGTAACTTTGGGTGATCAAATTATTAAAAGGTGTGAACGATTTAGATATCTCAAGATATGTTGTTCAAGGTGACAGAGATATTGATGGGGATGTTAATAGTAGAATTCAAGCTGGATGGTTGAAGTGAAGGAATGCTTCGGGCCTTTTGTGTGATAGAAAAGTACCGCTTAGACTGAAAGGAAAATTTTATAAGACGGTGGTGAGATCTGCAATGCTCTATGGC
This sequence comes from Papilionanthe hookeriana x Papilionanthe teres, assembly GCA_022702705.1. Classification (NCBI taxonomy): domain Eukaryota; kingdom Viridiplantae; phylum Streptophyta; class Magnoliopsida; order Asparagales; family Orchidaceae; genus Papilionanthe; species Papilionanthe hookeriana x Papilionanthe teres. The sequence continues at coordinate 109,009,204 of CM040425.1, read as the reverse complement.
GCTGAATGTTGGCCTTTAAAAGAGAAGCATAATACTAAGTTAAGTGTTGCTGAGATGGGAATGATTAGGTGGATGAGTGGCTTTACCCTTAGAGACAAGATGCAAAATGAATATATTCGTGATAGGGTTGGTGTAGCTCCTTTGACGGACAAAATTAGAGAGAGTCGTCTTAGATGGTTTGGTCACATTAAACGTCGACCATCTGATGATCCGATTAGGAGAGTAGATATTTTAGATTCGACTTATGTTAAGAAAGGCAGAGGTAGACCTAAGAAGACTTGGGCTTATTGTATAAAAAATGATCTTAATTTATTAAAACTAAATGAAAATATGACACTAAATAGAACGCAATGGAGAAAAAGGATTCATATAGCCGACCCCACGTAGTGGGACAAAGGCTTTCTTTTTGTTGTTGTTGTTATTATTATTCATCTTACATCTTTATTTGAGTCGTTCTTTTACACCCGGCTCAATAGCTCTGAAAAGGAACAGTTATTCGTTTACAATATACAAACACAAGTGTTCAATAAAAAATTAAATATCAAGGTAAAAGAAAAAACAGTGGCAAGAAAATCATTCTTTGATGAAAAGTTTTTCAAGTGCTTGATTGGACAAGAATAAAGGAAAAGGTACTAAAGAACATACAAATTTTCAAAACCTGGCCTTAAGGTATGTTACTGCTTCCTTTATCTTCAATGGAGGTTTCAGAGGATTTCATATTAATCACAAGCACGTACAAATTTCAGATGATTGAATTTCGCCTCTAAGAGACATGACTCAACAAACTTCAGCGAACGTTGTTTTCTTCTGCCATAAAACTTGGAGGGCAATATCTTTAGATATTCTGTAGATTTAATAAATGTTGACAATTGATTCCAAATGGATGTTTTTTTCTCAGTTTATGAAGTTTTATAACATTTTTCAACTAGACATTCTTTCTTAACTGTTGAATGTAGATAATAAAACCTTGACATTCTTCTTCTTTGGTTAGAAAATGATGGTTGGTTGGTTTTGAAGGAAAAGATTGAGGAAAAGAGAAAAAAACTAGAGAGAGTGAGGGAGAGAGATTGCTTTGTTCTTTCACTTTTAGCAGTAGTAAATTCCTTTGATGCAGTAAAAGTGGTGTGGAACACGTGCGACGAAGCTAAAATCAAGCTTGGTTATGCCTGAAAATCCTTGTGATGTGAACAAAAATTGTTTCTCAAATTTTTTTGCTATCTTCTCCATGTCTCTTAATTTATTGTTTAGTCTTTTATTATTCTTCTTGAACCTAAAGGGTTGCTGTACTCTTATCTATAATAGTAGAAATATTTCTATGCGTGTATATGTAGGCAAGCGAATTTTATTGAACCATGTAAATTTTCTCCTCTAATTTTGGTTTTGTGCAGCTTTCTTTCTGTCCTCAGCTATTGTTTTTGTGCAATTATTTTAACACTATCGGATGTTACTTGAGCTGAACTCAATTTTAGATACAATATAAACTTTCTAAACATTTGAATGATGGAAATTTATTCAGTCTTGCTAAAACCTTAAACTTTTTACTAATAAACTTCCACCAAGAGAACTTTAATTGATATTGTTTTTATTCTTGTTTTAGACCATAAAAGTTTACAGGAGGTCAAATGGAATCACATGTAAAGAAGTTGCAAGCAAATCATGCCAAGAAAATCATGCATCCGGTGGAAACTTTGCTGTGTGTCAGTGCACTTCATCGATTAATGCTACCATTGAACAAAACAGGGATTTGAAAAGTTTTATGCGTCAAAATGATTCAGGATGCAGCAGTTCCCAGGATCATTCCTTAATTGATCAATGTTCCAGCCATTCAAGCTGCTTGCATTGTCCTTGTACTTTCATTCCAGATAGAACTGGCTTTAGAGCAAGCAAAGTCAGTACATCAGGAAATAATGTTTCTTCTGGACATGATGGCTCTTTGGGTAATAGTAATGGAAGCAGGGAAAATATTAGATTGGAAAATAATCATGATAATGATAGAAGCAATGTACACGTTGAAGCTAGCTTAGAAGAACATTCCCATCAAAATCTTCAGGAAACTGACACCATTGATATTATGAACCATTATAGACGCCAGGGACCCTCATTTCCTATGGAAGGAAGTATGCGATTTAGCAGAACACGCAGTGTTGGACGGCTCCGTGACAGAGTTCTTCGGAGAAGCACATTATCTGAGGATTTATTTGGGGCTTTGCTTTTAGAAGAGAGGTCGCTAATAAGGTCCAACAGTCAGGTCTTCAATAGGCAAGCTATCCCCAGGACGTCAAGTTCTACTCGGGCTAATGAAGCACTGCAGTCTTCACATGTGGATGGTTCTACTGGAAGTGGCCAGCTTCATACCGCGGGAGCTTCACGGATTAGAGACATTGGAAATCATGATTTGTTGGAGCATAGGTCAGCTTTTCTGGAGAGAAGAAGGAGAATAAGATCCCAGGTAGCTAACTTACACATCACTTTTGTGATTTGTACAAGCTTCTGTAAAGTGATTTCAAATGGCAGGTTCGAGTCCTTCAGAGGCTGGGGAGCCGGTTTGAGAACCTATCAGGCCATGATAGATCCTGCATTTTAACTGGACAGCATAGAACAGGACAGTGCACTTGCAGATCAAGTAACAGGACTTCCCATCATAACAATGACACAAGTAATTCTTCCAGCATTTCAAGAATTGTCATGCTAGCTGAGGCACTTTTTGAGGTAAAGACGGGTTTCATATTGAGTATTTTTCGTAAATATGGAAAGGCAGGGTACAAAATACTACTGGAAATTTGAAGTTAAAATATGTACATTTTTTTTTACTTACTATAAGATACGGGAAACGATTTTTTTCCCTAAAATAATTCTGCTATACTTGTTTAGTTCTAATACAATAGTCGAATTTACTAAATTTGCTCTGTAACACTTAAAGGGTGTCATTTTTTTAATGCCAAATCAATCATGTAGGTTTTGGTTGAAATCCACCAGCAATCTGCTGTTCTTTCTTCCAGACAATCCATTTCCTCTCTTGGATCTGTTCCTGCACCGAAAGAGGCTGTGGATAACATTCCGTTGAAAGTTTTTGTGAAATCAAAATCACACTTGAATCAGGAGGTTCCACAGTGAGTATATCTTTTACAGGCTCACTTGTTTCATAGTTTTTTCTATTTGTCTTGAAAAGGCTTATAATATGCTTTAATTCTGATCATATTTTTCTACATAGGTTAACTAATTTGTCTTAACAGTCAAATTAATTAATTTCTTGTTGTCCCGCTTTTGAAGTTTCTTTAGACAGATGTCGCATGATTGTACTTTTATCAATGAGATGTGCTAATATGCATTTATATTTTGTTTAATCTAATTTGGCAGATGCTACATCTGCCTTGTGGAATATGAAGATGGAGAATTTATCAGGAAACTACCATGCCAGCATGAATTTCACCAGACATGTGTTGATAAGTGGCTGAAAGAGATCCACAGGTCTGTATTTCGTTTGATTCCACAAAACTTTCAAGTGACCATCATCCTAGTGCTCTTCAAATAAAAAGTTAGCTACTTCACCCTTTAAATGTGGTGATTTAACAAATTTAAGTGACGTAGTTCTTCAATTTAATTTTCTTCCTTTTACAAAATTTAAGAGTATAGCTGTACAGAATAAACATCAATTCACAATAGACCCCTTATTTATAGATTTAAGATCTAGAGTCTTGATCTACGCAGGAAAAGTTATAGAATAAGCAATACGTAGACAAGAGACTAAGGAATACAAGAGGCTATTTGTTTTAATATAAGCTTGGGAGGTCGCTAAAGAGGTTGATGGGTCTCTTGATAACTTCGTACGCATTTATTATTGTAGGTAGCCGTCTTGGTCTTGTCGGCCTATGAATATTAGTTTATATCAAGTTGAAGTTATTATGGAGCCTTATTGGATGTTCCCTTTGGATGAGCTTGTGGGATTGCCTTGCTGTTGGCAAGTTGAAGCCTAGAGCTCGACTAGTTAAGCCCTCATTCTGGGTCCGACTGGCATAGTACCTCCATTAAACTCACTGCTTGAATTTGTACAAGTCTGTGTGGGTGACATGGCATTGAGTCTAGCGGAATGAACTTGCATCCTTTATTCTTGATTTAGGGATGGTTTGCCTTAACATCTAGTTCAAAGATTCCCCTACCTCTTTGAAAAATGACTGCAAGCTGAACAAGAGAATGAGATTTTGATTGCCACTTTTACGTTGAGTACATACCTAATTTATCATTATGTTTGAATTGGTGCAGTTGGCATCGCCTTAGCTTTTGTATCGACCTGTAAAGAGCCATTGGTACTATTTTCTTGCATTTATTATTCTTGGGAAGTTTAAGTAAATATATTTTAGAAAATTTGGCATGCATTTCTATTGAAAAGACCGAACCCTTAAGTTCTCTCTGAGATCCCCTATTTATAGATATAAGATCTAGGGTCTCGAGCACTATAGGAGAAGTTACGAAATAAGCAATACATAGAAAAGAGACTTGAGGAATACAAGAGGCTATTTGTCTTAATATAAGCTTTGGTGGTTGTTGAAGAGGTTAATTGATCTTGATAACATCATACAAATTTATGATTGCAGTCAGCTATCCTGGTCCTGTTAGACTATAAATGTTAGTTTATGTGAAGTTGAAGTCATTTTGGAGCCTCAGTGGATGTTCTCTTTGAATGGGCGTGTCGGCTTGCCTTGTTGTTGGCAGGCTGAAGCCTAGAGCTTGTCTAGTTGAGCTCGCATTCTTGATCCAACTAGCAAGGTACCTTCATTAAACTCTGTGGGTGAGTTTGTAAAAGTATGTTTGGTTGACATGATATTGAGTCTGTCCCAATAAACCTGCATCCTTTATTATTTATTTAGAGATGGTTTGCATTATAAGTGTACATCTAGTTCGCTGATTCTCTGACCTCTTTGAAAAAAGACTGCGAGATAAACAATAGAATGACATTTCGATTTCCACTTTTATGTTGAGTTCATATCTTATTCATCATTATGTTTGAATCGGTGTCTGTAGCATCGACATAGGTTTGTATTTGGCCTGCAAAGGGCCATTAGTACAATCTTATTGCATTTATTATTCTTGGGAAGTGTAAGTAAATGTATTTAAAAGAAGTTAGCATGCATTTCTATTTAACTTTGATGTGTTTGTCATTTTATCTATGTTAGCGTAAGTTCTACATAGTTCTCATCCCTTCGCTTGCAGAGGTTTTCACATTGTAAGTCCCTCCTTTCGTTGTTGCTTGGTATTTTGTAGTCTATGGATCATGTACAAGATAGTTTTTGACATTGCTAATGATAATGTTATGGCCATGATGCTGGGAGCCAAAAGTCGGTTGTTGTGGAGAGGAGAAAGAAAAAGAGAGTCGTTACAGGTCCTTCTAAGGTAAAATAGGTGAAAGTGGTTTCCATGATGGATTGGGAGGCTATTTAACGATCTCATTAGATAAGGATGCAATAGAATTCAAGTTGGTTAGTTTATAGATTGGTTTACAAATCAATCTCCGACGGTTTTTCTTTTTTCCCTTTGTTTGAAGGTTGCTAGGACAATGAGGTTTACATGACATCCAAGTCCCTTTTTTGCTGTAGAGGTGTCATCAGATAAGCTCTATAGCATATATTTCAAATATGACCAATAAATTTATGAAGTTGTTAAATCATGAGTAAGTTGTAGTATCAATCTACATGAGCTAGTGTTCAGATTATTTTATGCATTTGATTTAGAGGAAATCAATAGCGTTATTATAAATTAGTAGTAAAAGTACTCATCTCGTTCTTTTGATGACAAATCTTTTTCTTCCGCTATCACTTCTCTTGTAATTGAGTACCAAACTCTTAAATGTAAACGATTGCAGTCATTTATTTCTATTTACTTATATTACAAAATAACATATTTCTTTTATTCAATTCCACAAGTTTAATTAACCCTTACTCTTAATAATGTAAATCATAATTAGTGTTTATCATTTGAAATTGGATTATTCACCATTTCAAGATAGTATTAAAATTTTCCTTGTTTTATTCTTATTATAGAACCATATTTAAGTATTTTGATATTTACTTCTACTGATATTTGATCTTATTTTGTCTTTAATTTAATATGGAGATATTTGTAAATTATCCATATTGAATATATTATAATAGCATCATTTTCAACCATCATATTTTAAAATATTTTTTTCTTTTACATAACATCTTATAGTTATCTAGGTTGAACTATTTATTTTCTTTAATTTTCTTTGCTCAAATTAAGTATTTTTCTTTTATTCATTTAAAAATTATCTTCAAATTTAACTTCTAATATATAATATTTTTTAATAAACTATTGGATTTGATATTATTGTGTTGAAATCATATATGAATTATGAATTAATAATTTAAATACAATTTATCTTAATTCGATTGGCCTTTCAGTTCTAACTAGAGTTCTGCATGATGTCACCAAAAGTACATTTTAGTGAGTTCAGATTCATTTTAAATATTTCTAGAATAGCGAACATTTATTAAGGTCCTCAATATATGTTGTGGGCTTTTAATTACCTAAAATTTTATATTTCTCTCTTTATTTTAGAAGATATGGTCCATGGCCTTTTGGTAAATTGTCTTCACATTTTTTAGACTAAATGCCATGACACTATAGCAGTATAATCAATCACTTTTGATAAGGGACAACTTTTCAATGCTTGTGAGATGCATTTATATTTGATGATAGCCTGATAAAGCATCCAAAAAGAATATCATTGGATGATCGTTGTGGAATCGACTATAGCATCAATTCGCAATAGTGGGTATCTATTTTTAGGTCCAAAAAAATTTTAATTTGTGAAGTCGATGCACTTCTGCTACTTTTCATTTGACTTGGATACCCTTACTACATTGAAAATTTAGTTTAGATATTGTACTTTTCTAAAAAAATTACATCAAGTAACTTCTATAATTTCTCACATTTTGGACCGGCCAAGGTGGCTACCATAGATCTGATATTCTGTTTGATTAGTTTGACCTTTTTATCCACTTTTAACTAATGATAAGCAACTTCAACATCAACTTCTAGAATTTCTTTTGGTGCCTATGTGAATATGCTCTGTCAAGATGGCCGAAAACTTATCTTTGTACTTTGCATCAAAGGTTTAACTACTTCAGAAGGTACGACTTGGGTCTTCTCCAATAGTTTTATCTTTGATCTTTTCTTAGGTCTTCTCTAATAGATATATCTTTGATCTTTTCTTGAGTCTCTAGGTTAGTTTTGGTTTGTACTTTCGCATTTGTAATATATTCCTAACTTTTGCCCATGGCCTATAGTAGCAAATTTTTAATTGGTGTAAGTCGCCTTAGACTGTGACTACTCTTCCAAATGATAATTTTACTATCACATGTATGTAAAGATGACTGCTTAAGGGAGACTAAGTGATTGGAGGCTGCTTCTACTTGTCTTATAGGAGCCCTATATTTTTCCCTAGTCTTCCCACAAGTGTTTTTGGGAGAAAGCTTCTAGTTTTTTTTTCGAGAATTTTGGAAAGTTGGAGAGGGAGAAACTTGAGTACTTGTACGTGGGATGGAGAACGTTCACTATAAAAAGAGGATTGCTACGTACTTTGAGGATAGTTCAACTCCATTTTGGGTTTCTGTGTTTGTTTATTTGTTTTCTTAAATTCAATGGATCTTTTCGTGTTTTCTTGTACCATGCATAGTAGGTAAGTTCTTTTAAAATGGGGGTCGGCTACATGAATCCTTTTTCTCCATTGCGTCCTATTCAGTGTCAAATTTTCGTTTAATTCTAATAAATTAAGATCATTTTTTATGCAATAAGCCCAAGTTTTCCTAGGTCTACCTCTTCCTTTCTCAACATCAGTTGTATCTAAAACATCTACTCTTCTAATCGGATCATCAGGTGGTCGATGTTTAATGTGACCAAACCATTCAAGGCAACTCTCTAATTTTATCCGTCACTGGTGCAACACCAACCTTATTACGGATATATTCATTTCGCATTTTGTCTCTAAATGTATAGCCACTCATCCACCTAATCATTCTCATTTCAGCAACACTTAACTTAGCATTTTGCTTCTCTTTTAAAGGCCAACATTCAACACCATAGAGCATTGCAGGTCTCACCACCATCTTATAAAAATTTCCTTTCAGTCTAAGCGGTACTTTTCTATCACACAATAGGCCGGATGCATTCCTCCACTTCAACCAACCAACCTGAATTCTAGTATTAACATCCCCATCTATATCACCATCGCTTTGAACAATGGACCCAAGATATCTAAATCGTTCACACCTTTTAATAATTTGATCACCCAAAGTTACACTTCTGTCACTAGAGCTACTATTACTAAAATTACATTCCATGTATTTAGTTTTAGTTCTACTCAAACGAAGACCTTTAGACTCCAATGTAGACCTCCATAATTCAAGTTTTCCTGGGCTTTTTCTCTCGTTTTATCCACGAGGAGGATATCATCAGCAAGAAGCATACACCAAGGCTCCTAGAAATGTTCTTTGGAGAGTCCTTGAGAAGAAACGTGTTGATATGACTTATATTCAAGTCATTAAATGCCCAGTAAAACCATCCATAAATAAACGCATACACTAAGGTACATCCTCTTGTACATGCCCAGTAAGACCATCCATAAATAAAGTAAAATAATGTGGGCTTATAGCCGATCCCTGATGTAAACCAACAGAAATAGTAAAATATTTGGTCAATCCTCCTTCAGCTCTAGTATACGTATCTATAATGACTTAATTATGTTTATTAATTTTTTTGTCCAGGAGTTTTTTCTTGACATTTTTGTATGTTTTTATTTGATTTATGTTTGACGTGTTAAATTTTTCATCATAAGTAATTTCTAATCTAACCAGTTAGACAGTTAAAACTCCTTGTGATTTAAAACTTCTAACTATTGACTATAAGAACAAATAGTTTAATAAAGTCACTTGATGGAATAAACATATTGTCAGTATGAGATGACAATCTTGTAGAACACCCAAGCTAACCGTGTCAGAGGAGAGATTCGTATCAATTGGAGAAAAGAAGGGGGCCACCAGTATTTCTAAATCAGTCCCAGCCAAGAAATACTTCAAGCGTTTTGGTTTTGGGCATAGTGCTTTTGATTACCAAAACAGAATACTAATATCTTTTATTGAGAAGAGTGCGGTAGAGGAGATAGAGGGTGAAGGCCCAAAGGAGGAGAATGGAGACGTGTACCAACTACCCATAGATGAGGGAGAGATGATTATGATTCAAAGAGTATCTCAGATTGAGCTTACGAGAGAGCAATAGTGGCTCTGCCGCAACATATTCGTGCTCAATATACATTGAAGGAAGAAATGTGCAGGCTAATTTTTATGTAGATATTGTGAAAATGTAGTTTCTATACAAATAGTGGACAATTGAGCCTCACCACTCGTAAGTATTCTCAACCAGATTCCCTAACTTGGTTGAAGAAGGGGAATGAGAGCAGGGTTGCAGGAGCTGCCTCATGGAATTTTTTTATTAGAGATAAGTTCTAGGAGCATATGTTGTGTAATGTAGTACTTATGGATGCTTGCCACATCCTATTATGTTGTCTTTGAGGGTATGATCGTTGCACAAATCATGATAGCCATAAGAATATATATTTTTTCATAAAGACAAGAAGCACATTGTACGCTTACCTTGGAAGGAGTTCAGGATATATGAAAATGTGGTGACACGAAATATATTTTTGTAAGCCATGAGAAGAACACCTACATAACTAGCATTTATTGTCCCAAAAGAGAGATAGGTTTGAGGAGCAGATACTTAGAAAAGTGAGAATCCCTATTAAGTGGATTTCATGATTTTTGGAAGCACAATCTACCTCCTAAGTTGCTATTGCTTAGGGAGGTTCAATATGTCATCAGTTCAGATAAATATGATAACCTTTTGAGCTATTTTTTGGAAAACTAGTCAAATAAATTGAGTGGTAAGTTTTAATTTAGCTCAGCAGTGCACCCAAGGGCAAATGGCCAGATAGGAGTGGTGAATTCCAGCTTTGGAAATCTTCTTATATATTGTGTAGGAAAGAACTTCCTAAAATCCAGATCCTTTCAAAGAAGAAGAAACCTATCAGGGAAGATGATGCGGGAGCTTGTTGGAACTGTAGAACGGAAATTTCACAACTTGCGATTGTGGGATTCCATATCATGAAAACGACGCTTCCTGTGACCGTAGGATTGACAGTCTGCCGAAGTCCTTCCGATTTTAACTTTTATTTTTCTCGATTTTTTTTATTTTTTTATTTCTAGTTAGATTATTTCTATTAGAAGAATATTTATGTGTGTGTGTGCCTTTCTTTTATTTGGAGACTTTTGTCTATTGTCATTGCGTTTAGAGTGTTTTATGCTTTCCAGAGTGCTGTATTTATTTATTTTTTTGGTTGCATGTGGTATATTGTGCAAGGATAGGTGGTGTACTCTCCTCGACCTCCATACCGCGTCGATTCATCATCTGCCTGTTTCAACCAATAGAATAACCCATCGACGCCAAATCTGCTATCTAATAGTAAATTTCGCCTCCTAACCCTTTCAAACCTCTCATATGTCCCTTCCATTGCTTTCCCATAATAGCATCCCTGCTAAAACTACTTTTGAACATCTTCTAGGAGCCTTAGAACGGTATCGAGGTGATATATAAATATTTTTGTATGATGGTCCTAAGAATCGCCATCAATGACTAACAACAAATTTGATGATCAGTGTTATGAAATTCTCTAGGATGCCGATACTTCTTGGTATCAATTTAATCTTAGTTGTCCAAAATGTGTAGATAAGAGTCTATTTACAGATTTTGGTTGGCAAATTTCTTCCTTTTTTTGCCAGCCTACCAAATCTTTCATGCATTAGATGATCCATTTCATGACCTCCCTTGACTGCAGAAGGACACCAAACAATCCCACTTCGGCTTGCTGAAGCTGCTAGTTAAGGGTTGTCATTAACTGCCACGAATGACTCCAATCTAAGAACAAAATATATCATTTGAAGTTCTCAATGCCATGAGTTATGAATCAAAATTTTAATTGTCGGGTCATCCAATATGATCCCAGGAATATTCTTGGATCAAACTTTGGGTGATTAAAATTTTGATGACAACTTTGCTTTTTGTGCCCAAGTAGTGTGAACTCTTTTAAGTGCAATCTATTGCTGTAAATGGCTTGTAAATCAGAGGCTAATCTTTGGAAAATACAGTGTATATGGATGAAAGCTGTCAAAGTAGTGTGAAGTGCATCATGATTTATGTCATTTGATCTTAATGATGAGATCTATAGTTTTAATGAGAAACGATTTGATGCATGGAATAGCTTTTTAAATTTCAAGGAAAAATTTATAGGGAGGGGACATTGTAATAACCATTAAAATAATAATAATAATAATAATATTATTGTTATTATTATTATTATTAGATAATTTGATTAATACCGTCCGATGTGTGTTCACACCTTGGTTTATTCCATGTCACGAGGCAGGTCGTGACAGGTGCGGCCTAAATGAGAAAGAAGAGAGCAGGGTGGGTTGGTCAATCCCCTTAGTCAAGTCCCAAACATGAATAATTTTTTTATCATTTTTGTAGTGCTGGAATATTCGTGATGATGGAAATTTTTTCATTGTTAAGAATTTGGAGAATGTTTGATCCTTTAAATAAAATTTGGTAGCTTGGGATTCATTCTATGAGTACTTTAGATATGGAATCTGTGTTGGATCATACCGATTAGTTGAAAAAATTATAAAACCCTTTTATGAAAGAACTTTTATTACCCAACACCAATATATATTTAGGGGTATAAACAAGCTAAGTTTGAGCAAGATGAATGACAACCTCGGGGGAGAGCATGGCAAAAAGTGAAGGGTGTATATGTTGGTTAAGTTTTTATAAATGTTATAAATGTTTTTCGAAGTAAAATAGCAATTGTGCTCCTCCACTTTTATCAACGCAAGTATACATATCGTTCGAAGTAATAAAGGGGCTCACAATCGAGTCACTAGATATCGATCCCACGGGGAAGTTAGAGACTTAAGGACTAATTTCAGCAAATGCAATTACTAATCTAGTATACGAAAATAACGAACGCTTATACTAAACTCTATTTCTTAAAGATTAAATAAAAGATTATAATTTCGAAAAGTATCTTTCTACTTGTTAAGAGAATTAAGTGAATAAATAATTAAATTAGTTAGAATTATATTGTGCTTAAATAGGAGCGATTCTTATTCTTTACCGCTTTGGTCGAGTCTGAAGAACGTTAACTAGTCACTATGTTTGGTTACCGAATCTGCGGCTAGGTCGGGAGGATACCGACGCCACTTCGTAAGCTCCACGTTCCCTCGTCCGAGTGCTAACATCTACACTTCGACTCCCAAACGATAGGATCAAATAGAATATTTTAGTCCGTCACACTAAAATGCTCAATTCTACGTCCGATAATTAATATTTCCCTGTTATTTGCACCCTCCTTCCAAGACACTTGACTCCTGAATCTCGGATGTAATCTTTACTTATAATTGATAATTCAACATATGTTAACAATTCGATTGACCAAATTGAAAGTAAATTAAGATTTAAGTAAAAGATTATCACAATTTTATTTAATATTTTTAAGACTAACCGATTTAATTATTCATTTCACCAAATCTCAACAACGAGGAGAAAAACAAGAAAACTACTCGGAATGCGTGGGAAGAATAACACGAAAACTTGGATTTCATTTAAAGTTATAAAACAATAAACAAAAAAACTTATCTCGAATCTTCTCACAAGTCAGACTCCTGCAAGCTTCTTTGACTTCTTCATCTTCGTACCAACACACTTAATTAAAAAGACTCACCAAGACACTAAATAAAACACTAACTCTTGCTAAAGACACTACTAGAGAACACACTACGATGACAATTTTGGCCTAAATTCGTCTATATTTAAAGAGGAAGGATATATCCAAATGTTGCTTAAGCATCTCTTCAAAAAGCGTCCAGATTCAATGTATTTGGCTTGAACCGACATTCTCGCCGTCGGTGGGCTCGATCTCGCCGTCGGCGGGCTTCTAGAACAATGGCTAACTGCTAAGGCTCGCTGTCGCCGGGCTCGATCTCGCCGTCGGCGGGCTCCTTTATAATATATTCAAAACTTTCGGGAAGATCTCGCCGTCGGCGGCTTATTCCTCGCCTTCGGCGGGATAGTTCAATTTTCATCTATTTTAGTCCTTTTTGTTCCAGATTCGCTCCTTTTTGCTCTTTTTGCTCACATTACCCATAAATCTTCATTCTTGCAATAAAACATTAAAAATACATTTCTTTACAGTGCAATTTCATATAAAATTGGTATAAGTTTCTTAATACATTTTCTTGTGGTCAATGAACATGTATTTGTCTGACTCAATTATATATATATTTTTTATTCGAAATTATGTCTTTTTCGAAATGGTTTTTGTGCTTTGTTCGAAAAAAATGTTTGTATTCATTTATATATCGAATTGGCTCGTTTAAATTAATTAGAAAAATAGATGTAGGGTGTTGGATTTGAACCAATACCATTCTTTATGCAATAAAAGACGCAGTACCGTAGGTCCACACAAGTTATGGTGATTTAAACTTGGACATAATATATAGATAATATTTTTTATATTTAGAACCAAAATTAGTCGATTATGATCGAACAAGGGGTTGTTTGTGCTCAATTCGTTTATAATCCAAATTTAAAAAATTTATTTGTGTTCGACTTGCTTGCTTACGAACGATTTGAACACGATCTACTTAGAGAAATGAACACAAGTTATTCGTAAACAACAAATTTTTTTGATAGCTCTGAATATATGATAGATAAATAAACTTGTGTGGTAACTTATACTTTATCTATCTATTTATCTATCTATCATCTCTATATATATATAGATAGACGGGTAAATAGATGGATATAAATAGTATACGTTGCCACTCAACTTCATTTATCTGTCCTATATTAGTGTTAGATGAATAAAAGCTGTTTCATATAAGCATGAAAAATGATAAGTTTTTTTTTATCTAATTTATCCTATCATTGAAGTTTAAATTCTGCAGCCGGCAGTATTTGCCAGGCAGCATAGCAGTGAATAACTGTATTGACTAAATGCAATTGTCATATTACGTTTTATTTAAAATTACTTGAATATAATATATTATTTGTAAATGTTATTTTTAAATGCTATGAAATCCATGAAATATTGTCTGTGCAATTGAGTACTGCAATATCATACCCTTGAAAATTATAAAACATATATTTTCATGACTATAAATCATTTTTTAAATAATTCTCCTATGAATGCATAACATACATGCTTACTGCTAATTTGTTATGTTTCCTTTTTCCCAGTTTTTAAATATTCTTACATATAGAGTTCTTGCAACCTGTAAATGCTTGATCTTTTTCTGATTTATTATTGTTATTATTGATAGATTTATTGACACATAATTTTCTTAAAATTTTTTGTAGAGTTTGCCCTGTATGTCGAGGAAATGTTTGTAGATGAGGAATCTTAACCACAATGAAGGGGTACTTATGGAAGGATTTGTGAGTGGATAAGCTTGTTCAGATGCAGTAGTGTCCTACCTTAAATTGTACGAGCTTGAATTTTTTGTTTATTTAATTATTAGTTTTTCTGATTCAATGTCGAAGCAACATTCGGCTATGTTGCATGTGTATCTTGGTGTTAAGGTTTTCTTACGAACAACCATGCATTCTTTGCCCGGCAGATAAAACCTTTGGTTTTAACTTATTAATGATTTTAAGTCCTCTTGCTTGAAGGGCCTTTCTGTAGCCCTGCTTAAGCTGGTTTATTATATGTCGAAAAAGGTAAATAAAATATCTGATCTGGATATTTTGCTTTTTCTTTCGGAGGATGGTGTGATTTAAATGCAGAAACATTTGCATGAGCTAGCAGTAGATGGGGGGAAGTTCTGCTATTTTTAAGATTTATTTTGTCTTATGAAATCAAGTGCTCGTGTTCTAGTTTAATTTTATGAGCTTTGGTTTATCTTTTTAATGTTTTGGTGATATGGAATCCAAAATATTAAGGGACATTTACAAGCATACCACACTATTCATATGTGATTAATAATCAACACTTAAAATTTCATTTTTACATCCCAACGCTCAAATTTTCAAATGATGTGGTATCTTTTGAGTAGGAGAAAATATTGCTCCTAATAGTCTGAACATTTTGTGTCCGGATTACAATAATACGGCATCATTTGTAAAGTGGTGGGATTTGGTTTAATGAATTAAAAAATATATAAAAGATTACTTTTTTGCGCGGCCCAGCCTGTTGCATTGAAAAAAAAACAAGTATTATAGTGATATTTTGGTGGTATTCTGGTAATATTCCAGTGGTGTTCTGGTAGTATTCTAGTTGTATTATGATAATATTATGGAGTATTATAGTGATATTTTTTTCGTTTTTTGGTAATGTTCTGCTGGTATTTTGGTGATATTACGATGATATACTTATGATATTCTAAATGTATTATGTTAAATATTTTGATGGTATTCTGGTATTCCTATGATATTCTGGTTGCATATTATGGTATTTTGGTGATATTTTTTTGTATTCTAGTGGTATTTTAGTGATATTTTGGTAGTATATTAGTGATATTGTGATGATATTTTACTTGTATTATGGTGGTATCCTGACAGTATTCTGGTGATATTATGTTCTTCTGATATTCTAGTTGTGTATTAGTGGTATTATGGTGATTTTAATGGTATACTAGTGTTATTCTTGTGATTTTGGTGGTATACTTGTGATATTCTTGTGATATTTTTGTGGTATTCTAAGCACACCACCAGAATGTCACCAAAATATCATCAAAATATCACTAGTATAATATCATAATATCACCAGAATATAACAATAATTTTAGTTTACTGATAGTAATCTAGTGGTATTAAGGTGGTATACTTAAGTATACCACTATAATACCATCAAAATATCACTAGTATACTATGTATCATCATAGTTCTGCTAGAATATCACAAAAATATCATAATAATACAACTAAAAGACCAAAAGTACACCATAAAAATATTACAAGAATGTAATTAAAATATCACCATAATAAAACTAAGATACCACAAGTATACCACTAGTATATTATCAGGATATCACTAGAATGTCATAATAATACTGCTAGAATATTATTAGAATATCGCAAAAATATCTTTATAATACAATAAGAATATCGTTATAATATCATAATGATAGAACTAGAATACAATTAGTATACTACCTGGGTACTAGAGTATTACTGGAATATCATTAAAATATCATCATATTAAAATATCGTTATAATACAATCAAAATAACATTAGAATATCACAAGAATACCATCAGAATATCTCAGGATATAACCAATATCATTATAATACGAATAGAATATCACATGTTTTACATCATAATATCATCAAAAATATCACTAAGATATTACTACAATATTACCTGAAGATCACAAGAATACCATCAGAATATTACTGAAACAACACCAAAATATCATTATAATACAACTTATGTTTTTTTCGAGGCAACATACGTTATTCTGGCCGAACGTGCCAAAAGAAATTTTTTTTATATATATTTTTTTAATTTATGAGACTGGGTTCCATCATTTTATAAATGACGCCGTATTATTAGAATTCGGACACAAAATTGCATTTGGATTATGGACGCAACATAATGGATCAATGCGCTCGATGGACAACTCAATTTTGGCTCAATTTATATTCTATGAAGTTTTTCAAATTATTAAATAAACAAATTTGAATATTTTTTTTTAAAGGCCAAAGGTTAAATGAATCACACTTGAGCATGATTCAATAATTTTATTTATGTTAATAAGTAGATTTATTTATTGTTCAATAAATAATTTGCTATATGCTCTATCATATGGTTGATGATAGTTAATATATTTTATGATATTATGTAAATAAAAATTGATTAAATAAATATTAAATCGAATTTATTTAATTATATAATTGATAATTTTGTATGAAATGTTAAGCACTTGGAAGTATTCATTTAATTAATATAAATAAATAAAGTGCAAGTTAAAATATAAACATATCTGTGGAAGCTTGCCTTGAGCTAGAGCTGAAAGTGAACAATTTATAATATAGTTGAGCCATGTCCAACTTCAGGACATATTTGGCTCGGCTCTATTACAGACCCCCAGTTTTTATTAGAGATGAGATGCTTCTGCTTCACTGGGAAAATTTTTCCATCAGGATTCCGCACGTACCTCTACGTGCGGAGTCCAATTACAGGACGTCGCGTGGCATCCTGCCACGTATGATGCCACGTGGCGTCCGTGGGTCCCACTCAGAAGAGAAAATGATTAAATGAGAAAATTTACGACCTGGCCCGAAACACGGACCGAAATATTTCCCGCCTGTTCCGTTCTGTCAAAATAATTTGCCGCGAAATGGAAGATAGTACTGTTGGATTGCAGGTGAAATTTTTTTTTTTGAGCTCAGGTTCTTCTATTTGCACCTTAGTGTCCAGGGATTAAAAAAAATTTTGCTCTCAATGGACGGTGAAATGCCTGAGGATTGAAACCCCCCATCATTCTCCCTTAATTTCGAAGCAACTGAAGTGAGTACTTGTTATTTTTTGTTTTACTTTACGTTAGTTGGTTTATGGCTTTGATATAGGTTTAGGGAATTTTCTCTAGGGTTTACATTGAAGAAGATGAATTAATATGTTGGTGTTATTACGGTAGTTACGTTTGTATTATTATGGTGTTATTTTGGTGTTATTTTGGTGTTATTTTAGTGTTATTTTGTGTAAGTTGAATAAAATATTGTGTTTAAGGTGTTACTAAGGTGCTGCTGTGAGTTTAGTTTGTTTATGGCTTTGATATAAGTTTAGAGATTTTTCTATAGGGTTTACTTTGAAGAAGATAAATTAATATGTTGGTGTTATTACGGTAGTTATATTTGTATTATTGTGGTGTTATTCTGGTGTTATTTTAGTGTTATTTTGTGTAAGTTGAATAAAATTTTGTGTTTAAGGTGTTACCAAGGTGCTGCTGTGATTTTTAGTTGGTCTATGGCTTTGATATAGGTTTAGGGATTTTTCTATAGGGTTTACTTTAAAGAAGATGAATTAATATGTTGGTGTTATTACGGTAGTTACGTTTGTATTATTGTGGTGTTATTCTGGTGTTATTTTAGTGTTATTTTGTGTAAGTTGAATAAAATTTTGTGTTTAAGGTGTTACCAAGGTGCTGCTGTAATTTTTAGTTGGTCTATGGCTTTCATATATGTTTAGAGATTTTTCTATAGGGTTTACTTTGAAGAAGATGAATTAATATGTTGGTGTTATTACGGTAGTTACATTTGTATTATTGTGGTGTTATTCTGGTGTGGGAGTGTTGTTATGCTGGTCCTATTATTGAAGTATTATTCCGGTGTTATCATGGCTTTTTTATGCTCTTTTGACAATGTCTAACGTTGTATAAATATATTCATCAAATATGCAGTCAGGTGAGGCTACAGAACCTTGCAATCCAGCAATTACAGAGATGTTTTTGAGAAGCAACGTCTGCAATGAGGGAGAAACTTATGAAAGCTATCGTATCTATGCACATAACGTAGGGTTCACTGTTCGGAAGGACCACACTAGCTTGCGGCCCAACTCCGGGAAGCCGAAGAGCAAAGATTATATATGCGGGAAAGCCGGCTACAAGTAAGAGCCTAACAACACGGAGAACGTTAAGTACAAAAATCGGACACGAGGACCGGTTGTAAGGCCATGGTTCGATTTGCGATTGACCTTGAGGGCAAGCTGGACGATGGCAAAATTCATTGAAAATCACAACCATCCTTTGGTGAAAGTGGTGATAAACATCTTCTTCGTTCGAGCGAGAAGGATAAGTGAGTTGAATGCGGATGTCTTAAGATCCATGACGGGTGTGGGAATCGGAGCAACGGATGCATACAATTTCATTGCTTCGGAGGTTGGTGGTGTAGAGAATTTGGAATGCACCAAGACGGATGCACATAATTTCATTCAAAGAGAAAGAAGACGAGAAAATTGAGCGGGGAGATGTCAATGCACTAATACATGTTGTTCATGGAAAGGCGAGTCGGTGATAACATGTTTGCTTGGGATTTCCAAACAGATGAGTACGGAAGGCTAACAAACATTTTACGGAGCGATGGATTGTCCGGGTTGGATTATGATTGTTTTGGGGATGTGATAATATTTGACACAAGCTACGGATTAAATAAATATAACTTATCTTGCGCTCCATTTGTGGGGGTTAACCACCAGCGGCGAACGTACTATTTGGAGTTGGATTTACGTCCGATGAGACCACCGATTCATTCGTGTGGCTTTTCAAATCTTTTGCTCGAATAATGGGAGAGAAGCACCCGAGTAACAATATTTACCGATCGAGGATCAAGCAATGGCGAGAGCCATTGCGAGTGCTTCCCTCGGACACGTCACAGATTATGTCGATGGCATATCCATAAAAAACTTCCTTCAAAGGTGAATTGTGGAGTTCGTACTAAGAGCATCCGTGGTCTTTTTTATAAATGCATGAGTAAGTGTGACACCGAGGCGGATTTCGAAGAAACTTGGTCATTAATGATTGAAGTTGGGGAACTTCAGAATAATACGTGGTTGGCTGAAATGTATCGTCACAGGCACAGATGGTCAACAACATTTAATAAGGATGGATTCGGTATGGGAATCTTATCGACACGAGAGGAGTGAGTCAACCAATAATATATGTCATAATGTTACAAAACCAACTAGCTCTCTAACGGATTGTTTCATTGGACTTGAAACCATCATGAAATCTTGGCGTCGCAACGAGAAAGATGAAGATTTCAAATGCGGTCAGTCCGTCACAAAGCCCATGGTTAAAAGCAATCCCGTCTTGAGGCAAGCGATTGCATTCTATACAAGGAAGCTTTATTTAATGTTTGAAGAAGAGCTAATGAATGGATTATGTGGGCTTACAGCTGAATTATCTGCAGATAGCGAGGGTAGATACAATGTAATGAGTTTGGATGAGGAGGAGACAATGCAGCCGTGGACTGTATTAGTCGATAGAGTTAGTGTTGAGATTACATGTACTTGCAAAAAATTTGAGATGATGGGACTGTTGTGCTCCCATGCTCTATTTGTGCTCAATGTTGTGAAAATAAAGGTGATTCCAGATAAGTATTTCTTATTGCGCTGGTCTAAAAATGCTAAAAGGGATATCTACGATAGGCATGGATGTAGAGATATGAGAAATTCGAATGTGAACAATGTTTCATCAAGTGCATTGTTATTCAAGTCCAGTTACGAGAAATTTGCTTATCAACTCATAAATATGGCACAAGGACATGATGCGGCGGAGGAGTTGTTGTGGACGACATTTAAAAAACTATACGTTGGCTTTGTCGACGTTCTAGCGGGGAGGAAATGCGAACCTACTACAACGACGAAGAAGAAAAGAATTCCAAAACTAGGACTTTACGTCGACGACCCCGCAAAGATGCGGCCGAAAGGAGTCTCGACATCGAGATTGAAAGGATATTGGGAAAAAACTAAGAAATGCAAAAGTAAGAAGTCGTTGTTTCAGTGATGCTTTCTTTCTAAGTATGTTGAGTTTTGTTCTCTTACGGTAAATAATTTTCGGCTTTGCTTTCGGAAAGGAACAACATGGGTCATCTAGCCGTGAAAGTTTGTTAATATATTCGAGGAAATGTTGACGGATTGTCTTACACGAGTGCGTTCAATTTATTCGATTCGGTTGGTTCTTCGATAGGATTATGCAATTCATGTTTAACCGTTTTTGATATTGTATTGCATGAATACTATGAAACGCAACCGAGTCGGTACATACACTTGGAATGCTAATGGATTCCACGAGTTAGTGATATGTTGTTTGGGTTTACGTATGATATAGATGTATTTATTGTTGTTTAGGTCCGGTTTGTTATAGATGTATTTATGTTTGACAAGTTCTTTAGTTTATTGTTTGTTGGAGAAATAATTCGAGTTCTTGTTTTGCTTAGTTTATGAATTGCTTTTGTAAGCTAGCAACTAATAATACGAGAATAATACAAGCTATAATTTTCGATAAATAATACGAGGATAACCACGAATAACACGTAAGTAATACACGTATAACACCCGATAACACGTAAATAATACGCAAATATTACGCCCGATAACAGGAATAATACAACGATATTTTTACGGTAAGTAATACCACGTCGACCCGAGATAACACTTAAATAATACGTTAATAACACCAAAATAACGAAACATGAATGTACGATAAATAATCTTAGGAGTAACCTCGATATAAGTAATACGCCAAAAATAATACGACGTTAATTTTACGATAAATAATATAAGAATAACCACAAATAACACGTAAGTAATACATGTATAACATCGATAACACGTAAATAATACGCAAATATTACGCCGATAATACTAGGAATAATACGACGATATTTTTACGGTAAGTAATACACGTCGACCCGGATAACACGTAAAAAATACGTTAATAACACCAAAATAACGAAACATGAATGTCGATAAATAATACTAGGGTAACCCCGATATAAGTAATACGCCAAAAATAATACAACGTTAATTTTACGATAAATAATACGAGGATAACCACAAATAACACGTAAGTAAAACACGTATAACACCCGATAACACGTAAATAATACGCAAATATTACGCCAATAACACGGAATAATACAACGATATTTTACGGTAAGTAATACCACGTCGACCCGGTATAACACGTAAAAAATACGTTAATAACACCAAAATAACGAAACATGAATGTCGATAAATAATACTTAGGGTAACCTGATATAAGTAATACGCAAAAAATAATACAACGTATAATTTTCTGATAAATAATACAAGGATAACCACAAATAACACGTAAATAATACCTGAATAACACAAAAATAATACGTAAATAATACGTCCATAATACGTCTAATAACACCAGTATAATAGAATGATAAATATATGGTAACTAATAACTGAATAACCCATAATAACACGTAAATAATGCGTGAGTACAACATATAGGATCGTAATCGTGTTACCGCGCGTTCGACTCTCATAAAAGCCCGTGTTACGTAGGCTTTTACTCGGCAAATAATCGTGTTACTATGGAATATTACGCTACTAAATCGACGATTAATCGTGTTACTGCCGCAAAAAATCGTAAAAAAATCGTATTCTTGTGATAAAAAACGCATTATTCTAATATAATATATATCTTATTAGAGATATTTATAGCATACAAATATAATGTTACATACTTCAGAAACAAACATACAAATACAAATATTTACGGCATACAAATATATATTTTTTGAAATATTTATAGCATACAAATAGAAATATTTTTCGAAACATTTATATTTTGAGTTTTTTAATTTCCAAAATAAAAGTAATATTTAATAGAATCAAATAATTTAAACTCTAATATTTTAATTGAAGATATATTGTTTTTATTTGCGATTGAATTTTCATACGATTCGATTTAATTTTATACGATTGCGAGATTTAACCAAATTCTATTTACATACGTACCACCCAAAATCTATATACATTTTCTATACGTTTGCAGATTTAACTCTTTATCCATACATTTTAAGTTATCGCCGGAGTTGCGGATATTATAAGCAAATTACGTCACGAATCTTAACATTTCCAGCTGCCATTTTAAGTGTTGTTTCCAATCGGGTTCTTGGGCCGGCACATGTTGTTTCCATGAACTTGCACACGAACATCCCACGATCAATGACTTGTTTGATTGTGTTAGTGCGGCAGAATACTATGTGCATGAGGCCGATTGACGATTCTTGCCTTGAAAAGATGTCCACGATGTCTTGCGAACAATTGAATCGCGCTGAACGATTAGAATAGTAAATTGTAACATGTGTGTTATTATGAGTTGTTATGAAATAATATTTGGAATAACTTGAAATAATATTTGAAATAATAAATCTGATTTTGAAATAATATTTGAAAGAGTTGTTTTAACTTACAACTTGTTGAGCATAGGCCTTATGAGTCGGCTTTGGAAGGGAGTCATAAATTCTCCATCTAAACTTATTGATTTCGTGCACCAACAAAATCCAGTGATCGTTATGTACAATTGGAAACAATATAGTCTTCGTGTCATGTAAAGTCTCCGCGATTATGTGATTAACAAATTGTTCGACTTGTTGTCGTAATTCTTGTGCATCTGAATAACATAATTAATTTAAGTTTAGCAAAATTTTTAAAAAAATTCATGCAAATTCTACTGTCTCAAAATATTACCAGATATTGTGGTGAAACAAATAGGTAAGGCCGGTATAGATCAGGTCTTCTCGGTGTTTGTTCCCGCAATAGCGTGGCAAAAAGATATATGTGCTCATTCTCGATAGACTTATGCGAGCGGGAGATGCGATAGGGCTATTACTATCAATCATAATGCCTCCTCGATACAACACGATATCGCTACTTGCATTGATAACCGGACGTCTACGTTAACTCAAATTAAGTTTAAAAACAAGTGCACCAATTGAAATTAAATGTTCACATTAACTTACGGATTTGGGTGTCTTGTAATGCAATCATCGATGACTTCACTGCATTTCATGTGGTATTAAAGATTTGCCGGGATAATCGATAGGTCCGGTTGGAGGACGGCTCGCATAAAGACATGGGCTAGATATTTCAATGTTTTCTTAAAGAAATGGATAATACATAAATTCTACTTAAACTTTATTATGTACTTACAGCTTCGGCGCGTTGGATCTCACCAGAACTCGGACTAGATATTTCTATGCTTTCTTCCACTTCTTCGCTGCCTTGCCCATCACTCTCTTGGGCATCAACTGGTTTACTTGATGGCACAAGATGAGTCTGCAATACAAAATATGTTTTTAGCAAACATACAAGGAACGTAGATCGCACTGTTCAAATAAAATCATGTAGTACTCACCGATATGGAAACCAACATACTCTTTATTGCTCTGTCGACTTCATCGGGGTCTTCCTCTTGGTCGACTTTTGGAGGATCAATATGAGCACTGCCCTCTTGGGCCACTGCCCGGATCACCACTTATGCAAATAGGCGTCTTTGGCCACTATCGGATCCTCATGATGCACATGGGCCTCTCGGGCCATTGCGGGAGCATCGACACGAAGATCGGCCGCTTGGGCCAATGCGGGAGCATCGATCTGAAGATCAGCCTCTAATGCCACTGCGGGATCCTCAGTATGCACATCGACCTCTTCAGCGACTGTCGAATCCTGAAGATGCACATGGGCCTCTCGGGCCAATGCGGGAGCTTCAACCTGAAGATCAGCCGCTTGGGCCACTGCGGGAGCATCGATCTGAAGATCAGCCTCTATGGCCACTGCGGGATCCTCAGTATGCACATCGACCTCTTCGGCGACTGTCGAATCCTGAAGATGCACATGGGCCTCTTGGGCCACTGCAGTAGCATCAACCTGCAAATCAGGCGCTTGGGCCACTTTGGGATCATCCGTCTGCAAATCAGCCTCAGCGGTATGTAATCTAGTATCTGTATCTCTGTCAGGTAATGTCGGAGAGGGATCATCAATATGTACAGGATCCTCTACATCGGCTACCCTAGGTCTTCGTACGAGCCGAGTGCGAGTGACCGGCGGCTCAAAAGACCTCTTTCGGGAAGCTCGCTTCGGGCTCGCTCATTCTCGACCTCCTTATCGATCGTGTTCTCGACCAACCTATTTACAAGGACTCGTGAGATTGGTAACGACATCGGATATGGTATGCGAGTTGTATGTCATGTGAGTCCAATCGTCACGAATATTTAAGGTCACTTGGTGGTTATGTCTCATCGGCTCATACATAGCTTCATTATCGGCGGGACCACCGGTTCGACCAATCACGGGGTCATCTCACTCGACACTAGAGTACCTGCTCTAGGTGAGGATGGTCCTGCCTCGGTCTCGTGCTGTGGGCGAGGCCTTGGAGGAGTACGTGGTCTCTGATCCGGATTTGAGAGCAGATGTACTTCGTCATCCCTCAAATCCAAGAATGCGTCATTGACCTGCAATGAAATTAAATGTCATTGTATAACCATTTACAATTAATTTAATGCAATGAATTACGAACACTGTGAAGGATGAAGACCCCTAAATGCTTCATGAATGCGCCGCGATCCGTCCATGACTTGTGGGCCATCTCGGCATGCGTGGTCGAGCCTCGGGGCGGCGGGAGTCACCGGTGATGTTATCTCGTAAAACCATAGTCGAAGACGTCATACACGATAACCATTAATGTAAGAGAAAAAAACAATAAAACTAAAACTCATAATGAAATGTTTTAAAGAATTACATACGCAGTAAGCGAAACACGAAACCTTGGATATATCCCAATGATTTATTATCCTTTAATTTTGTGTACTGCTTGTGGTGACTTGTTCCAATAGCATTTCACATATGGCGACGAGCCAATTAAAGGAGGGAAGGCACGTGCATCATCGGCAAATGCAACGAAGCTCGCGTGCACATGAAAATTGCTAGAAGGAAAGAATAGGTTAGTTAACGAAATTTTATATACAGGTACTCGAAAGGAGGGGCGGATGCTCCCTCTGCAGAAAGGCGCCAATTGTTCCTTTATTGCTTTGGCATCCTCCGCAGCTAGTCCACTTCTCTTCCATGCAACCCGCTCTCCTCTGTTCGGCATGCCAAGCAACAAGGCCACGTGGTCAGCTTCTAGCCTCACCTCTTTCCCACCAAATCTGAAAACCCTCCTCCTGTTATCCCAACATCTCGAAATATGCAAAGTGAGAACGTTGTCTTGAGGATAGGGGGGCATGTCAAAAAAATTGTAGATCCTCATTTCCCTTAAGTTATTTACAGTCTGCTCGGAAATACGATGCCTGAGTCCATCCAGTACAGCCCTCACTGCAGATGGACGACATCTGCAGTTGAAGGTCCTTGCGCTCATTATCCTGAAAAATGAACAAAATTATGCATAAATAACACACATATGACTCATGAAAATTGTATAACACATCAAAATAAATCAACTTAAAACAATAATACGTGAATAACACAACCGAGACAACGGAAATACATCGATATTTATAGAACAGTAATACATGAATAACACAAAAATAATACAGGAATAACACAGAAATAACACATTAAAAAAAATAACAATAACCTCAACACTAAATAATAACACATGAACAGAGGATAACACATCAAAATAAATCAGACTAAAACATGGCTACATGAATAACACAACCATACAACATAAATACATTAATAACACAAGAATAACACAAAAATAACACATGAATATCACAATCATAGCACAGGAAAAGCACAGGAATAGCACAAGAATAACACATAAATAGCACAGGAATAACACATGAGTAACATTGGAATATTACGAATAACCCAGGAATACCACAGGAATAATACATGAATAATACATGAATAACACAGGAGTAACAGGAATAACACATGAATAACACAGGAATAACACATCAAACAACACCTAAAAATAACAGGTGAAAACATGACCAACATACATCAACTAAAGTAACACATTAATAAAACATTAATCACACATGAATTACACACTAATAATACAGGAATAACACTGTTATAACACTAAAATAACACAATAATAATAGCAGAAATCACTACCCTAAAGACATACGAATAACATATGAATACAACAGAAGCACATCAACTAATGTAACACATTAATAATACTTGAATTGCACAGCCCTATAACATGAATAATACATTAATAACACGGTAATAACACGATAATAATACAACAAAAACACATATAAAACAGTGTTTAATTAATGTTATTGCTTTATTTAGGATGTCGGTTATTGACTAAGAAAATTATTACATAGAGTAATACAACAAAAACACGAAAAAAATATATGTTTTACTCGGTTATTGCAACCATATTGGTGTGTTACTTGTGTATTATTGTTGTGTTATTCATGCTTTATAGTAATTCATGATTCAGAATTTACTTTTTTTGAATGCCCTAAACACTAAACCCTAGTATTCTTGAGATTTAATGATATCTCAGACTTGTTTTAGGAATTCTTTAAACCCTAAACCCTAAAAAATTCCTCATACCTTGACTTAACCGACCGCTCGGATGCCTCTCCTTCGCTAGCGCTAGCACCGTTCCTGTGTCTCGTGTGGTCGCCGGCGATAATGGACAGCGTAATGGTCGTCGAAATTCTAAAGAAGATGCAAGATGTAAATGGCGGAAGGCGTTACGGTTCGGGAGAGACGAAGTGCTTTTTTTGAACGACAGACGGTCCGGGTTTCGGGCCGGGTCGTAAATTTTCTCATTCAATCGTTTTCTCTTCTGAGCGGGACCCACGGACGCCACGTGGCATCATACGTGGCAGGATGCCACACGGCGTCCTGTAATTGGACTCCGCACGTAGAGGTACGTGCGGAGTCCTGATGGAAAAATTTTCCGCTTCACGGACAACTATATTGCATTCACGAAAGATTTGAGATAATCAGACAAATTCGAGGGCTGAATTAATCTGTAAATGCTCTTGAGGTTTCTTTATCTATGATAATTAGTGTTATCCTATTTTATATTGTCTTACTGAATAATCGATTGGTATTTTTGTGGGGCAAAATTTGTCTATTTATAGAGCCGGGTTTCATTTAGTTCTTCTTCTTTATATATATATATATATATATATATATGAATAATAAATTTAACCATTGGTCACAAATAGAAGAATTTGACTTTTTTTATTTTCATTTGGTGGGTGTTAGATATTGAACTATGATAGGGGTGGGGTGTAGTTTTGTCTAATTAATTTTTCAAATGCATTTGGTCGTTGATTGAAAAAGTATTTAAAAATTATATTTTCTTTCACCGATTGTCTAAAATCAAAACTTTTTACATTTGACCAGTTCAAAATGTTTTTAGTTTTCATATTGGTACATACTAATTTATCATTACATTTATTCTTATACTAACATTAAATGAATTATATCATCACTCTATTTTTACAATACAAGTCACAAAGTTCTTTTGTTTGTTATGTCAAAAATGTGTTAACTTGACTTTTAATATTGAGGTTTGCTGAAGAAGGATAAAGTGATATATTTTTTTCTTGGGTATGTAGATACGAATATAATAATTCATATATATATATATATATATATATATATATATATATTAAAGATTGATCGATGGGCGGAACCACCGATCAATCCTTAATGAGCTAACTCCCGTCAGGTCTGGGAGCCGATGCGGTGTGTAAATAAATTGGAGTACCACTTGCCTTAAGATGACACTGCACCAGTAGGAGATTCGAACCCGGGACCAGAGGGGATTTATGATCTTCAAAGAGGCTGCTCTACCAACAGGCCACGAAACACGCACAATTCATATATATATTTATGTATCAAATGATTAAGCATTATTTTTTATATTTTTAACCCTTAATTATTCTATATATCATATAAAAAATATCACTATTACTGTTTTTGAAAGTGAAATACATAGGTAAGGTTTTATAAACATAAAAAATAAGTATTAGGTTCGTAAGTGCATTATTGTGTGGTATGTATGCAATTCTTTCTTGTTATTTTATTTTATTTTACTCTTTTATTTTAGCGCTCTAACTAAAACCACGAACCAATAAATAAGCTTAGCATTTATATAGATTTATTTATACTTGAATTCATATATGCATTAAGAAAACACAAATACGTAGGGTTGATTCGATTTTTGAGCCGAGCTCCAGCCGGCTCACAATCAGCTCAAAAAGATTGTGTGCGGCTTGAAATCGGCTCCTGGCTTGATATATTCGATTTCCAGCCATCTTAGCTCGAAATTGAATCGAGCTTAATCCGGCTCAACATTAAAACAATCTTGCTTGAATTGAGTTATTTAGATTGATTTTAGCTCAAAATTAGCTCGATCTGGCTTGAAATTGAAACTAGCTAGCTCAAATTGAGTTATTTGGATCTGTTCCAAGTTGAAATTGGTTCATGACTCCTTATATTAAATTTTATTTTGCACTACAAATATTATTTTTTATAAATAATAATAAATAAAAAAAAACACTTCAAGCCAATCTCGAGCCAGTTCGAGCCGATCCATGTATGGCTCAAAATCAGCATTAATAAAAATTCAATCTAAATTTTTGGCTCATAGTTGGGCTCACTTTTTTTAGTCCGATCTCGATTTGAGCCAACATTTGAATCAAATTTTAAGTGATTAACGAATTCACAACCCTACACACACACATATAATCTACTATAATTTAAATAATAAAAATAATTAAAAAATGTTGAAAAATAAAAAAATGTTGAAAAGTAAATAAGTTATAAATTTATTTAAAGATATAAATAATTCATAAATAGATTAATTTATGTAATTTAAATTTATGTAAGGTCATACAAACTAATTTAAATTTATATAAGGTTAACCAACAATATATACCGTGAAAGTACAAGAAAGTGATTAACAAAAAATATTATGAAAAATCCATGGTAAATCCACTACTCTCTACCTCACAAAGATATGAAGAAAAGATTAGCTGCTCATTATGGAGAAAATCACAGCAAAAAACACTAAATTAAAATCCTTTGCAAGCAAAATAAATATGAAAAATTTATAAGAAATCATTTCCTCTCAGAGTCAGTACATTTCCCTCTCATACAAACTCTCTCACAACTCACAAAGTAAAAACAACTCTCTGTTAAAGGTTTCCACCCAAGGAGGAAGACAACCCTCTAAAGATCCCTCAAAATCTCTCTCAAACACTATTCTGTCAGCCTTCGAGCCTTCTCTGATGTAGAAAATCCTCTAATATGTCCTAAGATTTGATTTTATAGAAATAATCACAGTTTGGGCCATCAAATTTTTCTTCCTAAAGTGTTTCCCGCTTGTCGGTGCGGTCACACCTGTTTCCGGCGTGGCCACGCTGCTAGACTGACGAGGTCGGCGTGGTCACGCCGTGCCATTGCACCATAGGGTGTGTTCACCCTGGCCATGTTCGATAAGTGACGTGGTCACTCCGCCTTTAGGCTTGTTCACGACGCTTTAGGACACTTTTTTGCTGGATTTTCGTGTTTCAACTTATTCGTATTTAATTAATGCATCCTGCACAACATCAACAAAATACATTTCTCAAACATAAATCTGTGATAAATAAATAAAATAACATGTAAAATAAAGGAAATATAGTAGGTAAAATCGTGTGTCATTACCCTCAAACTTATCCTATTACTTGTCGTCAAGTAAGCGCATGGCTCGGTAGGAATTTTTGATAGAATTAGTACTTCTGTAGAGTTTTATTCTTTCAATCCGTTTTATCAAGTCTAAGTAAGAAGTATGAAATGTTATTTAGACTTGATTATCTTTAATGATTAATGACTTGACATTTTTTAAATTTCCTTCTTTCCTCTCTTAAGATAATCGCATAGGTCTTTAATTTGGGATCATATAGAATCTCTTTCACAAACATTAAATATATTTATCACAATTTCAATGGATTTTTGCTCAATCAAAGTTCACTTAACGCTTGTTCTTGAAAATAACTTATATTGTTGTTTTAATTTAGCTCATCAAGACTCATTTTATTACTTAAGTCTCATTGGACTCCTTCAACGTTTTTCTTTTAAACTTTTGTTGTGCCAATCTCAAGCTTTTTCTCAGGGAAATTTCATTTGTCCTTTTTCCTTTCTTTTTTTTTTTCCTTTTTGTTTCCACAGGGAAATTTCTTTTTTTTCCTATTTTCTTAATTTTGTATTAAAATAATTAATATAAATAAAATAAAAATCACAAAAATGTACAATTTATTCCTCTGAGTTCTCTAAACTCAGAGGGACTAAAGAAAAACATGAAAAGTAATTTTCAAGATTAAATTATATTTTCTATTTAATTAACATTAAAATCAATAAATAATTATAATAATTAAAATAAGATTAAAAAATTTCACAAAATTATTCATAGAGGTCTTCTAACCTAGGTGAACCTCCTAACATTTTCGTAAGGACAAATAATATGTGTTGATTGATTAAATGAATTAAGTTGGAAATTCCCTAATATTGGAGTAAAATGATTCTAAGAATTAAAATATAAATCAGAAAAATATAAATTCTCTTCTGATATTTTAATTGACCAACGAGTAAGGTAACAATGAAATCTCAAAGTCATTTGAGTTAAGTTTAAAGAATTATGAAGTGGAAGGCCTTAGGGGCAAAATGTTAATTATGAAGTTTTGAACTACGATTAAAAATTTAGGATAAACCAAAGGAGAAATGGGTAATGTCAATCTTAATTAACTCTCTTAGATAATTGAATTACAAGAGATTAAAAGGTTAGAAACCAATTCATCGCTTTTCTACAATAAGGAAAAATTGTAATTTCATGAATTATTATAATTCGGAAGTCAACTTAATTGGATGATCATAATGTGGTGGGCTCGGGTTAGGAAGATAATAACTCATTAATTTGAAGCCCTTAATTGATAATTGAACGACCAGTATAATCTTTTGATAAGAGTTAAGTCCATTTAATTCAACATTGTTAATTATTACAAATTTCCTACGAGATCTTAAGAGTTCAATAGTGAATTATGATTGATCTGAATTTGCTTAATGAGGTTTTGAAAATGAAATATAGCCAATTATAAATACCCTTAAAACACTACAAGCCCAACCTAAATTGAAAGTGCAAAGATCCTTAATAATTCAAATTTCCCTTAAGGGCATACTCACATAATTCTTAAGTAGAACATCAAGTGAATGCTTAGTCACTCTGCTCATGGGATAATTAAAACATTAATGTTCATTGAGCACGGGTTAAAATATCATCACTATGTCCTAATTTAACTCAGGATGAATGATACAGCAACGTAGTAAGTTCAAATGAACTCGAAATGATGTAGAAGATTTTAAAAGTTGTTTAGGGTTATGCACCAAACACTTTTGCAATATTTTGGATGTTTTGAAGAACAATTGAACTTATTATGCTTTGATGAAGAAAATCATCCTTAAAATATTAGGGACACACCAAGTTATGCCTCAGGACCCATTAATTCACCTAATAAATAAAAATTCTCTAAACTACTTATCCAATGTTTATAACTCAAATCTCAAGGATTTAAGCCTTCTATGGTATTTAAGTCCTTATGAGCAACATCTGACATTTGTTTTTAGCTACATATGGATCATAAAACTGGTGTAAGTTTGAGGTCTAGGTGGCCAGGGCAATGACGAATGCTAATGTGTGCCAAATGAGGAATACGAAGTGGAATTTTCAGAATAGTATCTCCAGCCTCAAGGATCTTCAATAAGGGTGAGGACAAGGACACTCTTGGTGGGATTGTTGCCCCCAACGATCTTAGATTGCCAGTAGTAGCGTAAATAGAATAATTAGCCTGTGGACTACACTATTTTACAAAAATAAAACAAAGTCTCTTTTTTCTTGTTAAGGTGAACTCGGCATGAAAATTTAAACAACAAATTTTACATAAAAATTTAAAGAATTTTGATGAAAACTTATAAAGTTCCACGGTTAGTCATTTGGATCAAGGTTAGGTCCGCCCTCCATAGATTGTCGGGTTGGTACCTCTTGTCCAAGGTCAGGAAACACACAGTCCAGCTTTAAGCCCCCACATTTATCAATATCTTACACCTAGTCCTAGTCTTCCATTTGTGGCTATGGGTTTTTCTTTGCCTGTTTGTATTTTTGCCACGACTGGTTTTTGCTACTTATGGGTACTAGATTTTTCCACTTTTTTTTGTAATTCATTTAAATTTCCTGCAAATATACTATGCTTTATGACACTAGCCATGCACCGGTAGTAGAAGGCCAATGGACGAATTTACATTTTATGCACTGCAATTCTATTATTTACCTTATAGCATTTTCTACCTGTATTTATTTACTTTACACGCAAAACTAAATCCAAAACCAAAAAAAAAAAAAAAAACAAAACAAAAAGAAAAAACAAAAACTCACTTCAAAATTAAAAGTACTTTCTAAACAATAAATAATCATAATACACTCTCTTTGGATTTACGAGAATCTCTCGGATGAGGTAACCAGTTGCAACGGAAATTCTCTAGTCTCAGTAAGCCTAACAACTCATTCAAACTAAGAAAATTAAAAGAAAATAGTGATTTTGGAATGAGGGAACCATGAGATTCTAACCAATGTTGCTCTAATTAAATTAAATTCCCTCAAAACACTTAAACAACAATAACAACAAAATCAAAACATTGAAACATGCATGGTAAAACCTTTTAAACCCTAAACTTTAGAAGTGATACTTCAACGAGGTGCTTAGAGCAAACACTGTGGCAGCACGATGAGGACCTGTAGGAGAACATCTTTGAGAGAACAAAAGGATCTACAAAATCAAACCACTCTTTAGAATTAAACAAAAGCCATAGGACTTTGAGATAATCCTTCTAACATGGCGTAAATCGTTAATTCATTTTTAGGCTCCTGCAAAGTCACGCTGAGTAGTATAAGTCCTAACTCTTTTTTTAGGCTCCGAGGTTGTCGTTCAGTATGACGTAAGTCCTTCTATCATTGTAGGCGATTTGCAAGATTGGTATCATGCAAGCAAAGTCTTAAATAATAAAATTGGTGGGATGAAACATTAAATAATATTATCACTTCGAAATTGAAGCCAAACCATAGGATTGTTTCAGAAGTCACTGAGATTCTCTTCAGAAGTTGTGACATCCCTCACCTCTCTTCCTTTGGATTCTACAATAACTGTTCTATTTGATCCCTTCCCATTTGACTTCCATGTCCGAACTTGAAAACTCTAAACATTGAATTCATGAAGATAACTACCTCTGATCTAAATTGAGAGTATTCTCAAGTGACCCTGGTCTTTTAAGATGTAATTAACTATAGGGGCTTGCCCTTATAGGAAACTTTAAGAACCTGACATAATATAAATCTTATCTAATCTTTCATATTAGATAGAGGAACCTGTCAGTCATCATAAAAGGTTTCACAGACCAAAATGGATGTCATGAATTATTTAGTTTATTTAATCGAGCCTCACTAACAAGCAATGTGTCTATTCCTTGGGATAGGTGCACGGCTTATGGTGCGGTGCTCATTTATTTAAACTATTAAATATATGAGATCAGTTCCGTCTCATATTTTCAAAATAAAAATATTAATTTTCAAAAATTATATATATATATATATATATATATATATATATATACACACACATACATATATATATATATACACATACATATATATACACACATACATATATATACACATATATATATATACACATACATATATATAGACACATACATATATATATATAAACATACATATATATATAGACACATACATATATATATATATATATATATATATATATATATATATATATATATATATATATATATATTAAATTATATATATATTTTAAAGCAATTGACATCTTCCCATTTGACAACCGAGAAATCACATAAAAAAATCCATTGAAATAGGATAAACACCTATTTTTGTTGGTTATCCCTTGATTTTAACTAAAGATATGTGATCATTTCTAAAAAATCTTACATATTTTCAAGCCGTCTCCCCCAATCCAAAATTTTGCTTGTAAATCATGGCCCCTAAAACTATGGGAAAGGGATCCTTTAGCTATGACTGTAGTTGCTTTGTGAGTAATGCCACTGCATAGTGGTAAGAAAATGCTTTGGTAAGGAAGAAGCTCATTTCACAGCAAGTACTCTAACTAAAAGATGTTAGATTTTCCTAGAAATCAACAGGTAGGGGTGGATTAATTTAAGTTATGCTGTTAGCCCCGCAGTTGTCCCACTCGTCCGCAAATTTTATGCAAATGTGAAAGAAGTTGTTGTTGAGAAGTGTCAGCCATTAAAAAGTTTTGGGATTTAACATATATATATATATATATATATATATATATATATATATATATATATATATATATATATATATGTATATGTTTGTGTGTGTTTGTGTTTGTGTGTGTGTGTTTTAGAAAATATCATTTAATTTGAAAATAAGAAATCAAACTAATCTCATATACGCATTAGTTTAAGTAAACGAGTGCTACACCACAAGTCATGCATCTACCCTAAAGAATAGAGACATCACTTACTGGCGAGGCTCGATTAAATTAACTAAAGAATCTATGACATCCATCTTGGTCTGCGAACCATTTATGTTGACCGACAAGTTCTCCTATCTAATATAAGAGAATAGATAGGATTTATATTACCAAGGTTCTTAAAGTTTCCAATAAGGGCAAGCCCGTATAATTAATTACATCTTAAATTACCAACAGCTAAGAAAACTCGCAATATACATCAGGAAATAATTCCTTCATGAATTCAAATGGTAGGATTTTCAAGGTCGGACAATAGGAAATATCAAATGGGAAAGGTGCAAATGTGAACAATTATTATGAAATCAAAAGAGAGAAAGTTAGGGGATGTCACGGATCCTAAGGAGAACTTTGGTGACTTTCAGGCTGTTCATCTGGCAAGTCATCGTCGAGAGGGGACCCCAGGCTGTTCCTTCAAAGTACAAAATCCATCTGAAGATGTGCTAGCCAACTGTGATAAGCATATGTCTGGATCAAGTAGAGCCTTGACCAGATTTTCTCTCATTTCCTTTGACAGGATCAGAGCGTCGTAGTTGCTTAGTTTGCTTGACAACTTCCTGAGATCAGCTAGTACATTGTAAATCCACTTTATTTGAACATCTAGTTTTGTCTTGAACATGCGTGTCTTCTATTGGCGGAGGCAGCTATTCTTGAATAATCACTTGTTTTTCCTTTTCCATCGGAGCTGTTCTCAGGGGTAATACCTTTCCACTCCTTAGATTTACTTCTGTTATCTCTTCTTCTTTTACTGTAGTAGCTAGCTCTTCATGTATTGATTGTGAATCCGAACAGTCCAGGTCGATGGCGATCAGTGTTCCTTTGGACTCGAGGACTAGGTCCCCGCTTTCTGAACTATCATAGCCAGCATTTTCGATATCTTCTTTGTCTTTGTCAACATTCTTGTCAGGGTTTAATATGATTTGAGGATCATTTTAGGAATCGAAATTGAAGTTAGATGGGTTGTGTTCAGTTACGTTTTCACTAAAGATAGTCAAAATGTAGTCGAAATCGTCACTCTTATAATTATACAAAGTAAGTGGTTCGAGGGATTTATCCCCCAAATCTTAGGAAACCAATCTAACGGGAGCAACCCCTATCCTTCGCGCTATCAACCTTCATCTCATTCATGATCTCCTTCTTCTTTTTCTTCTGTTGTGGTAGTTTCTCTGCGGTAATCTCCATCTTTAGTTTGGCATATGGTACGACTTTTTTAATTTGCAAAAATCATGAACTCGGATTTAGATTTATATATTGATTTAAATGATAATGAGTCACACAATTAACGCAAGTATATGTATCGCTCAAGTAATACAGGGCTCTAATGGAGTCCTGGAATATCGATCCCACATGAAGGCTTTACTTTTACGGTGTAGCACAGAAATCTCTTATCGAATCACAGCATAATTGCAAGTGGTTTAATTCTTAAAGTAAAGACAAACAGATTCAGTTACTATTTCTACTAAGCACGTTCTAAAATCTAGCAAGTTAAACTAACACAAGACTAAATTTATAACAAAGTTCAGTTGTAAGGAAGAGTCTTCCTCCTTCCCATTCATAATGTGATGATTATTGTGACATAGATCAGTGATACAAATGTATTATGCCAAATAGAGCATTCCTATTCTTTACCCATATTTCAGCGTATAAAGAACATTGGCTAATCCTAAGTTTAGTCCCCAAATCCCTGGTTAGGCTGGGAGGATACTGGATCTCACTCCAGAGCTCCGACTTCCCTTCACCTGAAGGCTAACTCTCGCTTTAGTTTCTAAACATTAGGACCAAATTGAGGATTTCAGCTTGTCACTCTGAAATCTCCAATTCTACGCCCATCAAAGTATATTTCAATATTTATTTGCACTCAATCCACATGAACTACATCTCTCATTCATGAACATTGAATGTGACCTTCACTTTTGTTGTGGAACTCAAAATCTTTTTAGAACATATGTTTCCCAGCAAGTTTTAATAATTCAATTGTCCAGATCAAAAAGTAAATGAAGTTTTAAGTGAAAAGGTCATCACAAATTCTCCATAATAAATCGGCACATCATCAACCCTAAACAATAGGCACATCATTTCCATTTCACAACATCAACACATTACATGAAAAGGAGAAAGACAAAGAAATCTACTCAAGACTCATGAGGAAAAGATGACAAAACATGGATTTCATATATAAAAATAACGTCATACAACAAAGTAAAGTAAAGAAAACTTATCTCAAGCTCTTTCCCAAGCGAATCTCAAGGAATTCCTTTGACTCCTCTTCTTTCTTCACAACAACACACAATTCTCTCTTTAGATGTGTAAGAAAGAAGAAATCTCTCACTTTTCCTCTTCTCTCACACTCTTTAGAAGAGAAAATACAAATCCTTCCTACAAAAAATGGAAAGAAACTCTCTCTAAACTCTAAACTCTTCTCTTCCTTTCTTCCCCCCTTTGAAATTTGGCTCCAAAAATGTTTAAATTCGGCCAAAACTGAATTCCCAAGAGTTTCCTCAAGCAACCTTTCAAAATTCTGCCAAATACATTGAATCTAGTTCAAAATCGGGATAGGGCGCTGTTCGGCGCTGGTAGGAGCGCCGTTCGGCGCATTATCTCGCCAAAACCTTGTAACTCTCTAGAAACTGGCGGTGTCCGGCGCTAGTTCAATAAAATGCACTTTTGTCATTTTTCGCTCCAAATTTGCTCCTTTTCGTTTCCTTTTGCTCCAAAGGCCTAAAATCATTGTACCTGCATGAAATCATCAAAAATACCTTCTTTTAAAGTGCAATATCATAAAAAATATGTATGAAATGAATATTAAAAAGCTTTCAAATTTTCAGTGGATCAATATCCCCCAAACTTAAGTATTACTTGTCCTCAAGTAATTTTAGTTAATATATAAAATAATGATCCACTGCAATGAACTTTTTTTCTAGAATACCATAATTTTGATTTAGATAAGTACAATAGTAAAATTTTTAGAATGATCTTTGAGTAGTTCAAGTAAATTCTGCAGGTGTAAGAATATCTAGTAATCAAGTCTAAGAGTTCTAACTTTCTATTCATTTCAAAAATGACTGTAGATTGTCCTATTAAAGCACTTAAAATGATTACATGAAAAGAAGTTTATGAGAACACTACTTGTAAAAATTTTAATCAATACATATAAGTTCAGGAAAGTAATTAAGTTTTTCCCTTTTGGTAGGTCCAAGTGAAGCCAGTTTTTGATTAGGCATCTCCTCAAGCTTCCTAAGTTCTCTTTTCTTTTGTTTTCTTCTGCTTTTTGCATTTTTTTTATTTTCTTTTGTAGTGAGCATTAATGTATCTGGATAGCCTTTAATGATTTTGAACTTCACCCTTCTCACCTTAAATTTGAAACTTACCATATTTCTTTACCTTATAGGCATTTCTTTAGCTTATTAATGATTCAACACAGAGTCTCAATCCTTTCCTATCACATAAAATTTTAGGATTCTTAATATTTCAAACATACAGTTTTTCTTACTTTGAATAGTTTACTATAGTCCTATACTTTTATACCAAATATATTACATTACAAAATTACTTTTCATTACCAAATACTTTCATTCAATTTTATAAAATACTTACATAAAATCAAAATATAGTTATCTAAATTTGAGTTATATTACAGGAAATAATATTACTAATTTTTGAAAATAATTTTAAATGAGAACAATTAATAGTTAATTCTTTCCCTTCTCCTAAACTTAGATTTTTGAATATAATTAACATGGAAGAAAGAAAAGATCTAAATATAACTCATACCTCAATATGCTGGGCTTTTCATACCTTTGAGTTTAATCAGGTTTTTCTTCATACAGTAGAACAATATACCTAAAATAATTAAGAAGCATTTCTATACACAAATATGGGTGAGAAGTTTATAAAGAAGAAATTTAAACACATTAAACAGTGCACTTAACATTAACATCTAACTGTTACTATTACAGATTTAACTAGCAATCCAAACACATAAAAACTTTACTATCACATCACATACATCACAAATTAACAACAAAGTCTACTACAAGTACATCCAATACACATATAACATCTTAGATACAAATCATAAGGAGTTCCAGGTACATCACAAATACAAAACACAAATACATCACTAAGTTCAATGAAAAATAAAAATAAAATACACAAACTACCAATCATCATCTTCTGCAGAAGCTCCACCATCATCAGGTTCTTCAGGCAGGTATGGAGTATACTCAGGGTAAGTAGGAAATACAGCATCAGTGACTCCCCTGAAAAATCTCCTCTGTGCTTCATGATAAGCTATCTCATATTCTCGCAACCGCACTTGATAATCATCATTAATTTTATTCCTTACTTCTAGTTCCTCTACTCTGGTGTTTAACCTTTCCAACTGATCCATACCATCATGAAAAGTAGGCTCCCTTGATATAGATTGTCTATCTCGACTAGAAGAAGGCTCATCAGCTTTCTTACTCCATTTCTATCCTACATGGTGTTGACCTCATTTTTGGTGAGGTATTCTCTCTCCTTAGTGCTTAGGATCTAGCCATAGTTTTTTCCTTTGACTATCCTAGAGGACTAGAAATGGAACCCACCACCACTTAGAAATTCAAACTACTTCTTGACTCCCTTCAAACCCCACAAGCTTGATTGTAAACCCCTAAACCACTTGGAGGGTTAAGATCAAATGTGGAGGTTTAAAGGATGAGTTTCATATAGGACTCTTTGGCCTTAGGATTACCCTGGATGGTCTAGTCTTGGAGAGGGCAAGCTTGCAAACTCCACACTCTCACACACATTTCAACACTATGACCACACCTATACCTAATTTGACTTCCTGACTCATGTAGGTAATTCATATGGATGGACCTTAACCCCTAAAGGCCCTGGCTAAGAGGGTTAGGAACAACATATTGAGTGCCTAAGATGAGTCCTCTCATGGCTTTTGTAAGCTTAATATGGCTTCATGGCTCAACCAAAGTGATTCCATTTCACTCACATCTAATCAATCTTCATTTTCCCAAAATTTCAATTTTTGACCCTCGGGACCCTAAACCCACCAAACCTACCAAAAGCCCTTGAAATTGCCCAAAATTTGCAAAATTGCCTAAATTACCCAAAACTCCTCAAAATCAATCCTAAACATTTCCCACCACTCAAATTGATCATCCTTGGTCAAATTTACCAAAATTTTCTAAATACCCCCTCAATACCCTCCAAATACCCAAAATACCCTTTTAACCTAAAAATTCCAAAAATTCAGAAAATTCCCAAAAAATTCCAAAAAATCCTAAATATTTCCAATTTCATTTTGTTTAACTACACCACAAGCCAATTTTGTCAATTTAGCCCACTTTTACCAAAACCCGCAATTTGACCTATTTTTAACCTAAGTGGACACAATGTCCAACCAAACCACTCCAATTGACCTCAATTTTGATCCAATTCAATCCTAAACTTCAATTCAATATTCCCAATACCAATTTAAACCAAATCAAAACCCAATTTCATCAACATGTGGATCCAATGTTAATTTGAAGCTTAAAGCCCAATTTTGGCCCTTGACCTAAACTTAGCCCAAACCAACCTAACTCAACTCCAATTAGCCCCAAATCTTTTCTAAAACCTTCCCAACATCCCCACAAACAAAACAATAACATGATTTTCCCCAAATTTGAAACCAAACTCCACCCAAACCTAACCCAACCAAAAAATCCTTAATTTGGCCTAAATCCATCAAGAACCCAAATGAGCCCAAATCCCAAAATCAAAGCCCAACCAAAGTTGAAAACTCTTTGTCACTCCCCATAAACATTTTTAAACATTAATTTTACATCAAACAAAAAATTAACCCAACCTTAGCCCAAGTTAGCCCAATTTGGCCCATTTTGACCCCATTACTAAAAAGCCCAAATTGAACCCATTTCAACTCCAAATGGCATCAAATCTCTTCAAAAATTACTCATGGCACATTCTTATACCAATTCCAACATTTATTCGACACAATCCCTCACCAATTTTCATCCATCAATTTATTTCAAAAATCTAAAAGCCCACTTCCTTAAACCATTTTAAAAGCCCATCCAAAATGATTTCAAAAAGCCCAAAACTTATCCCAAAGCCCACATGACAATTTCTTCTCATCACCCCTTTAATTGAAATCATCCCTAAGTCCTAAACCAATAATCAAATAAATCCAAATCAAGCCTCATGCCAATTTCCCCTAAATTCATCAAAGACCCCAAAATTCATTTCCATGTAAGTGAGCCAAGCCACTCCTAAGCCAAATGGATTCATGAAGCCATGCATAAGCCATAGGCAAGCCTTGGGGGCCCCTTTACACCTCACCAAGCCATTAATGGTAAGAGAGGGAGCCTCTTTCTTAACCCTTCATTAAACATTTTTAACCTCATCTATGCTACACTCTAAACTAAGTTTAGCCACCTCACCTTGGATGGAGACTTCACCACTCCGATTCGAGTGACCCAAATGATTCTCCCTCGAGCCGAAGTCGAGCCTTGGGTGGTCGGCCAAGCCCAAAACCATGACTTGACCCATTTGCACCCAAAATGACCCTTCCCCCTTACCACTTAAATCAAACTCCTTTACACATGTCAAGCCTCAATTGAACTCACCAACTTCCAGCCACGACCCCGCTGAGTCAGTGGTGACCCATGCCTGGCCGGCCAGCCACCACAGCCGCCGGAAAACACCAGGCCGAGAGCCTTATTTGGCTTAAAAAAATTCAAACCCGCTGGCTGATTTGTCCCCACCCAAATGGACACCATGGTTGTTCTTCTCCTCCCATGAGCAGCTGATCCCAGCCTCCAATTGCCCCTGGGAAGCCCTCCAGCCACCTCTATTTATACTCACCACCCTCTCGGCCAAAAGATGTGCTAAACCAAACCTTACCAAAACTCTACCAAAATCACTCCACACTCTTCTCTAAACCCAGAGCACTTGATCCCCACTGAAATCCAGCCCTAAAACCCCCTCTGTGAGCTCAATTTCTGAGTTCAATTTTGAGCCCAAAAACAGGACACTTCACCACAGTGAGTCAATCCCCAAATTGATTGACTCTACACCTTCACCAGACCAAGAGAAGAAGTTCTCCAGCAAAAGCCCCCTCTCCAGGTCAGCCATTTCTTCTATCGGCCAAGCTTTAAAATCGGGCTTGGTGGAAGTCTGGTCTAGACAATTCACCAGGGCCAGAGGCTTCATCCCTAGGCTCCTCCAGCTCCAAAAAACGTGTCAAGCCCCTCTGATTGAAGCTTCACTTCTCAAAGCCAAGGTATGGGACTCCCCCTTCTCGAGTGCTTCCAACGATTCTCCATTTCATTTGAGTTAATTTCAATGCATTTTAGCCGTATGGATTTGTAGCTCTCGTTTACACGAACACATAGGATCAAATTTCATAAAAATTGGTTAAGATATGAGGGAGATAATAGGGTTTTAGTGTGGACGGTTCTCGGCACACACCAGTCGTAGACGATGATCAAGAACTGTCAGATAGCGTGTGTATCGAATGGATGATCCATCGAACAGGACGAGGAGATGGAGCGAGACCGCGGGACGCGGGGCTGCTGACTTAGGTGGCTGCATCGAATAGGAGCGCGCCGCGTTGGGCTTCGGAGCTGCCGAGGTTGACGTGGCGCCGCGTGGATAAGTATGAAATTAGGCTATTTTCCTATTTAATTAAATACCCAAAACTTCAAAAATCCATATCTTTGTGTAGAAAAATCACAAAAATAAAATAAAAATACCCTCTTGCTCAGTGAACAGAGGAGAACAATGTGAAAAAAGAATTGGGTTATTTTGTTAAGTATTTTATTTTTAATTAATTATTTACTGATTTCAGTATTTTAATTCTCCATGCATGCTCACAATTCACCATGGCATGAGACTATATGGCTTTTATAGCCTCTAGTCTTGGGAACATTTCCTGAATTTTCCAAGGCTAGAGGCCATCTCTGTGGCAAGATATTGATTTTTAAAATTTATGTGTCTATTTTGCCATTTTAATTCCAGTACATAGCATGTTGCTTAGAAAATTCTAGGAAAATTTAGGGAAGTATCTTATAAGAGGATCATAGAAAAATTATGTCTTGGTTTAATTCCTTAAGAGTAACCCTAATTAGCCCAAAAACTTAAAACTGAATTTTAATTAATTAGGACTAACCACACATCAAAATTACTTGAAATCAACTCTCACCTATCACTTAGGATACAAAGAAACTCACATAAAAAT
The DNA here is from genome assembly GCA_022702705.1 of Papilionanthe hookeriana x Papilionanthe teres. Classification (NCBI taxonomy): domain Eukaryota; kingdom Viridiplantae; phylum Streptophyta; class Magnoliopsida; order Asparagales; family Orchidaceae; genus Papilionanthe; species Papilionanthe hookeriana x Papilionanthe teres. The sequence continues at coordinate 108,965,748 of CM040425.1, read as the reverse complement.
TTGAAGTCAATTGGAAATTATTTGACCTACTAAATGGATCATTTAAGTTATATGACCATTGTTAAACTTCAAAAATTCATAAAACCCAAAATACACTTCAAAAATTCACCAAAATGGTTTTGTAGGCTCTCTGATATCAGAGGAGTCTATTAAAATTAAAATTTGAATTTTCCAAAAATTTTCATTTTCAACCATATTTTAATATTTTAATAATTAAAAAAAATAAAAATCACAAAAATATTTAAAATCACAAAAATGTCATATTTTGCTTACTAATCACTTAGGAACAAACCAAATATTTTTCCCAAGTGTCTAGGTTAAGAAATTGAATTTTAAAGCCTTAAGACAATTTTTAATATTAAAAAATGGATTTTCCAACCCTTTCACCAAATTAATTCTAATAAATCAAAGAAAAATCAGAAAAATATAAAATTTGTTTTTATGAACTCCTTGAGGTTAGAGGGACTTAAGAAAAATATAAAATCCATTTTATAACTTTAATTTTATTTTATAATTAATTAAGACTCCAAAACTAAAAATAATTATAATAAATAAAATATAACTAAAAAAATCACCAAAATTGGTCCAAATAGTCCCCTATTTAGTAAGAACATCCCATAATTTTCCTAAGGATAGGAACCTAACCTTGGTCATGTTGTTGAATTTTCAATGAAAACCCTCATTTTCCCACAAAAATAAATATATAAATTAAGTAAATTCAGAAAAATCACATTTTCTCCTCTAATGTCTTAGTTGACATATGAGTGAAGTGACATAAAAATTTTAAGTTCATTTGAGCTTAATTTGATGAGTTATGAAATAAATAAGCCTGAAGGGGCATAAAGGTAATTAAAACATTTTTTAATCCAAATTAATATTTAGGTCTAATCAAAGGGAGGGTAAAATATCTGATTTTAATTTTCTTTTGGGAGCTTGAAATTTAAGCAACTAAGAGGTAGAAACCTCTTAATCATCCTGAAAACATTTAAAGTAAACCTTAATTAAATAAGTGATTTGAATTTTGGAAGAATAAAATAAAATTTGGATTATTAGGGTTAGGGACGTGACCTAAGAAGATATCAATTATTTAATTTAAAGTCCATAATTGAATTAATTCAATGATAATTAATCCTTAATCAATTCTAAAATAATGACTGAAATTAATAATTAAAAAGGGAAATAATCCTTAATTAAATTAAAACTTAAAACATTAAATGATTTAATAATCAAATTAAAATAAATCTAAAACATTTAGAACTAATTAATTAATAACTCTTAATTAAGTTAAAGCTCAAAACATTAAATGATTTAACAACCAAATAAAAATAAATTTTAAACATTTAAAATTAAATTGAAAATCACTTAAAAACAAACTTAAAACCAATTTGAAACCTTAAGTAATCTCAAAACAATTCATAATTAAAAATATAAAAATCAAACTAATTAAAATCGACCTAAAGTATTACAATTAATCCAAATCAAGTCATCAAAATTTAATAAAAATAAAAAATTTAAACACCTCTTTCAACCTAAGCAAATTTAAAACATTAAAAATTAATCTGAAATATTAAGATCAATTAAAATATAAAGATTTAATTGAATTAAAATAACTTGAACACTATTTTAAACTTAAAGTTATTAATCAAAGTTTTATAACTAAACCAAATCACTTTAAATCATCAATTCCAATTTTAAATTAACAATTGTTAAAATCTTTAACAAACTAATTTGCCCCTAAAGGCTTTCATTATTATAACTCTTAAATGAAGCATCGAGTGACAAGTCACTTTACTTACACGATAATCAAATGTCCAAGTTCGCTGAGCAAAAATGAAACTTAATTAAATTCTTGGATGATCAATTCATCTGTACAATGAAGTTCATTTGGACTCAAAATAATCTCAGAAGTATTGAAAAGATATTTGGGATTCGTGCTAAACACTTCCTCAATATAATGAGATGTTTTAGAAGAACAATTGAACTTAATTGTTCTTTGGTGAAGAAAATCATCCTTAACAAAACACAAGAACCTAGATGTCATAGGAAATGACTAGCAATAGGATTAGAAATTTGGTAGACAACCAGAACCTTCCCTTAGCTTTTCCTAGGTGCTTTCCTTGAAATATATAAATGCTCTGGCATGTGTTTTAAGTGCAGCCGGGAATGACGAGAAGACCCTCCAGTTACGCTTTTATTATATTGCGATTTATTTACCTGCAGTGCACATTACTTCTCCTGCATGTTAAACAAGAATGCCACCCTGCATGAAAACTAAAAGCTTTAGGATAACCACAAAACTGAAACCCAAAACTAAATTAAAATCAACACAAGATAAAATTCACCGCCACAACATTCAAAAGATAAAACAACTCAAAATTTAATCACAAACATAACAACAAAACCACAACTACAACTAAATTAAAACGTCTCGTTGGATGATCGGGAATAGCTCGGATGATGTAACCTACGTGTTGCTAAAAGGATTTCCCACGGTCTAAATGAAAGTGTGGAACTAATTTAGTTGAGTTTAGCAAATTCATTTGAACTAAGTGAATCCGATGAAAATAACGGTGCCGGAATGATGGAACCGTGGGATCTTAACCGGTGTTGTTTTAACCAACTTTAAGATCCCCCTAACAAAATATAAAATCAACTGAACCTTAAGACTTTTCTAAACCAGAACACTTCTCTCATCTCCTGATTTTCACCTTCTAAAACTCAACCTTCTGCAATGACAAGGAACTTGGAGCATAGTGGGCAGCACGACCATCGTCGTCAGCAAAACTTGTGTCTACTTCAGCAAAACCTTTCTTAGAATTAAATAACCAAGCCATAGGATTTTGAGGTAGTTTTCTTAGTGCAACATAAATCCTCAACTTTTCGTTAGGCATTTGCATAACTATATTATGCAAATTTAGCCCTAACCGGTCTTAGGATTCCGGGGAAGTTGTTCGGTACGACATAAACCCTCACATCTTCGAGGCTATTTTTATGATTTTATCATACAAATATAAATCCTAATTAATTAAAATTGACAGGATTGAAACATTAAATAAACTCTCAAATTGAAGACAAACAATAGGATAGTTTGGGAAGTTGCCATGATTCTTCTTGGATCCTCAACTTCTCCTACTTCTATTCCTTTGGACTCCTGAAATTAACTATTCCAAATTTGAGCTAATCCCTTTCGAAATTCCAAAATTCAATCCTTTGAAAACCTTAAACTTTGAAATTCTTGAGAGAAAAATCACTGATCATTATCGAGAGTTTTCTTAAATGATTCCCGTCAATTAAGATATAATTAACTATAGGGGCTTGCCGTTATAGGGAACTTTAAGAACCCAGATAATATAAACCCTGATTAATTCCTTTATATTAAGCAGGGGAGATTGTCGGCTTATAAAATTGGTTCACAAACTAAATGGATGTCACAAATCTTCTAGTTTATTTAATTGAGCCCCATCATCAAGCAGTGTGTCGATTCTTCAGGATAGATACACGGTTTGTGATGCGGTGCTCGTTTATATAAACTATTGGGGATGTGAGATCGGTTTGATTTCATATCTTAAAATTTTCAAACATAAAATTATTTTTAAAATCAAATGCTACTTTCCAAATTATATATATATTTAAATTAAATTTAAAATTTAAAATTCACCGATAATTTCTGTTTGGCGACCCCTTTTTTAAAATACAACACAACCTAAAAAATATGCCGACACATGGGCTTCATAAGTTTTCAGATTCAGTTTAGTAATAGGTTTCAGGGGGTGGACTACCTCATCATTATCTTCAATCACTACACCAGACTGAATACATAAAGCATGAATCAGACTAGGGTGTCCTAGTCCTCCTGTAGTCTCTCCTTTAAGCTTATCAAAATACTTTTATGAATAATAGTCCCAATATTTATATTATTCATGTTCTAAATACAATAAGTCAGAACAACTCTATCAACAGTAACATCACTGTGATGGTTCGTAGGTAATAGTCTAGCAGAAATGAAATAATGTCAGGCTTTTGATACAGGATTCAAAGTAGAAAGGTGGAAGTTAACTTTTTGTCTCTGCTTAATCTTCCATTCCCCTTTTCCATCAGTTAAAAAGTTCACAATCATATCCAATGCTTCATTTGTAATAGGAAAATTTAAATATTCACAATGGTAGGATGCTCTCAACTGATAAAATGCATTTATGCTGGCAGGGATGAATTCAACCATTTTGCCTCTAACCATAATGTATTCACTCTAAGAATACAACATATTAGCATTAAATTCTCTAACAATACCCAGCATCACATTTGCAGTGAAATAACAGAAAATCTCTTATTGACGATTAGCAATCATTTCTTCCAGCATTCCTCCAGGATTTTTAAGGGATCTTTCTTGAATACATTTCTTATTGCTAAGAAACGTACTAAAACGTGAATAGGCTTTGAAGTTCACAAATTTACTTTCATCATATTCAAATTTCCTCTTCCCCTTAGCCAATTTTAGAGCCTTTATCTAAAAATACCAAAAATTTTCAAATCAATTTTAAAATTACAATGCAATCGACTCCAACATAAATTTAAAAGATAACTCAAAATCCTTGAAAAATTTCAAAGTTTCTCCAAAAACTTAAAAATTTCGAATCTTCCTAATGTAGGAAATTTCCAAGGTCAAAATAGAAAAATTTTAGGTTAAAGTGTAGCTCTTACCAAGAGAAGATGAAATCCAAACTTTTTCAACCACAAAGTTGCTTCAAATCTAAAAGACAGTGAGTAGGTGCGAAAATCGATCTTGGCTGGAGGTTGAAGACAATGGTTTGGGCAAAAATGGCGGGTCCCAGGGTTAAATCACAAAAATTTAGAGTTTCGGGCATTTTTCGTGTTCGAGCGCTGTCCGACACTAGAAGCAATTCCGTTCGGCGCATTATTCTACAGAAATTGCCAAACTCTCTGACTTTTGGCGCTGTCCGGCTCTGGTCGCAGCGCCATTCGGTGCCAGTTCAAATACTGGGCTTCCAACTTTCTTTTACAATTTTAATCTTTTCAAGCCCGATCTGATGTCTAATCAGTCTAATTAAGCATTGAATAACATCCTAAAGCCTTGGTAAATAATATTTTTTAACACAAACAACACATAACATTACTTTCATATATAAAATCCATGAGTCATACACATACACACAACACTAAACATTTCACATTTTCAAGCCATAAAATCTTAAATTCAGTGTCGCACACAACCACAACACAATAACACTGAGAACTAAACAAAAGAGCATGTCCAAATATAACATTCAAGCCAAATAAAGCAAAGCAAAGAAAAGCAATCTGATACACAAATATAGAAATACAATAATCAAGTTTCATTTTTCCTTCAAACTTTCATCAATTATAAGATCTCCCGTCGATTGAGCATGGACAAATAAATTGTAGAATGGATAAAATAGAAATTCTTCAGTAGAATCCTCTTCAATCTAACCTTTTCTTCTTATTAATCGCGTCAAACTTCCTTCAAGAAATTCAGGATGATCAAAGTTCTCCTTCATTCTCCAATTCAGATGATCAAAGAAATTAGAAAGATTGTTGATTGCATTCATCAGATGTTGTACTTCCTTCTCTAATATCTTGATTTTATTAAAGATGATCTATGAACTTTCAAGAAAATAAGGAGGAATAAGTGCTGACCTTTGAGATGGTTGATCTTCAATAATGCTCTTATCATTCATATCACTAATTGTCTGGTTATTATATGCATATGCGGGGTCTATAGGCTTCCAAGGTAGAAGTACTCTTTCTGAATTCTCATATGACACTTGTAATTGACTACAGAGCAGAAATATGATGGAAGGATTTCAAGCCCTTACTTTGATCCATGAACGATCAATCCCAAAACGGACTTAAAAATTATCGAACCACATCAATAGGCATTCCCATTTAAATACAATAATTCAGAATAGCACACTCCTTAGTTATCTTACTGATTTTCATTGTTGGGAGCAATTTTGTACAAATGGAGTAATGTAAGTGTTTCGACGTAGGATTTAACAGTGTGGTCGAAAAACTTACATACCTATTATCTCTTATCTCATATTCATCACTTTCATCCGTCAGATATCTGTATATATCATTCACATTGTCCTTCGTTAGGGCAAAATTTGAATAGTGGCAGATTGACACACTCTCAATCATGTATAAATCATTAATCTTTGTAGGAGTAAATGTGACAAACCTACCTCGAACATAAACTGATCTTTGGTTGATTCCATGAAGATTTACATAAAACTCCTTCACAACCAGAACAACTACAGTGGTAGTAGTATAACACAATACTTCCCAACGTCTCTGAACAATAATTTCATCAATTCTAGTGGTAGGAGAATTCGTACCTTGATTTACAAAGCCTCAAAACTTACAGACTTTCTACGGTTGAACACTTGAAATCTTTGAGTTTCCATCGAATCAAAATTCATTTGGACAAGAATTTGGGTCTTCCTCTTCGTTCCTTTGGATGTTCCAGCGTCTAGGGGCAGTTTTTGGGAGTTCTAAAGATGAGAAATGATTTTTTGAACAGTGACGCTGTCCGGCGCTGATAGCAGTGCCGTTCGATGCTAGTTCAAATTCGCCAAACTTCACTCCTACAAAGCGCTTGGTTTAACGTCGTCAGCCCGACATAAGTTTCAGTTATTCAAGTTGATCCAACATTAAAACCTCTTTAAAACTAGATTTATTGCCTTCAAAATATGGCTTTAATCTTAGCCATTACCTTTGAAAATTCTTCCAGATTTAGGGTCTTCGATAATCACAGCTCCAAACTGATATACTTTTATAACAATGAAAGGTCCTATCCATCTAGATTTCAATTTCCCACGAAATAACTTCAATGTAGTATTGTATAATAAAACTTTTTGTCCTAGTTCAAATTCCTTTTTGACAATCTTTCGATCATGCCATATTTTTCTTCTTTCCTTATATATTCTATCATTATCATATGATTCATTTCTGATTTCTTCCAATTCATTCAATTGCAACAGTCTCTTCTCACCAGCATCTTTCAAATTAAAATTCAATTTCTTTATCACCCAATATGCTTTATATTCTAATTCAACTGGAAAGTGACAAGTTTTTCTAAAGATTAATCTGTAAGGGGACATTCCTATAGGAGTTTTATAAGTAGTTTTGTAAGCCCATAAAGAAGTATCTAATCTAGCAGACCAATCCAATTTTTCAGGATTAATGACTTTCTCCAGAATTTGTTTAATTTCATGATTAGATACCTCTGTTAAACCATTATTTTGGGGATGATAAGCTGTAGAGATTCTATGCACAATATTATATTTTCCCACCAATCTCTGAATCGAATTATTCTTAAAATGGGATCCTCCAACAGTGATGATTACTCTAAGCATTCCATATCTTTTGAAATTATTTTTCATTAAAAACCTCGAAACACTTTTAGCATCAGACCTAGGTAAAGTTATTGCCTCAATCTATTTTGATACATAATCAACAACAATCAGCATATATATATTTCCAAATGAAGGCATAAATGGTCTCATAAAATCTAATCCCCATGCATAAAAAATTTCAACTTCTAGAGTAAAATTAAGAGGCATTTAACCTCTTCTAGATATATTGCCTATTTTCTGACATCGATCACAAGTTTTGATAAATTTAAAAACATCTCTGAAAAGTGTAGGCCAATAAGATCCAGATTGCGAAATCTTATGTGCAGTTCTATCAATTATAAAATGCCCTCCAAATTCAGAACCATGACATTCTCGAATAATTTTTTCAATTTCTTCATATGACACACATCTCCTAAAAATAAACACTTTACATTGCTTATACAGATCGTCCCAGAAATAAAATTTAGCATCATGCTTAAATTCTTTTTGCTATTACATTGTTAAATTAGGTGGTAAAATATTACTAACGATGTAGTTCACAATATCAGCATACCACGATAAATTTCCTTCAAAAATATTATATAATTGCTCATCAGAAAAAGTTTCAGTAATTTCTTTTTCAAAATCATCCAAATTAGTTTGTTCAAGTCTAGACAAATGATCAGCTATTTGATTATCGACCCCTTTTCTATTAACGATCTCAAGATCAAATTCTTGCATTAAAAACATCCATGGAATAATTCTTGATTTTGCATTCTTCTTTTGCATTAAGTATTTAATAGCAGCATGATCAGTATGCACTATACATTTAGCTCCGATTAAGTAAGATCTAAATTTTTCAAAGGCATATACAATTACTAATGACTCTTATTCTGTAGTAGTGTAATTAATTTGAGTAGTAGTAAGAGTCTTACTAGCATAGTAGACAACTTTAAACATTTTGTCATGTCTTTGCCCTAAAACAATTCCAATAGCATAATTGATAGCATCACATATTAATTCAAATGGTTTCTCCCAGTCAGGTGAAACTATTATAGGAGCAGCAATTAATTTTTCCTTCAATAGATCGAAAGCTTTTAAACATTCATCGTTAAAACAAAACATTCTATCTTTTTCCAAAAGTTGGCATAGAGGCTTAGAAAATTTTGAAAAGTCTTTGATATATCGCCTATAGAATCCTACATGTCTCAAAAAGCTTCTTACCCCTCTCACAGTTGTTGGAGGTAGTAATTTTTCTATAACATGAATTTTCACAGGATCTACTTCCATGCCATATTCAGATATTTTATGCCCAAGAACAATTCTTCCTGTAACCATAAATTGACACTTTTCCCAGTTTATGACTAAATTTATTCTTTCACATACCTCTAAAACTTTTTCTATGTTGCATAGGCATGCATCAAATGAATCCCTAAATACTTTGAAATCATCCATAAACACTTCTATTTCATCATCAATTAATTTTCTAAATATGGACGTCATACATCTTTGAAATGTTGGAGGTGCATTACATAATCCAAAGGGCATTCTTCTAAAAGCAAAAGTTCCATAAGGGCTAGTAAGTGTAGTCTTCTCTTGATCCTCAGGAGCAATAGGTATTTGGTGATAACCTGTATATCCATCTAGAAAGTAATAGTAATTGTGTCCAGCAAGTATGTCCAGCATTTTGTCTTAAAAGGGTAAAGGAAAGTGACCTTTTCTGGTGGCGACATTTAATTTTCTATAATCAATACTTATTCGCCACCTAGTGACTTGTCTTGTCGGTATAATTTCATTTCGATCATTTACATCAACAGTCACTCCTCCTTTCTTAGGAACACAATGAATTGGGCTTACCCAAACACATATCAGAAATAGGATATATAATTCCAACATCTAACCACTTTAAAATCTCTTTTTTAACCACTTCTTTCATTATTGGGTTCAGTCTTCTTTTTGGATCAACTCTTGGTTTGTGTTATTCATCTAATAAAATTCTGTGCATACAGATCGAAGGACTGATTCCTTTAATATCAGCTACGGACCAACAATAAGCCTTTTTGTATCTTTTTAAGGTTTCCAATAATTTTTGTTCTTGATATTCATTTAACTCTGAAGATACAATGACAGGAAGGGTAGATGATTCTCCTAAAAACATATACTTTAAATGATTAGGAAGAATTTTGAGCTCAAATTCAGGGGGTTTAATGATAGATGGAATTAAACATTTATCTCAATTTTCCACAGTATCCAAACTTTCAAATTTTTCCTGAACAAAGTCTAACTTTTCATTCTTCATATCATCCAAATCATCTTCATTTTCACTTTCATTTTCATCCTCACATTCTAGATTTTCTTAAAATACTTCTTTAAAATGATCTTCTCTCAAATAATCACAGACTTCCATTCAATAACACTCATCATCTTTTTCAGTTGAAGGGTACTTCATAGATTTCAGAATGTTGAAATTTACCTCTAGGTCTAACTCTCATAGTTAATTCTTCTTTTTGGACATCAATCATAGTTCTCCTAGTAGCAAGGAATGGTCTTCCTAAAATAATAGGAATTTATTTATCTTCCCTCATATCTAATACAATAAAGTTTACAGGAAAGATAAATATATCCACCTTTACTAGTACATCTTTCACAACTTCTTTAGGATAAGTGAAAGAACGTTCAGTCAGTTAAAGAGTCACAGATGTAGGTGAAACTTTTCCTATTCCCAATCTTTTGAAAGTTGATAAAGGCATAAGATTAATACTAGCTCCAAGATCACATAAAGCTCTTCCGAAAATATTTTCACCTATAACACATGGGATAGTGAAACTACCTGGGTCTTTAAGTTTTTCAGGAAGCTTTTTTTGAATAATTGCACTACACTCACTGCTAAGTGCAACAGTCTCGTGGTCTTTAAACTTTCTTTTCTTTTTAAGTATATCCTTCATAAACTTTGCATATTTAGGCATCTGCTCTAATGCTTCAATAATAGGAATATTAATCCTTAATTTATTAAGAATTTCCAAAAATTTTACAAATTTGTTATCCCTGTTATGTTTCTTCAGTCTTGGAGGAAAAGGAGGAGGTGGTTTTTTAACAATTATCTTCATTGGTTCTAGCAGATATTCGTCTGGATATATCTTATTAGAACCTTTCTTAATGTTCACTTCCTCTCTTTCACCTTCGACTTTTTTTTAAACTCTTGGTTCCAATTCTTTTCCATTCCTTAATTGAATAGCCTTAATTTGCTCTTTATTTTGATCTTTCGGGTTAATCTCAACATTACTAGGAAGATTCCTAGAAGGTCTATTATCAAGTGCAGTAAAGATATGTCCCAATTGATTTTTAATGTTCTTCATCGCAACATTTTGAGCTTGAATTTGATTACCCATATTCAGAATCATTTCTTCAGTAGACAACTTTTCCTTAAATTGTTGATTACTATTAAAAGCAGGAGGATAAGAAGGTCTAAAATTGGTATTTCCTTGGTTGTTCGGATTTCCAATTGGATTCATAGGATTGTTTTCTCATTGTGGATTAACAACAACATTGGTGTTCTTCCAGTTGAAATTCGGATGATTCCTCCAACTAGGATTATAATTAGAATAAGGATTATTGACTTTATTATGTATATCATTCAAGGTTTCATAAGACATTTGAGAGTCCATCATCTGTCATGATGAATTTTCTTCTAACACCGGGGGTGTTGGAGAATAATTCATTCCATATTGATTTATTTTCTTAGAAAGTGCAGCAATTTGAGAGACTATTATAGTTATCAAATCAGAATCATGAATACTGGATACTCTCGTAGAATTTACCCGCTCAGAAGGACATTGAAAATTATTAGTAGCCATCTCTTCAATTAACAAATATGGTTCATCAAAAAATTTTGACATTAATGATCCACCAGCAGCAGCATCGATAATCGATCTCAAAGAATCCCACTAATCCATTATAAAAGGTTTGAATTATTAACAAGTCTGGTAAGGCATGGTGTGGACACTTCCTAAGAAGATCTTTAAATCTTTCCCAAGCTTCATATATGGATTCTCTATCAAACTGATTAAAAGATGTGATGTCATTTCTCAACTTAGCAGTTTTGGAAGGAGGAAAATATTTTGACAGAAACTTTTATGAAAGCTCTCCCCAAGTTCTAATAGATGCAGGTGCTAACAAATTTAACCACGCCTTAGCCTTATCCCTTAGTGAAAAAGGAAAAAGTCTAAGTCTAACAACATCGTTCGACACTCCATCATATTTAAAAGTAACACATAGTTCTAGAAAACTAGCGGGATATAAGTTAGGATCTTCATTAGGTGTTCCTCCAAATTGATTATTCTGTACCATTTGGATAATAACAGGTTTAAGCTCAAATGAATTAGCAGCAACATCTGAATTTTGAATAGTTAAGTGAATTTCATTTGCTGTTGGATTAGCATAATCTCTTAAAATTCTTGCTATATTTTCGTTCTGATTATTTGTTCACCATTTTATTAGAATTTGCAGATTGTTTTTGTTGTTTTTGAATTTTTTTAATAGTAGGCTCTAATTCAGAATCGTAAGGCACTAAACCTATAGATCTGATACTACGCATACAAACACAATAACACACACTAAAAATAAACAAACACACACACAACTATGACTTGCAATTCAAATATATGATTTCAAATACTACAAAAATTAATTTTAGCAATTACTTTTTCTTTTTTACTTTGCCTCCCTGGCAAAGGCGCCAAAAACTTGGTGCGAATTTTTTAATTTGCAAAAATTAATGAACTCAAATTTAGATTTATATATTGATTTAAATGATAATGAGTCACACAATTAATGGAGTCCTGGAATATCGATCCCACAGGAAGGCTTTAATTTTATGGTGTAGCAAAGAAATCTCTTATCGAATCACAACACAATTGCAAGTGATTTAATTCTTAAAGTAAAGACAAACAGATTTAGTTACTATTTCTACCAAACACTTTCTAAACTCTAGCAAGTTAAACTAACACAAGACTAAAATTATAACAAAATTTAGTTGTAAGGTAGAGTCTTCCTCCTTCCCATTCATAATGTGATCATTATTGTGACATGAATCAGTGATACAAATGTATTGTGCCAAATACGAGCATTCCTATTCCTTACCCATATTTCAACTTATAAAGAATATTGGCTAATCCTAAGTTTAGTCCCCAAATCTGTGGTTAGGCTGGGAGGATACTGGCTCTTACTCCAGAGCTCCCACTTCCCTTCACCTGAAGGCTAACTCTTGCTTTAGTTTCTAAACTTTATGACCAAATTGAGGATTTCAGCCTATCACTCTGAAATCTCCAATTTTATTCCCATCAAAGTATATTTCCCTATTTATTTGCACTCAATCCCCATGAACTACATCTCTCATTCATGAACATTGAATGTGACCTTCACTTTTGTTGTAGAACTCATAATCCTTTCGGAACATATGTTTCCCAACAAGTTTTAACAATTCAATTGGCCAAATCAAAAAAGTAAATGAAGTTCTAAGTGAAAGATCATCACAAATTCTCCATAATAAATCGACACATCATTTCCATTTCACAACATCAACACATCAAATGAAAAGGAGAAAGACAAAGAAATCTACTAAAGACTCATGAGGAAAAGATGACAAAATAAGGATTTCATATATAAAAACAACGTCATACAACAAAGTAAATTAAGGACAACTTATCTCAAACTCTTCCACGAGCGAATCTCAAGGAATTCCTTTCACTCCTCTTCTTTCTTCACAACAACACACAATTCTCTCTTTAGATGAGTAAGGAAGAACTAACTTTCCCTCTTCTCTCACACTCCTTAGAAGAGAAAATACAATACCTAACTTCCTACACAAAATGGAAAGAACCTCTCTCTAAACTCTAAACTCTTCTCTTCCTTTCTTCCCCCTCTTTGAAATTTGGCTCCAAATGTGTTTAAATTCATCCAAAACTGAATTCCCAAGAGTTTCCTCAAGAAACCTTTCAAAATTCAGCCAAATACATTAAATCTAGTCTAAAATTGGGATAGGGCGCTGTCCGGCGATGGTAGGAGCGCCGTTCGACTCATTATTCGGCCAAAATGTCGCAACTCTCTGAAAACTGGTGCTGTCCAGCGCTGGTGACAGTGTCGTTCAGCGCTAGTTCAATAAAATGCACTTCTTTCATTTTTCGCTCCAAATTTGCTCCTTTTTCACTTCCTTTTGCTCCAAAGGCCTAAAATCATTGTACCTACATGAAATCATCAAAAATACCTTCCTTTAAAGTGCAATATCATCAAAAAAAGGTATGAAATGAATAGTAAAAAGCGATCAAATTTTTAGTATGATCAAAATACTCCTTCATTCTCCAATCAATATGATCAAATAATTCAGTAATGTTATCAATTGCATTCAGAACATTCTGAACCACTTTTTCTATGTTCATGATCCTTTTCAGAATAACTTGCGAACTATCAGGAATGCAGGGCCGTAAAGATGTTGAATTCTAAGATGGTTGATCCATAATAATGTTCATATCATCTTCCTCTCTATATCCAATGCAGTTATAATAATCTGTTGGATCCATGGGCTTCCAAGGCAAAAGCACCTTTTTCCAATATTTATATGGCACTTGAAGTTTATTGCAAAGCAGGAATATGGTAGAAGGATGTCCCAACCCATAAGTAGATCTATGAACAATCAAGCCCAAAACAGATTTCACAATTATAGAGCCCACAAGAATAGGTTTTCCCAATTGAATGCAATAATTCAAAATGGCACTCTCCATTGTAACTTTACTCATTTTCATGATAGGAAGTAACTTTGCATAAATAAAGAAATTCTATTATTTCGAGATAGGATTCAAGACTGTAGAAGAAATAATTACATGGCTATCATCTCTTATCTCCCAACATTTATTTTCATCAGTCAAGTAGCGATAGAATTCATCCATGATTTCTTTTATCGGGATGAAATTTGTGTTGTGGCAAATCAGAACACTTTCAATCTTGAAAATATCATTTCTCCTAGAAGGAGTAAGTGGCTAACATCACATATCAAGACATAAAAAAATAAATCAAATTGCGGGCTTTAGCCTGTCACTCGAAAGTCCTCTAATTCTACACCCATCAAAGTATATTTTCATATTTATTTACACTCAATCATATGGATTACATTCTCAACCATATAATCTCATGTGATTCTTACCAATTGTTGACTGAGACAATATCATACCAGTTCTTACATGTTCTCACAACATATATTAACATCTTAATTGGCCAAATCAAGAAGTAAATGAAGTGCAAGGTTTTGAATCATCACAACTTCTTCCAACATTGATTTCCTATACTTCATACAATATCAATTCATATCTTAATTACTTCATCATTTTAAGGAAAAAGATAAAGAAAACTACTCAGAATTTATGGAGAAAATACAATCACAACTTAGTTTAATAGCATAAATCGTAGTGAAAACACAAGAAGTCTTAATTAAAAATTAAATGTAATAACAAAGATAAAAACTTATTTGTAATCCTCTCCACCAAACTCTTGAAGTTCATTTGAAAATTTTGTTTTTCCTTACAATACTCCTTAGAGGGTGCGTCCAACTCTAAGGACTCCAAATCTTTCTTTTAATTCTAATACAAACTATAGTAAAGTAAGTGAAAATGGTGAAGTGGAGTGATGTGTTAATAAAAACTCTCCTGCACAATAAACATAAACTACACATCTTCCAACAACAAACATTTTCGGAATTCCAAGCCTTCTTTTTATAATTCCAACAAGTGCCTTCCCGTCTCTTCAAATTGTGTCCAGATTCAACGAATCCTCTAAGAGGTGCATCCATTCAAGAGTAATTTAATTTAATTTTGGCGCCAATAGGAAGTTACCAACGTTTGTACCAAGAGATGCCTCAGAAACCCCTTCAAATGGCTCAAAAAATTAAATAAAATCTCTAAAGTAACTGTCGCGCGTATGCACAAGGTCTCAGAGCTTGGCCTCGAGGCTTCTGGCATGTAAGCTTCAGGTCGGAGCGCCTAGCGGTGAAGCTCTAGTGCGTAAGCGCTGGTTTAGGCACTTAGCCGCCACAGATCAATTTTGTAGATTTCTTCATTTTTTCTCCAAATTTGGTTCTTTTTCACTCCTTTCATCATAATCATCCATTTAATCATACCTTCAAGAAAAATACATAAAATACCTTCCATTAAAGTGTAATATCATAAAAAATAGGTATAAAAATATGTATAAAATACTACATATTTTAGGTGTATCAAAATTCTCCAAACTTGAAGTGTTAGTTGTTCTCAAGTGACACTATAATCACATAAAATCAAACAAGTAAATTATGTGGATGTGTTTCTTTAGGAGTTTCCAAAATTTTTTTCTAGAAACATAGTAGCTCAATTTATAAAAATTTTTAGTAAATGAGATCAATTGAAAGTTTAGAAATCGCTTAAGTAAAGAGTTATGAAAAATATAAGTTTTTTATCTTATTCAGAAATACTCGTGATTTTTTAAAATATAGGGTTTAGGCATTTTATTTTCTTTACATGAAAATCTTTACTAAAAATAATTATATTAACTATATTGTATTCATAAGTTTCAAGATTTTCTCAAATCTTATGCTCTAGAAAGATCAGGAGTGGAAGCAATTTTTTATTAGGTCTTTAATTCTCAAGCTTCACCTTCCTGTTTCACATACTATTTTTCATGTTTTTAAAATTTTTTATTTTTTATTTCTTTTATAAGCAAGGATTATTATATCTGGATAAGATTTTAATAATTTTTAATTACACCTTTCCTTTCCTAAAGCATAAGGTAGATATATATCTTTTACTTGGAAATATAATAAAAGTTTTGAAAATTTTTTTCAATAAAAGAAACTTAAGTTTTAAAAACAGAAAGCTAATCCTTCTATTTTTCTAAAAATATAACTTTTCCTACTAAAGACAGTTACAAAATATTTATCATTTCTTCATTAAGAATTTTTCAAATTTAAAGTTTTCATCTTTACTATAGATTTTAACTAAATCCTCTTACTCATTTCTATATTCAAAATGTTACTTCCCTAATATAACTTCATACACATAATTATTTTTCAGTAAAAATAAAATTTACTTTTAGTACATTTGAGAACAAATAAAATTTAAGTTTTTAAAATTGTTTCATTCCCCCAAAAAAATATTAAAGTTTTCGTTATGATAAAACATTTAAGCATAGTAAAAAAATACAAGGGTAGGAATTGAAAACTATAAAAACTATAAGTATCATGCTTGCAGAAACTTTTATATTCTAAATATGCAAGTTTAACAATTAAAAACAGGAGTAAAACCAACTAGATAAAATTTTAACTTCTCATTTTATATAAAAGAAATTCAAAAAACTACTAAAGTAGTGGTGGTAATAAAATCATATTCACGCTTAACTAAAATATGTGGTTGTAAAGTGAAAAGTTAAACATAAAATTAAATAGTGGATATTAATATTGTTCTAAACCTTCCTAATAGTTTCTAGAATACATTTTACACTAACAAACCAAATACACTACAAATTCTTATTTTTTTATCACATTTACTACCATAAAAACTTTAAACAATCACATTACTTAACATAAACAAACAACATCCACAAATAACATAAAAACAAACTAAAGTACCTCACCAACTATTACATCAGTTTTTTCATCACATCTTTAACAGAAAAAATCTAAATAACAATCACAAATAAAAAGTTCACAACATATACAGAATAACATAAAGTCCACACATACAACATAACATAACAGTTCTCAACACATATAAAATATAAATCTTAATTCTCATCTTCTTGTTCATCATCATCTCCTTCATTCCAAGCATGTGTAGACTCATATGGGGTATAATGTGGATGTGGAGGTAGCACAACACTATAATCTCCTCTAATCAGTCTATCCATATAACTGTGATAACTCTCCTCATATTCACAAAGTTTCTGCAGATACTCCCCTATATGATCTATCTTTCCTTCAATATCATGAACTCGATCCGCAGTATAATTGATATTGTCATTCATTTTATTTAAAATTTCTTTTTACGAATAAAAAAACTGAACTGATGATGCCTGAGAAGTTGAAGCACAAGATGTAGAAGAAACTGAAGTAGAAGCACTTGAAGCTCTAGAGAATCCTCTTCTCCAGCCAAAAATTGAATGCTCAGTAGATGTTTTCACACTCACGCTAGTAATAAGCTTAAGAGGCTGAAGGACCTCTTCCCAATTTTCAGATCTTACACCAACTCGCTCACACAATGAATGAATAAGGACAGCAAATCCCATACCTGCAGTAGTAGCAGCTTTGGCAGAACTCCAAATACAATCATAAATAATCATTCCAATATCAATTGCCTTCCTATGCTGAATAAAATAATTCAATGTAGTTCATTCCCTCATTAATTCACTTAGATGATTGGTAGGTCAGTTTGGATGATATAAAGTAATGTTAGGCCTTAGAGGTGGCATTCAGCTTTGAGGCATGGAAGTTAACTATTCTTTCATTTGTTATTCTCCATAATCCTCTTCCATCTGTCAAAGTAAAAATGATTTCATCCAATTCCTCCTTCGTAGGATTATAATTTGAATAAAACAGAATGTAGTCGGCGACAACATATAAAACTCATTAATTACCTCAGACGTGAAATGAACCGACTGTCCTCGAACCATCACAAAATATTCTTCTGACTCAGGGAGATTTGTATAAAATTCCTTCACAACGAAAATAAAAGCTACAACTAAGAAACAACAAAATCAATCCCAAAGCCTTCTAATTATCATATCATCTATAACTCCACCGGGCTTGTTAAAGCCTCACTCTTAAATCAGTTTTTGTGACTGTAGTGCTTGCACGTAACGATCCTAAGCCTTCAAACTTACAAACTTGACTGAATGAAAAGTGGATCTCCCCTTGCTTCTCTTTGGTAACATTTCTAAAATTTGCATAAAAATTACCATAAAATCCAAAATTAACTTAAAGTCACTAAACTCAACTTCTAAAGGCTTAAACTAATAAATCTAAGTAATTTCCAAAGCTTTTTCTAAAATTTTTACCATGAAGAGTAAATCTCAGATTTTTTCATAATGCTCCTTAAATACGTGGTGAAAATCCAAATTTTTTACAAAGGCATAGTGCTCTTACCTCAAGAAGATCAAATCTAGCAAATTTGGCTTGAAACAACTCAAAAATTACAAATTTGGAGATGCCCTAACTCTCTAAGTCACGAACTCCAAACGAAGAAGATGATGGTGGGGGGGGGGGAAGAAAAATGGTTATCTTTAGGCTCTTAACACCTGGATTTTCATGAACTAGTGCCTAAGCGCGAAAGTTTGATGCTTAGTCGTGGAGCTCTGGCGCGTAATTGCAGGGCCTCAGCTCTTATCCGCGAATTCACTAATTTGTATTTTTCGTTAAATACACATTTAAGCTCGTTTGATCAATCCTAAATGCTCTTAATAAGTAAATATTCTCTTTTTATTCTTCTTATCTCCAGAATCACACATTAATAGTAAAATAGATTCAATACAAGTTTCAAACAAACATTAAACTATTTTTACTACAGTACAAACAAATAAGTACGAACTACAAATCTTTAATCCAAGATTTTGGATAAGATCTCATCTTTACTCACAATTAAACACATTGAACAAAACACAAAACAAAAACTTAATAGCCCAATATGTTTTATATTCCAATTCTTCTGGCAAGTGACATGTCTTTCCAAAAATCAATCTATACGAATTCATTTCTATAAGAGCTTTATAATCTGTTCTATATGCCCATAAAGCATCATCTAATCTAGCAGACCAATCCAATTTATTAGGATTTACAGTTTTCTAAAGTTCTTTTAATTTCACAAGATACTTCTATTAGACCACAATTCTGAGGATGATAAGTAGTTGAAAATCTATGCATAATATTGTATTTTTCAACCAGTATTTCAATTCTTTTATTCCTAAAAGGGATCCTCCATCAATGATGACCACTCTCGGCATTCTATATCTTTTAAAAATATTTTTATTAAAACATTGAAACACTTTGAGCATCACAATTAGGTAAATTTATTGATTCAAACCATTTTGGAACATAGTCAACTCCAATTAATATATATAAATTTCCAAATGAAGGAATAAATGGTCTAATAAAATCTAATGTTCATACATAAAAAATTTCAACTTCCAATGTATAATTTAGAAGCATCTCATATCTTTTAGAAATATTTCCTACTCGCTGATATTGATCATAAACTTTAAAATATCCATTAACATCTCTAAAAAGAGTAGGCTAATAAAATCCAGATTGTAAAATCTTATTTGTAGTTCTATTAGTTCCAAAATGTCCTCAAAATTTAGAATCATGACTGATGCACGAGACTTATATTGCAATAATTTATGAACTTAAATTTATAGATTTTTAATTATTTTGATAAGTCTAAGCATTCAACGCAAGTATACGTATCGTATCAAGTAATACAAGGCTCTAATGGAGTCCTGGTTATCGATCCCACAAGGAAGTTTGAAGTTTTAAGAAAGCGATCCCAAGATAAGTAAGATGACACTAATATCCTATATTTAAATAGCACTTAAAGTTTAACACAAACTCCTCCTAACACTATGCAGAATACAGTAACAGTTAACTAAACTACAAATACTTCTTACAATTTTAAAGACAAAATTAACAAACAGACACACTAAATTAAGTTTTTGAAAGGTTTTTGATATATAAGAAAAGTATCTTTCCTCTTGCTGGGAGAATATGATGTGTGGATTGATATGGAACAAATATTTATATTATTGTGTCAAATTGGGGCATAGATGATTCTTTACCCTTAAAATAGTACCCCTCTTCTAAGTAGAAAAGAACATTGACATATTCTAAGTTTAGTCACTAACTCTAAGGCTAGGCTGGGAGGATACCGACTCTCACTTCAGAGCTCCCACTCACCCTTCACCCGAAGGCTAACCTTTTATATTTAGTTATTAAGCTTAGAACCAATTTGGGGATTTCAGCCCGTCACCCCGAAATCTCCACATTGAAGTCCATCAAGACACATTTCCCTATTTACTTGCACTTAATTCCCATGAACTACGCAATTCATCCATGGAATTTGAATGAATCTTTCATTATTGTTGTAGGACATTAAATCTTTTCAAACTTAATGTTCCACAACATATTTTAACATTTCAAATGGTTAAATCGAAAGTAAATTAAATTCTAAATGAAAAACCATCACAATTTCTTCATCACATTGAAAACACATCAAATCCACATCAATCCATCATCACATCTCTTATGCGAGAAGAAAGACAAGGAAACTACTCAGAATTCATGGAGAAGATATAATAAAACATGGATTTATATATAAAAGAAAAGTCATACAAACCACAAAAGAAAATACAACTTATCTCTTTCTCTTCCTCTATGCAATTCCCTTGAAGTTCCTTTGAATCTTCTTCTCTTCTTCTTTACAACACTTGATTCTCTCTTTAGAATGGAAAGAAAGAAGAATCTCTAACTTTACCTCTTCTCCTCCCCTTCTTAGAGAAGAATCCCTCTCAAATTTTCACTCTACACTCTCTAATCCTAAACCCTAATACTTCACACACACTAAAACTACTCTAGAACCACTAAAGAAGCACACTATTTTCGTCGAAAAATAGTTACTTATAAGATATGGACGAAATCCCAAGAGTTTCCATAGGCATCCCTTCCAAAAGTTGCCAAAACTCTTCAAATTTGAACTCCACCGACTTCGGGCACCGGCGAGGCTCTATCGTGTCATTTAATTCAGCGCTCTCTGGATTTGGGTGCCGGCGGCGCCAGAACACTTTTTCCACCATTTTGTTCCTTTTTGCTTCTTTTGCTCTGAATTCGTTCCTTGTTGCATCTTTTCACTCCAATCACCTAAAATCATCATACCTGCAACAAATCATGAAAAATATCTTTCTTTAAAGTGCAATATCACTAAAAATGGGTAAAATTAGATAGCAAAAACTGTATATATTTTTAGTGCATCAGAATCCCCCAAAATTAAACTATTACTTGTCCTCAAGTAATCCTTTTACTACATAAAATATAACTTTAGGCAATGTACTTATCAATTGTAAGACACTAAAATTTTTCATTCAAAAGAACATAGTGGTTAGATTTTCAGAAAAAGTTTAGTAACTCAGGTCAACATTACATGTATAAGAATACTCAGTAATTAAGTCTAAGAGTTATAGTCTTCTATTTATTTCAAGATGAACCACAATTTGTCACATTAAGAGTGCCTTAAAAAACTATGTGAAAAAGGAGTTCATGCAAAATTCATTAGAATGTAGGCTAGTACTTTAAACATAAATTCAGAAATGAAATTAAGCTCTCTCTTTAAGGTGATTCAAGTGAAGCCAATTTTTTATTAGACGTCTCCTCAAGCTTCTCCTCATAAACATTTTTCTTTTCTTTTCTTCTCTTTTTTTTTGGGATTGTTTTTCAATCCTTCTTTTCTTTTCTCTTTTTCTCTTTTTTTTTTCTGAGAATTACTATATCTGGATAGCCTTTAATGATTTTGAACTTCACTCTCCTCTTTCTAAAGTTCAAACTTAAGTCACCTCCATACTTTATAGTAAAGTACAAGCTTTATTATTCAACATAAAGTCACAATCTCTTCTTAACTTACAATACTTTACGTCCCTTAACATTTCAAAAATACAGTTTTCTTTACTTTAAATAGTTGACTATAATCAAATCCTTTCATATCAAATATCTTACTTCTATAAAATCAGCCTTTATTAACAAAAATTTCCATTCTATTCTTCCATAATATTCAACTGAAATGAAAAGTTTTAGTTATCTTATAATGAGGTTCAACTGCCAGAAGTTATGCTAATAACTTTTGAAAATATAATAATTGAGAACAAATAAAAGTTTAGCATTTCTCTACCCTCCCCCAAACTTAAATTTTTCAATAAATTTGAAATAGTTGAGAGTAAAAGAAAACTAACCTTTATGTGCTGGAATTCTGAAATCTTTAACAGTTATCTGGTATTAATCAAAATTTACATATAGCAGGCATGAAACAATTAGTAGCAGTGATATAACAATTTTAAATATTTACATGGGTAAAGAGAAATTAACATTAGACATCTAAATATCCAACAGAACACTATAACATGAAACAAACTATCACACTACTAACAATATAATTAACAGTTTTTAATGTTTTCGTACAACAAAACAGTTCAACATGAAAAGTAAATAATACTACATTACACAGTACAACACAGGGTTACACATCACATGAAAAGTAAATATCCACTACATCACATCAATACATCACAACAAAATAAGAACAACAGAAATAAAAACAAACAAACTATCTACCAGTCTCCATCACCAGGATCAGCAGTAGGGTCATCAACAGGGTCATCAGCAGGGTCAGGTCTATATGGTGTATAGCTGGGGCAAGAAGGAAATATCACATCGGACTCCCTCATCATAAATCTGACCTGAGCATCATAATAAGCCATATCAAATTCAACTCCCCTCTGCAGATAATCTTCATTCACATCACTCCTCGCCTCAAACACATCCATCCGACTATGGAGTCTATCCACTCTAGCACTCTGTAATCTCAACTGGTCCATAATATAAGATAAGGTAGGCGTCTCAGAAGTAGATGGTACATCATAACTCGTAGTAGGAATATCAGTACTCCTACGCTCAGCTCTGGCTCCCACATGAGACTCATAAGTACGGATAATATTCTTTGTAATAGGTCTCAATGGTATAGCCACCTCTTCAGAACTACTGAACTCCACTCCAGACTGAACACAGAGGGCATGAATTAAAGCAGGATGTCCTAATCCTCCAGTCGTCTCGCCTCTAGCAATCGTCTGAATATTCTTGTAAATAATAGTCTCAATATCAATCTTTCTCATCTTTTGTATATAGTAGTTCAGAATCGCTCTATCTCTAGTAACTTTGCTGTGGTGATAAGATGGTAATAGCCTTGCATAAATGAAGTAATGCCAGACTTTTGAAGCTACATTCAAAGTAGAGGCGGGGAAATTTATCAACTGTTTTTAACTTTCCTTCCATTCTCCTCTCTCGTCAGTCAAAAAAGCAATAACTTCTCTCATATTCTCCCTCCCAGTGTCAAAGTTTTTGTGTTCACACATGAATGGTTCCCAAGTCTAATAGAAAGCATTGATGTGCTGAGGAGTAAACTCAACCATCTTTCCTCTAACAAGCACATACTCTGTATCAGTCGAGCGTATATTCAAGTAGAATTCTCGAACAACTTCCATAACAACATTCACAGTGAAAGAGCAAAATCTCTCCCAGTTTTTCTCTGCAATTAATTGTTCTACAGATCCGCCAGGACTATTAAAAGCTCGATCCTGGATACACTTCTTGTTGTGAATGATAGAGTTATAGCGAAATTCAGCTTTGACGTTGATAAATATCTCCTCATCAAAATCCAATTTCCTCTTCCCTCTTGGAGCCATGTGAATTTCTAAAATTTGCGAGAAAATTCCAATAAATCCTAAATTCACAATGTAACAACTCCAAACATTATCTTAAATAAGTAAGAGCAAATTTTATCATTGAAATATCAAAATTTCTTTAAAACTCCAAAAATTCCACCATAAGCAATGTGAGAAATTTCCATGGTGAAAATCCAAAAATTTTAACTTAAAGTGAAGCTCTTACCAAGAGAAGTGCAAATCCGGTGTCGAATAGCCTTGAAAATTCCTTAAATCCGAGATCTAGCAAGCCCTAGATCTTCAAAATCATGAAAATGGAGGAGGAAGATGAAGGAAATGGAAAATTTTGCGGGTCCCAGGAAAAAAATCGTGAAATTGAGGGTTTTAGACCTTTTTCTGGGTTCGGGTGCTGGCGGCGCTCGATAGGGTGTCGGCGGTGCTCTATCTAAATAAATGGCCAAACTTTTTGGATTTAGGCACCGACGACGCCAATCCAAAATATTTTCTAGGTCTGAAAATTTTTTTGTTATTTCACTTGTTTCGATGCCACAATGATGTTTAACACTTCAATAAGCATTTACATCATCCCATAAGCAATAATTAACACAATTCTTCACACAAACAACACCCAAATATCTTATATATATAAAATCCAAGTTACATCAAAGACACTAAATATGTTCATTCAAACTAACTATTCTAAGATGTTTAGTGCAGCAAGTACTCTACGATAGGCAAGCACTAAGATCTAAGCACACAATGAAAGTAAACACATCCAAATCCAAGTTCAAATCTCAAAGAAAATACTACACAAACCAAACATAACAAAGCAAAGCAAACTAAACACACAACATACATAATTAGAATCTATTAATTACTCCACATCAATTTCAAAACTATCCTCTCCTATAATGTCTCCAATTGATTGCTGATGCACAAACAAGTTATAGAATGGACGAAATGAAAATTCATCAAATTATCCCTCAGCAATCACCGTGTTCTTCTTCATCAGATTGATTAAGCCCATCTCAATTCGACCAGTGTGATTGAATTGCTCTTTCATTCTCCAATCTATATGATCGAATAAATAAGAAATGTTATTGATCACATTCATAACATTTTTTACCTCTTTCTCCAATTGTTTGATCTTCTGTAATATCATCGTGGAACCTTCAGGAAAATAGGGTTGAATTGGCTGTGATGTCTGCGTTGGTTGATCAGCAAGTAAATTCATGCCATCCTCATCTCCAACTATCTGGTAGTCGTAGGGATTAGTTGGATCAATAGGCCTCCATGGAAGAAGAACTTTTTCCCAACTTTCATAAGGAACCCGTAACTGACTACATAACAGAAATATGGTGGACGGGTTTCCAAGACCCTATTTAAAGCCATGCACAATTAATCCAAGTACTGATCTCACAATAATATTACCAATGTCAACCAGCCTCCCAGTTTGAATACAGAAATTCAAAATGGCACTTTCCTTGGTTACCTTGCTAATCTTCAAGATCAGAAATAACTTTGCCGAAATAAAGTAGTGCCACTGCTTCGATACTGGATTGAGAGATGCAGATGGGAAACTAATATATCCATTCTCTCTAACTTCCCATTCTTCATTCTCATCCATCAGATATCGATAAACATCATTCATATTATCCTTCATGGCATTGAAATTAGAATAATGACAAATAGGTACGTTCTCGATCATAAAGAGATCGTTGATTCGTGCAGTAGTGAATTGCACAAATCTACCACACACAAATACAAACCCTTGATTGATCCTATGAAGATTTGCATAAAATTCTTTCACGACGGGAACAACAACGGCAGCGGTGGTGTAGCAAAGCACATCCCAATGTCTCTCTTTAATAATTTCTTCAATTATAGTAGTAGGATTATCTATACCTCAATTTATGAAGCCTCTTTCCTTGATAAACCTTCTTTTCATCATCACTTTGTTGAACAAACACTGCGCTTCAAAACTTATGAACTTCCTTCGGTTGAAAACACAAAATCGAGGGGTTTCAATAGGAGGAATCCATAGGATACAAATTGAGATTGGTGGTTTTCATTTTTCTGGTGTTAAGAAGTAAAAAATGGAGTTTGAGGAGTTATAAGGACAAAGATCCCGCCAAAAACCGCCACAACTCACATTTTAAAACTTAAAAACCGTCAAACAGATTTTGGGCGCAGGCGGCTCTCGATAAGGGGTCGGCGGCGCTCAAACAGGCAAGTTCAGTAGGGCAGAAACGATAGGGCGCCAGCGGTGAAAGTGGTCAAAAGTTCTCATCAAAATTTATTTGATCCAAAATATTGCAATATCTCAATTCGATCCATCATTTATCAATTTTTTAATTATTTAGGAGTAATTAGGAGTAAAAAACAACTATCTAAAAAGGTTCAACTACAATAAACAAGCAAACACACCACAAAGATACATATGGGTTGCCTACCATAAAGCGCTTGGTTTAACGTTGTCAGCCCAAAAAACCTTTTAGATAATCGAGATGACTCATCATTAAAACCTCTTTGAAATCAGGTTGAAACCCGTCAAAGTAAGGCTTTAATCGATAACCATTAACCTTGAAAATATTTCCAGTATCAGGATCTTTAATATCAGCAGCTCCAAAAGAATGAACTTTTACAACTATAAATGGTCCTAACCATCTAGACTTGAGCTTTCCAGGAAATAACTTCAATTTTGCGTTATATAATAAAACTTTTTTGTCCATTTTCCAAGTTTTTTTTCAATATCTTTCGATCATGCCATAATTTCCTTTTCTCTTTATAGATCCTATCATTGTGATAAGTTGCATTTCTAATCTCTTCCAATTCATTCAATTGCATAAATCTTTTCTCTCCGACATTCTTTAAATTAAAATTTAACTCTTTTTTGCCCAATTTGCTTTATTCTCTAATTCAATTGCTAAATGGCAAGTCTTACCAAATACTAGTCTATAAGGAGACATTCCAATAGTGGTTTTAAAAGAGATTCTATAAGCTCATAAAGCAGTATCTAATCGAGTAGACCAATCTAATTTATGATTATCCACAGTTTTCTCCAAAATTCTTTTAATTTCACTATTAGACACTTCTGCTAAACCACTAGTCTGGGGATGAAAAGTAGTAGAGATTCTATGAATAATATTATATTTCTCAATTAATCTCTTAATTCGATTATTTCTGAAATGGGATCCATCATCAGTTATGATCACTCTTGGCATTCCATACCTTGTAAATATATTTTTCTTTAAAAATTTTGAAACACTCTGAGCATCACATCTTGGAAAAGCAATAGCTTCAATCCATTTCGAGACATTATCAACGGCAACCAATATATATAAATTTCCAAATGAAGGAGTAAATGGTCCCATAAATTCTAATCCACATACATAAAAAATTTCAACTTCCAAATTATAATTTAGAGGCATTTCATTACTTCTGAAAATATTACCTACTCTCTGGCATCTATCACATGATTTAATATATTTATAAACATCTCTAAAAAGAGTAGGCCAATACAATCCAGATTGTAAAATCTTAAAAGCAGTTTTATCAACACCAAAATGACCTCCAAATTCAGAATCATGACATCATTGAATAATCAAATTTGTTTCTTCTTGTGGTACACATTTCCTTATAATCAGATCCTTACACTGTTTATATAGATAGGGCTCATCCCAAAAATAGAATTTTGCATCATATTTAAACTTCTTTTATTGTTGCCTTGTTAAATCAGAGGTACAATATCACTTACAATATAATTCACAATATCAGCGTACCAAGGCAAATTATTTCCCATAATAGTATAGACTTGCCATCAGAGAAAATTTCAGTAATTTCCTTTTCAAATTCAGATAATTTATCATAGTCTATTCTGGATAGATGATCAGCTATTTGATTATCAGCTCCCTTGCTATCAACTATCATAAAATCAAACTCTTGCAGAAGAAGTATCCATCTAATAAGTCTAGGTTTCATATCCTTCTTTTGCATTAAATATTTGATAGCCAAATGGTCTGTATGCACAATACTTTTAGCTCCAATTAAATAAGGTCTAAATTTTTTCAAAAGCAAACACTATAGCTAATAATCCTCTTTCTGTTGTGGTATAATTAACTTGAGCCTCATTAAGAGTTTTACTAGCATAGTAAATGACTTTGAAAACTTTATCATGTCTTTGCTCCAATGCTACTCCGATTGCATAATCACTAGCATCACACGTAAGTTCAAATGGTTTCTCCCAATTGGGTGAAACAATTATAGGTGCAATGATTAATTTTTCTTTTAATAATTCGAAAGCTTTCAAACATTCATCATTAAAATCAAACTTTCTATCAATTTCTAAAGGTTGGCATAAAGGATTAATAATTTTAGAAAAATCTTTAATATATCGCCGGTAAAATTCAGCGTGTTCTAAGAAACTCCTCACCTCTCTCACAGTAGTCGGTGGCGGCAATCTCTCAATCACTCTAATTTTAGCAGGGTCGACCTCCATACCATGTTTAGATATTTATGCCCAAGCACAATTCCTCCTGCAACATAAATTGACATTTCTCCCAATTCAGAACTAGATTTGTTTTCTCACAAAGCTCCAAAACTTTTGTTAAGTTTTCCAGGAAAATTTTAAATGAAGTCTCAAATACAGAGAAATCATCCATAAAAACTTCTATTTCATTATCTATCATACTATTGAAGATAGACATCCTACATCTTTGAAATGTTGCAGGTGCATTACACACTCTAAAAGACATTCTTTGAAAAGGAAAGGTTCCATAAGGGCTAGTAAATGTTGTTTTTTCTTGATCCTCAGGAGCAATAGGTAATTGATGCTAACCAACATATCCATTTAAAAAACAGTAGTACTTGTTTCTAGTAAGTCTATCTAGCATTTGATCGAGAAAAGGAAGAGGGAAGTTATCTTTTCTGGTGGCGACATTTAATTTCCTATAGTCAATACAAATTTGCCATCCATTAATTTGTCTTGTGGGTATAATTTCATTACATTCATTCACTTTAACTGTCACTCCTCCCTTTTTCGGTACACAATGTATTGGACTCACTAAAGCACTATCCAAAATAGGATAAATAATTCCAATATCTAGCCATTTTAAAATCTCTTTCTTAACTACTTCTTTCATTATAGGATTCAATCTCATTTGTGGATTAACTCTCGATTTATGTTCTTCATCTAATAAAATTCTGTGCATACAAATCGAAGGACTAACTCCTTTAATATCTGCTAAAGTCCATCCAATAGCTTTCTTGTATCTTTTTAAAGTTTCCAACAACTTCTATTCTTAGTATTCATTTAGTTCCGAAGATACAATAACAGGCAAAGTAGATGATTCTCCTAAAAATATATACTTTAAATGATTAGGGAGAACTTTCATTTCAATTTCAGGAGGTTTTATGATAGATAGAATTAAGCTTTTATGTCCACCTTCCATAGTGTCTAATATTTCAAATCTTTCCTGAACATACTCTAAATCTTCATTCTTCTCACTATCTAAATTTTTTCCATCTTCACTTTCTTCTTCAAACATATTTTTATATTCTTCTTCTTTTTCAAATATATTTTCAAAATGATCATTTCTCAAGTAATCACAAATCTCCATTCTAAAACATTCATTATCTTTTTCCATTGAGGGATACTTCATAGATTTTAAAGTATTAAAGGTCACCTCTTGATCATTAACTCTCATAGTTAATTCTCCTTTTTGAACATCAATTACCGCTCTTCCAGTAGCAAGGAATGGTCTTCCGAAAATGATTGGAATTTCTTTATCTTCCTCCATATCAAGTATAAAATCCACAGAAAAGATAAATTTATCCACTTCCACTAACACATCTTCCACCACTCCTTTAGGGTAAGTAATGGAACGATCGACCAACTAAAGAGTCACAGATGTAGGAGAAATTTCTCCTATTCCCAACCTTTTGAAAGTTGATAAAGGCATAAGATTAATACTCGCTCCCAGATCGCATAAAGCTTTTTCAAAAAAATTTTCGCCTATAGCACACGGAATAGTGAAACTACCAGGGTCTTTAAGTTTTTCTGGAAACTTCTTCTGAATTATTGCACTACACTCTCCACTAAGTGCAACATTTTCATGATCTGTAAACTTTCTTTTCTTTCTCAAAATATCCTTCAAAAACTTAGCATAGTCAGACATCTGTTCCAATGCTTCAACAAAAGGAATATTAATCGTTAATTTCTTAAGGATCTCCAAAAATTTTCCAAATCTATTATCTCTGTTTTGTTTCATTAATCTTTGAGGAAATGGAGGTGGTGGCTTTTTGACGGTTATCTTAATTGGTTCAAGTGGATAATCCAAGTCTGGATAATCTTGTTTGAACCTTTTCAATTTCCACCTTCTCATTTTCTATTTTAACTTCTTTTTACACTTTAGTTTCTAATTCTTTTCCACTCCTTAATTGAATAAACTTAAGTTGTTCCTTGTTTTGATCTTTTGGATTGATCTCCACATTACTTGGAAGTGTTCCAGAAGGTCTTTTATTAAGTACAGTGAAAATATGTCATAATTGATTTTCATTATTCTTCATAACAACAACTTGAGCTTGTAATTAATTTCCCATATTCAGAATCATTTCTTCAGTAGAAAACTTCTTATCCTTAAATTGTGGGTTACTATTGAATCCAGGAGGATAAGATGGTCTAAAATTAGAATTTCCTTGATTGTTCGAATTTCTAATTGGATTCATAGAATTGTTAGCCCAATGCGGGTTAACATTAGCATTATTATTATTCCAATTGAGGTTTGGGTGATTCTTCCAACCAGGATTATAATAATTCAAATAAGGATTGTTAGGTATATTAATAGAATTTAAGTTCTCATATGGTGTTTGAGATTTCGCTATCTGTCCAAATGAATTTTCCTCTAACACTTGAGGTGGTTGAGAATAATTCATTCCATATTGATCTTTTTTTTTGAAAGGGCTGCAATTTGAGAAACTACCATAGTCATCATATCTGAATCATGAACACTAGCTACTCTCTTAGGATTTACCAGTTCAAAGGGCCTTTAAAAATTATTAGTAGTCATTTCTTCATTTAATGTGTATGCTTCATCAAAAGGTTTTGACATTAATGATCCACCAGTAGCAACATCTATAATAGATCTCAATGATCCCACTAATCCATTATAAAATGTTTGAATTATTAATCAATCTGGTAAAGCATGATGTGGGCACTTCCTAAGAAGATCTTTAAATATATCTCAAGGACTCTCCTTCAAACTGACAAAATGATGTAATATCATTTCTTAGTTTAGCAGTCTTTGATAGAGGGAAATATTTTCATAGAAACTTTTGAGATAATTCTTCCCAAGTTCTAATAGATCCAGGTGCTTATGAATTTAACCACACCTTAGCTTTATCCCTTAATGAAAAAGGAAAAAGTCTAAGTCTGACAGCATCAATAGACACTCCATCATATTTAAAAGTAGCACACAGTTCTAAAAAACTAGCAAGATGTAAATTTGGATCCTCATTAGGTGTTCCAGCAAATTGATTGTTTTGTACCATTTGGATAATAGCAGGTTTAAGTTCAAATGAATTAGCAGCAACATTAGGATTTTGAATAGTTATGTGAATTTCATCTGATGTTGGGTTAGCATAATCTCTTAAAGGTCTTGGCAAATTTCCAATTTCATTTCTCTGATTATCTTGAATATTCACCATTTTGCAAGGATTTTCAATTTGTTTTTGTTGTTTTCTAATTTTTCTAACAGTACGCTCTAACTCCGAATCGTAAGGCACTAGACCTATAGATTTGCTATTACGCATATACAAACACAAATACTCTAATAAAGATAAACAAACACACAATTACACACTACAAAATAAAGGTTTTCTTCTTCTTTTTTTACTACTATATTATTAATAAATAGCTTCCTACTTACTTCTTAATTAGTTACTTTTCTTTCTTAACTCTGTTACCTTCCCCGACAACGGTGCCAAAAACTTGATGCATGAGACTTATATTACAAGAATTTATGAACTTAAATTTATAGATTTTTAATGATTTTAATAAGTCCAAGCATTCAACGCAAGTATATGTATCACATCAAGTAATACAGGGCTCTAATGGAGTCCTGGTTATCGATCCCACAGGGAAGTTCGAAGTTTTAAGAAAGCGATCCCAAGATATATAGGATGGCACTAAGATCCTATATTTAAATAACACTTAAAGTTTAACACAAACTCCTACTAACACTATGCAGAAAACAGAAACAGTTAACTAAACTGCAAATACTTCTAACAACTTTAAAGACAGAATTAACTAACACACACACAAAATTAAGTTTTTGAAAGGTTTTTGATAAATTAGAAAAGTATCTTTCCTCTTTCAAGGAGAATATGATGTTTTGATTCATATGGAACAAATATTTATATTATTGTGCTAAATAGAAGCATAGATGATTCTTTACCCTTAAAAGAGTACCCCTCTTCTAAGTAGAAAAGAACATTGACATATTCTAAGTTTAGTCACTAACTCTAAGGCTAGGCTGGGAGGATACCAACTCTCACTTCGGAGCTCCCATTCACACTTCACCCGAAGGCTAACCTTTGATATTTAGTTACTAAGCTTAAAACCAATTTGGGGATTTTAGCCTGTCACCCTAAAATCTCCACATTGAAGTCCATCAAAACACATTTCCCTATTTATTTGCACTCAATTCCCATGAACTACGCAATTCATCCATGAAAATTGAATGGATCTTTCATTATTGTTGTATGACATTCAATCTTTTCAAACTTAATGTTCCACAACATATTTTAACATTTCTATTGGCCAAATCGAGAGTAAATTTTCTAAATGAAAAACCATCACAATTTCTTCATCACATTAAAAGCACATCAAATCCACATCAATCCATCATCACATCTCTTATGCAAGAAGAAAGATAAGGAAACTACTCAGAATTCATGGAGAAGATATAATAAAACATAGATTTTATATATAAAAGAAAAGTCATACAAACCACAAAGGAAAATACAACTTATCTCTTTCTCTTCACCTATGCAATTCCCTTAAAGTTCCTTTGAATCCTCTTCTCTTCTTCTTTACAATACTTGATTTTCTCTTTAGAATGGAAAGGAAGAAGCAATCTCTCACTTTACCTCTTCTCCTCCCCTCCTTAGAGAAGAATCCCTCTCAAATTTTCACTCTACACTCTTTACTCCTAAACCCTAATACTTCACACTCATTAAAACTACTCTAGAACCACTAAAGAAGCACACTATTTTCATCCAAAAATAATTACTTATAAGATAGGGACGAAATCCCAAGAGTTTCCATAGGCATCCCTTCAAAAAGTCACCAGAACTCTTCAAATTTGTACTCCACAGACTTCGGGCACAGGAGGCGCTCTATCGTGCCATTTAATTCAGTGCTCTTCGAATTTGGGTGCCGGTGGCGCCAATTCTGGCGTCGGCGGCGCCAGTACACTTTTTCCACCATTTTGCTCCTTTTTGCTCCTTTTTACTCTGGATTCGTTCCCTTTTGCTTCTTTTCACTCCAATCACCTAAAATCATCATACCTGCAACAAATCATGAAAAATACCTTTCTTTAATGTGCTATATCACCAAAAATGGGTAAAATTAGATAGCAAAAACCATATATATTTTCAGTGCATCAATGACATCTTTGAATAACTTGCTCAGTTTCTTCAAAAGGCCACATCTCCTCATAACTAGATGCTTACACTGTTTATATAAATATGGTTCATCTCAAAAGTAAAACTTAACATCATATATAAATTTCTTCAGTCACTCACAATATAATTAACAATATCATCATACCAAGGTCTATCCTTTCCATGAACATTATACAACTGTTCATCAGGGAAAGTTTTTGAAATTTCATTTGCAAAATCAGATTATTCTTTCTGTTCCAGCTTAGATAAATGATCAGCTATTTGATTATCAGATCCTTTTCTATCCATAATTTAAAAATCACACTCTTGCATTAAAAGTATCCATCAAATTAATCTTATTTTCACATCCTCCTTTTGAATTAGATAATTAATAGTAGAATGGTCTGTGTGCACTATATATTTAGCCCCGATCAAGTAAGATCTAAAATTATCAAAAGTAAGTACGATATCTAATAACTCTCTTTCAATATTGGTGTAATTAATTTGAGCATCTTTAAGAGTTTTACTAGCATAGTATATCACTTTGAAAACTTTATCATATCTTTGCGCTAAAATAACCCCAATCACATAATCACTAGCATTGCACATTAATTCAAATGATTTCTCCCAATCGGGTCAAACTATAATAAGAGCAGTAATTAATTTTTGTTTTAACAATTTAAAAGCTTTAAAGCACTCTTCGTTACAATCAAATTTCACATCTTTTTCTAAAAGATGACACGGAGACTTAGTAATCTTTTAGAATTCTTTAATATAACGCTTGTAAAAACTATCATGCCCTAAAAAGCTTCTAACCCCTCTCACAGTAGTAGGAGGTGGTAGTTTCTCAATAATCTGAATTTTTGTCGAATCTAATTCCATGCTATTTTTAGAATTTTTATGCCCAAGTACAATTTCTCCTGCAACCATAAATTGACATTTCTCCCAATTTAATACTAAATTTGTGTTTTACAAAGTTCCAGAATTTTTTCTAAATTGTTTAAACATCATTTAAATGAAGTTCCAAACACTGAAAATTCATCCATAAACACTTCTATAAAGTTCCCAATTAAATTGCAGAAAATTGACATCATACATCTTTGAAATGTTGCAAGTGCATTACATAATCTAAAGGGCATTCTTCTAAAAGCAAATGTTCCATACGGACTAGTAAATGTTGTCTTTTCTTGATCCTCAGAAGCAATAGGTATTTGAAGATAGCCAGTATATCCATCTAAAAAGTAATAATACTTTTTCCCAACTAATTTATCCAACATTTGGTCTAGAAAAGGTAAAGAGAAGTGATCTTTCCCAGTGGCAACATTTAATTTTCTATAATTAATGCAGATATGTCATCCAGTGATTTGACTTGTAAGTATTAATTTATTTTCTCATTTACTTCAACTGTCGCTCCCCCTTTCCTTGGAACATAGTGAATTGGACTTATCCAAGCACTATCTGAAATAGGATATATTTTTCCAATATCTAACCACTTCAAAATTTCTTTCTTTACTACTTCTTTCATCATTGGGTTCAATCTCCATTGAGGATCAACCTTAGGTTCATGATGTTCATCTAATAGAATTATGTGCATACAAATTGAAGCACTAACCCCTTTAATATTAGATAAAGTCTATTCAAAGGCTTTTTTATATCTTCTCAAGGTTTCTAACAGTTTTTGCTCTTGTAATTCAGTTAAATTTGAAGATATTGTTACATGTAATGTGGATGAATCTCCTAAGAACACATATTTTAAATGGGTAGGTAACATTTTCATTTCAAGTTCAAGAGGTTATATAATGGAAGGAATGAGATTTTTATTACCACTTTATGTAATATCCAACATCTCAAATCTTTCCTGAACATAATCCAACTTCTCATTTTCCATCTCATCATTTTTATCTCCCATTTCATCCTTATCCTCATATTTCAAATCTTCTTACTTAAGTTTCTCTTCAAATTTCCCCTCAAAATGCTCATTACTCAAATAATCACAAACATCCATTCTGAAACATTCATTATCTCTTTATGTTGTTGGATACTTCATGACTTTTGATATATTAAATGCCACCTCTTGATTATTAACTCTCATAATTAATTCTCTTTTCTGAAAATCTATCACAGCTCATCTAATAGCAAGGAATGGTCTATCCAAGATAATAGAAACGTTTTTATCTTCCTCCATATCTAAAACAATAAAATCCACCGGAAAGATAAATTTATCAACCTTTACCAATACTTCTTCTATAACTCTTTTTAGGATAAGTGATCAAACAATCAGCTAACTGAAGAGTTACAGTAGTAGGAGAAATCTTTCCTAATCCCAACCTTTAAAAAATTGATAGAGGCATAATGTTAATACTTGCTCCCAAATCACATAAGGCTCTTCGAAAAAATTGTTCTCTAATAGCACATTGTATAGTGAAGCTACCAGGATATTTTACTTTTTCGGGAATCTTTTTCTAAATAATTGCACTGCGCTCTTCACTAAGTGCAACGTTCTCTTTATCTGTAAACTTCCTTTTATTGTTGAGTATATCCTTTATAAACTTCACATAATTTGGCATTTGTTTCAATGGTTCAACGAACAGAATATTTACAGTCAACTTTTTAAGGATTTCCAAAAATTTTGAAAATTATTTATCTCTATGTTGTTGTTTCAATCATTGAGGAAACGGAGGTGGATGTCTTTCTACAGTAATTTTCATTGGTTTAATCAGATATTCAAATCAAGATATCTATCATCGATAATTTTTTAAATTTCTACCCTTTCCTTTTCAGTCTCAATTTCATTTTGCACTCTTGTTTCCAATTTCTTTCCACTTTTTAGTTGAATAGCCTTAATTTTCTATTTATTTTGATCTTTTGGATTGATTTCGATATTAATAGGAAGAATTCCTGAACGTCCGTTTCTAAGAGCAGTAGCAATATGCCCTAATTGATTTTCAATATTTCTAATACTAGCTCATCGACTTTGTAATTGATTACCTTGACGTTGTAATTGATTTCTCATATTTAAAACTAATTTTTCAAGAGACA
The DNA here is from genome assembly GCA_022702705.1 of Papilionanthe hookeriana x Papilionanthe teres. Taxonomy (NCBI): domain Eukaryota; kingdom Viridiplantae; phylum Streptophyta; class Magnoliopsida; order Asparagales; family Orchidaceae; genus Papilionanthe; species Papilionanthe hookeriana x Papilionanthe teres. The sequence goes on along the minus strand of CM040425.1, from coordinate 108,929,185 downwards.
ATTTCTTCTCCTTACTTGTGAGTTACTAATAAAACTAGGAGGATAATAAGGTCTATAGTTAGAATTTCCTTGGTTGTTGGAATTTCCCAATGGGTCCACCAAATTATTATTATTCCAATTTAAATTTGGGTGATTCTTCAAACCAGGATTATAAGAATTAGAATAGGGATTATTGGTTCTTTTATTTATGACATTTAAGGACTCATAAGATGATTGAGTTTCCAGCATTTGTCCTAATGAATTTTCCTTTAACACAAGGGGTGTTTGTGAATTGTTCATTCCAATTTGATCAAGTTTCTTAGATATAGAAACAATTAAGAAGCCAAAATAGTTATAGCATCAAAATTGTGGACACTAGCTACTCTTTTAAGATTTACACATTCAGCGGGCCATTGAAAATTGTTAGTAGCCATCTCCTCAATTAAAGAATATGTTTCATCAATAGGTTTTGATATTAATGATCCGCCAGTAGCAGCATCGATAATAGTTTTAAGAGATCTTATTAATCCATTATAAAAAGTTTGAATTATTAACTAGTCTGGTAAAGCATGATGTGGACACTTTTTAAGGAGACCTTTAAATCTTTCCCAAGCTTCATATATTGATTCCCCTTCCAACTAACAAAAAGATGTAATATCATTTCCAAGCTTAACTATTTTTGAAGGTGGGAAATATTTAGCCAACTTTTTTAAGATAGTTCTCCCCAAGTTCTGATAGATCCAGGTGCTAAAGAATTTAACCACACCTTACCTTTATCTATTAATGAAAAAGGAAAAATTCAAAGTCTGACGGCGTCATTCGACACTCCATCATATTTAAAAGTAGCACAAAATTCTAAAAAACTAGAAAGATGTAAATTAGGATTTTAAGTAGGTGTTTCCCCAAACTGATTATTTTGTACCATCTGAAAATAACATGTTTACGCTTAAATAAATTAGCAGCAGCATCAGGATTTTGAATAGTTAAGTGAATTTCATCAGCTGTAGGATTAGCATAATCTCTTAAAGGTATTTGTTGATGATCATTCTCAACTCTAGGATTATCTAAGTTGTTCTTCATTTTATTCAACTTTTTAGGATTTTGTTATTTTCAAATTGTTTTAACAGTACATTCTAATTCTGGGTCGTAAGGTAATAAACCTTTCGATCCAAAACTATGCATAAACAAATGCAATCAACACTCCCAAAAATAAGAAATACCACAAATATAAGTTTTATAAATCAAACAAAAGTTTTTCAAATACTACTAAAGTTAATCGTTACCTTCCTCGACAACGCTACCAAAAACATGATATGGTGTTTCTATATTTCAGTATATTTTCTTTTAGAAATCAAAATAAAAATGTAAGTATAAGTATAACACATGTAATATAGGGCTCTATTGGAGTCCTAGTTATCGATCCCACGAGGAATGTGTTAATTTATGACAACAGAACTGAAATACAATGTTTAAACTTTATAAAGCTTATTGGTGAAAAGCACAAGTTAATAATATTTGTATATGCTAATTGAACTAAATTTACCAAACTACTTTCTAAACATCAAAGTAAATTTACTGATTCTAAATAAAGTTTTACTTTTTTAATAATGAAAGATTCAAATTTTGAGAAAACATCCTTCCCATTGCAATGAGTTTATGATTAGTGAAAGATTTAGATTTTTTAAAATTGTATTGTGCCAAATAGGAGCATTCCTACTCTTTACCCTTTGTCGAGTGCATAAAGAAATTTGGCTAATCCTATGTTTGGTCCCTAAATCTATGGTTAGGCTGAGAGGATATTGTCTCCCACTCCAGAGCTTCCACTTCCCTCTCTCCTGAGGGCTAACTCTTGCTTTAGTTTCCAAACACTTGGACCAAATTTGGGATTTTAGTCTGTCACCCTTAAAATCTCCAATTCTACGCCCAATAAAGTATATTTCCCTATTTATTTGCACTCAACCCTATGAACTACATTCTCATCCAAAGAATTGAATGTGATCTCTTTTTTGTATAACTCATAGTCCTTTCAGATCTTATGTCTCAAAACAAATTTTAACATTTCAATTGGCCAGATCGAAAAGTAAATGAAGAACTTAGTTTAAAATAATCACAAGTATTTAACATTTAAAAAGCACATCCAATCTATCTCTTCATTTCACCATGTCTCATTGCAAGGAGAAAGATAAACAAATATACTCAGAATTCAAGAAGATACGAGAAAGCATGAATTTTGTATATAAAAGAAATTTCATATAAACAAAACTTATATGTAACTTTCCCCCAAAGCAAATCCCTTGAAGTTCCTTTTGATTCTCTTTTTTTTCTTAAAACAACACTCAAAACTCACTCCAAACAAGACTCCCCAAGACTTAACAGACTCATTACAACAACTCTTCACTTTTCTTTTACTCACACCCACACCTAACTCACTTAAAACCAGTGAAATCTCCCCCTTTTTGGCAGGTTTAGTCTTCTAATATAGTGTAGGTACGAGTTTTCTAAGAGATGCCTCAAAAAAGCGTCTGAATATGTCGAATCTAGAATGAACTCGCGAGTAACTGTTCTGGGAGCCGTTGACACTGGACTTAGGCGCCGTCGGCGCCCCATCATGTATTAATTCCTGAATTCTCTGTCAAATTGGGCCGTCGTCGCCCAGCTTGACATCATCAGCCCCCAGACCCATAATTCAAAAAAATGATCTCTTTTAACTCCAAATTTCATTCTTTTTTATTTCATTTGCTCTAAATGCATAAAATCAACATAACCGTGACAAACTTGAAAATACCCTCCTTTAAAGTGCAATATCACCAAAAATAAGTATAAAATACAGGTGAAAATTCCATCATTTTTTTGGTGCATCACTTCTCCTGGCCACTAGTCTCATTGATGTGACTAGGGATCAGGTCTTCCAAAATTTATGTATCCATATGGGCTTATCCATAGATATAGAAGCCATCCTCCACCAATCAAATGTGCACATTGCCATTGGTCAAACCACTATAGGTCTAAGATACCCTTGTATTATTTTTACACTGTCATAAAGAGGGGGTAGTTGAGGGAGAAGAGATGAGATGCTAGCACAACAAAAGCTGATCATCAGAACCACTTTTTCTTTTGTTAGGTCTGCACACAGTTCATCTTGGGAGAGAGGAGAGAGTTCCAAACAATGTCTTGAGCCTTCAAATTGAGACCCTTTGAGTGTCGAGGTGATGAGGCATATGAAGGAAATTTCTATGAAGATACATGACATCTGCATGCAGACACAACACTATGTTGATCAACACCAGCAATAGTATGGATGCATGCACTGAATTATTCAGAAAATGTAGAGTTCTCTACCAACATTGACCTTCCTGAATGCACAATCCTTTGAGATTTGTTCTGGAGGATGATGACATGGAGGAGACTGACAGTGACAAAGAAACGTTGGCATTGTCATGTGCTTGGACTAAGTGAGGAGTTAACACATAGTTGAGTGCTTGCAATTTTTAGGCTAGCGAAGGAGAATCTAGATGGTCATGGTTGTGGCATAGGCAACTGCTGCATTCTTGACTGTCTATTATAGTTTTTGTGTGTTGTTGTCCCTACTAATTCTACATGGGCAGTTTCTCTAGGGTGACAATTGCATTGTTGTTTTTCCACAATAGTGAATGTTGAATTATTTTTTGTGTTGTTGTCCCTGTTGACCTCATTTTTGATGAGGTCTTCTCTCCTTCTTTTTAGTACTTAGGATCTAGCCTTAGGCTTTTCCTTTGACTATCCTAGAGGATTAGAATTGGGACCCACCACTTAGAAATTCAAACCACTTCCTAACTCCCTGCAAACTCCACAAACTTGATTGTAGACCCCTAATCACCTAGAGGGTTGAAATTAAATGTGGAAGTTTAAAGGATGAGTTCCCATAGGACTCTTTGGCCTTAGGACTGCCCTGGGTGGCCTGGTCTGGTGAAGGGGCTGACTTACACACACATTACACCTATACACTACACTTTCACACACCTCCTAGAACCACACCTATACTTAATTTGACCTCCTGACTCATGAAGGTGATTCACATGGATGGTCCTTAACCCCTAAGCCCTTGGCTAAGAGGGTTAGGAACAACATAGTGGGTGCCTCAAATGAGTCCCTTCATGGCTCATGTGGGCTTGATGTGGCTTCATGACTCAACTAAAATGGTTTCATTTCACTTACATTCACCCAATCTTCAATTTTCCAAATTTTCAATTTTTGACCCCCGGGACCCTACACCCGCCTAGCCTACCCAATACCTTGAAACCCTCCAAAATTTGCAAAATCACCTAAATTACCCAAAATTCCTCAAAATCAATCCTAAACTTTACCACATTACTCAAATTGATCATCCATAGCCAAAATACCAAAAATTCCAAAAATACCTCCCAATACCCTCCAAATACCCAAAATGCCCCTCTTGGCCCAAAAATCCAAAAATTCAGAAAATTCCCAGAAAATTCCAGAAAATCCCAAATATTCCCAATTTCATTTTGTTCAACTACACCATGGGCCAATTTTGTCAATTTACTCCACTTTTATCAAAACCCCCAATTTGACCCATTTTAACCCAGAAGTGAGCCCGATGTCAAACCAAACCTACCCAATTGACCCAAATTCTAGTCCAATTCAGTTCTAAACTTCAATTCAACATCCCCAACACCAATCTAGACCAAATCCAAGTCCAATTTGATTGACATTTGAATCCGATTTCACTTTGGGCCTTAAAGCCCGATTTGAACCCATGACCCAAACTTAGCCCAAACTCACCCAATTCAACTCCAATTAACCCCAAATCTTTTCTAAACCTTCCTTAACATCCCCATAAACAAAACACTAATATGATTTGCCCAAAATTTAGACCCAAACCCCACTCAAATTCAACCCAAAATCAAAAGGCCCGATTTTGACCTAAACCTAAACCTAGCCCAGAATAGGCCCAAATCCCAAAATCAAAACCCAACCAAAGCCAAAACCTCTTTGAAACACTCCCATAAACATTTCCCAACATTTATTTTACATCAATTTCAACTCTAGCCCAACATTGGCCCACTTACCAAATAAACCCAAATTCAAACCAATTCAATTCCAAATCACACCAAATTGACTCCAAACCCTTCATGGAACATCCCTAAACCAATTATAATATTTATTTGACATGGTCCTTCACAAAATTTTCACCCAAATGCCCATCCTAGAATCAAAAAGCCCACTTTCCTTAAACCTTCCTAAAAGCCCACTTCCCCCAAATTAAAAAACCCAAATCCAATCCAAAGCCCATATGACATTTTCATTTGTCATCCATTTAATCAAAGATATTTCCTAAGTTCCAAATGATTCCAAATCAAACCCCATACAAATTCCCATCAAAATACCAAAATTTCCTTAAACCCATTTCCATGAAATTGACTAAACCTTTCCCCAAGCCAAAGGTGAGCCATGAAGCCATGCATGAGCCACATGTGAGCCATGAGAACCTTGGACACTCCACCATGCCATATTGGGTAAGAAGAGGGAGGGCTTTCCTTAATCCCTAAAGCTCATTAGCCTTGATCATGATTCACCTAAACTTAAATTTAATCCAAATATATTTGGATGGAGACCTCTCCATGCCAAACCAGTTGATCCCTTTGATCCCCACAGCACCCAAAGCCACCTTGAAGGGTGCACCAAGCCTAAATGGGTGAATTGACCCATTTAGACTCAAAACTAGCCATGCCCCATTCTACTTTGGATTAAAGCCTTTACACATGGCAATTGCCGATTGCTTGCACCAAGCCCCAGCCACGACCCACCGACCTTGAGGGTGACCCATGCCTGGCCGGCCGACCACCACGGCCGCCGGAAACCACCGAGGCCGAGAGCTCGCATGTGAGCCCGAGCTTGGAATTCTCACTGTCGAGGCCGCCTCATGCCCAATGGCCACCATGGCTCGTTCTTCACATGCCGAGAGCGGTGATCCCGGCCCTCGACTCCCCACGGGAGGCCCTCCGGCCTCTCCTGATTTAAACCCCTCACCCTCTCGGCCAAAGAAGGTGCTAAACCAAACCTTAAGGAAACTCGCCAAAATCATTCCGGATCACTCTCCACACATAGAGCACTTGATCCTCACCGAATTCCAGCCCGATTCCCTCCGGTGAGCTCGATTTTGAGCTCGAACTTTAGCCCAAAACCGGGACACTTCTTCGCGGTGAGCCGATCCCAAATTGATTGGTCCTACACCTTCGCTGGACCGAGAGGAGAAGTTTCCCACTGAAAGCCCCATCTCCAGGGCCACCCGGTTGCTCCGGCCTCCAAGCTTTGTGATCGGGCGTGGTCACTTTCATAGCTAGACAATTCACCGGGCCAAAGGACTTCATGCGGAGCTTGCTTGGACCCGATCGAACGTGACACAACTCTCGGATCGAAGCTTCACTTCTGCGAGCGAAGGTATGGACTCCCTCTTCTTCCCGAGCTTCCAGGAGATTCTCATTTTAATTTGAGTCGATTTAAAGGCATGTTTACCGTATGGATGTGTTCGTCTCTTCGAGACGAATCCATAGAGCATAAGAACACGAAAATCCGTTGAGAATCGAGTGAGTTCTTAGGGTTAGAGTGTGGACGGTCACGGGATCGCACCGGTCGTAGACGATGACCGAGAACCGTCGGATCGCGCGTGTATTGGATGGACGGCTTGGATTGCGTCGGACCGGCGAGATGATACGTGAACCGCGGGGCCCGGACAGCCGGAGTCGGATGGCGGCGCCGAACCGGGGAGCGACGCGTGTCGATTCGGAGCCGCCGAGGTTGAGTCGGCGCCGCGTGGATAAGTAGATAAATAGGGTATTTAATGTATTTATTAAATATCAGAAACTTTGAAAATTCATATCTTTGTGTAGAAAAATCACAAAAATAAAATAAAAATACCCTCTTGCTCAGTGAACAGAGGAGAATAATGTGGAAAAGAAATTAATTAATTTTGTCCAGTACTTCATTTTTAATTAATTATTTACTCCCTGCATTGTTTTAATTCTCCATGCATTCATACAATTCACCATGGCATGAGACCATAGGGCTTTGAAGCCTACTGAACTTGGGAACATTCTCCGAATTTTCCAAGGTCGAGGCCATCTCTGTGAAAAGTTATTGATTTTTCAAATGTATGTTGCTGTTTTGAGTATTTTAAGTCCAAAAATTAGCATGTTGTGAAATAAATTCTAGGAAAATTTGGTGATGTTCCTAATGATCAGAGAACCCTAGGAAAAATAGGACTTGAGTTAATTCACTCAGATTAACCCTAATTGGCCTAAATACCTAAAATTGAACTTTAATTAATTAGAGTTAACCATAGATCAAATTGACTTGAAATCAATTCTCCACTGACCTTTAGGATCAGAGGAATCCACCATAAAAATTTCAAGTCAATTGGACTTGGTTAGCCCCATCAAATGGGTTGATTAAGCCACTTAGCCAAAATTAAACTTTAAAATTTCATAACTTTCAAAATACTTTTCAAAAATTCACCAAATTGGTTTTGGAGCCTCTCTGATATTAGGGGAATTCAAGAAAATTAAAATTATAATTTTCTAAAAAAGTTGATTTTTTATCATTATTTTAATATTTTAATAATTAAAAATTAATAAAAATTACAAAAATAATAAAATTCACCAAAATGTCACATTTTGAATTCTAACCACTTAGGAACAAACCCCATATTTTTCTTATGTCTCTAGGTTGAGATATCAAATTTTAAAGCCTTGGGGTAATTTTTAAAATTAAAAAATACATTTTCTAGCATTTCCACTAAAATAATTCTAATAAATCAAAGAAAAATCAGAAAATTATAAAAATTGATTCTCTGATTTCCTTGATATCAGAGAGAATTTTAAAAATTATAAAATTCATTTTTCAACTTATATTCTATTTTTAAATTAATTAATACTCCAGAACTTAAAATAATTTTAATAAATAAAATATAATTCAAAAAATCACAAAAATTGGTCCAAGTGGTCCTCTGGTCATTAGGAATGTCTCATAATTTTCTTAAGGATAGAAACTTTTCTTTGGTCATATTATTAAATTTTCCTTGGAAATCCTTATTTTCCACCAAAAATAATTTCATAAATAAATTAAATACAGAAAAATTACATTTTCTCCTCTAATGTCTTCATTGACATATGAGTGAAGCCACATAAAAATTTCAAATTCATTTGAGCTTAATTTAGTGAGTTATGAAATTATTAAGCTTGAAGGGCAAAATGGTAATTAAAATTTTAACCCTTAATTAAAACTTTAGGCTTAATAAAATTAAAAAATAAAATATTTGATCCTAATCTGATTTGGATGATTGAAATTTAAATAATTAAAGGGTAGAAACTTACTAAACACTTTAAGAATAATTAAAATAAACCTTAATAAAATAATCAATTAAAATTGGAAGAATAATAAAATTGGAATTATCGAAATAGGGATATCATTAGGAAGAGATTTGTTTTTTAATTTAAGAATCCCTAAATTAATTGTCTCGATAATATTTAATCCACTAATTGAAATGATAATCCAATCTTAAAATTTAAAGTGCTAAAAGATTTAATCATTAAATTAAATTAAAGTTAAATTATTTAAAGTAAATCCCTTTAAAATAAAATATTAAATTAAATTAAATTAAATTAAATTAAATTAAATTAAATTAAATTAAATTAAAACAAATTAAATTAAATTAAATTAAAACAAATTAAATTAAATTAAAATTAAATTAAATTAAAATTAAATTAAATCATATTAAATTAAATTAAATTAAATTAAATTAAATAAAATAAAATTAAACTAAATTAAATTAAATCAAATTAAATTAAACTAAATTAAATTAAATTAAATTAAATTAAATTAAGACTAAATCAAATTAAATTAAATCAAATTGAATTAGATTAAGCTAAAGCATATCATATTAAATTAACTTAAATTAAATTAAATTAAACTAAACCACATTAATTTAAGTTAAGTTAAATTAAATTAAATTAAATATAACATCACCTAAGACATGAAGAATTCAAAATAAATCTAAAATAACTTGAACACTATTCCAAACTTAAATCATTAATTTGAACTTAAATTTGAATCGCAAATCATTAAATATCATTTCGTTCTTAGGAGCTTTTACTATTATAACTCCTAAATGGAATATCGAGTGAAATGTCACTTCACTCATAAGGATATTCAAACACCCTAATTCACTGAGCAAGAAATAAAACTTAACTTAAACACCCTGGATGATTAATTCACCTGCACTATAGAATTCATTCGGACTTAGGACAATTCCCGAAATATTGAAAAGATGTTTAGGATTCGTCTTAAACACTTCCTCAATATGATGGAATGTCCTTAAGAACAAATTGAGCTTAGTTGTTCTTTGGTGAAGAAAATCATCCTTAAAACCAAAATTGAAGATCTAGACGTCATAGGAATGACTAGCTATAGGATTAGGATTTTGGTAGAAAACCATAACCCTTCCCTTAGCTTTACCTAGGAAATTGCTATAAATGCTTAAATGCTCTAAATTGTGTTTTAAGTGCAGCTTGGGATGACGGGAAGACCCTCCAGGTACGCTTTTATTTTATTGCAATTTATCTTACTGCAATTCATTTATTCATTTATTCGTGTTGCACTTTACCTTTCTTGCATGATAAACAACAGTTGCATGAAAACCTACACCTTTAGGACATAAACCAAAACTGAAACCCATAACTAAATTAAAAGTCATTACAAGATAAAATTCACCGCCACAACATTTCAAAATATAAAATAACTCAAAATTTAATCACAAACAGAACAACAAAACTACAACTACAACTAAATTAAAACGTCTCATTGAATGATCGGGAATACCTCGGATGATGTAACCCACGTGTTGCTAACGGGATTTCCCACGGTCTAAATGAAAGTGCGGAACTCATTTAGTTGAGTTTAGCAAATTCATCCGGACTAAGTGAATTCGATGAAAATAACGGTGTCGGGATGACGGAACCGTGGGATCTTAATCGGTTCTGTTTAATCAACTCTAAGACCTGTTTTAATTAAAACATTAAAGACACATGGAAATTAAGACTTTCTCTAAAACCAAACACTTCCCTCATCTCTTGATTTATCACCTTCTAAAACTAAACCTCTGCAACAACAAGGAGCTCGGAGCATGGTGGGCAGCACGGCCATCGTCATCGGCAAAACTCGACTCTACTTCAAATAAACCATTCTTAGAATTAAATAACCAAGCCATAGGACTTCGAGGTAGTTTGCCTAGTGTAACATAAATCCTCAACCTTTTGTTAGGCATTTGCATTGCAAATTAAGCCCTAACCGATCTTAGGATTCCGAGGTAGTCGTCCGATACGACATAAACCCTCACATCTTCAAGGCTATTTGTGTGATCACATCATACAAATATAAGTCCTAATTAATTAAAATTGGCAAGATCAAAATATTAAATAAACATTAGGACTTTCCTAAATTCAAGCCAAACAATAGGATAGTCGGGAAATTACCGAAGTTCGCTTCGAATCTGTAATTTCTCCTACCTTTCTTCCTTTGAATCCCCAAAATAAAATGTTCCAAATTTGATCCAGTCCCTATTGAAATTCCAATATTCAATCCCTTGAAAACTTAAAATTTGAAATTCTTGAGAGCAGAACTACTGATTATTATCGAGAGTTTTCTTAGGTGATTCCCATCACTTAAGATGTAATTAACTATAGGGGCTTGCCCTTATAGGGAATTTTAAGAACCCAGGTAATATAAACCCTGTTTAATGTTTTCATATTAAGCATGGGAACTTGTCGGCTTATAAAATTGGTTCGCAGACCAAACGGGTGTCACAAACCATTCTAGTTTATTTAATCGAGCCCCATTGTCAAGCAGTGTGTCTATTCTTCGGGATAGTCATGTTTTTGAATTTTCATTGAAAATCTCTATTTTTCATTAAAATAATTATATAAATTAAATTAAAATTAGAAAAATCACATTTTCTCCTCTAATGTCTTAATTGATATGTGAATTAGGTGACATAAAAATTTTAAATTCATTTGAGCTAGATTTAATGAGTTATGAGAGGAATAAGCTTAAGAGGGCATAAAGGTAATTAAGGGACTTTAACCTTAATTAATATTTAAGCTTAACCAAAGGGAAGGGTAAACATTTGATCTTAATTTTCCTTTTGGATGATTGAAACTTAGGGAGTTAAGGGGTAGAAACCCATTAATCACCTTTAACATTAAAGAAGGAATCTTAATTTATTAAATCATTAAACTTTGGAAGTTAATTAAGGCATGAATTATTAAGGTTAAGGGATTTTAACATAGAAAGATTCTAATTCTTTGAATTGAATCCCTAACCAATGGATTGATCAAATATCACTTAAGTTTTATTATTGAAACCATGAAAATGATGATTGAAACCAGTAGTTAAAAAAAAAGGAATAACCTTGAAACTTTTTAATTAAATTAAAGCTTAAAATATTAAGAATTCAATTTGAAACGACTTTAAATCAAATTAAAACAAACCCAACACATTAAAGCTAATCTTAAATTAATTAAAACTAAAATTTAAAATAAAATTGAAACATTAAGATTAATTCAAAACAATTTGTAATTAAAACATCATAATTAAGTTAAACCAATTAAAATCAATCTAAAATATTTTAATTAAGTTAAAACAAACCTAAATCATTAAAATTTAATTGAACTTAAATAATTTAAACACCTTTTTCAACCTAAATAATTTAAAACATTTAAAAAATCAACTAAACCTTTATAACTAAATTGATCATTTTAAATCACTAATTCAATTTCAATTAAGAACGATTAAGCTCTCTAATGAACTAATTTGCCCCTAAAGGCTTTCACCTTTATAATTCTTAAATGAAGTATCAAATGAAATGTCACCTTACTCATAGGATAATTACACATCCAAGTTCATTGAGCAAGCATCAAAACTTGACTAAATTCTTGGATGATCAACTCATCCATATAATAAAATTCTTTTAGACTCAGAATACTCCCAGAAGCGTTGAAAAGATGTTTAGGACCCGTCCTAAGCACTTTCTCAACCTAATGGGATGTTTTAGAAGAACAATTGAACTTCATTGTTCTTTGATGAAGAAAATCATCCACAAACACACCTTAGGAATTGACTTGTGATAGGACCAGGATTTGGTAGACAACCAGAACATTCCCTTAGCTTTACCAAGGTATTCTCTTTAAACATTAAAATGTCCAAACATGTGTTTTAAGTGTAATTGGAAATGACGAGAAGATCCGCCAGGTACGCTTTTATTTTATTGCAATTTACTTACCTGTGTTGTACTTTACTTTCCTTCCTTGCAAGCTTGCATGTTAAACAACAATGTCACCCTGCATGAAAACTGAAACATTTAGGATAACCCCAAAATTGAACCAAAATTAAGATAAAAGTAACACAAGATAAAATTTACCGCCACAACATTCAAAATATAAGACAACTCAAAATTTAATCACAAACAAAACAAATAACACTACAATTACAACTAAATTAAAACGTCTCGTTGGATGATCGAGAATACCTCGGATGATGTAACCCACGTGTTGCTAACGAGATTTCCCACGGTCTAAATGAAAGTGTGGAACTCATTCAGTTGAGTTTAGCAAATTCATTTGGACTAAGTGAATCCGATGAAAATAGTAGTGCCGGGATGATGGAACCGTGTGAACTTAACCAGTTCTGCTTAATCAACTTTAATATTTCCCCTAATAAAACTTAAGACATTGAATTTAATACTTGAATTCTAAACCAAGACACTTCTCTCATCTCTTGATTGTGACTTCTTAAATTGAACCCTCTGCAACAACAAGGAGCTCAGAGTAAGCGCGGTGGGCAGCACGGTGGACTTCGTCAGCTTTTCTTTCTTTAGTAACTAAACAACAAGCCATAGGATTTCAGGGTAGTTTGCCTAGTGCAACATAAATCCTCACTTCGTCTCTTTAGGCATTTGTATAATCATGTTATGCAATCTAAGCCCTAACTCGTCTTAGGACTCTGAGGTATTCGTTGGATACGACATAAACCCTCATAATCTTTAAGGCTATTTGTATGATTATAACATACAAGTATAAGTCCTAATTAATTAAAATTGGCAAGATTGCAACATCAAAATAATATCTCTCTAAATCAATGCCAAACAGTAGGATAGTTGGGAAGTCATCAAAGTTCGCTTGGAATCTGTGGCATCCCCTACTTCTCTTCCTTTGGATTCCGAAAAATAAATGTTCTAAATTTGATCCATTCCCTATTGAAATTTCCAAAATCCAATTCTTTGAAAACCCTAAACTTTGAAATTCTTGGAAGCAGAACTACTAATCTTTATCGAGAGTTTTCTTAAGTGATTCATGTCATTTAAGATGTAATTAACTATAGGGGCTTGCCCTTATAAGAATTTAAGAACCCAGCTTAATATAAACCCTATTTAATTCTTTAGTATTAAATAGGGTGAATTTGTCGGCACATAAAACTAGTTCACAGACCAAAAGGATGTCAAAAATATATTAGTTTATTTAATCGAACCTCGCTAACAAGTAATGTGTATATTCTTAGGGATATATGCATGGCTTGATGTGTATGGTTTGTTTATTCAAACTATTAAGAATATGAGATCGGTTTGGTCTCCTATTTTCAAAAATCTAAATTTTCCAAACTATTTAAAATTATATACATATTTAAATTAAATTAAAAAACAGTAAACGCTTAACAACAACACACAATTCTCTTTTTAGATAACTAAGGAAGAAGAAATCTCTCACTTTCCTCTCCTCTCACACTCCTTAGAAGAGAAAAATACAAAACCTAGATTTCCTAAACTAAATGAAAAGAAACTCTCTCTAAACTCTCTACTCACTCTAAACTATTTTCTCCTCTATAAACTTGGCTCCAAAAGAGTTTAAGTTCGGCCAAAACTGAATTCCCAAGATTTTCCTCAAGCAACCCTCCAAAATCTGGCAAAATACATTGAATCTAGTTTGAAATCGGGATAGGACGCAGTCCAGCGATTTATAAGGTGTCGTTCGGTGCATTATTCCGCCAATACAGTTGCAACTCTTTGTGAAATACTGCGGTCCAGTGCTGGTGACAGCAATGTTCTCCGCTAGTTCAATAAAATGTACTTTTGTCCCTTTTTTCTCCAAATTTGCTCCTTTTCGCTTCCTTTTGCTCCAAAGGCCTAAAATCATTGTACCTGCATGAAATCATGAAAAATACCTTTCTTTAAAGTGCAATATCATCAAAAACAGGTATGTAATGAATAGTAAAAAGCTATCAAGTTTTTCAATGGATCAAGGTCCCCTAAACTTAACTATTACTTGTCCTTTAGTAATTTTAGTTAATACATAAAATAATGATCCACTGCAATGAAATTTCTTTCTAGAATACCATATTTTTTATTTAGATAAGTACAATAGTAATATTTTCAGAAAGGTCTTTGAATAATTGAAGTAAATTCTGCAGGTGTAAGACTATTTAGTAGTCAGGTCTAAGAGTTCTAGCCTTCTATTCATTTAAAAAATGACTGTAGATTGTCCTATTAAGGCACTTAAACGAATTACATGAAAAAAAGTTTATGAGAACACTACTATTAAGGATGCTAATCCTTACATATAAGTTCAAGAAAGTAATTAAATTTTTCTCTTTAGGTAGATCCAAGTGAAGCCAATTTTTTATTAGGCATCTCCTCAAGCTTCTCCTTACTTTTCTTTCTTTTATTTTCTTTTGCTTTTCTTTTATTTTCTTTTCTTTTCTTTTCTTTTCTTTAAGTGAGGATTACTGTATCTGGATATCCTTTAATAATTTTGAACTTCACCCTTCTCACCCTAAATTTGAAACTTACCACAATCCTTTACCTTATAGGCATTTCTTTAGCTTAATAATGAGTCATCATAGAGTCTCAATCATTTTCTATCACATAAAATTTTAAGATTCTTAATATTTCCAACATACTGTTTCTTATTTTGAATAGTTACTACAGTCCTATTCTCTTATACCAAATATCTTAGCCTACAAAATTACTTTTCATTACCAAATACTTTCATTCAACTTTACAAAATACTTAAATAAAATCAAAATACAGTTATCTGAAATTGAGTTTCATTACAGGAAATCATGTTAATAATTTTGAAAATATTTTTAAATGAGAACAATTAATAGTTAATTCTTTCCCTCCCCAAACTTAGATTTTTGAATATCAATACAATCATCATGGGAAGAAAGAAAAGATATAAACATATAACTCTCACCTTAATATATTGGGCATTTCATACCTTTGAGTTTAAGCAGGTTTTTCTTCATAAAGTGGAACAGTAGACTTGAAATAATTAAGAGCATTTTTATACAAAAATATGGGTTAGAAATTTGTAAGGGAAGAAGTTTAAAAACATACAACATAAACTATGCTCACAACATTAACATCCAACTGTTAATATCACAAATTAAACTAACAAACCAAACACATGAAAAGTCTACTATCACATCAGATACATCACAAATTAACATAAAGTCTGCTACAAGTACAACCAAATACACATTACATCACAGATACTAATCATAAAGAGTCTCAGGTACATCACATATACAAAATACAAATACAAAATAAAATGAAAATAAAACTATAAAACTACCAATCTTCATCCTCTGCAGGAGCTCCACCATCATCAGGTTCTTTAGGCTGGTATGGAGTATACTCAGGGTAAGTAGGAAATACAGCACTAGTGTCTCCTCTAAAAAACCTCATTTGTGTGTCATGATAAGCTATCTCATATTCTTTCTACCGCACTTGATAATCATCATTTATCTTGTTCCTTTCTTCTAGTCCCTCTACTATGGTGTTCAACCTTTCTAACTGATCAATAACATCATGTAGAGTAGGCTCACTAGATGTAGATGGTCTCTCATGACCTAAAGAAGGCTCACCAGCTTTCACTTCCATCCTACATGGGCTTCATAGTTTTTGAAATATAGTTTAGTAATGGGCTTCAGGGGATAGTTTACCACATCATTATCTTCTGTTGCTACACCTGACTGAATGCACAAGGCATGAATTAGGCTGGGGTGTCCTAGTCCACCTGTAGTCTCTCCTTTTGAACTTGTCAAAAAAATTTTAAGAATAATTGCCCCAATATTAATATTCTTCATGTTCTGAATACAGTAATTCAGAACAGCTCTATCTACAGTAACCTCACTGTGATGGTTGGTAGGTAAAAGTCTTGCAGAAATGAAATAGTGTCAGGCTTTTAATACATAATTCAAAGTAGAAAGGGGTAAGTTATTTTTTAGCCTTTGTTTAACCTTCCACTCCCCTTTTCCATCAGTCAAAAAGTTCACAATTGTATCAAATGCTTCATTCGTAATAAGAAAATTTTTGTATTCACAAGAGAAAGGTGCTCTTAACAGATAAAATGCATTAATGCAAGCAGGGGTAAATTCAACCATTCGTCCTCTAACCAGTATGTATTCACTCTCAGAATAATATAGATTTGCATGAAATTCTCTAACAATACCCAACATCGCTTCAGCAGTGAAATAACATAAAATCTCTCATTGACGATTCACAAAAAGTTCTTCAAGCATACGTCCATGATTTTAAAGGCTTTCTCTTGAATACATTTCTTGTTGCTAAGAAATGTACTAAAGCACAAATAAGCCTTGAAATTCACAAATTTGTTTTCATCATACTCAAATTTTCTCTTCCCTTTCAAAATTCTTGGAGCCATTTATCTAAAAATATCAAATTTATCCAAATCAATTTTAAAATTGAAATGTGATGGACTCTAAGGTAAATTTAAAAAGATAAGAACTCAAAATCCATGAAAAATCTCCAAAGTTTCTCTAAAAACTATAAAATTTCAAATATTCCTAATTTAGGAGATTTCCACGGTCAAAATCAAAAAAATTTAGGTTATAGTGTAGCTCTTACCAAGAGAAGATTAAATCTGAACTTTTCTGGCCATGAAATCGCTTCAAATCCAAATGCTAGTGAGCCCTAGGTGCAAAAATTGGCCTTGGTTGGAGGTAGAAGACAATGGTTTGGGCAAAAATGGCGGGTCCCAGGTTAAATCACAAAAATTTGGAGTTCCAGGCCTTTTTTCTGGTCTAGTGTTGTCTGGCGCTAGCGGCATCACCGTTCGGCGCATTTTTCTGCTCTTATGGCCAAACTCTCTGTCTTTTGACGCAGTCCCGCACTGGTTACAGCGCCGTTCGGCGCCAGTTCAAAAATTGTGCTTCCAACTTTCTTTTGCAATTTTGATCTTTTCAAGCCCGCTCCAACATCTAATTAGTCTAATTAAGCATTGAATAACATTCTATAGCCATGAAAAATGATATTTTTTTTACACAACAACAAAAAACATCACTTTTATATATAAAATCCAAGTTTCAGACACATATACATAACACTAAATACTACACATCATCAAGCCATATAATTCTAAAATTCAGCGCCAATCACAACCACAACACATTAACGCTGTAAACTAAACAAGAAAGCAAGTCCAAATATAACATCCAAGCAAAGCAAAGCAAAGCAATCAGATAAACAAACACAAAAATACAATAATCAAGTCTTCATTCTTCCTCAGAACTATCATCAAATCTAAGATCTCGAGTTGATTGAGCATGAACGAACAAATTATAGAATGGAAAAATGGGAATTCTTCAGTAGAATCCTCTTCAATCCAACCTTTCCTTTTCATTAATCGCGTCAAACTTCCTTCAAGATATCCAGAATGATCAAAGTGCGCCTTCATTCTCCAATCCAGATGATCAAAGAACTCAGATAGATTTTTGATTGAATTCATCAGGTGTTGTACTTCATTTTCCAATTTCTTAACTTTCTTCAAGATGATCTGTGAACTTTCAGGAAAGTAAGGAGGAATAGGTGTTGACCTCTGATATGGTTGATTTTCAATAATGCTCATGTCATTCATATCACCAACTGCCTGGTTACTATATGCATATGCTAGATCTATAGGCTTCCAAGGTAGAAGTACTCTTTCCCAGTTCTCATATAGCACTTGTGTTTGACTGTAGAGGAGAAATATGGTGGAAGGATGTCCAAGCCCATACTTTGATCCATGAACAATCAATCCCAAAACAGATTTAACAATTATCAAACCAACATCAATAGGCATCCCCATTTGAATACAATAGTTCAGAATAACACACTCCTTAGTTACTTTACTGGTTTTCGTAGTTTGGAGCAATTTTGCACATATAAAATAAAGTAAGTGTTTCGACGTAGGATTTAGCAGTGTGATCGAGAAACTTACAAACCTGTTATCTTTTATCTCTCATTCATTACTTTCATCTGTCAAATATTTGTATATATCATTCATGTTGTCTTTCGTTGGGGCAAATTTTGAATAGTGGTAGATCTTTGCATGAGTAAATGTGACATACCTACCTCGCACATAGACTGATCCTTGGTTGATTCCATGAATATTTGCATAGAACTCCTTCACAACCGGGACAACTACGGTGGTAGTAGTATAACATAATACTGCCTAACGTCTCTGAACAATAATTTCATCAATTCTAGTGGTAGGAGAATTCGTACCTCGATTCACAAAGCCTCGCTCCTTAATTAATCTCATTTTTGAGATATTATTGTTGAATAAATTATGTGCTCCGAAACTGACAAACTTTCTACGGTTGAAAACTTGAAATCTTGAAGTTTCCATCGAGTCGGAATCCATTTAGACAAGATTTGAGATCTTCCTCTTCGTTCCTTTGGTAGTTCCTGCGTCTAGGGGCGGTATTTGGGAGTTTTGATGGAAAAATTACCGCCTATAACTACCAAAACTTGAATTTAAAGACGAGAAAGTGTTTTCTGAACAGCGGTACGGACCGACGCTGATAACAGCACCGTTCGACACTAGCTCAAAGTTTGCCAAACTTCACTTCGTCCAAATTCTTTCCAAACTTCAGTTCGATTCATTTCTTACATGTTGTTAATGATAATTAAGGAAGAATAAGACTTACTTAAGTAACAAACAAACACAAATAACACATCAAACAAAGCAAACACTCAATAACTGTGGGTCGCCTACCACAAAGCACTTGGTTTAACGTCGTCAGCCCGACATAACTTCCAGTTATTCAGTCCAACATTAAAACCTCTTTAAAATTAGGTCTTTTCCCTTCAAAATATCGTTTAAATCTTTGGCCATTAACTTTGAATATTCTTCCAGATTTAGGGTCTTCGATAATCACAGCTCCAAACCGATATATTTTTACGATAATTAAAGGTCTTGTCCATCTAGATTTCAGTTTCCCAGAAAATAACTACAATATTTTATTGTATAATAAAAATTTTTGTCTTGGTTCAAATTACTTTTTGACAATCTTCTGATCATGCCATATTTTTCTTCTTTCCTTATATATTCTATCATTATCATATGATTCATTTCTGATTTCTTCCAATTCATTCAATTGTAACAGTCTCTTCTTACCAGCATCTTTCAAATTAAAATTCAATTTCTTTATCACCCAATATGATTTATATTCTAATTCAACTGGCAAGTGACAAGTTTTTCCAAAGATTAATCTACAAAGGGACATTCCTATAGGAGTTTTATAAGCAGTTTTGTCTGCCCATAAAGAAGTGTCTAGTCTAGCAGACCAATCCAATTTCTCAAGATTAATGACTTTCTCCAAAATTTGTTTAATTTAATGATTAGATACCTCTGCTAAATCATTAGTTTGGGGATGATAAGCTATATAGATTCTATGCATAATATTATATTTTTCCATTAATCTCTGAATCAGGTTATTCTTAAAATGGGATCCTCCATCAGTGATGATTACTCTAGGAATTCCATATCTTGTGAAAATATTTTTCATTAAAAACCTCGAAACACTTCTTGCATCACACCTAGGTAAAGCTATTGCCTCAATCCATTATGATACATAATCAACATGAATCAGTATATATATATTTCCAAATGAAGGTATAAATGGTCCCATAAAATATAATCCCCAGGTATAAAAAATTTCAACTTCCAAAGTAGAATTAAGAGGCATTTCATTTCTTCTAGATATATTGCCTATTCTCTGACATCGATCACAAGTTTTGATAAATCTATAAACATCTTTAAAAAGTGCAGGCCAATAAAATCCAGATTGTAAAATGTTATGTGAAGTTCTATCAATTCTGAAATGTCCTCCTAATTCAGAATCATGACATTCTCGAATAATTCTTTCAGTTTCTTCAGAAGGCACACATCTCCTAATAATAAGATCTTTACATTGCTTGTATAGATAAGGATCATCCCAGAAATAAAATTTAGCATCATGCTTAAATTTTTTCTGTTGTTGCATTGTTAAGTCAGGTGGTAAAATATTACTAACGATGTTGTTTACAATATTAGCATACCACAGTAAATTTCCTTTAATAATATTATATAATTGCTCATCAAGAAAAGTTTCAGTGATTTCCTTTTCAAAGTCATCCAAATTAGGTTGTTCAAGTCTAGATAAATGATCAGATATTTGATTATCGACCCCTTTCCTATTAACGATCTCAGTCAAATTCTTGCATTAAAAGTATCCATCAAATCAGTTTTGGTTTTGCATCCTTCTTTTGCATTAAATATTTAATAGCAGAATGATCAGCAAGCACTATACATTTAGCTCCAATTAAGTAAGATCTAAATTTTTTAAAGGCCTAAACGATCGCTAATAACTCTCTTTCAGTAGTGATGTAATTAATTTGAACGTCAATAAGAGTCTTACTAGCATAGTATATAACTTTAAACTTTTTGTCATGTCTTTGTCCTAAAACAACTCCAATAGAATAATCGCTAGCATCGCACATTAATTCAAATGGTTTCTCCCAGTCATGTGATACTATTATAGGTGCAGCGATTAATTTTTCCTTTAATAGATCAAAAGCTTTTAAGCATTCATCGACCTTTAATAGATCAAAAGTCTTTAATATATCACCTGTAGAATTCTACATGTCCCAAAAAGCTTCTTACCCCTCTCATAGTTGTTGGAGGTGGTAATTTTAATATAATATGAATCTTCGCAGGATCGACTTCTATATCATATTCAGATATTTTATGCCCAAGCACAATTCCTTCGGCAACCATAAATTGATACATTTCCCAGTTTAGGACTAAATTTATTCTTTCACATAACTCTATAACTTTTCTAAGTTGCATAGGCATGCATCAAATGAATATCCAAATATTGAGAAATCATCCATAAGAACTTTTATTACATCATCAATTAATTTGCTAAATATAGACGTCATACATCTTTGAGATGTTGCTGATGCATTACATAATCCAAAGAGCATTCTTCTAAAAGCAAAAGTTCCATAAGAGCTAGTAAATGTAGTCTTCTCTTGATCCTCAGGAGCAATAGGTATTTGGTGATAACCCGTATATCCATCTAAAAAGCAATAGTACTTGTGTCCAGCAAGTCTGTCTAGCATTTGGTCTAAAAATGGTAAAGAAAAGTGATCTTTTCTAGTGGCGGTGTTTAATCTTCTATAATTAATACATATTCGCCAACCAGTGACTTGTCTTTATCGGTATAATTTCATTTCGATCATTTACGTCAACAGTCACTCCTACTTTCTTAGGAACGCAATGAATTAGACTTACCCAAACACTATCAGAAATAGGATATATAATTCCAGCATCTAACCACTTTAAAATCTCTTTTTTAACCACTTCTTTCATTATTGGGTTTAATCTCGTTTGTGGATAAACTCTTGGTGTATATTATTCATTCAACAAAAGTTTGTGCATACAGATCGATAGACTGATTCCTTTAATATTAGCTATGAATCAACCAAAAGCCTTTTTTAATCTTTTTAAGGTGTCCAGTATTTTTTGTTCTTGATTATCATTTAAATTCGAAGATACAATGACTAGTAAAGTAGATGATTCTCCTAAAAACATATACTTCAAATGGTTAGGGAGAATTTTCAACTCAAGTTCAGGGGGTTTAATGATAGATGGAATTAAAATTTTATCTCCATTTTCCATAGTATCCTTTCTTTCAAATTTATCCTGAACAAATTCTAACTTTTCATTTTTCATATCATCCAAATCATCTTCAGTTTCATTTTCATATTCATCCTCACATTCCAGATTTTCTTCAAATACTTCTTTACAATGATCTTCTCTCAAATAATCACAGATTTCTATTTGAAAGCACTCATCATCTTTTTCAATTGAAGGGTATTTTATAGATTTCATAAAATTGAAAGTTACCTCTTGGTCATTAACTCTCATAGTTAATTCTTCATTTTGAACATCAATTATATCTCTCCCAGTAGCAAGGAATGGTCCACCCAAAATAATTGGAATTTCAATATCTTCCTCCATATCTAATACAATAAAATCCACAAGAAAGATAAATTTATCCACCTTTACTAATACATCTTCCACAACTCCTTTAAGATAAGTGAAAGAACGATCAGCCAGTTAAAGAGTCATAGATGTAGTTGAAATTTCTCCTATTCCCAATCTTTTGAAAATTGATAAAGGCATAAGATTAATACTAGCTCCAAGATCACATAAAGCTCTTCCGAAAATTTCTCAACTATAGCACACGGGATAGTGAAACTACCTGGGTCTTTAAGTTTTTCAAGAAGCTTCTTCTGAATATAGCACTACACTCACCGCTAAGTGCAACAGTCTCGTAGTCTTTTAACTTTCTTTTCTTTTTAAGAATATCCTTCATAAACTTTGCATAATTAGGCATCTGCTCTAATGCTTCAACAAAGGCAATATTAATCATTAATTTCTTAAGAATTTCCAAAAACTTTGCAAATCTATCATCTCTGTTCTGTTTCTTTAGTCTTTAAGGAAAAGAAGGTGGTACTATTATTATAATCCTAGTTGAAGGAATCACCCGAACTATAACTGGAATAACACCAATGCTGTTGTTAACTCACAATGGGGAAACAATCCTATGAATCCAGTTGGAAATCTGAACAACCAAGGAAATATCAATTATAGACCTTCTTATCCTCCTGGTTTTAATAGTAATCAACAATTTAAGGAAAAGAAGTTGTCTATTGAAGAAATGATTCTGAATATGGGTAATTAAATTCAAGCTCAAAATGTTGCAATGAAGAACATTGAGAATCAATTGGGCCATATCTTTACTGCTCTTAATAATAGACCTTCTGGGAATCTTCACAGCAATGTTGAGATCAACCCAAAAGATCAAAACAAGGAGCAAATTAAGGCAATTCAATTAAGGAGTGGAAAAGAATTGGAACCAAGAGTTCAAAAGAAGTCAAAGTTGAAAGAGAGGAAGTGAACATTGAGAAAGATTCTAATAAGGTATATCCAGATAAATAATTCATTCCATATTGATCTATTTTCTTAGAAAGCATAGCAATTTGAGAGACTATCATAGTTCTCGCATCAGAATCATTAATACTGACTACTCTCTTAGGATTTTCCCTCATAGAGGGCCATTGAAAATTATTAGTAGTCATCTCTTCAATTAACGAATATGCTTCACCAAAAGTTTTAGACATCAATGATCCACCAGCAGCAGCATTGACAATCGATCTCAAAGATCCCACTAATCCATTATAAAGTGTTGAATTATTAACCAGTCTGGTAAAGCATGATGTTGACACTTTGTCAGGAGATCTTTAAATCTTTCCCAAGCTTCATATATGGATTCTCCATCAAACTGACTAAAAGATGTGATATCATTTCTCAGCTTAGCATTTTTGGAAGGAGGGAAATATTTTGATAGAAACTTTTGTGAAAGCTCTCCTCAAGTTCTGATAGATCTAGGTGTTAACGAATTTAACCACGCCTTAGCCTTATCCCTTAGTGAAAATGGAAAAAGTCTAAGCCTGACAGCATTGTTTGACACTCCATCATATTTAAAAGTAGCACACAGCTCTAGAAAACTAGTAAGATGTAAGTTAAAATCTTCATTAGGTGTTCCTCCAAATTGATTATTCTGTACCATTTGGATAATAACAGGTTTAAGCTCAAATGAATTAACAACAACATCAAGGTTTTGGAGAGTTAAGTGAATTTCATCTGCTGTAAGATTAACATATCTCTTAATGGTCTTGGTATAAGTTCGTTTTGATTGTTTAAGTTGTTCGCCATTTTGTGAGGATTTACAGATTATTTTTGGTTTTTTTCAAATTTTTCTAATAGTACGTTCTATTTCAGAATCGTAAGGCACTAAACCTATATATACGATACTACACATACAAACACAATAAGAACACTAACAATAAACAAACACACAATTACTACTTGCAATTCAAATATAAGATTTCAAATACTACAAAATTAAATTTTAGCAGTTACCTTTTCTTACCTTGCCTCCCCGGCAACGGCGCCAAAAACTTGGTGCGACTTTTTTAATTTGCCAAAATTTATGAACTTAGATTTAGATATATATATATATATATATATATATATATATATATATATATTGATTTAGTTTTATAATGAGTCACACAATTAAATGCAAGTGTACACATCGCTCAAGTAATACAGGGCTCTAGTGGACTCCTGGATATTGATCCCACAGGGATGCGTTAATTTTATGGAACAACACAGAAATCACTTATCGAATCACATCACAATTGCAAGTAAGTTTAATTCTTAAAATAAAGACAAACGGTTGTAGTTACTATTTCTACCAAAGTATGTTCTAAACTTTAGCAAGTTAAACTGACACAAGACTAAATTTATAAAAAAGTTAAGTTGTGAGAAAGAGTCTTCCTCCTTTCCAATCATAATGTTATGATTATTGTGGCAAAGATCAGTGATGCAAATGTATTGTGCCAAATAGGAGCATTCCTATTCTTTACCAATATTTCAGCGTATAAAGAACATTGGCTAATCCTAAGTTTAGTCCCCAAATCCGTGGTTAGACTTGGAGGATACTGGCTCTCACTCCAAAGCTCCCACTTCCCTTCGCCTGAAGGCTAACTCTAGCTTTAGTTTCCAAACATTAGTACCAAATTGAGGATTTCAACCTGTCCCTCTGAAATCTCCAATTCTACGCTCATCAAAGTATACTTCCCTAATTTTTTGCACTCAATCTCCATGAACTACGTCTCTCATTCATGGACATTGAATGTGACCTTCAATTTTGTTGTGAAACTCATAATCCTTTCGAAACATATGTTTCACAACAAGTTTTAACAATTCAATTGGCCAGATCAAAAAGTAAACGAATTTCGAAGTGAAAAGGTCATCACAAATTCTTCATAATAAATTGGCACATCAATTCCATATCACAACATGAACACATCACATGAAAAGGAGAAAGACAAAGAAATCTACTCAAGACTCATGAGGAAAAGATGACAAAACATAGATTTTATATACAAAAACAAAGTCATACAAACAGAGTAAAGTAACAACTTATCTCAAACTCTTCCCCAAGTGATCTCAAGGAATTCCTTTGACTCCTCTTCTTTCTTTACAACAACACATAATTCTCTCTTTAGATAAGTAAGGAAGAAGAAATCTCTCACTTTCCCTCTCCTCTCACACACCTTAGAAGAGAAAAACACAAAACCTAGATTTCATAAACTAAATGAAAAGACACTGTCTCTAAACTCTCTTCACACTCTAAACTCTTCTCTCCTCTCTAAATTGGGTTCCAAAAGAGTTTAAATTAGGCCAAAACTGAATTCTCAAGATTATCCTCAAGCAACCCTCCAAAATCCGGCCAAATACAATGAATCTAGTTTGAAATCGGGATAGGGCGCAGTCACTGGATAGGGCACTGTTCGGCGCATTATTCTACCAATACGGTTGTAACTCTTTGTAAAATAGCGTGGACTAGTGCTGGTGACAGCGCCGTTCGACGCTAGTTCAATAAAATGCACTTTTGTCCCTTTTGCTCCAAATTTGCTTATTTTCGCTTCCTTTTGCTCCAAAGGCCTAAAATCATTGCACCTGCATGAAATCATGAAAAATAACTTTCTTTAAATTGTAATATCATCAAAAATAGGTATAAAATGAATAGTAAAAAACTATCAAATTTTCAGTGGATCAAGATCCCCCAAACTTAACTATTACTTGTCCTCAAGTAATTTTAGTTAATACATAAAATAATGATCCACTGCAATGAACTTTCTTTCTAGAATATCATAATTTTGATTCAGATAAGTACAATGGTAAGATTTTCAGAAAGATTTTTGAATAATTCAAGTAAATTCTGCAGGTGTAAGACTATTTAGTAGTCAAGTCTAAGAGTTCTAGCTTTCTATTCATTTCAAAAATGAATGTAGATTCTCCTATTAAGGCACTTAAAAGAATTACATGAATAGAAGTTTATGAGAACACTACTTGTAAGGATGCTAATCCACACATATAAGTTCAAAAAAGTAATTAAGTTTTTCCCTTTAGTTAGATCCAAGTGAAGCCAATTTTTGATTAGGCATCTCCTCAAGCTTCTCCTCACTTTTCTTTCTTTTATTTTCTTTTTTTTTCTTTTCTTTTCTTTTCTTTTCTTTTCTTTTAAGTGAGGATTACTGTATCTGGATAGCCTTTAATAATTTTGAACTTCACCCTTCTTACCCTAAATTTGAAACTTACCACAATCATTTACCTTATAAGCATTTCTTTATCTTATTGATGATTCATCATAGAGTCTTAATCCTTTCCTATCACATAAAGTTTTAAGATTATTAATATTTTAAACATACAGTTTTTCTTATTTTGAATAGTTAACTATAGTCCTATTCTCTTATACCAAATATCTTAGCCTACAAAATTACTTTTCATAACCAAATACTTTCATTCAACTTTACAAAATACTTAAATAAAATCAAAATACAGTTATCTGAAATTGAGTTCCATTACAGGAAATCATGTTAATAATTTTGAAAATATTTTTAAATGAGAACAATTAATAGTTAATTATTTCCCTCCCCCAAACTTAGATTTTTGAATATCAATACAATTAACATGGGAAAAAAAGAAAAGATATAAACATATCTCATACCTCAATATGTTGGGTTTTTCATACCTTTGAGTTTAAGTAGGTTTTTCTTCATAAACTAGAACAGTAAGCCTGAAATAATTAAGAGCATTTCTATACACAAATATGGGTTAGCAATTTGTAAGGGAAGAAGTTTAAAAACATACAACATAATCCAACTGTTACTATCACAGATTAAACTAACAAACCAAACACATGAAAACTCTACTATCACATCACATACATCACAAATCAACATAAAGTCTACTACAAGTATAACCAAATACACATTACATCACAGATACTAATCAGAAAGAGTCTCAGGTACATCACATATACAAAATACCAATACAAAATATCAAAGCGAGGTTACTGTAGATAAAGCTGTTTGAATTAATGTATTCAAAAAATGAAAAATATAAATATTGGGGCTATCATTCATAAGAGTATTTTGACAATTTCAATAGGAGAGACTACAGGTGGACTAGGACACCCCAGCCTAATTCATGCCTAGTGTATTTAGTCAGGTATCACAACTGAAGATAATGATGAGGTAGTCTATCCCCAGAAGCCAATAAGTAAACTAAATCTGAAAACCTACCCATGTAGGATGGAAATGGAGTAAGAAAGCTGATGAACCTTCTTCTAGTCATGAGAGACCATCTACATCTAGGGAACCTACTATGCATGATGTTATGGATCAGTTAGAGAAGTTGAACACTAGAGTAGAGGGACTAGAAGCAAGGAATAAGATCAATGATGATTATCAAGTGTGCTAGAGAGAATATAAGATAGCTTATCATGACGCACAGATGAGATTTTTCAGGGGAGACACTAGTGTTGTATTTCATATATACCCTGAGTACACTCCATACTAGCCTAATGAACCTGATGATGGTAGAGCTTCTGCCGATGATTATTGGTAGTTTATGTATTTTTATTTTCATTGTATTTTGTATTTTTTGATGTATTTGTGATGTACCTGAGACTCTGTGATTTGCATTTGTGATGTAATTTGTATTTAGATGTGTTTGTAGCAAACTTTATGTTGAATTGTGATGGATGTGATGTGAATGTATTTAGTCTGTTAGTTTAATCTGTGATTGTAACAGTTGGATGTTAATGTTGTGTGTTTAGTTGATGTTTTATGTTTTAAGATTTTAAACTTCTTCCCTTGAAATTTCTAACCTATATTTGCATGTAGAAATGCTTTTAATTATTTCAGACCTACTGTTCTAAATTATGAAGAAGACCTGCTTAAACTTGATGGTATGAAAAGCCCAACATATTGAGGTATGAGTTATATATGTTTATATCTTTTATTTATTCACATGTTAATTGTATTGATATTCAAAAATTTAAGTTTGGGGGAGGGAAATAATTAACTATTAGTTGTTCTCGTTTAAAAGTATTTCAAAATTATTAACATGATTTCTTGTGGTAGAGCTCAATTTCAAATAACTGTATTTTGATTTTATTTAAGTACTTTGTAGATTTGAATGAAAGTAGTTGGTAATAAAAAGTAATTTTGTAGGCTAAGATATTTGGTATAAGAGAATATGACTATAGTTAATTATTCTAAGTAAGAAAAACTGTATGTTTAAAGTATTAAGAATCCTAAAACTTTATGTGAAAGAAAAGGATTGAGACTCTATGATGAATCAATATTAAGCTAAAGAAATGCCTATAGGGTAAAGGATTGTGGTAAGTTTCAAATTTAGGGTGAAAAGGGTGAAGTTCAAAATTATTAAAGGCTATCCAGATATAGTAATCCTCACTTGCAGAAAGCAAAAGTAAAAAGAAGAAAGAAAAGAAAAAAAAGAAAGAAAAAGAAAAGAAAAGGTGAGGAGAAGCTTGAGGAGATGCCTAATAAAAAATTGGCTTCACTTGGACCTACCTAAAGGGAAAACTTAATTACTTTCCTGAACTTATATGTATGGCATAGCATCTTTACTAGTAGTGTTCTCATAAACTTCTTTTCATGTAATCCTTTTAAGTGCCTTAATATGACAATTTACAGTCATTTTTGAAATGAATAGAAGGCTAAAACTCTTAGACTTGATTACTAGATAGTCTTACACCTGCAAAATTTACTTCAATTATTCAAAGATCTTTCTGAAAATTTTACTATTGTACTTATCTAAGTTAAAATTATGGTATTTTAGAAAGAAAGTTCATTGCAGCAGATCATTATTTTATTTATTAACTAAATTACTTGAGAACAAATAATAGTTAAGTTTGGGGGATCTTGATCCACTGAAAATTTGATAGTTTTTTAATGTCCATTTCATACCTTATTTTGATAATATTTCACTTTAAATAAAGGTATTTTTCATGATTTCATGCAGATACAATGATTTTAGGCCTTTGGAGCAAAAGGAAGCAAAAATGACCAAATTTGGAGCAAAATAAAGCAAAATGCAATTTATTGAACTAGCACTGAACAACATTGTCACCAGCGCCGGACTGCGCCAATTTACAGAGACTTTTAGACCAGAAGGCAGAAAACCGCGTCAGACTGCGCCCTATCCCGATTTCAAACTAGATTCAATGTATTTGGCCAGATTTTGGAGGGATTCTTGAAGAAACTCTTGGGAAATCAGTTATGACTGGATTTAAACTATTTTGGAGCAAAATTTAGAGAGGGGGAGAGAGTTTAGAGTGTGAGGAAGTGAAGAGTGAGTGTGTCTTTTCATTTTGTTTAGGAAATCTAGGGTTTGTGTGTTCTCTTTTATGGAGTGTAGGAGGAGAGGGAAAGTGATAGATTTCTTCTTCCTTACTTATCTAAAGAGAGAATTATGTGTTGTTGTGAAGAAAAAAGAGAAGTCAAAGGAATTCCTTGAGATTCGCTTGGGGAAGAGTTTGAGATAAGTTGTCTTTTCTTTACTTTGTTTGTATGAAGTTGCTTTTAGATGTATAATCCATGTTTTTTCATCCTTTTCTCATGAGTCTTGAGTAGATTTATTTATCTTCCTCCTTTTCATGTGATGTGTTGATGTTGTGATATGGAAATGATGTGTTGATTTATTATGGAGAATTTGTTATGACATTTTCACTTCGTACTTCATTTACTTTTTGATCTGGCCAATTAAATTGTTAAAACTTATTGGGAAACATATGTTCCGAAAGGAATATGATTTCCACAACAAAAGTGAAGGTCACATTCAATGTCCATGAATGAGTGACGTAGTTCATGGGGGTTGAGTGCAAACAAATAGGGTAATATATTTTGATGGGCGTAGAATTGGAGATTTCAGAGTGACAGGCTGAAATCCCCAATTTGGTCCTAAGGTTTGGAAACCAAAGCGAGAGTTAGCCTTCAGGGGAAGGGAAGTGGGAGCTCTGGAGTGAGAGCCAGTATCCTCCCAGTCATGGATTTAGGGACAGAACTTAAGATTAGCCAATGTTCTTTATGCGCTTGGAAAATGGTAAAGAATAGGAATGCTTTTATTTGGCGCAATACATTTGCATCACTGATCTATGTCACTAAATCATCACATTATTACTGGAGAGGAGGAAGATTCTTTCTTACAACTAAACTTTCTTATAAATTTAGTCTTGTGTTAGTTAAAATTACTAGAAAGATAAAACGTTTGACTCCATTTTAAGATTAGTAATTACTTGCAATTGTGTTGTGTTTGAGAAGTGATTTCAATGCTACATTACAAAATTAATTGCCTTCATGTGGGATCGATAGCCAGGACTCCACTAGAGCCATGTATTATTTGAGCGATATGTATATTTGCGTTTAATTGTGTAACTCAATAGAAAACTAAATCAATATAAATATATATATATATATATATATATAAATACGAGTTCATAAATTTTGGCAATTTAAAAAAGTCGTACTGGGGGTAACCTTCACTAGAGTCTCGAAAGGTCATTCACAT
The DNA here is from genome assembly GCA_022702705.1 of Papilionanthe hookeriana x Papilionanthe teres. Classification (NCBI taxonomy): domain Eukaryota; kingdom Viridiplantae; phylum Streptophyta; class Magnoliopsida; order Asparagales; family Orchidaceae; genus Papilionanthe; species Papilionanthe hookeriana x Papilionanthe teres. The sequence continues at coordinate 108,898,313 of CM040425.1, read as the reverse complement.
TAACATCTTAGGCTTGACTGTGTTAGATTGTCATCCTATATTTCATTCATATTACAAGTCTACGAGAATCGCTCCTAGACTTAGGGGTAACTGACCAACTAAAAATATGTTAAGATTTTCATGCCTATTTTATATTGATTTTGATGATATTGCACTTTAAAGAAAGGTATTTTAGATGTTTTGTTGTAGGTATGTAGATTTATGGACATTGGAGCAAAAAGATGAAACAAGGAGCGAATTTGGGGCAAAAAGGACCAAAATATGAAGATTTGATCTAGGGCGCCAACAACATATTTTTCCTGAGAGTTCAGAAAATATATTACAAGGAAGGTCGCCGACAGGAAGATTGAGGCCGCCGACAGCGAGCCTTAAGAGAGAGGGTCCAAAACTAAGTATTCAAGAAGCCCGCCGACGGCGAGATCGAGGCCGCCGACGGTGAGTAAGTCAGTTATCTCACGAGGTGCATCAAATGTGGACGATTTTTGAAGGGATGCTTGGGTAACTCTTGGAAACTCTTCAACTACTTTAAAAGAAACATTTAGAGGCTGAAAAGTGTGTCCACCGAGTCCAGAAAGAGTTCAAAGTGTGTCACTATGTCTATTAGTGTTGGTGGTGCCATTAGAGTATTAGAGAGTTAGTTTATTTAATTTTAATTGTGAGGAATTCTTCGAGAGATTGTAAGAGTGGAAGGAAAGTGAGAGATTTCTTCCTCCTTGATGCTTCGAAGGAGAATTTTGTATGCTGTAAAGTAAGGAAGAGATTCAGAGGAATTTCAAGAAGTTTGCTTGGGGAGGAATTTGAGATAAGTTGTATTTACTTATTGTAATTTGTATAACTTTACTTTTATATATGAAATACAAGTTTTGTTGTATCTTCTCAATGAAATCTGAGTACTTTCTTTGTCTTTCTCCTTGTTTTAAGTTTTTTGTGAAATGGTGATTTGAATTAGTTGTGCCAAGAGAATGTTAAAAAAGTTATGATAATCTTTTCACTTCAATCTTAATTTACTTTCAATCTGGCTAATTGATTTGTTAAAATATGTTGAGTTTAACAACTAAAGTGAAGATTACATCAAAGATTCAGGGAAGTCAAATTCATTGAAAGTAGGGTGCAAATAAATAGGGAAATATTATTTATCGGGTGTAGAATTGGAGATTTTAGAGTGACAGACTAAAATCTTCAATTCGGTCCTATCGTTTGGGTGCTAAAGTGTATATGTTAGCCCTCAGGCGAGGGGAACATGGGAGATCCGAAGTGAGAGCCGGTATCCTCCCAGTCTAGCCGCAGATTCAGTAACCAAGCATAGGATTAGTCAATGTTCTTTATGCTTGGACCAAAGGGTAAAGAATAGGTATGCTCCTATTTTGCACAACACAGTTTTAAAACTAATTCTAATTATCCATTCACTTAAATTTCTTAACAAAGGAGAAGGATGCTTGCTTATATATTGAACCTCACTTTATTAGTAGTAGTAGTTAATTGTTAGTAGAATTAGTTTATTAAAATTCCATTCTATTTATGATTGCATATTACTGACAAATAGGCAATTCGATTTACAAGTTGTGATTCTGAATTGGTTTCTATAATCCTAGTCTGTAGCCTATGAAATATCAATGTGGGATCGATATCCAGGACTCCACTAGAGCCATGTATTACTTGAGTGATATGTATACTTGCATTGATAAAAGTAACTCTGCGATTATTGAATATATTATACACTTCTTACAATATTAAGATTACACTAAGTACGCAGAGGCTGGTTCAAGTTTTTTGCGTCATTGCCGGGGATATAATATAATTAGAGTGACAGACAATTTAGGACAATTAGAAAACTTTTTAATAAAATTTACAACTTATTTATATATTTAGTCAACTGTTTTTTCTGTGTATTGATTTCAATTGTATGCGTAAATTTGGACCTGAAAATCTTAAACCCTACGATTCAGAATTAGAACGCACTATTAGGAGAATTAGAAAACTGAGAAAAGAACCTAGAAATCCTGAGACAATATAAAACAATGTAAACAACCAAGGAATAGAAAATGAACATCAATCTAGAACACTAAGAGATTACGCTACCCCTACATTTGATGAAATTCACGTAACTATCCAAAATCCAGATGTAGCTGCTAATTCATTTGAGCTTAAACCTGCAATTATTCAAATGGTACAAAATAATCAATTTGGCGGAACTTCAAAAGAAGATTCTAATTTACATCTTGCGAGTTTTATAGAACTTTATGCTACTTTTAAATATGACGGAGTTTCAAATGATGCTGTCAGACTTAGACTTTTTCCTTTTTCACTAAGGGACAAGGCTAAGGCTTTGTTAAATTCGTTAGCACCTGGATCTATTAGAACTTGGGGGAAACTTTCACAAAAATTCTTATCAAAATATTTTCCACCATCTAAGACTGCTAAACATAGAAACGATATCACATCTTTCTGTCAGTATGAGGGAGAATCGATATATGAATTTTGGGAAAGATTTAAAGATCTTCTTAGGAGATGCCCACATCATGCTTTACGAGATTGGTTAATTATTCAAACTTTTATAATGGATTAGTAGGATCTCTTAGATCCATCATTGATGTTGCTGCTGGTGGGTCATTAATTGCTAAACTTTTTGAAGAAGCTTATGCTTTAATTGAAGAAATGGCTACTAACAATTTTCAATGGCCCGCAGAAATGGTAAATCCTAAGAAAGTTGCCAGTATTCATGATTCAGATGCTTTAACTATGATAGTTTCTCAAATTTCTGCTCTTTCAAAGAAAATACATCAATACGGAATGAATTGTTCTTAAACAACTCTAGTGTTAGAAGAAAATTCATTAGGACAAATTGTAGATGCTCAATCTTCATATGAAGCTTTAAATTTGATAAATAATAGACAAAATAATCCTTATTCAAACTATTATAATCCAGGTTGGAAGAATCATCCAAACTTTAATTAAATAACCAAGGTAATGTTAATCCTGTTAATTCGCAGTGAGGGAACAATTGTGTAAACCCATTAGGAAATGTAAACAATCAAGGTAATTCCAATTATAGACCTTCTAATCCACCAGGTTTTTATAATAATTCACAATTTAAGGAGAAGAAGTTATCTATGGAAGAACTAGTTTTGAATATAGGAAATCAATTACAAAATCAAGGAGCTGCTATTAAAAACATAGAATACCAATTGGGGCATATTGCTACTGCACTGAGCAATAGACCTGTTGGAACTTTACCTAGCAATGTTGAAGTAAATCTTAAAGATCAAGGAAAAGAATAGATCAAGGCTATTCAATTAAGAAGTGGAAAAGAGTTGGAAACAAGGGTCCAAAAAAAAAACTGTAGTTGAAAAGGAAAAAGTGGAAACTGAAGGAGAAAATGAAAGTTCATATTTTGATTTTCCTCTGAAACCTATGAAAATTACTGTTGAAAGGCCACAACCACCATTTCCTCAAAGACTAAAACAACAAGACAAGGGGAAAAGATTTTCTAAATTCTTAGACATCTTAAAAAATTGTCAATAAATATTCTTTTTGTTGAAGCTTTGGAACAAATGTCTGATTGTGTTAAATTTATGAAGGATATATTCAACGAAAATAGGAAGTTACTAGATCATGAGACTGTTGCACTCAGTAACGAGTGTAATGCTATAATTCAGAAAAAGATTCCTGAAAAACTTAAAGATCCTGGTAGTTTTACTATTTCGTATGCTATTGGTGAAAAATTTTATGGACGAGCATTATGTGATTTAGGAGATAGCATAAATTTGATGCCTCTATCAACTTTTAAAAGGTTAGGAATAGGAGAAATTGCACTAACTTCTGTAACTCTATAGTTAGCTGATCGATCTATTACTCATCCTAAAGGAGTCGTAGAAGATGTTCTGGTTATGGTTGATAAATTTATCTTTCCTGTGGACTTTATCATTTTAGATATGGAAGAAGACAAGGAAATATCTATCATTTTAGGAAGATCATTCTTAGCTACAGGAAGAGCCATGATAGATTTTCTGAAAGGAGACTTGACTATGAGAGTAAATGATGAGGAAGTGACCTTTAACATCTCAAAGTCAAAGAAATATCCTTCAATAAAAAAAACATGATAAATGTTTTAGAATGGATACATGCAAATATTTGAGAAAAGTATATTTCAAAGAAAATTTTGAAGAAAATGAAGATATGAAAAACGATAAATATGATGAAATTGATAACAAAGAAGCTGATTATATTCAGCAATGATTTGAAACGATCGATTCAACAGCACCAGAGAATGAAATCTTAATTTCATCTATTGTAAAACCCCCTGAACTTGAATTAAAGACTCTTCCAAATCATTTGAAGTATGTATTTTTAGGAGAGCTTTCAACATTACCAGTAATTGTATCCTCAGTCTTAAATGAAATTCAAGAACAAAAATTAATGGATACATTAAAAAAGTACAAAAGAGCATTTGGTTGGACTTTGGCTGATATAAAGGGAATTAATCCTTCAATTTGTTTGCATAGAGTTTTATTAAACGATGAACATAAACCAAGAATTGATCCACAAAGGAGACTGAACCCTATTATGAAAGACGTAGTTAAAAAAGAGATTTTAAAATGGTTAGATACTAGAATTATATATCCTATTTCAGATAGTACTTGGGTAAGCCCAATTCATTGTGTTCCTAAGAAAGGAGGAGTAACAGTTGAAGCAAATGAAAATAATGAATTAATATTTATCAGGCAAGTTACTGGATAGCGTATTTGTATTGATTATAGAAAATTAAATGCTGTCACTAGAAGAGATCATTTTCCTCTTCCTTTTCTAGACTAAATGTTAGATAGGCTTACTGGATACAAGTACTAATGCTTTCTGGATTGATATACCAGTTACCATCAAATTCCTATTGCTCCTGAGGATTAAGAGAAAACTACATTTACTAGTCCTTATGGAACTTTTGCTTTTCGAAGAATGTCTTTCGGATTATGTAATGCACCTGCGACATTCTAGAGATGTATGATGTCTATATTTAGTAAGTTAATTGATGATGGAATAGAAGTATTTATGGATGATTTCTCTGTATTTGGAACATCATTTGACGCATGCTTAAATCATTTTGAAAAATTTTTAGAGTTATGCGAAAGAACTTATTTACTTCTAAATTGGGAGAAATGTAAATTTATGGTTGCAGGAGAAAATGTATTATGGCATAAAATTTCAGAAAATGGCATGGAAGTAGACCCTGCAAAAATTCAACTTATAGCTAAACTATCACCTCCTACTACAGTGAGAGGGGTAAGAAGTTTTCTTGGACATGCTGGTTTTTACTGGCATTATATTAAAGATTTTTCAAAAATTACCGAACCTCTATGCCAACTTTTAGAAAAGGATAAGAAATTTCAGTTTACTGAAGACTGCTTGAATGCCTTTGAGTTATTAAAGGATAAACTAATCACAACACCTATAATAGTTTCACCTAACTGGGAGAAACCATTCGAATTAATGTGCGATGCTAGTGATTATCCTATTGGAGTTGTACTTGGACAAAGATATGATAAAATTTTTAAAGTTATATACTACGCTAGTAGAACTCTTAACGATGTTCAAATTAACTATACAGTTACTAAAAAAGAGTTACTGGCTATTGTGCATGCTTTTGACAAATTCAGATCTTATTTAATTGGGACTAAATGTATAGTGCATACTGATCACTCTGTTATTAAATATCTGATGCAAAAAAAAGGATACCAAATCAAGATTAATCAAATGGATACTTTTGATGCAAGAATTCAATTTGTGGTAATTGATATAAAGGGAACTAACAATCAAATTGCTGATCATTTATCGGGACTAGAATATCATGAATTATCTGACACCAATAATGAAATTACAGACAGTTTCCCTGATGAACAATTTTATAATATTAATGAGTGGAAAATACCTTGGTATGCTGATATAGTTAACTATATAGTAAGAGATATTTTGCGACCTATGCTAACACTGCAACAACAGAAAAAATTCATTCCTGATGCAAAAGCATATTTTTGGGATGAACCATATTTATATAAGCAATGTAACAATCTTATTATTAGGAGATGTGTGCCTTATGAAGAAATTAAACTGATTATTCAAAAATGCCATGATTATGAATTTGGAGGACATTTTGGGACTGACAAAACTGCACATAAAATTTTGTAAGCTAGATTTTATTGGCCTACTCTCTTTAGAGTTGTTTACAGATATATCAAAACTTGTGATAGATGCCAACGAGTAGGTAATATATCTAGAAGAAATGAAATGTCTCTGAATTTCATATTAGAAGTTGAGATTTTTTATGTTTAGGGATTAGATTTCATGGGACCATTTATTCCTTCATTTGGGAACTTATATATATTGAATGCAGTTAATTATGTATTAAAATGGATTAAAGCAAATGCTTTACCTTGTTGTGATACTAAAAGTGTTTCAAGATTCTTAATGAAAAATATTTTCACAAGATACGGAATGCCTAGAGTGATTATCACTGATGGAGGATTCCATTTTAGGAATAAATATATTTAGAGATTGGTAGAAAAGTTTAATATTATTCATAGAATCTCTACTGCTTATCATCCTCAGACTAGTGGATTAGCTGAAGTTTCTAATCGAGAGATTAAACAAATTTTAGAAAAGACTGTAAACCCTAGTAGATTAGATTGGTCTGCGAGATTGGATACTACATTATGGGCATACAGAACTGCTTATAAAACTCCTATTGGAATGACTCCTTACAGACTCATTTTTGGAAAGACTTGTCACTTACTAGTAGAATTGGAGCATAAAGCATATTGGGCGATTAAAGAATTCGATTATAATTTGAAAAATGTTGGTGATAAGAGATTGTTACAATTGAATGAATTGGAAGAATTAAGAAATGAATCTTTTGATAACGACAAAATTTATAAGGAAAAACTGAAGTTAAGGCATGATCGGAAGATTAACCAGAAGAACTTTGAACTAGGACAAGAAGTTTTGCTTTACAATACAAGGCTGAAGTTATTTCTTGGGAAATTGAAGTCTCGTTGGTTAGGACCCTTTACTGTGACTCAGGTTTATACTTACGGAGTTGTTGAAATTGAAGATCCAAAGACTGGGAATAGATTTAAACATAGATTAAAACTATATTTTGAGGGTAAAAGATCGAACATTAAAGTGGTTTTAATGCTTAGTCAACCTGAATAACACCTGAATAGGTCGGGTTGACGACGTTAAACCAAGAGCTTTATGAGAGGCAACCCATAGTTATCTTTATTTGTTGTGTATTTGTTTGAATTTATCATTAGTTTGTGGTAGTATTGAATTCTGCTACTCGTATTTACCCTTTGATTATCATAGAATTTGGAGCCATAGAGAAAAATTGGAACGTATTCAGACCACAGCGTTTTTGTGTAATTTTGCCTAGGGCACCGACGGCGCGATCGACGCCACTGAAGGTGGGTTTTTCCTGACAGCCCTGACATTTAATTGCACAAAGCTCGCCGACGGCGCCATCGAGGCCGCCGACAGCGAGATATGCGAGTGGATAGCTTTTTGAGTTTGAAATGGCGGTTTTGGCTGTTTTAAGTGATTTTTTTCCTATAAACTTCTAGTGATAGTTCCTAAACTCTCAATTTCTCAAAAACGAATGGAAACTCCATTGAATTCTTCCCTAATGGATTCCAATTTAATAGATTACCCTAGATTTTGAGTGTTCAACTGGAGAAAGTTCTTCAGTGACAAGGCACAACAACTCTTCAACAAGGTGTTGTCAAAGAGGAGGCTAATTAAAGAAAGAGGTTTTGTGAGTCGAGGATTAAACAATCCTTTGTCAGCGATTGAAGAAATGATCATGCCACGATGATGGGAAGTATTTTGCTACGCTACTGCCACAGTAGTCGTTCCTGTGGTGAGGAGTACTACGCCAATTTGCATGGAATCAACCAATGAAGCGTCTATGTGCGAGGTGGGTGGATAACATTTAACTCTTGATGTATAAATGAATTGTATATGGTCGAGAATGCTCTTGTCTGCCAATATTCCAATTTCATCCCAACGAGAAATCTGATTAATGAAATCTACCAATATTTGACGGACGAAACTAAAGACTGGAAAGTTAGAGGGTATGTTAGTTTTTTTGCTACACTTTTAAATCTTGTATCAAAACATTGGTACTTTTTCATTTCTGCAAAGTTATTACCGACGATGAAGATCGATAAAGTTACCAAAGAAAGTGCTATATTGAATTACTGCATTCAAATGGGATGGCCAATTGATATTGGATCGATAATTGTGAAGTCTGTTATGGGTCTGATCGTTCAAGGATCATCTCAGGGGCCTGGACATCCTTCAACAATTTTATCATATGCAGTCTGTTCGAAGTTTCATACGATATTTGGGAAAAGGTACTTTTACCTTAGAAACCTTTAGACCCAACCAAAATGTTCCCTGCAATTAAAGAGGAGAATGAGATGGGCGCTATTATGGATCAATCATCACAAAACTCAAATCCAATTTGACCTCCAGTAGCGAACAAGATGCTAATGATCTTACAAAGAATCAAGAAACTAAAGAAAGAAGTACAAAATTTAAGGAATTCAATTAATAATATCTCTGATTTCTTTGATCACATTGATTGGAGGTTGAAAGAACACTTTGATCATACTTGACATTTCGAAGCAAGTTTGATACGATTAATGAGAAAGATGGGATGGATAGAAGAAGATTCAACTGAAGAATTCCCATTTCGACCCTTCTATAACCTTTATGTTCATATTTAAGCGATGGGTGATATCAGAGTAGAAACTAGCACTGAATCAGAGGAGTAGTAGAATTTCTTTACTTTGTATGTTTCTTTATGTTGGACTTGATTTGAACTATATTTGTTTGTTTGCTTTCAATGTTTGATTTTTTATCTCAGTATAGTTGAGATTATGATTGGAATGTTTGTTTTCAGCGTTTAGAGTTTTGTGGCTTGGATTGCGAAACTGATTTGATGAATTAAGGTTGAGAAAATACCTAACTTATGTGTGTTATGTAATGGGTATTGTAACACTTGGATTTTATATATAATTATGATGTTTTGTGTTGTGAATGTTTATTTGTGTTAATACATCACTTATTCACTTAAAATTTATGTTTAAAATGATCGAACGGATGTTGACGAGGCTTAAAATTGATCGAAATTGCAAAAATAAAAAAATAATCAAAATTTAAGAATCACGACGATGGCGCGCTCGAGGCTGCCGACGGCTTGTTTTTCCCGAGACTACGGATATTTAATTCTACTGAGCTCGCCGACAGCGCAAACGACCCAGCCGCCGGTGAGATCCCAAAAATTACCTTTTAACGCAATTTTGACCATTCAACCGCCAGTATTCATCGTCTTCTTTCCTTATTTACCAAAAATTTTGACCTAGGGCTTCAACGATCTTGGATTTGGGGTGATTTCAACTCATTTTGACACTGGATTTCATCTTCCCTCGGTAAGAGCTTCCCTCCTATGTAAAAATTTTTTATTTTCAACATGAATTTCTTCCACATTTAAGAATTTCAAGAAAATTGAAAATGTGGAGAAAATACTTGGAAGAAATTCATGGAACTTAATTTAGAACTCTTAATGTCACCTTTGGAAGCCATTTTATCATTATTTTGGAGTTTAGTTTAAATTTTTGTAAATTTGATAGATCAAAAAATGGCTCCCCGACAAAAGATGTGACTTGAGTTTAACGAGGCTCGATTTTTTAATGTAAAGCCTGATCAAGGTACACTTCAATCTTTCAAGGAAAGAAGTGTATACAAGACAGAGTTTTTGATAATCCTGGAGGAGAAGTAGAACGAGTTATTAGAGAGAGAAAATGGGAAAATTTTTGTTACTCTACAAACAAGGCTGTTGTTGAAGTTGTGAAAGAGTTCTATGCCAATCTGACTCATCTTGAAGACGAGCCTGTAACAGTAAGAGGGTTTTCTGTTGATTTTAATGATGCCCGCATTAATTCTTTTTATGAACTTCACGATTTTTACTCTAGCGAGTATGAGACATTTGGAACTATGGAAGGTCCGTTAAACGATGTCATTGACTTTCTCACTGATGGGAAAGGGACATGGAAAATTAAACAGCGTGAACGGATAAATTTTCCTCTTTCCATGATGAATGCCATAGCTATATCATGGCATTATTTCGTATGTTCTACTCATCTACCTATCTACCATCATAGTGAAGTATCAAGAGATAGAGCGGTTCTAAATTCTGTATTCAGAACAATAGAAGTATAAATGTGGGGAATATAATTTATAAGAATATTTTGGCCACGACAAAGAGTGAATCAAGTGGAGGACTAGGACATCCTGACCTCATTTTTGCACTTTGCCAATTATCTGGAGTGGAAGCTAGAGATAATGAAGAATGAGGTACCCTACGAAACCAATTAGTAAAGCTAATTTGAAGACATACGAATCCCATGAAGATTAGAGATCTGGTAGTAGGAGTAAAGCACCTTCTAGTATTAGAGATATACCCTCTACTAGTTATGACCCTCCTACATCAAGTTCCCCTACCCTTTATGATTTGATGAACGAGATGACCCTGCAGCAAAAAAGTTTTGAAAAGTTAGATGAATGACTTGAGAGAATAGATCAGAGGATTGAAGGATTAGAGCGGAAAACCGATCATGATAGTGAGTATCTTCAGCGGCATTCTGATTTTGAGATTTCTTATTAAGATGCTCAGACTAGACATTATAGAGGTTAGCCTGATGTTACTTTTCCTGAATGCCCCCGATATACTCGTTATCAGCCTAATCCACCTGCTGGCCAGGGAGATGAAGACATAGAATGGGATTTTGATGTCTGGTCTTGAAGTTTGTGATGTATGTGTGAGTGTTTTGTTGTAGTATTTTTATTCAGTTATTTATATTTTGTGTATTGTATTATTTTCTGAGATATGTATCTTGTTTATAGTATGTATTTCATTTCTGGATGAATTCTGATGCGTAGATTGTAATTGTAATTGTGTACTCTAAGTTAAAATAGTAGACTGTGTGTTATTGTGTTGTGCATTGTAAATACCACTTGGTATCTACTGTGTAGTGTAGTATAATTATTGGTGTTAAATGTTTTGTTTTATGTACTTATTTCAAAATTTCATTATCCCAGAAAATTCTCTAATATGTTAGATGTGTAGAAAAGTTCTTAATATTACAGGCTAGTTGAAGTTAAAATTTTTCGAGAAGAACTTGCAAAATTTCAGAAAGACGAAAATGCCTAAAGTGCAAAGGTATGATTAATATTTAAGATTTTTCTTTCAACCCGTATTATTTCTATTATTGAAAACTTTAAGTTTGGAGGGGAGAAAAATATTAATTGTTATGTGTTCTCAATTAAAATATTTTCAAAATTTATAAATATGATTTTTGTGATAAAATTTAATTTAGTTAACTATATTTAGATTTTATTTAAATATTGTAGAAGATTTAAGGAAATATTTTTGGTAATCAAAATTAATTTTGAAAGTTAAGATATTTAGTATAAGGGGATAAGACTATAATTAACTATTTAAAGTAAAGAAAACTATATTTTGAATTATTAAGAATCTTAGAAATTTAGTTGAGAAAGAAAAGATTGGGGCTCAATGATGTAAAGACTTTGAATTACATATAAGGTAAAGAAATGCTTTAAGTTTCAAATTTAGGAAAAGAAGAGTAAAGTTCAAAATTATTAACAGGCTATCCAGATACAATAATCCTCAATTGATAGAAAAAAAAAGAAAGAAAGGATTGAAATACAATCCCAGAAAAGAAAAGAAAAAAAATATATATATGATTGAAAAACAATCCAAAAGAAAAGAAAAAAAAAGTGAGGAGAAGCTTGAGGAGATGTCTTATCAAAAATTGGCTTCACTTGGATTAACCTAAAGAGAAAACTAAATACATTTCTGAAATTATATTGATGAAGTAGTATTTTTACTAGTAGCGTTCTCATAAATTTCCTATCATCTGAATATTCTAAGAGAATTGATATTGTAACATATAGTCATTCTTGAAATGAATAGAAGACTAGAACTCTTAGACATGATGATTAGATAGCCTTACATCTATAGTGTTAATCTAATTACTTGAAAATCTTTCTAAGAAATCATACTATGATATTTATTTAAATCAAAATTATAGTATTTCTGAATTAGAATTTTATCACAATGAATCATAGCTTTTATGTAGTACTAAAAATTACTTGAGGACAAGTAATAGTTAACTTTGGGGGATTTTGACCAACTCAAAAATATGTTAAGATTTTAATGCCTATTTTATATTGATTTTGATGATATTACACTTTAAATAAATGTATTTTTGATGTTTTGTTGTAGGTATGTAGATTTATGGGCATTGGAGCAAAAAGATGCAAAAAAGAGCGAATTTGGAGCAAAAAGGACCAAACTATGAAGATTTAATCTAGGGCGCCGACAGCGAGATCGAAGGCGCCGACGGCAGATTTTTCATAAGAGTTCAGAAAATATATTACAAGGAAGGTCACCGACGGTGAGATCAAGGCCTCCGACAGCGAGCCTTAAGAGAGAGGGTTTAAAACCAAGTATTATAGAAGCCCGCCGACGATGAGATCGAGGCCGCCGACGGCGAGTAAGTCGGTTCTCTAACGAGGTGCATCGAATGTGGATGATTTCTGAAAGGATGCTTGGGTAACTCTTGGAAACTCTTCAACTACTTTAAGAGAAACATTTATAGGCCGAAAAAGTGTGTCCACCGAGTCTAGAAAGAGTCCAAAGTGTGTCACTGTGTCTATTACTGTTGGTGGTGCCATTAGAGTATTATAGAGTTAGTTTATTTAGTGTTAATTGTCAGAAATTCTTCGAGAGATTGTACGAGTGGAAGGAAAGTGAGAAATTTCTTCCTCCTTGCCACTTCGAAGGAGAATTCTGTGTGCTGTAAAAAAAGGAAGAGATTTAAAGGAACTTCAAGAAGTTTGCTTGGGGAGGAATTCGAGATAAGTTGTATTTACTTATTGTAGTTTGTATAACTTTGCTTTTATATATGAAATCCAAGTTTTGTCTATCTTCTCCATGAAATCTAAGTAGTTTCTTAGTCTTCCTCCTTGTTTTGAGATTTTTTTTTTAAATGGTGATTTGAATTAGTTGTGCCAAGAGAATGTTAAAGAATTTGTGATAATCTTTTCACTTCAATCTTAATTTACTTTCAATCTGGCCAATTAATTTCTTAAAATATGTTGAGTTTAACAACTAAAGTGAAGATTACATCCAAGATTCAGGGAGGTTAAAGTCCTTGAAATTAGGGTGCAAATAAATAGGGAAATATTATTTATCGGGCGTAGAATTGGAAATTTTAGAGTGACAAACTAAAATTCTCAATTTGGTCTTATCGTTTGGGTGCTGAAGTGTAGATGTTAGCTCTCAGCCGAGGGAAACGTGGGAGCTCCGAAGTGAGAGCTGGTATCCTCCCAGCCTAGCTGCAGATTCAGTAACCAAGCATAGGATTAGTCAAAGTTCTTTATGCCTGGACCAAAGGGTAAAGAATAGGTATGCTCCTATTTGGCACAACACAGTTTTAAAACTAATTCTAATTATCCATTCACTTATATTTTTTAACAAAGGAGAAGGATTCTTGCTTATACATTGAACCTCACTTTATTAGTAGAAGTAGTTAATTGTTAGTATTATTAGTTTATTAAAATTCCATCTTATTTACGATTGCATATTAGTGACAAATAGGTAATTCGATTTATAAATTGTGATTCTGAATTGGTTTCTATAATTCTAGTCCGTAGCCTCTGAAATATCTCTGTGGGATTGATATTCAGGGCTCCACTGTAAGCCCTGTATTACTTGAGCTATATGTATACTTCCGTTGATAAAAGTAACTCTGATATTATTGAATATATTATACACTTCTTACAATATTAAGATTACGCTAAGTACGCTGAGGCTGGTTCAGTAACCTTCACCGCAAATAATGTTTCCACAGTGCCTCGTCATCGTACTGGAGCGCATATTCAACTTGATTAGAAAGATGATCTCTTCAAGGCCCAATACATGTGTTGTTTTACAAGCTCGCATGGAGATCATCCCGCTGGGGGCAAAAGATTCAAAGGCTGCAACTAACGAGTTGCCAAACATTATTCTTGAGTACGCTTCAATCATATTTCCAAGAAATCATATGGTCCATTACGATCTACTCCCTAGTCTTGAGAAATGCAGAGCATCTCTGACACCTCATCTAGACTTAATTGATCCTATGTGGACTCTATTCGACCTCTTCCACTATCAGCTACAGTCGATGATGCACCAAAAATATATGTTATTTTTTCTATCTAATTTTACTCATTTTTTGTGATATTGCACTTTAAATAAAGGTATTTTTCATGATATGTTGCAGGTTTGATGATTTTTTTTATTAGAGCGAAAAGAAACGAAAAATAAAAAATTCATAGCAAAAAGGAGAAAAAAGGAGCAAAAAGGAGCAAAAAAGAGCAAAAAGGAGGAAAAAGGAGGAAAACAGGTTCTGGCGCCGTCGACCCCAGAATGGGCGCCACCGGCGCCATTTTCCAGAGAGCTCAGTATTAATTCGATGATAGAGCACCACCGACGCCGAATGTCGGTGGACTTCAAATGTGAAGAGTTTTGATGACTTTTTGAAGGGATGCCTATGTAAACTCTTGGGATTTCGTTCCTAACTTATAAGTAACTATTTTTGGATGAAGTTTAGTGTGTGTCGTGTGTGTCTTTTGTATTGTAGAGAGTCTAGTGTGTTTTGAGTGTTAGGGTTTAGGAGAGAAGAGTGTAGAAGTGATAATTTGAGAGGTATTCTTCTCTAAGGAGTGAAGGAGAAGGAGTAAAGTGAGAGATTGCTTCTTCCTTTCCATTCTAAAGAGAGAATCAAGTGTTGCAAAGAAGATAGAAAAGGATTCAAAGGAACTTCAAGGGAATTGCATTAGGGAAGAGAAAGAGATAAGTTATGTTTTATTTTGTGATTTGTATGACTTTTCTTTTATATATAAAATCCATGTTTTATTGTGTCTTATCTATGAATTCTGAGTAGTCTCATTTGTCTTTCTTCTTGCATAGATATGTGATGATGTGTTGATGTGGATTTGAAATGTTTTTAAAGTATTAAAGAAATTGTGATGATTTTTCATTTAGAATTTAATTTACTTTTCGATTTGGCTAATTGGATTGTTAAAATATGTTGTGAAACATTAACTCTAAAAGGAATTAATCGCTTACAACAACAATGAAAAACTCATTCAATTTCCATGGATGAATTGCGTAGTTCAGGGAATTGAGTGCAAATAAATAGGGACATTTATTTTGATGGACGTCAAATTGGAAGTTTCAGGGTGACATGCTGATATCCCCAATTTGGTCTTAAGATTAGTAACTAAACTCGAAGGTTAGCCTTTAGGTAAAGGGTGAGTGGGAGCTCCGTAGTGGTAGCCGGTATCCTCCCAGCCTAGCCTTAGATTTAGTAACTAAACTTAGGATATGTTAATGTTCTTTTCTTGCTTAGAAGAGGGGGTACTCTTTTAAGGGTAAAGAATCAATTATGCTCCTATTTGGCACAATACCATTAGATAATCATTCCATATCATCCACACATCATATTCTCATTGCAAGAGGAAAGATACTTTTCTTATATATCAAAACCTTTCAATAAATAGCTTAGTGTGTGTCTGATAGTTAATTGTGTTTTAAAGATATAGAAGTAATTGTAGTTTATTTAATTGTTACTGTTTTCAGCATCTTGGTAGTAGAAGTAAACATTAAATTTTAATCGCAATTTAAGTATTGGAATTCAATATTACATTATCAATAGTGTGATTCACCCTTCTCTGTGGGATCGATATCCAGGACTCCATTAGAGCCCTGTATTACTTGATACGATACGTATACTTGCGTTGAATGTTTGGACTTTACAAAATCATTATAAATATATAAAATAAAGTTCATAAGTTCTTGCAATATAAAGTCCGCCGCATCAAGTTTTTGGCGCTGTTGCCGGGGACGGGAGGAATCGAAAAAAAAAGAAGGAAGGTATAAACGGTATCTATTGATAATATAGTAACGTAAAAACCTTTACTTTGTAGTGTGTAATTGTGCGTTTGTTTACTTTTTAAAGTATTTGCACTGAAAAGGGCTCCGAAACTCAAAACTTTGAAAATCACCAGGGCTCCCAAAAAAATCATTCCAGAGCGTTCCTCTCATCAAACTGAGAAGTTTGACTGTAAACCTGCCATACGTCTGAGCTAACGTTGGGCCCCTCGTGGCCAAAATAGCTGATACTTAAAAAACACTCCTGCATTCATAAAATCTTACACATAAATTAAAATGACCCCGGACACTTTTGTTTGACTCCAAAATTTTGTCTAAACCACCTCGAGCCTTTAGTTCAGCCTTTTGACCACTTACTCCCAAACCCCCCAAAATTACCAAAATGCCCTTCATAGCAAAAAATTTCGAAAATTTCAAAAGATCCCAAAAATTCCAAAATATTCTCCACAGCATTTTGTTCAACTAACACATACCCAATTTTGTCAATTTAACCCAAGTTGATCAAAAATTTCAAATTTTCCCTTAAAGCTCAAAATTGACCCTATGTCCAAATCCACCAAATTGATCATCCAATTCAATTCAAAATCACTCCAACTATTTTCCAAACTCTTCATAACACTTTCCTGAACCAAACTCAACATTCACTTAGCCTAAATTTTGACCCAAATCTAACCCAAACTCAAGCCCAAGTTCACCCCAAATTTAAAGGCCCAAAATCAAGCCCATGAGCTAAATCACTTCAAATAGCCCAAATCCACTCAAAAGCTCACGTGCCAATTATCATTTCATCATCCCTTTGATTAAATGATTTGCCTAAGGTTCCAAATTCATCATCAAATTATTCCAAATCAAGCCTTATGAAAAACTTTACAAAAATACCACTTAAATCAAAAATCCATTTTCATGTAAATTAACCAAGCCTAGCTAAGCCAAATACAAGCTATGAAGCTTGATGACAAGCCACATGAAGCCATGTAAGACCTTTCCACCTCACCAAGCCATTAATGGCAAGGGAGGGGACCTCTTTCAAAACTCATGCTTAAAGAACTTTAACCCTTTTATACTTCACTCTAACCCAAGCTTAGCCACATCATCATGGATGGTGACCACTCCCTACTAATCAAGCTGAATCAAGTAAGCTTTTCTCAGCCAAAAAATCTTGGTGAATGAACCAAGCTGTTGACCTCATTTTTGATGAGGTCTTCGCTTCTCTCTTTAGTACTTAGGATCTAGCCTTAGGCGTTTCCTTTGACTATCTTAGAGGACTAGAAGTGAAACCCACCCTTTAGAAATTTGAACACCTCTTAACTCCCTGCAAACCCCACAAGCTTGATTGTAGACCCCTAATCACCTAGAGGGTTGAAGTCAAATGTGAAGGTTTAAAGGATGAGTTCCCTATAGGACTCTTTGGCCTTAGGACTACCCTGGGTGGTCACGGTCCGAGTGAGGGTCGACTTACACACTCACTACACTCATACTCTACATTCTCACACACACAATCCAAATCCTAAAACCACACCCATACCCAATTTGACTCCCTGACTCATGTAGGTAATTCATATGGATGGACCTTAAACCCTAAGCCCCTGGTTAAGAGGGTCAGGAACAACATAGTGAATGCCTCCAATGAGTCCTCTCATGGCTCATATAGGCTTAATATGAATTCATGGCTCAATCAAAGTGATTCCATTTCACTCATATTTGATCAACCTTCATTCTTCCAAAATTTCAATTTTTGACCCCGGGGACCCTATACCTATCGAACCTACCAAAAGCCCTTGGAATTGCCCAAATCCTCCAAAATCACCAAATCATCCAAAAGTCCTCAAAATCAATCCTAAACATTTTCCGCCACTCAAATTGACTATCTCCAGCCAGAAATACCAAAATTTCTAAAAATACCTCCAATACCCTCCAAATTACCAAAATGCCCCTCTTGACCCAAAAATCAAAAAATTCAGAAAATTCCTAGAAAATTCCAGAAAATCCCAACTATTTCCAATTTCATTTTGTCCAACTACACTATGGGCCAATTTTGTCAATTTACCCTACTTTTACCAAAACCCCTAATTTAGCCCATTTTAAACCCAAATGAACCCAATGTCAAACCTAATCACCCCAATTGTTCTCAATTTTAGTCCAATTCAATTCTAAACTTCAATTCAATATCACTAATGTCAATCCAGACCAAATCCAAGCCCAATTTGATTGAAATTTGAATCCAATTTCACTTTTGACCTTAAAGCCCAATTTGGACCCATGACCCAAACTTAGCTCAAACTAACCCAATTTAACTCCAATTGACCCCAAACCTTTTCTAAACTTTCCCTAACATCCCCACAAATAAAACACTAACATGATTTGCCCAAAATTTGGACCTAAACTCCACCCAAATCCAACCCAAAGCCAAAATTCCCACTTTTGACCTAAACCCAAACCTAACCCAAATGGGCCCAAATCCCAAAATTAAAGCCCAACAAAAGTTGAACACACTTTTTAGTACCCCCATAAACATTTCCAAACATTAATTTTACATCAATTTCAACCCTAGACCAACATTGGCCCAAATTAGCCCAATTTGACCTATATTGGCCCCTTTACCAAAGAAGCCCAAATCCAACCCAATTCAAACCCAAACCACCTCAAATTTATTTCAAATTACTCATGACACATCTCTAAACCAAACCCAACAATTATTTGGCCCAACCTTTTACAAAATTCCCATCCATAAACTTATTTTAAAATCTAAGGCCCACTTCCTTAGGCCTTCCCAGAAAAGCCCATCCAAAATGATTTCAAAAAGCCCAAAATCCATCTTAAAGCCCACATGACAATCCTCTATCATCATCCATTTGATAAAACCATCCCCTAAGTTCTAAATCCATAATGAAATAATTCCAAATCAAGCCATATGCCAAATCCCATCAAATCACCCCTAAATTACCAAAATTTCTAAAACCCTTTTTCATGAAATTGACCAAACTTTTTCCCAAGCCAAAGGTGAGCCATGAAGCCATTCTTGAGCCACATGCAAGCCATGTAAGTTGTTGACATATGACCATACCCAAGATAGGAAAGGAGGGAGGCTCTTTCCATGATTCCTAAATGTCATTAGCCTTAATCATGTCTCCCTTAAACCCAAATCTAATTTAAATATTCTCAGAAAGGGACCTCACCACCTTTGACTCGTTAACCTAACTCATTCCCCGACTTAAAACCGAGTCATGGGGAGGTGAACCTAACCCAAAACCATGGCTTGGACTAAATCAAGCCAAAATGGCCTCTCCCCCATGCCATTTTAATCCAAGCCCTTTACACATGGCATTGGCCAATTGAATACGCAAAACCCCAGCCCTGACTCACCTGAACCTGAGGGTGACCCGTGCCTACTGGCCAGCCGCCTGGATCGCCGGAAAACACCACACCCGAGAGCTCCCATGTGAGCCAACATTGAAATTCTCCCTTGCTGAGTTGCCCCATGCCCAATGCCCACCATGGCTGTTCTTCTCCTCACCAAAGCACTCGATCCCAACCCTTAACTCCCCCAGGAGAGGTGCTTGAAACAAATCACACGAAACTCCGCCAAAATCATTCCGGACTCTTCCCCACACCTGGAGAACTTGATCCCCACCGAAATCCCCCTGCCATTTCCTCTCGCGAGCTCGATTTCGGAGTTGAAATTCAAGCCCAAAACCGGGACACTTCACCACAGTGAGCCAATCTCCAAATTGATTGGTCCTACACCTTCACCGGACCAAGAGGAGAAGTTCCCCGGTGAAAGCCCCTCTCCGAGCCACCCGGTTGCTCCGGCCTCCAAGCTTTGTGATCGGGCGTGGTCACTTTTGTACCTAGGTAATTCATCAGGCCAAGGGACTTCATCTGGAGCTTGCTTGGACCCAATCAAACGTGACACAACTCTCAGATCGAAGCTTCACTTCTCTGAGCAAAGGTATGAACTCTCTCTTCTTCCCGAGCTTCTGGAGATTCTCCATTTCAAATGCCTTAATTTCAATGCATTTTTACTGTATGGATGTGTTCGTCTCTTCAAGACGAATCCATAGAGCATAAGAACACAAAAATCCGTTGAGAATCGAGTGAGTTCTTAGGGTTTTAGTGTGGACGATCACGGGTTCACACCAGTCATAGACAATGACCAGGAGCTATCGGATGGAGCGTGTATCAAGCGGACGGTCGAGATCGAGTCGGACAGCGCAATGGTACATGAACCGCGGGCCACTGGAGCGCTGAGTAGGATGGCGGCGTCGAATAAGAAGTGCCGCGTGGGTGTTCGGAGCTGCCGAGGATTGCGTGGCGCCGCGTGGATAAGTAGATAAATAGGGATTTTTCTCATTTATTAAATACCTAGAACTTCAAAAATGCATAACTTTGTGTAGAAAAATCCTAAAAATAAAATAAAAATACCCACTTGCTCAGTGAACAGAGCAGAATAATGTGGAAAAGAAATTAAGTCATTTCATCAAGTATTTTATTTTTAATAATTTATTTACTCTCTGCACTATTTCAATTCTCCATGCATATAGAAAATTCACCATGGCATGAGACCATAGGGCTTTTGAAGCCTCTGAACTTGGGAACATTCCCTGAATTTTCCAAGGTCAGAGGCCATCTCTATGAGAAGTTATTGACTTTTCAATTGCATGTTACTGTTTTGAGTATTTTAATTCCAATAATTAGCATGTTGAGAAATAAATTCTAGGAAAATTTGGTGATGTTTCTTATAACCAGAGGAACCTATGAAAAATAAGTTTTGAGTTAATTCACTTGGAACAACCCTAATTGGTCCAAAATTGATCTTTAATTAATTAGGGCTAATCACACATCAAATTGACTTGAAAATAATTCTTCATTACTCTTTAGGGTCAGAGGAAACTTACATAAAATTTTGAAACCAATTGGACTTGATTAGCCCCACCAAATGGGTTGATTAAGCCCCATAAGTAAAATTAAACTTTAAAAATTCATAACTCACAAAATACTTTTCAAAAATTCACAAAAATGGTTTTGGAGCTTCTCTGATATCAGAGGAACTTAGGAAAATTAAAATTGTAATTTTCTAAAAAAGTTGATTTTTATCATTATTTTAATATTTTTAATAATTAAAAAATAATAAAAATCATAAAAATATTAAAAATCACCAAAATGTCACATTTTGAATTCTAATTACTTAAGAACAAACCAAATATTTTTCTTAAGTCCCTAGGATAAGATATTGAATTTTAAAGGCTTAATGTAATTTTTAATATTAAAAAAATGTATTTTCCAACCTTTTCATTAAAATAATTCTAATAAACCAAAGAAAAATCAGAAAAATATAAAATTTATTTCTCTAGACTCCTTGAGCTTAGAGAGATTTAAGAAAAATATAAAATCCATTTTTTAACTTTAATTTTATTTTAAAATTAATTAATACTCCAAAATTAAAAATAATTCTAATAAATAAAATATAATTCAAACAATCACTAAAATTGGTCCAAATGGTTCTCTGGTCATCAGGAACATCCCATAATTTTCTTAAGGACAGAAACATTTCCTTGGTCATGTTATTAAATTTTCCTTGAAAACCCCTATTTTCCATCAAAAATAATTACATAAATAAGTTAAATACAGAAAAATCACATTTTCTCCTCTAATGTCTTAATTGACATGTGAGTGAGGTTACATAAAAATTTTAAGTTCATTTGAGCTTAATTTAGTGAGTTATAGAATTATTAAGCTTGAAGAGGCAAAAGGGTAATTAAAAATTTCAACCCTTAATTAAAAATTTTAGGATTAATCAAAAGGGGAGGGTAAAATATTTGATTTAAAACTAATTTTGGATGATTGAAACTTAAATGATTAAGGGTAGAAACCTACTAACCATTTCAAAAAAAAATAATTAAAATAAAACTTTATTAAATTAATTAATTGAAATTTTGGAAGAATAATAGAAATTGGAATTATTAAAGTAGGGATATTATTTAAGAGAATATTTATTATTTAATTTAAAAATCCCTAAATAAATCACTTCAATAATAATTAATTCTTATTTAAAAAAAATTAATTAAATTAATAATCCAAATTTAAATTAAACTAAAATTAAATTAAAATTAAAATTAAAATTAAATTAAAATTAAATTAAAATTAAAATTAAAATTAAATTAAAAATTAAATTAAATTAAATTAAAATTAAAATTAAATTTAATTAAACTAAATTAAAAAAAATTAAATTAAATTAAAACTAAATTAAATTAAAATTAAATTAAAATTAAATCAAATTAAATTAAATCAAATTAAATTAAATTGAATTTAAATTAAATTGAATTAAATTAAATCAAAATCATTTATCAACAAACCTAAATTAAATCATTAAGAATTAAATCTAAAAATAACTTGAACACTATTCCAAACTTAAACTGATTTTTTATATAATCAAGTCAAAATTAAAATTAAATTATTAAGTTTAAATCATTAAAATATTGATAATTTGATTTGCCCTTTTAAAGCTCTTATTGTTATAACTCTTAAATGAGATATCAAGTGAAGTGTTACTTCACTTATAGGATATTCAAAAGTCCCAGTTCACTGTGCAAGAGAACAAAACTTAAACCCCTGGATGATTGATTCACTTGTATAATTAAATTCTCTTGAACTTAAAACAATCCTAGAGGTATTGAAAAGATGTTTAAGACTCATCTTAAGCACTTCCTCAATATGATAGGATGTTTATAAGAACAATTGAATTTAATTGTTTCTTTGATAAAGAAAATCATCCTTAAACCAGAACACAAGAACCTAGACGTCATAGGAGATGACAAGCTATAGGATTAGGACTTTGGTAGACAACCAAAACCTCTCCCTTAGCTTTACCTAAATACTTGTTGAAATATTTAAATGTCTTAACATGTGTTTTAAGTGCAGCTTGGGATGACGGGAAGACCCTCTAGGTACGCTTTTATTTTATTGCAATTTACTATATTGCAATTTACTTACATGCACTGTATTTTACTTTTCTTGCATGATAAACAACTATTGCATGAAAACCAAAACCTTTAGGGTAGTCCCTGAACTGAAACCAAAACTAAATTAAAAGTCATTGCAAGATAAAGTTCACTGCCACAACATTTCAAAATATAAAACAACTCAAAATTTAATCACAAACAGAACAACAAAACTACAATTGCAACTAAATTAAAACGTATCGTTGAATCATCGGGAATACCTCGGATGATGTAACCCACGTGTTGCTAACGGGATTTCCCACGGTCTAAATGAATGTGTGGAACTCATTCAGTTGAGTTTAGCAAATTCATCTGGACTAAGTGAATTCAATGAAAATAATCGGTGCTGGGATGACGGAACCGTGGGATCTTAATCGGTTCTGTTTAAACAACTTTAAGATTTGTTTTAATTAAAATATTAAAAACACTTGGATTTTAAGATTTTATCTAAACCAAAACACTTCTCTCATCCTTTGATTTATGAATTCTAAAACTAAACCTCTGAAACAATAAGGAGTTTCGGAGCACGGTGGGCGAAGACGACCATCTTCGTCAACGAAACAACTCTACATCAGTTAAACATTCCTAGAATTAAATAACCAAGCCATAGGATTTCGAGGTAGTTTGCCTAGTGCAACATAAATCCTCAACTCTTTGTTAGGCATTTGCATGATCATGTCATGTAAATTAAGCTCTAACCTGCCTTAGGACTCCGAGGTAATCGTTCAGTACGACATAAACCCTCACATCTTCGAGGCTACTTGTATGATTTTATCATACAAATATAAGTCCAAATTAATTAAAATTGGCAAGATTGAAATATCAAGTAATATTAGGATTTTCTTAAATCCGAGCCAAACAATAGGATAGTTTGGGAAGTTGCCAAGATTCTTCTTGGATCCTCAGCTTCTCCTACTTCTCTTCCTTTTGGACTCCTAGAAATAAATGTTCCAAATTTGAGCTAATCCCTTTTGAAATTTCAAAAATCCAATCCTTTGAAAACCTTAAACTTTGAAATTCTTGAGAGCAAAACCACTGATCATTATCGAGAGTTTTCTTAAATGATTCCCGTCATTTAAGTTGTAATTAACTAGGGGCTTGCCCTTATAGGGAACTTTAAGAACCCAGGTAATATAAACCTTGCTTAATTCATTTATATTAAGCAGGGGAACTTGTCGGCTTATAAAATTATTTAGCAGACCAAACGGATGTCACAAATCTTCTAGTTTATTTAATTGAGCCCTATTATCAAGCAGTGTGTCTATTCTTCGGGATAGATACATAGTTTGTGGTGCGATGCTCGTTTATATAAACTATCCGGGATGTGAGATCAGTTTGATTTCATATCTTAAAATTTTCAAATTTAAAATTATTTTCAAAATCAAATACTACATTACAAATTATTTATTTAAATTAAATTAAAAATTCGCCGACAATTTTTGTAGGCGACCTCTTTTCAAAAATACAACGCTCAACCTAAAAATAAGCCGTACACAAGCCAACCGCCATGGTCACCCATGAGCTCCTCTATTTAAACTTACCTCTCATGGCCAAAGAGAAAAAAAGAGAAAGATTACCTTAGGGAAATTCTACCAAATTGTTCACAAAGCTTCTCCAAACACTCCTAAGCTCAATTAAACCATTTCCAATTGAGGCCTCACCTCTTGGACAAAGGTATTGAAATTTTCTCCTCCAACCGAACTTATTTTAATTTTCTCTAAAACTTTACTTGCGTTAAGTGCATCATCACCGTATGGATATGTTCCACTAGTTTATATGATCATTTTTAAAAAAAATCACTCAATTACGTTGAGAAACGAGTGAGATATCAAGGTTTGAAGGTGGATGGTTTTGGGTGAATAGCATTTGGAGAGAGGAGCAGCAGCCGTCCGATCAAGCGTGTATCGGACGGACGGTCCTGATGGAGTCGGACAGGAGCTTCTTTCGTGAACAGGCCGCCAAATAGAACCACACCAGCCAGTAGCATCGCGACACGTGTCATTTGAGCGAAAAATTTGAATTTTGATTTATTTTTTACCCTAAACTTCAAAAAATCATAACTTGTCATAGAAAGCTCCAAAAAATAAAATAAAAATACACCCTTTCTCAATGTAATGAGGAGAATAATGTGGAAGTAATTTCATATTTATTTAATGTGTATTTGATTTTTAATTAATTAAATGGTGTTTTCAAACTTTTAATTCTTCATGCATGTAAGAGCTTCACCATAACTTGAAATTTTGATATGTTATTTTATGCATCATGTGTAATCTTCCCTGATTTTTCCAAAGTCAGAGAAGATTCCAATGAGGATATCTCTATTTTTAAGTTTACGCCTATTTTCTTGATTGATTATTTATTATAATTAGCATATTGATTAGAAAAATCTAGAAAAATTAGAGTATGTTCCCTTTGACTAAAGGAACATTAGAAAATTATCTCATGATTTATTTCAATCAAACAAACTCTAATTTGGCCAAAATCACAAAACAAAGTTTTAATTTATTAGGAGTAGCCACACATTAAAATCACATGAAGTCAAATATCCACTGTCACTCAGGATCAGGGAAACCTTGCATAAAAATTTCAAAACCATTGAAATTAATTTGACCCATTAAATGAATTAATTAAGGGACATGGTCATTTTACACATTAAAAATTCATAAAACCCAAAATACATTTAAAAAATTCACCAAAATAATTTTGGAAGTTCTCTGTGATTAGAGAAGTTCAAGAAAAATAAAATTGCATTTATCATAAAAATTTGATTTTTAATCATTTTTTAAATATTTAATAATTAAAAATTATAAAAAATCACAAAATTATATAAATTCACCAAAATGTCACATTTGGTCTCCTAATCACTTGGGAACCATCAAAATATTTTTTCTAAGTCTCTAAGTTAAGATATTAATTTTTAAAGGCCTATGATAATTTTTAACATTTAAAAAATGAATTTTCTTAACCTTCCACTAAAATAATTCTAATAAATCAAAGAAAGATAAAAAAAATATAAAATTTGTTTCTCTAGATTCCATGACTACAGAGAGATCTTCTAAAAATATAAAATTAATTTTTCTACCTTTAATATTTTAAAATGAATTAATACTCCAGAAATTAATATAATTCTAATAATTAAATTAAAACTCAAAAAATCCTCAAACTTGGTTCAAATGGTCCTCTGATCAAGGGTCACTTCCAATAAAAATTTCAAAGTCATAGGTCTTTCCTTAGTCAAGTTATTTATTTTACATAAAAAATCCCATTTTTGCATTAAAATAAATAGATAAATTAAATTTAATTCTGAAAAATCACATTTTCTCCTCTGATATTTTAATTGACTCGTGATTAGGGTAACATAAAAATTTTAAAGTCATTTGAGTTATATTTAATGAATTATGAAGTGAACAAGCCTAAGGGGCAAAATGGTAATTATTGAAATTTAGCCTTACTTAATATTTAGGCTTAATTATGGGTAATGGGTAATAAAAGATCCTAATTAATCTCCATAGATGATTGAAACATAGGAAATTAAAGGATAGAAACCCATCTATCACTTTTTTCAATATTAAAAAAAAGAATTATAATTTCCTTAATTAAAAATTTGGAAGTTAATTAAAAGAGAAGATATGAGGTGAATGGGTTTAATCTTGGGAGATATTAATTTATTAATCTTAACCCCTAATCAATGATAGAGATCAAATGTCACTTAATCTTAATTTAAAGACTCATTAATGAAAAATAAGATAAATTAAATAATCAAATTAAAACAATTTCTAAGATAATTAAATTAAAAATAACTTTAAAATAATATAATTAATTAAATTAAAAATAATTTTAAAATAATCTAATTAATTAAATTAAAAAAATAATTTTAAAAAATAAAATAATGAATTGAATTAAAATAAAAATAAAAACAATAAATTAAATTAAAAAAGAATAATTTTAAAATGACATAATTAATTAAAAACAATTTAAATTAAATATAATTAAATTAAAACAATTTTAAAATAATTTAATCAACTTTAAATCAAAATTAAATTAATACAACTAAATTAAAATCAACTTCAAATCAACATAATTAAATTAAATATAACTAAAATTAAAGTTAAAACAATTTTAAAATAACTAAGTCAACTTTTGAAATGACATAATCAAATTGAAATAACATAAGAAAATCATAATTAAACTAAAATATTATAATTAATTTGAAACAGTCTTAAAACATCAACCTAACCTTAGATAAATTAGCTAAATGTGTTAATGAACTAATTTGCCCCTAAAGGCTTCTACCCACATAATTCTTAAGTGAAATGTCAAGTGAATGTCACCTCACTTAAGGGATAATGAAAACATCTAAGTTCTATGAGCAAGAGGAAAACATTTACAACAAACTAAAAATAACTCAGCTGAATGATTCATCATTACAATGAAACTAAATGAACTGGAAAGATAATCCCGAAAGCGTTTAGGAAGATGTTCAAGGCTTAAGTCCCGAGCACTTCCCTAACCTGATGAGATGTCTTAAAAGAACAATTGGACTTCATTGTTCTTTGATGAAAAAAATCATCCTTAACAAAACACAAGAACCTAGACGTCATAGGAGCTGACTAGCAATAGGATTAGGACTTTGGTAGACAACCAGAACCTTCCCTTAGCTTTACCTAGGCACTTGTTGTAAATATATAAATATATTACCATGTGTTTTAAGTGCAAGTGAAAATGACGGGAGTGCCCATCAGGTACGCATTTAAATTTGTTGAAATTTACATTTAGCAATTTATTAAATGTCTTACTTTCCTGTATTTATAAATTCATGAAAATGATTAAACCCAGCATGTTTAAACAATTCAAAATTTAATCACCAACAAAAACAAAACTGCAATTACAACTAAATTAAAACGTCTCGTTGGATGATCGGGAATCCCTCGGATGATGTAACCCACATGTTGCTAACGAGATTTCCCACGGTCTAAATGAAAGTGTGGAACTCATTCAGTTGAGTTTAGCAAATTCATTTGGACTAAGTGAATCTGATGAAAATAACGGTGTCGGGATGACGGAACCGTGGGATCTTAATCGGTTCTGAATTAACTTTAAGATTTGTTTTAATTAAAACATTAAGTCATCTCAATTTTCAACCTCTTTAAAACAAAACACTTCTCTCATCTCTTGATTGCCACTTCTAAAATCAAACCTCTGCAACAACAAGGAGCTTGGAGCACAGTAGGCAGCACGGCCATCTTCATCAACAAAACCTGTGTCTACTTCAGCAAAACCTTTCTTAGAATTAAATAAACAAGCCATATGATTTCAAGGTAGTTTTCCTAGTGCAACATAAATCCTTAACTTCTCTTTAGGCATTTACATAATCATGTTATACAACTTAAGCCCTGAAACCGGTCTTAGGACTCCGAGGTAGTCGTTTGGTACGACAAGGTAGTCGTTTGGTACGACATAAACCCTCACATCTTCCAGGCTATTTGTATAATCATGTCATATAAATATAAGTCCTAATTAACTAAAATTGGCAGGATTGAAACATTAAATATACTCTCAAATTGAAGCTAAATTATAGGATATTCAGGAAGTCACCGTAGTTCACTTCGGGTCCATGACATCCCCTACTTCTCTTCTTTTGGACTTCTAAAATAAACTGTTCTAAATTTGAGCTATTCCCTATTGAAATTTCCAAAATCTAAGTTGTTTGAAACCTGAAACTTTGAAATTCTTGAGAGCAAAACCACTGATCATTATCGAGAGTTTTCCTAAGTGTCTCGGACATTTAAGATGTAATTAACTATAGGGGTTCCCTTATAGGGAATTTTAAGAACCCAAGTAATATAAACCCTATTTAATTCCTTTATATCCAGGGGAACTTGTCGGCTTATAAAATTGGTTCACAGACCAAACGGATGTCACAAATCTTCTAGTTTATTTAATCGAGCCCCATCATCAAGCAGTGTGTCTATTCCTCGGGATAAATACACGGTTTGTGATGCGGTGCTCGTTTATATAAACTATTCGGGATGTGAGATTAGTTTGATTTCATATCTTAAAATTTTTAAACTTAAAATTATTTTCAAAATCAAATGCTAATTTCTAAATTATATATATATTTAAATTAAATTTAAAATCTAAAATTTGCAGACAACTTCTGTAGGCGACCCCCTTTTTCAAAACACATAACCTAATAAATAAGCCGTACAATTTCTGGCAACTCCACTGGCGACTAGTTCCTCTCTCCATTTTGATCAGATGGTTTTACTTTCACAAATCGGTAGTGAGTCCATACCCCTAGTGGACCAAATTACCATTCTTTTCGTTGGCATACCTCGCTCATTTCTGTCTTGAGCGAGTATAGTCAACTACTTTTGGATTCTGGAGCCACTGTTTAGACATCCCTAAACAGAGATGTTCTGAAATCCTCCCACCTCCCCAAAGAGGTGAGGTGGACCCCCAATAGGTGTGTTAGAATAGGAGCGATCTATTGATGTGATTTCAATGTGAATTCAACCTCCTCTAAATTCAGACCGGGTCTGATTCTTAATTCCTCTCTGGGTTTGACTTGCTGCTAACAGGTCAAACTCAAATTTCACTCTAACAACCTTCCAATAAACCGTACATAAAATAAAATTTTGTCAAAATTTCTAACCAAAATAAAACTTCTCAAGACACAGTAAATATATAATAATAATAAAAAAAGAAACACAAAAAATTCACTTGCTTAAAGGATGCCCAGTACAAAGCAAGTTAACTTGAGTACTTTCGTTGAAACTACAAAGCAAGGGATGTTACTGACTTCCAGAAATTCTTCAAATGACAGGAGATAATGTCTTCACCCAAGTTGGTCTTTTCTTTCACCTCTGGAGTGGAGTTTGTTGTCAATAGGGAGGAACTGCCTAACCTGGCAGTCATCAAGTTTGGACAAGGGTTTGATAGTGTTGAAACTAAGTTTGGACTTCCCTGAGGACTGCTTCAACTCCTCCTATCAGAGCCACCATCACCATACCAACTGTTTTGTTAGACAAAGGAAAAGAAATTTTACATAAGGAAGAGTCAGTTGACGCTTACACCCTAGCGTTTTCCGGACTCGAAATTGGGTCCAATTCAAAGACCGCGCAACTAATGAAAACACAAGAAATGAAGCACAACAGGAAAGGTATAAAAGTCAACCAGCCAAGACAGCTCGCCTGCTGCAGTGCCGCCAGTCGAGTCAGCAGCCATCTCAAGAGAAACCACACGAACTAACACGCAGTCTGAAGGAGCTTTTGAGTAAGGAATACTCCTTTAAGAACGAAGCAGTTGGCAAGATGTTCCGTAGTCTGATCAAGAAGGATGGATTCCAGTTGCCAGAGCCCAAGAAATTAGAGGATGTGGACAAGTAAGATCACCTGATGTACTGCCCTTACCACCGGATGATTATACACAAGATAGAAGACTGATTCACTTTCAAGAACTGGCTCGAGAACAAACTTTGAAGTGGGAATATAGCAATCCCGAAGGAATATTTAAAAGAACCTGAAAAAGGTTCTATGAATATAATTTCAGATGTTTCTCTTGGCTTCTATACAATGACGCCAGTGCTCGATGGGATAAGTAATGTTCCTCAAAAGTCCCCGGTTGACCTAAAAATTTTCAAAGGAAGTTTGATTGAGTCCGCCATAGAGAAACTCTGAGTTGACATTGCACAACTATTTGAAGACTAGAAAGAAGATGTCGAAAATGGAGATTACAGCCTACCAGATTACATGGAAGGTGGTTTTTACAAAAGTCAACATCATCGAGATGGAGGTCACACCGTCCTCGTGCGATGCTCCTTTACCCACTAAGGAGAACACCACGGGTGAGTTTCAAATGGCCATTCAATAGCGGGATGAATAGATAGGTCAAATGAAGAAACAACTAGAGGAAATAATGATCGTTATGGGTACAATTCAAGGGCAGTCGCAGTCGTTACCAATAACAGCTTTGGAGGCAAACCAACCAGAAATTGTTCACGTTGATGAAAGAAAAGAGTCCACCTCCGACAAACAACCGAAGAATGATCTAGTTCAGACTCTGATACTGGAGAGTAACATTAAACAGATGATGGAACAACAGGTGAAAGAAGCCCTGGTCCAATCAGAAATGGAGGAATCAATTTCAAAGGGTAGACCTTACCCAGAAGAGTTTGATACCGTTCAGTACCCCAGAGGTTTCGTATCACCGTTGTTCAAAACTTTTCATGGAACTGGAAATCCCCGACAGTATGTTGCACACTTCTGAGTAAGCTGCTACAAAGCGGATGGTAGCAAAGCACTTTTGTTCCTCTAATTTGTGAATAGCCTTACTGGAGCTGCCTTTGATTGGTATGCAGAGTTGTCAAATGGTTCGCTAAGGACATTTACATAAATGGAAAATATTTTTGTCAAACGGTTTCTGGAGCTCAACACCACATCACCGTCGGTGATCTTTTGGTAAACAAACAGAAACCAGATGAAACCTTGGTGTAATACATCCTGCATTGGAGAAATCTCAGCGTGAGATGTAAGCCACAGTTGCAAGAGCAGCATTCAGTTGAAATTCTTCTAAAGAGCATTCACGGTACAGTTGGTCTCTTGCTCAAGGGATTCACCATCAAGACATTCGAGAAGTTACTTAATAAAGCCGGAAGACTTCAAGAAGAAGCTAAATAACTTGGTTTTCTCGAAAAATCCAATGAGCTAGAGCCAACGAAGATATTCGAGAAGGAATCTGAGACAGTTGCTGTGGTTAACAGGGGAAAGCGATAATTGCAAGTACAGGCCGAAAAACATCAGCGGATCTTCCAACATCCCAGACAGAATGCTCAGCAATCCTTTTAGCAAAGACTTTTGCCAGACGAATGAAAGACAAGTTCCAACAATGGTTATTCGAACAAACAAGGTGTACTCTTTTAAAGACGAAGCAACAAGAAAGATGTTCCGCAATCTAATCAAGAACCCTGAATTCCAGTTACCTGAGCCAAAAAGACCGGATGAAATCAACAAGAAAGGACATCCAAGATACAGTCTGTACCACAGGTTCGTTGGACACACCATAGAAGAGTGTTGCAATTTCAAAGACTGGCTCGAAGAGAATTTCATGAATGGGAACGTAACAAACCTGGAAGAATATTTGAAAAAATGTTGAAAAAGGTACTATCAATATGATTTCGGTTGATCTGTTTGTTCTAGTTGACTCCTACGTAATTGGCAACAAAGAAGACACTTCTTGACTACCATTGTACTACATCTACCAATGTAAAGGGAAATTTGCAGGATTGATGCTGATCTGTCACATCCATCCCACCGCTATGAATGAAAATGAACGAAAAAACTATTTTTTGTTCAAAATTGTTCGATATTTGGAAAGCTCAAAGTTGGATATTTTGATAAGACAGTAACTTCAGAAAGAATGAAATGCCCTAATAACTGGGTCCTTCACTTTAAGGAATTCAGACTTAGTCCTAAGTAAATTTTGAAATGAAGCAGTGTCCTTGAAATTCGAGTAATTGATCCGGGATATCAATGGTCTTTTAATTTTCTGTCATGTGAGTGGGTCCAGAGTTTCATATGAGTTATAATATCATAAGATTCATGTTAAGAAACCATGTCAGATTTATTAATTAAGAGAGTTTTGACATTCAAAATCTTTAACAGAAATAAGTCTTACTAGATACGGTAATTCTTAGAAAACAAAAGGAGCAAAAAAAAATATAATGACTCAAATGAGGAGAAGCTTAAGGTGAGCACAAAATTAAAAATTGGTGTCACAATCCAGACATTCAAAATCTTTAACATGTGCTCCACCAGATATAGTAATCCTCAATAAAAAAAAATAAAAAGCTCAAAAAAAAAGAAAAGGAAATAAGAAGGCTCCCTGAGAAGTAGCTTGAGGCAAGGATATAATAAAAAATTGGTTTCTTAATCCTCCGCGATTAATAAAACTTGAAAGACTACCTTAAGAATTTCCTCTGATATTATGCTTTGAAAAGATTCAAGTGATTTTATGTCTTTTGGTAGGTCTATAATTGACTCAGAAATATCTTTAGACAATGAAAAATATTTCTATCACATGAGCATAACTTTTGAAATTTGCTTAGGCCCAGAAAGAAAGAATTGAAGTAAAAGGGCTCGATTATTAACAATTAATAGAAATTCAAACCTGAAGTCATGTCTTCAGTGCCCGACAAATACTTATCCAATGTCAGATCAAAGATCATCAACTGTACCTAGTAGATACAACTCTAACATCAATTCAAAGAGCATCGAAGTGACTCCTTAAAGACAAATTGGACAATCCGTAGAAATAAATGTCAAAGCAAACAACAACTGCTACAAACGAAGCTGTGAAATTGATGTCTCTTTAGCTGTGGTGTCTGTAGAAATAACACATCTTTGTAGGTACTTGGAAGAATATAATTCCAATAGTACCTCGAAGAGTAGGTCATTTTCTACACATGTCTTCGGTCAGTGGACGATACCTCAAGGAGAACTGCGCATCGTGATGTTTCAAAGACAACCTCGTTCTACGAAGCACAGATGCCGCACTTTCTTATGACTGGGTCTAAACCCTAACTAAAAAAAATAAAATAAAAAAATGAAAAATCATGAAACATAAATGAATAAAATAAAACTTCAAAAAAAACTAACAATAAATTCCCCAACGAATGATAACAAATAAATAAAAAAAAATGAAAACTTAAAAAAAATTGAATAAGATAATGAAACAAACTTCAAATCAAAACGAAACTTCAAATCAAAATGAAATCCGAAATCGAATTGAAATCTAAATCAAAACGAACTCAAATCATCGAAACAAAAAAAAGAATCTCAATATTAAAAATAAACCTCAAATCTGAATCTCCAATATGTACTTTCAAATCCAATCTCAATTTGAATCTCAAATCAAATCCCAATCAAATTCAAATTCAAAACTTCCAAATCTAAAATCCAATCCCTTCAATTCTCTCCCTTGTCTGAGATAGGAGCAGTCGATTCTATTGACACGGAGCCATGAGGTTTTCGATTTTGTTCTGATGGCGAGGAATCATATCCAATCCAAACCAGTAACTTTTTGATCAACCCTTTGACTGGGATATGTGGCATCCTCATATTCCCTCCTAATATGTTTCTTTCCACAAAAATCTTTTACAACTTTCATGAAATTATTAAAACACCAAAATTCTACACTTTTCAAATCGACACTACAAATCTTTGCAAATCAACCGCGAAATCAAAATCAAATTTTAGAGGTGGAGGATCCCAGCATCCGACACTCATTGCTCTGCAATGATTTCCTATCAAATTTTAGAGGTTGAGGATCTCAGAATCTGATACCACATTGCTTTAGGATCTTTCCCTATTGCAATGGTTTAGTCTCAAAAAATTCAAATTTCAGAGGTTGAGGATCTCAGAATCTGATACCGCATTGTTTTAGGATCTTTCCCTATTGCAATTGTTCAGTCTAAAAAAAAATCAAATTTTAGAGGTTGAGGATCCCAGCATCTGATACTGTATTGCTTTAGGATCTTTCCCTATCGCAATGGTTCAAATCAAAATCAAATTTTAGAGGTTGTGGATCCCAGTATCCAAAACTGCATTGCTTTAGGATTCCTTCCTATCACAATGGTTCAAATTCAAAATATTAAATTTTAGATGTTGGGGATTTTACATCCAAAACTGCATTTCTTTAGGATTCCTTCCTATCGCAATGGTTCAAATTAAAAATTTCAAATTTTAGAGGTTGAGGATTTTACATCCGATACCGCATTGTTTTAGGTTCTTTCCCTATCGCAATGGTTCAAATCAAAATCAAATTTTAGAGGTTAAGGATTTTACATCTGATACCGCATTGCTTTAGGTTCTTTCTCTATCGCAATGGTTCAAATCAAGATCAAATTTTAGAGGTTGAGGATTTTACATCTGATACTGCATTGCTTTAGGTTATTTTCCTATTGCAATGGTTCAAATCAAAAATCAAATTTTAAAGGTTGAGGATTTTACATCTGATACCGAATTGCTTTAGGTTTTTCCCTATTGCAATGGTTCAAATCAAAATCAAATTTTAGAGGTTGAGGATTTACAATTGATACTGCATTGCTTTAGGTTCTTTCCCTATCGCAATGGTTCAAATCAATAATCAAATTTTAGAGGTTGAGGATTTACATCCGATACCGCATTGCATTAGGTTCTTTCCCTATCGTAATGGTTCAAATCAAAAATCAAATTTTAGAGGTTGAGGATTTTACATCCGATACCGCATTGCTTTAGGTTCTTTCCCTATCTCAATGGTTCAAATCAAAAATCAAATATTAGAGGTTGAGGATTTTACATCCGATACCGCATTGCTTTAGGTTCTTTCCCTATCGCAATGGTTCAAATCAAAATCAAATTTTAGTGGTTGAGGATCACATCATCCGATACCGCATTGCTTTAGGATATTTCTATATCGCAATGGTTCAAATCAAAAATCAAATTTTAGAGGTTGAGGATCCCAGCATCCGATACCGCATTGCTTTAGGATCTTTCCCTATCGCAATGGTTCAAATCAAAAATCAAATTCTAGAGATTGAGGATTTACATCTGATACCGCATTGCTTTAGGTTCTTTCCCTATCGCAATGGTTCAAATCAAAAATCAAATTTTAGACGTTGAGGATTTTACATCCGATACCTCATTGCTTTATGTTATTTCCCTATCGCAAAGGTTCAAATCAAAATCAAATTTTAGAGGTTGAGGATCCCAGCATCCGATACCGCATTGCTTTAGGATCTTTTCCTATTGCAAAGGTTCAAATCAAAAATCAAAATTTAGAGGTTGAGGATTTTACATCTGATACCGCATTGCTTTAGATTCTTTCCCTATCGCAATGGTTCAAATCAAAAATCAAATTATAGAGGTTGAGGATTTTACATCTGATACCACATTGCTTTAGGTTTTTTCCCTTTCACAATGGTTCAAATCAAAATCAAATTTTAGATGTTGAGGATTTTATATCCGATACCGCATTGCTTTAGGTTCTTTCCCTATCGCAATGGTTCAAATCAAAATCAAATTTTAGAGGTTGAGGAATTTACATCTGATACCGCATTGCTTTAGGTTCTTTCTTATAACATTGGTTCAAATCGAAAATCAAATTTTAGAGGTTAAGGATACCAGCATCTAATACCGCATTGCTTTGCAATGGGTCCTATTAAATTTTAGAGGTTGAGGATCCCAACATCTGATACCGCATTGCTTTGCAATGATCTCCTTTCAAGTTTTATAGGATGAGGATCGTAGCATCCGACACCGCATTGCTTTAAGATCCTTTCTATCGCAATGGTTCAAGTTAAAGTTCTCATCGTAGAACATCAATTCTCGAGGTTGGAGCCGAACTTCCAGTTCTCAAATCAATTCTCGAGGCTGGAGCTGAACTTCCAGTTCTCATTTCAATTATGAGGCTGGAGCCGAACTTCCATCTCTCATTCCAATTTGATCAATTCATCTTACCAAATTCAAACTTTTCTCGCGAACTTTCACAGAATGGAATTATTTGAAACCTCAAATTCAGATTCAAAATGAACATTTTCAACTTAAATGAAATCACACATAAACTAAACCAAAATTTCAAACTTCAAATTCAAAATAAAACTCCAAACTTTAAATTCAAAACAAAATTTCAAACTTCGAATTCCAAACTCCAAATCTTTAACTCAAATCTTGAAATTTTCAATCTTAAGCTCTAAATCAAGTCGGACTGTGTCCCCCTTCAGAATGAGGAATTTTGAATTCTTTGCTTAATTTTGAAGGATTTCACATTTCCTCCCAAGCGACAGTCTGGTAGACTTCCATAGTGAAAATCCACCAGATACTCCCCAGCGGGAACTTTCTTTGCTCCATTTATTCTGAGAGAGTTGTTTTTGACGCTTGTGTTGGCTTGTTGATCTCTTCGGTCAATGCCAATATGCCCGATGTGCTTGTTTAGCACACCACACCTATTGGGGGTCCATTTGTTGACCTCATTTTTAGTGAGGTCCTTCCTTCCTTTTAGTGCTTAGGATCCAGCCATACGACTTCTCATTGACTATCCTAAAAGACTAGAAATGGAACCCACCATTTAGAAATTTAACCAAATCTAAACTCTCTTTAGAATCCTACATGGATGGTCATCAACCTCCAAATTACTTGGAAGGTTGGACCAACGTGTAGAAAGACAATGATGAGTTCCTATAGGATGGTCAAGCCTTAGAACAACCCTGGGTGGCATGGTCTTGGTGAGGTCCAGCTGCACACACCATGCTCTCACACACATTCCAAACCGTAAAACCACTCTTACCCAACTTGGCTTCCTGACTCATGTAGGAAACTCATATGGATGGACCTCAACCCCTAAGTCCCTAGCTTAGAGGGTTAGGAACAACATATGGAGTGCCTAAAATGAGCCCTCTCATTGCTCTTGTGAGCTTAACATGGCTTCATGGCTCAACCAAAATGGTTTTATTTTACTCACATCTAATCAATCTTCATTTTTTCCAAAACATTAATTTTGACCCCCGGCCCCTAAACTCTCCAAAAATTACCAAATTGCCCTTGAAAAGGGCCTCGAAAATCAAAACTTTGCAATCACCCGGGCTCCTAAAAAAATCATTCCAGAGCGTTCCTCTCGTCAAATTGAGAAGTTTGACTGTAAACATGTCATACTTCCAAGCTACCTTTGGGCCTCTCGCGGCCAAAATAGCTGATACTTAAAAAACGCTTCGGGATTCATAAAATCTTCCACATAAATCAAAATGACCCCAGACACTTTTGATTGACTCCAAATTTCTTTCTAAACCACCTCGAGCCTTTAGCTCAGCCTTTTGACCACTTACTCCCAAACCCCCAAAATTACCAAAAGGCCATTCATAGCCAAAAATTTTGAATATTTCAAAAAATCCCCAAAAAATCCCAAAAATTCCAAAATAATCTCCACATCATTTTGTTCAACTAACACATACCTTAATT
Source organism: Papilionanthe hookeriana x Papilionanthe teres (assembly GCA_022702705.1). Taxonomy (NCBI): domain Eukaryota; kingdom Viridiplantae; phylum Streptophyta; class Magnoliopsida; order Asparagales; family Orchidaceae; genus Papilionanthe; species Papilionanthe hookeriana x Papilionanthe teres. The sequence goes on along the minus strand of CM040425.1, from coordinate 108,860,256 downwards.
TTATCAATTTAACCCAATTTGATCAAGAATTTCAAATTTGCCCTCAAAGCTCAAAATTGACCCTATGTCAAAATCCACCAAATTGATCATCCAATTCAATTCGAAATCACTTCAAATCTTTTCCAAACTCTTCATAACACTTTCCTAAACCAAACTCAACATTCACGTAGCCCAAATTTTGACCCAAACCTAACCTAAAGTCAAGCTCAAGTTCACCCCAAATTTAAAGGCCCAAAATGAAGCCCATGAGCTAAATCACTTCAATTAGCCCAAATCCACTCAAAAGCCCACAAGCCAATTATCATTTCATCATCCCTTTGATTAAATGATTTGTCTAAGGTTCCAAATTCATCATCAAATTATTCCAAATCAAGCCTTATGACAAATTTTACAAAAATACCACTTAAATCCAAAATCCATTTTCTTGCAAATTAACCAAGCCTAACTAAGCCAAATGCAAGCCATGAAGCTTGATGATAAGCCACATGAAGCCATGTAAGACCTTTCCACCTCACCAAGCCATTTGTGGCAAGGGAGGGGACCTCTTTCCAAACTCATGCTTAAAGACTTTTTAACCCTTTTATACTTCACGCTAAACCAAGCTTAGCCACATCATCATGGATGGTGACCTCTCCCTACTAATCAAGCTGAATCAAGTGAGCTTTTCTCAGCCAAAAAATCTTGGTGAATGAACCAAGCCAACCCCCATGGTCACCCATGAGCTCTTCTATTGAAACTCACCTCTCATGACGAAAGAGAAAAAAAATAGAAAGATTACCTTGGGGAAACTCTGCCAAATTGTTCCCAACGCTTCTACAAACACTCCTAAGCTCAATCAAACCATTTCCAATTGAGGTCTCACCTCTTGAACAAAGGTATTGAAATTTTCTCCTCCAACCGAGCTTATTTTAATTTTCAGTAAAACTTTACTTGCGATAAGTGCATCATCCTAGTTTTTATGATCATTTTAAAAAAAATTTTCTGTCAATTTTGTTGAGAAACGAGTGAGATATCAACGTTTGAAGGTGGACGGTTTTGGGTGAATAGCATTTGGAGAGAGGAGCAACAGCCATCAGATCAAGTGTGTATAGGACGGACGGTCCTAATGGAGTAGGACAGGAGCTTCGTCCGTGAACAGGCCGCCAAACAGTACCACGCCAGCCAGTAGCAGCGTGACATGGGTCATTTGAGCAGGAAATTGGATTTTTGATTTATTCTTGACCCTAAACTTCAAAAAATCATAACTTTTCATAAAATACACCAAAAATAAAATAAAATAACCAACTTGCTCAATGAAATGGGGAGAATAATGTGAAAGTAATTTCATATTTATTTAATGTGTATTTGATTTTTAATTAATTAGATGGTGTTTTCAAACTTCTAATTCTTCATGCATGTAGGAGCTTTACCATAATTTGAAATTTTGGTATGTTATTCTATTCATCATGTGGAATCTTCCCTGATTTTTCCAAAGTCAGAGAAGATTCCTATGAGGATATCTCTATTTTTAATTTTTATGCATATTTTCTTGATTAATTAATTATTATAAATAGTATATTGATTAGAAAAATCTAGAAAAATTAGGGTATGTTCCTCTTAACTAGAGGAACATTAGAAAATTATCTCATGATTTATTTCAATCAAACAAACTCTAATTTGGCCAAAACCTCAAAACTAAGTTTTAATTAATTAGGAGTAATCACACATCAAAATCACATGAAATCAACTCTCCACTGTCACTTAGGATCAGGGGAACCTTACATAAAAATTTCAAATCAATTGGAATTAATTTGACCCATTAAATGAATTAATTAAGGGACGTGGTCATTTTTCACATTAAAAAATTCATAAAACCCAAAATACATTTAAAAAATTCACCCAATTAATTTTAGGTGTTCTCTCTGATTAGAGAAGTTCAAGAAAAATAAAATTGCACTTTTCATAAAAATTTAATTTTTAATCATTTTTTAAATATTTAATAATTAAAAATTATAAAAAATCACAAAAATATAAAAAAAATACCAAAATGTCACATTTGGTCTCATAATCACTTGGGAACTATCAAAATATTTTTATTAAGTCTCTAAGTTAAGATATTAATTTTTAAAGGCCTAGGATAATTTTTAACATTTTAAAAATGAATTTTCTTAACCTTCCACTAAAATAATTCAAATAAATCAAAGAAAAATAAAAAAAATATAAAATTTATGAAAAATAAGATAAATTAAATAATCAAATTAAAATAATTTCTAAGATAATTAAATTAAAAATAACTTTAAAATAATATAATTAATTAAATTAAAAATAATTTTAAAATAATCTAATTAATTAAATTAAAAAAATAATTTTAAAAAATAAAATAATTAATTGAATTAAAATAAAAATAAAAATAATAAATTAAATTTAAAAAGAATAATTTTAAAATGACATAATTAATTAAAAACAATTTAAATTAAACATAATTAAATTAAAACAATTTTAAAATAATTTAATCAACTTTAAATCAAAATTAAATTAATACAACTAAATTAAAATCAACTTCAAATCAACACAATTAAATTAAATATAACTAAAATTAAAGTTAAAACAATTTTAAAATAACTTAGTCAACTTTTGAAATGACATAATCAAATTGAAATAACATAAGAAATTCACAATTAAACTAAAATATTATAATTAATTTTAAACAGTCTTAAAACATCAACCCAACCTTAGACAAATTAGCTAAATGTGTTAATGAACTAATTTGCCCTTAAAGGCTTCCACCCGCATAATTCTTAAGTGAAATGTCAAGTGAATGTCACCTCACTTAAGGGATAATCAAAACATCTAAGTTCTTTGAGCAAGAGGAAAACATTTACAATAAACTTAAAACAACTCGGGTGATTTATTCATCATTACAATGAAACTAAATGAACTAGAAAGATAATCCCGAAAGCGTTTAGGAAGATGTTCAAGGCTTAAGTCCCGAGCAACTCCCTAACCTGATGAGATGTCTTAAAAGAACAATTGGACTTCATTGTTCTTTGATGAAGAAAATCATCCTTAACAAAACACAAGAACCTAGACGTCATAGGAAGTGACTAGCAATAGGATTAGGACTTTGGTAGACAACCAGAACCTTCCCTTAGCTTTACCTAGGCATTTTTAGATATATATATATATATATATATATATATATATATATATATATATATATATATATATGTTTTAACATGTGTTTTAAGTGCAGGTGAAAATGATGGGAGTGCCCATCAGGTACACATTTAAATTTATTGCAATTTATATTTAGCAATTTATTAAATGTCTTACTTTCCTGTATTTATAAATGCATGAAAATGATTAAACCCAGCATGTTTAAACAACTCAAAATTTAATCACCAACAAAAACAAAACTGCAATTACAACTAAATTAAAACGTCTCGTTGGATGATTGGAAATCACTCGGATGATTTAACCCACGTGTTGCTAATGAGATTTCCCACGGTCTAAATGAAAGTGTGGAACTCATTCAGTTGAGTTTAGTAAATTCATTTAGACTAAGTGAATCCGATGAAAATAGCGGTGTCGGGATGACGAAACCGTGAGATCTTAATCGGTTCTACTTAATCAACTTTAAGATTTGTTTTAATTAAAACATTTAGTCATCTCAATTTTCAACCTCTCTAAAACAAAACACTTCTCTCCTCTCTTGATTGCCACTTCTAAAATCAAACCTCTGAAACAACAAGGAGCTTGGAGCACAGTGGGCAGCACAGCCATCTTCATCAACAAAATTTGTGTCTACTTCAGCAAAACCTTTTTTAGAATTAAATAAACAAGTCATAGGATTTCGAGGTAGTTTGCCTAGTGCAACATAAATTCTCAACTTCTTTTTAGGCATTTTCATAATCATGTTATGCAACTTAAGCCCTGAAACCAATCTTAGGACTTCGAGGTAGTTGTTTGGTACGACATAAACCCTCACATCTTCCAGGCTATTTGTATGATCATGTAATATAAATATAAGTTCTAATTAAGTAAAATTGGCAGGATTGAAACATTAAATATACTCTCAAATTAAAGCCAAATAATAGGATAGTCAAGAAGTCACTGAAGTTCTCTTCGGGTCCGTGACATCCCCTACTTCTCTTCCTTTGGACTCCTAAAATAAATTGTTCCAAATTTGAGCAATTCCCTATTGAAATTTTCAAAATCTAATATGTTTGAAACCTTAAACTTTGAAATTCTTAAGAGCAAAACCACTGATCATTATCAAGAGTTTTCCTAATTGTCTTCGGACATTTAAGATGTAATTAACTATAGGGGCTTGCCCTTATAGAGAACTTTAAGAACCTAGGTAATATAAACCCTGTTTAATTCCTTTATATTAAGTAGGCGAACTTGTCAGCTTATAAAATTGGTTCGCAGACCAAACGGATGTCAAAAATCTTCTAGTTTATTTAATCGAGCCCCATCATCAAGCAGTGTGTCTATTCCACGGGATAGATACACGGTTTGTGATGCGGTGCTCGTTTATATAAACTATTTGGGATGTGAGATCGGTTTGATTTCATATCTTAAAATTTTTAAACTTAAAATTATTTTCAAAATCAAATGCTACTTTATAAATTATATATTTATATAAATTAAATTTAGAATCTAAATCTCACCGACAACTTCTGTAGGCGACCCCTTTTTTCAAAACTCATAACCTAATAAATAAGTCGTACACTCCATTTCCTCAAAGATTGAAGCAACAAAATAGGTATAATAGATTTGGAAAATTTTTGGAGATCCTTAAGAAATTAACAATAAATATTCCTTCTATTGAAGTATTAGAACAGTTGCGTGATTATGCTAAGTTTATGAAGGATATTCTGAAAAAGAAAAGAAAGCTTACAGATCATGAAACTGTTGCACTCAGTGGAGAGTGTAGTGCAATTATTCAGAAGAAGCTTCCTGAAAAACTTAAAGATCCTAGTAGTTTCATTATCCCGTGTACTATAGGAGAAAATTTTTTTGGAAGAGCCTTATCTGATCTGGGAGCTAGTATTAATCTTATGCCTTTATCAACTTTCAAAAGATTGGGAATAGGAGAAATTTCTCCTACATCTATGACTCTTCAGTTAGCCGATCATTCCATTACTTAACCTAAAGGAGTGGTGGAAGATGTGTTAGTGAAAGTGGATAAATTTATCTTTCCTGTGGATTTATTGTACTTGATATGGAGGAAGATAAAGAAATTCCAATCATTTTAGGAAGACCATTCCTTGCTACTGGAAGAGCAGTAATTGATGTTCAAAAAGGAGAATTAACTATGAGAGTTAATGATCAAGAGGTGACCTTTAACATTTTGAAATATATGAAGTATCCCTGAATGGAAAAAGATAATGAATTTTTTAGGATGGAGGTCTGTGAATATTTCAGAAATGATCATTTTGAAAATATGTTTGAAAAAGAAGTGGATTATGAAAATATGTTTGAAGAAGAAATTGAAAATGAAGAAAATTCATATAACAAGAAGAATGAAGATTTGGAGTATGTTCATGAGAGATTTGAAGTATTAGACACTATGGAATGTGGAAATAAAAGCTTAATTCCATCTATAATAAAACTTCCTGAACTTGAGATGAGAATTCTCCCTAATCATTTGAAGTATATGTTTTTAGGAGAATCATCTACCCTGCTTGTTATTGTATCTTCAGAGTTAAACGATTATCAAGAACATAAGATGTTGGAAATTTTAAAAAGATACAAGAAAGCTTTTGGATGGACTTTAGCAGATATTAAAGGAATCAATCCTTCTATTGGTATGCACAGAATTTTATTAGATGAAGAACATAAACCGAGAGTTGATCCGCAAAGGATATTAAATCCTATAATGAAAGAAGTAGTTAAGAAAGAAATTTTAAAATGGTTGGATGCTGGAATTATTTATCCTATTTTGGATAGTGCATGGGAGAGTCCAATTCATTGTATACCAAAAAAGGGAGGAGTAACTATTGAAGTGAATGAATATAATGAAATTATACCCACAAGATAAATTAATGGATGACGAATTTGTATTGACTATAAGAAATTAAATGCCGCCACCCGGAAAGATCACTTTCCTCTTCCTTTTCTCAATCAAATGCTGGATAGACTTGCTGGACACAAGTACTACTGCTTTTTGGAAGGATATACAGGTTACCATCAAATACCTATTGCTCCTGAGGATCAAAAAAAGTCAACGTTTACTAGCCCTTACGAAACCTTTGCTTTTCAAAGAATGCTTTTTGGACTGTGTAATGCACCTACAACATTTCAGATATGTATGATGTCTATCTTCAGTAGTATGATAGATAATGGAATAGAAGTTTTCATGGATGATTTCTCTGTATTCGGGACTTCATTTGAAATCATCTTAGAAAACTTAGTAAAATTTTTTGAGCTTTGTGAGAAAACAAATTTACTTCTGAATTGGGAGAAATTTCAATTATGGTTGTAGGAGGAATTGTGCTTTGACATAAAATTTCTGAGCATGGTATGGAGGTCGATGACCCGACCGCAAATAACGCAATAATTTATGCTTCCAAAAGTATGTTATAGTCAATACTTTGACCCAAATAATAATATCGGCTAGTGTATATAAATATAATTTTATAGAAAATATTTTACACACTAGAGGTACTACGCAAGTATACGTATCGTTTCAAGTAATATAGGGCTTTAAATAAAGACCCCGTATTGATCCCACAAGGAGGTTTATAGATTTTTAAATATTTTAATTTTATTTTTATGTATTTCTTTTAAAGTTATAAATTTAATATTTAATTTACTAAATGTGTAAATAAAGCAATACTAAAATAATGAGTGATGTAAATAATAATAAGCAAACAACTTTCTTCCTTCCAATTAATCCAAGACTTTTAAGATAATGTAATATTCGTGGAGAATATAAATTTATGGTATTGTGCCAAATAGAAGCATTCCTATTCTTTACCTTTGCTCGATAGTATAAAGAACATTGGCTAATCGATAGATTAGGTCTGGATGTATTGTTAGTAGAATGGGTTAATCTAGGCTCACACTACTAGATGTCCAAGGGTGGCTATGGTCGGCCCTACTAGTGACCCGTTCCCTTTTTATAAACCAAATTAAAAGAATTTAGTCTGTCACTCTAAAAACTTATTAATTCTACTCCCATTGAATAATATTTTCCTATTTATTTTGCACTTCACCTTGAATAACCCGCACAAGTCCTTCGACTACCCAAGGATTCATGTGATATCTACTTGTTAAGAATTCATCTCCTTCTAGGTCTCAAAATTCTTCAATAGATTTTAACAACTTAAATGGCCAATTTAAATAGTAAATTAAGATCCGGTATTAATATTATCATAATATTTAAACATATTTAGTATTTAATTCTCCAACGAATTCTACATTATCTTATTTATCTTTTCATAATTGAAAGGAGAAAGTAAAGTAACTACTCAGAACACATTGAATTTAAATAACAAAACATATAAATTAAACTTTGAATCAAATTACAAATACTTGTCTCAAGTGTTTCTCCAACTGAACCTCTGATTCCTACTGTCTCCAAAGTGAAATAGACTTCAAAAGCACCAACTCTTCCAAACTCTCAATAGAAACTCTAAATAAAATAAACTCACTAATTTATGAAGGAAAGTAAACTAAAAGTGTGGCCCTAAATTTAAAATTATCTCTCTGATTGGGGGCCTCTCTCTCTGTAGAAATGGCCTCCTATTTATAGGTTTCAAGGGTTGCCTAAAGCATCTCTTCAAAATGTGTCGAAGTTCAATGAATCTTCTAGAAACTGTGTCTAGCGCCTAGGCTCCGGACTCCACGTCCAGTTCTTCACACCTCTTCACTTTGGATCGCACCTCTTCGAGATCCAAACCATTTCCAAACGTCTAGATACAATGTATCACATGTCTTATAATCCAGGAATAACTACCAATCTTCTAGAAGGTCCAATAACCGCTCTAACAGTCAAAATAACTGCCAAAAGTAGTTACAAAATCGTAACTATTTTGGTATCGAGCTGGCGCTTATGCGCCGGATTCTGGCGCCTAGGCGCCAGACCCATTATTTTGGCAATTTTGCATTTTGGCTCCATTTTTGCTTCTTTTTGCTCCTTTTTCATCCTTTTTCCTTCTTAAACATTTTTTCATCACCTATATCCAAAAACACAAAAATACCTTTCATTAAAGCATAATATCCTTTAAAATTTAATAAAAATCAAGGTATAAAAATAGGTATTTTTTTCATGGATCAAAATCCCCCAAACTTAAACGTTATTTATCCTCAAGTAACCCATTTTACTATATAAAATGTATAACAATTGGAATAAAAGGTAAATATTTAAGATTCCTTGTAATTTTTTATTTTATAAAGGCTTTAGTAAATTATTAACCAAGTTTCACTAACTAAGTTTAATTTTAAGAATTTAAAGAATATTTAACTACTAAATCGTAAGACTTCAAAATTTTTCATTCATTTTGAAAATAATTGTTGTTTATTATATTAAGATCACATAAATTATTTACAAGAAAAAGATCTTCATGAAAATCTTTTCTAATAAAGATGCATGCATAAAAATTACGTAAAATATGTAATTAGTTTTCTTCTTATAAGATAATTCAAGTGAAGCCAATTTTTGATTAGGCATCTCCTCAAGCTTCTCCTCTTTTTTTTTTAATAGTGAGGATTACTGTATCTGGATAGCCTGTTAATGATTTTGAACTTCACTATCCTTAACTTATATTTACAAACTTATACATCTTCACTTAATTATTATAACATGAATAGTTTTCAAAAAGACTTTCAATCTTTTTCTTTTTCAAGTTATAATTCTTGATTTTTTAATACTTCCAAAATTCAATTATCTCAACCATGAATAGAAAACATTCTTAATCTTACTCTTCTTTAAGTTGAATAATTCTATTCTTAAAATCAATCAAAGTTATTAAAATTTTGGTTAAGTCTACTAAATTATTTATAATTTCAAAAATTTAAGTAATCTTAAATAGATTTTTCATTCCTTATGTTAATATATTTTTTAAGAAAAAATATTAGCACTTAAGGACAAATAAAATTTAAATTTGCATGTATTTCCCTTCCCCCAAACTTAAGTTTTGGTATATCATGAAAAATTTTAAAGTATGAGAGAAAGAAAGGCATAATTTAAAAAAAAAATTTATAAGTATGTAAAAACAGTCTACGAAGAAAAATTTACTTCTACACATGCTTTTTATGAATATCACTGAAATAATGAAGCATATATAAAAGTAAGCAGGTTCAATTTTTATATTAGTAGCTAAATTAAACGACTATACTAATCACAATAACAGAAACATAATAACATCAATAACTAAATAGTACAACAATCATCAGTACAGCTAACATCAACAAATCATCAAACAAACATAAACCAATCATACTACTAAGTCTAACACACAGACAAGTAAAACAAGAACATAATCTCGATAATCTAATCATCACTCGCAGTCTTCTCATCATCATCATCATCGTCACCAAAGGAAAAATCCTCAGTCTTCTTCGGATCATAAGGTGTGAATCTAGGACAAGTAGGGAACTGAACAAACTGTTCTCCCTTCAGGAATCTAACAAGAGCTTCATCATAATCAGCATCATAATTGCTCTTCCTATGGGTAAAATCAGCAAGATGATCAAATTTTACATCGATCGTATCTATGCGAAAATGAGCTAAATGTAACATATTCTGCTGCTCTGAATACCTCTCATCCATACTCTCCAAAAACTAGGTGGTGGTGTAGCAGGAGTAGAAGGTCTAGAAGTAGAAGCACTACTGGAGTAGGTACAGAAGTAGAAGGAGCAGTAGACCTCTTCCCGCGAAGACGATCATAAATACTAACACGCTCCTGCCCAATAGGTTTTGTAGTCTTCAGCTTCTCCTCAGAAATATCAGCAATAACTCAATCGCTTACGCATAAAGAATATATCAAAGATGGGCATCCTAATCCTACAGAAGTGCTGGATCGTGCAATTGATTCTACAAAATCATAGATAATGCCGCCAACATCAATCGACTTCCTTTCCTGAATGCAGTAGTTCAGGATAGCTCTATCTCTGGTAACTTCACTCAGGTGGTTAGAAGGAAGTAGTCTAGCAGAAATAAAATAGTGTCAGGCCTTTGAAATACCATTCAGCTTAGAAGATTTAAAGTTTACCCGTTTGTCGTTTTGGATCTTCCAAGCTCCAGTGCTGTCAGTCTGATATGCAATGATCATCTCCAAATCTCCTTCAGATGGAGATAGACCAGAATAGTAGCACTCGACGGTAGGTGGTAGGCCGTAGAAAATGTTGATCCGCTCCGGAGTGAATCCCACTCTGACACCTCTAACGAAGACCTCATAGTCTTCCACATCCATAAAGTTGGCGTAAAATTCTTGTACAACAGGAATAACAGCAACGGCAGTGAAATAACAGAATTGCTGCCAATTTTGTGCAACGATCGTGTTCTTGATCATCTCTCCAGGACTGTAAAAACTGCGCTCCGAGATAAATTTCCTTGATGTCGCAAATTTGTGGTAACGAAAGTGCGCTGCCGCAGTAGCGAACTTGCTGCGATCGAAATTTTCTCGTTCTTTTCCGCGCTTAGATTTAGGTGTCATCTAAACGTGAAAGAAAATACTAATAAATTAAGGAATCAAATATCTAAACTCTTTTTAAGCTTGAGAAACTTAAAATGAGTTTAAAAATCCATGGAGTATTTCTAAAAATAAAAAATTTTCTCCAAAATTTCGGTTTTTAGCAAAAATAGAAAAATCCATGATAGAAATAAAAAATAAATGGATTAGAAGGTAGATCTGACCTTAAGATGAAGAAATCGAGTAATTTCAGGCTCAAAAATGTGAAGATTTGGCCTCTAGATGGATCTAGGGGGTAGGTTTACGCGAAAAAGAGGAAGGGGATGAAGCTTAGGCGTCGCCAATGGCTAATGGGGGTTCAAATCCTGATTTTCGATTAGCAGGCCGAACGGGGGCCTAGGCGCCGACATCTGGCGCCTAGGCGCCAGACTCGCTTTCATAAAAATCATTTTAAAAATTTAATTTTCCACCAAAACTCACAACTTCAACTTTCAATTAATCATATAAGAGTATTGCTTCAGTTTCCAACTTCCAAAATAATTTCTAAAAATTAAAAAAAAATTATAAATTAAATCCACCAATTAAACACAAGTTTAAGTCAAATTCTTCTAATTCCATTTCATAATCTTTAATTTCGGGCTCAATGAATTACAGATAAGTATAATAATAAGATTCAAGTCTTAACAAATAATTAAACAACACAATTTCAAAGTAAATACAACACACATTGAACAATAAAATAAACACATAAACAACACATTCGATTTACCAAATCGACGCAACGACACACTAGATAAAGTCTTGATCTAAACACATTTACTATCTAATCTTCAAATTTGAAATTTCCATTCTCGTCGCAATGAAGATTACTCGGCCTACTTCAGAAGAACACTAACGCCCTTAGAAAATCCGCAGCCATTTTCTCATCGATCCATTTGTTCTTCGCATACATCTCCACTTGAGCGGCTTGATAGGCCGCTAGATGATCGAATTGAAGCTTTGCCTGCCATTGCAGATGCTCGATTTGATGATACATCTCATGGAGGCGATCTCCAATACTTTTGAATTTCGCTTCAAACTTATCTAGGCGACTCAAAAACTTCTCCAAACTAACAGCAATAAAACCATTGAAGAAAGGTTGAGGATCCTTAGAACACTTGTCTTTAGCCTCTTCTCCATGATTTCTTCTCTCGATTTCTTCAAAATCTTCTCTTATCTCCTCAAGAATGAAGTGTAAAGGTCATATCTATAGTTGCTTAGGGATTGGCAATGAAGATGAGGTAGTTTATAGGAGAAAATCGTGTGAAAAACTGAAAATTTTCAGTTTTTACATGACCCAGTAATTGTGGCGCTTAGGCGCCAAAACTGGTGCCTAGGCTCCGGACCCATCGATACACAGTCTACTCTGGTGCTTAGGCGCCTGATTTCGGCGCCTAGGCGCCGGAATCATGTTCGACTCCGTTTCGCCTAACGTCAAATTTCAAAGTTTCGATCTCAAAAATAGGTAAATTAGAATGGTAAGATCAATATAAACTCAGTAACCAAAATTAACTCAAATTATAAACAATCATAATGAAAGTTAACTTGATCTCCTTTTTACTAACATACAAAATGGAGTGATCCAAAGTCCAAACTTTATATACTTCGAGATAATCTTTAGCTTAAGTCAATAAAGACTTGTTAGCATCCAATTTTCTGAAGTTATATAAAATTTAGTCAAGACGGAGGCATAACCTTACATTAAAAATGTAAAAACACACAAAAATAACTATGGGTTGCCTCCCACAAAGCGTTTGGTTTAACGTCGTCAGCCCGACCTAATTAAGTCTTTAATCAGGTAGACTCAACTCGTAAGCCTCTTTATAAATCATTTTTATGTCTTCCAAATAAGGCTTCAGTCTTAATCCGTTAACTTTAAATATTTTTCCTGTATTGGGGTCTTTAATATCCACAGCTCCATAATGGTATACTTTCTCAATTATATACGGTCCCATCCATTTAGATCTTAATTTTCCAGGAAAAAGTCTTAAACGAGTATTAAATAATAATACTTCTTGTTCAGGCTCGAATATTTTTCCTGAAATCTTTTTATCATGAAATATCTTCATTTTCTCTTTATAAATCTTTGCATTTTCATATGACTAATTTCTTATTTCATCCATCTCATTTAATTGTAATGATCGTTTTTCTCCTACAGTATTCAAATCAAAATTAAACTCCTTTATAGCCCAGTAAGCTTTATGTTCAAGTTCAACAGGTAAGTGACAATGTTTACCATAAACTAACTGGTAAGGTGACATTCTGATTGGTGTCTTATAAGCTATTTTATATGCCCATAATGCAGAATCAAGTCTATCAACCCAATCAGTTCTTTTAGTATTAACAGTTTTCTCTAGAATTCTTTTAATTTCTCTCGTTTGATACTTCACCATTCCACTTGTTTGTGGGTGATAAGCGACTTGCAATTTTGTGTTTGATTCCAAATTTTTCCAAGTAATGATTGAATTCTTATATTTCGAATGACTTCCACCATCTCGTGATAATTACCTTAGTGCATTCCAAATCTTGAAAAAATCATTTTCTTTAAAAATTTCAAAACACTTTTGGAATCACAAGCTAGGTAAAGCTACAAGCCTTCAATCCACTTTGAAACATAATCAACTCGCTAATAAAATATAAACCTTTCCAGATGATGGTACAAATGGTCCCATAAAGTCTAAACCCCATATATCAAAAATTTCAACTTCCAATATATAGTTTAAAGGCATTTCATCTCTCCTAGATATATTTCCCATCCTTTAGCATCGATCACATGTTTTCACATATTGTCTCACATCTTTGAATAAGGTAAGCCAATAAAATCCTGAATTTAAAATTTTAAATGCAGTTTTATCTACTCCAAAGTGTCCTCCAAAATCGGAATCATGACATTTTTTAATAATAGCAAAAGTTTCTTCAAAAGGTACACATCTTCGAATTACATAATCTCTTCTCAATTTAAATAAATGAGGATCTTCCCAAATATACGATTTAGCATCATTTTTAAATTTCTTAATATATTTGTTATTCAATCCATAAGGTAGAATATTGCTAACTAAATAGTTAACTATTTCCGCATACCAAGGTATTTGGCATCCTTGAATAACATACAACTGTTCATCAGGAAATTTCTCATTTATATTCTCTTCAATAATAATATCATTCTTAATTCTAGATAAATGATCAGCAATTTGGTTATCAGTTCCTTTTCTATCCACAATTTGAAAATCAAATTCTTGTAGAAGTAAAACCCATCTTATCGCCTAGGTTTAGCATCCTTTTTGACATTAAATATTTAATAGCAGTAATGATCGCATGAACTATGCATTTGGTACCGTGAAGATAAGGTCTAAATTTATCAAAGGCATAGTACTATATCTAAAAGCTCTTTCTTAGTAATAGTGTAATTTCTTTGAGTTTCAATAAGAGTTTTACTAGCATAATATATAACTTTGAAAATTTTCTCATATTTTTGTCCCAATACAGCTCCAATTGCAAAATCACTTGCATCGCACATTAATTCAAAAGGTTTATTCCAATTAGGTGCAATAATAATAGGTGCAGTTATTAATTTTTCTTTTAAAATATTGAAAGCATTAACACAGTCTTCATTAAATTCAAATTTAGCTTCTTTTTCCAATAAATGACAAAGAGGTTTAGCAATTTTAGAAAAATCCTTTATATATCTTCTATAAAATCCAGCATGTCCCAAAAAACTTCTCAAATCAGTAATAGTAGTAGGTGGTTGTAATTTAACAATAATTTTCACTTTTGCTTGATCAACTTCCATCCTTTTTTGTGAAATTTTGTGACCAAGTACAATGCCTTATGTGACCATGAATTGACATTTTTCCCAGTTAAGAACTAAGTTTGTTTCTTCACATCTTTTCAGAACTTTGGAAATATTTTCCAAACAAGATTCAAAAGAAGTTCCAAAAACTAAAAAAATCGTCCATAAATATTTCAATTCCTTTGTCAATCAAATCACAAAATATTGACATCATACATCTTTGAAAAGTTGCAGGTGCATTACATAAACCGAAAGGCATTCTTCTAAACGCAAATGTTCCATAAGGACTTGTAAATGTTGTTTTCTCTTAGTCCTCAGGAGCGACAGGTAATTGATAATAACCAGAATATCCATCCAGAAAACAAAAATATGAGTGTACAGCTAATTTATCAAGCATTTAATCCAAGAAAGATAAAGGAAAATGATCCTTTCTAGTGGCGTTATTTAATTTCCGATAATCAATGCAAATTCACCTTCCAGTAATTTGTCTTGTAGGAATTAGTTCATTTTTATCATTGACAATGACAGTTACTCCTCCTTTCTTCGGAACACAATGAATAGGACTTACTCATTGACTATTCGAAATAGGATAAATAATTCCAGCATTTAACCATTTTAAAATTTCTTTTTTAACAACCTCTTTCATGATAGGATTTAATCTTCTTTGAGGTTCAATAGTAGGTTTAAAATCTTCTTCCATTAAAATCCTATGAATACAGATGGAAGGACTTATTCCTCTTATATCAACAATAGTCCAACCAAAGGCTTTCTTATAATTTTTTAACACTCCTATTAATTTTTCTTCTTGATCTAAACTTAGTTTAGAAGAAATAATAACAGGTAAAGTTAATGAATTTCCAAGAAAAGCATACTTTAAATGTGCAGGTAACATTTTTAATCCAGTTCAGGAGTTTTTTTAATCGAGGGTAAAAGTATATCATTTTGAGTTATATCCAAAATTTCCTAGTTATCTTTAATATAATGAGTTTCTTTAGATAATTCTTCTCCTTTTAGTTCTTCATTTTCGTCAGTTAATAATTCAATTTTTTCTTCAGAAATGACTTTACATTTTTCTTGATAATGTTTTTCAATTATATAATCAATAATATCCATTCAATAGCATTTTTCTTTGTCAGGGTACTTCATTGATTTAAGGACATTGAAATTAATCTCTTGATTATTAACTCACATAGTTAATTCTCCTTTTTGCACGTCAATCATTGCCTGTTCGGTAGCTAGAAAAGGTCTTGTCGGCATATTTTTAGGTTGTGTTATATTTTGAAAAGGGGTCGCCTAACAGAACTTTTCGGTGAATTTTAGATTTTAAATTAAATTTAAATATATATATATAATTTGTAAAGTAGCATTTGATTTTGAAAATAATTTTAGGTTTAAAAATTTTAAGATATGAAATCAAACCGATCTCACATCCCAAACCGTTTATAAATTTTAAAAATTTTAGGTTTAAATAATTTTAGTTTATATAAACGAGCATCGCACCACAAACCGTGTATCTATCCCGAAGAATAGACACACTACTTGATGATGGGGCCCGATTAAATAAACTAGAAGATTTGTAACATCCGTTTGGTCTGCGAACCAATTTTATAAGCCGACAAGTTCCACTGCTTAATATAAATGAATTAAGCAGGGTTTATATTACCTGGGTTCTTAAAGTTCCCTATAAGGGCAAGCCCCTATAGTTAATTACATCTTAAATGACGGGAATCAATTAAGAAAATTCTCGATAATGATCAGTGATTTTGCTCTCAAGAATTTCAAAGTTTAAGGTTTTCAAACAATTGGACTTTGGAGATTTCAAAAGGGATTAGCTCAAATTTGGAACAATTTATTTTAAGAGTCTATTGGAAGAGACGTAGGAGAAGCTGAGGATCCAAGAAGAATCTTGGCAACTTCCCAAACTATCCTATTGTTTGATTTCAATTTGAGAATTTATTCAACGTTGTAGTCCTGCCAAGTTTAGTTAATTAGGACTTATATTCATATGACATGATCATACAAATAGCCTCAAAAATGTGAGGGTTTAAACAACTACATCGGAATCCTAAGACCGGTTAGGGCTTAATTTGCATAATATGATTATGCAGATGCGTAACAAAAAGGTTGAGGATTTATGTTGCACTAGGCAAACTACCTCGAAATCCTATGGCTTGGTTATTTAATTTTAAGAAAGGATTAGCTGATGTAGACACAAGTTTTGCTGACGACGATGGCTGTGCTGCCCACTATGCTCCAAGCTTCTTGTAGTTGCAGATGTTTAGTTTTAGAAAGTGAAAATCAGGAGATGAGAGAAGTGTTTTGGTTTAGAAGAGTTTAAGGTTCAAATATCTTTAATGTTTTATTTAAAACAAATCTTAATGTTAGTTATAACAACATCGGTTAAGATCCCATGGTTCCATCATTCCGGCACCGTTATTTTTATCGGATTCACTTAGTCCAAATGAAATTGCTAAACTCAACTGAATGAGTTCCACACTTTCATTTAGACCGTGGGAAATCCTGTTAGCAACACGTAGGTTACATCATCCGAGGTAATCTCGATCATCCAACGAGACATTTAAATTTAGTTGTAGTTGTAGTTTTATGTTCTGTTTGTGATTAAATTTTGAGTTGTTTTATATTTGAATGTTGTGGCGGCGGATTTTATCTTGTTGTGATTTTAATTTAGTTTTGGGTTTCAGTTTTGTGTCTATCCTAAAAGTTTCAGTTTTCATACAGGGTGACATTCTTGTTTAACATGCAAGTTTTGCAAGAAGGAAAATACGACACAGGTAAATAAATTGCAATAAACATAAAAGCGTACCCGGTAAGCATTCCTATCACTTTCACCTACACTTAAAACACATGTTAAGGCATTTAAATATTTATAACAAGTACATAGGTAAAGCTAAGGGAAGGTTTTGGTTGTCTACCAAATTCCTAATCCTATTGCTAGTCTTCTCCTATGACGTCTAGGTTCTTGTATTTTGTTAAGGATGATTTTCTTCATCAAAGAACAATTAAATTCAATTGTTCTTCTAAAACATCCCATCATATTGAGGAAATGCTTAGGACGAATCCTAAACATCTTTTCAAAACTTCTAGGATTATTTCGAGTCCAAATGAATTTCTTTGTTCAGGTGAATTAATCATCCAAGAATTTAGTTAAGTTTTGTTTCTTGCTCAGTGAATTAGGATGTTTGATTATCCTATAAGTAAAGTAACATTTCACTTGATGCTTTACTTAAGAGTTATAATAATGAAAACCTTTAGGGGGCAAATCAGTTTGTTAAAGAATTTAATGATTTAAAATTGGAATTGGTGATTTAAAGTGATTTAATTTAGTTATGAAATTTTAATAATTTTAAGTTTGGAATAGTGTTCAAGTTATTTTATTCTTAAATGTTTTAAACTATTTGAATTGAAAGAGGAGTTTAAATTATTTAATTTAGACTTTAATGATTTAATTTTAATTTAATTGCAATATTCTAGATTAACTTTTAATTGGTTTGATTTTTTAATTAGAATTATTTTTGAGATTGATTTTTAATGTTTCAAATCTGTTTTAAGTTTGTTTTCAAGCGATTTCAAGTTGATCTTAATGTTTTAGATTTGATTTAATTTGACTATTAAATTACTTAATGTTTTAAACTTTAATTAAATTGAGGGTTATTTTCCTTTTAATTATTTAATTATTAATTCCAATTATCATCTTACATTTAATTCAAAGTTAGATATTATTAAAATGATTTATTTAGGGATTTTAAATTAAAGAATTGATATCTTCTTAGGTCATATCCCTAACCTTAATAATCCAAATTTTTAATCTATTCTTCCAAAATTTAAATTATTTAATTAATTAAAGTTCACTTCAAATATTTTCAAGATAATTAGTGGGTTTCTATCCCTTAATTCCCTAAGTTTCAATCATCTAAGAGAAAAGTTAAGATCAGATATTTTACCCTCCCTTTGATTAGACCTAAATATTAATTAGGGTTAAAATCCTTTAATTACCTTTATGCCCCTTTAGGCTTATTTATTTCATAATTCATCAAATTAAGCTTAAATAAACTTAAAATTTTTATGTCACTTCACTCATATGTCAATTAAGACATTAGAGGGGAAAATGTGATTTTTCTGAATTTAATTTAATTTATATAATTATTTTTATGAAAAATAAGGGTTTTCAATGAAAATTCACAGCATGACCAAGATAAGTTTCTATCCTTAGAAAAACTATGGGATACTTCTACTGACTAGAGGACCACTTGGACCAATTTTGGTGACTTTTTAAATTATATTTTATTTATTATAATTATTTTGAATTTTGGAGTGTTAATAAATTATAAAATAAAGTTAAAGTTGAAAAATGGATTTTATATTTTTATTAAGTCCCTCTAAACTCAAGGAGTTCAGAAAAGAAAATTTTATATTTCTCTGATTTTTCTTTGATTTATTAGAATTAATTTGGTGAGAAGGTTGGAAAATCCATTTTTTAATATTAAAAATTGTCTTAAGCATTTAAAATTCAATATCTTAACCAAGAGACTTGGGAAAAATATTTGGTTTGTTCCTAAGTGATTAGGAGTCAAAATATGATATTTTTGTGATTTTTATTTTTTTTTAATTATTTAATATATTAAAATAAGGTAGAGAATGAAGATTTTTGAAAATTTCCAATTTTAATTTTCTCAGACCCCTCTGATATTAGAGAAATCCCAAAAACAATTTGGTGAATTTCTAAGATGTATTTTTGAAGTTATGAATTTTTAAAGTTTAATTTTGATCATGTGACTTAATTAATTCATTTAGTGGGGTTAAACATTTCCAAATTATTCCAAATTTTTATGTGAGTCCCTCTGATCCTAAAGATCAGTGGAGAATTATTTTCAAGTTCTTTTGATGTGTGATTAACCCTAATTAATTAAAGTTCAGTTTTGAGTAATTATGCCAATTAGGGTTATTCTTAATGAATTAACTCAAAACATAATTATCCTAGGGTCCTCTGGTCCTAAGAAACTTCCCCAAATTTTCCTAGAATTTTCTAAGCAATATGCTAATTAATGGAATTAAAATACCAAAAATAGTGACATAAACTTGAAAAATACATAACTTGCCATAGAGATAGCCTCTGACCTTGAAAATATCATAGAATGTTCCCAAGATCAGAGGCTTCAAAAGCCCTATGGTCTCATGCCATGGTAAATTTTCTATGCAAATGGAGAATTAAAATACTGAAATGAGTAAATAAATAATTAAAAATAAAATACTCATTAAATTAACTCAATTCTTTTTCCACATTATTCTCCTCTGTTCACTGAGCAAGAGTGTATTTTTATTTTATTTTTGTTGTTTTTCTACACAAAGATATGGATTTTCTAAGTTTCAGGCATTTAATTAAATCATAAATTCCATATTTTCATAATTATCTGACTCAGCGCCACGACAACCTTAGCGTCTCCGAAGCTCCACGCGGCGTGCTCCCATTCGCCACCGCCATCAGACTCAGCGCCATGCGATCCACGGTTCATGTACTATTCCCTAGTCTGACGCAATCTGAGCCGTCCAGTCGATACACGCCTGATTCAACGGCGGCTGGTCTTCGTCTCCGACTGGTGTGCACCCGTGACCGTCCACACTCAAACCCTAATATCTCCCTCGTTTCTAAATAGATTTTCGTGTTCTTATACTCATTGGATTCATCTTGAAGAGACGAACACATTCATATGGTTTACATGCTTTGAAAATAACTCAAACGAAATGGAGAATTGTTGGAAGCTCAGGTTAAAGAGAAGTCTCCATACCTTGGTTCAGGAGGTGAGGCCTCAGCTGAATGTTCTCGGCATGTTCGTTGGAGCTGGAGAAGCCTAGGGATGAAGGCTCGGGCCCTGGTGAAAGGTCTAGGTATGAAAGTGACCAGGCTTGATTTCAGACTTTGGAGGCTAAAGCAATTGGGTGGCCTGGAGAGGGGGTTTTCATTGGGGAACTCCTTCTCTTGGTCCTGTGTAGGTGTGGGCGAGTTTAAATTGATTTTGGTGGAGGTTTGAGAGATGTCCTGTTCTGGCCTGAAAATTGAGCTCCAAAATTGTGGTCAATCAATGGGATTTAGGGCAGGAGAACAGTGGGGATGGATTGCTCTTGGCTAGGGGAAGCTCTGTGAGGAGTTTGGAGTGATATTATGAAGGTTGATTTCAGCCAACCTTTTGGCCGAGAGGGGGTGGCTAGTTTAAATAGCCATGGCCGTGGCTTCCTGTGGGCACCGATGGCCGGGATCACCGCCTGGGGAGGAGATGAAGAGCTTTGGTGGCCAATTGGAGTGGGGCAGCTCAGCAGGTGGGAATTTGAAATTTGACTCATTCTAAGCTCCTCGGCCATGGCATTTTCCGGCGGCCTGGTGGCTGGCCGGCCAGAGTCATGTCACCATCTGACTCAGGGGAGTCAGGGCTGGGGTTTGGTGAGTTCAATTGGCATTGGACATGTGTAAAGTAGTTGATTTAAGTGGTATGGGGGAGAGGGCTACTTTGGGTTCAATGGATCAAGTCATGGCTTAGGGCTTGGTGCACCACCTAAGGCTTGACCTTTGGCTGAGAGGAATCATTTGGGTCAGCCTCACATGTGTGGTGAAGTCCCCATCAAGGATTATTTGGATTAAATTTAGGTTAAGGGGAATCATGTAATGGGTTAATGACTTTTAGTGAGTGCTTAAAGGATCTACTCCTTTTACCATTTAGGGAGTGATGACAAGTCTATGGCTCCTCATGGCTTACATATGGCTTATGCATGGCTCCATGGCTCCATTTAGCTTGGGGCCAAGCTTAGTCAATTTCATGGAAATGGGTTTTAAGGATTTTAGATATTTAGGGGTAATTTGGCACATGGCTTAGTTTAGAAAAGTTTAATGATGAATTTGAAACTTAGGGAGTGATTTAAATCAAAGGCATGATGAGATGAAAGTGTCATGTAGGCTTTGGATTGACTTTGGGCCTTTTGAAATCATTTTGGATGGGCTTTTAAAATGGTTTAAGGAAGTGGGCTTTATGTTTCAAAATGGACTTTTGGATGAAAAAAAAAACTTTTAAGGACCATGCCAAATAAATGTTAGGTTTAGTTTAGGGATGTGTCATGAGTGATTTGAAACAAATTTGAGGTGATTTGGAGTTGAATTGGGTTTGATTTGGGACTTTTTGGTAAAGGGGCCAAAGTGGGCCAAATTGGGCTAACTTGGGCTAAGGTTGGGCTAATTTTAGATTTAATGTAAAATTAATGTTGATAAATTTTTATGGGAGTGTTACAAAGAGTTTTCAACTTTGGTTGGGCTTTGATTTTGGGATTTGGGCTCATTTGGGTTCATGGTGGGTTTATGTCAAAATTGGGGATTTTGGTTTTGGGTTAGGTTTGGGTGGAGTTTGGATTCAAATTTGGGGCAAATCTTATTATTTTTTTTTTGTTTTTGGGGATATTAGGAAGGTTTAGGAAAAGAGTTGGGGTTAATTGGAGTTGAGTTGGGTTAGTTTGGGCTAAGTTTAGGTCATGGGCCAAAATTGGGCTTTAAGCTTCAAATTGAAATTGGATCCAAATGTTAATCAAATTGGGCTTAGATTTGGTCTAAATTGATATTGGGGATATTTAATTGAAGTTTAGAATTGGATTAGATCAACATTGAGGTCAATTGGGTTGATTTGGTTTGACATTGGGCTTACTTTGGTTAAAAATGGGCCAAATTGAGGGTTTTGGTAAAAGTGGGTTAAATTGACAAAATTGGCCTATGGTGTAGTTGAATAAATTGAAATTAGGAATATTTGGGATTTCTGGAATTTTTTAGGAATTTTTGGAATTTATGGATTTTTTGGTTAAAAAAGGCATTTTGGGTATTTGGAGGGTATTGGGGGGTATTTTTGGAAATTTTGGTATATTTGGCTAAGGATGATCAATTTGAATGGTGGGAAATGTTTAGGATTGGTTTTGAGGAATTTTTGGTAATTTAGGTAATTTTGAAAATTTTTGGCATCTTCAAGGGCATTTGGTAGGTTTGGTGGGTGTAGGGCCCCGGGGTCAAAAATTGAAATTTTTAAAAAATAAAGATTGATCAAGTTTGAGTAGAATGGAATCACTTTGGTTGAGCCATGAAGTCATATCAAGCCCATAAGAGCCATGAGAGGACTCATTTGAGGCATTCACTATGTTGTTCATAACCCTCTTGGCCAAGGGCCTAGGGGTTAAGGTCCATCCATATGAATTACCTACATGAGTCAGGAAGTTAAGCTAGGTATGAATGGTTTTAGGGCTTGGAATGTGTGTGAAAGTGTAATGTGTGCAGTGTCAACCCTCACCGCACCGAGCCACCTGTGGTATTCCTAAGGCCAAAGAGTCCTATAGGGAACTCATCCTTTAAACCTCCACATTTGATCAAGTGACTCAGGGGTTTCAATCAAACTTATGGGGTTTACAGGGAGTTAAGAGGTGTTTGAATTTCTAAGTGGTGGGTTCCATTTCTTGTCCTCTAAGATAGTCAAAGGGAAAGCCTAAAGCTAGATCCTAAGTACTAAGGAGAGAGAAGAGAAAATACCTCATCAAAAATGAGGTCAACAAATGGACCCCCAATAGGTGTGGTGCGCTAACCAAGCACACCGCGCGTATTGGCGTTGACCAAAAAGATCAACAAAACCAACACAGACGTCTAAGTGACACACTTATAACAGATTAGAAACAAATTTCCGCTGGGGCGTATCGAGTATATGTCCAAGACTGGAGATCCCTGAACTCTCTCTGGGGAAAGAAAAAGGAGGTGAATTCCAGATCATAAGATCTGGGGAAATTTGAAATAGATTTCATTTCATTTTCTATTCTGAGTTTTTTTTTATGTGTGAGTTTAGATTTCGATTTGTTCTGAGTTTCAATTTCGGTTAAGGTTTAATTTAAAATCAATTCAAGGAAATCTGGATTTGAAATGAGAATTGGAACCTAGGTTCCAACCTCGGGATTGCGAAGAGAACTGGAATTTAGGTACCAGCCTCGTAGTGAGAATCGGAGTTTAAGTATCGATTGAAAAGGATGAGAATCAGAATTTAGGTACTGATCTCGAAATAAGATCTGGAATTTTGTACCAGCCTCGGAAGGAGAGAGTTGAAATTTGGTATCAATATCGGGAAGAGAGTTGGAATTTGGTACCGACCTCGAAAGGAGAGAACTGGAATTTGGTACAGTCTCACAGGTTTAAAGAGTTGAAATTTGGTATCAACCTCGAAAGAGAGTCGGAATTTGGTACCGACCTCGAGAGGAGAGAACTGGAATTTGGTACCAGTCTCGAAGGTTTAAAGAGAACTGGAATCTGGTTCCCGTCTCGAAGGTTTAAAGAGAACTGGAATCTGGTTCCAGTCTCGAAGGTTTAAAGAGAACTAGAATCTGGTTCCAGTCTCGAAGGTTTAAAGGGTTGAAATTTGTTGTGGAGATTTGAGTTTAGTGGAAGTTTTGGAATGAGACGTGAAAGCATTTCACGTTCCACGAGGATCAATCAAAGTCTGATTATTTGGCGAAGGATATGAATCCATGCCATTAGAACCAAATCAAAAATTTTTGTGGTTGTGTGTCAGTAGATTCAGTCGACCTTCTCAAAAGAGGGAAGGAAATATGGAGAGTGAAAAAGAGATTTGAGAATAGTCGAAGGCTGGGGATTTTAGATTCAATAATTTGTCTTAGTTGCTTGTTGTAATTTCATTTTAGCTTGATTTTCAATTTAAGGTTCACATTTATTTAGAGTTTGTGTTTATTTGTAGTTTGTTTTGACATTCATATTTTTTTTTAAAGAGAGTTTTCATCTATTTTTATTTTTCCTTTGTTTTTTGTTCAAAGTTCATTTAACTTAATGGTGTTTCCCAGTCAATTTGCACAAAAAGAGGTGAAGGCAAAACATGACATGGACACTTTCATTCCAATCTTATTCAAATTACATCATACAACTTGATCCAAAACATGATGATATTTTCTTTAAGAATTTAATATCTCATACAATCCATATAAATCCAAAACGGATTGTGTAAGATTCTTGCAAGTTGTTTCTAAAAGCATCTGCGAAAATCCATGTCTGAATAGTGAGATACATGGACAATACATCACCTTCCAAGCCTTCCTTGGCAGGAATGTCGTACGGATGTGCATTGGAGGTGTGCTATCCCCCATGTAACTCATAGCTCATAAGACCGGAGGCTCTCTAACTCTTGATCTGGCTGAAAGTGAAAAGGAATCTTTCGGTCATCCATTCTCCTGAAAGTAACAGAGATCCGCTCAACAGGCACTCCCAGAATGCAATGCTTTGCGATGTCCGCTCCATTCCCTTTTAACAACATGACAGAACCTACCGGTAGTGGTATCTCCACCGGCCCTCGGAATTCTCCGGGGCTCGCTATCCGGAGGTCGCATCCGAATATGATATTGCACCGGTCGACAAAAGACATCGTGCGTAAAGGTCTAACGAAATCATGATGGTCTATGTGTGGAGGTATGCAGTCGCCCTCCTTGTAGATGTTAATGATGCAGCTGTTGGGTATGTAGTCTGCGGGCAATACCTTCCATGTCACTATCCTCTTTACCATTCTTTTAATAATATTAGGCATCGGATCCACCTCACTGCGACGGAGTATCCCTGGTGGATTTCCTTTTCTATCTACCGCGAAGTTGTAGCAACACCTGCATTGGATCTTAACTCTTCCTTTTCCTGGCATCCATCTTTGGAGACAACCAACTCGGCCCATTTTTTGAAGTTCAACGACACAGTCTACAATTTGTTGTTGTTCGTAGTCTGAAAACACATTTGTATGCAGCTCAAGGCATTCCAAGATGTTAATCCTCTTGCCATGGATTCTTTCAAAGTATTCGAAAGTTTTCTTTTCAACATTCTGCATCTTTTCCAGTTCATATTTCGGAATTATCTGCAACTGACGAGGTCTAGTAACGTACTATGGGATGTATGGTTCAACCCCAGCACGTCCTCCTGCATGTATTGGCTCCTCGGAGATAATCTCTGTCAGGACATTCTCCGGGGTTGCTTTCGCAATAAGACTCTTTAAAACTGGTGCATTTGTTTGGTGTTGTGGCACAGATTCTGTTTCTGATCTCCTTGGGATTTCTTTTATCTTTTCTGTTGTTCTTGGAGTTGGTCTCCTCTTTTCTGGTTCCTGATGGACCGATTTCTTTGAAGTATTTGTACTGACGGTAGCAGTTGTCTCTTCGTGTTGATTCGCTGCTAGCTGGGTTAGCATCTTGCGAATGCGTCGGTTCTTGTTTCTTCGTTGAGTAGGAGTGAGAGTAGCTCTCCTTACTTCTTGAATTTATGTGGGCATGGCGCTGACAAGCCTGCCTTCTGCTGTAGTAACCACGGACTTAACTTTCTTATCTTCTCCTATTGCATGGGTGGTATTTACTTTTCTCTTCTTGCTGGTAGATGGTTGACTTAAGTCGCCCAATTTCATCACTGTATGGCTGCGGAGCTCTTCCCGAACAATCGGAGTCCAATCATTTTCTTCGTACTGTAGCCCAGCTGGTGTGAAGTCAGAGTCGATCTTAATCACGGCTATCCTTCATCCTTTTATGTTGAGTGCTAGACTCATGCCATTTTTAAAGTTTAGAACCAACCGCCCGTTCGACATTTCCCTATGAAAAACAAGGAAAGGATCAGGGGTTGTACTAAGAACAAGAACAATAGAAAAAATTATTAATGGAAAATTTTATTTGTTTCTTTCAAATTTCAACAAGAGTAGGAAAAGATGAAGAAATATCAAGAGTGAGACTCGATTTGAAAGGAAGGATAAAAACTTTATTATCATGATTTCACATGTTTTCTTTTAACACTTTTTTTAAACGATTTTCTTTATCATCCACTCTTTTTTATATTTTTGGGTTCGGACCCAGTCATAAGTAATTATTGTGCCCATGCTTCTAGGAATGAGGATTCATCCTTCGAAACATTAGGTTGTGTGATACATCTTTAGATATCGTCCATTAATTAGAAGCATAGGTCGTTCTCCACAACAATTTATCAGTTGATATGAACCTCCAGAGTAGACTGTCTCGACCATGAATGGCCCTTCCCAAGTCGGTTCAAATTTACCACCTATCTTGCGATGTGCAAGAATAGGTCTTATGAGAACCAAAACTAAGTCACCGACTTTGAATGACCTTGGACAGACTAATTTATCATGGGCCTGGATCATCTTGGCTTGATACAGTTCCAAATTCTGCTGTGCTGAAAGCCTTTTCCCTTCCAAGCTTTCCAATTCTTCTAGTCGTAGTTTGGCATTTTCTTCTGTAGTGATCTTGTTTGCAACTGCAATTCTAAGAGACGAAAGCTGAACCTCTAAGGGTAGAACAGCCTCGGACCTGTACACTAAAGCATAAGGCGTAGACTGGGTTGGAGTTCTGAAAGTCGTCCTGTAGGCCTATAAGGCTTCTAACAACTTCTCGTGCCAATTTCTCTTGTTGTCGTCCAAAGTTTTCTTTAGGATTTGGACAAGAGTTTTATTAAAAGCCTCGGCCAAGCCGTTCGCTCTTGGGTAGTAGATTGCTGAATAGCGCTAGTCGATCCCGTGTCTTCTAACAAAATTATTGATCTTTGTGCTTCTGAATGCGGACCCATTATCTGAGATAATTCTGCGCGGTACCCCAAAATGGTAGATGACTTGTTTCTTGAAGAACTGTAGCACGTGATGTGCTTTCACTTCTTTGAGTGGTACTGCTTCTGCCCACTTAGAAAAATAATCTATAACTGCAAGAATGAAGCGATGTCCTCTTGAAGAAGGCGGTTCTATCAGCCCCACAATATATGTGCCCCAACACTCAAACATCCACGACGCGATTGTCGGATGTAACACATTTGGAGGTTGATGTAGAACCACTCCATGCACTTGGCACTGGTGACAACTCTTGGCAATCTTCATGCAATCGGTCATCATCGAGGGCCAGTAGTACCCTAGCTTCTTAATCTTTATTTTGCATTTTTGGACATGACTGATGAGCGCCATAAAGTCCTGAGTGTACTTCTTTAACAATTTCACGAGCCTCAGACTCGCTCAGGCACCTTAGCCACATCTAATCAAATGCATAAGACAGAGTTCTTTCCTTGATTTGATGAGCTAACGACTTATCGTCCGGTAGGTTTCCTGTTTGCAAGTAGTCTATCAATGGTTGCCACCAATCTTCTGTAACTTCTGTTACTGCTGTAACTGATTCTTTTTATTTTCCTTCTGATTTTTGTTTTGTATCCATGTCGAGCTGTGATAAGATCTGTCGTCCTTGAACTGACATTTCAACTTATTCATCCTGTAGACAGGCAAATTCTTTTGCAAGGTGGGCTAACGCATCTGCGAGAGCATTTTCTTTTCTGGGAATCTTGTAGATCGTTACATTCGGAATGTGTTCCAACAACTGCTAGGCATATTGGAAGTACTGCTCAAGCCTTGGTTTTAAAATCCTGTACTGTTCGACGACCTGTTGAATGATCAACTGGGAATCTTCATAGATGTTGATGTCTGTTATCCCCATCTGAATGGTTAATTCTAGTCCGGTTATAAGGGCTTCGTATTCTGCCTCGTTGTTTGTACACGATTTTGTTAGATGGTAGGAATACCTTAACATCCCCCGCTCCGGTGTTATAAATATCAATCTGATTCTTGCCTTACCTGGCACTATCATTTGCAATTCTTTCTCTTTTTGTGCTGAGGATGCTCCGTCGAAGTACAATTCCCAACGTTGATCATCGGGGTCTTCTAGGCTCATTATCTGCTCGTCTGACAAATCATCGTTGAGAGGCGATTCTGCCAGTAAAGGGTGTGCTGCGAGGAAGTCTGCTACGACTTGTCCCTTTACGGCACGAAGTGGCATGAAAGTTATATCGAATTGCAATAGTATCATAGACTACCTGGCTAGTCTGCCAGAAAGCGTCGGTCAGGTCATCAATATTGCAACGGATTGAACTTTGAAATAAGGTCGACCTTATGAGAAAGCATGTAATGCCTGAGCTTTTGAGCGGTGAAGATCAGGGCCAAACAAAGCTTCTCAATCGAAGGATACTTTACTTCCGTTGGAATTAGAGGACGACTTAAGTAGTTGAGAGCATTTTCTTTTCCCTCGTCATTGACCTGGGCTAGCAGGGCTCCGAGAGAGTCGTCTAAAGCCGCGGTATAAAGTATCGACGGTCTACCTGAGACTGGGGCTGCTAAAACATGAGGTGTCATTAAATATTGTTTGATGTCATCGAAGGCATGTTGACATTTGGAGACCCAAGTAAACTTGGCGTCCTTCTTAACCAAAGCAGAAAATGGCTGACACCTTCCTGACAAATTCGAGATAAAGCGTCAAAGATACGCCAACTTCCCTTGAAAGGATCGTAGTTGTTTCAAGGTTTTGGGAGGTGGAATTTCTAAGATAGCTTTAATCTTCTCCGGATCAATTTCAATTCCATGATGTCGAACAACAAATCCTAAGAATTTCCCAGAGGTGATGCCGAAGGCGCATTTCAAGGGATTCATTTTAAGGTTATATTGTTTTAACCGCTCGAAAACAATTCTAAAATCATACAAATGATCTTTTTTTAGTTTTCTTTTGATGACAACATCATCCGCGTAGCACTCGACTTGGTTGTGAATGAGATCATCAAAAATCCTTGTCATTGCTCTTTGATAGGTTGCTCCTGCTTTCTTTAATCCAAACGGCATCACTGTGCAGCAGTATACCTCGATCGGCGTTCTGAAGATTGTAAGCTTTTCATCTTCTGGTGACATCTTTATCTGGTTGTATCCTGATGATCCATCCATGAATGAGAAGACTTCATGTGCTGAAGCAATGTCGATCATCAATTCTGGAATGGGTAGCGGGAATTCGTCCTTTGGACATGCTTTGTTCAAATCTCTGAATTTCACGCAGATTCTGGTCTGACCATTCTTCTTTCTGACTGGTACCACATTGGCTAACCAAGTTGGATATTGTTCCTCACGGACAAATTTAGCATCTATTAGCTTCTTAACTTCAGCTATAACTTGTTGTTCAATCTCCAAAAGCATTCTTCTCGGAGCTTGTCTGACTGGAATGGCAGTGGGATCTACTCCTAACTTGTGAACTGCGACCTCTGAAGCTAATCCTGGCATTTCATCATAACTCCAAGCAAAACAGTCCTTGAATTCCATTAATAACTTGATTATCTCTTCGGAGTCTTTTTTATTGAGTAAGGAGCTAACAAAGGTCGGCCTAGGCTCTTCGCCAGTACCTAAGTTAACTTCCATTAACTCGTCTATTGTAGATTTAATTTCTTCTTCGAATTCTGGTGGAGCATTTCCAATTGATAGATCCTCTAGATCATCTGAAGCTTCCAGGTAACTTTCATCATGCTCGTGAGTGACAACTAAGCAAAATCCTGAATCATCAACAGACCCTACTGTGCCGAATCCAAGACCATGTTTTGAATTCGGAGGCCGACTGGCATTGTTCCATAATTTTTTGAAGTGTTGTGATCGACCTTTTGTCCATTGTTTAGGTAAGACACCACGTTGAATTAAATTTTGAACATAGGGAGAGTACCACTCAAAAGGCAATTCTATTAATTCAAATGGAAGTGACATCTTCAAATTGTACATCTTTTTTAGTATTGGAAGAAGAAGCACCACGGTAGAATTTAATCGGTTTAGTACCACCACGTACTTCCTTGACCACCATACCCTCGATCTTATTAGAATGGATCGGGGTCAGGGTCATAATATGTACATAATGGTTAATCTTCTCGTACATTGATTTGTATTCTTTATTCCTTTCATCTTCGAGAGAGATCTTGAACTGAGGTTTCTTTTGATTTAATGTTGCTGCTTCTTTCTTGATTTCTTCTTCTTCGGAACAGTTCTCCCAATCAACGTCGATAACCAATTTTTTTTGTCCAACTGTTCCAACATCCCTTCCTCGACCTCGTCCACGGCCTCGACCTCGGGTGCGAGTTCTGGAGAAACCTTCACCATCTCGCCGTAAGGGAGTGGTGAGTAACAGTTGGACTATAATTTCAGGTTCTTCATCGTCTTGCACTTCTTTTGCTTCATTTGGTATGGTGTTTCTGGAGAATATTGTTTTCTTCAGAGGCGCGTAGTAGCCTGCATCTTTATGAATTCTGATTTCATGTACGGAGAACGGCTGCAAGTCACCTTTGATACACTGTTCTCCTCCTTCATAATATTTTACGCACTGGTGCAGAGACGACGGTACCATCCGGTTCTTATGGATCCATGGCCGACCCAGTAGAGCGTTGAATGATGTTTCAGAATCAATTATGTGGAATTTTGTGGTTGTCTTTGCCAAATCACCGGTCTTCATTAACAGTGTTATTGATCTGAGTGCTCTTTCTCCTTTCTGATTGAACCCTCTTAATAAAATCTTGTCTGCTTCAAGTTCGTGAGCAACTAACACCCTAGAGAGCGTAAACTTTCCGATAATGACTGAAATGTACAACGGTCGATTGTGATCAGCCGTTTCGAGTAGTAGATCATTGTCTGTGAAGGTAACACCTCGCTGTTCTTTTAACGAGCAAACCTCGTCTAAGGAATTACCGGCCATTTGAGCTAAACAAATTTTTAGATCAAGTAAAGCCTTGATCGAGTTTCCCTCATCTCCTTTGACAGGATCAGAGCATCGTAGATGCTCAATTTGGCTGGTAGCTTCCTAAGATGGGCTAGCACGTTATAATCCACTTTATTACCAGGTTCTTCAATTTCTTCTCGAATGAGCAATTCCTCTGCTAGGGTTGGCTCCTCCTGAGTAACCACCTGCTTTCCTTTATCATTTGTCCCATTCTCGGAGGTAGAACTTTCCGCTTCTTAAATTAACTTCTGTTATTTCTTCTGCATCTGGTACTGAATCTGCCGGTGTATCCTCTTGAATTGGAATGACTAGCTCTTCTGCAGTTGCTTTGGAATCTGATGACTTTAATTCTATCACAATCGGAGCTCCTCGAAATTCATAAATAGACTTGTCGCTTGTTGAGCTTTCGTAGCCATCCTTGTGAACGTCTTCTCCTTTGTCGTGGTCATTGAGGTTTAGTATGATTTGAGAATCGTTATTTATATCAGAATTGAGATCTAGATTACGTTAGTTTTCGTTAGTTATGTAATCATTAGAAATAGTCAAAACATAGCCAACACCAAAACTCTTATCATTATAAGATCCTGCCGGGGCGAGCAAATAATCACAGAGTTAGAGGTTCGAGGGATTTCTCCCCTGAATTGGAAACAACTATCATAGGATAAGCAGCCCCTAGTTTACTCTTCGGAGCCTCAATTTGCTTCTCTTCTACGATCTTCTCTTCCTTCTGGGGCGGTTCTTCAATCGCAAGCAATAGCACCGGCTCGGCAGGTATCAAACTTTGAGTTGAAGCGCACACCGAAGCGTTCTGGATATTATCCAAGATTTTCTTTGAAGACTTTGTCCAAATGGTACTCCATCCATCATGGGTGGTGTAAGGGTCTATCAGAACAATAGGATCCATTGAAATAACATTGATGGAACCTCCCTTTTGGGGTTCTTTCATGTATTCCTGTCGTCAAGCCAAATCTTGAAAGTGATGCAATCCTCTATCTTATGCCCGAGCATCCGGTGGTAAGGGCAATAGTTTGGATGATCTCTCTTATTGACTTATTCCGGCCTCTTGGGCTTTGGTAGCTGAAAATCGGGTGTCTTCATTAAACTGCGGAACATCTTCGATACTGCTTCGATTTTGAATGGATATTCCTTATTCAGAAAATCTTTCAAGGTACGTTGTGGACGAGGCGGTTGTTCATAATGCTGAGGCGACTGATAGCTCGGTCGAGGCTGTTGATAACTTGCTGAGGTTGTTGGTAAGTACGTTGCGGTGGTTAATAGCTAGGCTGTAGCCGCTCTGGCTGTATCTGCACTGGCTACTTGCCCTTATCTACTGCCGCGACGATTTCAGACTTCTATTTGCATGCTTTCACCGGTTTTTGTTTATCGGTCTTGTCCACAAAACTTAGCTGCTTTGCTTCCTCTTGTAAGCTCACGGGCTTGCTAAGAAACTTCTCGAAAGTCTTGATTGTAAATCCTTTAAGGAGAAGTGGTATCAGGCCGTGGATGCTTTTCAGCAAAATACCGATCGCATGTTGTTCCTGAAGTTGTGGTTCACACTTCATGCTTAAATTTCTCCATCGAAGTATGTAATCCACTGGAGTTTTCTTCGGTTTATGTTGCTCCACTACAAGATCACTGATAGTGATGTGGTGCCGAGCTCCAGCAAACCGCTTAACGAAAAGGTTTTCTAACTCTGAAAAGGTCTTAACTGAGCCATTTGGCAATTCTGCATACTAATCGAAGGCAATCCCTGACAGGCTACTGACAAACTGTCGAAAGAGTAAAGCATCGCTCCCACCGGCATTGCAGCAACTAGCACGAAAAATGTGCAACATGCTGCTGGGGATTTCTTGTGCCATCAAAAGTCTTGAACAGAGGTGGTACGAAGCCTTTTGGGTATTGGACGACATCAAATTCTTCAGGGTAAGGTCTACCCGTCTGAATAGATGCTCCACTCTTAGATTGAGCTAAGGCTTCTCGTACCTACCGTTCTACCATATTTTTTATGTCCTTTTCGGGAATCATGCTCTGTGCAGAATCCTTCTTTGGTTGCTCGTCTCCGTTGACAGATGTAATCTCTTTCCCTCCATCTACAACATGGATGATTTCTGGGGGTGGTTCTTTATGAGGTTGCACCTAACTTTGGAGAGTGGCTAACGCAGCAGCCATCTCTTTCATCCTCTTTGCCATCTGTGAAATTGTGTCATCTCTTTTCTGAAGTTGTGCTCTCATCAGTTCCGGTTCATCTCTTTCTGCTGCTACCGGAGCACCTTGTGAAGCTGACGATGCTCGTGTTTCAACCATGTTGATCTCGGCATACTCTTCATCCATAAATTCTGATGAATCAACTTCATTTTCCAACTTTTCCCCTTTTTCTTTTGCCAACCATCGGATATCCATGCTTAGCTTTCCTATAGCATCCTTGAGGGGACTCTTCCAGACGGTCTCGCGGTTGTCGTGTGATGGCTGTTGAACTTCTTTTCCAGGAGTTTTTTTTATTGTAGTAGCACTTCCTTCAGATTCAAGCCTCCTGACGAGACTTTTCTTCCCAGAATGCTCCGATGGTTTCGGTTCACCAATAATAGGTTGCCACACCATCCTTCTCGCAGTATGTGGCCTAGGACCAGATGGTCGGTCGACTGTGCATAGGTAGGTGGTGTCCTCCCTAATATGGTGTCCCGATACAATAACAGGCAAACTCCTTTCGTTGGCTCGTGCCTTTTTTCTTGGGTTTTCCTTAGAAATGACCGGGTTTACTCGTGGTCCAAGGCGAGATTTGGCTGGCACCCATCCCATTCTCCTCAGAATCTCAGATATGGGGCATCTCTCTTTCTTTGCTAACTTTTCTACTACAGCTTGCAGTCGAGTGAGCGACGTAGCCCTAGCTCTTTTTCTTTTACTGTCACTGTAATATGCAGGTCAGGGTAATGCAGCAGAGATCCTCCGGCATCTTCTTCATCACTGCAAGCGAGAGAGGGTGGAACCTACTTCCTCCTAACAAGTGGTGAATATTCAGGCAGCTCTTCTCTTTCCTCAGAAATTTCCTCTAGAAAAGCAACTTCAGCAGCTTTGGCTTTCTCGATCCTGGTGATCTTTCTTCCTCAGTTTCTTTGCTGAGTCCGAGTCAGGGGTGTAAACTTTGAACTGGACCCGATTTCAAAAATAGATGGTATTGCAGCAAAATCCGTACCCTCCACGGTGGCAGGTTCATTATAAACTTGGACTCCCTCCCTTTAAGTTAGGCGGGAATTAAGGTAGGTGTAGAGACGACTAGACCGGTGGGGGTAGAGATTATGGTCCTCCTACGAATAGAGGTATCTTTTTCAGCTGGAACCCTTCAAAGGGGAGGAAATTCTTGAGTCGATTTCAGGTTGAACTCAAGCACGGGTTTCTCAGTTTTTGGCGCTTTTCCCATTAGTGTAAAAAGAGTGACGTCAGCGAACTTGATTTTTGTATTGTTAAATCCTTGTCCAAAATGGATGATCCCATTGTCGGGCAGCTCATCCTTGTAAACGGCGAAGTCTATTCCATTGGTAAAGGAGAAGATTAACTTTGGGGCAGACATTTTCTGCAGGGTAGATTCTGAGTATTAGTCCCGAATTATGCTTCCTTTTGCCACAAAATTTAGGACGAAAAAGAAAAAGTCTGAACACATTTTCATTTATCTTAATGCATTTGCGATCTAAAAGAGTTTATTTATTAAAGGGTTGTTTATTAGATGATTTGTTTGTTAGGAACGAAATGTTTAAAGAACGGAGGTTTATAGAAAAGGAAGGGACCCGGTTCGCAATTGAAAAGGGAGAGAAATTCTCATAAGGCTTCTCAATCCGAAGGACTACTCCTAAGCTAACACCTATTGGGGGTCCACCCCACCTCTTAAGAGGTAAAAGGATTTCAGAACCTCTCTGTTTAGGGGTGTCTAAATAGTGGCCCCTAAATCCAAATGGGAGTCGACTATACTTGCTCAAGACAGAAAACAACAAGGTATGCCAACGGAAGAATGATAGTTTGGTCCACTAGGGATATGGACTCACTATCGATTTATGAAAGCAAAACCATCTGATCAGGATGGAGAGAAGAACTAGTCCCCAGCGGAGTTGCCAGAAGTTGTCCGGCTTATTTTTAGGTTGTGTGTTGTATTTTGAAAATGGGTCACCTAACAGAAATTGTCGGCGAATTTTAGATTTTAAATTTAATTTAAATATATATATATATATAATTTGGAAAGTAGCATTTGATTTTGAAAATATTTTTAGGTTAAAAAATTTTAAGATATGAAATCAAAAAGATCTCACATCCCAAATAGTTTATATAAACGAGAATCGCACCACAAACCGTGTATCTATCCCGAGGAATAGACACACTACTTGATGATGGGGCTCGATTAAATAAACTATAAGATTTGTGACATCCGTTTGGTCTGCGAACCAATTTTATAAGCCGACAAGTTCCCCTGCTTAATATAAATGAATTAAGCAGGGTTTATATTACCTGGGTTCTTAAAGTTTCCTATAAGGGCAAGCCCCTATAGTTAATTAAATCTTAAATGACGGAAATCATTTAAGAAAACTCTCGATAATGATCAGTGGTTTTGCTCTCAAGAATTTCAAAGTTTAAGGTTTTCAAACAATTGGACTTTGGAGATTTCAAAAGGGATTAGCTCAAATTTGGAACAGTTTATTTTAAGAGTCCAATGGAAGAGAGGTAGGAGAAGCTGAGGATCCAAGAAGAATCTTGGAAACTTCCCAAACTATCCTATTGTTTGGTTTCAATTTTAGAATTTATTCAACATTGTAATCCTGCCAATTTTAGTAAATTAGGACTTATATTCGTATGACATGATCATACAAATGGGCTTGAAGATGAGAGGGTTTATGTCGTACCAAACAACTACCTCAGAATCCTAAGACCAATTAGGGCTTAATTTGCATAATATGATTATGCAGATGCCTAACGAAAAGGTTGAGGATTTATGTTGCACTAGGCAAACAACATCGAAATCCTATGGCTTGGTTAAGGTTTAGCTGATGTAGACACAAGTTTTGCTGACGACGATGGCCGTGCTGCCCACTATGCTCCAAGCTTCTTGTCGTTGCAGAGGTTTAGTTTTAGAAAGTGAAAATCAGGAGATGAGAAAAGTGTTTCGGTTTAGAAGAGTTTAAGGTTCAAATATCTTTAATGTTTTATTTAAAACAAATCTTAAAGTTGGTTATAATAACACCAGTTAATATCCCACGGTTCCATCATTCCGGCACCGTTATTTTTATCAAATTCACTTAGTCTAAATAAATTTACTAAACTCAACTGAATCAGTTCCACACTTTCATTTAGACCGTGGGAAATCCCGTTAGCAACACGTAGGTTACATCATTGACCCGACCGCAAGTAACGCAGTAATATATGCTTCCAAAAGATGGCCAAAGCTTGACCCAATTTATAATAAGCGGCTAGTGTATAAATCAAAATATTGTAAATTTTAGAAATTACTTTACACACTAGGGGTACTACGCAAGTATACGTATCATTTCAAGTAATATAGGGTTTTCTATTATAACCCAAGTATCGATCCCACGGGGAAAAATTATAGAAATAAATTTTCTAAATATTATATTTTAAAAATATCTTTTTATCCTTTAAATTAACTATAAATTACTATTAATTTACTAGATGCAATTAAAGAAAACAATACTAAGAGAAAGATTTATGAAAATTATATAAAATAACAACTTTCTTTCCTTCAATTAATCCAAGATTTTTAAGATAATTTAATATTCGTTGGAGATTTTGATTTATGGTATTGTGCCAAATAGAAGCATTCCTATTCTTTACCCTTTGATCCAGGCACAAAGAACATTGGCTAACTTACAGATCAGATCTGGATGTATTGTTAGTAGTAATGGGTTAATCTAGTCTCTCACTACTAGATGTACAAGGGTGGCTATGGTCGGCCCTACTAGTGACCCATTCCTGATCTATAAATCAAATTATAAGAATTTAGCCTGTCACTCTAAACACTTATCAATTCTACGCCCTTTAAATCTAATCTTCCTATTTATTTGCACTTCACCTTGAATAACCCGCACATGGCCTTCGACTACCCAAGGATTCATGTGACATTTACAAGTTAAGAGTTCTTCTCCTTCAAGGTTTCAAAACTCTTCAACAGGTTTTAACAATTTAAATGGCCATTTTAAAAAGTAAAGTAAGATCAGGTATTAATGTCATCACAATGTTTTTGGAAATATTTTGAATTTTAATTCTCCATCGAATCTTTATATTATCTTATCTTTCTCTTCATGATTGAAGGAAGAAAGTAAACTAACTACTCAGAACACATTGAAAATAAATAGCAAAACATAATAAATAAACTTTGAATCAAATATAAAAATACTTATCTCA
Organism: Papilionanthe hookeriana x Papilionanthe teres; assembly: GCA_022702705.1. NCBI lineage: Eukaryota > Viridiplantae > Streptophyta > Magnoliopsida > Asparagales > Orchidaceae > Papilionanthe > Papilionanthe hookeriana x Papilionanthe teres. The sequence continues at coordinate 108,822,801 of CM040425.1, read as the reverse complement.
AATATTCCTTCTACAGATCTTTTGACTCCTGACTCCACAGTGTAATGAACTCCAGATGTTACAACTTGAAAGTAAACTCACTAAACTAAACAAAAGTGGCCCTAAATTTCTCTATCTAATTCTCTAGACTCTCTCTCTCTAATGAGATTTCTCTCTCTAAGGAGGCTAGAGGGGGTGGGGCGAATGGGGGGGGGGCGATTTTCTTTGAAGGAGTGGACTCCTATTTATAGGCTCCAAGGGTTGCCTTGAGGCACATCTTCAAAACATGTCCAAATTCAATGAGTCTTCTAGAAGGTCGGTCTGGCGCCTAGGCGCCGAAATCTGGCGCCTAGGCACCAGACACCGCGTCCAGTTCTTCACACCTCTTCGCTTTGGCTCGCACCTCTTCGCCTTTAAAACAGTTTTGGAGCGTCCAAATGCAATGTATCACATGTCCTATTATCAAGGAACAACTGCTAGTCTTCTAGAATGTCCAATAACTGCTCACTCCGTCAAAATAATCGTCCAAAAGTCGTCAAAAAGTTGACAGTTTCTATATCTAGTCTTGCGCTTAGGCGCCAGTTTCTGGTGCCTAGGTGCCAGTTTTTGGCGCCTAGGCGCCAGGCCATATTTTTTTCTTCTTTTTGTATTTTGCTCCATTTTTGCTCCCTTTTGCTCCTTTTCCTTTTCTAGACCTTTTTACTTCACCTACATCTAAAAACACAAATATAACTTTTATTAAAGCATAATATCCTTAGAAATTGATAAAAATCAAGGCATAAAAATATGTATTTTTCTTCATGGATCAAAATCCCCCGAACTTAAATGTTACTTGTCCTCAAGTAACTCTTTTTACTATATAAAATATAACCTTTGGAATAAAAGATAAATATTTAAGATTCCTTATAATTTTTGATTTTATAATGTCTTTAGTAAATTATTAACCTAATTTCACTAACTAAGTTTAATTTTAAGAATTTAAAGAATATTCAACTACTAAATCATAAGATTTCAAACTTTTCATTCATTTTGAAAATAATAGAAGCTTATTATATTAAGATCTCATAGATTATTTACAATAAAAAGATTTTCTTGAAAACCATTTTTAAATGAATATTCATGTATAAAAATTAAGTAAGATATGTAACTAGTTTTCTTCCTGTAAGATAATTCAAGTGAAGCCAATTTTTTATTAGGCATTTCCTCAAGCTTCTCCTCTCTTTTTTCTTTTTAATATATATATATATATATAAAGGATTACTATATCTGGATAGCCTGTTAATGGTTTTGAACTTCACTATCCTTAACTTATATTTTTAAAACTTATACATTTTCACTTAATTATTCTAACATAAATAAGAATTCAAAAAGATTTCCAATCTTTTCTTTTTCAAGTGATAATTTTTTATTACTTAATATTTCTAAATTCTATCATTTCTATCATGAATAGAAAAATTCTTTAATCTTATTCTTCCTTAAGTTAAATAATTCTATTCTTAAAATCAATCAAAGTTAGTAAAACTTTAGTTAATTTCACTAAATTGTTTATAATTTCAAAAATAAAAGTGGTCTCAAATAAATTCTTAATTCCTTATGTTAAAAAGTTTTTATTTTTAAGAAAATATTAGCTCTTTAAGGACAAATAAAATTTAAATTTGAATGTATTTCCCTTCCCCCAAACTTAAGTTTTGGTACACTATGAAATTTTGAAAGTATGAGAGAAAGAAAATCATAAGAATTTTTATAAGTATGTAAAAACAATCTTAAAAAGAAAAATTAACTTTCTAAACATGCTTTTATGAATAATTAAGATAAAATTGAAGCATGTATAAAAAAGTAAGCGAGGCTAATTTTTTATTATACTAAATTTGAAACAAAAATTAAAGCGAGCAAAATTACTAAGTTCTAAACAAGTAGACTAAAATAAACATATAAATTAACTCTAACATCAGTCTCAACACAATATACTAAAAGTGTTTTAACCACAGAATCCATCCACACAAGTACATAAACTAAACAAATACATCAAGCATAAAATTAACAAACAATCCAAACAAAACAAACTAATAACAGAGTAGCACTACATAAAGATCTCTCTACTACTAATCACTAGCACGTCGCCTCATCGTCATCATCATCACCAAAGGAAAACTCAACGTCCTTAGGATCAATAAATGGTGTAAAGCTAGGAAAAGTAGGGAAACTCACATCATGTTCACCTTTCGAAATCCGACTAGGGCTTCATCGTACTCCGCATCGTAACTACTCTTCCTCCGGTTATAGTCGGAAAGATGATCCGAGTTTCTTGTCAATAGTATCTATCTCGCAGGTGAGTCCGAAACAACTCCTGCTCGCTGCTCTAAAACCGATCATGCATGAACTCCCAGAAACTAGATGGTGGCTCGACTGAAGTAGAGGGGCGAGAAGTAGAAGGTCTACTTGGAGTATATGCAGAAGTAGAAGGAGCGGTCGATCTCTTCCCTCGAAGACGATCATAGATACTAACACTCTCCTGCCCAATTGGCTTGGTAGTCTTTAACTTCTCCTCAGAAATATCAGCACTGACTCCATCATTAACACATAACGAATAAATCAAAGAAGGAAATCTCAATCCAACAGAAGTGCTGGATCTTACAATAGAATCCACAGATTCATAAATAATACTACCAACATCTATAGGCTTCCTCTCCTGAATGCAGTAGTTCAAGATCGCTCGATCTTTAGTTACTTCACTCAGATGATTGGAAGGTAACAATCTCGCATAAATGAAATAGTGCCATGCTTCGGAAATACCATTTAGCTTGGAAGATTTGAAATTTACCCTTTTGCGTTCCTGATCTTCCAAGATCCAGTACCGTCAGTCAAATAGGCAATAATCATATCCAAATCACCCTCAGATGGTGATAATCCAGAATAATAGCACTCAATCGTCAGTGGAAGGCCATAGAATATGTTGTTTCTTTCTGGAGTAAATCCTACTCTGATTCCTCTAACAAAGACTTCAGAATCCTGAACATCCAGAAAATTTGCATAAAATTCTCGAACAACCGGGATAACAGCAATAGCAGTGAAGTAACAAAATCGTTGCCAGTTGTGCGTAACGAGAGTGTTTTCGATCATCTCCCCAGGATGATAGAAACTTTGTTCCGAGATGAACTTTCTTGACGACGCAAGTTCGTGGAAACGAAAATGCGCAGCTGCAGTAGGAAATTTGCTCCTATCAAAATTTTCTCGTCCCATCCCGCGCTTAGATTTTGGAGTCATCTAAACATGAAAGAAGACAAGAACAAATTTAGGAATCAAAGATTTAAACTCTTTTTAAGTTTATTAAACTTAAAATAAGTTTAAAAATCCAAAGAAATCACTTAAATCAAAATTTTTTTCAAAATTTCGGTTCTTAGCAAAAACTAGGAAATCTATGGTGAAAATCGAAAATAAATGGTTTAAAGTGTAGATCTGACCTTGAGACGTGAAATCGAGTGGTTTCGCGCTCAAATCCTTAATGTATTGACCTCAAAATGGATACAAAGGGTGTATTTTCGCGAAAATGGGGAAGACGATGAAGCTTAGGCGTCAAAAATGGCTTTTGGGGGTTTAAATGGTAATTTTCGGGTAGCAAGCCGAACCGGCGCTTAGGCGCCGAATTCTGGCGCCTAGGCGTCAGACTTGCCTTTCACAAAAAACTATTTTTAAATTTAATTTTCTACCAAAATTCATAAATTCAACTTCCCATTACTCATATTAGAGTAGGGCTTCAGTTTCTAACTTCCAAAATTTTTTCCAAAAATTTTAAAAATTAAATATTAAATCCACCAATCAAACACTAAGTTTACATCAACCTCACTAAATTCCATTCATAATCTTCAATGTTGACTCAATACATTCCATATAAGTATTATACTTGATTCAAGTTCCTAATACACACTCAAACGTAACAATTTCTAAGCAAAAACAAAACACATTGAACATGAAAGCAAATACACAAACAAACACAATCGATTCTCTAAATCGATACAATGACTCAACAAACCATATAATAACTAACCCATTACCAGAATATTCAAGCTTTACAAGGGAAATTGTGAATTCTACTTGGAAAGAACACTAACGCTCTCGGGAAATCCGTAGCCATCTTTTCGTCAATCCACTTGTTCTTCGCATACATTTCAACTTGAGCATCTTGATAAGCCGCAAAATGATCAAATTGAAGTTTCATCTGCCATTCTAGATGTTCAATCTGATGAAACATCTCATGAAGGCGATCTCCAATTCTTTTAAAATCCACTTCAAACTTATCCAAACGACTAGAGATTTTTTCTAAACTTACAGCGATGAAACCATTGAAGTAGGGTTGAGGATCCTTAGAAACCTTGTCTCTAACTTCTTCTTTGTGATTTGTTCCTTCCATTTCTTCAAAATTCTCTCAAATCTTTCAAGAATGAAGTGCAAGGGACGTAATTCTGATTGCTTGATGGTTAGGGAAGAGAATAGGTTGATTTATCAGGGAAAATTGTAAGAAAAACTAAAAATTTCGGTTTTTGCACGACCCAGTAACCGTGACGCTTAGGCGCCGAATCTGGTGCCTAGGCGTCGGACCTATTGATACATAGCTGATTCTGGGGCTTAGGTACCGAATTCTGGCGCCTAGGCACCGGAACTATGTTCAACTCTGTTTCGCCTAATCGTCAAATTTCAAAATTTCGTTCTCCAAGATAGGTATACTATACTGGTAAGAGTAATTTAGACTCAACAACTCACATCGAAAGCAATCATAATGAAGGTTAACTTGATCTCCTTTTTACTCTTATTCAAAATAGAGTGATCCAATTTTTAAATCTTACATACTTTAAAATAATTTTCAGCCTAAGTCAACAAAGACTTATAAGCATCAAATTTTTCTAAAGTAATATAAAATTAATCAAGATCGAGGCATAACCTTAAATTAAAACACAAAAACACTCAAAACAAAAGAAAAATATGGGTTGTCTCCCACAAAGCGCTTGGTTTAACGTCGTCAGCCCGACTTAAGTAAATCTTTAATCAGGTTGACTCAATTTATAACCTCTTTATAAATCTTTTTAATGTCTCCCAAATAAGGCTTCAATCGTAATCCATTTACTTTAAAAATTTTTCCTGTTTTGGGATCTTTAATATCCACAACTCCATAATAGTATAATTTCTCAACTATATAGGGTCCAATCCATTTAGATCTTAATTTTCCAGGAAAAAGCTTTAAATGAGAATTAAACAGTAATACTTCTTGTCCAGGTTCAAAAACTTTTCCTGAAATTTTCTTGTCATGTAACATCTTCATTTTCTCTTTATAAATCCTCGCATTTTCATATGCTTCATTTCTTATTTCTTCCATCTCATTTAATTTCAACAATCTCTTTCTCTCTGCTTTATTCAAATTAAAATTAAACTCCTTTATCGCCCAATAAGCTTTATGCTCAAGTTCTACGAGTAAGTGACAATGTTTACCATAAATTAACCGGTAAGGTGACATTCTGATTGGTGTCTTATAAGCTGTTCTATAAGCCCATAATGCATAATCAAGTCTATCAACCCAATTAGTTCTTTTAGGATTAACAGTCTTCTCTAGAATTCTTTTAATTTCTCTGTTTGATACTTTAGCCATTCCACTTGTTTGTGAGTGATAAGCAGTTGCTATTCTATGTTTGATTCCAAATTTTTGTAGTAATGATTGAATTCTAATATTCCTAAAATGACTTCTACCATCAGTGATAATTACCTTAGGCATTCCAAATCTTGAAAATATCCTTTTCTTTAAAAATTTAGAAACACTTTGGGAATCACAGTTTGGTAAAGCAACAGCTTAAATCCACTTTGAAACATAATCAACTGCTAATAAAATATAAATTTTTCAAAATGATGGAACAAATGGTCCCATAAAGTCTAAACCCCATATATCAAAAATTTCAACTTCCAATATATAGTTTAAAGGCGTTTCATTTTCCTAGATATATTTCCCATCCTTTGACATCGATCACATGTTTTCACATAATGTCTCACATCATTAAATAAGGTAGGCCAATAAAATCCAGAATTTAAAATTTTAAATGCAGTTTTATCTATGCCAAAGTGTCCTCCAAAATCGGAATCATGACATTTTTTAATAATAGCAAAAGTTTCTTCATAAGGTACACATCTTCGAATCATAGAATCTTTTCCAATTTTAAATAAATGAGGTTCTTCCCAGATATAAGATTTAGCATCATATTTAAATTTCTTAATAAATTTGTTATCCAAGTCAAAGGCAAAATATTACTAACTAAATAATTAACAATATCGGCATACCAAGGTGTTTTATATTCTTGAATAGCATATAAAGATTCATCAGGAAATTTCTCATTTATATTTTCTTCCGAAATAATATCATTTTTAATTCTAGACAAATGATCAGCAATTTGGTTTTCAATTCCTTTTCTATCTACTATTTGAAAATCAAATTCTTGTAGAAGTAAAACCCATCTTATCGATCCTAGGTTTAGAATTCTTCTTAGATAATAGATATTTAATAGCAAAATGATCGGTATGAACTATGCATTTAGTACCAAGAAGATAATGTCTAAATTTATCAAAGGCATATGCTTATAGCTAGAAGCTCTTTCTCAGTGGTAGTGTAATTTCTTTGTGTTTCGGTGAGAGTTTTACTAGCATAATAAACAACTTTGAAAATTTTCTCATATTTTTGTCCTAATACAGCTCCAATTGCAAAATCACTTGCTTCACACATTAATTCAAAAGATTTATTCCAATTAGGTGCAACAATGATAGGTGCAGTTATTAATTTTTCTTTAAGAATATTAAAATCATTAATACATTCTTTATTAAATTCAAATTTTGCATCTTTTTCTAATAAATGACAAAGAGGTTTAGAAATTTTAGAAAAATCCTTTATGTATCTTCTATAAAATCCAGCATGACCTAGAAAACTTCTCACATCGATAATGAGTAGTAGGTGGTTGCAATTCAGCAATAATTTTTACTTTTGCTTGATCAACTTTCATCCCTTTTTGTGATACTTTGTGACCTAGTACAATGTCTTTTGTGACCATGAATTGACATTTTTCCCAGTTATGAACTAAATTTGTTTCTTCACATCTTTTCAGAACTTTGGAAATGTTTTCCAAACAAGATTCAAAAGAAGTTCCAAAGACTGAAAAATCGTCCATGAATATTTCGATTCCTTTGTCAATCAAATCACAAAATATTGACATCATACATCTTTGAAAAGTTGCAGGTGCATTACATAAACCAAAAGGCATTCTTCTAAAAGCAAATGTTCCATAAGGACTTGTAAATGTTGTCTTTTCTTGGTCCTCAGGAGAAATAAGTAATTGATGATAACCAGAATATCCATCCAAGAAACAGAAATATGAGTGTCCAGCTAGTTTATCAAGCATTTGATCCAAGAAACGTAAAGGAAAATGATCCTTTCTAGTGGCTTTATTTAATTTCCTATAGTCAATACAAATTCGCCATCCAGTAACTTGTCTTGTAGGGATAAGTTCATTTTTATCATTAACGATGACGATTACTCCTCCTTTCTTCGGAACACAATGAATAGAACTTACCCATTGACTATCCGAAATAGGATAAATAATATCGAGCATCTAACCATTTAATAATTTCTTTTTAACAACCTCTTTCATGATAGGATTTAATCATCTTTGCGATTCTATAGTTGGTTTAAAATTTTCTTCCATTAAAATACTATGCATGCAAATGGAAGGGCTTATTCCTCTTATATCAGCAATAGTCCAACCAAAAGCTTTCTTATAATTCTTTAACACACCTATTAGTTTTTCTTCTTGATACGTACTAAGTTCGAAGAAATAATAACAAGTAAAGTTAACGAATTTCCAAGAAACGCATATTTTAAATGGGAAGGTAACATTTTTAATTCCAGTTCAGGGGCTTTTTCAATTGATGGTAAAAGTATATCATTTTGAGTTATGTCTAAAGTTTCCCAATTATCTTTTATAAAATATGCCTCTTCTTCTTCTACAACTTCATCTTCATCAGTTAAAAATTCAAATTTTTCTTCAGAAATGACTTTACATTTTTCTTGATAATGTTTTTCAATTAAATAATCAATTATATCCATTCGATAACATTTCTCTTTATCAGGGTACTTCATTGATTTAAGAACATTGAATTTAATTTCTTGATCATTAACACTCATGGTTAGTTCTCCTTTTTGCACATCAATCATAGCTCGTCCGGTAGCTAGAAAAGGTATCCATAAAATAATAGGTATCTCTTTATCTTCTTCCATATCAAGTACTATGAAATCTATAGGGAAGATAAATTTATCCACTTTAACAAGTACATCCTCTATAACTCCTTTAGGATAAGTGATAGATCTATCAATTAGTCGAAGGGTTACGGTAGTGGGAGTAATATCTCCTAAATCTAATCTTCGAAAGATAGAAAATGGCATGAGATTAATACTTGCTCCTAAATTACATAAAGCTTTTCCACAAAATTTTTCTCAAATAGCACGGGGTATAGTGAAACTTCCGGGATCCTTAAGCTTTTCGGGTAATTTCTTTTGAATTATTGCCATTGCATTCTTCACTTAGTGCAACGGTTTCAAAAGCATCAAATTTTCATTTCTTGCTTAAAATATCCTTCATAAATTTTGCGTAAGTTGGCATTTGTTCCAAAGCTTCGGCAAAAGGTATATTAATAGTAAGTTTCTTAAAAATTTCAAAGAACTTAGAAAATTGATGATCAAGTTTCGTTTGTTTAAGTCTTTGAGGAAAAGGTGGTGGTGGTTTTTCAACTTCCACATTAACGAGTATAACGGTCGATCTTGACTAGGAGAGAGAGTTTCTTTAGGTTTTTCAATCTCTTGACCTCAATCTCTTTTTCGATTTCATTCGCATTCTTTCTTTTAATTCTTTTCCACTTCTAAGTTGCACGGCTTTAGCTTGTTCATGTTCTTTTCCGAGTTTCCTTTGGATTAATTTCAACATTACTAGGAAGTGTTCCTACATGTCTGTTATTAATTAAAGTAGCAATTTGCCCCATTTGATTTCAATATTACGAATAGCAGTATTTTGATTTTGTAATTGATTATTCATTTCTAATATTAATTCCTCTATTAATAACTTTTTCGGTTGATTATTAAATACAGGAGGTTTAAAATTTGGATTAATTTGATTATTCCAATTTCCAGTGGGATGAGATTGATTATTACCCCATTGTTGTTGTGAATTATTCCAGTTAAAATTAGGATGATTTTTCCACCCAGGATTATAATAATTTGAATAAGGATTATTTTTACTTGCGATAGCTTGTAAAGTTTCAATAGTTTGAGAATCTTCAATATTAGCGAGTTATTTTGCGAAATATTAATTGCAAAACTATCTAATTTCTTAGTCATTGCTGCTACTTGTAAAGCTAAAATAGAAAAGGCTTCATTATCGTGAATACTTGCCATCTTTTTAGGATTAATCCTTTCGGAAGGCCATTGAAAATTGTTATTAGCCATTTCTTCGATTAAAGTGTAAGCTTCTTGAATGATTTAGACATTAAAGAACCTCCAATGACGACATCGATAATTGATTTTAAAGATCCAATTAATCCATTATAAAATGTTTAAATAATCAACCAATCGGGTAAAGCATGATGAGGACATTTTCTTAATAGTTCTTTAAATCTTTCCCGAGTTTCATATATTGTCTCCCGTCAAATTGACTAAACGAAGTAATATCGTTTCTTAATTTAGCAGGTTTTAGAAGGAGGAAAATATTTAGCAAGGAATTTTTGTGCCATTTTAGCCCATGTTTTAATAGAACCAGTCGCTAATGAGTTTAACCACATCTTTGCTTTATCTCTTGAAGAAAAAGGAAAGAGTCTAAGTCTAATAGCATCATCAGAAACATTGTTATATTTAAAGGTAGCACAAAGTTCTAAAAAACTAACAAGATGTAAATTTGGATCCTCATTTGGTGTTCCACCAAATTGATTATTTTGCACCATTTGAATAATAGACGGTTTAAGTTCGAAAGAATTAGCATCTACAGTTGGTATTTGAATACTACTTTGAAGTTCATCAACTGTAGGGTTAGCATAATCCCTTAATGGTTTATAAACATTTTGATCATTAAGGTCAATTGGATTTTGTAAAGTAGTCATTACTTGAAATTTTTGAATTTGTTTTCCCTTTTAATTTTTCTAATTGTTCTTTCTAATTCGGAATCTAAAGGTATTAATCCTTCAGAACCAAATCTTCGCATAAAACAAGGAATAAAATACAATTTTTTTATATACTTTATATTTTTTTAAAAAAAATTTTATATTTTTATATTTTTAGAAATATAATATTTTTTTATAGAAATTTATAACTATTTTATTTCTTTCCCCGACAACGGCGCCAAAAACTTGACCCGACCGCAAGTAAATCAGTAATATATGCTTCCAAAAGATGGCCAAAGCTTGACCCAATTTATAATAAGCGGCTAGTGTATAAATCAAAATATTGTAAATTTTAGAAATTACTTTACACACTAGGGGTACTACGCAAGTATATGTATCGTTTCAAGTAATATAATGTTTTCTATTATAACCCAAGTATCGATCCCACGGGGAAAAATTATAGAAATAAATTTTCTAAATATTATATTTTAAAAATATCTTTTTATCCTTTAAATTAACTATAAATTACTTTTAATTTACTAGATGAAATTAAAGAAAACAATACTAAGAGAATGATTTATGAAAACTATATAAAATAACAACTTTCTTTCCTTCAATTAATCCAAGATTTTTAAAATAATTTAATATTCGTTGGAGATTTTGATTTATGGTATTGTGCCAAATAGAAGCATTCCTATTCTTTACCCTTTGATCCAGTGCGCAAAGAACATTGGCTAACTACGAGATCGAGATCCGGATGTATTGTTAGTAGTAATGGGTTAATCTAGTCTCTCACTACTAGATGTCCAGAGGTGGCTATGGTCGGCCCTACTAGTGACCCATTCTCGATCTATAAATCAAATTATAAGAATTTAGCTCTGTCACTCTAAAAACTTATCAATTCTACGCCCTTTAAATCTTATCTTCCTATTTATTTGCACTTCACCTTGAATAGCCCGCACATGGCCTTCGACTACCCAAGGATTCATGTGACATTTACAAGTTAAGAGTTCTTCTCCTTCTAGGTTTCAAAACTCTTCAACAGGTTTTAACAATTTAAATGGCCATCTTAAAAAGTAAAGTAAGATCAAGTATTACTGTCATCACAATGTTTTTGGAAATATTTTGAATTTTAATTCTCCATCGAATCTTTATATTATCTTATCTTTCTCTTCATGATTGAAGGAAGAAAGTAAACTAACTACTCAGAACACATTGAAAATAAACTGCAAAACATAATAAATAAACTTTGAATCAAATATAAAAATACTTATCTCAAATATTCCTTCTACAGATCTTCTGACTCCGACTCCACAGTGTAATGAACTCCAGATGCTACTAACTTGAAAGTAAACTCACTAAACTAAACAAAAGTGGCCCTAAATTTCTCTATCTAATTCTCTAGACTCACTCTCTCTAATGAGATTTCTCTCTCTAAGGAGGCTAGAGGGGGTGGGGCAAATGGGGGGGGGGATTTTCTCTGAAGTAGTGGACTCCTATTTATAGGCTCCAATGGTTGCCTTGAGGCACCTCTTCAAAACATGTCTAAATTCAATGAATCTTCTAGAAGGTCGGTCTGGCGCCTAGGCGCCGGACACTGCGTCCAGTTCTTCGCACCTCTTCGCTTTGGCTCGCACCTCTTCGCATTTAAAATTGTTTTGGAGCATCCAAATGTAATGTATCACATGTCCTATTATCAAGGAGCAACTGCCAGTCTTCTAGAATGTCTAATAACTGCTCACTCCGTCAAAATAACCGTCCAAAAGTCGTCAAAAACTTAACAGTTTCTATATCGAGTCTGGTGCCTAGGCGCCAGAAGCCAGGCCATATTTTTTCTTCTTTTTGTATTTTGCTCCATTTTTGCTCCCTTTTGCTCCTTTTCCTTTTCTAGACCTTTTTACATCATCTACATCCAAAAACAGAAAAATACCTTTCATTAAAGCATAATATCCTTAAAAATTCATAAAAATCAAGGCATAAAAATATGTATTTTTCTTCATGGATCAATCATCCGAGGTAATCCCGTTCTTCCAACGAGACATTTTAATTTAGTTGTAGTTTTAGTTTTGTGTTCTGTTTGTGATTAATTTTTGAATTGTTTTATATTTTGAATGTTGTGGCGGTGGATTTTATCTTGTTGTGATTTTAATTTAGTTTTGAGTTTCAGTTTTGTGGCTATCCTAAAAGTTTCAGTTTTCATGCAGGGTGACATTCTTATTTAACATGCAAGTTTTGCAAGAAGGAAAATACGACGCAGGTAAATAAATTGCAATGAACATAAAAGCGTGCTCGGTAAGCATTCCCATCACTTTCACCTACACTTAAAACACATGTTAAGGCATTTAAATATTTATAACAAGTACATAGGTAAAGCTAAGGGAAGGTTCTGGTTGTCTACCAAATTTCTAATCCTATTACTAGTCTTATCCTATGACGTCTAGGTTCTTGTATTTTGTTAAGGATGATTTTCTACATCAAAGAACAATTAAATTCAATTGTTCTTCTAAAACATCCCATCATATTGAGGAAGTGCTTAGGACGAATCCTAAACATCTTTTCAAAACTTCTGGGATTATTTCGAGTCCAAATGAATTTCTTTGTTAAGGTGAATTAATCATCCAAGAATTTAGTAAAGTTTTGTTTCTTGCTCAGTGAATTAGGATGTTTGATTATCCTATAAGTAAAGTAATATTTCACTAGATGCTTTACTTAAGATTTATAATAATGAAAACCTTTAGGGGGCAAATCAGTTTGTTAAAGAATTTAATGATTTAAAATTGGAATTGGTGATTTAAAGTGATTTAATTTAGTTATCAAATTTTAATAATTTTAAGTTTGGAATAGTGTTCAAGTTGTTTTATTCTTAAATGTTTAAACTATTTGAATTGAAAGAGGAGTTTAAATTATTTAATTTAGACTTTAATGATTTAATTTTAATTTAATTGCAATATTCTAGATTAACTTTTAATTGGTTTAATTTTTAATTAAGAATTATTTTTTAGATTGATTTTTAATGTTTCAAATTTATTTTAAGTTTGTTTTCAAGTGATTTCAAGTTGATCTTAATGTTTTAGATTTGATTTAATTTGACTATTAAATTACTTAATGTTTTAAACTTTAATTGAATTGATGGTTATTTTCCTTTTAATTATTTAATTATTAATTCCAATTATCATCTTACATTTAATTCAGAAGTTAAATATTATTAAAATGATTCATTTAGGGATTTTAAATTAAAGAATTGATATCTTCTTAGGTCATATCCCTAACCTTAATAATCCAAATTTTTAATATATTCTTCCAAAATTTAAATTATTTAATTAATTAAAGTTCACTTCAAATATTTTCAAGATAATTAGTGGGTTTCTACCCCTTAATTCCCTAAGTTTCAATCATCTATAAGAAAAGTTAAGATGAGATATTTTACCCTCCCTTTGATTAAACCTAAAGTTTTAATTAGGGGTTAAAATCCTTAATTACCTTTATGCCCTTTTAAGCTTATTTATTTCATAACTCATCAAATTAAGCTCAAATGAACTTAAAATTTTTATGTCACTTCACTCATATGTCAATTAAGACATTAGAGGGGAAAATGTGATTTTTCTGAATTTAATTTAATTTATATAATTATTTTTATGAAAAATAAGGGTTTTCAATGAAAATTTAACAACATGACCAAGGTAAGGTTTCTATCCTTAGGAAAATTATGGGATGTTCCTACTGACTAGAGGACCACTTGGACCAATTTTTGGTGATTTTTTGAATTATATTTTATTTATTATAATTATTTTGAGTTTTGGAGTGTTAATTAATTATAAAATAAAATTAAAGTTGAAAAATGGATTTTATATTTTTCATAAGTCCCTCTGACCTCAAGGAGTTCAGAGAAGCAAATTTTATATTTTTATGATTTTTCTTTGATTTATTAGAATTAATTTGGTGAAAAGGTTGGAAAATCCATTTTTTAATATTAAAAATTGTCTTAAGCATTTAAAATTCAATATCTTAACCAAGAGACTTGGGAAAAATATTTGGTTTGTTCCTAAGTGATTAGGAGTCAAAATATGACATTTTTGTGATTTTTATTATTTTTGTGATTTTTATTATTTTTGTGATTTTTATTATTTTTTAATTATTTAAAATATTAAAATAAGGTAGAAAATGAAGATTTTTGAAAAATTCAAATTTTAATTTTCTCAGACTCCTCTGATATCAGAGAAGTCCCAAAACCAATTTGGTGAATTTTTAAGATGTATTTTTGGAGTTATGAATTTTTAAAGTTTAATTTTGATCATGTGACTTAATTAATCCATTTAGTGGGGTTAAACATTTCCAATTGATTCCAAATTTTTATGTGAGGTCCCTCTGATCCTAAAGATCAGTGGAGAATTATTTTCAAGTTCTTTTGATGTGTGGTTAACCCTAATTAATTAAAGTTCAGTTTTGAGTAATTAGGCCAATTAGGGTTATTCTTAATGAATTAACTCAAAACATAATTATCCTATGGTCCTCTAGTCCTAAGAAACTTCCCCAAATTTTCCTAGAATTTTCTAAGCAATATACTAATTAATGGAATTAAAATACCAAAAATAATGACATAAACTTGAAAAATACATAACTTGCCATAGAGATAGCCTCTAACCTTGAAAAATTCAGGGAATGTTCCCAAGATCAGAGGCTTCAAAAGCCCTATGGTCTCATGCCATGGTGAATTGTCTATGCAAATGGAGAATTAAAATATTGAAATGAGTAAATAATTAATTAAAAATAAAATACTCATCAAATTAACTCAATATTTTTTTCCACATTATTCTCCTCTGTTCACTGAGCAAGAGGGTATTTTTATTTTATTTTTTTAATTTTTCTACACAAAGATATGGATTTTCTAAGTTTTGGGCATTTAATTAAATCATAAATTCCATATTTTCCTACTTATCCGACTCAGCGCCACGACAACCTTAGCGTCTCCGAAGCTCCACGCGACGCGCTCCCATTCGCCGCCGCCATCCGACTCAGCGCCACGCGGCCCGCGGTTCACGTACCGTTCCCTGGTCCGACGCAATCTGAGCCGTCCAGTCGATACACGCTCGATCCAACGGCGGCTGGTCGTCGTCTCCGACTGGTGTGCACCCGTGACCATCCACACTCAAACCCTAATATCTCCCTCATTTCTCAATGGATTTTCGTGTTCTTATACTCTATGGATTCGTCTTGAAGAGGCGAACATATCCATATGGTTTACATGCTATGAAATTAACTCAAACGAAATGGAGAATCTTTGGAAGCTTGGGTTAAAGAGAAGTCTCCATACCTTGGTGCAGGAGGTGAGGCCTCAACTGAATGTGCTCGGCACGTTCGTTGGAGTTGGAGAAGCCTATGGATGAAGCCTCTGGCCCTGGTGAAAGGTCTAGGTATGAAAGTGACCAGGCCCGATTTCAAACTTTGGAGGCTAGAGCAATTGGGTGGCCTGGAGAGGGGGCTTTCACCGGGGAACTCCTTCTCTTGGTCCTGTGCAGGTGTGGGTGAGTTTAATTTGATTTTGGTGGAGGTTTGAGAGATGTCCTGTTCTGGCCTGAGAATTGAGCTCCAAAATTGAGCTCAATCAATGGGATTTAGGGCAGGAGAACAGTGGGGATGGATTGCTCTTGGCTAGGGGAAACTCTGTGAGGAGTTTGGAGGGATTCTATGAAGGTTGATTTCAGCCAACCTTTTGGCCGAGAGGGGGTGGCTGGTTTAAGTAGCCATGGTCAGGGCTTCCCTGTGGGCAATTGATGGCCTGGATCAACTGCTCTGGGGAGGAGATGAAGAGATGTGGTGGCCAATTGGAGTGGGGCAGCTCAGCAGGTGGGAATTCGAAATTTGACTCATTCCAAGCTCCTCGGCCATGGCATTTTCCAGCAGCCTGGTGGCTGGCCGGCCAGAGTCAGGTCACCATCTGACTCAGGGGAGTCAGGGCTGGGGTTTGGTGAGTTCAATTGGCATTGGCCATGTGTAAAGTAGTTGATATAAGAGGTATGGGCGAGAGGGCTATTTTGGGTTCAAATGGATCAAGTCATGGCTTAGTGCTTGGTGCACCACCCAAGGCTTGACCTTAGGCTGAGAGGAATCATTTGGGTCAGCCTCACATGTGTGTTGATGTCCCCATCAAGGATTATTTGGATTAAATTTAGGTTAAGGGGAATCATGTAATGGGTTAATGACTTTTTGGGTGTGCTTAAAGGATCTCCTCCTTTTGCCATTTAGGGAGTGATGACAAGTCTATGGGTCCTCATGGCTTACATATGGCTTATGCATGGCTCCATGACTCCAATTGGCTTGGGGCCAAGCTTAGTCAATTTCATGGAAATGGGTTTTAAGGATTTTAGATATTTAGGGGTAATTTGGCACATGGCTTAGTTTAGAAAAGTTTAATGATGAATTTGAAACTTAGGGAGTGATTTAAATCAAAGGGATGATGAGGTGAAAGTGTCATGTAGGCTTTGGATTGATTTTGGGCCTTTTGAAATCATTTTGGATGGGCTTTTAAAATGGTTTAAGGAAGTGGGCTTTATGTTTCAAAATGGACTTTTGGATGAAAAAATTTTGTAAAGGACCATGCCAAATAAATGTTGGGTTTAGTTTAGGGATGTGTCATGAGTGATTTGAAACAAATTTGAGGTGATTTGGAGTTGAATTGTGTTTGATTTGGGACTTTTTGGTAAATGGGCCAAAGTGTGTTAAATTAGGCTAACTTTGGCTAAGGTTGGGCTAATGTTATATTTCATGTAAAATTAATGTTGAGAAATATTTATGGGAGTGTTACAAAGAGTTTTCAACTTTGGTTATGCTTTGATTTTGGGATTTGGGCCCATTTGGGTTCATGGTGGGTTTAGGCCAAAATTGGGGATTTTGGTTTTGGGGTAGATTTGGGTGGAGTTTGGGTTCAAATTTGGGGCAAATCTTGTTATTATTTTGTTTACGGGGATATTAGGAAGGTTTAGGAAAAGATTTGGGGTTAATTGGAGTTGAGTTGGGTTAGTTTGGGCTAAGTTTAGGTCATGGGCCAAAATTGGGCTTTAAGCTTCAAATTGAAATTGAATCCAAATGTTAATCAAATTGGGCTTGGATTTGGTCTAAATTTATATTGGGGATATTTAATTGAAGTTTAGAATTGGATTGGATCAACATTGAGGTCAATTGGGTTGATTTTGTTTGACATTGGGCTTACTTTGGTTAAAAATGGGCCAAATTGGGGGTTTTGGTAAAAGTGGGTTAAATTGACAAAATTGGCCTATGGTGTAGTTGAACAAAATGAATTGGGAATATTTGGGATTTTGTGGAATTTTTTGGGAATTTTTGGAATTTATGGATTTTTTGGTTAAAAATGGCATTTTGGGTATTTGGAGGGTATTGCGGGGTATTTTTGGAAATTTTGGTATATTTGGCTAAGGATGATCAATTTGAATGGTGGGAAATGTTTAGGATCGGTTTTGAGGAATTTTGGGTAATTTAGGTAATTTTGCAAATTTTGGGCATCTTCGATGGCATTTGGTAGGTTTAGTGGGTGTAGAGCTCCGGGGGTCAAAAATTGAAATTTTTAAAAAATAAAGATTGATCAAGTTTGAGTAGAATGGAATCACTTTGGTTGAGCCATGAAGCCATATCAAGCCCATAAGAGCCATGTAAGGACTCATTTGAGGCATTCACTATGTTGTTCCTAACCCTCTTGGCCAAGGGCCTAGTGGTTAAGGTCCATCCATATGAATTACCTACATGAGTCAGGAAGTTAAGCTAGGTATGAATGGTTTTAGAATTTGGAATGTGTGTGAAAGTGTAATGTCTGCAGGTCAACCCTCATCAGACCAGGCCACCCAGGGTATTCATAAGGCCAAAGAGTCCTATAGGGAACTCATCCTTTAAACCTCCACATTTGATCTTAACCCTCCAACTGACTTAGGGGTTTACAATCAAACTTATGGGGTTTGTAGGGAGTTAAGAGGTGTTTGAATTTCTAAGTGGTAGGTTCCATTTCTAGTCCTCTAAGATAGTCAAAGGGAAAGCCGAAGGCTAGATCCTAAGTACTAAGGAGAGAGAAGAGAAAAGTCCTCATCAAAAATGAGGTCAACAGGTCCCTGATCACAGAAAAATATGTTAAGAAATTCATACCTATTTTTGATGAAATTGCACTTTAAAGAAAGGTATTTTCTTTATTTTATTGCAGGAATGAAGATTTATTGGTGATAGAAGCAAAATGCATGAAATGGAGTAAATTTGGATCAAAAAGGAAGAAATTCATGCAAATATAACTACTTCGCCGACGACGAGATCGAGGCCGCCGACGGCAAGATCGAGGCCGCCGACGGCGAGATCGTGAAGAGAAATTTTTGAAGGAATTATAACTACCTAGCTGACAGCGAGCCCGAGCCCGCCAACAGCGAGATCGCGCGGTTTGAAGACCTTCTAAAAGCACCGCTGACGGCGAGGTCGTTTCCGCCGACGGCGAGCTAGTTCAAAATGCATATACATCGAACCCGGACACTTTTCGAAGAGGTGTTTAAGCACCCCTTGGACCTTTGCTTACCTCTATAAATATAGGCCAAATTCTAGAGTCTTAAGTGTGTCTTTCGAGTCTTCCGCGAGTCTATTTCTAGTGTCTTAGGTGTAGTTCGAGTGAGTTTAGTGAGTTTATTAGTTTAATTAAGTACTATTTAGTTGCTCGTACTAGAAGGAAAAGTCAAAGGAACTTCAAGGAGTCCGTCAGGAAGGAAATTAAGATAAGTATCTTTGTTTATTGTTTTTAACTTTAAATGAAATCCATGCTTTGTTTTATTCTCATGCATTCTGAGTAGTTTTCTTAGTATTTCTCCTTGTTTATGAAAATTATGTGGTTTGATGAAATTAAATAAAGGCACTTAATATAATATAAATAAATTGTGATAATTTTTACTTAAAACTTAATTTACTTTCAATCCGGCCAATTGAGTAGTTAAAATATGTTGAATTATCAACTATAGTAAAAATTACATCAAATATTTAGGGAAATCAAAAGCCTTAGAAGGAGGGTGCAAATAAATAGGGAAATATTAATTATCGAGCGTAGAATTGGATATTTTAGTGTGACGGACTAAAATACTCAATTCGATCCTACTCGTTTGAGAGTCGAAGTGTAGATGTTAGCCCTCGAGTGAGGGGAACGTGGGAGCTCTAAGTGGCGACCAGTATCCTCCCAGACTCTAGCCGCAGATTCGGTAATCAAACATAGGATTAGTCAATGTTCTTTTCGCACCTGGACCAAAGGGTAAAGAATAGGAATGCTCCTATTTGTCACAATACAATTCTAATTAAATTCATCATTTCACTTAATTTTCTAAATACAAGGAGAAGGATACTTTTCCGAATTAATTAAATCAACTTATTTCAAGCATTAGTTTACTTTAGTTTATTATAGTTACTTAGAATTTCTGTTCACTTTATTAAGTAATTCCTTTAAATTTAGCCGATAATAATTTCGTTAAAAACTTCCTCGTGGGATCGATAACCAGGACTCCACTAGAGCCTCGTATTACTTGATACGATACGTATACTTGCGTAGAATCCACATTATACATTAAATCATATTCCTATATTAAAAGCGGGATCAAGTTTTTGGTTCCGTGGCTATAAATATAAATTACATAAATACAAAACGTGGGTCAAGTTTTTGGCGCCGTTGCCGGGGAGTTAAAGAAATTATTTACTAAAGTAACGGACTTAGCTAAAAATTTATTTTAAA
This sequence comes from Papilionanthe hookeriana x Papilionanthe teres, assembly GCA_022702705.1. Taxonomy (NCBI): domain Eukaryota; kingdom Viridiplantae; phylum Streptophyta; class Magnoliopsida; order Asparagales; family Orchidaceae; genus Papilionanthe; species Papilionanthe hookeriana x Papilionanthe teres. The sequence continues at coordinate 108,802,901 of CM040425.1, read as the reverse complement.
AATTGTATGCGAAAATTTGGAAATGAAAATTTAATACCTTACGATTCAGAATTAGAGCGTACAATTAAAAGAATTAAAAAAAAAAGAGAAATTATAAATTTAACGCAAATGGAAAATATTCCTGAAAATCAAAATAACAATCAACCAAGACCATTACGAGATTATGCCAACCCTACATTAGATGAAATTCATTTAACTATTCAAAACCCTGATGTAGCTGCTAATTCATTCGAACTTAAACCTGCAATTATCCAAATGGTACAAAACAATCAATTTAGTGGTTCACCTACTGAAGATCCTAACTTACATCTTGCTAGTTTTTTAGAACTATGTCCTACTTTTAAATATGAAGGAGTATCTAATGATGTTATTAGACTTAGACTTTTTCCTTTTTCTTTAAGGGATAAGGCTAAAATATGGTTAAATTCGTTAGCACCTGGATCTATTAAAACTTGGGGAGAATTATCACAAAAATTTCTATCCAAATATTTTCCACCATCTAAAACTCGCTAAGCTTAGAAACGATATAACTTCTTTTAGTCAGCTTGATGGAGAGTCAATATATGAATCTTGGGAGAGATTTAAAGAACTTCTTAGGAAATGCCCACATCATGCTTTACCGTATCAGGTTAATTATTCAAACTTTCTATAATGGAATAGTAGGATCTTTAAGATCAATCATCGATGTCTTACTTGGAGGATCATTAATGTCAAAACCATTTAATGAAGCCTATGCACTAATTGAAGAAATGACAACTAATAATTTTCAATGGCCTGCTGATAGATTAAATCCGAAGAAAATAGCTAGCATTCATGAAAATGATGCAATATCTATGTTAGCTTCACAAATTGCTGCTATATCTAAAAAATTAGATCATTTTGGAATGAATTACTCTCCAACTATATTAGAAGAAAATTCATCTGGACAACTTATAGAATCCCAATCTCAACATGAAACAATTAATGCAATTAACAACAGACCCAATAATCCTTATGCAAATTATTATAATCCTGGATGGAAAAATCATCCTAATTTTAATTGGAATAATAATACAACTAATCAACCATGGATGAATAATATGACACAACAATCAGGAAATCCATCTAATCAAGGAAATCCTAATTATAAAACCAATTATCCACCTGGATTTAATAATAATAACCCTCAATTTAAAGATAAGAAATTATCTATAGAAGAATTAATATTAAATATGGGTCAACATCTACAAAATCAAGGAAATCAATTACAAATACAAGGAAATCAATTACAAAATCAAGGAACAAGCTATCAAAAATATTGAAACTCAACTTGGACATATCGCTACTACACTTAATAATAGAATACCTGGAACATTTCCTAGTAATGTGGAAATAAATCCTAAAGACAAGGGAAATGAACAAATTAAAGCGATACAATTATGAAGTGGAAAAGAATTAGAACCTCAAATTCAGAAAGAACTTGAAAGTCAAAAAGAGGAAGTGGAAATTGAAAAGGAAAAGAATCAACGAGATCCAAATTTAGAAAATCCTTTAATACCTATGAAAATTTCAGTTGAAAAACCTCCACCACCATTTCCTCAACGACTAATTCAACATAAAAAAGACAAACAATTTGCTAAATTCCTTGAAATTCTAAAGAAATTAACGATAAATATTCCTTTCGTAGAAGCTTTAGAACAGATGCCAAACTATGTAAAATTCATGAAAGATATTTTAAATAAAAAAAGAAAATTTACCGATAATGAAATGGTTGCACTTAGTGAAGAGTGTAGTGCTATTATTCGAAAAAACTTCCCGAAAAATTAAAAGATCCTGGTAGTTTCACTATACCCTGCGCTATTAGAGAAAAATTTTATGGAAAAGCTTTGTGTGACTTAGGAGCAAGCATCAATCTATTGCCTCTATCAATTTTCAAGAGATTAGGATTGGGAGAAATTTCACCTACTTCAGTAACTCTTCAGTTAGCTGATCGTTCGTTACATATCCTAAAGGAGTTATTGAAGATGTATTAGTAAAAGTGGATAAATTTATCTTCCCTGTAAATTTTATTGTTCTAGATATGGAAGAAGATAAAGAAATTCCTATCATTTTAGGAAGACCATTTTTAGCCACTAGAAAAGCTATGATCGATGTTCAGAAAGGAGAATTAACTATGATAGTAAATGATCAAAAAGTAACTTTTAATATTGCTAAATCAATGAAATATCCTGCGCTAGAAAAGATGATGAGTGTTTTCGAATGGAAGTACTCGATCAATTACAAAAAGAACATTTTAAGGAATATTATGAAGAAAATTTAGAAAAGGAAAATATTGAATTAATTGAAAAATCAGATATAAATGAAAAATTAAATTATATTCAAGAGAAATATGAATTTTTGGATAACACAGAAAACACTGAAAAAAATATAGTTCCATCAATTATTAAACCTCCTGAACTTGAGTTAAAAATGTTACCTAATCATTTAAAATATGCTTACTTAGGAAATTCTTCAACTCTACGAGTTATTATTTCATCTGAATTAAATGAATCTCAAGAGCAAAAACTTTTAGATACATTAAAAAAATATAAGAAAATTTTTGGTTGGACCATAGCAGATATCAAAGGAATTAGTCCTTCAATCTGTATGCACGTAATTATTTTAGATAATGAACATAAACCTAAAGCAGATCCACAAAGGAGATTAAATCCGATAATGAAAGAAGTAGTTAAGAAAGAAATTTTAAAATTGTTAGATAATGGTATTATATATCCTATTTCCGACGAGTACTTGTAAGCCCAATTCACTGTGTACCTAAAAAAGGAGGAGTGACTGTCAAAGCTAATGAAAATAATGATCTTATCCCTATAAGACAAGTCACTGGATGGCGAATATGTATTGATTATAGAAAATTAAACACAGCCACCAGAAAAGATCACTTCCCTTTACCATTTCTAGACCAAATGTTAGATAGATTAGCCGGACACAAATATTTTTGTTTCTTAGATGGATATACCGGTTATCATCAAATACAAATTGCTCCCGAGGATCAAGATAAAACTACATTTACTAGTCCTTATGGAACTTTCGCTTTTCGAAGAATGCCTTTTGGATTATGTAATGCACCTGCAACATTCCAGAGATGTATGATGTCTATATTTAGTAAATTAATTGATAATGGAATAGAAGTATTTATGGATGATTTCTCTGTATTCGGAACAACATTTGACACATGCTTAAATCATCTTGAAAAGGTATTTGAAGTATGTGAGAAAACTAATTTAGTTCTAAATTGGGAGAAATGTCAATTTATGGTTACAAAGCGGCATTGTATTAGGGCATAAAATTTCATAAAAAGGCATGGAAGTAGACCCTGCAAAAATTCAAGTAATAGCTAAATTACCACCTCCAACTACGGTAAAAGGGGTAAGAAGTTTTCTTGGACACACTGGATTCTACAGGCGCTATATTAAAGATTTTTCAAAAATTACTAAACTTATATGCCAACTTCTTGAAAAGGACAAGAAATTTAAATTTACAATCGAATGCCCGAATGCTTTTGAATTATTAAAAGATAAATTAATTACAAGACCTATAATAGTTTCACCTAACTTGGAGAAACCATTTGAACTTATGTGTGATGCTTGTGATTATGCTATAGGAGCGATTCTTGGGCAAAGATATGATAAGATTTTCAAAGTTATATATTATGCTAGTAAAACTCTAAATAATGCCGAAATAAATTATACGATGCTATCGAAAGAGAATTATTAGCAGTTGTATATGCTTTTAATAAATTTAGGCATTATCTAATAGGAACTAAATGCATTGTACATACCGATCACTCTGCTATAAAATATTTAATGCAAAGGAAGGATTCTAAACCAAGATTAATCAGATGGATATTATTAATGCAAGAATTTGATTTTGAGATAGTTAACAAAAAGGGAACTGATAATCAAATTTCTAATCATTTATCAAGATTAGAAAATCTTGAATTATCTGATACTGATAATGAAATTTTAGACAGTTTTCCTGATGAACAACTTTATAATATTAATGAGTTGAAAATACCTTGGTATGCTGATATAGTAAATTATATTGTAAGTGACATTTTACCACCTATGTTAACTTTGCAACAACAAAAAAAATTCATTCACGATACTAAATCATACTTTTGGGATGAACCATACTTATATAAGCAATGTAAGGATCTAATTATTAGAAGATGTGTACCTTATGAAGAAATTGAACCAATTATTCAAAAATGTCATGATTCTGATTTTGGAGGACATTTTGGGACAGATAAAACTGCAAATAAAATTCTACAATCTGGATTCTACTGGTCTACTCTATTTAAAGATGTATAGAGATATATCAAAACTTGCGATAAATGCCAAAGAGTAGGAAACATTTCAAGGAAAAATGAAATGCCTCTGAATTTTATATTAGAAGTTGAAATTTTTTATGTTTGGGGATTAGATTTCATGGGACATTTTATTCCATCATTTGGAAACTCATATATATTAGTAGCTGTTGATTATGTTTCCAAATGGATTGAAGCACAAGCTATATCTTGGTGTGATGCTAAAAGTGTTTCAAAATTTTTAATGAAAAATACTTTTACTAGATTTGGAATGCCGAGAGTGATTATCACTGACGGAGGAACTCATTTTAGAAACAAATACATTCACAAACTAGTGGAAAAGTATAATATTATGCATAAGATATCGACTGCTTATCATTCACAAACTAGTGGATTAGCTGAAGTTTATAATCGAGAGATTAAACGTATATTAGAAAAGTCTGTAAACCCTAACAGGTCAGATCGGTCTATAAGACTAGACACTGCATTATGGGCATACAGGACTGCTTATAAAACTCGATTGGAATGACTCCTTACAGGCTTATATATGGAAAAACTTGCCACTTACCAGTCGAATTAGAACATAAAGCATATTGGGTGATTAAAGAATTTAATTATAATATGAAAGAAGCTGGTGAGAAGAGATTGTTGCAATTAAATAAATTGGAAGAATTAAGGAATGAATCATATGATAATGATAGGATTTATAAAGAAAGAATGAAATTATGGCATGATCGAAAGATTAATCAAAGAAGTTTTAAACCAGGACAAGAAGTTTTGCTTTATAATACTAGATTGAAATTATTTCCGGGAAATTGAAATCTCGATGGTTAGGACCTTTCATCGTAACTCAAATATTTTCATATGGAACTATAGAAATTGAAGATCCAAAAACAGGACATAGATTTAAAGTAAATGGACATAGATGAAAACCATATTTCAAAAATAGACGACCAAATTTTAAAGAGGTTTTAATACTTAGTCAACTTGAACACTAACTAAATTAGGTCAGGCTGAAGACGTTAAACCAAGCGCTTTATGGGAGGCAACCCATAGTAGTCTTTTATTTTTATATATCTACATATTAGTGAATCTATATTATTAAAATAAATCTTACTACTCAAATTCTTATTTAGAATCATCACAAAAATTAAACTTATTATATGAGATCAGAAAATATTCAGACCAGAGCGAAAACGGGCGATTTTTATGAATCTAGCCGACAGCGAGCCCGATCCCGCCGACGGCGAGATCGTGGACCAATACTCATTCAGTTTTATAACTAAGTCGCCGACGGCGAGGAACTTCCCGCCGACGACGAGGTAGTTTAAAATTTGGTTTCTTAAAGATTTTTCATGCGGTTTTGGACGAATCTAAGCCATTCCTTCGTAAGAAATTATTCCAAATCCGATTTTACACCATTTTCTTCCTTAGGAATGACTAGAGACCAATTCATTCCATCTAAAATGGCCTCAAAATTCCTAGAAACCACAAAAACTGAAGTTTCCTGTCTCGAAGCACTGGCATTTCTTTATATCATCAAAATTATTGCCTACCATGAGAGTAAATAAAGTTTCAAAGGAATGTGTTATTTTAAACTATTGTATTCAAATTGGATTACCTATCGATGTTGGATCAATAATAGTAAAGTCTGCATTGGGATTAATCGTGCATGGGTCAGTGCATGGACTTGGACACCCATCTACTATATTTGCTTTATGCAGTCAGTACCAAGTTTCTTATGAGGCTTGGGAAAAAGTACTTTTACCATGGAAACCCCTGGATCCTACTGATATATTTCCCACTTTGGATAACAATGATGAGATCACCATTATTTCTGACAGAGCATCACAGAACAATCCTTTAGCAAGACCTATTACTGATAAGATTAATTTTATTTTGAAGAAGATTAAAGGATTGGAAAAAGAATTGCAAAATGTGATGAATTCCATTGACAATATCTCTGATATGTTTGATCATATTGATTGGAGAATGAAGGAGCACTTTGATCATATTGGACATCTGGAGGCTAGTTTTATTCATCTACTAAGACAGAAAGGATGGATTAATGAAGAATCTATCGCAGAATTCTCTTTCAGGCCTTTCTACAATTTATTTGTGCACCTGCATCGCATCGGAAATATCAGAGAAGATATTAATTCAGACACGGAGGAGTAGGAAGGATTTATATGTTTATGTTATATTTGTATGTGTGAGTGTTTGTTTTGGAGTTTAAGTTTTATTATGAGTCGAACTTTAGATTTGATAAGATTTTATGTAAATTGTTATGTCTCAGCATTTAGAGTGTTGTGGTTTGGATTGCGATGTTGAGTGGTATGGATTTGAACAATTAATTTAAGTATTTGTGAAGTTGTTAGTGTGAAATTTGTAAGTTTGATGGATTTCATTTATAAAGATTTTTTGTTTGTTTTGTGTGAATTTTTGTAAGTATAGTACCTAATCTTCTTATTAATATTCAAATTAAGTGATCGGAAGATTGATTAATGGCAATTTGAGGTTGAAAATGATTTACGAAATTCAAAAATTAAAATTTTTAGGACTTCACCGACGTCGAGAATTATCTCGCCGACAGCGAGAAAACCCGTTGACAGCGAGACCGAGCTCGCCGACGGCGGATTTTTCCCGAAACTTTTGCCTTATAGAATTAATTAGCTCGCCGACGGCGAGAAAAATCTCGCTGACAGCGAGAACGCGAAAAGACCTATATTTGACCGGTCAACCGACACTATTCATCATCCCCTTCCTAAAATTTTCGAAAAAACCGACCTAGGGCTTGAGAGATCTTGGATTTGAAGCGATTTCAACACTTTTTGACACCGGATTTCATCTTCCCTTGGTAAGAGCTTCACTCCTATGCAAAATTTTTTGATTTTCACCATGAATTTCTTCTACATTGGGATATTTTTAAAAATTTTGAAATGTGAAGAAAATACTTGGAAGAATTTCATAGAAATCGATTTAAATGGATTTTAGTTATTGTGGGAAGCCTTTTTAGTAATATTTTGGAGTTTAGTTAAAAATTTTGTAAATTTCACAGATCGAGAAATGGCTCCACGACAAAAGCGACGATTAGATTTTAACGAAACTCGATTCATTAATGCGAGAGCACAAACACGATATTTTTGAAATATTCAAGCAAGAAAGTGCATACAAGATCGAGTTTTCAAGAATCCAGGAGGAGAAGTAGAGCGAGTTATAAAGGAGCGAGGATGGGAAAACTTCTGTTTCGTTACCAACAGAGCAGCTGTAGAAGTTGTGAAGGAATTTTATACAAACTTAACACAGGCAGAAGATGCACCGGTTAGAGTTAGAGGATTTTTCGTAGATTTCAGCGCTGCTAGAATAAACGCATATTATGAAGTTCAAGACACCTGGAGCGAATATGAAACTTTTGGAACTATGGAAGGACCACTGAAAGAGGTGATTGACTTTCTCACTGATGGGAAAGGAGTCTGGAAGATAAAGCAGCGAGAACGGGTAAACTTCCCTCTTTCTATGTTAAATGCAACATCAAAAGCCTGACATTATTTTATTTGCTCTACTTTGTTACCTACCTACCACCATAGTGAGGTAACAAGAGATAGAGCAGTTCTGAATTTCTGTATTCAGAACCAGAAGAGTATTAATGTGAGAAATGTTATATATAAAAACATATAGCCACTGCTAGAAATGAAAGTGGAGGAGGATCAGGACATCCTGGTCTTATCTATGCACTTTGCTAATTATCTGGGGTAGAGGCAAGAGATGATGAGGAAGAGATAGAGCCTATGAAACCCCTAACTCAGGCTAATATAAAGAAATATGAATCCCACGAAGGATGGAGATCTGGGACAAGGGATTATGTACCTTCTTCAAGTAGAGATATACCCTCTACTAGTTATGATCCACCCCCTCAGTACACTACTCCTACCCTTCAAGATCTGATGAATGAATTAACCCTGAGTAGAAAGAGATTTGAGTCATTTGGAGAAAATATGGAAAGAAGATTTGAGCATATAGATCAAAGAATTGGACGCTTGGAGAGAAGACACGATTATGATAGCAAATATCTCCAGCGACATTCGGAATACGAGATTGCATACTATGAAGCTGAACGTCGTTATAGGAGTGGTGATTTAGATGTTGTCTTTCCTGAGTGCCCCCGATATTCACAGTACCAGCCTGCTCAGCCTTCTCAGCCTGGAGATCAGGGTGACGACATAGTTTGGGATTTTAATGTAGAAGATTAGAGTCTTTGTTTGCTTGATTTGTTTAGATTTGTTTAGATTTGTTGTTTTGCAAACTTTATTATTTCTGTGTGTAATATTTTAGTACTTTCTGTAGACTATGGACTTAGTATGTTTTGTTTGTTTGATTGAGCTATGATGTTATATTTCTTATGTATGTTAAATTAGTTGCAAATTTTTATATATATAGGATGTTAGTTTTTCTTTAATGTATTATTGTAAATGTATGTGTAGTAACAAATTAAGTTTTCTATGTTATGTTTGATACTTATTTTAAAAATTTCCATCCCTGCACTTTCTTTTTAAATATTATATATGGAAGAATACTAACAGTACAGGTTCTGTAAGTAATGAAAAAGCCTGCAAAAATTTCAAAGAAAAGAAATACCTAAAGCTCAAAGGTATGATGAATTTTATATACTTTCCCTTTTTTCACTATATAGTATAGATAGAAAAATTTAAGTTTGGGGGAAGGTAAAAATACAAATTTAATTATTAAATTGTTCTCAAATTCTATTTTCAAAAATTATTAAATGATTTTCTATAGTAATTTTCAATTCAATAAATATGAGTTGTTTTATTTAATTATTATATAAAGTTACATAAAATACTTCTAGTAATTCAATTAAATTAATAGAAGAATATATTTGGTTAAAAGGAATAAGAATATAGTAGACTATTTAAAGTAAGGGAAACTATATTCTAAAAATTGGAAATTCTTAAGTATATAGATGAAAAAGAAAGAATAGAAACTTAATGAAGTAAAAATTATGAAATATATATAAGCAAAGAAGTATTTTAAGTTTCAAATTTAGGAAGAGAAATTAAAGTTCAAAATTATTAACAGGCTTTCCAGATACAGTAATCCTCACTTGAAAAAGAAAAGAAAAAGAAAAAAAAAAGAGAAAAGAAAAGAAAAGAAAAGAAAATATAAGTGAGGAGAAGCTTGAGGAGATGCCTTATCAAAAATTGGCTTCAATGGATTCAACCTAAAGGGTAAAACTTAACTATATTTCTAAACTTATATTTATGGATTAGTATTTTACTAAATAGAGTTTTCTTGAATTTCCTATCATCTAAATATCTTAAGTAATTTATTAATTTTTAATATTGTCTTTCCTGAAACAAATAGAAAGCTAGAAATCTTAGACATAATAACTAAATAATCTTATCTCTATAAAATTAATTGAAATTACTTAGAAATATTTCTTTTTAACTTTATTATAATGTTATTTAAAATTAATTCATATATTCTTTGAGTTGAAAAATTCTATTATAGAAATCATTATTTTTATTTAGTATTAAAATTACTTGAGGACAAGTAATAATTAAGTTTGGGGATTTTGATCACGTAAAAATATGTTAAGAAATTCATACCTATTTTTGATGAAATTGCACTTTAAAGAAAGGTATTTTCTTTATTTTATTGCAGGAATGAAGATTTATTGGTGATAGAAGCAAAATGCATGAAATGGAGCAAATTTGGATCAAAAAGGAAGAAATTCATGCAAATATAACTACTTCACCGACGGCGAGATCGAGGCCGCCGACGGCGAGATCGTGAGGAGAAATTTCTGAAGGAATTATAACTACCTCGCCGACAGCGAGCCCGAGCCCGCCGACAGCGAGATCGCGCGGTTTGAAGACCTTCTAGAAGCCCCGCTGACGGCGAGGTCGTTTCCCGCCGACGGCGAGCTAGTTCAAAATGCATATACATTGAACCTGGACACTTTTTAAAGAGGTGTTTAAGCACCCCTTGGACCTTTGCTTACCTCTATAAATAGAGGCCGAATTCTAGAGTCTTAAGTGTTTCTTTTGAGTCTTCTGTGAGTCTATTTCTAGTGTCTTAAGTGTAGTTTGAGTGAGTATAGTGAGTTTATTAGTTTAATTAAGTACTATTTAGTTGTTGTACTAGAAGGAAAAGTCAAAGGAACTTCAAGGAGTCTGCTTGGGAAGGAAACTAAGATAAGTATCTTTGTTTATTATTTTTAACTTTAAATGAAATCCATGCTTTGTTTTATTCTCATGCATTCTGAGTAGTTTTCTTAGTATTTCTCCTTGTTTATGAAAATTATGTGGTTTGATGAAATTAAATAAAGGCACTTAATATAATATAAATAAATTGTGATAATTTTTACTTAAAACTTAATTTACTTTCAATCTGGCCAATTGAGTAGTTAAAATATGTTGAATTATCAACTATAGTAAAAATTACATCCAATATTTAGGGAAATCAAAAGCCTTAGAAGGAGGGTGCAAATAAATAGGGAAATATTAATTATCGGGCGTAGAATTGGATATTTTAGTGTGACAGACTAAAATACTCAATTCGATCCTACTGTTTGAGAGCTGAAGTGTAGATGTTAGCCCTCAGGTGAGGGAACGTGGGAGCTCTGAAGTGGCAGCCAGTATCCTCCCAACCTAGCCACAGATTCAGTAATCAAACATAGTATTAGTCAATGTTCTTTGAACCTGGACCAAAGGGTAAAGAATAGGAATGCTCCTATTTGTCACAATACAATTCTAATTAAATTCATCATTTCACTTAATTTTCTAAAAACAAGGAGAAGGATACTTTTTCTGAATTAATTATATCAACTTATTTCAAGCATTAGTTTACTTTAGTTTATTATAGTTACTTAGAATTTCTGTTCACTTTATTAAGTAATTCCTTTAAATTTAGCTGATAATAATTATGTTAAAAAAACTTCCTTGTGGGATTGATAACCAGGACTCCACTAGAGCCCTGTATTACTTGATACGATACGTATACTTGCGTAGAATCCACATTATACATTAAATCATATTCCTATATTTAAAGCGGGATCAAGTTTTTGGTTCTGTGGCTATAAACATAAATTACATAAATACAAAAAGTGGGTCAGTCCCCTACAATAATAGTTATTTCTTTATCTTCTTCCATATCAAGTACAATGAAATCCACAGGGAAAATAAATTTATCCACTTTAACAAGAACATCCTCTATAACTCCTTTAGGGTAAGTGATAGATCTATCAGCTAACTGAAGGGTTATAGTGGTGGGAGAAATCTCTCCTAAATTCAACCTTCGAAAAATAGAAAATGACATAAGATTAATACTTGCTCCTAAATCACATAAAGCTTTTCCATAAAATTTTTCTCCAATAGCATAAGGTATAGTGAAACTTCCAGGATCTTTAAGTTTCTGAGGTAATTTCTTTTGAATTATTGCACTACATTCTTCACTTAATGCAACAGTTTCAAAAGCTTCAAATTTTCATTTCTTACTTAAAATATCCTTCATAAAATGTGCATAAGTTGGCATCTGTTCCAAGGCTTTGGCAAAAGGTATGTTAATGGTAAGTTTCTTAAAAATTTCAAAGAACTTAGAAAATTGTTGATCAAGCTTCTGCTGTTTTAGTCTTTGAGGAAAAGGTGGTGGTGGTTTTTCAACTTCCACATTAATAGGAATAACAGTCTGATCTCTACTAGGAGAAGGAGTTTCTTTAGGTTTTTCAATCTCTTCAACCTCAATCTCATTTTCAATTTCATCCTGAATTCTTTCTTTTAATTCCTTTCCACTTCTAAGTTGTACAGCTTTAGCATGTTCATGTTCTTTTCCAGTTTCTTTTGGGTTGATTTCATCATTACTAGGAAGTGTTCCTGGAGGTCTGTAATTAATTAAATTAGCGATTTGTTCCATTTGATTCTCAATATTACGAATAGTAGTGCTTTGATTTTGTAATTGATTACTTAGTTGTAAAATTAATTCTTCTATAGATAACTTTTTCGGTTAATTCTTAAATCTAGAAGGTTTATAGTTTGAATTTACTTGATTGTTCCAATTTCCAGTTGGATGAGATTGATTATTATCCCATTGTTGTTGTGAATTATTCCAGTTAAATTAGGGTGATTTTTCATTCAGGGTTATAATAATTTGAATAAGGGTTATTTTTACTAGCAATAGCTTGTAAAGTTTTAATAGTTTGAGAATCTTCATTATTAGCAGAGTTGTTATGTGATACATTGATAGCAAAATTATCTAATTTCTTAGATATTGCAGCCACTTGTGAAGCTAAGATAGAAAAGGCTTCGTTATCATGAATACTTGCCATTCTTTTAGGATTAACCCTTTCAGAAGGCCATTGAAAATTATTGTTAGCCATTTCTTCAATTAAACTATAAGCTTCTTCAAACGATTTTGCCATTAAAGAACCTCTAGCAGCAGCATCAATAATTGATTTCAGTGATCCAATAAGTCCATTATAAAATTTTTGAATAATTAACCAATCAGGTAAAGCATGATGAGGACACTTTCTTAATAGTTCTTTAAATCTTTCCCAAGTTTCATAAACTGTCTCCCCGTCAAGTTGACTAAACGAAGTAATATCATTTCTTAATTTAGTAGTTTTAGAAGGAGGAAAATATTTAGCAAGGAATTTTGTGCCATTTCAGCCCATGTTTTAATAGAACCTGTTGCTAATGAGTTCAGCCACATCTTTGCTTTATCTTTTAAAGAGAAAGGAAAAAGTCCAAGTATAACAGCATCATCAGAAACATTGTTATATTTAAAGGTAGCACAAAGTTCTAAAAAACTAGCAAGGTGTAAATTTGGATCCTCATTTGGTGTTCCCAAAATTTATTATTTTGAACCATTTGAGTAATAGACGGTTTAAGCTCAAAAGAATTAGAATCTACAGCAGGTATTTAAATACTAATATGAAGTTCATCAGCTGTAAGGTTAGCATAATCCCTTAATGGTTTGTAAACATTTTGTTCATTAATTTCAATTGGATTCTATAAATTGTTATGTAAATTAGCCATCTCTTGATATTTTTTAATTTGTTTTCCTTTTTTAGTTATTCTTACAGTTCTTTCTAATTCAAAGTCTAAAGGTAATAATCCTTCAGATCCAGAACTACGCATAAAAAGTAAACAGTAAAATAAAATAGCAAGAAATAAAATCTCTTCTTCTTTTTTTATTTTTGTTTTTGTTTTTATAAATATTTTTGTATTTTATATTTTTGTATTTTGACAATAAAAGAAATAAAATAAAATAAAATAATTATCTAAAATCTAAAAATTTGCCTCCCCGGCAACGCCGCCAAAAACTTGACCCGACCGCAAATAGCGCAGTAATTTATGCTTCCAAAAATATGTTATAGTCATTAATTTGACCCAAATAATAATAACGGCTAGTGTATACAAATATAATTTTATGGAAAATATTTTACACACTTAGAGGTACTACGCAAGTATACGTATCGTTTCAAGTAATATAGGGCTTTAAATAAAGACCCCAGTATCTATCCCACGAGGAGGTTTATAGATTTTTAAATATTTTAATTTTATTTTTATGTATTTCTTTTAAAGTTATAAATTTAATATGTAATTTACTAAATGCAGAAATAAAGCAGTACTAAAATATTGAGTGATGTAAATAATAATAAGCAAACAACTTTCTTCCTTTCAATTAATCCAAGACTTTTTAGATAATGTAATATTCATGGAGAATATAAATTTATGGTATTGTGTCAAATAGAAGCATTCATATTCTTTACCTTTACTATATAGTATAAAAAACATTGGCTAATTTATAGATCAGGTCTAGATTTATTGTTAATAGAATGGGTTAATCTAGGCTCACACTACTAGATGTCTAAGGGTGGCTACGGTCGGCCCTACTAGTGACCCGTTCCCTTTCTATAAACCAAATTAAAAGAATTTAGTCTGTCACTTTAAGAACTTATTAATTCTATGCCTATTGAATAATATTTTCCTATTTATTTGCACTTCACCTTGAATAACCCGCACAAGGCCTTCGACTACCTAAGGATTCATGTGATATCTAATAGTTAAGAATTCATCTCCTTCTAGGTCTCAAAATTCTTCAACTGATTTTAACAACTTAAATGGCCAATTTAAATAGTAAATTAAGATCCGATATTAATATCATCACAATATTTAAACATATTTAGTTTTTAATTCTCCAACAAATTTTATATTATCTTATTTATCTTTTCATAATTGAAAGGAGAAAGTAAAGTAACTACTCAGAACACATTGAATTTAAATAACAAAACATATAAATAAAACTTTGAATCAAATTACAAATACTTATCTCAAGTGTTTCTCCAACATAACCTCTGATTCCTTTTGTCTCCAAAGTGAAATAGACTTCAAAAGCACCAGCTCTTCTAAACTCTCAATACAAACTCTAAATAAAATAAACTTACTAATTTATGAAGGAAAGTAAACTAAAAGTGTGGCCCTAAATTCAAAATTATCTCTCTAATTGGGGCTCTCTCTCTAATTGGGGGCCTCTCTCTCTGATTGGGGGCCTCTCTGATCGCACGGCCAGCAATTACGCAGTAAATTAACTTCCAAAAGATGGCCAAAAACTTGACCCGATTTATAAATAGCGACTAGTGTGTAAAATCTTAAATGATATAAAAATTAGAAAATATTTTACACACTAAGGGTACTACGCAAGTATACGTATCGTTTCAAGTAATATAGAGTTTTCTTTAAAAACCCTAGTATCGATCCCACGAGGAAGTGAAGTAAGAGGTCTTTAGTCAAATTCTAGTCTACTACTAATAATCCTTAGTTTTGAATGTCGATTAAAATTGTGTTTTATCTAGCAACTACTCCTAAATACAAGAGTTAAATGTAATAGTAACTATAACTAAATGCAAATAATAATTCTAAAGATAACACTTTTTGGATGAGTTGGTTTGGAGAATTTTGAGATATTAAAAACTACTATTCTTATGTAATGAAATAGATAATGTATAGGAATGAGATGAATTTAATATTGTATGTGTCAAATAGGAGCAATCCTATTCTTTACCCTTTGGTCCGGGCATAAAGAACATTGGCTAATCCTATGCTTAGTTGCTGAATCGGCGCCAAGGCCGGGAGGATACCGGCTCTCACTTCGGAGCTCTCACGTTCCCCTCGCCTGAGGGCTAACAATCTACACTTCAGCACCCAAACGATAGGACCGAATTGAGGATTTTACCCTGTCACTCTAAAATCTCCAATTTTGCGCCCGATTAATATTATTTCCCTATTTATTTGCATTCAATCCCCATGAACTTCACCATCCATGGAATTTGAATGTGGTTCGTACTTATTTGTAGAAATCATAACCCTCTCGGATCATATGTTTTCACAACAAATTTTAACATTACAACAGGCCTTAAATGCAAGTAAAAATCATCACATTTATAATTAAATTTACTTCTACCATGCATCACAAAATCCTAAACATGATTTCTACTCATTACAAAAGAAAAGTAAAAGAAAAATAATGGCATAATCTCTAAAGAAGAAGAAAAAGTAAGAGAGATATGTCACAAAGCGCGAAGAAAACACAATGGAAACTTCATGTAACCAAAGTAAATCCACTAGGTAATTGTTTACAAAATCATAAGATAATGAAGAACAATACTTAGCTTTTTCACTTTAAAAGAAAGACAAAGATCTCTCCAACAAAGTCTCCTGTCAATCCACGCAATGCTAGCAAAATCCCTTACAAATTCTCTCAAAATCTCCTCTTCAATCTCTCCAAAAGGGTAGAAATCTACATTTCTACTCATATTCTAAAATCCCTAAACATTCTCCAAGTTTTTTTTCCACTTTTCTCCTCTTAATTCTTCAACTTTTTCTTTCCTTAATTCGCTATTTTTAAAGAGTATGGACGAAGTTTGAAGATTTTCCATAAGCACCCTTTCGAAAAAGCATCCAAATACGTCGAATTTAGACAAAAAACCGCCAAAAGTCGGTCCAGAACCTTCCGGGCGCCGTCAGCGGGTTCGAGCTCGTTGTCGGTGAGCTTTTCGGACATTTTTCTGTGCTCTCGGTAAAATCTCACCGTCGGCGAGATCTAGGCCGCCATCGGCGAGCAAGCTCTGCGCAGCTCCACCGTTTCGCTCCGTTTAGCTCCGTTTTAGCTCTGATTTGCCCCGTTTCAGTTGCGTTGCGTTCGTAACAGATAGCCCTACAAAATAAGCATAAAAACAACATTTCTTTAAAGTGTAATCTCATTCAAAAATATGCAAGAAGTTTAAAAGATATTAAGCATCAAAAGAATCATCGAAAGGTGTCAGGGCAGAATTTCATTTCTTGCTCATTTTTGCTCCAAATTGCAATGCTTTCGCTTCCTTTTGCTCCAATCACCATTTCTTGTACCTAAAACTAAAAAAACATACAAAATACCTTCTTTTAAAGTGTAATATCATCAAAAATGAGTAAAATGATATATCAAAAAGCGTATATATTTTAGGCATGTCAAAATCCCCCAAACTTAACTGTTACTTATCCTCAAGTAACACTTTTACTACATAAAAATACAACTCAAGGCAATGTAATTTTCACCTGTAAGACACTAAAATTTTTCATTCAAAAGAATATATTGGTTAGACTTTTAAAAAGAAATTCAGTAACTCAGGTTAACACTACAAGTATAAGAATATTCAGCAATCAAGTATAAGGGTTCTAGTCTTCTATTTATTTTAAGATAAACTATAATTTGTAACATTAAGAATGCCTTGAAAGATTATGTGAAAAAGGAGTTCATGCAAACTTCATCAGCATGTAGGCCAATACTTTAAATATAAATTCAGAAATGAAATTAAGTTCTCCCTTTAGGGTGACTCAAGTGAAGCCATTTTTTTATTAGGCATCTCCTCAAGCTTCTCCTCATAAATATATTTTTTTCTTTCTCTTTTTTTTTCTTTTCTTTTGGGATCATTTTCAATCCATTTTTTTTTCTTTCTCTTTTTTTTCTTTCTTTTTTTAATGAGGATTACTATATCTGGAGAGCCTGTAATGATTTTGAACTTCACTCTCCTCTTTCTAAAGTTCAAACTTGAAACACATCCTTACTTTATAATTAGGTATGAGCTTTATTATTCATCATAAAGTCACAATCTCTTCTTAACACAATACTTTAAGTCTCTTAACATTTCAAAATTACAGTTTTCTTTACTTTAAATAGTTAACTATAATCAAATTCTTTCATACCAAATATCTTATCATTATAAAATTAACTTTTATTACTAAAAACTTTCATCCAATCCTTCCATAATATTCATCTAAAATAAAAATTTTTAGATATCTCAAATGAAGTTCAACTGCCAGAAGTTATGCTAATAATTTTTGAAAATATAATAATTAAGAACAAATAAGAGTTAATATTTTTCTTCCCCCGAAACTTAAATTTCAAAAATATTTTGCAATTAATTCCATAAAATATAGCAGGAAGAAAAAGTAAATGTTGAATCTACTTACTACTACAACATCCTATCAAATTCATATATATGCATAATCAGGATGGAAAGACTGTAGGAGAAAGTAAAGCTAATCTAAAACATGCTTGTAATAAAATTACACTAAAAGGAAGTATTTTCACATTAAAATTTTATTTTTCTTCCTACCCCAAACTTAATTTTAACATATATAGCATTCAGTACAGAAAATATAAGCAGGAAGAAAAATAATTTAGAAATTCTATCTACCACAAATGTCTATCAAAACCATTTGCAAGTATTCATTAGCATAGAAAAATATGCAGCAGAAAGTAAATCTAAACAAATCATGCCAGAATGAAATTAACTAAACCAAAGTCTAATTAGCATTGTAGGTATCAGTAAGGGATTATAAAAATGTTCTTCAAGACCTAAATAAAGTTGTAACACAAACATAAACACATATATGATAAATGAGGTTAATTCATCATTTAACTCAACCAATCTCACTACGTTACCTTTAATTTCTAACGGAATCACTACACTAATAAATTAGGTACATTTTAAATGGTTTTATAGATTATAATCTGATAGATAAGATTACCCCTCATATATTAGCTCCTAGGCACCAATCTCAGGCATCATCTAATCCTTATAATTAAGCACCTCCAACAGTTATAAAGATAGTGTAAGATCATCCACATAGTATTCAATAAATAGGTTCATGACTCCTACCTAATGAAAGTAAAGTTAGAGAAAAGAAGTATCAAAATTGAGATAGATATGTTACAATTTAAATTCATGGTATCTCATGTAAAACTCAAGTCCGCGTGAGACCCGAGTTGTAGTGAACTCATCAATCCAACTACTACAAGAGAACATAAAAGTCTAACCACAGTAAGAAGTTAAGGAATCACCTCCCTCATGACACACACAAAGATCAAATCAAACTACTAATAATCCAAACATCTACCAATCATCAATCAAACTGATCAATCCATAATGACACATAAACATCAATTCAATGCACTCTAATGCAAACACCATACAACACTAACAATCATGACTCTCAAGCACACTAAATCAAAGCACATTGATAACTATGGGTTGCCTCCCATAAAGTGATTGGTTTAACGTCGTTAGCCCGATAAATGATTCCACCTGGATCAAAATTCCAATTAAGTAATCCTCGATCAATCGCCCAATCCTTTTCAGATCCAGGAATTCCTACAAAATCCTCAAATTGTAATTTTTCTTTCAGCTCTTCATTTTCAGTTGGATTTATATCATTATTCCTCATATTTCTTTCTAGATCCAATATTCTTCTATTTATTTTCTCAATCTGCATATTAATATCATCCTTGAAATTTATAAGAAATGGATCTTTATAAGATACTTCAATATCTTCCAAATTTTGGATTAGATTCTCTCTAGATAATTTAGATTCTGGATCAAATTCTTCTATGTCACTCTTCTGTTTCAAGTTATATTCCAATTCTTCCCCTTTATAATTATTAAATGATGGAGGAACTATCTTAGTTGAGGAAATATGTTTTTCTAATTCCTTAGGAATTTCTTCCAATGGTCTTCCAATATCCTTATCCTCTTTTCTCAACTCAAAATTCATTTGAAATTTATCCTCAAATTCTCTTCTAAGTCCTAGTTCAATAATTTTATCTTGTTTATCATTTAATTCAGGTTTTTCTTGTGATTGAGTCGTATCTAAAGATATAAAGACTGGTTGTGTAGATAAATTCCCTAAATATATAGGCTTTAAAATTGTATGGGGTACATCCATCTTAAGTTCATGAGATTTTTCAACAAATGGAATTAAAAGTTTACTATTTTAGGTAGCGTCCATCATTTCACACCTCTCCTGAACATATATACAGTCTTCTTTAAGTAATGTTTTCGAATCATCATGAAAATCTATTTCAATCTCATCTTTTAACTTACTCTCAAAACTTTCTTGGAAATGGCCTTTACTTAGATAATCAATTTCATCCATCCAAAAACAATCATCATCTTTTCTCTCAGCTGGATATTTCATAGTCTTTAATACATCAAAAGTGACTTCATGGTCATTAATATTTATCGCCAACTCTCCTTTTTGCACATATATCATAGCTTGTCCAGTAATAAGGAAAGGTCTCCCTAAAATAATTGGAATTTTTTTATCTTCCTCTATATCTAATACAATAAAGTCTAAAGGAAAGATAAATTTATCCACTTTAACAAGCACGTCTTTTATAACTCCTTTTGGATAAATGATAGATCGATCAGCTAATAGAAGGGTTACAGTAGTGGGAGAAATATCGATTAAACCTAACTTTCTAATATAGATAGAGGCATCACATTAATGCTCACTCCTAAATCACATAAAGCTTTTCCACATAATTTTTCTTCAATTGCACAAGGAATTGTAAAGCTACAAGGATCTTTAAGTTTCCGAGGAAAATTTTTCTGAAGTATGGCACTGCACTCCTCACTTAGTGCAACTGTCTCATAATCCCCAAATTTCCTTTTCTTGTTTAATATATCTTTTATAAACTTTGCATAACTTGGCATATGTTCCAAAGCTTCAGTGAAAGGAATATTTATCATTAACTACTTAAGTATTTTCATGAACTTTGAAAATTTTTTATCCAACTCATGATGTCTAAGTCTTTGAGGAAATGGAGATGGTGGTCTTTTCAAACTAATTTTAGTTGGAGATATTAAGTTTTCTAGATCCTTAGAAACATGTTCTTCATGTCTTTTAGTTTCCTTTGTTTCTCTCACAACATCTCTCTCTTTTCTAACCACATCCTCTATATCTCTTCCAATTTTTAATTGGACAGCTTCTATTTGTTCATTAGTGTTCTCTTTAGGGTTGATCTCATTGTTGCTAGGAAGTGTTCCTTATTGTCTATTTCTAAGTGAATTAGCAATTTGTCCCAGTTGATTATCTATGTTTCTAATCGCAGCATTTTGACTTTGCAACTGGTTTCCCATTTGCAATACCACTTCTTCCATAGACATTTTCTTATCCTCAAATTGTTGATCATTGTTAGAGTGCGGTAGATATGAAGGTCTATAGTTTATGTTCCCCTGATTATTCCAACTTCCATTAGGATTTGCATGATTATTTTTCCATTGCTAGTTTCCACCGTTAGTAGTATGATTCCAGTTAAAATTAGGATGGTTCTCCCAACGTGGGTTGTAAAAGTTAGAATATGGGTTGTTTATGGTATTTAAAGCACCATATGATAAGTTGGAATCAATCATATGCCCTAATGTACTTTCCTCACTTACAGGAGTAAATTGAGGTTGGTTCATTCCAAATTGGTCCAACTTCCTTGAAATTTCAGCAACCTGAGATGCAAGAACTACAATCACATCTGTATCATGAACACTAGCTACATTTTTATGATTTA
This sequence comes from Papilionanthe hookeriana x Papilionanthe teres, assembly GCA_022702705.1. NCBI lineage: Eukaryota > Viridiplantae > Streptophyta > Magnoliopsida > Asparagales > Orchidaceae > Papilionanthe > Papilionanthe hookeriana x Papilionanthe teres. Next base: position 108,781,660 of record CM040425.1, on the reverse strand, counting down.
TCCTTGCAAAGGGCCATTGAAATTCATTTGTAGCCATTTCTTCAATTAATGCATACGCTTCATCAAATGATTTTAACATTAATGATCCACCAACGACAGCATCAATTATAGACCTAAGGGATCCTACTAACCCATTATAAAACGTTTGAATGATTAACCAATCGGGCATCGCATGGTGTGGACACTTTCTTAGGAGTTCTTTAAATCTTTCCCAGACTTCGTATATTGATTCTCCTTCATACTGACAAAATGAGATAATATCGTTTCTAAGTTGAGTAGTCCTTGAAGGTGGAAAATACTTAGCTAGGAATTTTTGAGTTAACTCCTCCCAATTTTTAATAGAACCAAGTGATAATGAGTATAACCACATTTTAGCTTTATCCCTTAATGAGAAAGGAAAAAGCCTTAGTCTAACAGCATCGTCTGACATACCATTATAACAAAATATAGCACAAAGTTCTAAAAAATTTGATAAGTGTAAATAGGGTTCCTTTGAAGGAGTTCCCCCAAACTGATTGTTCTGCACCAGTTGGATAATCTGAGGATTTATTTCAAATGAGTCAGCTTCTAAGACAGGGTTTTGTATGCTTGAGTGAATTACATTTGTCGTAAGATTTAGGTAATCCCTCAATGAAGTATGATGATTTTCCAAGTTATTATCTTGAAAGTTATCCATTTCCATTTCTATTTTTTCGAATCCTTTCTATATGTTTAATTTTTTATTTTTTTCAAACGCGGGATCATATGATACAAGTCCTGTAGATCCTTTGTTTCACATACGTAACACAAAAAATAATATATTAACAATTAAACAAATAATAGATAAAATATATTCAACACAACAAAACATTTTCACGAACACCTTATTTTTCACACAAACAGTTTTTTCATAATAATTTTTCATACAACAAAACACTTTTCACACAAAAAAGTTTTTACGACACTACAGTTTTCCAAGTCTAAGTCTAATTATTTCTACTAAAATTTCTCCTAAAGTTCTTACCGAAGCTTCCCCGGCAACGGCGCCAAAAACTTGATCGTACGTCCCGCAATTACGCAGTAAATTAACTTCCAAAAGATGGCCAAAAACTTGACTCAATTTATAAATAGCGGCTAGTGTGTAAAATCTTAAATGATATAAAAATTAGAAAATATTTTACACACTAGGGGTACTACGCAAGTATACGTATCGTTTCAAGTAATATAGAGTTTTCTTTAAAAACCCCAGTATCGATCCCACGAGGAAGTGAAGTAAGAGGTCTTTAGTCAAATTTTAGTCTACTACTAATAATCCTTAGTTTGAAATGTCGATTAAAATTGTGTTTTATCTAGCAACTACTCCTAAATACAAGAGTTAAATGTAATAGTAACTATAACTAAATGTAAATAATAATTCTAAAGATAACCCTTTTTGGATGAGTTGGTTTGGAGAATTTTGAGATATTAAAAACTACTATTCTTATGTAATGAAATAGATAATCTATAGGGATGAGATGCATTTAATATTGTATGTGTCAAATAGGAGCAATCCTATTCTTTACCCTTTGGTCCAGGCATAAAGAACATTGACTAATCCTATGCTTGGTTACTGAATCTGCGGCTAGGCTGGGAGGATACCGGCTCTCACTTCGGAGCTCCAACGTTCCCCTCGCCTGAGGGCTAACTATCTACACTTCAGTACCCAAATGATAGAACCGAATTGAGGATTTTATCCTGTCACTCTAAAATCTCCAATTCTGCGCCCGATTAATATTATTTCCCTATTTATTTGCATTCAATCCCCGTGAACTTCACCATCCATGGAATTTGAATGTGGTTCGTACTTGTAGAAATCATAATCCTCTCGGATCATATGTTTTCACAACAAATTTTAATATTACAACAGGCCTTAATTGCAATGTAAATTAGATGCAAGTAAAAATCATCACATTTATAATTAAATTTACTTCTACCATGCATCACAAAATCCTAAACATGATTTCTACTCATTACAAAAGAAAGTAAAAGAAAAATAATGGCATAATCTTCTCATGCCGCTATTTCCAAAGAAGAAGAAAAAGTAAGAGAGATACATCACAAAGCGCGAAGAAAATACAGCGAAACTTCATGTAATCAAAGTAAATCCACTAGGTAATTGTTTACAAAATCATAAGATAATGAAGAACAATACTTAGTTTTTTCCCTTTGAAAGAAAGACGAAGATCTCTCCAAAAAAGTCTCCCGTCGATCCATGCAATGCTAGCGAAATCCCTTACTCTCCAATCTCTCCAAAAGGGTAGAAATCTACATTTCTACTCCTATTCTAAAATCCCTAAACATTCTCCAAGTTTTTTTTCTACTTTTCTCCTCTTAATTCCTCCACTTTTTCTCTCCTTAATTCGCTATTTTTAAAGAGTATGGATGAAATTTGAAGAGTTTCCATAAGCACCCCTTCGAAAAAGCGTCCAAATACGTCGAATTTAGACAAAAAACACCAAAAGTCGGTCCAGAACCTTCCAGGCGCCATCGGCTGGTTCGAGCTCGCTGTCGGCGAGCTTTTCGCCATTTTTTGGTGCTATCGGTAAAATCTTGCCGTCGGCGAGATCAAGGCTGCCGTCGGCGAGGGTGCTCTAAGCAGCTCCACCGTTTCGCTCCGTTTGGCTCCGTTTTAGCTCTGATTTGCCCTGTTTCAGTTGTGTTGCGTGTGTAACAGATAGCCCTACAAAATAAGCATAAAAACAACATTTCTTTAAAGTGTAATCTCATTCAAAAATATGCAAGAAATATAAAAGATATTAAGCATCAAAAGACTTATCGAAAGGTGTCAAGGCAGAATTTCATTTCTTGCTCAATTTTGCTCCAAGTTGCACCGTTTTTGCTTCCTTTTTCTCCAATCACCATTTTTTTGTACCTAAAACTAAAAAACATACAAAATTCCTTCCTTTAAAGTGTAATATCATCAAAAATGAGTAAAATGATATAGCAAAAAGCGTATATATTTTAGGTGTGTCACTCTCTCTCTGATTGGGGGCCTCTCTCTCTGTAAAAATGGCCTCCTATTTATAGTTTCAAGGGTTGCCTAAAGCATCTCTTCAAAATGTGTTCAAGTTCAATGAATCTTCTAGAAGCGTAGTGCGGCACCTAGGCGGCGGCATGCGGCGCCTAGGCGTTAGACTCTGCTTCCAGTTCTTCGCACCTCTTCACTTTGGATCGCACCTCTTCGTGATCCAAACCATTTCCAAGCGTCTAGATACAATGTATCACATGTCCTATAATCCAGGAATAACTGCTCTAACCGTCAAAATAACTGCCCAAAGTAGTTACAAAATCGTAATTGTTTTGGTATCGAGCTGGCGCTTAGGCACCGGAATCTGGCGCCTAGACGCCAGACCCATTATTTTGGCAATTTTACATTTTGGCTCCATTTTTGCTCCATTTTGCTCCTTTTTCATCCTTTTTTCCTTCTTGAACATTTTTGCATCACCTATATCCAAAAACACAAAAATACATTTCATTAAAGCATAATATCCTTAAAAATTTAATAAAAATCAAGGCATAAAATAGGTATTTTTTCATGGATCAGTCGACCCTGCGAAAATTAGAGTGATTGAGAGGTTGCCACCACCCACTACTGTGAGAGAGGTGAGAAGTTTCTTAGGACACGCTGGATTTTACTGGAGATATATTAAAGATTTTTCTAAAATTACTAAACCTTTATACCAACTTTTAGAAAATGATAGAAAGTTTGATTTTAATGACGAATGTTTAAATGCTTTTGAATTATTAAAAGTGAAATTAATCACTGCACCTATAATTGTTTCACTAGATTGGGAGAAACTATTTGAACTCATGTGTGATGCTAGTGATTATGCGATTAGAGTAGCATTGGGGCAAAGGCATGATAAAGTTTTAAAAGTTATTTACTATGCTAGTAAAACTCTTAATGAAGCTCAAGTTAATCATACCACTATAGAAAGAGAGTTATTAGCTATAGTATTTGCTTTTGAAAAGTTTAGACCTTAATTAATTGGAGCTAAAAGTATTGTGCATATAGACCATTCAGCTATTAAATATTTAATGCAAAAGAAGGATGCAAAACCTAGATTGATTAGATGGATTCTTCTTCTGCAAGAATTTGATTTTATGATAGTTGATAGGAAGGGATCTGATAACCAAATAGCTGATCATTTGTTGACAATAGAGTATGATAAATTATCTAAATTTGAGAAAGAAATTACAGAAACTTTCTCTGATGAACAACTTTATACTATTATGGGAAGAAATTTGTCTTGGTATGCTGATATTGCGAATTATATTATGAGTGATATTGTACCACCTGATTTAACAAGGAAACAACAAAAGAAGTTCAAATATGATGCAAAATCTTATTATTGGAATGAGCCATATCTATATAAACAATGTAAGGATCTTATTATTAGGAGATGTGTGCCACAAGAAGAAACGAATTTAATTATTCAACGATGTCATGATTCTGATTTTGGAGGTCATTTTGGTGTTGATAAAACTGCTTTTAACATTTTACAATCTGGATTTTATTGGCCTACTTTTTTAAGGATGTTTACAAATATATTAAATCACGTGATCGATGTCAGAGAGTAGGTAATATCTCTAGAAGAAATGAAATGCCTTTAAATTATAATTTGGAAGTTGAAATTTTTTATGTGTGGGGATTAGATTTTATGAGACCATTTACTCCTTTATTTGGAAATTTATATATATTGGTTGCAGTTGATTATGTCTCGAAATGGATTAAAGCTATTGCTTTACCTAAATGTGATGTTTGGAGTGTTTCAAAATTTTTAAAGAAAAAAATATTTACGAGATATGGAATGCCGAGAGTGATTATAACCGATGGTAGATCCCATTTCAGGAATAATCAAATTAAGAGATTAACAGAGAAATATAACATTATTCATGAATCTCTACTGCTTATCATCTCCAAACTAATGGTTTAGCAGAAGTATCTAATCGTGAAATTAAAAGAATTTTGGAGAAAACTGTGGATAATCATAAATTAGATTGGTCTACTCGATTAAATACTGCATTATGGGCTTATAGGACTGCTTTTAAGACCCCTATTGGAATATGTCCTTATAGACTAGTGTTTGGTAAGACTTGTCATTTACCTCTTGAATTGGAGCATAAAGCATATTGGGTGATAAAAGAGTTGAATTTTAATTTAAAAAATGTTGGAGAGAAGAGATTTATGCAATTGAATGAATTGGAAGAAATTAGAAATGCATCTTATCATAATGACAGGATCTATAAAGAGAAAATGAAATTATGGCATGATCGGAAGATATTGAAAAAGAAATTGGAATTTGGACAAAAAATTTTGTTATACAACACAAGATTGAAGTTATTTTCTGGAAAGTGCAAGTCTAGATATTTGGGACCTTTTATAGTTGTAAAAGTTTATTCTTTTGGAGATGTTGATATTAAAGATCCTGATACTAGAAAGATTTTTAAGGTTAATGGGCATCGATTAAAGCCTTACTTTAACGCATTTCAACCTGATTTCAAAGAGGTTTTAATACTGAGTCATCTCGATTAATTGAATGGTTTGTCGGGCTGATGACATTAAATCAAGTGCTTTATGGGAGGCAACCCATATGTATCTTTGTGGTGTGTTTGCTTGTTTGTTGTAGTTGTGCTTTTTAGATAGTTATTTGTGAATCGTAATCGCTCTTAAATACATTTAAAATGGATAAATATTGGATCGAATTGAGATATTATAATATTTTGGGCCAAATGAAGTTCAGTAAAGTTTTTGACCACTGGTGCCGCCAGCGCCCAATTACAGAGAGGATTTACTGAATTTCGGGTATGAGCGCCGCCGGCGCCCAAAACTTGTTGATGGTTTTAAAGTTTCAAAATGCGAGTTTTGGCGGTTTTTAGCGGGATATTCGTTCTTATAACTCCCTAAACTTCATTTTAGACTTCCAAACTCTAGAAAAATGAAAACTGTCATTCCCAATTCGTATCCCATGGATTCCTACTCTATAGAAACCTCTCGATGTCACATTTTCAACCGAAGAAAGTTTATAAGTTTCAAGGTGCAGCAATTGTTCAACAAAGTAATGATGAAGAGGATGATTATCAAGTAAAGAGGCTTTATAAATCGAGGCATGGATAATTCTACTATAAAGATTAAAGAGACAATTAAAGAAAGACGTTAGGAAGTGTTGTGTTACACTACTTCTGCCATAGTCATTTCGGTGGTGAAAGAATTCTACGCAAATTTGCACGGGATCAACCAAGGATTCGTCTTTGTGCGAGGTAGGTTTTTACAATTCACTCGTGCGAGAATTAATGATCTTTTCATGATTGATAATGTACCTATTTGCCACTATGCTAATTTCAATGCCACAAGAGATAATATGAATGGTGTGTATCGTTATTTGACGGATGAGAATGAAGAATGAGAAGTTAGAGAAAATGGATATGTTAGTTTCCCTTCTGCATCTTTAAATCTAATGTCAAAGCAATGACATTACTTTATTTCGGCAAAGTTATTTCCAACTTTGAACATTAGCAAGGTAACAAAGGAAAGTGTCATTTTGAATTTCTATATTCAAACTGGGAGGCTGATTGACATTAGAAATATAATTGTGAAATCAGTTTTGGGATTAATTGTTCATGGATCTAAATATGGGCTTGGATACCCCCTCCACCATATTTATGTTATGTAGTCAATCACAAGTTTCATATGAGAGTTGGGAAAAGGTTCTTCTTCCCTGGAGGCCTATTGATCCAACTAATCTTTATGACTACCAAACAGTAGGAGATGAAGATGATATGAATCTGTTTGCTGATCAACCAACTCAGACTTCACAACCTATTCAGCCCTATTTTCCTGAAAGTTTTAGAACAATATGTAGAAGATCAAAAAGTTGGAGAAGGAGTTACAGAATGTTATGAATGCAATCAATAATATTTCTAATATCTTTGATCACATTGATTGGAGGATGAAGAAACAGTTTGATCATACTGGTCGGATTAAGATGAGTTTGGTAAATCTGATGAAGAAGAACACAGTGATTGCTGAAGGTTCATCTGATGAATTCTCATTCCGTCCCTTCTACAACTTGTTCGTGCATCAGCAATCTATTGGTAATATTAGAGAGGAAGAAAGTTCTGAGACCGATGTGGAGTGATATTTGGATTGTGCTTATGTTTGATATGTGTGTAGTTTACTTTGCTTAATTCTATTTGGTGTGTTTAGTACATTGCTTTGCTTTGTAACTTGAATTTGGATTTTCTACGCTTAATTTGATGGTGTGTGCTTAGATTTTAGTGTTTTCCTATCGTAGCTTATTTTCAACACTAAAAATCTAAAGAGTTGTTGTTTAATTTGATGAACATATTTAGTGTTTATAATGTAATGTGGATTTTATATATGGAAGTATTTTTTGTATTGTTTGTTTAAGAATTGTGTTAGTTATTGCTTATGTGATGAAATATATGCTTATTGAAGTATTAAATGTCATTGTGGAGGTCGAAACGATCAAAATTACAAAAAAAATTTTGGACCCAGAAAAAATTTTGGACTGGCACCGCCGAAACCCAAATCTAGAGAGTTTTGGTAATTTAAATAAATAGAGCGCCGTCGGCGCCCTATAGAGCGTTGTTGACGCCCTAGTACAGTAAAAGGCCGAAAACCCTCTATTTCGCAATTTTTATCCTGGGACCCACGGTTTTTTCCATTGCTTTCATCTTCCTCCTCCATTTTCGCGATTTTGAAGACTTAAGGCTTGCTAGATTTCAGATTTGAAGTGATTTCAAAGCTTTTTGAGACCGAATCTACACTTCTCTTAGTAAGAGCTTCACTTTAAGTTAAGAATTTTTGAATTTCACCATGGAAATCTCTCACATTACTTAGATTGGAATTTTTAGATTTTTGAAAAATTTTGAGATTTCCTATGATGAAATTTGCTCTTACTTGTTTAGAATATTATTTGGAGTTTGATACATTTTGGATTTGGGATTTATTGGAATTTTAGTGCAATTTTTAGAAATTCACATGGCTCCAAGGATGAGTAAACAGAAGAGAAAATTGGATTTTAATGAAGAAAAGTTGTTAATTTTAAAGCACAATTTCGCTTTAACTCTTACCTTTACAATAAGAAGTGTATGCAGGATCGGGCTTTTGATAATCCTAGAGGATCTGTAGAACAGTTAATTGCTGAATTAAATTGGGAACAAATTTGTTATTTTACTGCAAATGCTGTTATGGGAGTTGTTAGAGAGTTCTATTCAAATGTGTCCTGGACTGAAACTGAGTATGTGTTAGTTAGAGGAAAATGGTTGAATTTACTCCTCAACGAATCAATGCTTTTTATCAGACTTGGGAACCATTTGTTTGTGAATATGAAAACTTCGATACTCGCGAGGCAAATATGAGCGAAGCGATTGCTTTTCTGACAGATGGAAGAGGGGAATGGAAAATAAGTCAAAAACAGATGATTAATTTCCCTGCTTCCAAGTTAAATGTTGCATCAAAAGCTTGTCACTATTTCATCTCTGCAAGACTGTTACCTTCTTATCACCACAGTGAAGTTACAAAGGATAGAGCAATTATGAACTATTGTATTCAAAGGATGAAGAAGATTGATATTGGGACTATTATCTTTAAGAACATTTAGACTATTGCTAGAGGCGAGACCACTGGATGATTAGGACATCCTGCCCTAGTTCATGCCTTGTGTGTTCAGTCTGGAGTAGAGTTCAGCAATTCTGAAGAGATAGCTACTCCACTGAGACCAATTACAAAGACTATTATTCATACTTATGAATCTCATGTAGGAGCCCGAGCTGAGCGTAGGAGTACTGATATTCCTACTACTAGTCATGACGTTCCATCTACATCTGAACCCCCAACATTATCTGATATTATGGAGTAGCTGAGATTATAGAGTGCTAGTGTGGATAGACTCCATGGTAGGATGGATGTGTATGAGGCCAGAAGTGATGTGAATGAAGATTATATGAGAAGAAGAGTGGAGTTCGATATTGCCTATTATGATGCACAGGCCAGATTCATGAGGGGGGAGACTGATGTGATATTTCCTACCTGCCCCAGCTATACACCGTATAGACCTGGTCTTGCTAATCATGCTGACCCTGCTGATGAACCTGGTGATGAAGATTGGTAGTTTGTTTGTTTTTGTTTTTGTTTTTCTTATTGTGTGATGTGTTGTATTGTTGTGATGTAGTAGTTATTTGCTTTCATGTGATGTGTAAACCTATTAATGTACTGTTATGTTGAAATTTTTGATTGAACTATGTAGTAATGTGATAATTGTTTAGTATTGTAGTGTTTTGTTGGATGTTTAGATGTCTAAAGTTAATTTCTCTTTACCCATGCAAATGTTTAAAATATTTATATATCACTGTCACTAACTGTTTCATGCTTGCTAGTTGTAAATTTTGACTAATACCAGATAGCTGATGAAGATTTCAAAATCCCAGCGCAAAAAAAAAGGTTAGTTTCTTTTACTCTCTGCTGTTTCAAATTTATTGAAAAATTTATGTTTGGGGGAGGGTAGAAAAATATTAACTCTTATTTGTTCTTAATTATTATATTTTCAAGAATTATTAGCATAAATTTTGGTAGTTGAACCTCACTGTAAGTAACTAAAATTTTTTATTTTAATTGAATATTACGAAAAGATAGGATGAAAGTTTTTAGTAATAAAGGTTAATTTTATAGAGGTAAGATATTTGATATGAAAGGATTTGATTATAGTCAACTATTTAAAGTAAAGAAAACTGTATTTTTGAAATGTTAAGAAACTTAAAGTATTGTGTGTTAAGAAGAGATTGTGACTTTATGATGAATAATAAAGCTCATACCTAATTATAAAGTAAGGAGGTATTTCAAGTTTTGAACTTTAGAAAGAGGAGAGTGAAGTTCAAAATCATTACAGGCTATCCAGATATAGTAATCCTCATTAAAAAAAAGAAGAAAAAAAAATAAAGAAAGGAAAAGATGGATTGAAAAACAATCCTAAAAGAAAAAAAAAAGAGAAAAGAAAGAAAAATGTTTATGAGGAGAAACTTGAGGAGACGCCTAATCAAAAATTATCTTCACTTGAGTCACCCTGAAGGGAGAACTTGATTTCATTTCTGAATTTATATTTTAAGTATTGGCCTGCATTCTGATGAAGTTTGCATGAACTCCTTTTTCACATAATCTTTTAAGGCACTTTTAATGTGACAAATTATAGTTTATCTTGAAATAAATAGAAGACTAAAACTCTTAGACTTGATTACTGAATATTCTTATACATGTAGTGTTGACCTGAGTTACTAAATTTCTTTCTAAAAATCTAACCAATATATTCTTTTGAATGAAAAATTTTAGTATCTTACAGATGAATAGTGCATTTCCTAGAGTTATATTTTTATGTAGTAAAAGGATTACTTGAGGACAAGTAATAGTTAAAGTTTAGGGGATTTTGATGCACCAAAAATATATGTTGTTTTTTCTATCTAATTTTACTCATTTTTTGTGATATTGCAATTTAAAGAAAGGTATTTTTAATGATTTGTTGCAGGTATGATAATTTTAGGTGATTGGAGTGAAAAGAAGCGAAAATGAACGAATTCGGAGCAAAAAGGAGGAAAACAGGTTCTGGCGCCACCGGCGCTAGAATGGGCGCCGCCGTCGCATTTTCCAGAGAGCTTAGAATTTATTCGACGATAGAGCACCGTCGGCGCCCTATTGGGCCCCGCCGGTGCTCAATGTCGGTGGACTTCAAATGTGAAGAGTTTTGACGACATTTTGAAGAGATGCCTATGGAAACTCTTGAGATTTCATTCCTAACTTATAAGTAACTGTTTTTTTAACAAATTTTAGTGTGTGTCTTGTGTGTCTTGTGTATTGTAGAGAGTCTAGTGTGTTTTGAGTGTTAGGGTTTAGGAGAGAAGAGTGTAGAAGTGATAATTTGAGAGGGATTCTTCTCTAAGGAGTGAAGGATAAGAAGTAAAGTGAGAGATTGCTTCTTCCTTTCCATTCTAAAGAGAGAATCAAGTGTGGCAAAGAAGATAGAAAAGGATTCAAAGGAACATCAAAGGAATTGCATTGGGGAAGAGAAGGAGATAAGTATTTTCTTTTGTGGTTTGTATGACTTTTCTTTTATATATAAAATACATGTTTTATTGTGTCTTATCTATGAATTCTGAGTAGTCTCATTTGTCTTTCTTCTTGCATAGATATGTGATGATGTGTTGATGTTGATTTGAAATGTTTTTAAAGTATTAAAGAAATTGTGATGATTTTTCATTTAGAATTTAATTTACTTTTTGATTTGGCCAATTGGATTGTTAAAATATGTTGTGAAACATTAACTCTGAAAGGAATTAATCGCTTACAACAACAATGAAAAACCCATTCAATTTCTATGGATGAATTGTGTATTTCATGGGAATTGAGTGCAAATAAATAGGGAAATGTGTTTTGATGGACGTCAAATTAGAGGTTTCAGGGTGATAGTCTGATATCCCCAATTTGGTCCTAAGATTAGTAACTAAACTCGAAGGTTAGCCTTTAGGTAAAGGATGAGTGGGAGCTCCGTAGTGGCAGCCAGTATCCTCCCAGCCTAGCCTTAGATTTAGTAACTAAACTTAGGATATGTTAATGTTCTTTTCTTGCTGAAAAGAGGGGGGTACTATTTTAAGGGTAAAGAATCAATTATGCTCCTATTTGGCACAATATCATTAGATAATCATTCCATATCATCCACACATCATATTCTCATTGCAAGAGGAAAGATACTTTTCTTATATATCAAAACCTTTCAAATATATAGCTTAGTGTGTGTCTGATAGTTAATTATGTTTTAAAGATATAGAAGTAATTGCAGTTTGTTTAATTGTTATTGTTTTCTGCATCTTGGTAGTAGAAGTAAACATTAAACTTTAATGGCAATTTAAGTATTGGAATTCAGTATTACATTATCAATAGTGTGATTCACCCTTCCCTATGGGATCGATATCCAGGACTCCATTAGAGCCCTGTATTACTTGATATGATACATATACTTGCGTTGAATGTTTGGACTTTACAAAATCATTATAAAAATATAAAATAGAGTTCATAAGTTCTTGCAATATAAAGTCTGCCGCATCAATCGACAAGCAAAAGGTTTGACATACAGCCTCGGATAGGTCAAACATCCTTCGTGGATTTCCTTCGACCTCTTACATTATAGGCTACAGCCGTCAAGCAAAGATTTCGAAATATATTCTTGGATATGTCAAAATCCTTGGTGGATTTCTTTCGACCTCTTCCATTATAGGATACAGTCATTTAGCAAAAGCTTCAACATACAGCCTCATATAAGTTAAAAAACCTTGGTGGATGTCCTTTGAGCTCTTCCACAACAAGTTACAGTCGTCAAGCAAAAGTAACGATTAGCAAAACCTTGGTCGACCATTCTTAATAAATTTCATATGACTCTGTTCGTTACGAGTTAATACTGTCAAGCATCTTTGGTTATACAAATCAGAACTAGTCTTTACATCCTTAATTGATTCTCCTTTCAACGATGCCCCTGGAAGTTGGGCCCAAGGGGCAAGACTCGAAGGGATGATACGGTACTCCTGGAAGACGAGACGAATGGGCAAGTTTAGTAGTGGGCAGGGTCCTCACTAAAAAGACTCGAAGAGAGCAAGTAGTTGACAGGGTCTTCACTCAAAGACCTCAGAAGGCTACAAGCCTTGGAATGCACAAGTACATCAAAAATCTCAGAAGGCTACAAGCCTCACAAGACATCAGTTCATTTCAAGCTCCTATAAGGCATAAGTCTGAGAGGGCACAACTTCAAAAGGCACAAGTCTTAAAGTTACACGATCCTCTATGAAGTGTGTGTGATAACTTTAATTGTAGAATTTTGTATGATTAAGAAGCCACAACAATCCTAGAAGAAGCAAAGAAATACATCACCAACATCTACCAATGCAACATCAGATGATTCAAAAAGCTACAAAGACCAACATATACTTGTACAATGACTACAACAAATCCGTTTATCTTTGAGTAGAGTAGGCATCACCTCCCTAAAACTCCAGTATTCTTGATGATCGTTAGGGTTTTACCAGATATCACCACCACATAAACATGAAAATTTTCTCCTCAAAGTGTGGCAGGAAAGCCACAACATGTCTTCATCATCTCCAGAATGTACAAGAGCAACACTGAAATCTCCTGCGGAATGCACGACACCAACGAAAAAAAAAATCTCGCTACTTTCCTGCTACACAGAACGGGGTTGACTTTCTTCTTCACCGCAACGAGAAATAATATTATGTTGCTTGCTTGCAACTTAGTATGGAAACGACATTCCTCTTCACCGAAATAAGAAAAAAGACCTCGTTGCTTGCCTGCTACTTAGGGAGGGGATGACTTTTCTCTTCGCCGCAATGTTGCGTTTTAACCCATCACCGCAATGCTTCCCTGCAACTGTACACTGCAACTCTTCGTTATAATGCTTCACCGCAACTCTTCGCAGACTCTGCACCGCAACTCTTTACCGCAGTTCTTCTCCACAACTCTTCGCCGCAACTCTGCATCGAAACTCTGTGCTGCAATACTTCACCACAACTTTGCACTGTAACTCTTTACCGTAATGTTTTCCACAACTCTACGCCGCAATTTTTCGCTGCAACTCTTCACTGTTATGCAAGACTATTTTCTTCTTTTTGAGAAATCATGGATCAGCTAAGGACTCTACCTCTACCGTCTCCTTCAGGTCTATTTATAGACTCAAAGAGCGATTCAATCATCAAATGTTCATTATTATAATGCTCTTTATTATGTAGACAATAAAAAGAAGTACAGCTATTAAATACTCATTATTAAAAAAGAAAATAACTAACTCACTAATAAAAAAAAGGTTGAAGTCAACTCTGCGTTCTAAATTCGATTCCGTCTTTCCCTTTTCCAATTCGGAGTTCAACCTCTTTCATTTTCCTGTTCCACTTGCCCATTTCTTTGCCTCTATCCAAATTCTCACGCATGGTGAGGTCATATTAGTTGGCATGTGAGGTTTGGCATGTGAGGCCAGATTAGCTAGTCTCCACTTCTTCGGCATTCTAATGGTCAAGCAAATAAAAATTTAACTATAAAATTGTAAATTTTATTCTTGTTTTAATATAAAAACCGTAATTCCTATATTTTTTTTAAAACACACACACACACACATATAAGAGTGAATTCTTGTTTATTTACATTCCTAGCACCGTAATTTGTATTTTCACATGCATACCAGTCAAGCGATTACATCAAAGATATCATGAAAAATAAATGCTTCGGATCTGGAAATTTTTGGATGACGAATATAATATTGCCCAAAAATAGAGAGTACCTGATACGTCCTCAACAAATTTTTCATTATCCAGCATAAATCTCGAGGCATTAATACTAATTTCGAGGCAATTTTTTTAACAAGGAAGATTCAAAGTTCAGTTAAGGATCATCCAGAGCTTTAATTTCGGTAAATTTATAGTCAAATTGTCTGGATTTATGAGACGGACCTAATTATATAAAAGCTATTCAAATCTGAGTCAAATCAAGCTCATATTAAGTCATTAAATCATACTTGGAAGATTTCTGAACACATTTGGAATGTCAAACTGATGTCAAATCTAATAAGTTCATAATCGAATCGAGTGTATTGATAAGAAGAATCCAACAAGCTCAAGATTGCTCAATTCTGACATCTTTAAGGCACTCAAATGTCCATCAAACATCATCTAATCGAAGGAAGCTCTTTGAACCGTCCGATCAAAATGGTTCATATTCTTGCATTAATTGCACCCATAACACTATAAATAGAGCCTCACTCCTCACATAAGGGAGAAGACTTGAGCCATGAGAGAGAACTTGAAGCTTTGAGGAGCCGAAGTCCATCACTATCCCGACCGCCGTCGATCGCCTTCGACCACTGCCGATCACCGTCGACCACCGCCGACCGTTGTTGACCGTCGTCGACAACTACTAATCGTCGTCGACCACTGTCGACTGTCGTCGACAATCACTAGCTGCCATAGAGCAATACTGGCATCCTTAACCACCGCTAACCGTCTTCGACCACCGTCGAACATCATCAACACTCGCCGATCTTTGTTGACCACTGTCGACCGTCATTAACAACCACCAACTCTCGTCAAGCACTACTCGAATCGTTAACCACCGCTGACTGTCATCGACACCCGTCGATCGCCGTCGACTATCATCGACACCCGTCGATCATCGTCGACCACTTCTGACCGTCATGAACAACCACTAACTGCCATCGAGCACTACTGACATTGTCATTCATCACTAATAATCGTCGATCATCACCAACCAAGCGCCATCAGTAGACATTGTAACTTGGCAAATATAGTAACACTTTCTCGTTTGTGGGACAAGGGGTTTCTTAATCGTCAACCTAAAGTGGATTTTTACAACTGGGCCTCGCCCCAAAACATTTTTCTCTTTACGGTTTTTCCACATAAAAAATTTCTGGTGTCATTACTGGTTGTTTTCTTTCACCTGAATTTATGCTGAATTTTTGTGCAACGCCAAGACGATAATTCATTACTCTACCGTCGTGAATTTTCTAGCACGTGTCAATACTATTTCAATATTTTGAAATAGAAATACACCTTTTCATTTATATGTACAAAAAAATGGATTGTTTTAATTTTTTTATTTTTAATAATTTATTATTTTTTCATCATGGTATAATTTGTCATATTCAATTAATATTTTTATTTATTACGTCATGATTCTATTCGATCTCCAATTCGACTCCAACACTTTAATGTCTAACTCAATTTTTACAACTATCTCGGTACATGATACGCCATCAACAAATTCTCATCATCCGACATGAATCTCGAGGTAAGACATAGATCTTGAGACGATCTTGAGTAAGAAATGTTCAAATTTTGATAAAAAGTCATTTGAACTCCGATTTCAACAAAATTACAGTCAAACTAGCTGGCCCAACGATACAGACCCAATGATACCAAAATTGCTTCAATCCGAGTTAAATCAAGCCCCAATCAAGAGATTGAATCATATTTGAAAATTTTTCAGAAAGATTTGAAATGTCAAACGAATGTCGAATGTAATAATTTCATAGTCGAATCGAGCGTCTCAACAAGTCAAATCCAGCTAGACCAAGATTCATTAATTCTGACATCGTTAAGGCAATCAAATGTCCGTCAAACACCGTATGACCGAAGGATGCTCTCCAGACTGTCCAATCAAAGTGTTCATATTTATGCATTAATTGCACATAGAACTCTATAAATAGAGATACATCCCTCTCATAAGCGAGGAGAGGAGAGTTTGGGGCTTGAGAAAGAACTTGAAGCTTTGAGAATGAGCTAAAGTCCACCATCATCGCCAACCATCTTCGACTACAGCTGACCTTCGTCCACTACAGTCGATCGCCGTCAACTAGAGTCGACCGCCGTTGACCACCACCAGCAGACTCCTTCCAATGGCCTTCAGCTGCCGCCACCTCTCACATCAATTTCATTCGCACATCAAAATTGTAATTCAGAAGACTTTGTAAAATTTTCCCTCACGTGGGACAAAGAGTCTGTGTAATCAAATTAAAGTAGATTTTTACAATCGGGCTAGGCCTCATGGTTTTTTCCCTTTATTGGTTTCCCCGTAAAAACTTCCGGTGTCACCACTGGTTGTTTTCTTTTATCTGAGTGTGTGCTGAAATCACATGCAATGATAATATGATAATCCATTACTCTACCGACGCGAATTTTATAACATGCATTAGTTTGGCACCATCTACTGGAAATAAAGCATTCTCATCACTAAAATACTCAAAAGAATTGTTACACGACCACCATGCACAATACTTGTAACAACAGAGCATCCCGCTCCGACACCCATCATTCTAGAAGACCGTCACGAAGCCAAGGTCAAACAAGCCTGCGCATCCTCTTAATATAGAAGGCATTAACTCGCTGATGAAGATGCCTTGGGTCATTCTCTAGAAGATCGAGTACGTATGATAAAGAAGTCTCAAAGTGAGATCATTCATCTTCTACATGGAGTGTGACAACTGCAATCTAATGGAACTTACCACAAGTTCAACATTCAATAGGAAATATCCCAGTTACCGGGTTCTCTCCTAATGATGAAACCACTCCCTTACCGAGACGAAACATCGATCTTCGTGACATTATAAGTTCCAGCTCATGCAGCTCACCTGGCACCGCCCCGCCCTACTGTTGTTTCTACTAATATCATCTGAGATGCACTACGACAACTGTTCCGGAAGAGTTACCTTTAGATAAAAGGATTGCTTCCCTGCTCACAGCAACTTCCAATAATCCTCTCCTTTGGCTAACGAGGTGCTCCAACACCTTATCCCAACAGGTTTCAAACTCCCAAACATTGATGCCTATGAAGGGGTAACTGACCCAAATGAGCATGTCGACCACTATCGAAACATCATGCACATTCATCGTGTTTCTAATCCGCTTCTCTATTAAGTGTTACCATCAACTCTCAAGGGTCAAGCTCATACATAATTCTACTCTCTCCGGGGGAGGGGGGCTCCATCGACACCTTCAATGAGCTCGTCAGATTATTCGTAGAATTATTCATAGCAAATAGAAGGATCATCAAAGATTCGTCCCACTTAGCATGAGTTCACTAGAATGAGGGGGAATCTCTCAAGGAATACTTCTGCAGGTTCTCCACTAAAGCCTGTTAGATTCCTATAGTGAATTTGGAGTTAATAAGAGGAGTCATTCTTAGTGGGCTTCACCTAGGACCTTTCTATTCATCACTTATGCAGGAGACGGTGCGCTCTTACGCTAATATCTTCATAGCATTGAAGCTCAAATCTCTGCAGACAAGACCATCATTACACATAAGGAACAATTTGAGTGATTGGGGGCAAGCGCAAGAATAATGTCGGGGATACGAATCAAATATCACAACAAAAAATTTTGGGGGAATTGTGAGCCACGATCAGAAAAAGAATACACGTCACTCAACACGTCATGTGTCAACTTCTTAATGACTACCAAGGATGAAGAGGTCGTCAAGTGGTCAAGCTCGTTAAGAAATCCAGATGGTGGAGACTAGTCTCCATATTATCATTTCCACCATGTAAAAGAACATTCAACATAAAGATGTTTTCAATTAAAGTATGAAATTGAACGTCTGATACGTTAAGATCACCTGGGACGCTACTTACATGAATAAGGTGAGGGGAACAGAAGAGTATCATCAGATTTATCGAATGAGAAGCATAAATCCAAATTATCTTATTTGAGTAAAAGACTAGCTTATAAACTCATAAATTTATTTTCATGTTGCTTTAAATTGTTATTTCACTGAAATTTTCTTATTTTCTCATGAATGATTTTATGCAGAAAGTCCCATTTAGGGCAAGCGGTAGACAAGTTCCTCATCTATGCCCCTAAAAGACAAGCCCAAGAGGCAAGACTCAATGGGAAGATACAGTACTTCTGAAAGTAAAACCCAAGTGGCAAAGACTGGATGAGAAGCTACCATGCCCCTAGAAGTCAGACCCAAGAGGCACGACTCATTGGGAAGATACAGTACTCCTGGAAGTCGAGCCCAAGTTGTAAGACTATATGAGAAGCTACCATGCCCCTGGAAGTCGAGCCCAAGAGGCAAGACTCGATGGAAAAATACTGTATGTCTGAAAGTCAAGCCCCAAGAAGTAAGACTCAATGAGAAGCTACCATGCCCTTGGAAGTCGAGCTCAAAATGCAAGACTCAATGGGTTGATACGGTACTCCCGAAAGTCGAGCCTAAGAGGTATGATTGGATGAGAAGCTACCATGCTCCTAGAAGTCAAGCCCAAGAGACAAGAATTGATAGGAAGATACAGTACTCCTAGTAGTTGAGCACAAGAGGCAAGACTCGATGAGAAGCTACCATGCCCCTAGAAGTCGAGCCTAAGCGGCAAGAATCAATTGGAAGATATGGTACTCCTAAAAGTCAAGCCCAAGAGACAAGACTTGATGAGAAGCTATCATGCCCCAAGTTGAGCCCAAGTGGCAAGACTCAATGGGACGATACAACACTCCTGGAAGTCTAGCCCAAGAGGCAAGATTCATTGAGAAGCTCCCATTCTTTTAGAAGACGAGCACAAGAGGCATTCTTGATGTGAAGTTAGTAGTGGACAGGGTTCTCATTAGAATGAATCCACGAGAGAGAGAGGTTGACAAGGATTTACTTAAAGACCTCAAAATGCTACAAGCTTCAGAAGACATATGTATATCAAAGACCTCAGAAGGCTACAAGCCTAAGAAAGCACATGAACATCAAAGACCTCAGAAATCTACAAGTCTCAGAAGACACGAGTACATAAAAGACCTCAAAATGCTATGAGCTTCAGAAGGTACTGGTCCATTTCAAGTTTCTATAAGGCATAAGCTCAAGCGGATACAATCTCGAAAGACGCAAGCTAAAAAATTAAGTGATTCTTCATTTTATAAAGTGCACGTGCTAACTTTAATTTCAGACTTTATACGATTGAGAAGCCACAATAACCTTTAAAGCAACATCAAAGACGTATAAAGAAATACATTATCATCATCTACAAATATTACATCAGATAATTAAAAAGGCTGAAAAGATCAACTAGAACAGGTACAAAGGATATAAGAGATATCACCGCTACAGAAGCATGAAAATTTCCTCATCAAAAAGCGGTGGGAAAACTCTAACATTTTTTCATCTCCACCAAAATGCGCAACAACAATAAACATGAAAATCACTGAGTCACCGCAGGGCGGGGACAAAGATAAATTTCATCTCACTGATGTGAAATAAGATTCCGTTGGTCACCTGCTACACAGGATGGGATCAACTTTCTTCTGCGCTGCAATATGAAAGCGAATCCATTGATCTCCTGTTATACAGGAAGGGGACAACTTTCTTTTGCACAGTAACACGAAAAAGGATCCTGATACTCGTCTGCTACGCAGGATAGGATGACTTGCCTCTTCGCCACAACGTAAAAGAAGATCTCGTTGCTCATCTGCTATGCAGGACAGATACAACTTTCTCTTAGCCACAACGTGAAAGAAGATCCCATTGGTCGCCTGCTATGCAAGACAGAGACGACTTTTCTCTTGGCCGCAACGTGAATGAAGATCACGTTGCTTGTTTGTTACACAAAACGGGGAAGACTTTCCTCTTCGCCACAACATTGAAGAAGAATCTCGTTGCTCACTGCTACACAAGACAGAGATGATTTTTCTCTTCCTGCAATGTAAAAGAAGATCTCGTTGCTCGCCCGCTACGCATGACGGGGATGACTTTATTCTTCTGAGAAATCTCGGATCACCTGCTAGGTGGAGTCGACTCCACCTAGATCCTCATCTCCTTTGCCTATTTATAAGCTCAATAAATATTAATATTTATAGCTTGAAATTAACGTATTCCATTAAAATAGTAATTTAAAAAAACTGAAGTAGGTTTAAATTCTATTGTCATTTGGTCTTCCGCATTCCGCCCTTTCATCTTCTCTCTTTTTTCTTATGTCCTTCCACCTTCCAAATAAAAAACTTAAACCTTTTTAAAAATAGAATAAAATTAAAGAACATTTCATCCATGTAAAAAAAGAGCCTGTGAAGGGCAGACGAGCCTCTCCTCCATGCCATCCACGAAAGTATACGACCTGATACCTTACCAACTAA
Organism: Papilionanthe hookeriana x Papilionanthe teres; assembly: GCA_022702705.1. NCBI lineage: Eukaryota > Viridiplantae > Streptophyta > Magnoliopsida > Asparagales > Orchidaceae > Papilionanthe > Papilionanthe hookeriana x Papilionanthe teres. The sequence continues at coordinate 108,760,951 of CM040425.1, read as the reverse complement.
ACTTATATTTCTTTAGGCTCAAAATGGTCATATATTATACCTATAGCTTTATATATATATATATATTGTAAATACGTACATACATATCATCTAAATGTTATATATTTACATTTCTGTAACCAAAACTTGTATATTTACATGCATAACACTCAAATTTTTAGTATTATATTAATAATACCATGACTGATATAAAATACTCCATATTTTAATATTTTCAGATGACGAAAATGGTGTCACCCAAAAATAGGACGCAACTAATACGCCATCAACAAATTCTCATCATCCGACACAAATCTCGAGGCATGACACGTATCTCAAGATAATCTTTTGAGCAATAAATGTTCAAATCTTGATAAAAAGTCATCTAGAGCTCCGATTTCAGGAAAAATACAATCAAACTGATCGGCTCGACAAAACAGATCCAATCATACCAAAATTGATTCAATACGGGTTAGATTAGGCTCTAATAATTTGAAAGTTTTTCAGAAACTTTTGAAAAGTCAAACAAATGTCGTGGGCTGTGATTCGTAGTCGAATCAAAAGTCTCGATAAGATGAATCTAGCAAGCCCAAGTTTGCTCGATTCTGACATCGTTAAAGCACTCAAAGGTCCATCAAACACCGTGTGATCGAACGAAGCTTTCTAGACCGTTCGATCAAAGTGATTCTTATTCCTACATTAATTGCACTTAGAACTCCATAAAATAGAGCTCATCCCTCTAATGAGGGAGGAGATGAGAGCCTGAGGCTGGAGAAAGAACTTGAAGCTTTGAGAAAGAGCTAAAGTCCAACATCATCGTCGATCGCCGTCGACCACTACCTGCTAGTCTCCATCGATAGCCATTGGCTGCTGCCCACTTCTTACAACAATTTCATTCGTATGTCGACATTGTAATTCGGAAGACATTGCAACATTTTTCCGCCTATGGGATAATGAGTCTCTGCAATCATCAACTTATAGTGGATTTTTATAACTTGGATAGGCCTCTTGGTTTTTTGCCTTTATGGGTTTTCTACATAAAAAATTATGGTGTCACTACTGGTTGTTTTTTTTTATCTGAGTGTGTGCTAAAATCTCGTGCAATACTAAAACGATAATCCATTACTCTACCATTGCAAATTTTCTAGCATACATCAGTACATATAAATATGCTTGCTAGTCCATATGCTTTTATAGATATCCAATCAAACGCTAAGTTTTACTCATGTTTTTGAACTTCAGAATTAAATAAAAAACAACTTTCGTTTAATTTCTTCTCAACCAAGGGTCTGTTTAGGGCAGCTGCAACTTATTAATAAACTGCTGTAACGTAACTGCCCCAAGATGTTGCTGCGGGGAAACTGCTGCGGATAAGCTGACTGACTGTTTGTTTTCTGTGGTTTGAGAACAGCTGTGATAGTTGTTACTAGACAAATAACTATTCTACCTCTATATAATAATGTTGTTTGCAACAGAATATAGCAACATAAGTGAAAACAAAACAACACAGAAAGATAAATGATAATAAAGATGAGCAATCATAACTGGACAGGACCCAACCATAATTTATTTCAATACCTAATATCTACATAAAGAAAATAACATAAAAACATTAAAATTTCAATACGCAAGACTCATAAGAAAAAAGCTTAAACAAAAAAGTTAAAACCACATCTTACCACATCAAGCTCGTGGCAGCAAATTAATCTACCTTCAACAAATCCACAAGCAAAAATACTCAGATTTAATCTCCCCCCAAACGAACTCGCCATCGTCAATGATCATTTATCAATCATTCTGACCGCAGAAAAACACCGCGACAACCAAATTCCTTGACGCAAGCAAGAAACAATCCGATCTCCCAAAACAATTAGAAAGACCACAAAAGCATTTGCACCTCATTTTAGCACGATCACTGTAAACACCTAGCCATCCTTTTTTCCTCCCTCTTCTCCTCAACCTTCAACTATTACGTCACGGATCCAACCAATGCCCATCGGCCAACAAGCAAATGCCCCAACTTCAGAACTCTATAATGACATTGCAAGTTCGCTCGTGCCTCTGAAGATCAACTCTCAACACTCGATCGCAAGCGAAGAGAGGGCTTGGAGGAGAGAGGAGAGGGTAGGGTAGTAAAATATGCGACGTCATGTAATAGAAAATGTCGGCCGTGGGATCAAACCTACAGCCCTCATTTCGCTAAAATTTTCAACCCCAAACAAGGGCATAAGTAAGAGGTCAAAGTTAATATCAAGTCAGTTATTTTATTTTCTCATTTTGTCTTCATATCCTCGCTTATACTCCCTTCAAACCAACAATTTAAATTAAGAACATCAATGAGAATTTTCAGAAAAGATAATAAATTAAGTATGGCGTGTTGTCGTATTATCAACTTCATAGCAACTTATATTGTCTTCAATAAAATCCATTCAACTCATCTTCCTTGACGAAATGCGGGCAGCATTATTAACAGCCCAACTTCGATTTCCTTGATAACGGTGTTCTTACTTGCCGATTAGTCTCTATAAATATCGTTAGTTTGATTAATTTATTATTAATTACCATGATTTGATTAGTTAAGAGAGATTAGCAACCTCTACTAATTTAATATTTTCTTTCTTATCTGTTATATACTTAGAAAATAAACAAATATGAAGAATGGAATCTAATCACCTGCAATTTTCTTTGGTCAGCGAAATTTTAATTAATGTTTTTCCCACTACTCGTTTGGTTGAGCCTTATTGTATTCACACCTAAAGTACCGTCACATAGTTGTTAATAACTATAATTAAAAAATGTTTAAATATAATTTTGTGAGTTTGGCGTTTTAAAAATAAAAGTTTAACATTAAAATTAAGTGTAAATAAATTAATTCTAATAAAACATTCTAAATTCGATTTAAATTTAAGTTCCCATAATAAAAAAAATTTTCACTCTGCTCGAAAATTTCAATTTTATTATCTTTTCAGATTGGCCACTCCCGATGTAATTTATGTCCGATGTCCAATGGTGAGATATCAGGTGTGTAATACATCGGAATTGATCAGTGCTAGTTAAATCTCACTTGACACGTGACGCACTATCATTAGATTACTGAGACATCTGATGCTTAGATGTGCGCCTCTCTGAATAGAAAAAACTATAAAATAAAAAACGAAATTAAGTCTACAGATATCCAACCTCTCTGGCCAATAGCGACATCCAATACCTGGTTACAGCTGTATCCAATGTTCCAATATTTTTCCAATTTTCCCCCCAAATTTTAACGTTTACCCTTCAGTCCTGGGGAATATATCGGCAGTATCCGATGCACTCTGAACTCCGTTTTTGATGTTGGTTAGCTCTGAGAGTCTGTGATTGGTGGATCCATAACCGGATCTATAGGGATGTTTTGTCGGAGGATTGTGTTGGTGAATCGGGAGTGAAGACTGTTGAGGTTTGAGTTTTTGGGATTGTCTGGTTTTTTTTGGGGAAGAAGAGAACAAAAACAAAGGGTTTCTGAGAGGGTTTGTTTCATGCTGAGTTGGTTGAGGCTTATCCACAGCCGTGAAGTCTAAAGATTCGAGGCGCTGCATGCGTTTGTCGTGTTTTTGTTCGTAGACACTCGACTTCTGAAGAAAACATAGAAGAGAGAGAGAGAGAGAGGCATTTGCGGCTTCAGAACTGTAGATTCCGGATCACATTTCTCTGGGTGGACAGTTGAAAAGGGAGTGAGGGAATCATTCGGAAAGCTTGGGTTGCATTTTTAGTTTTCGCTGTGGCGAGAGAGTTAAGGTTCGATATTTGAGCTAGGTTTTGGAGAAACCTGGGAAGTCCATGTAAGGGGGGAAGAAGAAGACAAGGGAGAGAACAAAGATAGAAGATAGATCTTTTTTTGTTTATTATTATTTGCGTAGGCCATTATAGTTTTTGATTCTGTAAAGAATCTCCCGGCCCAGTCTGGTCCTAAGGAATTTGATTGTCTGGAGAGGTGGGCGAGCCCGTTGGGAAAAGTAAAGTAGTAAAAGAGCAAAGCTAAAGGAAGGAAAGGTATGCGTCCAAATTCTAACACCTTTTCTCCATCTGTAGACATCTGTTTTATTTATTTTTGTCTTTATGCTTTTATCAGGATTTTAGGTTGAAGGTTAGTGAATACAAATACATTTTACTTTGCAATTTCATATCGGATATTTTTAGTTTAAATGCAAGTAATAGGAAAGGAATTCCCCTAAGAAATCAACACACTTGCATTTTCCAACAATAATTTTTTCGGTCAACCCTACTAAAAAAATGGGAAGAAAAGCTTATTGGGACTGTATGTTTGGGTCTAACCTTTTACTAATATAACCTAAAGTGCTTTTCATCATGGCAAAAATAAGATTTAGTTCACTTTTTGCTATCCTTCTAGAATAGATCTATTAACCCTTCCAATTTTTTGCTTAGTTCATTGTGGATATGTCATATTGAATTCTTAAAATCGGATAGCCAGCGCGACTCAAAAAGTTCGGTTTTTGGTTGACCTTAATAATTTTCAGGTAGGTTTGGATTAGAAATCTCAATCATTTTAATTTTTTGGGTTGACGGGTCTACCCAAAATTGACCCAATACTAACTCCTTAAATTGAAATTAAGTTGAAATCAACACATCAACCCACATTTGACCTGAGATTTTCTTGAAATTGACTCAGATTTGACATAAATAATTGGTATGTCTTATATTATATGGGTTATATGTGTTGGGTTTGTTTCAACGGGTTGAAGATGCATATATTAGGTTGGGGCTTGACTTTCTGACGTATTTAATATTAGAGTCGGTTTCAAGTAGCAATTTCAGGTCGAATCAATTTCCGATCAATCTCAACCCCTTTCCACGAACCCGATTTGACACGCTTAAGTCATATACTTATTAGAAGGGAGGCAATTTGAAAGGACTATATTTTGAATGGTGAATATTTTTTCTAATCAATAATTAAGATTATGTCTAAAGGCCCAGACATGCAATTCATGATAAGTTGAGGAAATAGTGGGAATGAATCTGAAACTTTTGGTATGGAGCTCCAAAAGTCGCTTGTCGGATCTTTTTGATGTCACTTACTCAATTTGAAGGACTTTAAGATTGGAAATACACTCAACTAATTTAGAAGACTCAAATTTAGACGTTTAAATTCCACTCATCCAATTTAAAAGGTTCAATCTTAGAGGGTACTCACTTGAGCACATTTGACCTTGAGAGCTTTTGTTCATGCTAAAGGCATCAACATGGGGTTGTTAGGGGAGGGGGGTTTTAGAATAAACTCGTTTGTCTAGGAGTAACGAATTCACAAGTTTGTAAGACCTTCAAAGCACTTTCTAGAATAGCAATCCATGTTTATTTGATTTCTATGCTCATGTGTCTATAACAAATATGACATATTTATTTATTAGATTCAAATATAGCCATATTTATAGCACCCAAAAATCTTATAAAGACGGGGTCAAAGGGTCACATCAAAATTGTTGATTAAATGCTTTATATTTATTTTTTGATGAAGTAATAACATCTCAAAATTTCTGTTTCTAGTTTTCTTTTCTTAGTTGTTTTTGCCTAAGATTCAATGCTTTATATTTTCCAATGCAGTAATAATTTCTCAAAATTCTCTAGTTTTACTTTTTTTTATTTCTCCTTGCCCAAGATTCTGCAAAAAATCACGTGTTTTGGAATAATGGTTCAGTCATTTTCCCCTAATAAATGTGGATGTAATATATTTTCAGGTTTAATGAACATTGATTGATGTTAAGAATACAAAAGCAAACACTATCTCAAGTAGAACATCCTAACGGAGAGTCAAGAGTTTGTAATTAACAAAGAATGTGCATAAACTGGATGAGAGAATTATGAAGATGATTCAAAGAGTTTGAAGCCCTTGATAATTAACAAAGTCCAATCTTTATTTAATGCAAGAGAGTAAAACTCGAATTGTATTAAGTTTGGCAATAGGCACAAATGTTTTCTGATTCTTAATCCTGTATGACTGTGTGAAGCCTTTGACAACTAGTCTGGCTTTGAATGTTTCTGCACTTCGATCTCCTTTGCATTTGACCATGAATATCCATTTGCAGCTTATATATTTTTTTTCATGAGGTAATTCTATAAGTGTCCACGTGTTATTCTTTTTTAGGGATCGAATTTCTTCTATGCCCATGAGGTAATTCTACAACTGTTTGTTTCCATGTTGGAACCTTTAAAGCCTCTTGGATATAGTTGGGAAAAAAATCACTGTTACAAAATCTGTGTAAGATTGTAGCAACTTTCAATAGGCTAGATGTCTTTCAGTTGGACGACTAGTGCACCATTGGATACCTTTCTTGTGTGCAATTGGTGGATTAAAGTCATGAACCGTCAGTTTAAGAGAGTCATGAGTTGAGGAATCCATGCCATTATGATTATCGGGAGGACTTGGTTTTGGCTTTTGATAGTCCTGAGTCTGCATGGTGTCTTATATATGCTCAGTGGTATTTCTTCTTCTAGCGTAGACATGAAATTCGTGATCATTGGTGCCATGTTGAGGTGAAGTAGAGAAAATTTAAACTGTTTATGTGATATTCCTTAAAGTAGAGCTAGTTGAGGTAGAGTAGATATAAAAATTCCAAATATGATATTCTCTCGAGTTCTCTCTCTGAATTTTAGATTTGGAAAAATAAGATTGATTCTCAAACGTGACATTCATGGAGTTTTATATTTTCCTAGTGGTTGGAGATAGCATTTGTACCGTTTTTGATTGGATGAGTAATTCATGAGTAATCCAGGAAATTGAGACTTGGGTTCAAGTTTAATGCGGTATTGTTGATGGATGTGAATAAAGGCAGAACAACAAAAAATTTTCAATGTTAAGTCAAAGGAAAACGAGCGGATGCTTGGGTAGGATTCCATGAAAATATTACAGGGAATTTAGAAATTTCGAACTCAACTAGGCATCATATTAATGAGTTATATGGATGTGAGAATGGATTCCTCCCAAAAATATCTTGGTACATGATTAAACAACATAGTGACATGAGTCACCTAAAGTAAGTGTACTTTTTTCTTTTCGCTACCTCATTTTGTTGAGGAGTACTCACACAAAAACTTACAAGGGTAGTACCATTCTTTGAAAGATAAGAACTAAGGATGGAATTAAAATATTTTTAGCATTATCAATTCTAAGAATTTGAATTTTTCTTTGAAATTGAGTGAGAATCATGAAATGAAAAGATTGAAATATGGTTGCTGTTTGGATTTTTCTTTCATAAGGAATGCCCATATTGTTATTATGTGGTCATATATGAATGTTACAAACCATATGCCCCATTTATATTGTTTACTTGGGAAGGTCCCTATATATCACTATGAATTAAAGAAAAGGATGTGAAGATTTGTATTACAATTTGGAATATACATGTCTAATATGTTTTGCAACTTGACAATTTTCACGTTAATAAAAATTAGATTTTTTATTTACAAATAAATGTGGAAACATCTTTTTTATGTACGCAAAATTTGGACGACTGAGACAACAATGACTCAACATGACTTGATTTTCAATTGATATTCTTGTCAATATTCTAAAAAAAATGTAAACAAACATATACATCAAGTATCTCTACTTTCTTGGATATCGCTCCCGTCTACTCATGGAAGGATGTGAATTGTGCTATTTCAAAATGCTAGTCAATATATAGGAATTAGACTTGAAAATAAATTATTTTTAAACTACTAAAAATATCTCAAAATTTTTAATAATTTTTAAACAAATTAGTTTGTTTTATAAGAAAAAAAAGTAATCTGATCACCTGATTGCAGTAGTTGTTGGGGAGTTTTTTCTTTTTGAGAGGGTGTAGGTTCTAAGACATTTACTTGTAGATATTCTAGTCAACATTCTTAACAAATCGTAAACAAACATATTTATGTTATCTTTATACATTTTTTAAAAGACAGAACCAAAATTTTTTTCAAACAGGATCTTACCTCCAAAGGATAAGCGAACGTTGTAAAACAATTTGGAGTTGACAATAAAAAGAAAGATGAATTTTTTATATGAATGATACTTGACATTAACTAATCTGTTAAAGGCTAAGTTAACATTAACTCCATCAATCAAGTGCTGGCAATAAAAACAAGAAATTAGCTATTTATATAACGATGATATTTAGGCATTCACTAAATTATGAAAGGATTTGTATACGTTATAAATGATTTCTTCCGATCAAGGAAAAGTAAAATCTTCCTTTCTTCATGGTGATTTGGAGGACAGCCATGTGGTGCAACCTTAAGGCTGTTGAAGTTATTTGAAGGAAAAGCTTTGTAGCAAATAATTACAAGGTCATATGTTTAAATGTTGGCTTCTCGTTGCATCAAAAATATTTTAAGACATTGCATCAAAGAGGCTTTGTTTTGTCTAATGATATATTTTTGCTACACCGAAGGCATTGGTGATAGTTGCATCATTTTTTTTATACATGGGATAAATGTTGTTTATTGGAACAAATTTCATTGAGATTCATAAGGGGAAGACTAATTTGAAGGATGTGGAGAGGTAGAGAATATTATTTGGATGAGAATTGTCCATCAGAAATTTTCATTGCATTGAAGTTGTTTCAAGCTGATTAGGTTTAGATGGTATTAAATCAATATAATATGTTAAAGACAATTCTTTTAATTGTTCTAGTGACAAGTCATTTATAATAAACTCCTAAAGAAATAGCCACCCGAAACTAATGAGAAACTAGAACATATAACTAGAAAACAATTGGTTGGTTGAAGCACTAGACTTGATATTAGCACATCTTGGGAGTAATAAGAAGATAAATTCCAAATTTAGAGATTGGGCGGAAACATACTGATTGATTTTTAGTACGGGTAACATGAAACTTAAGGTTTTGTTGTTGCTGATCTTGTTTGTTGGTGATCTGGATGCTCAAAGCATGGCATGCTATATTTATATTTTGGATGATTTTTTTATTAGTTTGTCATCACTATTATATAATAAAATGCTTTATCAATCACGAAGGGAGAATGTATAGTTATTGAGGCGGGCATAGGAATGATTTTATTGAAATTGTTATTGATAGAAAGAGAAGTAGGGTTTTTTCTTTTTTTTTTTCAATTTTTTTTTTTGGGCAATAGTTTTGTACATTTAACTAAGCATGAAAATTTTTATTCTAGAACAAAATTTATTCTATGATTTGTTCAGAGGTCGTGTCTTATACTTGAAAAAAAATAAAATAAAATTTGAAAACTTGACTAGAAATTGATGCTTTGTAAAGTTTCAACTAAATTCCATCTGGTAGTTGAGAGGTGTCGTATATAGTTTCCTCCTGCGTGTTAAAATTTTCTGTTCAGGTTGGAGAACCTTGATATGCCGAGGCCAATTTTGTTCAACAAGCTTAACACAAAAAAGATGTTTTTCTATGTAAGTTTTACATATTATCTTCTTGAATAGGAATCAAGATTAAATTTTGATGCATATTTTGTTGTGAGAATTATTTTCGATTAACCACTGCCTATTTGATTGATAAATACCCACATGCAGGAACACACCAATAGCGGTTCACTTGGAATCCTTTTGAGCACCTTTGAATGGAAAAGAAATGAAAATATGTATTGCTAAGTGAAGTACGAGTTGATCAGAGACGATGTATAAAAAAAGATGATCGAACGTGAGCTGTTTTGTGTTCTTTTTCAAAAAAAAAAAAAAAAAAAAAAAAAAAGAAGAAGAAGAAGAAGGAAAGATTGTGGGAGAATAGAACAAATTAAGAGGAATAGTCAAGTTTTTCGGTTGTCGTTGTGGTGAGAACCGTTTCAACACTGCGCATTGTGTTGTGTTGCAGACGAAGGGGGCAGTGATAGAAAATATTTGTTGATGTGAATAGGAACCACAAAATTTTTTTTGTGTTTTCTCTTTAAAGACTCTTATATTGTTATTTAGTTCTTTAACTTTCTTACAAAATGTAAATATCATTGATGAATTTTGATCTACTCCTTTCTGTAATGGTGATCATGGACATAAGCAAAATAATCTTTGTTAAATAACTAAACTATTAGTCTTCTGTTTTAAATTTATGAAAATTTATTTCCATCATGGGTAGATGTTCTGCCATCATTAAAAAAAAAATTATCATGTTCAAGTTAATCATTTTTGCCATTATTTCACGATTGAGCGAATTCAGCAAGTTCATCTACTGCTGACATAATTTCTTGAAGCAGATAGCTTTGTGGAAATTATGGCTGGACCCCAGAAATATTTTCCCTTTTTCTATTTTCTTAGGTTTTGATAAAGACAATAATGACAGACTAACTGTACTCATTAGCAGTAGATGGTAAAGTGAAGACAATAACTGAAACACTTCTCAAGTATGTTGTACAAGGAATCCTATTCTGGAAGATTGTCTGAAACTTTGAATGTTGTGTTTGGAAATTTTTAATTGGTTTGTTATCATTAACTTGATGCTTGAAGGAAATAAAAAAACTTTATCAGGTAATTTACCTTCCCAAAAAACCCCCGCTTTACACCCTCTCTTCCTCTCTCTCTCTCTCTCTCTCTCTCTCTCTCTCTCTCTCTCTCTCTCTCTCTCCTCCTTACCCCCTCCAGCTCCTCACTCCCTACTTTATAGATGGACATGCATAGCTGTGTATGTTTGTGTACGGGTGCAAGTGCTTGGGTGAGGGTTATTTTGGAGTGCTTGTTTTGAGCTAATGTTTCTCTTAAAGTAAGCTAATTGTATGTGGTTTATATATAGCTTAATTCCAATCTCTCAATGGAACCATCAATGTTTTCTATTCTGTCCAGATGAGCGTCAAGTATTGAGAGTGATGGATCCCCAAGTTTTTGTTAGGTTGTCAGTTGGGTCACTGGGATTAAGAATCCCGGTGACAGCCACTTCAAAAACAGGGCAAAATGCCAATTATCTTTCATTATCATCATGTCTGTGTGAGATCCGCCTGCGAGGCTTCCCAGTTCAAACTGCCTCAGTTCCCTTAATATCCTCTCCCGAAGATAGCCCAGATCCACACAGCAACACAACAGTCTTCTACCTTGAGAAATCTGATTTGAAGGCATTGATGGCTCATAGATGCTTTCAGGCTGCCCAACCGTATCTTGAGATTGCTGTTTACTTGGGGAGAAAAGGTTCTCATTGTGGTGTTACAGGTAGGAAGCAGCAGATTGGGACATTCAGGGTGGAAGTGGGTCCAGAATGGAGCGAGGGGAAACCAACTTTGCTTCATAATGGGTGGATTAGCTTTGGGAAGAACAAGGCAGAAGGCCGCAAGCTTGTGCCAGAGCTGCATCTGAGAGTAAAGCTGGATCCAGACCCAAGATACGTATTCCAGTTTGATGATGAGACAGCCTCGAGTCCGCAGATATTTCAACTTCAAGGAAACTCAAGGCAGCCCATTTTCAGTTGCAACTTTAGCCAAGATAGGAGGTAAGGAAGATATGTTTTTCTTTCATTGTTTTATTTATTTGGGGCATTTACATACATTCCACTCAATTATTATGTATTTACATATCGAACACCAAAACTTTGCTTTTTACATACATGCCACTAAAATCTTTCATCTCACATAAATAATATTTCTATTTTAAATTTTTGAGAAAGAATCCATATGTCGGATATATAAATGCATAAGAATTTGGGTGGTATATATATGTAAATCTTTCTATTTAATTTTATGCATGGAGAAGGAAATTATGAATTCTGCATAAGAATTATTTCTTTGAAGTTTTTATGTAATGCAGTCAGCGTTTTACAGATATTCTTTGTACAGATCCTTTGGTGATACTCTCTATGCCACTAGGGTTCTTATTCCTTCTTTTTTTAAAGAATTTCAATTGCATTTGTTTGATTTTATATACTTGATTTTATTCTGTCAATTCGCTTGATTTTTTTACGAACACAGGTGATTTTCTAAATACTGTGATGCACTGATAATAATAATTAGTTTAAGGAACCGTCCTCACCAATCAATTATCCCCTCTCCACCTTCTAATTATTCTTTTCCACTAACTCACCCATTGTGAGGCCCTTATCTTGAATTTCAATACTTTTGTTCCTTCTTTTATGATCATTCCTGGGACAAAGTTTGTAGTTCATCTGAGGTTAAATGTACCTAAAAGCATGAAAAACGGACAGGGTATGGAAACCCTATTCCTTATTCATTACTTAACCATCTATTTGAACTTTTTTCTTTTAAGATGATTTTCATTTTGCACATCTTTTGTCGTGAATAACCATACCTTTATATTTCTTCCATAACTCAACGGAGAAGATGATTCAATATATGTCATGCATCTTTGTTCCATAACCTAAGCGCCGTTTTGACTTGCTACTGTCTATTCATGACAATTTTACATCAAAACCTCACTCGTTTTATATGGTGCAGTGCATCATTTCTAACTTAAATTTATCAATATTAATAGGACAACTCAACTTGATTCAGTAGTTGGGACCTGGTCCTATCCCAACAATGTTGATCAAAGCGGAGAAAGAAGGGAAAGGAAGGGCTGGAAAGTGATGATCTATGACCTCTCTGGCTCCGCAGTAGCAGCTGCTTTCATGTCAACCCCATTTGTCCCCTCAACAGGCTGTGATTGGGTGGCCCGTTCCAATCCTGGTGCCTGGCTCATTCTTCGTCCCGACCATTTTCGCTCCGGCGAGAGTTGGCTACCATGGGGCCGCCTTGAGGCGTGGCGTGAGATTGGGCCTCGCGACTCGGTGTGCCTTCGCCTCCACCTCCTCCCTGAAGGCCAAGATGCTGGTGTTCTCGTGTCGGAGATAATGCTGAGTGCTGAGAAGGGAGGTGAGTTTTTTGTAGACTTGGATAGGCAGACACCAGTCAGTATGCCGGCTCATAGGCAACAAAATCGGGCCATTGAAGGTGACCACACAGCTGCAGCTTTAGGATCTGTATCGGGTTCATATGGATTTGTTATGAACTGCAGAGTTCAAGGGGAAGGGAAGAGTAGCAAGCCAATTGTGCAGCTTGCAATGAGGCATGTAACTTGTGTGGAAGATGCAGCCATCTTCATGGCTGTAGCAGCAGCTGTGGACCTTAGCATGGAGGCCTGCAGGCCCTTCAGGAGGAAGACCAGAAAGGGGAGTTGGCATTCCATATTGTGATTTTATTGGGATGCATTCATTCTACAGCGGATCTTTTTAATCGAGTTTTCGTGTGCTTTATGTGATATTCTGTGAGTTAAAACATTCCTACTGTCTTCATGTTGGTTTCCTGCATCAGGAAATCCACTTTGGTAGAACTGTTTTAGGAAACTTTGTTATTTGATTATAGCAATGTTCCGAATTGTGTGATTGGGACTTTATAAAATGATCATTTGAATCTTTTACTGCTCGGATGTATAGATGAAAGGGTAATGATACGTCTCCCCTTTTGATATTTTATTTTTGTTTTGTATTTTTTTTTTATTTTGCTTTAATTTTATTCAATATAAATTGTGTTTGATTTTACATTTTCACTCTATTTCTTATGTTATGAAGTATGGTTATTTTTATGAAGAAAATTACAGCATCTATCAAAATGTCATGAGTTCTATAAGGGTCAAGTTATTATGGCAGCTTCTCTTCATTCCTATTATATCATCTCATTGGTTGTGATTGTAGCTACAGCCCCATGCAACTGAGAATTCGTCAGGTAATGTTTTGTACTCTGTTTTTACTTTGGGTGATTTACAGGCATATCATAAATTTCTTATGTATTTATAAATATAATATCTAAATCTATTTAATTATTATTTATGTTCAAATCACATCACAGTGTTTGCATTAAAATATGTTTTGTTTTATAGAAGCTAATATCAGTGATATTTTTTTTATGTGACCTAGATGTTTGAGTGTTATATATCAATGTAAATATTTGAGATATTCAATATACAAGTACATAAAAATTTTATGATACGTATGAAAATCTATTTTTTTTTATATTTTGATAATTAGAAGAGTTCTTAAGTGGGTATTATTTTAGGGATTGTTTAGATTTTTCGTTTCTATTTTGTAACCCTAAACCCTAAACCCATGAAAAAATATATATTTTTTTATTTATGAGTGGTAGCCTAAGTTGGTGGCACTAGATGATAATAGTAAGTACTAATTTGTGGTGGCTAGCAAACATTTTAAAAATATACTAATTATGTTTCATAATATTAAAAAGAGTTATTTCAAAGTATTGAACCTGAAAGTGTTCGAAAATCACACAGAAGGACTATAACACGTAAACGGGTGGAAGAAGAGAAAGTGAGCAGTAAAAATGAGTGTCTAGATTTTTTCCCATAAAATGGTCTCCTATTTTGAAGTATGGTAGATACATTGATTACATAATTACTTTTAGGTCATTTCTTATGTAAATGAATGTAAGGCGTTGTGGTAACCTGCTACGAGAAAAGGAACGAAACAGAGTGACGACGACAATGAAGATGATTCATTCATTGATGTTCATTTGGTGCATTTGAAGTCCGCAAAAGGCCAGGTCGTCGCTCCTGCTGGGGAATCAGTCGCCCTCAGCGAGCGTGTAAAGGAGGAAATTTGGTGGGCTCCTGAGACAGCGTTAACCAAGGTTAAGGATATGGTTCTCAGATTGGGGAAAAAGGAGTTGTGGGTGCTCCAACCATGCCTAGTAAAGGTTCCTTATCCATGCTTTGGTCTAAAGTGGATCGACTCCTTGGTAGGAGTCCGATTGTAGTTTCATCTATAAAGATGGTACTTCTCAGCCTATCTTGACTTTAACGTTCTTGTGCAGCCGATCCGGTCCCCATCTCTGAGTCACCGAAGGCACTCGACAGACGTTGACTTCGCAGAAAACTGCAGGGAGCCAACATGTGGTTGCTGAAGAGAGTCTACGGATTCTGTGGTTCGTCACATGGACAACACAGTGAACTTCTTCGCCCGCGATGTCGAAGCTCGAAAGGAAGCCAAGGCTCAACTGGAAGCCAACATAAATAAGTTGAAAGTGCAGCAGAATGCTCTTTCTGAGAAGCCTTCGACGGAGCTCCTTAAACTTAAGGTTGATGTGTCAGACTACCGAAGGGAAATTGAGCTTGTTCAAATGGAGACCATATGTTTGCGTATGGATATGGCGGATGTCCGAGAGGCTTGCCTGATTTCCAGGTTTCAGGCCGAGGCAGATGGGGTTGATAGATTTAAGTTATGGGGTCGAGTCTTGTACAAAGAGTTGTATGAGCAAGGACTAGTTGTGCCTCAGACGGCTGATGAGTTGGTTGTATAGTTTTTCTTATCAAAATGAATACAAGTTTAGTTTCTCAGTCCGCATACCTTTGCTTGCGTGAATATTTTTAATTAATTTTTCCTCTCTTTTCTATTTTTGTGATGTGATGTGGGATCTGCATTCCCTAAGTACGACTTGCAATACTTCAGTCATCCCACGATTTCATTTCTTTCTTCTTGTTATCTTTGGTAACTTCCTTTCTCTCGTCTTCTCCATAAACTGCTCTTTATGGCTTCCAAATACTCGCCCTAGGAGTTAGGGAAAGTGCGCGCATTGAAGTGTTCAGTGCTTTCTTCAGATGAGGTTTCAATACTTCAGAAGAGATATCTCTTCGAGGACGGTATAGTGCTAGAGTTTCCAGACCCGAATGATAGGACGACCGAAGATAATAAAGGGCGGCTTGTGTTGTACCATAATCAATTCATTCAGGGGCTACATCTTCCTTTCTGTCGCGAGCTTCGGGCTATCCTGAATCATTACTGCATCATTCCGGCCTAGCTCAAGGTGAACTGCATAGCAGCGGTGATGACCTATGTCATTTAGTATCACCGAATGGAGATCCCTTGGTCGAGGGTGCTGTTCTCTCACGTGTTTTCCTTCAGGGTCAATCCAAATAGCTATGTGAAGTTCAATTCAAATAGAAAGATTCTGCCAATTGAACTAGAGAATAAAGTATATAACTTGTGAAGGAACTTTCTCCTAGTGTCAGTGAGAGATTAGGAATTGGGTTTGGGGGGGGGGGGAGGGGTTCTCACTCGACTGTCTGGGGAAGGCGACATGCAAGAGAAGATCTCCACACCACCCCACATGATGCAGGGCTTGGCATCATTTGTCGATAGAAAAAATTTGTTCATTGTCCAATACACTCGTGAGGACATAGTGAATAAAGTTGTGAACTCAAGTAAGTATGGATGGATGACTCAAGAGCTATGGGCTGCCTTGGATGTCGAGGAGTTAAAGAGATGGGTTGAAAAGGCGGCCATGGCTTCCACTAAGGAGCCGATGATGAAGAAATCAATGTAGGGTCAGAAAGTACTCCCAAAATGGATCCAAGGTTCAGACCTTCTTATTTCTACCACTGGAACAACCGTGATAATCCAGCAGATTTTGACCGGTGACCTAACTTCAATTGAAAGAAAGCCTACCCTCCTTACAGGTGGTACAGGGGGCGATGAGGCTGCAACACCATCTTTCTTGCGGTCTGATGCCGAGCCTACTCCTGATGATGAAGCGATGGGGGTTTAAGAGGACCCCTGGTCCGATGCGTCAGGCTTCATCGACCTCACAGAAAGGGAGAAAGCTGACCGACCCCCTCCTTACCCTACAGTAAGAGAGGAAGAAGGTGCTGGTCAGAGTGCAAATCCACACGCATGGGTTCAAGGACAAGGGATCACCACTTTTTGCACCGATCCAAAGAGTAGTTTCCCTTTTTTTGAGGGATCTCGGTGAAGGAAGGGGAAGGAACCCATGGGCAATGAGGGTTCACCCTTCGCTTCCCTCCTCATTGGTAGTGGCGAGTGGGTTCCAATGCAAAAGGAGGGGACAAAAGTCATTGTCTCATGGGTTTTCTGATTCACACTCATCGACATTCAATGGAACTAGTTTAGACGCGGCCCAGGAGTGGAGTCTCATGCCTCGGAGCTCGCGGAAACGCTCTATATTACAAACATTTTAAGGAGAAATTGGATGGTTTGAGCCCCTCGGAGATGTGCTAATTGACTGATAGATATCAGCTATTGGAGGCGGCATTGTCCCACTATCTGTCCAACTTCTACTTTACACAGTGGCGGAGATGGCACAGACAAATTTTAAAGAAGGCCTTGTGGTGAGAAAATAATGCTGAAGCCCCCCCCAAAAGAAGAGAGGGCCTCGGAATGGCTCTTGGTCGTAGTGGAGTAATACGGTGAATTTTATATGAAGGTTTCCTTATCAGTTGCAACCAAAGAGCATGTAGAGGAATGGGTGAATCAGTTTTGACTTAGGCTCAGAATTTGTCATGATCCAATTTGTTTGACAGGGGATAGTCGATCTGAAATATGCAGACCAATGTGAATTCACCAAAATACTATGGGCTTCATCCTCAACCAAAAAGAAAGCCAGGGATCAAAATGATTCGGTTGAGGAAGGTGGAAAATTGATAGTACACTTGTAATGGAGATCAATAGAGATGTGACTTTTTGCTCATTTTTCTCTTATATTTGTTTTACCCGCGTCACACCTTCTTTTGTCATTCGTTTTCCTTTTTTCTGTGATGCATTTTAAGCTTTTTTTCTTTCTTTCTCTCTTGCAAATCTTTGATCACTTGCTGGGTGGAGATGAGGTTTTAGATTGCTTGCCTTGGAGGGAAATCATTAGGTTGCTCGCCTCAGAGAAAATTCTTTAGGTTGGTCGTCTCGAAGGGGAGTCTTCAGGTTACTCTCCCCAAAGGGGAGTCTTAAGGTTGCTCACCCCGGAGGGATTTTAGATTGCCCACCCCAGAGTGGAGTCTTTAGATTGCTCTCCTCGGAGGGGAGTCATCAAGTTGCTTGCTTCAAAAGGGGGTCTTTTGATTGTTCGCTCTGGAAGAGACTTGCGTCTGGGGTGATGTTTTAAACTATGAATCTTTCCACTGATAAGTTGAATCACTTCCAAAGCTAGATTCCTTTTGTCTTTTTGGTTTGAGTTCTCCGAGAATCAAAGACGATCATTGAATATAGCTTGTCGTATTCGATTGGTTACTCACTTTTATCACGTGATCTTTGGTCGGGCAGGCTTTTAAAGGCTGCATTAATGATATGTCAGCTTTAGATGTTGAGCCATCTTGTCATGGTGGGAGTCTTTACAGGCTTTGTCGGGTGACCATTGTCGGATTCTTTGACTTTCACTTCTATAAAAAGGGGACAAGAGGTCTCTGACCTTTGCGCTCAAAGTTAGGATAGGTTAGCGGTTTAGTATAGAATGTGAGAAGTTTGTCGGCCATGTTGAGCCAAAGGCGAAGGCAAATTTTTGTAGGCGGGAGCGATGGGCTTTGTAAGGGCTATGTATTAGCCTCACTTTTTCTTCGAGTTAAGTTTCAAAGAAGGGGACTTTCTCCTAGTTGGATGTCAAATGCGACTCTAGACGAGATGGTCTACTGAGGTCATCCACCTCCCCCTCCGCAAACGAATGTGGTGCGCCTTAGGGAATGGTAGTGCCGAAAACACATTCCTGTGGAGTGCAATACATCCATTTGATAATTTATGCCATAAGAGGAATTCACTCCGAAGATCTAGTGGCTGAGGAGTGGAACTAGGAAACCTTCTGATAGCTATATCCTTCCTCTCTCCATCGTCTTCTCGTACTCGAGGAGACAATGCAAAAAAAGGGAAAGTGGCATTATGAAGCCTTCTAGCAGCAAAACCCTCTTGCCCCCCGCTCTCGCTCGGTTATAGGCTTTCCTTCGTTGTGAGGAAAATATGAGATATGATGAACAAGGAGAATGGGTACTCTCGGTCGAGCTTCAACACAGAGACTTCACCTTTCTCACAACCTCTCTTGCTTCTCGAGGTTCTCTCATTGTGAGGGAAATGTAGATGCTGAGAGAGTTAGGAAAACAAGGTTATTCTTATCAAAAATTTGTAACGGGCGCACCTTTTGCTTTTATTATTCTCGGGATGTTTTGTACCTTTCAATCGAGAAGAGTAAAACATTTGATTTTTTCTGTTGCAAATGCTTCTTTTATTTCCTACTCGTGTAGTCGATCGGCTCGTTTTGTAGTATTTTGTCATTTTTTTCTCTTCACTCATGCAACTCGAGTTTGACAGGTATTAAAAATTATTGTCAAACATCATTCGATCAAGTAATCTTTCATAATTAAATATCGATCATTGTTCGATCAAGTCGTTTTTCTTGAGTTTTGGAGAGATCTTTACATTACTTAAGAAAAATTAGTTAATTCTAATTTTAATTGGATCGAATGAATTTACAAGTTGGCAATAACACTTCCATTTTCATACAAAAAATTTCTTTTAAGGGAAATTTATATCAAGTCATCTCCACTCTATGTCCGGGGTTCATAGTCTTCTGTGTAGTTTTTGAGTCAGTATGCCCCAGAGGAGACCTTTTCAGAAATAATGAACAGCTCGGTCCAAGTGTGATCGAGCTTGTCGACTGCTTGTTCACGGGTCATTAAGTCAGCTTTCTTGAGAACTAGGTCTCCCGACATGAAGCTCTTCTATTTTACTTTTTTTTTGAAGTATCGGGCAATTCACCTTTTGATTTCTTGTTGTCTAAGGGCCAAGCCGGTGCAAAATTCTTCTGTGAGGTCGAGTGCGAGCTTGGCTCCCTCTTCGTTGGCCCGTTGCCATTCCTTCAGGCTCTTGTTGCCGAAGGCAAAGGCCATTACTATCCTCTGTCTATGGGGATTGTATTCTACTAGTAGTACTACTTCCAAGTTGTAAGATAGCATGAAAGGAGTATATCCCATTGCTGTTGAAGGTGTCGTTCGGATGGTCCATAATACCGACAATAAAAGGTTCGCCCATCAGCCCTTTGCTCCTTCGACGTTTTTCCTTAGGAGGTTCAAGATGATCTTGTTAAGTGCTTCTCCATGACTGTTGGTGTGGGGGTGAAGTAAAAACATGAAATTTTGATTCATCCCTTGACTCTCGCAAAAAAATTGATGCTTTGGTCAACAAACTGGGTATTGCTATTAGTTATGAGGGTAAGGGGGAGCTCGTGGCTACATATGATTTTAGTCCATATAAAATTCCGGACTATGTTTGTTGTAAATTGGGCAAGTGCTTTGGCTTTTGTCCATTTTGAGAAATAGTTAACGTCGACCAAGAGGAATCTGTGTTGTCCCGTAGAGGGCAAAAATGGTCCAAGAATATCTAGCCCACAAGCGACGAAATGCTAGTGACTCATTATAGGCTGTAATTGCCAGATTGGCTGATGTTGTAGAAGACCAAACTTCTGACATCACACGCACCTCTTTGAGAATTTTCAACATCTTTGAGAGGTGTGGGCCAAAAGTATCCTTGACATTGTACTCAGTGGGCTAAAATTCTTTCTCCTATGTGGTTCCTACATTCTCCCAAGTGTACCTCGTGGAGTGATATCTTTAGCTTCGGCTTCCCCCAAAAACCTCAAGTAAGGCGAGGCAGTGGATCTTCAGTAGAGCTTGCCTTCCATCATCAGGTAATGGGTTGACTTAAACTTGAAATGCTTTAGGTCAGCAATTTCATCTGTTAGTTCCCAAGCTTTTGCCATCACCTATTTTGGGCTTCAAATTCTCTGTTTATCTGGTTGACTATGAGCTACGAATCGGTCCTCACATAGAGATGGCAGCCTCCAACGTGATGTGCGAGGTGTAGGCCTATAATTAGTGATTCTTATTCTGCTTGATTGTTAGTAATGTTTAAGTATATGACAGTTGAATAGTAGTGGTGCTCACTATACGAACTTTGTAAAGCGAGGCCCAGTCCTAAGGTCGTTTTATTGGAAGCTCCACTAGTATGCAGGATCCATGGGCAGTATTTGGTGGCGGTTCCTCCATCCTTTTCGGATTGTTTGGCGAAATCTGCCACTTCTTGGGCTTTGATCGCCGTTCGGGGGTTTTAGGAGATATCATACTCGCTTACCGACCATTTGAGGAGTAGGCCTAAATGTTCTGAATGAGTGAGAACCGACTTGAGAGGGTTATCGGTCACTTGAACCAGATGTTACTGGAAGTAGGGTCAGAGCCTGAAAGTAGAGGTGATGAGAGCAAATGTTAGTTTTACCATGATGCAATACCTAATTTCAGCATTTCTTAGTACTCGACTGGTATAATAGATGAGGAATTTTTTCCTCTGTTCCTCTTGGACTAGTAATGAACGGACGACCTCAGAGCCAACCTCGAGGTATAAAAAGAATTCATTACTCGACTTTGGGCTCTGGAGAAGTAGAGGTGAGGTTAGGGAACCCTTGAGCTTTTGGAATGCTTCTTCACAATCAGTGGTCCACTCGAAATGCTTGGATTTTCTGAGGGATTTGAAGAATGTTGAAGACTTTTCACCCAACTTGGAGATGAATTGGCTAAGCCCCACTTTTCAGCTGGTCATCCTTTGTACCTCCTTTGTGCTTCGTGTGGAAGGCATGCCTAGTAAGGCCTACACCTTTTCTGGGTTGGCCTTAATATCCTCAAGGGTTAGGAGATAACCTATGAATTTTTTAATTGAGGCTCCAAATATACACTTCAAGGGTTTATTTCACGTTAAACTTTCTAAGAGTTTCAGATATTTCCTTTAAGACTTTTATATGTTGCTCGAACATTTTACTTTTCACCATCACATTATTAACATACACCTCAACATTTCTTCCTTTATGTTCTGTAAAAAGTACATCCATCAACCAATGGTAAGTGGCCCTAGCATTTTTAATCCCAAAGGTCATTACATCATATCAGTACACTCTCTCACAAGTAATAAAAGCCGCTGCTTCTGTGTTGACATGATGCATCTTGATTTGATGGTATCATGAGAAAGCGCCCAGGAAGACCATCATAAAGGGTTTGATCGTTGAATCCACCAATGTATCGATCCTCGACAATGGGTAACTATATTTTAGATAAGCGGCATTCATATTGGTGAAGTCATTGCAAATCCACCGCTTGCCATTAGGCTTTCGTACCATCACTACCTTGGATACCCATGTCTATTACTAAGCTTCGCGGATGTAGCCCGCCTCCATTAGGTTCTTCAAATCTTCTCGGATCAGCCCAACTATTGTAGTGGCTGATACCCTCAGCTTTTACTTCACCTTTTGCACAGTGGGATCAATGTTCAACCGATGGCATGAGACTTCTACGGAGACCTCGGGCATCTCTGCGGTAGACCAAGCAAAGACGTTCCGATTTCCTTAAGGGTTTAGACGAGGAGTGATTTTGATTGAGATAAAAAAATTTGCTAATAAGAAATAATTTACCCATTTCCTCATCGATGATGAGGACTTGGAAGGTGTTCTCACTAGTCTCGAGGCCTCCCTCTCTCTGGCTTTGAAGGTCAAGTGGCCCTTGCTCAACAGTAGTCATCTCTTGGAGGTAGCATGTTCTTGACAGCTCCAAGTCTACTTGAATGGTGATGAACTCCCCCTCTCCTGGGAACTTCATTGCATTGTAGGTGGAGGTTAATGCCCAAAAATTGTGGGCGGCGAGTAGACCACTAGGAGGTCTTTAGACTTCATGAACTGTCGGTCCTCGTCTACCTAGGAAACTGTTAGTGTTACTACTTCGAGGGCCTCTTTTCTCTATCCTGAGAATCTGAATAGAGGGACATATGGAATTTTCATATGCTGGGACTTTAGGTTGAGCTTGTCGAACATGGATTTAAACAAAATGTTCACCATGCTCCCTGTGTCGATGAATATGCTTTCTACCTGGTATTCGTAAGTAAAGCTGTAATGAAGATTGCATCATTATAAGGGTTACTTTCTCTAGCAGGTCATCATCATTGAAGGCGAGGGGGTGATGCATAGTTTTCCGTGGGACGAGAGCGGTGACACATAGTTCTCCCTACTGGACTCTTTTAAAGCTTGATTGTCAGGAAGACTCTCCACCCCTTCCTAGTATCATGGGAATTATTCCTGCGGTGTGGATAGTGTTGGCTCGGACTGGTTCATCGCTCACTCCACCAGCTGGGGTTTTCCCTTGCCTGCCTGTGATCACCTCGGCAACCACGAACTCTTTCAATCTTCTGAAATTGATCAAATCCTCAGTGATGTTTCTAAATTGTCTCCATTTCTTTATGACATGGTCGTTGTCTTGGTGGTAGTAACATAATTTTTTTAGGTTATAAGCAAAGCCCCATTTCTCATTGGTTGAGGCATTTTGAAGTAATCCTTATTTGTAATGGCCTCCACCAGCTCGACCAATAAGGTCCTTAGGGGGGTCATTTTGAGTTGCTTCAGCTTAATCACTAATCGCTTGTTATGGTAGTTTGAACATCGATCATGGTACCGAGGACGCTTGGCTCGATGGTGACGAACTTTCCTTGTTATGTGGGTCATTTTCGTAGTGCAGAAGAATAACAGGATAAGGGTCGTCCTTCTCCCACCAACCGTCATCTACCACTACCCTCTCTTGCAATTGGGTGTCAGCAGTGGCTTTCTTGGCCTCTTCCCAATCATTAAGGACAAATCTTCAGCGACAATATGATGGCTAGCCATCTCCAGGAATTCAGCCATCAAATTCGGCTCGAGCAAGCTTAGGGGTATTTGAATTGTTTGCTCCTTAATCTCTGTATCAAGGTGATTTGAGGGATCAGAAGTTCTAGATCTCAAGCATTTTTTGCTAAAATCTCGCTATATATGAACAAAGGGTCTCTCCCTCCTTTTTCTTAAGAGGTTGAGCTCTCTTCCTTATTTTTTGTGCACTAACAAAATGGGCCAAGAATATCCTTTTGAACTCACAAAAGGAGGGGATACTCCCGTCGAGAAAACATTGTTGAACCAACGAAGGGCTGCTTCTCTCAATGTGGTGAGGAATAGTTGACACATGAACATGTCAGTGATGGCCGACTAAAAAGTAGCCATATGGTTGGCTGTGTTGGTGAGGCCTTTGCACGAGTTAAAGTTGGGGTCTTAAACTTTTTAGGTGGTGATGCACTAAAAATATGTTAGATTTTTCATATATATTTCGTACTTATTTTTAGTGATATTGCACTTTAATGGAAGGTATATTTCATGCTTTGCTGTAGGTATGATGATTTTAGTAAATGGAGCAAAAAAGAAACGAAAAGGAATGAATTTTGAGTGAAAAAAGGTAAAAAAAATTTTTTTGATGTTCTGGCGCCAACGACACCCAAACAGGCACCAACGAGCCGTTTTTCCAGAGAGTCAGGAATTAAATCACGCGATAGGGCGCCGACGGCGCTCAATATCAGTAGAGGCCAGATTCAATGTATTTGCATGACATTTGGAGGGATTCTTGTGGAAACTCTTGAGAAATTTGTTCCTAGACATATTAAATAGTTTTGGACATCAGAATTGTGTGTGTTCTTAGAAAAGTTTATAGAAAAAGTTGTGTGAGTGAAGTAAAGTGTTTGAAGTCTAGGGTTTAGTTTTTTAGTGTTGTTTTGTGAGGGATTCTTCTCAAAAGAGTTGTTGGAGGAGAAGGTGAGAGATTGCGTCTTCCCTACTATTCCAAGAGGGAATTTAGTGTGTTGTGAAGAGAGAAGGAGATCCAAGGGAACTTCAAGGGATTTTCTTGGGGAGAAATTTGATATAAGTTGTATTTACTTCTTATTGCTTGTATGACTTTGCTTTTACATATAAAATCTTTGTTTTGTCATATCTTCCCCATGAATTTTGAGTAGATTTCTTTGTCTTTCTCCTTGCAATGATAAATGGCGATGTGATAGTTTAGATTGGATGTGCCATATAAAAGATAACAAATTGTGATGATTTTCCACTTCGTTCTTCATTTACTTTTCAATCTGGCCAATTAATTTGTTAAAATATGTTGTGAAACATATGATCCGAAAGGGCTATGCTTTATACAATAAAAGTTGCGATTACATTCAAATTCCATGGATGGTGAAATTCATGGGCTTGGGTGTAAATAAATAGGTAAATATGTTTATTGGACATAGAATTGGAGATTTTCGGGTGAGAGACTAAAATCCCCAATTTGGTCCTAGTGTTTGGAAATAAAAGCGAGAATTAGCCTTGAGGAGAAGGGAAGTGGGAGCTCTGGAATGAGAGTCAGTATCCTCCCAGCCTAACCACAGATTTATGGACTAAACCTAGGATTAACCAATGTTCTTTATAAAACTCGAAAGAGGGTAAAGGATAAGTATGCTCTTATTTGGCACAATACCAGATTATACTAATCTTTATCATTCACTCACCATAATATCATTATAAGTGGGAGGACACTTACTCTAAAATTGAACCTTGCATTACAAAAACTGATTATAGTAGTATTTACTTTAATTTGAAGCTTAGAAAGTAATTTAGTGATTTTAAAATCTCTAGCATCTTTAAACTGTAGCATTTTTGGTAATACATTTTGTGCTTTGCAAATTGAATATTAGATTTCTATGCTACATTTTAAGGTTTGCTTCCTCCCTAAGGGATTGATAACGAACTCTGCTAGAGCCCTTTATTACTTGAATGATACTTATACTTGAATATAGATTGGCTGCTACCTTCTTAAACTGATTATATTCTGTGACTGAATAAAAACTATTTGCAAAAATTTATAACTTCATATTTGCAGCTGACACATCAAGTTTTTGGCGCCGTTGTCGGGGAGGCAATAATAAATTAGTAGTAACTGAAAACCTTTAATTCGTATTTGTGTATGCGTAGTTTTGGATCTAAAGGTTTAATACCTTACGATTCAGAGTTAGAACGTACCATTAGAAAAATTCAAAAATAACAAAAAGAATTTAAAATTTTGAGCAAAATGGCGAACAATCTCGATAATCGAAGACATGAAACTGAACATCAACCTCGACCTTTAAGATATTATGCGAACCCTACCAGGAGATGAAATTCATTTAACTATTCAAAATTCTGATGTAGCTGCTAATTCATTTGAGCTTAAACCTGCTATTATCTAAATGATACAAAATAATTAATTTTGTGGTACACCAAATGAAGATCCTAACTTATATCTTGCTAGTTTTATTGAACTGTGTGGTACATTTAAATATGATGGAGTGTCGAACGATGCTGTCAGGCTTAGAATTTTTCCTTTTTCACTAACTAAGATTATAATAATTAAAAGTAGCAGTATCAGTGTTATTTAAGAGTAACAGTAGCAGTGTTATTACAATTAATGAGACTGTTGCACTCGGTGAAGAGTGTAGCGCAATTATTCAGAAAACGTTTCCTGAAAAACTCAAGGATCTTGGTCGTTTCACTACACCTTGTGCTATTAGAGAAAATTTTTTTGGAAGAACCTTATGTGATCTGGGAGCCAGCATTAATCTCATGCCTCTATCAACTTTCAAAAGGTTGGGAATAGGAAAAATTTCTCCTACTTCAGTAACTCTTCAGTTAGCTGATCAATCTTTTACTAAGACGTTTTAGTAAAAGTTGATAAATTTATCTTCCCTGTGGATTTTATTGTTTTAGATATGAAGGAATATAAAGAAATTCCTATAATTTTGGCAAGACCATTCCTTGCGACTGGAAGAGCTATGATAGATATTCAAAAAGGAGAATTAACTATGAGAGTTAATGATCAAGAAGTGACCTTTAATATATCAAAAGTTATGAAATATCCAATAACCCGAAAAAAATTATGAATTCTTTCGAATGGAAATTTGTAATTATTTAGAAAATGAGAATTTTAAGGAGAAATATGAAGATAAACTTGAACAAGAAAACTTTAAAAGTGAGGAAAAAAATGAAATGGAAGAAAAATATGTTGTGACAGATAATGAAGAATTGGATTATGTTTATGAAAGATTTTAAATGTTGGATATTCCAGAAAATGTTAATAAAAGTATAATTCCATCTATTATAACACCCCCTGAACTTGAGATGAAAATACTTCCAAACCATTTGAGGTATGTGTTCTTAGGAGAATTATATACTTTACCAGTTATTGTTTCCTCAGATTTGACTGATATACAAGAGAATAAATTACTAGAAACCTTGAAAAGATATAAAAAAAGCTTTAGGTTGGACATTGGCTGATATTAAAGGAATCAGTCATTTGATCTGTATGAATATAATTATGTTGAATGAACAACATAAACCTAGAGCTGATACGCAAAGGAGATTAAATCCATTAATAAAGGAAGTAGTAAAGAAAGAAATTTTGAAATGGTTGGATGTCAAATTATATATCCAATTTCAGATAGTGTTTGGGTGAGTCGGATACATTGTGTTCCTAAGAAAGGAGGAGTGACTGTTGAGACTAATGAAAGAAAAGAAGTTATAACAAGAGACAAGTCACTGGTTGGCAAATTTGTATTTATTATAGAAAATTAAACGCCACCACCAGGAAAGATCACTTTCCTTTACCTTTTCTAGACCAAATGTTGGATAGAATTGTAATGCGGGACTTATATTTATGCAAGAATTTATGAACTCAAATTTATATATTTATAATGATTTTGTAAAGTCCAAGCACTCAACGCAAGTATACGTATCGTATCAAGTAATACAGGGCTCTAATGGAGTCCTGATTATCAATCCCACAGGGAAGTACAAGTATAAGAAAGTGTTTCACAATATATAATATAGCACTGAAATCCGATACTCAAATTGCATTTAAAGTTTAATACTTATTTCTACTACCACTATGTAGAAAACAGTAACAATTAATTAAACTACAATTACTTCTAACAACTTTGAAAACAGAATTAACTAACAAACACACTAAACTATGTATTTGAAAGGTTTTTGATATATGAGAAAACTATCTTTCTTCTTGCGATGAGAATATGATGTGTGGATGATATGGATCAAATATCTATGTTATTATGCCAAATATGAGCGTAAATATTTCTTTAACCTTAAAAGAGTACCCCCTCTCCTATGCATGAAAAAAACATTAACATATCCTAAGTTTAGTCAATAAATCTATGGCTAGGCTGGGGGGATACCGTCTCTCACTACGGAGCTCCCACTCACCCTTCACTGAAGGCTAACCTTCGAGTTTAGTCACTAATCTTAGAACCAATTTAGGGTTCTCAGCCTGTCAGCCTGAAATCTCCAAATTGAAGTCCATCAAAACACATTTCTCTATTTATTTGCACTTAATTCCCATGAACTACGCGATTCATCCATGGAAATTGAATGGATTCTTCATTATTGTTGTAGGACATTAAATCCTTTTAGAATTAATGTTCAACAACATATTTTAACAATTGAATTGGCCAAATCGAAAAGTAAATCAAGTTTGAAATGAAAAACCATCACAATTTCTTCAGTACATTAAAAGCACGTCAATTCCACATCAATCCATCATCACATATCTATGCAAGAAGAAAGACAAATGAGACTACTCAGAATTCATGAAGAAGATACAATAAAACATGGATTTTATATATAAAAGAAAAGTCATACAAACCAAAAAAGAAAATACAACTTATATCTTTCTCTTCCCCAATGCAATTCCCTTGAAGTTCCTTTGAATCCTTTTCTCTCCTCTTTACAACACTTAATTCCCTCTTTAGAATGGAAAGAAAGAAGCAATCTCTCACTTTACTCCTTCACTCTTTAGAGAAGAATTCCTCTTAAATCCTCACTTCTACACACTCTTCTCCTAAACCCTAACACTTAGCACACACCAAGACCACCAAGAGAGAGCAAGAGAAACCAAGAGAGCCCCCCCATTTTCGTCCAAAAACAGTTACTTATAAGTTAGGAACGAAATCCCAAGAGTTTCGATAGGCATCCCTTCAAAAGGTCGCCAAAACTCTTCAAATTTGAATTCCATAGACTTTGGGCACCGACGGAGCCAGAACCAGTTTTCCTCCTTTTTGCTCTTTTTTGCTCCGAATTCGTTCCTTTTCGCTTCTTTTCGCTCCAATCACCTAAAATCATCATACCTACAACAAATCATGAAAAATACATTTCTTTAAAGTGCAATATCGCAAAAAATGGGTAAAATTATATAACAAAACCGTATATATTTTTGGTGCATCAAAATCCCCCAAACTTTAACTATTACTTGTCCTCAAGTAATCATTTTACTACATAAAATTATAACTCCAGGCAATGTACTTTTCAACTGTAGGAAACTAAAAATTTTCATTCAAAAGAATATATTGGTTAGATTTCAGAAAGAAATTTAGTAACTTAAGTCAACACTACAGGTATAAGAATATTCAGCAATCAAGTCTAAGGGTTCAAGTCTTCTATTTATTTCAAGATGAACCATAATTTGTCACATTAAGAGTGCCTCGAAAGACTATGTGAAAAAGGAGTTCGTGCAAACTTTATTAGAATGTAGGCCAATACTTTAAACATAAATTCAGAAATGAAATCAAGTTCTCCCTTTAGGGTGACTCAAGTGAAGCCAATTTTTGATTAGGCATCTCCTCAAGCTTCTCCTCATAAGTATTTTTCTTTCTTTTTCTTTTCTTTTTCTTCTTTCTCTTTTTATTTTTGGGATTGTTTTCAATCCTTCTTTTCTTTTCTTTCCTTCTTTTTTTTTTAATGTGGATTACTATATCTGGATAGCCTTTAATGATTTTGAACTTCAGTCTCCTCTTTCTAAAGTTAAAATTAAACACCTCCTTACTTTATAATTAAGTATAAGCTTTATTATTCATCATAAAGTCACAATCTTTTCTTAACACGCAATACTTTAAGTCCCTTAACATTTCAAAAATACAGTTTTCTTTACTTTAAATAGTTAACTATAATCAAATCCTTTCATACCAAATATCTTACTTCGATAAAATTAACTTTTATTACTAAAAACTTTCATCCTATCCTTCCATAATATTCAACTAAAATACAAAGTTCTAGTTATCTACAGTGAGGTTCAACTGCCACAAATTATGCTAATAATTTTTGAAAATATAGTAATTGAGAACAAATAAAAGTTAATATTTCTCTACCCTCCCCCAAACTTAAATTTGAAACAATAGAAAGTAGAAGAAAATTAACCTTTCTGTGTTGGGATCTTGAAATCTTCAACATCTATCTGATATTAGTCAAAATTTACAACTAGCAGACATGAAACAATTAATAGCAGTGATACAATAATTTTAAATATTTGCATGGGTAAAGAGAAATTAACTTTAAACATCTAAACTTCCAACAAAACACTACAATATTAAACAAACTATCACAATACTACAAAGTCCAGCTAACAATTTCAATATTTCAGTACAACATAACAGTACACCAACAGGGTTACATATCACATGAAAAACAAATAAGTACTACATCACAACAGTACAACACAACACAACAAGAACAACAGAAATAGAAACAAACAATCTACTAATCTCCATCACCAGGATCATCAGCGGGGTCATCAGCAGGGTCATCAACAAGGTCAGGTCTATATGGTGTATAACTGGGGAAAGTAGGAAATATCACATCAAAATCCCCCCTCATAAATCTGACCTGAGCATCATAATAGGAAATATTGAACTCAACTCTCATCTGCAGTTAATCTTCATTCACATCACTCCTCGCCTCAAACACATCCATCCTACCATGGAGTCTATCTACACTAGCACTCTGTAATCTCATTTGCTCCATAATATCATATAAGGTAGGCGGCTCAGATATAGATGGAACATCATAACTCGTAGTAGGAATATCAGTACTCCTACTCTCAACTCGGGCGCCCACATGAGACTTGTAAGTACGGATAATAGCCTTTGTAATTGGTCTCAACGATATAGCCACTTCTTCAGAACTACTGAACTCCACTCCAGACTGAACACACAGGGCATGAACTAAAGCAGGATGTCCTAAACCACTAGTGGTCTCGCTTCTAGCAATAGTTTGAATGTTCTTGTAGATAATAGCTCCAGTATCAATCTTTTTCATCTTCTGAATACAATAGTTCAGAATTGCTCTATCCCTTGTAAATTCGCTGTGGTGATAAGATGGTAATAGTCTCACAGAGATGAAATAATGCTAAACTTTTGATGCAAAATTCAATGTGGAAGCGGGAAGTTAATCAACTGTTTTTGACTTACTTTCCATTCCCCTCGCCCATCCGTCAGAAAAGAAATCACTTACCTCATATTTTCCCCTCGAGTATCAAAGTTTTTGTATTCACAAACAAATGGTTCCTGAGTCTGATAGAAAGCATTGATACGCTGAGGAGTAAACTCAACCTTTTTTCCTCTAACTAGCACATACTCAGTCTCAGTCCAGGTTACATTTGAATAGAACTCTCTAACAACTTCCATAACAGCATTCACAGTAAAATAACAAAATCGTTCCCAGTTTCGTTCTGCAATTAACTGTTCTACAGTTCCACCAGGACTATCAAAAGCTCGATCTTGGATACACTTCTTATTGTAAAGGTAAGAGTTAAAGCGAAATTGTGCTTAATATTAATAAATTTTTCTTCATCAAAATCCAATTTCCTCTTCCCTTTACTCATCCTTAGAGCCATGTGAATTTCTAAAATTTGCAAGAAAATTCTAATAAATCCCAAATTCACAATGTAAGAAACTCCAAATACTATGCTAAACAAGTAAGAGCAAATTTCATCATGGAAATCTCAAAATTTCTTTAAAACTCCAAAAATTCCAACCTAAGAAATTTGAGAGATTTCCATGGTGAAAATAAAAAATTTTTAACTTAAAGTGAAGCTCTTACCAAGAGAAGTGTAGATCCAACCTTGAAAAGCTCTGAAATCACCTTAAATCTGAGATCTAACAAGCCTTAGGTCTTCAAAATCACAAAAATAGAGGAGGAAGACGAAAGCAATGGAAAAATTTGCAGGTCCCGGAGTAAAATCGCGAAATCGAGGGTTTTCGGCCTTTTACTGTATTTGGGCACCGGCAGCGCTCTATTTAAGAAAATATGCCAAACACTCTGGATTTGGACGCCGACGGCGCCCATTCTAGCGCCAGCGGCGCTAGTCCAAAATTTTTTCTGGGTCCAAAATTGTTTTCGTAATTTTGATTGTTTCGACATCCACAATGATGTTTAACACTTCAATAAGCATTTACTTCATCTCACAAGAAATAATTAACACAATTCTTTACACAAACAATACACAACAAATATATATATATATATATATATATATATATATATATATATATATATATATATATATATATATATAAAATCCAAGTTACAACATAAACACCAAATATGTTCATTCCCAAACCAACAACTCTTAGATGTTTAATGCTACAAGTACTCTACGATAGGCAAACACTAAAATCTATGCACACAATAAAATTAAGCATATCCAAATCCAAATTCAAATTACAAAGCAAAGCAAATACTCACACCAAGCATAATTAAAAAAATTAGATTAAACATACAACAAACATAAGTAGAATCCATTGATTACTCCACAGCGGTTTCAGAACTATCCTCTCCTCTAATGTCTCCAATCGATTGCTGATGCACGAAAAAATTATAGAATGGACGAATTAGAAATTTGTCAGATGATTCCTCAGCAATCAACGCGTTCTTCTTCATCAATTTAATCAAGCCCATCTCAATTCGACTAGTGTGATCGAATTGTTCCTTCATTCTCCAATCTATATGATCGAATAAATAAAAAATATTATTGATTGCATTCATAACGTTCTGTACATCTTTATCCAACTATTTGATCCTCTTCAATATCATTCTAAAACCTTCAGGAAAATAGTCTTGAATCGGTTGTGAAGTCTGTGTTGGTTGATCTTCATCTCCCACTATTTGCTAGTCATAAGAATTAGTTGGATCAATAGGCCTCCATGGAAAAAACCTTTCCTAACTTTCATATGGAACTTGTGATTGACTACATAATAGAAATATGGTGGACGGGTGTCCAAGCCCATTATTAGGTCCATGAACAATTAATCCCAAAACTGATTTCATAATTATATTACCAATGTCAATCGACCTACCAGTTTGAATACAGAAATTCAAAGTGGCACTTTCCTTGGTTACCTTAATAATCTTCAATGTTGGAAATAACTTTGCCGAAATAAAGTAGTGTCACTGCTTTGACATTGTATTTAGAGATGCAGATGGGAAACTAATGTATCCATTCCCTCTAATTTCCCAATCCTTATTCTCATCCGTCAAATATCGATACACATCATTCATATTATCAATCGTGGCATTGAAATTAGAATAATGACAAATATGTACATTCTCAAACATAAAAAGTTCGTTAATTCGTGCAGGAGTGAATTACACAAATCTACCACGCACAAGTATGAACCCTTGGTTGATCCCGTGAAGATTTGCATAGAATTTTTTCACGACAGGAACAACAATGAAAGCGGTAGTGTCGCAAAGCACTTCCCAACGTCTCTCCTTAATTATCTCTTAAATTTTAGTAGTAAGATTATCCATACCTCGATTTATGAAGCCCCTTTTCTTGATAATCCTCCTCTTTATCATCACTTTGTTGAAAAAACGCTACGCCTAGAAACTTATGAAATTCTTTCGGTTGAAAATGCGAGATCGAGGGGTTTCAATGGAGTAGGAATCCATGGGATGCGAATTGGGAAGGGTAGTTTTTGTTTTTCTAGAGTTAGGAAGTCTAAAATGGAGTTTAAGGAGTTATAAGGACGAAGATCCCGCTCAAAACTGCCAAAACTCGCATTTTGAAACTTCAAAAAGCGTTAACAGGTTTTGGACGCTGGAGGTGCTCGATAGGGTGCTGGCGGCGCTCAAACCTGTAAGTTCAGTATTATATCTGTGATAGGGCGCCGGCGGCGCCAGTGGTAAAAAATTCTCACCAAACTTCGTTTGGCCCAAAATACTCCAATATCTCAATTTGATCCACCATTTATCAATTTTAAAAGTACTTAGGAGTAATTAAGATTCAAAACAACTATCTAAAAAGCACAATTACATCGAACAAACAAAGAAACCACAAAGATGCATATGGCTTGCCTCTTATAAAATGCTTGGTTTAACGTCGTCAGCCCGACAAATCATTCAGTTAATCGAGATGACTCAGCATTAAAACCTCTTTGAAGTCAGGTTGAAACCCGTTAAAGAAAGGCTTTAATCGATGCCCATTAACTTTGAAATTCTTTCCAGTATCAGGATCTTTAATATCAACAGCTCCAAAAGAATGAACTTTTACAGCTGTAAAAGGTCTTAACCATCTAGACTTGAGCTTTCCAGGAAATAACCTCAATCTTGTGTTTTATAATAAAACATTTTTTTTCCAAATTCCAAGTTCTTTTCAATATCTTCCGATCATGCCACAATTTCAATTTCTCTTTATAGATCCTATCATTGTAATAAGATGCATTTCTAATCTCTTCTAATTCATTAAATTGCATAAATCTTTTTTCTCCAACATTTTTCAAATTAAAATTTAACTCTTTTATCGCCCAATATGCTTTATGTTCCAATTCAACTGGTAAATGACAAGTCTTGCCAAACACTAGTCTAGAAGGAGATATTCCAATAAGGGTTTTAAAAGCAGTCCTATAAGCCCATAATGTAATATCAAATTGAGCAGACCAATCTAATTTATGATTATCCACAGTTTTCTCCAAAATTCTTTTACTTTCACGATTAAACACTTCTGCTAAACCACTAGTTTGGGGATGATAAGAAATAGAGATTCTATGAATAATATTATATTACTCAATTAATATCTTAATTTGATTATTCCTGAAATGGGTCCACCATCAGTTATGATCACTCTCGGCATTCCATATCTTGTAAATATATTTTTCTTTAAAAATTTTGAAACACTCCAAGCATCACATCTAGGTAAAGCAATAAATTCAATTCATTTGGAGACATAATCAACGACAACTAATATATATAAATTTCCAAATGAAGGAGTAAATGGTCCCATAAACTCTAATCCCCATACATCAAAAATTTCAACTTCCAAACTATAATTTAGAGGCATTTCATTTCTTCTAGAGATATTACATACTCTCTGACATCGATCACATGATTTAATATATCTATAAACATTCTAAAAAGAGTAGGCCAATAAAATCCAGATTGTAAAATATTAAAAGCAGTTTTATCAGCACCAAAATGACCTCCAAATTTAGAATCATGACATCGTTGAATAATCAAATTTGTTTCTTCCGGTGGCACACATTTCCTAATAATCAGATCCTTACACTATTTATATAGATAGGGCTCATCCCAAAAATAAAATCTTGCATCATATTTAAACTTCTTTTGTTGTTGCCTTGTTAAATCAGGTGGTACAATATCACTTACAATATAATTCACAATATCAGCATACCAAGGCAAATTGCTTCCCATAATAGTATAAAGTTTCTCATCAGGGAAATTTTCAGTAATTTCCTTTTCAAATTCAGGTAATTTATCATATTCTAATCTTGACAGATGATCAGCTATTTGATTATCAGCTCCCTTCATATCAACTATCATAAAATCAAATTCTGGCAGAAGAAGTATCCATCTAATTAGTCTAGGTTTCACATCCTTCTTTTGCATTAAATATTTGATAGCCGAATGGTCTATATGCACAATACTTTTAGCTCCAATTAAATAAGGTCTAAATTTTTCAAAAGCAAATACTATAGCTAATAACTTTTTTTCAGTTGTGGTATAATTAATTTGAGCCTCATTAAGAGTATTACTAGCATAGTAAATGACTTTGAAAACTTTATCATGCCTTTGCCCTAATGCTACTCCGATCGCATAATCACTAGCACCACACATAAGTTCAAATGGTTTCTCCCAATATGGTGAAACAATTATAGGTGTAGTAATTAATTTCTCTTTCAATAATTTGAAAGAATGCATTCATCATTATAATCAAATTTTCTACCATTTTCTAAAAGTCGGCACAATGGTTTGGTAATTTTAGAAAAACTTTAATATATCGCCTGTAAAATCCAGCGTGTCCTAAGAAACTCCTCACCTCTCACAGCAGTGGGTGCGACAATCTCTCAATCACTCTAATTTTAGCAGGATCGACCTCCATACCATGTTCAAAAATTTTATGCCCAAGCACAATTCCTCCTGCAACCATAAATTGACATTTCTCCCAATTCAGAACTACATTTGTTTTCTCACAGAGCTCCAAAAATTTTGCTAAGTTTTCCAAGAAATTTCAAATGAAATCCTGAATACAGAGAAATCATCCATAAAGACTTCTATTCCATTATCTGTCATACTACTGAAGAAGACATCATACATCTCTGAAATGTTGCATGTGCGTTACACAGTCCAAAAGGCATTCTTCGAAAAGCAAAGGTTCCATAAGGGCTAGTAAATGTTGTCTTTTCTTGATCCTCAGGAGCAATAGGTATTTGATGGTAACCAGTATATCTATCCAGAAAACAGTAGTACTTATGTCTAGCAAGTCTATCTAGCATTTGATCGAGAAAAGGAAGAGAAAAGTGATCTTTTCTGGTGGCGGCATTTAATTTCCTATAATCAATACAAATTCGCCATCCATTAATTTGTCTTGTGGGTATAATTTCATTGTATTCATTCACTTCAACAGTCACTCCTCCCTTTTTTGGTACACAATGTATTGAACTCACCCAAGCACTATTGGAAATAGGATAAATAATTTCAGCATCCAACAATTTTAAAATCTCTTTCTTAACTACTTTCATTATAGGATTCAATCTACTTTGCAGATCAATTCTCGGTTTATGTTCTTCATGTAATAAAATTCTGTGCATACAAATCAAAGGACTAACTCCTTTAATATTTGTCAAAGTCCATCCAAAGCTTTCTTGTATCTTTTTAAAGTTTCTAACAACTTTTGTTCTTGATAATTGTTTAACACCGAAGATAGAATAACTGGCAAGGTAGATGATTCTCCTAAAAACATATACTTTAAATGATTAGGGAGAATTTTCATCTCAAGTTCAAGAGGTTTTATTATAGATGGAATTAAGCTTTTATTTCCACCTTCCATACTGTCTAATACTTCGAATCTCTCCTGAACATACTCCAAATCTTCATTTTTCTTACTATCTGAATTTTCATCATCTTCAATTTCTTCTTCAAACATATTTTCATACTCTACTTCTTTTTCAAATATATTCTCAAAATGATCGATTGTCAAATATTCATAAATCTCTATCCTAAAACATTCATTATCTTTTTCCATTGAGGGATACTTCATAGATTTTATAATATTAAAGGTCACCTCTTGATCATTAACTCTCATAGTTAATTCTCCCTTTTGAACATCAATCACTGCTCTTCCAGTAGCAAGGAATGGTCTTCCCAAAATGATTGGAATTTCTTTATCTTCCTCCATATCAAGTACAATAAAATCCACAGGAAAGATAAATTTATCCACTTTCACTAACACATCTTCCTCCACTCCTTTAGGGTAAGAAATGGAACGATAGTCAACTGAAGAGTCATAGATGTAGGAGAAATTTCTCCTATTCCCAACCTTTTGAAAGTTGATAAAGGCATAAGATTAATACTAGCTCCCAGATCACATAAAAATTTTCCGAAAAATTTTTCAACTATAGCACACGGAAGAGTGAAACTACCAGGATATTTAAGTTTTTCCGAAAGCTTCTTCTGAATAATTGCACTACACTCTCTGCTAAGTGCAACAATTTCATGATCTGTAAACTTTCTTTTCTTTCTCAGAATATCCTTCATAAACTTGGTATAGTCAGACATTTGTTCTAAAGCTTCAACAAAAGGAATATTTATCGTTAATTTCTTAAGGATCTCCAAAAATTTTTCAAAACTATTATCCCTGTTTTGTTTCTTCAATCTTCGAGGAAATAGAGGTGGTGGTTTTTCAACAGTTATCTTCATTGGCTCAAGCGGATAATCCAAGTCTGGGTAAATCTTGTTTGAACCTTTCGATTTCCACCTTCTCTTTTTCTGTTTCAACTTCTTTTTGCACTCTAGTTTCCAATTCTTTTCCACTCCTTAATTGAATAGCCTTAAGTTGTTCCTTGTTTTGATCTTTTGGATTGATCTTAACATGGAAGTGTTCCAAAAGGTCTATTATTAAAGGCAGTGAAAATATGCCCCAATTGATTTTTAATATTTTTCATAGCAACACCTTGAGCTTGTAATTGATTTCCCATATTCAGAATAATTTCTTTAGTAGACAACTTCTTATCCTTAAATTACGGGTTACTATTTAATCTAAGAGGATAAGATGGTCTAAAATTGGTATATCCTTGATTGTTTGAATTTCTAATTGGATTTATAGAACATTTAGCCTAATGTGGGTTAACATTGGCATTGCTATTATTCCAATTGAAATTTGGGTGATTCTTCCAACCAGGATTATAATAATTCGAATAAGGATTGTTAGGTCTATTAATAGCATTTAAAGTCTCATAAGGTGTTTGAGATTCTATTATCTGTCAAAATGAATTTTCCTCAAACACTTGAGGTAGTTGAGAATAATTCATTACCTATTGATCTATTTTCTTAGAAAGGGCTGTAATTTAAGAAACTGCCATAGTCATCATATCTGAATCATGAACACTAGCTACTCCCTTAGGATTTACCCGTTCAGAGGGCTAATGAAAATTATTAGTAGTCATTTCTTCAATTAATGCGTATGCTTCATCAAAAGGTTTTGACATTAATGATCCATCAACAACAGCATCTATAATAGATCTCAATGATCCCATTAATCCATTATAAAATGTTTGAATTATGAACCAATCTGGTAAAGCATGATGTGGGCACTTCCTAAGAAGATCTTTAAATCTCTCCCAAGCTTCATATATTGACTCTCCTTCAGACTAACAAAAAGATGTAATATCATTTCTTATTTTAGCAGTCTTTGATGGAGGGAAATATTTTGATAGAAACTTCTGAGATAATTCTACCCAAGTTCTAATAGATCCAGGTGCTAACGAGTTTAATCATGCCTTAGCTTTATCCCTTAATGACAAAAGGAAAAATTCTAAATCTGATAGTGTCACTAGACACTCCGTCATATTTAAAAGTAGCACACAATTCCAAAAAAACTAGCGAGATGTAAATTTGGATCCTCATTAGGTGTTCCTCCGAATTGATTATTTTGTACCATTTAGATAACAGCAGGTTTAAGTTCAAATGAATTAGCAGCAACATCAGGATTTTGAATAGTTATGTGAATTTCGTCTGCTGTTGGGTTAGCATAATCTCTTAAAGGCCTTGGCAAATTTCCAAGATCATTTCCCTGATCATCTTGATTATTTGCCATCTCACAAGGATTTTTCATTTTTTTTGCTGTTTTCTAATTTTTCTTACAGTACGCTCTAACTCCGAATCGTAAGGCACTAAACCTATAGATCCATTACTACGCATATACAATCACACAAATACTTTTAAAAAGTAAACAAACACACAATTACACACTACAAAATAAAAGTTTTCTGTTACTATATTATCAATAAATACTGTTTATACTTCCTTAGTTACTTCGTTACCTTCCTCCGCAACGACGCAAAAAACTTGATTCAGGACTTATATTTATGCAAAATTTATGAACTCAAACTTATATATTTGTAATGATTTTGTAAAGTCCAAGCACTCAACGCAAGTATACACATCGTATCAAGTAATACAGGGCTCTAAAGAAGTCCTGGTTATCAATCCCAAGGGAAGTACGAAGTATAAGAAAGTGTTTCACAATATAATATAACATTTAAATCTGATACTCAAATTGCACTTAAAGTTTAATACTTACTTTTAATACCACTATGCAGAAAATAGTAACAATTAATTAAACTACAATTACTTCTAACAACTTTGAAAACAGAATTAACTAACAGACACACTAAACTATGTATTTGAAAGTTCTTTGATATATGAGAAAAGTATCTTTCCTCTTGTAATGAGAATATCATGTGTGGATGATATGGATCAAATATCTATGTTATTGTGCCAAATATGAGCATAAATGTTTCTTTACCCTTAAAAGAGTACCCCCTCTTCTAAGCATGAAAAGAACATTGACATATCCTAAGTTTAATCACTAAATCTAAGGCTAGGCTGGGAGGATACCGACTCTCACTACGAAGCTCCCACTCACCCTTCACCTGAAGGCTAACCTTCGAGTTTAGTCACTAATCTTAGAACCAATTTGGGGATCTCAGCTTGTCACCCTGAAATCTCCAAATTGAAGTCTATCAAAGCACATTTCCCTATTTATTTGCACTCAATTCCCATGAACTACGCAATTCATCCATGGAAATTGAATGGGTTCTTCATTATTGTTGTAGGACATTAAATCGTTTCAGAATTAATGTTCAACAACATATTTTAACAATTCCAAATCAAAAAGTAAATTAAGTTCGAAATGAAAAACCATCACAATTTCTTTAATACATTAAAAGCACGCCAATTCCACATCAATCCATCATCTCATCTTTATGCAAGAAGAAAGACAAAGGAGACTACTCAAAATTCATGAAGAAGGTACAATAAAACATGGATTTTATATATAAAAGAAAAGCCATACAAACCACAAAAGAAAATATAACTTATCTCTTTCTCTTCCCCAATGCAATTCCCTTAAAGTTCCTTTGAATCATTTTCTCTCTTTTTTACAACACTTAATTTTCTCTTTAGAATGGAAAGGAAGAAACAATATCTCACTTTACTCCTTCTCCTTCACTCCTTAGAGCATAATTCCTCTCAAATCCTCACTTCTACACACTCTTCTCCTAATCCCTAACACTTAACACACACCAAGACCACCAAGAGAGAGCAAGAGAAACCAAGAGAGCCCCCCATTCGTCCAAAAACAGTTACTTATAAGTTATGAATGAAATACCAAGAGCTTTTATAGGCATCCCTTCAAAAAGTCGCCAAAACTCTTCAAATTTGAATACCACCGACTTTGAGTGCCGGCGGCTATGCAGCTCAAGGCCTTCTAAGATATTGATCCTCTTGCCTCGAATTCTCTCAAAGTATTCAAAAGTTTTCTTTTCAACATTCTGCATTCTTTCCAACTCATATTCTGGAATTATCTGCAATCGGCGAGGTCTAGTAACATACTGGGGAATGTATGGTTCAACCCCGGCACGCTCTCCTGCATGTCTTGGCTCCTCGGGGATAGTCTCTATCGGGACATCCTCCGGGGTTGCTTTCGCAACAAGATTCTTTAAAACTGGTGCATTTATCTGGCGTCGAGGCGCTGATTCTATTTCTGCTCTTCTTGGGATTTCCTTTATATGCTCTGCTTTCCTTGGAGTTGGTCTCCTCCTTTCCGGTTCCTGACGAACGAATTTCTTCGGAGTATTTTTATTGACGGTAGCAACTGTCTCTTCATGTTGATCTGCTGCTAACTTGGTTAACATCTTGCGAATGCGGCGATTCTTGTTCCTCCGCTGGGTGGCAGTGAGAGTAGCTCTCCTTACCCCTTAGATTTCTGTGGGCATGGCGCTGACAAGCCTTCCCTCTGCTGTAGCAACAACAGACTTAACTTTCTTATCTTCTCCCGTTGCATGAGTGGTATTTACTTTTCTCTTCTTGCTGGTAGATCGTTGATTTGAGCCACCCAATTTCATCACTGTATGGCTGCGGAGTTCTTCCCGATCAATCAGAGTCCAATCATTTTCTTCGTACTGTAGCTCGGCTGGTGTGAAGTCTGAGTCAATCTCGATCACGGCTCCATTCCTCACCCTCTTTTCATCAAGTGTTAGACTCACGCCATTCTTAAAGTTCAGAACCAACCGCCCGTTCAATATTTCCCTGTGAAAAACAAGGAAATGATCAAGGGCTGTACCAAGAATAAGAACAATAGAAGGAAAATAAAAACAAATTTGTTTATTAATGAAGAGCTTTTTATTCTTTCATTTTAAATTTAAATAGGAGTAGGAAAAGATGAAGAAAGATCAAGAGTGAGACTCGATTTGAAAGGAAGAATAAAAACTTTATTATCATGATTTCACATGTTTCCTTTTAACATTTTTTTTAACGATTTTCTTTATCATCCACTTTTTTTATTTATATTTTTGGGTTTGGACCCAGTCATAAGTAATTACTGTGCCCGGGCTTCTAGGAGTGAGGATTTATCCTTCGAAACATCAGGTTGCGTAATACTTCTTTAGATATCGTCCATTAATCAGAAGCATAGGTCGCTCTCCACGGCAATTTACAAGCTGGTAGGAACCTCCTGAGTAGACTGTCTCGACCACGAATGGCCCTTCCCATGTTGGTTCAAAATTACCTCCTATCTTGCGATGTGCAAGAATAGGTCTTCTGAGAACCAAAACCAAGTCACCGACTTTGAATGTCCTTGGACGGACTAATTTATCATGGGCCTGGATCATCTTGGCTTGATACAGTTCCAAATTCTCGCCGTCGTTCGAAAGTCTTTTCCCTTCCAAGCTTTCCAACTCTTCTAGTCGTAGTCTGGCATTTTCTTCTGTAGTGATCTTGTTCGCAACTGCAATTCTGAGTGATGGAAGCAGAACCTTTAAGGGTAAAACGGCCTCGGACCCATACACTAAGGCGTAAGGCGTAGACTGGGTGGGGGTTCTGAAAGTCGTCCTGTAGGCCCATAAGGCTTCTAACAACTTCTCGTGCCAATTTCTCTTATTGTCGTCCAAAGTTTTCTTTAGGATTTGGACGAGAGTTTTATTAAAAGCCTCGGCCAAGCCGTTCGCTCTTAGGTAGTAGATTGTTGAATAGCGCCAGTCAATCCCGTGCCTTCTGACAAAATTGTTGATTTTCGTACTCTTAAACGCGACCCATTATCCGAAATGATTCTGCGCGGTACCCAAAATGGTAGATGACTTGATTCTTGAAGAATTGTAGCACGTGATGTGCTTTCACTTCCCTGAGCGGTACTGCTTCTGCCCACTTGGAAAAGTAATCTGTAGTCGTAAGAATGAAGCGATGTCCTCTTGAAGAAGGCAGATCTATCGGACCCACGATATCTGTGCCCCAACACTCAAATGGCCACGACACGATTGTCCGATGTAGCACATTTGGAGGTTGATATAGAACCACTCCCTGTACTTGGCACTGGTGACAACTTTTGGCAACCTTCATGCAATGGGTCATCATTGAGGGCCAGTAATACCCTAGTCTTTTAATCTTCATTTTCATTTTCAAACCCGATTGATGAGTGCCACAGAGTCCTGAGTGTACTTCTTTAACAATTTCACGAGCCTCGGACACGCTCAGGCATCTTAGCCACATCTGATCAAAAGACCTTTTGTATAATGTATTGTTTATTAATGCGTAAGACAGAGTTCTTTTCTTGATTTGATGGGCTATCGACTTATCGTTTGGTAGGTTTCCTGTTTGCAGGTAGTCTATGAGTGGTTGACGCCAGTCGTCTGCATTTTTTTCTACTGTCGCAACTATTTCTTCTTCTTTTCCTTCTGATTTGTGTATTGCATCCATGTCGAGCTGTGATAGGACTTGTTGTCCCTGAACTGACACTTCAACTGATTCGTCATGTAAGCAAGCAAATTCCTTTGCAAGGAGGGCTAACGCATCTGCGAGAGCATTTTCTCTTCTGGGAATCTTGTAGATCGTTACATTCGAAATCTGCTCTAACAATTTCATGCCGTACTGGAAGTACTGCTCGAGTCATGGCTTTAGAATTCTTTACTGTCCAGCGACTTGCTGAATTATCAACTGAGAATCCCCATAGATGTTGATATCCGTTATCCCCATCTGAATGGTTAATTCCAAT
Organism: Papilionanthe hookeriana x Papilionanthe teres; assembly: GCA_022702705.1. NCBI lineage: Eukaryota > Viridiplantae > Streptophyta > Magnoliopsida > Asparagales > Orchidaceae > Papilionanthe > Papilionanthe hookeriana x Papilionanthe teres. Next base: position 108,717,525 of record CM040425.1, on the reverse strand, counting down.
CATGTTATAAGGGCTTCGTATTCTGCCTCATTATTCGTACATGGTTCTGTTAAGTGATAGGAATATCTTAACATCCCCCGCTCCGGTGTTATAAAGATTAGTCTGATTTCTGCCTTACTGGGCACTATCGTTTGCGATTCTTTATCTTTCTGTACTGAAGATGCTCCGTCAAAGTACAGTTCTCAATGCTGATCATCGGGTTTTCTAGGCTCATTATCTGCTCGTCTGGCAAATCGTCGTTGAGAGGTGATTCTACCGGTAAAGGGTGTGCTGCGAGGAAGTCTGCTAGGACTTGTACCTTTATGGCACGAAGTGGCACGAAAGTTATATCGAATTGCAATAGTATCTTCGACCACCTGGCAAGTCTGCCGGAAAGCGTCGGTCGGGTCATCAAATATTGCAACGGATTAAACTTCGAAATAAGGTTGACCTTATGAGAAAGCATGTAGTGCCGAGCTTCGTGAGGCAAAGATCGAGGACGAACGAGTGCTTCTCAATAAGAGGATACTTTACTTCCGTCGGAATTGGACGACGACTTAGGTAATAGAGCGCGTTTTCTTTTCCCTCATCATTGACCTGGGCTAGCAGGGCTCTGAGAGAGTCGTCTAGAGCTATGGTATAAAGTATCAACAGTCGTCCCGAGACTGGGGCTGCTAAAACAGGAGGTGTCATTAAATACTATTTAATGTCCTCAAAGGCCCACTGGCATTTATCTTCCCAAATGAATTTGGCTTCCTTTTTAACTAATGCCGAGAAGGGCTGACACCTACCTGACAAGTTCAAGATAAAGCGTCGAAGATATGCCAATTTCCCTTGAAAGGACCGTAGTTGTTTCAAGGTTTTAAGAGGTGGCATTTATAATATAGCTTTAATCTTCTCCGGATCGATTTTAATTCCACGATGTCGGATGACAAATCCTAAGAATTTCCCAGAGGTGACGCCGAAGGCGCATTTCATGGGATTCATCTTAAGGTTATATTGTCTTAACCGCTCGAAAACAATTCTCAAATCATACAAAGGATCTTCTTTTAGTTTGCTTTTGATGACTACATCATCCACGTAGCACTCGACTTGGTTGTGATTGAGTTCATAAAAAATCCTCGTCATTGCTCTTGGGTTGGTTGCTCCTACGTTATTTAATCCAAATGGCATTACTTTGTAGCAGTATACTCCAATTGGCGTTCTGAAGGCTGTAAGCTTTTCATCTTCTGGTACCATCTTTATCTGGTTTTATTCTTATGATCCATCCATGAATGAGAAGACTTCATGTGTTGAAGCAATGTCGATCATGAATTCTGGAATGGGTAGCGGGAATTCGTCCTTTGGACATGCTTTGTTCAAATCTCTGAAATCCATGTAGATTCTGATCTGACCATTCTTCTTTCTGACTGGTACCACATTAGCTAACCAATTCAGATATTGCTCTTCACGGACAAATTTAGCGTCTATTAGCTTCTTAACTTTAGCTATTACTTGTTGTTCAATCTCCAGACGCATTCTTCTCGGAGCTTGTCTGACTGGAGCGGCAGTGGGATCTACTCCTACCTTGTGAACTGCAACTTCTGGAGCTAATCCTAGCATTTCATCATAACTCCAAGCAAAACAGTCCTTGAATTCCATAAATAGCTTGATTATCTCTTCGGAGTCTTCTACATTGAGTAAGGAGCTAACAAAGATCGGCCTAGGCTCTTCGCTAGTTCCTAAGTTAACTTCCATTAATTTGTCTATTGTATATTTAATTTCTTCTTCGAATTCTGGCGGAGCATCTCCGATTGGTAGATCTTCGAGATCATCTGAAGCTTCCAATCAATCTTCATTAGGCTCGCAAGTGACAACCAAGAAAAATCCCGTATCGTCAACTGATCCTACCGTGCCGAATCCAAGACCATGTTTTGAATTGGGAGGCCGGCTGGCATTATTCCATAATTTTTCAAAATGTTGTGATTGACCTTTTGTCCATCGTCGAGGTAAGACACCACGTTGAATTAAATTTTGAACACAGGGAGAGTACCACTCAAAAGGCAGTTCCATTAGTTCAGATGAAGCGACATCTTCGAATTATACATCTTTTTCAGTATTGGAAGAAGAAGTACCACAGTAAAGATTGATTGGTTTAGTACCACCACCATGCACTTCCTTGACCACCATACCCTCGATCTTATTAGAATGGATTAGGGTCAGGGTCATAATATGCACATAATGGTTAATCTTCTCGTACATTGATTTGTATTCTTCAATCTTTTCATCTTCGAGAGAGATCTTGAACTGGGGTTTCTTTTGATTTACTGTTGCTGCTTCTTTCTTGATTTCTTCTTCTTCGAAACTGGTCTCCCAAACAACATCGATGACTGGTTTCTTCTGTCCAACTGTTCTAACGTCTCTTCCACGACCCCCTCCCAGGCCTCAACCTCGGGTGCGAGTTCTGGAGAAACCTTCACCATCTCGCCGTATGGGAGTGGTGAGTAACTGATGGACTAGAATTTCAGGCTTTTTATCATCTTGCACTTCTTTTGCTTCATTTGGTACGGTGTTTCTGGAAAAGATTGTTTTCTTCGGAGGCGCGTAATAGGCTGCATCTTCATGAATTCCAATCTCGTACGGAGAATGGTTGCAAGTCACCTTTGATACACTGTTCTCCTCCTTCGTAATACTTTATGCACTGGTGTAGAGACGACGGTACCATCCAGTTTTCATGGATCCATGGCCAACCCAGTAGAGCATTGAATGATGTTTCAGAATCAATTATATGGAATTTTGCGGTTGTCTTTGCTAAATCACCGGTCTTCATCAGTAATGTTATCGATCCAAGAGCTCTTTCTCCTTTCCGATTGAACCCTCTTAATAACATCTTGTCCGCTTCGAGGTCACGAGCATTACTTTCCAAATATGCTAACGTTTGAAGGCTCATTATGCTGATTGATGCTCCTGGATCAACCAACACTCTGGAGAGCGTAAACTTTCCAATAGTGACTGAAATGTACAACGGTCGGTTGTGATCAACAGTTCCGAGTAGTAAATAATTGTCCGTGAAGGTAACACCTCACTGTTCTTTTAACGAGCAAACCTCGTCTAAGGAATTACCGGCCATTTAAGCTAAAAAAATCTCTGGGTCAAGTAGAGCCTTGATCAGAGCTTCCCTCCTCTCCTTTGACAGGATTAGAGCATCGTATATGCTCAGTTTGGCTGGTAGCTTCCTAAGATGGGCTAGCACGTTATAATTCACTTTATTACCATGTTCCTCGGTTTCTTCCTGAATGGGCAATTCTTCTACTGGGGTTGGCTCCTCTTGAGCAACCACCTGCTTTCCTTTATCCTTTGGACCCATTCTAGGAGGTAGAACTTTTCCGCTTCTTAGGTTGATTTCAGTCACTTGTTCTGAGTCTGGTGCTGGATTTGCCAATGTTTCCCCTTGAATTGGAACAACTGGCTCTTCTGGAGTTGCTTCAGAATCCGATAACTCTAATTCTATCGCGATTGGAGCTCCTCAAAATTCACAAATAGACTCATTGCTTGTTGAGTTTTAGTAGCCATCTTTGTGAACATCTTCTCCTTCGTCGTGGTCATGGAGGTTTAGTATGATTTGAGAATCGTTATTTGTATTGGAATCGAGATCCGGATTAGCTTGGTTTTCGTTAGTTACGTAATCGTTAGAAACAGTCAAAACGTAGCCAACACCAAAGCTCTTATCATTATAAGATCCCGCCGGGGCGAGCAAATAATCATACAGAGTCAGAGGTTCGAGGGATTTCTCCCCCGAATCGGAAACAACCATCCTAGGATAAGCAACCCCTAGTCTACCCTTCGAAGCCTTGATCTTCTTCTCTTCTACGATCTTCTCTTCCTTCTGGGGTGGTTCTTAGATCGCAAGCAATAGTGCCGGCTCGGTAGGTTTCAAACTTTGAGTTAAAGCATGTACCAAAGCATTCTGGATATGATCTAAGATTTTCTTTGAAGACTTTGTCCAGACGATACTCCATCCATCATGGGTCGTGTACGAGTTTATCGGAACAATATGATACGTCGAGATAACATTGACGGAACCTCCATTTTAGGGTTCCTTCATGATGTTCCCTTTCCTGAGATTGTCGTCAAGCCAAATCTTGAAAGTGATGCAATCCTCTATCTTATGCCCGAGCATCCGGTGGTAAGGGCAATTTTTTGGATGATCTTTCTTATTGACTTATTACGGCCTCTTGGGCTTTGATAGCTGAAAATCTGGTGTTTTCATTAAACTGCGGAACATCTTCGCTACTGCTTCAGTTTTGAATGGATATTCCTTATTCAGAAAATCTTTCAGGATACACTGTGGACAAGGCGGTTGTTCATAATGCTGAGGCGACTGATAGCTCGGTCAAGGTTGTTGATAACCTTGCTGAGGTTGTTGGTAAGTACGTTGCGGTGGTTGATAGCTAGGCTGTGGTCACTCTGGCTGTATCTGCACTGGCTGCTTGCCCTTATCTACTGCCGCGACGATTCCGGATTTCTTTTCGAATGTTTTCACTGGTTTCTGTTTATCGGTCTTGTCCACGAAACTTAGCTGCTTTGCTTCCTCTTGTAAGCTCCCGACTTGCTAAACAGCTTCTCGAAAGTTTGGATTGTAAATCCTTTTAGGAGAAGTGCTATCGGGCTGTGGATACTTTTCAAAAAAATACCGATCGCTTGCTGTTCCTGAAGTTGGGGTTCACACTTCATGCTTAAATTTCTCCATCGAAGTATGTAATCCACTAGAGTTTCGTTCGGTTTCTGGTGCTCCACCACCAGATTAACGATGGTGATGTGGTGCCGAGCCCCGGCAAACCGCTTGACGAAGAGGTTTTCTTACTCTGAAAAGGTCTTAACTGAACAATTTGGCAATTTTGCGTACCAGTCGATGGCGATCCCTGACAAACTGCTAACGAACTGACGGAAGAGTAAAGCGTCACTCCCACCGGCATTGCAGCAACAAGCACGAAAATGTGTGACATGCTGCCGGGGGTTCCCTTTCCATCAAAAGTCTTAAACAGAGGTGGTACGAAGCCTTCCGGGTATTGGACTGCATCGAACTCTTCAGGGTAAGGTCTACCCGTATGAATAGAAGCTCCGCTCTTAGACTGTGCTAAGGCTTCTCACACCTGTTGTTCTACCATGTTTTTAATGTCCTTTTCGGGAATCATATTCTGTGCAGAATCCTTCTTTGGTGGCTCATCTTCGTTGACGGATGTGATCTCTTTTCCTCCATCTGCAATATGGATGATCTCTGGGGGTGTTTCTTTCTGAGGTTGTACCTGACTCTGGAGAGTGCCTAAAGCAGCAGCCATTTCTTCCATCCTCTTTGCCATCTGGGAAATTGTTTCATCTCTTTCCCGAAGCTGTGCTCTCATCACTTCTGGTTCATCTCTTTCCGCAGCTATCGGAGCACCTTGCGAAGCTGATGATGCTCGTGTCTCAACCATATTGATCTCGACATACCCCTCATCCATGAACTCTGATGAATCAACTTCATTTTTTAACTTTTCTCCTCTTTCTTTTGCCAACCGTCAGATATCCATCCTTAGCTTTCCTATAGCATCCTCGAGGGCTCTCTTCCAGACGGTCTCGTGGTTGTCATGTGATGACTGTTGGATTTCTTTTTCGGGAGTTTCCTTTATAGCAGTAGCACTTTCTTCTGATTCATGCTCTTTGACGAGGCTTTTCTTCTCAGGACGTTGTGTTGGTCTCGGCTCGGTAATAATAGGTAGCCACACCATCCTTCTTGCAGCAGAAGGCCTAGGACCGGACCGTCCGTCTGGCTATATGCCTGGTAGGTGGTGTCCTCCCTAATTCGATGGCCCGATACAACAACAGGTGCACTAGTTCTCATTTTCTTCCTTGGTTTCTCTACGGCAGTGACAGGCTCTACTCGCGGTCCGAGGCGGGATCTAGCTGGCACTCGTCCCATTCTTCTTAGGATTTCTGACACGGGGCATCTTTCTTTCTTTTCCAATTTTTCTATCAAAGATTGTAGCCGAGCAAATGGCATGGTCTTAACCCTTTTTCTTTTGTAGTTACTATAGTATGCAGGCCGGGTAATGTTGCGGCAATCCTTCGGACATCTTCTTCATCCAACGCAGCAGAGAGGGGGTGAAACCTACATCCCTCCAACAGGGTATATACTCAGGCAGTTCTTCTCTTTCCTCAGGAATTTCTTCTAGAAAAGCAACTTCAGCAGCTTTGGCTTTCTCGATCCTGGCGATCTTTCTGCTTCTATTTCTCCTTTGAGTCCGAGTTAGGGGTGCAACTCTTGAACTGGACCCAATCTCGAAAACAGATGGTATTTGTTGACCTCATTTTTGATGAGGTCTTTTCTCTTCTCTCTCCTTAGTACTTAGGATCTAGCCTTAGGCTTTCCCTTTGACTATCCTAGAGGATTAGAGATGGCACCCACCATTTAGAAATTTAAACACCTCTTAACTCCCTGCAAACCCCATAAGTTTGATTGCAAACCCCTAATTCACTTGGAGGGTTAAGGTTAAATGTGGAGGTTTAAAGGATGAGTTCCCTATAGGACTCTTTGGCCTTAGGACTACTCTGGGTGGCCTGGTTAGGTGAGGGTTGACCTGCAAACATTACACTTTCACACACATTCCAAATCCTAAAACCATTCATACCTAGCTTGACTTCCTGACTTATGTAGGTAATTCATATGGATGGTCCCCAACCCCTAAGCCCTTGGCTAAGAGGGTTATGAACAACATAGTGAATACCTCAAATGAGTCATCTCATGACTCTTGTGGGCTTGATATGGCTTCATGGCTCAATCAAAGTGATTCCATTCTACTCAAACTTGATCGATCTTCATTTTTCCAAAATTTCAATTTTTGACCCCCGGGGCCCTACACCCGCTAAACCTACCAAATGCCCTTGAAACTACCCAAAATTTGCAAAATCACCTAAATTACCCAACATTCCTCAAAACCAATCCTAAACATTTCCCCTCACTCGAATTGATCATCCATAGACAAATATACCAAAATTTCCAAAAATACCCCCCAATACCCTTCAAATACCCAAAATGCCCTTCTTAACCAAAAAATCTATAAATTCCAAAAATTCCCAAAAAATTTCAGAAAATCCCAAATATTTCCAATTTCATTTTGTTCAACTACATCATAGACCAATTTTGTCAATTTAACCTACTTTTACTAAAACCCCCAATTTGACCCATTCTTAACCCAAATGAGCCCAGTGTCAAACCAAATCAACCCAATATACCTCAATATTGGTCCAATACAATTCTAAACTTCAATTAAATATCCCCATTGTCAATTTAGACCAAATTCAAGCCCAATTTGATCGACATTTTGATCTAATTCCAATTTGAGGCCTAAAGCCCAATTTTGGCCCATGACCTAAACCTAGCCCAAACCAACCCAATTCAACTCCAATTAACCCCAAATCTTTTCCTAAACCTTCCTAATATCCCCACAAACAAAACACTAACAATATTTGCCCCAAATTTGAACCTAAACTCCACCCAAGCCTAACCCAAAGTCAAAATCCCCATTTTTGGCCTAAACCCAAACCTAAACCAAATGGGCCCAAATCCCAAAATCAAAGCCCAACCAAAGTTGAAAACTCTTTATGACACTCCCATAAACATTTCTCAACATTAATTTTACATCAAGTCCAACCTTAGCCCAACCTTAGCCCAAATTAGCCCAATTTGACCCACTTTGGCCCCTTTACCAAAAAAGCCCAAATTAAATCGAATTCCACTTTAAATGACACTAAACCTTTTCTAAAATGTTCATGACACATCCCTAAGCTAAAACCAACACTTGTTTGGCCCAATCCTTCACAAAATTTCCATCCACCAATTTGTTTTCAAACCTAAAGGCCCACTTTCATAAACCATCCTAAAGGCCCATCCAAAATGATTTAAAAAAGCCCAAAATCCATTCCAAAGCCCACATGAGATTTCCTCTCATCATCCCTTTGATTTAAATCATTCCCTAAGTTTCAAACTCATCATCAAATTATCCTAAATTAAGCCTCATGCCAACCTCCCCTAAAGTTATCAAAAATGCCAACATCCTTTCTCATGCAAATGAGCTAACTTTTCCCTAAGCCAAATGAAGCCATGAAGCCATCCTTAAGCCCCATGCAAGCCATGTGAGTGATGTTCATGTGACCATGACATATTGGGCAAAAGGAGGAGCCTCTTTCTTGATTCCCTTAAAGTGATTAAGCACTCCCATGTTTCCCGTAAACCATGCTTAAACTTAAATATGCTTAGATGGTGACTTTTCCCCACTAAGCTAGTTGACTCACCTAATCTCCCTCAGCCCAAACCAGAGCTTGGAGAGGTGAACCCAACCCATTTGCATGACTTGACCCATTTGGATCCAAAATCACCCCTCCCCCCATACCACTTAAAGCTAAACTCTTTACAAATGTCCATGGCTAATTAACTGCACCATTGCCAACCCCTGACCCTTCTGATCATGATGGTGACCTAACCTTGCCGGCCAGCCGCCTGGGTCGTCGGAAAACGCCATGGACGAGAGCTCCATGTGAGCCAAAATTTTCAATTCTTCCTTGCTAAGTTGTCCCAGTCCAATTGAACACCATGGCTGTTCTTCTCTTGCATAGAGCAGCTGATCCCAAGCCTCAAACCCCCCTGGGAAGTCCTCCAGCCATGTCTATTTAAACCCACCACCCTCTCGGCCAAACAAGGTGATGAACCAGACCTAAACAAAACTCTGCCAAAATTGCTCCAGGACCTTCTCGTCACCTAAAGCACTTGATCCCCATTGAATTCCAACCCCAATTTCCCCCAGCTGAGCTCAATTTCTGAGTTTAAATTCAAGCCCAAAACCAGGACATTTCCAAAACCTCCATCAAATACAAATTAAACTAACCCACACATGCACAGGACCAAGAGAAGGAGTTCCCCAGTGAAAGCCCCCTCTCCAGGCCACCCAGTTGTTTCGACCTCCGAGCTTTGAAATCGTATTTGGACACTTTCATACCTAGACATATCCCCAGAGCCAGAGACTTCATCTGGAGCTTCCTTGGGTGCAATCAAAGGTGATACAACTCTCTGATTGAAGCTACACTTCTTAGAGCAAAGTTATGGATCATTCCTTCCTCCCAAGATTCCAATGATTCTCCATTTTGTTTTACTTAATTTCATAGCATGTAAACCATATGGATGTGTTCGTCTCTTCAAGACGAATCTATAGAGCATAAGAACACAAAAATCTATTGAGAAATGAGAGGGTTCTTAGGGTTTTAGTGTGGACGGTCACGGGTGCACACCAGTCATAGACGATGACCAGGCGCCGTTCGATCGAGCGTGTATCGAGTGGATGATCTAGACTGCGCCGGACCAGAGAACATTACATGAACTGCGGGCCCCTGGAGCACTGAGTCAGATGGTGGCATTAAATGGGAGCGCGACGCATGGGCTTTCGGAGCTGCCGAGGATGAGTCGGTGCTGCATGGATAAGTAGGAAAAAATATGGATTTTTTTTTATTTATCTAAATACCCATAACTTAGAAAATCCATATCTTTGTGTAGGAAAATCATAAAAATAAACTAAAAATACCCTCTGGCTCAGTGAACAGAGGAGAATAATGTGGAAAAGAAATCAAGTTATTTTGATGAGTATTTTATTTTTAATTAATTATTTACTTAATTCAGTATTTTGATTCTTCATTTGCATAGACAATTCACCATGGCATGAGACCATAGGGCTTTTGAAGCCTCTGATCTTGGGAACATTCCCTCAATTTTTCAAGGTCAGAGGCCATCTCTATGGAATGTTATGTATTTTTCAAGTTTATGTCACTGTTTTTGGTATTTTAATTCCAATAATTAGCATATTGTCCAATAAATTATAGAAAAATTTGGTGAAGTTTCCTAGGACTAGAGAACCCTATGATAATTATATTTTGAATTAACTCATTAAGAATAATCCTAATTAGCCTAAATACCTAAAATTGAATTTTAATTAATTAGGGTTAACCACACATTAAAATAACTTGAAAGTAATTCTCCACTAAAATTTAGGAACAGAGGAACCTCATGTAAAAATTTGAAATCAATTGGAAATGTTTAGCCCCACCAAATGAATTAATTAAGCCACATGATTAAAATTAAACTTTAAAAACTCATAACTCCAAAAATACATTTCAAAAATTTACCAAATTGGTTTGTGGGCTCTCTGGTATAAGAGGAGTCTATAAAAATTAAAATTAGAATTTTCTAAAATTTTTTATTTTTAATCATATTTTAATATTTTAAATAATTAAAAAATAATAAAAATCATAAAAATATTTAAAATCATAAAAATTTCATATTTTGACTCCTAATCACTTAAGAACAAACCAAATATTTTTCCCAAGTCTCAAAGTAAAGATATTGAATTTTAAATGCTTCAAACAATTTTTAATATTAAAAAATGTATTTTCCAACCTTTTCACTAAATTAATTCCAATAAATCAAAGAAAAATCAAAAAATTGTAAAATTTGTTTCTATAACTCCTTGAGATCAGAGAGATTTAAAAAAAAATATAAAATCCATTTTTCAACTTTAATTTTATTTCATAATTAATTAATACTCTAAAACTCAAAATAATTATAATAAATAAAATATAATTAAAAAAATCACAAAAATTAGTCTAAGTGGTCCTCTAGTCATTAGAAGCATCCCATAATTTTCTTAAGGATAGAAACCTTTCTTTGGTCATGTTGTTGAATTTTCCTTGAAATCCCTTATTTTTCACTAAAAATAATTATATAAATAAATTAAATTCAGAAAAATTACATTTTCTCCTCTAATGTCTTAATTGACATGTGAGTGAGGTGACATAAAAATTTCAAGCTCATTTGAACTCAATTTAGTGAGTTATGAAATAAATAAGCCTAAAAGGGCATAAAGGTAATTAAAGAATTTAAACCCCTTTATTAAAATTTTAGGTTTTATTAAAATGGAGGGTGAAATATTTGATTTTATCTTTCTTGGATGTTTGAAACTTTGGGAAGTTTAAAAGGGTAGGAACCCATTAATCACTTTTAATAAACCAAAAATGAAACTTTAATTATTTAAACAATTTAAATTTTTGGAAGATTAATGAAAATTTGAATTATTAAAAATAAGGATATAGTTTGAGAGGATATTAATCCTTTAATAAAAAAATTCCTAAATAAATCACTCCAATAATATTTAACTCTTAATTAAGATCAAAATGATAATCCAAACTAAGTAAATTAAAAATTAAAAAAATAAATAACCATTAAATTAAAGAAAAGTTCAAAATATTAAATAATTTAATAATTAAATTAAATTAAATTAAATTAAATTAAATTAAATTAAATTAAGTAAAAATTAAATTAAAATTAAAATTAAATTAAATTAACATTTTAACAATTAAGTTAAGCTAAATTAAAAAATTTTAAATTAAATTAAATGAAATTAAATTAAATCAAATTTAAATTAAATTAAGTTAACATCATTCAATAATAACAGTAAAACAAATTTGAGATATTAAGATTACTTAAAGTATAAAGATTTAAATCAAAATATAATTTGAACACTATTCCAAACATAAAATTATTAATTAAAACCTCATAATTAAATTAAATCACTTTAAACCATTAACTTAAACTTCAAATTAAGGATGATTAAAATTCTCAATAAACCAACTTGCCCCTAAAGGCTTTAACTTTTAAATAGAGTATTAAGTGAGATGTCACTTCATTCATCGTGTAATCAGATGCCCAAGTTCACTGAGCAAGAGACAAAGCTTAACTAAACTCTTGGATGATTAATTCACATGTGCAACTAAATTTACTTGGACTCAAAATGATCTCGGAAATATTGAAAAGATGTTTAGGACTCGTCCTAAGCACTTTCTCAATATGATGAGATGTTTTAAAAGAACAATTGAATTTAATTGTTCTTTGATGAAGAAAATCATCCTTAAACAAAACACAAGAACCTAGACGTCATAAGAGATGACTCAGCTATAGGACTAGATCTTGGTAGACAACCAAAACTCGTCCCTTAGCTTTACCTGGTATTTGTTGAAAATGCCTTAACATGTGTTTTAAGTGCACTGGGATGACGGGAAGACCCTCCAGTGTATGCTTTTATTTTATTGCAATTTACTTTATTGCAATTTACTTACATGCACCGTACTTTACTTTTTCGCATGTTAAACAAGACTGTTGCATGAAAACCAAAACCTTTAGGATAATCCCTGAACTGAAACCGAAACTAAATTAAAAGTCATCACAAGATAAAATTCACCGCCACAACATTCCAAAATATAAAACAACTCAAAATTTAATCACAAACAGAACAACAAAACTACAATTATAACTAAATTAAAATGTCTCATTGAATGATCGGGAATACCTCTGATGATGTAACCCACATGTTGTTAACGGGATTTCACACTGGTCTAAATGAAAGTGTGGAGCTTATTCGACTGGGTTTAGAAAATTCATCGGACTAAGAGAATTCGATGAAAATAACGATGCCGGATGACGGAACCGCGGGATCTTAATCGGTTCTGTTTAAACAACTTTAAGATTTATTTTAATTAAAATATTAAAAATATTTGGACTTTAAGATTTCTAAACCAAAATCATCTCCTGATTTTCACCTTCTACAACTAAACCTCTACAACAACAAGGAGCTCAGAGCATGGTGGGCAGCACGGCCGTCGTCATCAGCAGAACTCGGGTCTACTTCAGCAAAACCTTTCTTAGAATTAAATAACCAAGCCATAGGATTTCGAGGTAGTTTGCCTAGTGCAACATAAATCCTCAACTTTTCGTTAGGCATTTGCATAATCATATTATGCAAATTAAGTCCTGACTCGTCTTAGGATTCTGAGGTAGTCGTTTGGTACGACATAAACCCTCACATCTTCGAGGCTGTTTGTGTGATCATATCATATAAGCATAAGTCCTAATTAATTAAAATTAGCAGGATTACAACATCAAATAAACTCCCAAATTGAAGCCAAACAATAGGATAGTTTGGGAAGTTGCCAAGATTCTTCTTGGATCCTCAACTTCTTCTACTTCTCTTCCTTTGGACTCTCAAAATAACTGTTCCAAATTTGATCCATTCCCTTTTGAAATTTCCAAAATTCAATCCTTTGAAAACCTTAAACTTTGAAATTCTTGAGAGAAAAACCATTGATCATTATCGAGAGTTTTCTTAAATGATTCCCGTCATTTAAGATGTAATTAACAATAGGGGCTTGGCCTTATAGGGAATTTTAAGAACCCATGTAATATAAACCCTGCTTAATTTCTTTATATTAAGCAGGGGAACTTGTCGGCTTATAAAATTGGTTCGCAGACCAAACGGATGTCACAAATCTTCTAGTTTATTTAACCGAGCCCCATCATCAAGTAGTGTGTCTATTCTTCGAGATAGATATACAGTTTGTGGTGCGGTGCTCTTTTATATAAACTGTTTGGGATGTGAGATCGGTTTGATTTTTCATATCTTAAAATTTTTCAAACTTAAAATTATTTTCAAAATCAAATACTACTTTTCAAATTATATATTTAAATTAAATTTAAAATTTGCCGACAACTTCTGTAGGCGACCCCTTTTCTAAAAACAACACTCAACCTAAAAATATGCTTACAGCTTCTGGCGACTCCGCTGGGGACTAGTTCCTCTCTCCATTTTGATTAGATGGTTTTACTTTCATAAATCGATAGTGAGTCCATATCCCTAGTGGACCAAAACTATCATTCTTCTATTGGCATACTACGTTCATTTCTATCTTGAACCGGCATAATTAACTTCTCTCGGATTTAGGAGCCATCTGCTTAGACACCCCTAAACAGAGAGGTTCTGAGATCCTTTTACCTCTTTTCTGAGGTGGGGTGGACACCCAATAGGTGTTAGCTTAGGAGCGGTCCTTAGGATTGAGAAGTCTTACGAGTCTTTCTCTTCCTTTCCAATTCTGAATCAGATCCTTTACCTTTTCTATACCTTTAAACATTCCGTTCCTAATAAACAAATCCTCTAATAAACAACCCTTTTAATAAAAAATTCTTTTAAATCATAAATACATTAAAATAAATGAAAATGTGTTCGGACTCTTTCTTTTTCGTCCTAAGATTTGCGACAAAAGGAAGCATAATTCGGGACTGACGTTTGAAATCTACCTTGCAGAAAATGACTGCGCCAAAGTTAATTTTCTCCTTCACCAATGGAATGGACTTCCTGGCAATGGGATCATCCGTTTTGGACAAGGATTCGACAATACAGATATCAAGTTCGCTGACGTCACTCTCTTCGCACTAATGGACAAAGTGCCAGAAACTGAAGAGCCTGTAATTGAGTTCAACTTAAAGTCGGCTCAAGAATTCCCTCCCCTGCAGGGTTCCAGACTGAAAAAGTACCGTCGTTCGTAGGAGGACCGTTGTCTCTACCCCCACCGGTCTAGTCATCTCTCGCACCTACCCCGGCTTCGCCAAACTAAAGGGGAAGGAAACCCAAGTCCGTGATAAGCCTCGTCACCGCGGAGGGTACATGATTTTGCTACAATACCATCTCGTTTTGAGATCGGGTCCAGCTCAAGAGTTGCACCCCTAACTCCGGACTCAAAGGAGAAATAGAGGCGAAAGATCGCGAAGATCGAGAAAGCCAAAGCCGCCGAAGTTGCTTTTCCGGAGGAAATTCCCGAGGAAAGAGAAGAACCGCCCGAGTATATACCTCCGTTGGAAGGAGTAGGTTTCACCCCTCTCCGCCGCATCGATGAAGAAGATGTCCGAAGGATTGCCGCTACATTACCCCGGCCAGCATACTATAGTTACTGCAAAAGAAAAAGAGTTAAGACTACGCCATTCGCTCGGCTACAAGCTGTAATAGAAAAATTGGCAAAGAAAGAAAGATGCCATGTGTCAGAAATTCTAAGGAGAATGGGACGAGTGCCAGCTAGATCCCGCCTCGGACCGCGAGTAGAGCCTGTCACGGCCGTAGAGAAGCTAAGGAAGAAAATGAGTGCTAGTTCACCTATTGTTGTGTCTGGCCATCATATTAGGGAGGACACCACCTACCAGCATATAGCCGACAGACCTTCTGGTCCTAGGCCTTCTGCTGCAAGAAGGATGGTGTGGCAACCTATTATTATCGAGCTGAGACCAACACAACAGTCTGAGAAGAAAAGTCTCATCAAAGAGCCTGAATCCGAAGGAAGTGCTACTGCGATAAAAGAAACTTCTGAAAAAGAAGTTCAACAGCCATTGCACGACAACCGTGACACCGTCTGGAAGAGACCCCTAGAGGATGCTATAGGAAAGCTAAGGACGGATATCCGCCGGTTGGCAAAAGAAAGAGGAGAAAAGTTGGAAAATTAAGTTGACTTATTAGAGTTCATGGATGAGGAGTATGCCAAGAACAACATGGTTGAGACACGAGCATCGTCAGCTTCGCAAGGTGTTCCGACAGCTGCGGAAAGAGATGAACCGGAAGTGATGAGAGGACAGCTTCGGGAAAGAGATGATACAATTTCCCAGATGGCAAAGAGGATGGAAGAGATGGCTGCTGCCTTAGCCACTCTCCAGAGTCAGGTGCAACCTCCGAAAGAAACACCTTCAGAGATCATCCATATTGCAGATGGAGGAAAAGAGATCACATCCGTCAACGGAGACGAGCCACCAAAGAAGGATTCTGCATAGAGCATGATTCCTGAAAAGTACATTAAAAACATGGTAGAGCAGCAGGTGCGAGAAGCCTTAGCACAATCTAAGAGTGGAGCATCTATTCAAAAGGGTAGACCTTACCCCGAAGAGTTCGATGCAGTCCAATACCCGAAAGGCTTCGTACCACCTCTGTTTAAGACTTTGATGGAACGGGAAACCCCTAGCAGCATGTCACACATTTTCGTGCTAGTTGCTGCAATGAAGGTGGGAGTGACGCCTTACTCTTTCGTCAGTTTGTCAGCAGTTTGTCAGGGATTGCCTTCTACTGGTACGCAGAATTGCCAAATGGTTCAGTTAAGACCTTTTCAGAGTTAGAAAACCTTTTCGTTAAGATGTTTGCCGGGGCTCGGCACCACATCACCATCAGTGATTTAGTGGTGGAGCACCATAAACCGAACGAAACTTTGGTGGATTACATACTTCGATGGAGAAATTTAAGCATGAAGTGTGAACCACAACTTAGGAACAACATGCAGTCGGCATATTGCTTAAAAGCATCCAAGGCCCGATAGCACTTCTCCTTAAAGGATTTACAATCAAGACTTTCGAGAAGCTGCTTAGCAAGGCCGGGAGCTTGCAAGAGGAAGAAAAGCAGCTAAGTTTCGTAGACAAGACAGATAAACAGAAGCTCGTAAAAAAATTCAAAAAGAAGTCCGGAATCGTTGTGGCAGTCGATAAAGGCAAGCAGCCAGTGCAGATACAGCCAGAGCGACCACAGCCTAGCTATCAACCACAGCAGCGTACTTACCAACAACCTCAGCAGGGTTATCAACAACCTCGACCGAGCTATCAGTCGCCTCAGCATTATGAACAACCACCTTGTCCACATCATACCCTGAAATATTTTCTGAACAAGGAATATACATTCAAAACTGAAGCAGTAGTGAAGATGTTCCGCAGTTTAATGAAGACACCTGATTTTCAGCTACCAGAGCCCAAAAGGCCGGAAGAAGTCAATAAGAAAGATCATCCAAACTATTGCCCTTACCACCGGATGCTCGGGCATATAGAGGATTGCATCACTTTCAAGAGTTGGCTTGACAACAATCTTCGGAAAGGGAACATAACGATCCCAAAGGAATACATGAAAGAACCCCAAAAGGGAGGTGTTGACCTCATTTTTGATGAGGTCTTCTCTTCTTCTCTTTAGTACTTAGGATCTAGCCTTAGGCTTTTCCTTTGACTATCTTAGAGGATTAGAATTGGGACCCACCTTTTAGAAATTCAAACCACTTCTAAACTCCCTACAAACTCCACAAACTTGACTATAGACCCCTAATCACCTAGAGGGTTGAAATCAAATGTGGAAGTTTAAAGGATGAGTTCCTATAGGACTCTTTGGCCTTAGGACTGCCCTGGGTGGCCTGGTCTGGTGAGGGGCTGACTTACACATACACTACACACACACTACACTTCCATACACCTCCTAAAAACACACCCTTACCCAACTTGACCTCCTGACTCATGTAGGTGATTCACATGGATGGTCCTTAACCCCTAAGCCCTGGCTAAGAGGGTTAGGAACAACATAGTGAATGCCTCAAATGAGTCCCTTCATGGCTCATGTGGGCTTGATATGGCTTCATGGCTCAACCAAAATGGTTGTATTCCACTTACATCCACCCAATCTTCAATTTTCCAAATTTTCAAATTTTGACCCCCGGACCCTACACCCCGCCTAACCTACCAAATGCTTCAAACTACCCGAATTTCTCAAAAATTTCCAAATTACCCAAAACTCTCCAAAATCAATCCCAAACATTTCCACATCACTTAAATTGATCATCCATACCCAAAAATGCCAAAAATTCCAAAATACCCCCCAATACCTTCCAAATACCCAAAATACCCCTTTTGACCCAAAAATCCAAAAATTCAGAAAATTCCCAGAAAATTCCAAAAAATCCCAAATATTCCCAATTTCATTTTGTTCAACTACACCATGGGCCAATTTTGTCAATTTACCCCACTTTTATCAAAACCCCCAATTTGACCCATTTTAACCCAAGGTAAACCTAAACTCAAACCTAACCCACCCAATTGACCCAAATTCTGATCCAATTCAATTCTAAACTTCAATTCAACATCCCCAACACCAATCTAGACCCAATCCAAGCCCAATTTGATTGACATTTGGATTCAATTTCACTTTTGGCCTTAAAGCCCAATTTGGACCCATGACCCAAACTTAGCCCAAACTCACCCAATTCAACTCCAATTAACCCCAAATCTTTTCCAAACCTTCCTTAACATCCCCATAAACAAAGCACTAACATGATTTGCCCAAGATTTTGATCCAAACCCCACTCAAATTCAACCCAAAATCAAAAAGCCCAATTTTGACCTAAACTTAAACCTAGCCCAAATGAGCCCAAATCCCAAAATCAAAACCTAACCAAAGCCAAAACCTCTTTGAAACACTCCCATAAACATTTCCCGACATTAATTTTACATCAATTTCAACTCTAGCCCAACTTTGGCCCATGGTAGCCCATTTTGGCCCACCTTAGCCTCTTTACCAAAAAGGCCCATATTCAACCCAATTCAAACCCAAATCACCTCAAATTTGTTTCAAACCACTCATGACACATCTCTAAACCAAACTCAAAAGTTATTTGGCCCAAGCCTTTACCAAAATTTCATCCCAAAACCCATTTTAAAATTCAAAAGCCCACTTTCCTAAACCATTTTAAAAGCCCATCCTTTACCACATCCAAAGGCCCAAAATTGGTCCCAAAGCCCATATGACATTTCCCCTCATCATACTTTCAATTAAACTCAATACCTAAGTCCTAAATTCATCATCAAATCATTCCAAATCAAGTTCCATACAAATTTCCATCAAATTACCAAAAAATTCCTATAATCCATTTTCATGAAATCGACCAAGCTTTCCCAAGCCAAAGGTGAGCCATGAAGCCATGCATGAGCCACATGGAAGCCATGAGAGCCTCTTTACATGTCACCATACCATATCGGGTAGGAAGGAGGGCCCCTTTCCTTAATCCCTAAAGCTCATTAGCCTTAATCATGATTCACCTAAAACTAAATTTAATCCAAATATATTTGGATGGAGACTTCTCCATGCCAAACCAGCTGATCCCTTTGATCCCCCACAGCGACCCAAAGCCACCTTGAGGGGTGCACCAAGCCCAAATGGGTGAGTTGACCCATTTAGATCCAAAATGGTCTTCCCCCATTCCATTTCAATCCAAGCTCTTTACACTTGGCATTTGCCAATTGCTTGCACAAACACCCAGCCCTGACCCACCTGACCCTGAGGGTGACCCTTGCCTGCCGGCCAGCCACCCTGATCGCCGGAAAACTCCATGGCCGAGAGGTCCAAGTCAATCCAAGCTTGGAATTCTCACCTGCTGAGCTGCCCCATGCCCAGTGGCCATTGCAGCTGTTCTTCACTTGCCATGAGCAGCTGATCCCAACCCTTAACTCTCCCTGGGAAGCCCTCCACCCTCTCCTATTTAAACACCACCCCCTCACGGCCATGAAAAAAGAGTTGCACAAACCTTGCCAAAACTCTGCCAAAATTGTTCCAGACTCCTCCCCATACACAGAGCACTTGATCCCCAGTGAGATCCCCCTGCCATTTCTTCTCTGTGAGCTCAATTTCAGAGTCGAAATTCCACCCAAAACCAGGACACTTCTCCACAGTGGACCAATCCCCAAATTGATTGGTCCTACACCTGCACCAGACCAAGGGAAGGTGTCCACCAGCAAAAGCCCCATCTCCAGGTCACCCAGTTGTTCCAGACTCCAAAGGTTGTGATCAGCCTTGGTGGAAATCACACCTAGGCAATTCACTACATCCCCAAACTTCATCCCTAGCCTCCTGCAGCTCCAACGAACGTGCCGAGCATCTCTGATTGAGGCTTCACCTCTCAGAGCTAAGGTATGAACTAATTCTTCATCCCGAGCTTCTGAAGATTCTCCATTTCAAATGCTTTAATTTCAATGCATGATAACCGTATAGATGTGTTCGTCTCTTCAAGACGAATCCATAGAGCATAAGAACATAAAAATCCATTCAGTATCGAGTGAGATATTAAGGATTTAGTGTGGACGGCTCTCGGGTGAGGACACTCGGGGACGATGAACGGATGCCGTCCATTTAATACACGCGCGGACGGACGGCCAGGATCGCGTCGGATCAGAGGACGGAGCAATATAGCGGGTCCCGGGAGCGCTGACGCGGATGGCGGCGTCGAATGGGAGCGCGCCGCGTGTGCATTCGGAGTCGCCGAGGCCGACGCGGCGCCGCGTCACTTAAATAGAAAATTAAGGATTTTCTTAATTTATTTAATTCCCGAACTTTGAAAATTCATATCTTTGTGTAGAAAAGTCCTAAAAATAAAATAAAAATACCCTCTTGCTCGGTGAATAGAGGAGAATAATGTGGAAAAGAAATTAATTAATTTTGTCCAAGTATTTTATTTTTAATTAATTATTTACTCCCTGCATTATTTTAATTCTCCATGCATTCACACAATTCACCATGGCATGAGACTATAGGGCTTTTGAAGCCTCTGAACTTAGGGACATTCCCTGAATTTTCCAAGGTCAGAGGCCATCTCTGTGAAAAGTTATTGATTTTTCAAATGCATGTTGTCGTTTTAAGTATTTTAATTTCAAAAATTAGCATGTTGTGAAATAAATTTTAGGAAAATTTGGTGATGTTCCTTATGACCAGAGAACCCTAGGAAAAATAGGATTTGAGTTAATTCACTTAGATTAACCCTAATCTGGCTTAAACACCCAAAATAGGTCTCTAATTAATTAGAGTTAACCATAAATCAAATTGACTTGAAATCAATTCTCCACTGACCTTTAGGATCAGAGGAACCCATCATAAAAATTTGAGGTCAATTGGACTTGGTTAGCCCCACTAATTGGGTTGATTAAGCCACTTAGTCATTTTAAACTTTAAAAAATTCATAACTTTCAAAATATCTTTCAAAAATTCACCAAATTGGTTTTGGAGTCTCTCTGATATCAGGGGAGTTTAAGAAAATTAAAATTTCAATTTTCTAAAAAAGTTGATTTTTAATATTATTTTAATATTTTTAATAATTAAAAAATAATAAAAATCACAAAAATAATAAAATTCACCAAAATGTCATATTTTGAATTTTAATCACTTAGGAACAAGTCCCATATTTTTCCTAGGTCTATTTAGTGAGATATTAATTTTTAAAGCTCTAGGGTAATTTTAAAATTAAAAAATGTATTTTCTAGCATTTTCACCAAAATAATTATAATAAATCAAAGAAAAATCAGAAAATTGTAAAGTTTGGTTCTCTGGAATCCTTGATATCAGAGAGAATTTTAAAAATTATAAAATTTATTTTTCAACATTTATTTTATTTTTAAATTAATTAATACTCCAGAGCTTAAAATAATTCTAATAAATAAAATATAATTCAAAAAATTACAAAATTTGGTCCAAGTGGTCCTCTGGTCATTAGGAATGTCCCCTAATTTTCTTAAGGACAGAAACTTTCCCTTGGTCATATTATTGAATTTTCCTTGGAAATTTCTATTTTCTACAAAAAAATAATTATATAAATAAATTAAATACAGAAAAATCACATTTTCTCCTCTCATGTCTTTATTGACACATAAGTGAAGTCACATAAAAATTTCAAGTTCATTTGAGTTCAATTTAGTGAGTTATGAAATTATTAGGCTTAAAGGGCAAAATGGTAATTAAAATTTTAACCCTTAATTAAAACTTTAGGTTTAATAAAAATTTTTAACAAGTAAAATATCTGATCCTAATCTGATTTGGATGATTGAAATTTAAATAATTAAAGGGTAGAAACCTACTAAACAATTTAAAAATAATTAAAATAAACCTTAATAAAATAATTAATTGAATTTGGAAGAATAATAAAATTGGAATTATTAAAATAGGGATATTATTAGGAAGAGATTTATTCTTTAATTTAAAAATCCCTAAATTAATCATCTCATTAATATTCAACTCTTAATTAAAATGATAACTCAAATTTAAAATATTAAAAGACTTAATCATTAAACTAAAATTAAATCATTAAACTCTTTCAAAAATTTCAATTAAATTAAATTAAATTAAATTAAGATTAAAAGTTGAATTAAATTAAATTAAATTAAATTAAATTAAATAAACAAGTTAAATTAAATTAAATGAATTAAAAATTAAATTAAATAAATTAAATTAAATTAAATTAAATAAAATTAAATAAATTAAATAAAAATTAAATAAATAAATTAAATTAAATTAAATAAATTAAATTAAATTAAATTAAATTAAATTAAATTAAATTAAATTAAATAAAATTAAATAAAATTAAATAAATAAACTAAATTAAATTAAACAAATTAAATTAAATTAAATTAAATTAAATTAAATTAAGTCGAATTAAATAACATCACTTAAGACATAAATCTAAAATAACTTGAACACTATTCCAAACTTAAATTATTAATTTGAACTTAAATTTGGATCATAAATCATTAAATATCATTTTGCCCTAAGAACTTTAGTTATCATAACTCCTAAACAGGATATAAAATGAAATGCTACTTCACTTATAGGATATTCAAATGTCCTAGTTCACTGAGCAAGTTAACAAAAATTGAAAACCTCGGACGATCGATTCATTTATATAACTAAATTCTCTTGGACTTAAAACAATCCTAGAAATATTGAAAAGATGTTTAAGATTCTTCTTAAGCACTTCCTCAATATGTTAGGATATTTATAAGAACAATTGAACTTAGTTATTCTCTGATGAAGAAAATCGTCCTCAAACTAAAAACATGAGAACCTAGACGTCATAGGAAATGACTAACTATAGGATTAGGAACTTGGTAGAAAACCATAAACCTTTCCCTTAGCTTTACCTAGGAACTTGCTTAAATATTCTAATTGTGTTTTAAGTGCAGCTTGGAATGACGGGAAGACCCTCCGGTACGCTTTTATTTTATCGTAGCTTATTTTATTGCAAATGCACTTTATTTTTCTTGCATGATAAACAACGATTGCATGAAAACCGACACCTTTAGGACAGAAACCAAAACCGAAACCCATAACTAAATTAAAAGACACTACAAGATAAAATTCACCTCCACAACATTTCAAAATATAAGACAACTCAAAATTTAATCACAAACGAACACAAAACTACAATTACAACTAAATTAAAACGTCATGTTGGATGATCGGGAATACCTCGGATGATGTAACCTACGTGTTGCTAACGGGATTTCCCACGGTCTAAATGAAAGTGTGGAACTCATTCAGTTGAGTTTAGCAAATTCATCTGGACTAAGTGAATCCGATAAAAATAATGATGCCGGAAGGATGGAACCGTGGGATCTTAACCGGTGTCGTTATAATCAACTTTAAGATTTGTTTTAATTAAAACACAAAAAACACTTGGAAATTAAGACTTCTCTAAACCAGAACACTTCTCTCATCTCTTGATTTATGATTTCTAAAACTAAACCTCTGCAACAACAAGGAGCTCGGAGCATGGTGGGCAGCACGGCCATCGTCGTCAGCAAAACTTGAACCTACATCAACAAAAGTTTCCTAGAATTAAACAACAAAGCCATAGGACTTCGAGGTAGTTTGCCTAGTGCAACATAAATCCTCAACTCTTCGTTAGGCATTTGCATTGCAAATTAAGCCCTAACCGGTCTTAGGATTCCGAGGTAGTCGTCCGATACGACATAAACCCTCATATCTTATAAGCAATTTGTATGATTCTATCATATAAATATAAGCCCTAATTAACTAAAATTAGCAAGATTAAAACATTAAATAAACATTAGGACTTTCCTAAATCCAAGCCAAACAATAGGATAGTCGGGAGATTATCGAAGTTCACTTCGAATCCGTAATTTCTCCTACTTCTCTTCCTTTGAATTCCCAAAATAAAAGGTTCCAAACTTGATCCATTCCCTATCGAGATTCAAAAATTCAATTCTTTGAAAACTTAAACTTCGAAATTCTTGAGAGCGAATTATTGATTATTATCGAGAGTTTTCTTAGGTGATTCCCGTCACTTAAGATGTAATTAACTATAAGGGCTTGCCCTTATAGGTAATTTTAAAGAACCCAGGTAATATAAACCCTGTTTAATAGTTTCATATTAAGCAGGGGAATTTGTCGGCTTATAAAATTGGTTCGCGGACCAAACGGATGTCACAAATCTTCTAGTTTATTTAACCGAGCCCCCACCATCAAGCGGTGTGTCTATCCTTAGGGATAGATACACGGCTTGTGGTGCGGTGCTCGTTTATATAAACTATTTGGGATGTGAGATCGGTTTGATTTCATATCTTAAAATTCTTTAAAATTATTTTCAAAATCAAATATTACTTTCTAAATTATATCTATATTTAAATTTAAAATTCGCCGACAACTTCTGTTAGGCGACCCCTTTTTTAAAATATCACTTAACCTAAAAATATGCCGACAGGAGGTTCCGTCAACGTTATTTCAACGGATCCCATTGTTCCGATAGACCCTTACAAAACCCATGATGGATGGAGTACCGTCTGGACAAAGTCTTCAAAGAAAATCTTAGATCACATCCAAACCGCTTCGGTGAGTGCTTCAACTCAAAGTTTGAAACCCATCGAGCCGGCACTATTGCTTGCAATTGAAGAACCGCCCCAGAAGGAAGATAATCTAGTAGAAGAAAAGAAAACTGAGGCTCCGAAGGGTAGACTAGGAGCTGCTTATCCTAGGATGGTTGTTACCGATTCGGGGGAGAAATCCCTCGAACTTCTGACTCTGTATGATTATTTGCTCGCCCCGGTGAGATCTTATAATGATAAGAGTTTTGGCGTTGGCTACGTTTTGACTGTTTCTAACGATTACATAACTAACGAAAACCAACCTAATCCGGATCTCGATTCCAATACAAATAACGATTCTCAAATCATACACAACCTCGATGACCACGACGAAGAAGATGTTCACAAAGGAGGCTACGAAAGCTCAACAAGCAACGACTCCATTTGTGAATTCGGAGGAGCTCCAATTGTGATAGAATTAAAGTTATCGGATTCTGAAGAAACTCCAGAAGAGCCAGTTGTTCCAATTCAAGGGGAAACATCGGCAGATCCAGCACTAGACTCAGAACAAGTAACTGAAGTCAACCTAAGAAGCGGAAAAGTTCTACCTCCGAGAATGGGTCCAAAGGATAAAAGAAAGTAGGTGGTTGCTCAGGAGGAGCCAACCCCAGCAGAGGAACTGCCCATTCTAGAAGAAAATGAAGAACATGGTAATAAAGTGGACTATAACGTGCTAGCCCATCTTAGGAAGCTACCAGCCAAACTGAGCATATACGACGCTCTGATCTTGTCAAAGGAGATAAGAGAAGCTCTGATCAAGGCTCTACTTGATCCAGAGATTTTTTTAGCTCAAATGGCCGGTAATTCCTTTGATGAGGTTTGCTTGTTAAAAGAACAGCGATGTGTTACCTTCACGGACAATAATTTACTACTCGGAACAGCTGATCACAATCGACCGTTGTACATTTCAGTCACTATTGGAAAGTTTACGCTCTCCAGGGTGTTAGTTGATCCGGGAGCATCAATCAACATAATGAGCCTTCAAACGTTAGCATATTTGGAAATTGATGCTCGTGAACTTAAAGCAGACAAGATGTTACTAAGAGGGTTCAATCAGAAAGGAGAAAGAGCTCTTGGATCGATAACACTACTGATGAAGACCGGTGATTTAGCAAAAACAACCGCGAAATTCCACATAATCGATTCTGAGACATCGTTCAACGCTCTATTGGGTCGGCCATGGATCCATGAAAATCGGATGGTATCGTCGTCTCTGCACCAGTGCATAAAGTATTACGATGGAGGAAAACAGTGTATCAAAGGTGACTTGCAACCGTTCTCCGTACATGAAATCAGAATTCATGAAGATGCAGCCTACTACGCGCCTCCGAAGAAAACAATCTTTTACAGAAACGCCGTACCAAATGAAGCAAAAGAAGTTCAAGACGATAAAGCACCTGAAATTCTAGTCCAACAGTTACTCACCACTCCCTTACGGCGAGATGGTGAAGGTTTCTCCAGAACTCGCACCCGAGGTCAAGGTCGGGGACGAGGTCGTGGAAGAGACGTTGGAATAGTTGGACAGAAGAAACCAGTCATCAACGTTGATTGGGAGACCAGTTCCGAAGAAGAGGAAATCAAGAAAGAAGCAGAAACAATAAATCAAAAGAAACCCCAGTTCAAGATCTCTCTCGAAGATGAAAAGAATGAATAATACAAATCAATGTACGAGAAGATTAACCATTATGTACATACTATGACCCTGACCCCGATCCATTCTAATAAGATCGAGGGTATGGTGGTCAAGGAAGTGCATGGTGGTGGTACTAAACCGATCAAATTCTACCGTGGTGCTTCTTCTTCCAATATTGAAAATGATGTACAATTTGAAGATGTTACTTCTTCCGAATTAATGGAACTGCCTTTTTAGTGGTACTCTCCATGTGTTCAAAATTTAATTCAACGTAGTGTCTTACCTCGACGATGGACAAAAGGTCAATTAGAACATTTTGAAAAATTATGGAATAATGTCAGTCGGCCTCCCAATTCAAAACATGGTCTCGGATTCGGCACATTAGGACCAGTTGACGATACAGGATTTTTCTTGGTTGTCACTTGCAAGCCTAATGAAGACTGCTTGGAAGCCTCAGAAGATCTTAAAGATCTGCAAATCGGAGATGCTCAGCTAGAATTCTAAGAAGAAATTATATCTACAATAGACGAGTTAATAGAAGTTAACTTAGGTACTAGCGAAGAGCCTAGGCCGACCTTTGTTAGCTCCTTACTCAATAAAGAAGACTTCGAAGAGATGATCAAGCTATTGATGGAATTCAAGGACTCGTTTTGCTTGGAGTTATGATGAAATGCCGGGATTAGCTCCGTAGCTCGCAGCTTCATAAGTTAGGAGTGGATCCCATCGCTGTTCCAGTTAGACAAGCTCCAAGAAGAATGCGTCTAGAGATTGAACAACAAGTTATAGCTGAAGTTAAGAAGCTAATAGACGCTAAATTTGTCCGTGAAGAACAATACCCGACTTGGTTAGCCAATGTGGTACCGGTTAGAAAGAAGAATGGTCAGATCAGAATCTACGTGGATTTCAGAGATTTAAATAAAGCATGTCCAAAGGACGAATTCCCTCTACCAATTCCAGAATTGATGATCGACGTTGCTTCAACACATGAAATCTTTTCCTTCATGGATGGATCTTTGAGATACAACCAGATAAAGATGGCACCAGAAGATGAAAAGCTTACAGCCTTCAGAACGCCGATCGGGGTATACTGCTACACAGTGATGTCGTTTGGATTAAAGAACGCAGGATCAACTTATCAAAAAGCAATGACAAGAATTTTCGATGATCTCATTCACAACCAAGTCGAGTGCTACGTAGATGATGTGGTCATCAAAAGCAAACTAAAAGAGGATCACTTGTATGATTTGAGAATTGTTTTCGAGCGATTAAGACAATTTAACCTTAAGATGAATCCCTTGAAATGCGCCTTCGGCGTCACCTTTGGGAAATTCTTAGGATTTGTTGTTCGACATCGTTGAATTGAAATCGATCCGGAGAAGATTAAAGCTATCTTAGAAATTCCACCTCCTAAAACCTTGAAACAATTACGATCTTTTCAAGGAAAATTGGCATATCTTCGACGCTTTATCTCGAATTTGTCAGGAAGGTGTCAGCCTTTTTCTACTTTGGTTAAGAAGGATGCCAAGTTTACTTGGGACTCCAAATGTCAACAGGCCTTCGAGGACATCAAACAGTATTTAATGACACCTCCTATCTTAGCAGCCCCAGTCTCAGGTAGACCGTTGATACTTTATACCGCAGCTTTAGACGACTCTCTTGGAGCCCTGTTAGCCCAGGTCAATGACGAGGGAAAAGAAAACACTCTCTACTACTTAAGCCATCGTCTAATTCCGACGGAAGTAAAGTATCCTCCTATTGAGAAGCACTGCTTGGCCCTGATCTTCGCCGCACAGAAGCTCAGGCACTACATGCTTTTTCATAAGGTCAACCTTATTTCGAAGTTTAATCCGTTGCAATATTTGATGACCTGACCGACGCTTTCCAGCAGAATTGCCAGGTGGTCAATGATACTATTGCAATTCGATATAACTTTTGTTCCTCTTCGTGCCGTAAAGGGACAAGTCCTAGCAGACTTCCTCGCAGCACACCCTTTACCGGCAGAATCGCCTCTCAATGACGACTTGCCAGACGAGCAGATAATGAGACTAGAAGACCCTGATGATCAGCATTGGGAATTGTACTTCGATGGAGCATCCTCAACACAGAAAGATAAAAAATCGGAAACGATAGTGCCCAGTAAGGCAGGAATCAGACTAATTTTTATAACACCGGAGCGGGGAATGTTAAGGTATTCCTACCATCTAACAGAACCGTGTACAAACAACGAGGCAGAATACGAAACCCTCATAACAGGATTGGAATTAACCATTCAGATGGGATAACAGACATCAATATCTACGGAGATTCACAGTTGATCATTCAGCAAGTTGCTGGACAATACGAACTCGAAGCCAAGACTCGAGCAAGTACTTTCGAGTATGCCATAAACTCGTTGGAGCAAATTCCAAATGTAACGATCTACAAGATTCCCGAGAGAGAAAATGCTCTCGCGGATGCGTTAGCTCGACTTGCAAAAGAATCCGCTCGCTACGGGATGAGTCAGTTGAAGTGTCAGTTCAGGGCGTCAGGTTCTCTCACAGCTCAACATGGATATAATACATAAATCAGAAAGAAAAGCAGAAGAAACAATTGCAGCAGTGACAGAAAATACAGAAGATTGGCGACAACCACTAATAGACTACTTGCAAACAGGAAGCCTACCGGACGATAAGTCGATAGCCCATCAAATCAAGAAAAGAACTCTATCTTACGCATTAATAAACAATACATTATACAAAAGGTCTTTTGATCAGATGTGGCTAAGATGCCTGAGCGGGTCTGAGGCTCATGAAATTTTTAAAGAAGTACACGCTGAACTTTGTGGCGCTCATTAGTCGGGTCCGAAAATGAAAATGAAGATTAAAAGACTAGGGTACTACTGGCCCTCGATGATGACCGATTGCATGAATATTGCCAAAAGTTGTCACTAGTGCCAAGTGCATGGAGTGGTTCTACATCAACCTCCAAATGTGCTACATCCGATAATTGCATCGTGGCTATTTGAGTGTTGGGGCACAGATATTGTGGGTCCGATAGAACCGCGTTCTTCAAGAGGACATCGCTTCATTCTTGTAGCTACAGATTACTTTTCTAAGTGAGCAGAAGCAGTACCTCTCAGAGAAGTGAAAGCACATCACGTGCTACAATTCTTCAAGAATCAAGTCGTCTACCGTTTCGGAGTACCGCGTAGAATTATTTCAGATAATGGGTCAGCATTCAAGAGTACAAAGATCAACAATTTTGTCAGAAGACACAGGATTAATTGACGCTATTCAATAATCTACTACCCAAGAGCGAACGGCTTGGCCGAGGCTTTTAATAAAACTCTCGTTCAAATCCTAAAGAAAACTTACGACAATAAGAGAAATTGGCACGAGAAGTTGTTAGAAGCCTTATGGGCCTACAGGACGACTTTCAGAACTCCTACCCAGTATACGCCTTACGCCTTAGTGTACGGATCTGAGGCCGTTCTACCCTTAGAGGTTCAGCTTCTATCTCTCAGAATTGCAGTTGCAAACAAAATCACTACAGAAGAAAATGCTAAATTACGACTAGAAGAATTGGAAAGCCTGGAAGGGAAAAGAATTTCAGCACAGCAGAATTTGGAACTGTATCAGGCTAAGATGATCCAGGCCCATGATAAATTGATCCGTCCAAGGACATTCAAAGTCGGTGACTTGGTTTTAGTTCTCAGAAGACCTATTCTTGCAGATCGCAAGATAGGTGGTAAATTTGAGCCAACATGGGAAGGTCCATTCGTGGTCGAGACAGTCTACTCAGGAGGTTCCTACCGGCTTGTAAATTGTCGTGGAGAACGACCTATGCTTCCAATTAATGGACGATATCTCAAGAAGTATTACGCAACCTGATGTTTTGAAGGATGAACCCTCATTCCTAGAAGCACGGGCACAGTAATTACTTATGACTGGGTCCGAACCCAAAAATATAAAAAAAAGTGGATGATAAAGAAAATCGTTAAAAAACAAAATGTTAAAAAAAGAAAACATGTGAAATCATGATAATAAAGTTTTTTTTTATCCTTCCCTTCAAATCGAGTCTCACTCTTGATCTTTTTCCTACTCCTATTTAAATTTAAAATGAATGAATAAAAAGCTCTTCATTAATAAGCAAATTATTTTTCTACTGTTCTTGTTCTTAGTACAGCCCCTGATCCTTTCCTTGTATTTTCGCAGGGAAATGTCGAATGGGCGGTTGGTTCTGAACTTTAAGAATGGCGTGAGTCTAGCACTTGATGAAAAGAGGGTGAGGGATGGAGCCGTGATCGAGATTGACTCTGACTTCACACCAGCCGGGCTACAATATGAAGAAAATGATTGGACCCCGATCGATCGGGAAGAACTCCGCAGCCATACAATGATGAAATTGGGTGGCTCAAATCAACCATCTACCAGCAAAAAGAGAAAAGCAAACGCCGCTCATGCAACAAGAGAAGATAAGAAAGTTAAGTCCGTTGTTGCTACAATAGAGGACAGGCTTGTCAGTGCCTTGCCCACATAAATCCAAGGGGTAAGGAGAGATACTCTCACAGCCACTTAGCGAAGGAACAAGAACTGTCGCATTCGCAAGATGCTGACCAAGTTAGCAGCAGATCAGCATGAAGATACAGTCGCTACCGCCAGTACAAATGCTTCGAAGAGATTAGTTTGTCAGGAACCAGAAAGGAGGAGATCAACTACAAGGAAAGCAGAACAGATAAAGGAAATTCCGAGAAGAGCAGAGATAGAATCAGCGCCTCGACGCCAGATAAATGCACCAGTTCTGAAGAGTCTTGTTGCGAAAGCAACCCCGGAGGATGTCCCGACAGAGACTATCCCCGAGGAGCCAAGACATGCAGGAGAGCGTGCCGGGGTGGAACCATACATTCCCCAGTACGTTACTAGACCTCGCCGATTGTAGATAATTTCAGAATATGAGTTAGAAAGAATACAGAATGTCGAAAAGAGAACTTTTGAATATTTTGAGAGAATTGGAGGCAAGAGGATCAATATCTTAGAAGTCCTCGAGCTGCGTACAGATGTGTTCTCTGTCTACGAATAACAACAAATTGTAGACTGCATACTTGAACTCAAGAAAATGGGTCGAGCTGGCCGCCTAAGGGAAAAAACTTATTCAGAACCCTGAAGGTGGATGCCAGGGAAGGGAAGAGTTACAATCCAGTGCGGATGTTGCTACAACTTTGCAGTAGACAGAAAAGGAAATCCACCAGGGATACTCCGTCGCAGTGAGGTGGATCTAATGCGAAACGTTATTAAAAGAATGGTAAAGAGGATGATAACATGGAGGGTATTGCCCGCAGATTGCATACCCAACAGCTGCATCATTAACATCTACAAGGAGGGCGACTGCATACCTCCACATATAGACCATCATGATTTTGTTAGACCCTTCTGCACAATGTCTTTTGTCAATCAGTGCAATATCATGTTCGGATCTGACCTCCAGATTGCAGGCCCAGGTGAATTCCGAGGGCCAGTAGAGATACCACTACCGGTAGGTTCCGTCATGGTGTTAAAAGGGAATGGAGCGGACATCGCAAAACATTGCATTCCAGGGGTGCCTATTGAGCGGATCTCTGTTACTTTCAGGAGAATGGACGACAAAAAAATGCCTTTCTACTTCCAGCCAGATCCAGAGTTAGAGAATCTCCGGCCTTATGAGCTGTGAGTTACGTGGGAGATATCACACCTCCAATGCACATCCATACAACATTCCTGCCAAGGATTACTTGGAAGGTGATGTTATTGTCCATGTATCTCACTATTCAGACATGGATTTTGACAGCTGCTTTTAGAAGAAACTTGAAGAATCTTACGCAATCCATTTTGGATTTATATGGATTGTATGAGATATTAAATTCTCAAAGAAAATATCATCATGTTTTGGATCAAGATGTATGATGTATTTTCAACAAGATTGAAATGAAAGTGACCATGCCATGTTTTGCCTTCACCTCTTTTTGTGCAAATTGACTGGGAAACGCCATTAAATTAAAAGAACTTCGAGCAAAGAACAAAGGGAAAATGAAAATAAACGAGAACTCTTTTAAGAATCTAAATGTCAAAATGAATTCTAAACTGATACGAACCCCAAATATTTTTGAAATTGAATCACCAAAACGAACGAAATGAATCTAAATCTCAATCTGAATCCTTCGATCTGAATTCTTCTATCTGAATCCTTCAATTACTCTTCAAAATGAAATCTGTTTGAAACTCTTTTGAAATTCAAATCTTTTCCTCGACTTGTCACCAGGTCGAGTCTTTTCAACTTGATACACTTACCATTTCTTTTTAAATCTTTTCTCTGCGTGTTAGAGGATTGACTAGTTCTATTCACACGAGCCACGAACTTTGTTCGATTTGGTTCTGATAGCATGGGATTGGGTCCCTCTTCATACAGATAAATCCTTGAGATTGGAACCAGTTTCCACTTCTCATTAAATCCTAGAGATTGGAACCAGTTTCCACTTCTCATTAAATCTTCGAGATTGGAACCAGTTTCCAATTCTCATTAAATCCTCAAGATTGGAACCAGTTTCCATTTCCCATTAAATCTTCGATTTTGGAACCAGTTTCCATTTCCCATTAAATCTTCGATATTGGAACCAGTTTCCAATTCTCATTAAATCCTCGAGATTGGAACCAGTTTCCATTTCTCATTAAATCTTCGAGATTGGAACCAGTTTCCATTTCTCATTAAATCCTCGAGATTGGAACCAGTTTCCATTTCTCATTAAATCTTCGAGATTGGAACCAGCTTCCATTTCTCATTAAATCCTCTAGATTGGAACCAGTTTCCATTTCTCATTAAATCTTCGAGATTGGAACCAGTTTCCAATTTTCATTAAATCCTCGAGATTGGAACCAGTTTCCTATTCTCATTAAATCCTCGAGATTGGAATCAGTTTCCATTTCTCATTAAATCCTCGAGATTGGAACCAGTTTCCGTTTCTCATTAAATCTTTGAGATTGGAACCAATTTTCATTTCTCATTAAATCCTAGAGATTGGAACCAGTTTCCATTTCTCTTTAAATCTTCGGGATTGGAACCAGTTTCCATTTCTCATTAAATCTTCAAGACTGGTACCAAATTCCAGTTCTCTCTTTTCGAGGTCGGTACCAAATTCCGACTCTCTTTCCGAGAATAATACTAAATTTTAATTTTCCCTTTCGAGACTGGTACCGAATTCCAGTTCTCATTTCGAGATCAGTACCTAAATTCTGATTCTCATCCATTTCCGATACTTAAACTCCGATTCTCACTCCAAGGCTGGTACCTAAATTCCAGCTCTCTTCGCGGTCCTGAGGTTGGAATCTAGGTTCCAATTCTCATTTCAAATCCGGATTTCCTTGAATTGATTTTAAATTAAACCTCATACAAAATTGAAACTCAGAACACATCACACATTAAAAATTAACACAGAAAATGAAATGAAATCTAAATCAAATTTCCCCAGATCTTATGATATGGAATTCACCTCCTTTTCTATTCCCCAGCGAGAGTTCAGGGATCTCCAGTCTTGGAGATATACTCGATACTCCCCAGCAGAAATTTGTTTCTACTCTGTTCTAAGTGTGTCACTTAGACGTCTGTGTTGGTTTTTTTGATCTCTTATGTCAACGCCAATACGCGCGGTGTGCTTGGTTAGCACACCACACTTATTGGGGTCCATTTGTTGACCTCATTTTTTATGTGGTCTTTTCTCTTCTCTCTCCTTAGTACTTAGGATCTAGCCTTAGGCTTTCCCTTTGACTATCCTAGAGGATTAGAGATGGCACCCACCATTTAGAAATTTAAACACCTCTTAACTCCCTGCAAATCTCATAAGTTTGATTGTAAACCCCTAATTCACTTGGAGGGTTAAGATCAAATGTGGAGGTTTAAAGGATGAGTTCCCTATAGGACTCTTTAGCCTTAGGACTACCCTGGGTGGCCTGGTCTGGTGAGGGTTGACCTGCACACATTACACTTTCACACACATTCCAAATCCTAAAACCATTCATACCTAGCTTGACTTTCTGACTCATGTAGATAATTCATATGGATGGTCCCCAACCCCTAAGTCCTTGGCTAAGAGGGTTAGGAACAACATAGTGAATACCTCAAATGAGTCCTCTCATGGCTCTTATGAGCTTGATATGGCTTCATGGCTCAACCAAAGTGATTCCATTCTACTCAAACTTGATCAATCTTCATTTTTCCAAAATTTCAATTTTTGACCCCCGGGGCCCTACACCCGCTAAACCTACCAAATGCCCTTGAAACTACCCAAAATTTACAAAATCACCTAAATTACCCAAAATTTCTCAAAACCAATCCTAAAAATTTCCCCCACTCAAATTGATCATCCATAGCCAAATATACCAAAATTTCCAAAAATACCCCCAATACCCTCCAAATACCCAAAATGCCCTTCTTAACAAAAAAATCCATAAATTCCAAAAATTCCCAGAAAATTCCAAAAAATCCCAAATATTCACAATTCCATTTTGTTCAACTAAACCATAGGCCAATTTTGTCAATTTAACCCACTTTTACCAAAACCCCCAATTTGACCCATTCTTAACCCAAATGAGCCCAATGTCAAACCAAATCAAACCAATTGACATCAATTTTGGTCCAATTCAATTCTAAACTTCAATTCAATATCTCCAATGTCAATTTAGACCAAATCCAAGCCCAATTTGATTGACATTTGGATCTATTTCCAATTTGAGGCCTAAGGCCCAATTTTGACCCATGACCTAAACCTAGCCCAAACCAACCCAATTCAACTCCAATTAACCTCAAATCTTT
This sequence comes from Papilionanthe hookeriana x Papilionanthe teres, assembly GCA_022702705.1. Taxonomy (NCBI): domain Eukaryota; kingdom Viridiplantae; phylum Streptophyta; class Magnoliopsida; order Asparagales; family Orchidaceae; genus Papilionanthe; species Papilionanthe hookeriana x Papilionanthe teres. The sequence continues at coordinate 108,682,729 of CM040425.1, read as the reverse complement.
TCCTAAACCTTCCTAATATCCCCATAAACAAAACGCTAACAAGATTTTACCCAAATTTGAACCTAAACTTCACCCAAGCCTAACCTAAAGTCAAAATCCCCATTTTTGGCCTAAACCCAAACCTAACCCAAATGGGCCTAAATCCTAAAATCAAAGCCCAACCAAAGTTGAAAACTCTTTGTGACACTCCCATAAACATTTCTCAACATTAATTTTACATCAAATCCAACCTTAGCCAAACCTTAGCCCAAATTAGCCCAATCTGACCAACTTTGGCCCCTTTATCAAAAAAGCCCAAATTAAATCCAATTCCTCTTTAAATGACATTAAACCTTTTCTAAAATGTTCATGACACATCCATAAGCTAAACCCAACACTTGTTTGGCCCAATCCTTCACAAAATTTCCATCCACCAATTTGTTTTCAAACCTAAAGGCCCACTTTCTTAAACCATCCTAAAAGCCCATCCAAAATGATTTAAAAAAGCCCAAAATCCATTCCAAAGCCCACATGAGATTTCCTCTCATCATCCCTTTGATTTAAATCATTCCCTAAGTTTCAAACTCATCATCAAATTATCCTAAATTAAGCCTCATGCCAACCTCCTATAAGGTTATCAAAAATGCCAACATCCTTTCTCATGCAAATGAGCTAACTTTTCCCTAAGCCAAATAAAGCCATGAAGCCATCCTTAAGCCCCATGCAAGCCATGTGAGCGATGTTCATGTGACCATGCCATATTGGACAAAAGAAGGAGCCTCTTTCTTGATTCCCTTAAAGTTATTAAGAACTCCCATGTTTCCCCTAAACCATGCTTAAACTTAAATATGCTTAGATGGTGACTTTTCCCCACTATGCTAGCTGACTCACCTGATCTCCCTCAGCCCAAACCAGAGCTTGGAGAGGTGAACCCAACCCATTTGCATGACTTGAACCATTTGGATCCAAAATCACCCCTTCCCCCATACCACTTAAAGCTAAATTCTTTACACATGTCCATGGCTAATTGACTGCACCATTGCCAACCCCTGACCCTTCTGATCAAGATGGTGACCTAACCCTGCCGGCCAGCCGCCTGGGTCGCCGGAAAACGCCATGGCCGAGATCTCCATGTGAGCCAAAGTTTTCAATTCTTCCTTGCTGAGTTGTCCCAGTCCAATTGAACACCATGGCTGTTCTTCTCTTGCATAGAGCAGCTGATCCCAAGCCTCAAACCCCCCTAGGAAGCCCTCCAGCCATGTCTATTTAAACCCACCACCCTCTCGGCCAAACAAGGTGATGAACCATACCTAAACAAAACTCTGCCAAAATTGCTCCAGGACCTTCTCCTCACCTAGAGCACTTGATCCCCATTCGATTCCAACCCCAATTTCCCCCAGCTGAGCTCAATCTCTGAGTTCAAATTCAAGCCTAAAACCAGGACATTTCCAAAACCTCCACCAAATCCAACTTAAACTCACCCACACCTGAACAAGACCAAGAGAAGGAGTTCCCCAGTGAAAGCCCCCTCTCCAGGCCACCCAATTATTCTAGACTGCAAGCTTTGAAATCGGCTGTGGACACTTTCATACCTAGACAAATCCCCAGAGCCAGAGACTTCATCTGGAGCTTCCTTGGGTGCAATCGAAGGTGACAAAACTCTCTGATTGAAGCTACACTTCTCAGAGAAAAGGTATGGATCATTCCTTCCTCCCGAGCTTCCAGTGATTCTCCATTTTGTTTTACTTAATTTTATAGCATGTAAACTGTATGGATGTGTTCGTCTCTTCAAAACGAATCCATAGAGCATAAGAACACTAAAATCTTTTGAGAAATGAGAGAGTTCTTAGGGTTTTAGTGTGAACGATCACGGGTGCACACCAGTCGTAGACGATGACCAGGCGCCGTACGATCGAGCGCGTATCGAGTGAACGGTCTAGATTGCGCCGGACTAGAGAACGTTACATGAATCGTGGGCCCCTGGAGTGCTGAGTCAGATGGGGGCGTCGAATGGGAGCACGATGCGTGGGCGTTCAGAGCTGCCGAGGATGATTCGGCGCCACGTGGATAAGTAGGAAAATATGGATTTTTTTTATTTATTTAAATACCCAGAACTTAAAAATCCATATCTTTATGTAGGAAAATCATAAAAATAAACTAAAAATGTCCTCTTGCTCAGTGAATAGAGGATAATAATGTGGAAAAGAAATCAAGTTATTTTGATGAGTATTTTATTTTTAATTAATTATTTACTCATTTCAGTATTTTAATTATTCATTTGCATCGCCAGTTCACCATGGCATGAGACATAGGGTTTTTGAAGCCTCTGATCTTGGGAACATTCCCTGAATTTTTCAAGGTCAGAAGCCATCTCTATGGAAAGTTATGTATTTTTCAAGTTTATGTCACTGTTTTTGGTATTTTAATTCCAATAATTAGCATATTGTCCAATAAATTCTAGAAAAATTTGGTAAAGTTTCTTAGCACCAGAGGACCCTAGGAAAATTATATTATGAATTAACTCATTAAGAATAATCATAATTAGTCTAAATACCTAAAATTGAATTTTAATTAATTAGGGTTAACCACACATTAAAATAACTTGAAAATAATTTTCCACTAAACTTTAGGATCAGAGGAACCTCATGTAAAAATTTGAAATCAATTGGAAATCTTTAGCCCCACCAAATGAATTAATTAAACTACATGATTAAAATTAAACTTTAAAAATTCATAGCTCCAAAAATACATTTAAAAAATTAACCAAATTGGTTTTGTGGGCTCTCTGGTATTAGAGGAGTCTATAAAAATTAAAACTAGAATTTTCTAAAATTTTTCATTTTTTATCATATTTTAATATTTTAAATAATTAAAAAATAATAAAAATCATAAAAATATTAAAAATCATAAAAATGTCATATTTTGACTCCTAATCACTTAGGAACAAACCAAATATTTTTTCAAAGTATCAAAATAAAGATATTGATTTTTAAATGCCTAAAACAACTTTTAATATTAAAAAATGTATTTTCCAACATTTTCACTAAATTAATTCCAATAAATCAAAGAAAAATCAGAAAATTGTAAAGTTTTAAAATTTGGGTGGAGTATAGGTTCAAATTTGGGGCAAATCTAGTTAGTGTTTTGTTTGTGGGGATATTGGGAAGGTTTTAGAAAAGATTTGGGGCCAATTGGAGTTGAATTAGGTTGGTTTGGGCTAAGTTTAGGTCATTGGCCAAAATTGGACTTTAAGCTTCAAATTGGAATTGGATCCAAATGTTAATCAAATTGGACTTGGATTTGGTCTAAATTGACATTAGGGATATTGAATTGAAGTTTAGAATTGAATTGGATCAACATTGAGGTCAATTGGGTTGATTTGGTTTGACATTGGGCTTACTTTGGTTAAAAATGGGCCAAATTGGGAGTTTTAGTAAAAGTGGGTTAAATTGACAAAATTGGCCTATGGTTTAGTTGAACAAAATAAAAATGGGAATATTTGGGATTTTTGGAATTTTCTGGGAATTTTTGGATTTTTTGGTTAAGAAGGGCATTTTGGGTATTTGGAGGGTATTTTTGGAAATTTTGGTATATTTGGCTAAGGATGATCAATTTGAATGGTGGGAAATTTTTAGTATTGATTTTGAGGAATTTTGGGTAATTTAGGTAATTTTGCAAATTTTGGGTAGCTTCAAGGACATTTGGTAGGTTTGGTGGGTGTAGGGCCCCGGGGGTCAAAAATTGAAATTTTGGAAAAATGAAGATTGATCAAGTTTGAGTAGAATGGAATCTCTTTGGTTGAGCCATGAAGCCATATCAAGCCCATAAGAGCTATGAGAGGACTCATTTGAGGCATTCACTATGTTGTTCCTAACCCTCTTAGCCAAGGGCCTACGGGTTAAGGTCCATCCATATGAATTACCTACATGAGTCAGGAAGTCAAGCTAGGAATGAATGGTTTTAGGATTTGGAATGTGTGTAAAAGTGTAATGTGTGCGAGTCAACCCTCACTGCGACCGAGCCACCTGTGGTAGTCCTAAGGCCAAAGAGTCCTATAGAAACTCATCATTCAAACCTCCACATTCGATCTTAACCCTCCAAGTGACTTGGGGGTTTACAATCAAACTTATGGGGTTTGCAGGGAGTTAAGAGGTGTTTAAATTTCTATGTGGTGGGTTCCATTTCTAGTCCTCTAAGATAGTCGAAGGGAAAGCCTAAGGCTAGATCCAAAGTACTAAGGAGAGAGAAGAGAAAAGACCTCATAAAAAATGAGGTCAACAGCCTCGGACCCGCTCGGGCATCTTAGCCACATCTGATCTAAAGACCTTTTGTATAACGTGTTATTTATTAATGCATAAGACAGAGTTCTTTTCTTGATTTGATGGGCAATTGACTTATCTTCTGGTAGGTTTCCTGTTTGTAAGTAGTTTATTAGTGGCTACCGCCAATCTTCTGTATTTTCTGTCACTGCTGCAATTGTTTCTTCTGCTTTTTCTGATTTGTGTATTGTCTCCATGTCGAGCTGTGAGAGACCTGCCGTCCCTGAACTGACATTTCAACTGACTCATCCTGTAAGCATGCAAATTCTTTTGCAAGGCGGGCTAACGCATCTGCAAGAGTATTTTCTCTCCTGGGAATCTTGTAGATCGTTACATTTGGAATTTGCTCCAACAGTTTCATCGCGTCATCGAATGTACTCGCTCGAGTCTTCGCTTCGAACTCAGTACCGTCCCACAACTTGCTGAATGATCAACTGTGAATCTCCGTAGATATTGATATCTGTTATTCCCATCTGAATGGTTAGTTCCAATCCTATTATGAGGGCTTCGTATTCTGCCTCATTATTCGTACACGGTTCTGTTAAGTGATAGGAATACCTTAACATCCCCCGCTCCGGTGTTATAAAGATTAGTCCGATTCCTGCCTTACCGGGCACTATCATTTGTGAATCTTTATCTTTCCGTGCCGAAGATGCTCCGTCGAAGTACGCTTCCAACGCCGATCATCGTGGTCTTCTAGGCTCATTATCTGCTCGTCTGGCAAGTCGTCGTTGAGAGGCAATTATGCTGGTAAAGGGTGTGCTGCGAGGAAGTCTGCCAGGACTTGTCCCTTTATGGCACGAAGAGGAACGAAAGTTATATCGAATTGCAATAGTATCATTGAACACCTGGCAAGTCTGCCGGAAAGTGTCGGTCGGGTCATCAAGTATTGCAACAGATTAAACTTCGAAATAAGGTTGACCTTATGAGAAAGCATGTAGTGCATGAGCTTCTGTGCGGCGAAGATCAGGGCCAAACAGTGCTTCACAATAGGAGAATACTTTACTTCCGTCAGAATTAGACGACGGCTTACGTAATAGAGTGCATTTTCTTTTCCCTCATCATTGACCTGGGCTAACAGGGCTCTGAGAGAGTCATATAAATCCGCGGTATAAAGTATCAATGGTCGTCCCGAGACTGGGGCTGCTAAGACAAGAGGTGTCATTAGGTATTGTTTGATGTCATCGAACTTGGCATCCTTCTTAACCAAAGCAGAAAAGGGCTGACACCTTTTTGACAAATTCGAGATAAAGCGTCGAAGATATGCCAATTTCCCTTGAAAAGACCGTAGTTGTTTCAAGGTTTTAGGAGGTGGCATTTCTAAGATAACTTTAATATTTTCCGGATCGATTTCAATTCCACGATGTCGGATGACAAATTCTAAGAATTTCCCAGAGGTGACGCCGAAGGCGCATTTCAAGGGATTCATTTTAAGGTTAAATTATCTTAATTGCTCGAAAACAATTCTCAAATCATACAAGTGATCTTCCTTTAATTTGCTCTTGATGACCACATCATCCACGTAACACTCGACTTGGTTGTGAATGAGATCATAAAAAATCCTCGTCATTGCTCTTTGGTAGGTTGCTCCTATGTTCTTCAATCCAAATGGCCTCATTGTGTAGCAGTACACTCCAATTGGCGTTCTGAAGGCTGTGAGCTTTTCATCTTCCGATGCCATCGTTATCTGGTTGTATCCCGAAGATCCATCCATGAAAGAAAAGATTTCATGTGTTGAAGTGATGTCGATCATCATTTCTGGAATTGGTAGCGGAAATTCATCCTTTGGACATGCTTTATTCAAATCTCTGAAATCCACACAGATTGTTCAGACCAAGCAAAGCAAAATCCCGTATCATTAACTGATCCTACCGTGCTGAATCCCAGACCATGTTTTGAATTGGGAGGCCGGCTGGCATTATTCTATAATTTTTCAAAATGTTGTGATTGACCTTTTGTCCATCGTCGAGGTAAGACACCACGTTGAATTAAATTCTGAACACAGGGAGAGTACCACTCAAAAGGTAGTTCCATTAATTCAGAAGAAGTAACATCTTCAAATTGTACATCATTTTCAGTTTTGGAAGAAGAAGCACCACGGTAAAACTTGATTGGTTTAGTACCACCACCATGCACTTACTTGACCACCATACCCTCGACCTTACAAGGATAGATCGGGGTCAGGGTCATAGTATGCACATAGTGATTAATCTTCTCGTACATTGATTTATATTCTTCATTCTTTTCATCTTCGAGAGAGATCTTGAACTGAGGTTTCTTTTGATTTATCACCGTTGCTTCTTTCTTGATTTCTTCTTCTTCAGAAGTGTTCTCCCAATCAACGTCGATGACTGGTTTCTTCTGTCCAACTGTTCCAATGTCTCTTCCACGACCTCGTCCCCGGCCTCGACCTCGGGTGCGAGTTCTCGAGAAACCTTCACCATCTCGCCGTAAGGGAGTGTTGAGTAACTATTGGACTAGAATTTCAGGCTCTTCATCGTCTTGCACTTCTTTTGCTTTATTTGGTATGACATTTCTGGAGAAGACTGTTTTCCTCGGAGGCGCGTAATAGGCTGCATCTTCATGAATTCCAATCACGTGTACGGAGAATGGTTGCAAGTCACCTTTGATACATTGTTCTCTTCCATCGTAATACTTTACGCACTGGTGCAGAGACGACGGTACCATTCGATTTTCAAGGATCCATGGCCGACCTAGTAGAGCGTTGAACGATGTCTCAAAATCAATTATATGGAATTTTGTGGTTGACTTTGCTAAGTCACCGGTTTTCATTAACAGTGTAATCGATCCGAGAGCTCTCTCTCCGCCTCTCAATAACATCTTGTTTGCTTCAAGCTCACGAGCATCAATTTCCAAATATGCCAGCGTCCGGAGATTCATTATGTTGATTGATGCTCCTGGATCAACCAACACCCTGGAGAGCGTAAACTTTCCAATAATGACCAATATGTACAGCGGTCGGTTGTGATCTGCTGTTCCAAGTAGTAGATCATTGTCCGTGAAGGTAACTCCTCGCTGTTCTTTCAACGAGCAAACCTCGTCTAACGAATTACCGACCATTTGAGCTAAGCAAATTTCCAGATCAAGTAGAGCCTTGATCAGAGCTTCCCTCATCTTCTTCGACAGGATCGGAGCGTCGTATATGCTTAGTCTCGTCGGTAGCTTCCTTAGATGGGCTAGCACGTTATAGTCCACTTTATTACCATGTTCCTCGGTTTCTCCCCGAATGGGCAATTCCTCTGCTGGGGTTGGCTCCTCCTGAGAAACCACCTGCTTTCCTTTATCCTTTGACCCATTCTTAGAGGTAGAACCTTTCCGCTTCTTAGGTTGACTTCATTTACTTGTTCTGAGTCTGGTGCTGGATCTGCCGATGTTTCCCCTTGAATTGGACGACTGGCTCTTCTCGAGTTGCTTCAGAATCTGATAACTCTAATTCTATTGCGATTGGAGCTCCTCAAAATTCATAAATGGACTCGTTGCTTGTTGAGCTTTCGTAGCCTCCTTTGTGAGCGTCTTCTCCTTCATCGTGGTCATCGAGGTTCAGTATGATTTGAGAATCATTTATCGTATCAGAATCGAGATCCGGATTAGGTTGGTTGTCGTTAGTTACGTAATCGTTAGAAACAGTCAAAACGTAGCCAACGCCATAGCTCTTATCATTAAGATCCCGCCGGGGCAAGCTAATAATCATACAGAGTCAGACGTTCGAGGGATTTCTCCCCTGAATTGGAAATAACCATCCTAGGATAAGCAGCCCCTAGTCTACCCTTCGAAACCTTGATCTTCTTCTCTTCTACGATCTTCACCTCCTTCTGAGCTGGTTCTTCGATCGCAAGCGCTAGTGCCGGCTCGGCAGGTTTCAAACTCTGAGTTGAAGCACGTACCGAAGCGGTCTAGATGTGATCCAAAATTTTCTTTAAAGACTTTGTTCAGACGGTACTCCATCCATCATCGGTCGTATACGGGTTTATCAGAAAAATAGGATCCGTCGAGATATCATTGACGAAACCTCCTTTTTGGGGTTCCTTCATGTATTCCTTCGGGATCGTTATGTTCCCTTTCCGGAGATTGTCGTCAAGCCAACTCTTGAAAGTGATGCAATCCTCTATCTTGTGCACGAGCATCCGGTGGTAAGGGCAATAGTTCGGATGATCTTTCTTATTGACTTCTTCCGGCCTCTTGGGCTCTGGTAGCTGAAAATATGGTGTTTTCATTAAACTGCGGAACATCTTTGCTACTACTTTAGTCTTGAATGGATATTCCTTATTTAGAAAATCTTTCAGGGTACGCTGTGGATGAGGTGGTTGTTCATAATGCTGAGGCGACTGATAGCTCAATCGAGGCTGTTGATAACCCTTCTGAGGTTGCTAATAGATCTGTTGCGGTTGTTGGTATGTCTGTTGCGGTGGTTGATAACTAGGCTGTGGCCGCTCTGGCTGTATCTGAACCGACTGCTTGCCCTTATCTACTGCCGCGATGATTTAAGATTTCTTTTCAAATGCTTTTACGTGCTTCTGCTTATCGTTCCTGTCCACTAAACTTAACTTCTTTGCCTCTTCTTGCAAGCTCCCAGCCTTGCTAAGCAACTTCTCGAAAGTCTTGATTGTAAATCCTTTAAGGAGAAGTGCTATCGGGCCTTGGATACTCTTAAGCAAGATGCCGACTGCATGTTGTTCTTGAAGCTGTGGTTCAAACTTCATGCTTAAGTTCCTCCATCGAGGTATGTAATCCACTAAAGTCTCGTTCGGTTTCTGGTGCTCCACCACTAGATCACTGATGGTGATGTGGTGTCGAGCCCCGGCAAACCGCTTAACGAAGAGGTTTTCCAATTCCGTAAAGGTCTTAACTGAACCATTTGGTAATTCTGCATACCAGTCAAAGGAGATCCCTGACAAGCTGCTGACGAACTGACGGAAGAGTAAAGCGTCACTCCCACCGGCATTGCAGCAACTAGCACGAAAATGTGCGACATGCTGCCGGGGGTTTCCCATTCCATCAAAAGTCTTAAACAGAGGTGGTACGAAGCCGCATTGGACTACATCGAACTCTTCGGGGTAAGTTCTACCCGTAAGAATAGACGCTCCGCTCTTAGATTGTGCTGAGGCTTCTCGCACCTGCTGTTCTACCATGTTTTTAATGTCCTTTTTGGGAATCATGTTCTGTGTAGAATCCTTCTTAGGTGGCTCATCTCCGTTAACGGATGTGATCTCTTTTACTCCATTTGCAATATGGATGATCTCTGGGGGTTTTTCTTTCTGAGGCTGTACCTGACTCTGGAGAGTGGCTAAAGCAGCAGCCATCTCTTCCATCATCTTTGCCATCTGGGAAATTGTGTCATCTCTTTCCCGAAGCTGTGCTCTCATCACTTCCGGTTCATCTCTTTCCCCAACTGCCGAATCACCTTACGAAGCTGATGATGCTCGTGTCTCAACCAAATTGATCTCGGCCTACTCCTCATCCATGAAATCTGATGAATCAACTCCATTTTCCAACTTTTCTCCTATTTCTTTTGCCAACCGTCGGATATCCGTCCTTAGCTTTCCTATAGCATCCTCGAGTGGTCTCTTCCAGACGGTCTCGTGGTTGTTGTGTGATGGTTGTTGAACTTCTTTTTCGGGAGTTTCTTTTATTGCAGTAGCACTTTCTTCTGATTCAAGGTCTTTGGCGAGGCTTTTCTTCTCAGGAAGTTGTGTTGGTCTCAGCTCGGTAATAATAGGTCGCCACACCATCCTTCTTACAGCAGAAGGCATAGGACCGGACGGTCTGTCGGCTATATGCTGGTAGGTGGAGTCCTCCCTAATATGATGGCCCGATACAACAACAGGTGAACTAGCTTTCATTTTCTTCCTTGGTTTCTCTACGACAGTGACAGGCTCTACTCACGCTCCGAGGCGGGATCTAGCTGGCACTCGTCCCATTCTTCTTGGGATTTCTGACACGGGGCATCTTTCTTTCTCTGCCAATTTTTCTATCACAGCTTGTAGCCGAGCAAATGGCGTAGTCTTAACCCTTTTTCTTTTGTAGTTACTATAGTATGCAGGTCGGGGCAATGTAGCGGCAATCCTTTAGACGTCTTCTTCATCCGATGTAGCAGAGAGGGGGTGAAACCTACTTCCCTCCAACAGAGGTGTATACTTAGGCAGTTCAGGGATCTCTTCCAAGAAAGAAACTTCAGCGGCCTTGGCTTTCTCAATCCTGGTTATCTTTCTGCTTCTATTTCTCCTTTGAGTCTGAGTTAGGGGTGCAACTCTTGAACTGACCCAATCTCGAAAACATATGGTATTGTAGCAAAATCTGTACCTTCCACGGTGACAGGCTCATCACAGACTTGGATTTCCTTCCCCTTCGGCTTGGCGTGTCGGGGTAGGTGCAGAGATGACTAGACCGGTGGGGGTAGAGACGACGGTCCTCCTACGAATAGCGAGCACTCTTTCACTGGAAACCTTTGTAGGGAGGGAATTCTTGAGTCGACTTTAGGTCGAACTCAATTAGGGCTCCTCGGCTTCGGCACTTTGTCCATTAGTGTGAAGAGGGTGACGTCGCCGAACTTAATATCTGTATTGTCGAATCCTTGTCCAAAACGGATGATTCCATTGTTGGGTAGTTCATCCTTATAGATGGCGAAGTCCATTCCATTGGTGAAGGAGAAGATTAACTTTGGGGCAGTCATTTTCTGCAGTGTAGATTCCGAATATCAGTCCAGAATTATGCTTCCTTTCGTCACAAAACTCAGAATGAAAAAGAAAGAGTCCGAACACATTACCGTTTATCTTAATGTATTTGTGATTTTTTAAGAGAATTCGTTTATTAGAAGGTGGTTTATTAGAGGATTTGTTTGTTAGGAACAAAATTATTAAAGGTATAGAAAAGGTAAAGGACCTGATTTAGAATTAGAAAGGAAGAGAAAGTCTCATAAGACTCCTCAACCCGAAGGACCGCTCCTAAGCTAACACCTATTGGGGGTCCACCCCACCTCAGAAAAGAGGTAAAAGGATTTCGGAACCTCTCTGTTTAGGGGTGTCTAAACAGTGGCTCCTAAATCCGATAGAAGTTGGCTATACCAATTCAAGATAGGAATGAACGTGGTATGCCAACAAAAAGAATGGTAGTTTGCTCCACTAGGGACATGGATACACTACCGATTTATGAAAGCAAAACCATTTGATCAAAATGGAGAGAGGAACCACTCCCCCGCCGAGTCGCCAGAAGTTATCAGCATATTTTTTTGTTAAGTGTTTTGAAAAGGGGGTCGCCTATAGAAATTGTCAGCAAATTTTAAATTTCAAATTTAATTTAAATATATATAATTTGAAAAGTAGCATTTGATTTTTAAAATAATTTTAAGTTTGAAAATTTTAGGATATGAAATCAAACCGATCTCACATCCCGAATAGTTTATATAAACGAGCACCACACCACAAACCATGTATCTATCCCGAAGAATAGACACACTGCTTCATGATGGGGCTCGATTAAATAAACTAAAAGATTTGTGACATCCGTTTGGTCTGCGAACCAATTTTATAAGCCGACAAGTTCCCCTGCTTAATATAAAGGAATTAAGAAGGGTTTATATTACCTGGGTTCTTAAAGTTATTTATAAGGGCAAGCCCCTATAGTTAATTACATCTTAAATGACGAGAATCACTTAAGAAAACTCTCAATAATGATCAGTGGTTTTTCTTTCAAGAATTTCAAAGTTTAATGTTTTCAAAGGATTGGATTTTAGAATTTTCAATAGGGAATAGCTCAAATTTGGAACAGTTTATTTTAGGAGTCCAAAGGAAGAGAAGTAGGGGATGTCACAGACCCGAAGTGGACTTCGGTGACTTCCCAACTATCCTATGGTTTGGCTTCAATTTTAAAGTTTATTTAATGTTTCATCCTGCCAATTTTAATTAATTAGGACTTATATTTGTATGACACAATCATACAAAGAGCATTGAAGATGTGAGGGTTTATGTCGTACCAAACGACCACCTTGGAATCCTAAAACTGGTTAGGGCTTAATTTACATAACATGATTATGCAAATGCCTAACAAAGAGGTTGAGGATTTATGTTGCACTAAGCAAACTACCTCGAAATCCTATGGCTTGTTATTTAATTCTAAGAAAGGTTTTGCTGAAGTACACACAAGTTTTGCTGACGATGATGGCCGTGCTGCCCACTTTGCTCCAAGCTCCTTGTCGTTGTTGCAGAGGTTTAGTTTTAGAAAATGATAATCAAGAGATGAGAGAAGTGTTTTGGTTTAAAGAAATCTTAAAGTCCAAATGTCTTTAATGTTTTAATTAAAACAAATCTTAAAAGTTGGTTAAACAGAACCGATTAAGATCCCACGGTTCCGTCATCCCGACACCGTTATTTTCATTGGGTCCAGATGAATTTGCTAAACTCAATTGAATGAGTTCCACACTTTCATTTAGACCGTGGGAAATCCCGTTAGCAACACGTGGGTTACATCATCCGAGGTATTCCCGATCATCCAACAAGACGTTTTAATTTAGTTATAGTTATAGTTTTGTGTTCTGTTTGTGATTAAATTTTGAGTTGTTTTATATTTTGAAATGTTGTAGCGCTGAATTTTATCTTGTTGTGATTTTTAATTTAGTTTTGCGTTTCAGTTTTGTGGCTATCCTAAAGGTTTCAGTTTTCATGCAACAATCTTGTTTAACAGGCAAGAAAAGTAAAGTGCAGTGCAGGTAAGTAAATAAATTGCAATAAAATAAAAGCGTACCTGGAGGGTCTTCTCGTCATTTCCAAGCTACACTTAAAGCACATGTTAAGACATTTATATGTATATTTGCAAGAAAACTTCTAGGTAAAGCTAAGGGAAGGTTTTGGTTGTCTACCAAAGTCCTAATCCTATTGCTAGTCAATCCCTACGACGTCTAGGTTCTTTTGTGTTTTGTTAAGGATGATTTTCTTCATTAAAGGACAATCAAGTTCAGTTGTTCTTCTAAAACATCTCATCATATTGAGAAAGTGCTTAGGACGAATCTTTAACATCTTTTCAATATTTCTGAGATTATTTCGAGTCTAAATGAATTTTTATTGTAGAGATGAATCAATCATCCAGAAATTTTTAGTCAAGTTTTAACTCTTGCTCAGTGAATTTAGGACATTTGGTTATCCTATAAGTAAAGTGACATTTCACTTGATACTTTACTCAAGAGTTATAATAATGAAAACCTTTAGGGGGAAAATCAGTTTGTTAAAGAATTTAATGATTTAAAACTAGAATTGGTGATTTAAAGTGATTTAATTTAGTTATGAAATTTTAATAATTTAAGTTTGGAATAGTGTTCAAGTTGTTTTATTTTTAAATGTTTTAAACCATTTGAATTGAAAGAGGAGTTTAAATTTATTAATTTAGACTTTAATGATTTAATTTTAATTTAATTGCAATATTCCAGATTAACTTTTAATTGGTTTGATTTTTTAATTAAGAATTATTATTTTTGAAATTGATTTTGATGTTTCAAGTTTGTTTTAAATTTGTTTTCAAGTGACTTTTGAAATTAATTTTAGAGTTTTAAACTTATTTCAATTTGATTATTAAATTACTTAATGTTTCAAGTTTAATTTAATTAAAGGTTTTTTTTTCTTTTAATTATCATCTTAAGTTTAATTAAGAGTTAAATATTATTAAAGTAATTCATTTAGGAATTTTAAATTAAAGAATTGATATCTTCTTAAATCAAATCCCTAATCTTAATAATCCAAATTTTAACCTATTCTTCCAAAATTCAAATTGTTTAATTAATTAAAATTTACTTTAAACATTTTCAAGATGATTAATGGGTTTCTATCCCTTAATTCCCTAGGTTTCAATCATCTAATGAAAATTTTAAAATCAGATATTTTACCCTCCCCTTGATTAAACCTAAATATTAATTAGGGTTAAAATTCTTTAATTACCTTTATCCCCCTTTTAAGCTTGTTCATTTCATAACTCATCAAATTAAGCTTAAATGAATTTAAAATTTTTATTTCACTTTACTCACATGTCAATTAAGACATTAGAGGAGAAGATGTGATTTTTCTAAAGTTAATCTAATTTATATAATTATTTAATGAAAAATAGGGATTTTTAATGGAAATTCAACAATAAGACCAAGGTAAAGTTTCTATCCTTAGGAAAATTATGGGATGTTCCTACTGACAAGAGGAACACTTGGACCAATTTTGGTGATTTTTTGAATTAAATTTTATTTATTATAATTATTTTGAGTTTTGGAGTGTTAATTAATTATAAAATAAAATTAAAGTTGAAAAATGAATTTTATATTTTTCTTAAGTCCCTCTGACCTCAAGGAGTTCAGAGAAGTAAATTTTATATTTTTCTAATTTTTCTTCGATTTATTAGAATTAATTTGGTGAAAATGTTGGAAAAACCATTTTTTAATATTTAAAATTGTCTTAAGCATTTAAAATTCAATATCTTAACCAAGAGACTTGGGAAAAATATTTAGTTTTTTCCTAAGTGATTAGGAGTCAAAATATGACATTTTTTTATTTTTATCATTTTTATGATTTTTATTATTTTTTTTAAATATTTAAAATATTAAAATAAAGTAGAAAATGAAGATTTTTAAAAAATTCCAATTTTAATTTTCTTAGACTTCTCTGATATTAGAGAGCCCACAAAACCAATTTGGTGAGTTTTTAAAATGTATTTTTAGAGTTATGAATTTTTAAAGTTTAATTTTGGTCATGTAACTTAATTAATCCATTTAGTGGGGCTAAACAATTCCAATTGATTTCAAATTTTTATGTGAGGTCCCTATGATCCTAAAGATCAGTGGAGAATTATTTTTAAATTCTTTTGATGTGTGGTTAACCCTAATTAATTAAAATTTAGTTTTGAGTATTTAGGCCAATTAGGGTTAGTCTTAATGAATTACTCAAACCATAATTTTCCTAGGGTCCTCTGGTCCTAAGAAACCTCCCCAAATTTTCATAGAATTTTCTAATCAATATGCTAATTAATGGAATTAAAATACCAGAAACAGTGACATAAACTTGAAAAATACATAACTTGCCATAGAGATAACCTTTGACCTTAAAAAATTCAGGGAATGTTCCCAAGATCAGAGGCTTCAAAAGCCCTATGGTCTCATGCCATGGTGAATTGTCTATGCAAATGGAGAATTAAAATACTGAAATGAGTATATAATTAATTAAAAATAAAATGCTCATCAAATTAACTTAATTCTTTTTCCAAATTATTCTCCTCTGTTCACTGAGCAAGAGGGTATTTTTATTTTATTTTTGTGATTTTTCTACACAAAGATATGGATTTTCTAAGTTTCAGGCATTTAATTAAATCATAAATTCCATATTTTCCTACTTATCCGACTCAGCGCCACGGCAACCTTAGCGTCTGCGAAGCTCCACGCGGTGCGCTCTCATTCGACGCCGCCATCCGACTCAGCGCCACGCTGCCCGCGGTTCACGTACCGTTCCCTGGTCTGACGCAATCTGAGCCGTCCAGTCGATACACGCTCGATCCAACGGCGGCTGGTCGTCGTCTCCGACTGGTGTGCACCCGTGATCGTCCACACTCAAACCCTAATATCTCCCTCATTTCTCAATGGTTTTTCGTGTTCTTATACTCTATGGATTCATCTTGAAGAGACTAACACATCCATATGGTTTACATGCTATGAAATTAACTCAAACAAAATGGAGAATCGCTGGAAGCTTGGGTTAAAGGGAAGTCTCCATACCTTGGTTCAGGAGGTGAGGCCTCAACTGAATGTGCTCGGCACGTTCATTGGAGCTGGAAGAGCCTTGGGATGAAGCCTCTGGCCCTGTCAATTTATCTAGGTGCAACATCCGCCAAGCCCGATTTCAAAGCTTGGTGCGATAGAGAGAATGGCTGGCCTGGTGAGGGGGCTTCCACTGGGGGACTCCTCTTGGTCTTGTGCAGGTGTGGGTGAGTTTAATTTAATTTTAATGGAGGTTTGAGAGATGTCTTGTTCTGGCCTGAGAATTGAGCTCCAAAATTGAGCTCAATCAATGAGATTTAGGGCAGAGAATAGTGGGGATGGATTGCTCTTGGCTAGGGGAAGCTTTGTGATGAGTTTGGAGGGATTCTATGAAGGTTGATTTCAGCCAACCTTTTGGCCAAGAGGGGGTGGCTTGTTTAAATAGCCATGGCTTGGGCCTCCTAAGGGGGTTTGATGGCTTGAATCAACGGCTCTGGTGAAGAGAAGAACAGCTACAGTGGCCATTGGGCATGGGACAACTCAGCTAGTTCAAATTGAATTTTTGAATCCATTTAGACCTCTCGACCATGGTGTTTTCCGGTGACCTGGTGGCTGGCCGGCCAGGGTCAGGTCACCATCCTGATCAGGAGGGTCAGGGCTTAAAGTTTGTGGGTTTAATTGGCCAATGCCAAGTGTAAAGAGGTTTGATTTAAGTGGTAAGGGGGGAGTGTCATTTTGGGTTCAAATGGATCAAGTCATGGCTTAGGGTTTGGTGCTCCATCTAAAGCTCTTATTTTGGGCTGAGGGAGGTCAGGTGAGTCAGCTTATGAAGAGTGGTGAAGTCCCCATCAAGATTATTTGGATTAAATTTGGGTTAAGAGGATTCATGGGTAGGGCTAATGACTTTTAGGGAGTGCTTATAGGATCTCATACTTTTGCCATTTAGGGAGTGATGACAAGTCTATGGCTCCTCATGGCTTACATATGGCTTATGCATGGCTCCATTTGGCTTGGGGCCAAGCTTAGTTAATTTCATGGAAATGGGTTTTAAGGATTTTAGATATTTATGGTTAATTTGACACATGGCTTAGTTTAGAAAAGTTTAATGATGAATTTGAAACTTAGGGAGTGATTTAAATCAAAGGGATGATGAGGTGAAAGTGTCATGTAGGCTTTGGATTGACTTTGGGCCTTTTGAAATCATTTTGGATGGGCTTTTAAAAATGGTTTAAGGAAGTGAGCTTTATGTTTCAAAATGGACTTTTGGATGAAAAATTTTGTGAAGGACCATGCCAAATAAATGTTTGGTTTAGTTTAGGGATGTGTCATGAGTAATTTGAAACAAATTTGAGGTGATTTGGAGTTGAATTGGGTTTGATTTGGGACTTTTTGGTAAAGGGGGAAAAGTCGATCAAATAGGGCTAACTTGGGCTAAGGTTAGGCTAATGTTATCTCTTCGGAGTCTTCTTTATTGAGTAAGGAGCTAACGAAGGTCGGCCTAGGCTCTTCGCTTGTTCCTAAGTTAACTTCCATGAACTCGTCTATTGTAGATTTAATTTCTTCTTCGAATTCTGGCAGAGCATCTCCGACTGGTAGATCTTCGAGATCATCTGAAGCTTCCAAGCAATCTTCATTAGGCTCACAAGTGACAACCAAGCAAAATCCCGTATCGTCAACTGATCCTACCGTGCCGAATCTGAGACCATGTTTTGAGTTGGGAGGCCAGCTGGCAGTATTCCATAATTTTTCAAAATGTTGTGATTGACCTTTTGTCCATCGTCGAGGTAAGACACCACGTTGAATTAAATTTTGAACACAGGGAGAGAACCACTCAAAAGGCAGTTCCATTAGTTCAGATGAAGCAACATCTTCGAATTGTACATCTTTTTCAGTATTGGAAGAAGAAGCACCACGATAAAACTTGATTGGTTTAGTACCACCACCATGAACTTCCTTGACCACCATACCCTCGATCTTATTAGAATGGATCGGGGTCAGGGTCATAGTATGCACATAATGGTTAATCTTCTCGTACATTGATTTGTATTCTTCATTCTTTTCATCTTCGAGAGAGATCTTAAACTGGGGTTTCTTTTGATTTACTATTGCTGCTTCTTTCTTGATTTCTTCTTCTTCGGAACTGGTCTCCTAATCAACGTTGATGACTGGTTTCTTCTGTCCAACTATTCTAACGTCTCTTCCACGACCCCGTCCCCGGCCTCGACCTCGGGTGCGAGTTCTGGAGAAACCTTCACCATCTCGCCGTAAGGGAGTGGTGATTAACTATTGGACTAGAATTTCAGGTGCTTTATCGTCTTGCACTTCTTTTGCTTCATTTGGTACGGCGTTTCTGGAAAAGATTGTTTTCTTCGGAGGCGTGTAGTAGGCCGCATCTTCATGAATTCTGATTTCATGTACGGAGAACGATTGCAAGTCACCTTTGATACACTGTTCTCCTCCATCGTAATACTTTATGCACTGGTGCAGAGACGACGATACCATCCGATTTTCATTGATCCATGGCCGACCCAGTAGAGCGTTGAACGATGTCTCAGAATCGATTATGTGGAATTTTGCGGTTGTCTTTGCTAAATCACCGGTCTTCATCAGTAGTGTTATCGATCCAAGAGCTCTTTCACCTTTCTGATTGAACCCTCTTAGTAACATCTTGTCTGCTTTAAGTTCGCGAGCATCAATTTCCAAATATGCTAACTTTCGAAGGCTCATTATGTTGATTGATGCTCCCGGATCAACTAACACCCTGGAGAGAGTAAACTTTCCAATAGTGACTGAAATGTACAACGGTCGGTTGTGATCAGCTGTTCCGAGTAGTAAATTATTGTCCGTGAAGGTAACACCTCGCTGTGATGCAATCCTCTACCTTATGCCCGAGCATCCGGTGGTAAGGGCAATAGTTTGGATGATCTTTCTTATTGACTTCTTCCGGCCTCTTAGGCTTTGGTAGCTGAAAATCTGGTGTTTTCATTAAACTGCGGAACATCTTCGCTACTGTTTCAGTTTTGAATGGATATTCCTTATTCAAAAAATCTTTCAGGGTACGCTGTGGACGAAGCGGTTGTTCATAATGCTGAGGCGACTGATAGCTCGGTTGAGGCTGTTGATAACCCTGCTGAGGTTATTAGTAAGTACGTTGCGGTGGTTGATAGCTAGGCTATGGTCGCTCTGGTTGTATCTGCACTGGCTGCTTGCCCTTATCTACTGCCGCGACGATTCCAGATTTCTTTTCGAATGTTTTCACTGGTTTCTGTTTATCGGTCCTGTCCACGAAACTTAGCTGTTTTGCTTCCTCTTGTAAGCTCCCGGCCTTGCTAAGCAGCATCTCGAAAGTCTTGATTGTAAATTCTTTTAGGAGAAGAGCTATCGGGCCGTGGATACTTTTCAACAAAATACCGATCGCATGCTGTTCCTGAAGTTGGGGTTCACACTTCATACTTAAATTTCTCCATCGAAGTATGTAATCCACTAGAGTATCGTTCGATTTCTAGTGCTCCACCACCAGATCAACGATGGTGATGTGATGCCGAGCCCCGGCAAACCGCTTAACGAAGAGGTTTTCTAACTCTGAAAAGGTCTTAACTGAACCATTTGGCAATTCTACGTACCAGTCGAAGGCGATCCCTGACAAACTGCTGACGAACTGACGGAAGAGTAAAGCGTCACTCCCACCGGCATTGCAGCAACTAGCACGAAAATGTGCGACATGCTGCCGGGGGTTTCCCGTTCCATCAAAAGTCTTAAACAGAGGTGGTACGAAGCCTTCGGGTATTGGGCTGCATCGAACTCTTCAGGGTAAGGTCTACCCGTATGAATAGAAGCTCCGCTCTTAGATTGTGCTAAGGCTTCTCGCACCTGCTATTCTACCTTGTTTTGAATGTAGAATCCTTTTTTGGTGGCTCATCTCCATTGACGGATGTGATCTCTTTTCCTCCATCTGCAATATGGATGATCTCTGGGGGTGTTTCTTTCTGAGGTTGTACCTGACTCTGGAGAGTGGCTAAAGCAGCAGCCATTTCTTCCATCCTCTTTGCCATATGTGAAATTGTGTCATCTCTTTCCCGAAGCTGTGCTCTCATCACTTTCAGTTCATCTCTTTCCGCAGCTGCCGGAGCACCTTGCGAAGCTGATGATGCTCGTGTCAAAACCATATTGATCTCGGCATACCCCTCATCCATGAACTCTGATGAATCAACTTCATTTTTTAACTTTTCTCCTCTTTCTTTTGCCAACCGTCGGATATCCATCCTTAGCTTTCCTATAGCATCCTCGAGGGGTCTCTTCCAGACGGTCTAGCGGTTGTCATGTGATGACTGTTGGACTTCTTTTTCGGGAATTTCCAATATAGCAGTAGCACTTTATTCTGATTCATGCTCTTTGACGAGGCTTTTCTTCTCAGGATGTTGTGTTGGTCTCGGCTCGGTAATAATAGGTTGCCACACCATCCTTCTTGCAGCAGAAGGCCTAGGACCAGACTGTCTGTCGGCTAAATGCTGGTAGGTGGTGTCCTCCCTAATATGATGGCCTGATACAACAACAGGTGCACTAGCTCTCATTTTCTTCCTTGGTTTTTCTACGGCAAGTGACGGTGCTCTACTCGCGGTCCGAGGCGGGATCTAGCTGACAGTCGTCCCATTCTTCTTAGGATTTCTGACACGGGGCATCTTTCTTTCTTTGCCAATTTTTCTATCACAGCTTGTAGCCGAGCAAATGGCGTGGTCTTAACTCTTTTTCTTTTGTAGTTACTATAGTATGTAGGTCGGGGTAATGTAGCGGCAATCTTTCGGGCATCTTCTTCATCCGACACAGCAGAGTGGGGGTGAAACCTACTTCCCTCCAACAGAGGTGTATACTCATGTAGTTCTTCTCTTTCCTCAGGAATTTCCTCTAGAAAAGCAACTTCAGCAGCTTTGGCTTTCTCGATCCTGGCAATCTTTCTACTTCTATTTCTACTTTGAGTCCGAGTTAGGGGTGCAACTTATGAACTGGACCCAATCTTGAAAACAGATGATATTGTAGCAAAATCTGTACCCTCCACGGTGACAGGCTCATCACAGACTTGGATTTCCTTCCCCTTTAGTTTGGCAGAAGCCGAGGTAGGTGCAGAGATGACTAGACCGGTGGGGGTAGAGACAACGGTCCTCCCATGAATAGCAAGTACTTCTCTCGACCGGAACCCTTTGCGTAGGAGGGAATTCTCGAGTCGACTTCAAGTCGAACTCAATTACGAGCTTCTCAGTTTCTGGCACTTTGTCCATTAGTGCGAAGAGAGTGACGTCAGCGAACTTAATATCTGTATTATCGAATCCTTGTCCGAAACGGATGATCTCATTGTCAGGCAGCTCATCCTTGTAGACAGCCAAGTCCAGTCTGTTGGTGAAGGAGAAGATTAACTTTGGGGCAGACATTTTCTGCAGGGCAGATTCCGAACGTCAGTCCCGAATTATGCTTCCTTTCGTCACAAAACTAAGAACGAAAAAGAAAGAGTCCGAGCACATTTTCGTTTATCTTAGTGTATTTGTGATTTTTAAGAGAATTCATTTATTAGAAGGTTGTTTATTAGAGGATTTGTTTGTTAGGAACAAAATAATTAAAGGTATAGAAAAGGTAAAGGACCCGATTCAAAATTAGAAAGGAAGTGAAAGTCTCGTAAGACTTCTCTACCAGAAGGACCGCTCCTAAGCTAACACCTATTGGGGTCCACCCCACCTCAAAAAAGAGGTAAAAGGATTTCAGAACCTCTCTGTTTAGGGGTGTCTAAATAGTGGCTCCTAAATCCGAGAGAAGTTGGCTATACCTATTCAAGATAGAAATGAACGTGGTATGCCAACGGAAAGAATGGTAGTTTGCTCCACTAGGGACATGGATGCACTACCGATTTATGAAAGCAAAACCATCTGATCAAAATGGAGAGAGGAACTAGTCCCCAACGGAGTCGCCAGAAGTTTGTAGGCATATTTTTAGGTTGAGTGTTGTATTTTGAAAAGGGGGTCGCCTACAGAAATTGTCGGCGAACTTTAGATTTTAAATTTAATTTATATATATATATAATTTAGAAAGTAACTTTTGGTTTTGAAAATAATTTTGAATTTAAAAAATTTTAAGATATGAAATTAAACCGATCTCGCATTCCAAATAGTTTATATAAACGAGCACCATACCACAAACCGTGTGTCTATCTCGAAGGACAAACACACGGCTCAATTAAATAAACCAGAAGATTTGTAACATCCGTTGGTCTGCAAACCAATTTTATAAGCCGACAAGTTCCCCTCCTTAATATAAAGAAATCAAGCAGGGTTTATATTACCTGGGTTCTTAAAGTTCTCTATAAGGGCAAGCCCTTATAGTTAATTACATCTTAAATGACGGGAATCATTTAAGAAAACTCTCGATAATGATCAGTAGTTTTGCTCTCAAGAATTTCAAAGTTTAAGGTTTTAAATGAATTGGATTTTGAAAATTTCAAAAGGGATTTGCTCAAATTCGGAACAGTTTATTTTAAGAGTCCAAAGGAAGAGAAGTAGGAGAAGCTGAGGATCCAAGAAGATTCTTGACAACTTCTCAAACTATCCTATTGTTTGGCTTCAATTTGGGAATTTACTTAATGTTTCAATCTTGCCAATTTTAATTAATTAGGACTTATATTCGTATGACACAATCATACAAATAGCCTCGAAGATGTGAGGGTTTATGTCGTACCAAACAACTACCTCAGAGTCCTAAGACCGGTTAGGGCTTAATTCGCATAATATGATTATGCAAATGCCTAATGAAGAGTTGAGGATTTATGTTGCACTAGGAAAACTACCTTGAAATCCTATGGCTTGGTTATTTAAACATAGGAAAGGTTTTGCTGATGTAGACCCGAGTTTTGCCGACGAAGATGGCCGTGCTACCCACCATGCTTCAAGCTTCTTGTTGTTGCAAAGGTTTAGTTTTAGAAAATGATAATCAAGAGATGAGAGAAGTGTTTTGGTTTAGGAGTCTTAAAGTCCAAATGTCTCTAGTGTTTTATTAGGGGAATCTTAAAGTTGATTATAACAACACCGGTTAAGATCCCACGGTTCCATCATTCCAGCGCCGTTATTTTTATCGGATTCGCTTAGTCCAGATGAATTTGCTAAACTCAACTGAATGAGTTCCACACTTTCATTTAGACCGTGGTAAATTCTGTTAGCAACACGTAGGTTACATCATCCGAGGTATTCCCGATCATCCAATGAGATGTTTTAATTTAACTGCAATTGTAGTTTTTTGTTCTATTTGTGATTAAATTTTGAGTTGTTTTATCTTTTGAAATATTGTGGCGGTGGATTTTATATTGTTGTGACTTTTAATTTAGTTTTGGGTTTCAGTTTTGTGTCTATCCTAAAGGTTTTAGTTTACATGCAACAATCTCGTTTAACATGCAAGAAGAGTAAAGTGCAGCTTATATAAATAAATTGCAATAAAGTAAATTGCAATAAAATAAAAGCGTACCTGGAGAGTCTTCTCGTCAATCCAAGCTGCACTTAAAACACATGTTACGACATTTAAATATTTATAACAAGTACCTAGGTAAAGCTAAGGGAAGGGTTTTGGTTGTCTACCAAATTCCTAATCCTATTGCTAGTCATCTCTTATGACGTCTAAGTTCTTGTATTTTTGTTTAAGGATGATTTTCTTCATCAAAGAACAATTAAATTCAATCATTCTTCTTAAAACACCTCATTGTATTGAGGAAGTGCTTAGAACGGGTTCTAAACATCTTTTCAATACTTCTGAGATTATTTTGAGCATAAATGAATTTTTATTATAGAGATGAACCAATCATCCAGAAATTTTTAGTTAAGTTTTAACCTTTGCTCAGTGAACTAGGACATTTAATTATCCCATGAATGAAGTGACACCTCACTTGATGCTCCATTTAAGAGTTATAATGATAAATGCCTTTAAGGGCAAATCAATTTATTAAGAATTTCAACGATTTAAAATTAGAATTAATGCTTTAAGGTGATTTAATTTAGTTATAAAGTTTTAATAAATTTAAGTTTGGAATGATGTTCAAGTTGTTTTTTTCTTAAGTGCTTTAAACCATTTGAATTGAAAGAGGAGTTTAAATTATTTAATTTAGACTTTAATGATTTAATTTTAATTTAATTGCAATATTCTAGATTAACTTTTAATTAGTTTGTTTACTCTTTTTTTATTATTAAGAATTTATTTTTATGAAATTGATTTTGATGTTTCAAGTTTGTTTTATATTTTCTTTCAAGTGATTTTTGAAATTAATTTTTTTTTCTTTTTAATGTTTTAAATTTATTTCAATTTAATTATTAAGTTGTTTAATATTTTAAGTTTTAATTTAATTAAGGTTCACTTTCCTTTTAATTATTTAATTATTAATTTCAATTATCACTTTAAATTTAATTAAAAGTTAAATATTATTAAAGTAATTCATTTAGGGATTTTAGTTTAAGTTATTATTGTCTCTCTAAATTATATCCCCATTTTAATGATCCAAATTTTAAACTTATTCTTCCAAAATTCAAAATGTTTAGTTAATTAAGGTTTACTTTAAATATTTTCAAGATGATTAATGGGTTTCTACCCCTTAATTCTCCAGGTCTCAATCTTCTAATGAAAATTTTAAAATCAGATATTTTACCCTCTCCTTGATTAAACCTAAATATTAATTAGGGTTAAAATCCTTTAACTACCTTTATGCCCCTTTAGGCTTATTTATTTCATAACTCACTAAATTGAGCTCTAATGAACTTGAAATTTTTATGTCACTTCACTCATATTTCAATTAAGATATTAGAGGAGAATATGTGATTTTTCTGAATTTAATTTAATTTATATAATTATTTTAATAGAAAATAGGGATTTTCAATGGAAATTCAACAACATGACCAAGGAAAGCTTCTATCTTTAAGAAAATTATGGGATGTCTCTAATGACCAGAGGACCACTTGGATCAATTTTGGTGATATTTTTAATTATATTTTATTTATTATAATTATTTTAAGCTTTAGAGTGTTAATTAATTATAAAATAAAATAAAGATTGAAAATTAAGTTTTATATTTTTCTTAAGTCCCTCTGACCTCAAGGAGTTCAAAGAAATAAATTTTATAATTTTTTGATTTTTCTTTGATTTATTAGAATTAATTTAGTGAAAAGATTAGAAAATTCATTTTTTAATTCAAAATTTGTCTTAAGCATTTAAAATTCAATATCTTTACTTTGAGACTTGGTAAAAATATTTGGTTTGTTCCTAAGTGATTAGGAGTCAAAATATGACATTTTTTTATTTTTATTATTTTTGTGATTTTTATTATTTTTTAATTATTTAAAATATTAAAATATGGTGGAAAATGAAGATTTTTAGAAAATGAAGATTTTTAGAAAATGTTTATTTTAATTTTCTTAGACTTCTCTATTACCAGAGAAGCTCCAAAACCAATTTTGTGAATTTTTAAAATGTATTTTTGGTGTTATGAATTTTTAAAGTTTAATTTTGGTCATGTGACTTAATTAATCCATTTAGTGGGGTTAAACATTCCCAATTGATTCCAAGTTTTTATGTGAGGTCCCTCCAATCCTGAAGATCAGTGGAGAATTATTTTCAAGTTCTTTTGATGTGTGGTTAACCCTAATTAATTAAAGTTCAGTTTTGAGTAATTAGGCCAATTAGGATTATTCTTAATGAATGAATTCAAAACATAATTATCCTAGGGTCCTCTAGTCCTAAGAAACTTCCCCAAATTTTCTTAGAATTTTCTAAGCAATATGCTAATTAATGGAATTGAAATACCAAAAAAAATGACATAAACTTGAAAAATACATAACTTTCTATAGAGATAGCCTCTGACCTTAAAAAATTTAGGGAATGTTCCTAAAAGCAGAGGCTTCAAAAGCCCTATGGTCTCATGCCATGGTGAATTGTCTATGCAAATGGAGAATTAAAATACTAAAATGAGTAAATAATTAATTAAAAATAAAATACTCATCAAAATAACTTGATTTCTTTTTCACATTATTCTCCTCTATTCACTGAGCAAGTGGGTATTTTAATTTTATTTTTATGATTTTTCTACATAAAGATATGGATTTTCTAAGTTTCACGTATTTAATTAAAATAAAAAAAATCCATATTTATCTACTTATCCATGCAGCGTCGACTCATCCTCGGCAGCTCCGAAAGGCCACGTGTCGCCTCCCTATTCGACGCTGCCATCTGACTCAGCGCTCCGGGGGCCCGCGGTTCACGTACCGTTCTCTGGTCCGATGCAATCTGAGCCGTCCACTCGATACACGCGCGATCGGACGGCGCCTGGTCATCGTCTACGACTGGTGTGCACCCGTGACCGTCCACACTAAAACCCTAAAATCTCTCTCATTTCTCAATGGATTTTCATGTTCTTATACTCTATGGATTCTTCTTGAAGAGACGAACACATCCATAGAGTTTACATGCATTGAAATCAACTCAAATGAAATGGAGAATCGCTGGAAGCTCTCGGGGAGGAGGAGTGTCCATACCTTGGTTTAGGAGGTGAGGCCTCAACTGAATGTGCTTGGCACGTTCGCTGGAGTTGGAGGAGACTGGGGATGAAGCCTCTGGCCTTGTCGAATTGTCTAAGTTCAATTCAGCTAGTGAGTTTGAATTTTTTGAATCAAATGGGTGCTCTCGGCCATGGTATTTTTCGGCGACCGTGGTGGCTGGCCGGCCAGGCATGGGTCACCCTCAGGGTCAGTGAGGTCAGGGTTTGAATTTTGTGCAAGCAATGAAGGTTGGCCATGTGTAAAGAGCTTGGCTTTAAGTGGTATGGTGAGGGGGTCATTTTAGGTTCAATTGGATCAAGTCATGGGTTTGGGTTGAGTGCACCACCTAAGGCTAGTTTGGGCTGAAGAAAACGTCACTTGGGTCAGCTTGATTAGTGTGGTCAAGTCACAATCCAAGTGCAATTAAGTTTAAGCATAGGTTAAGGAAAGCATGGAAATGTTTAATCAACTTTAAGGGAATCATTAAAGGGCTCCCCTCTCTTTCCATAAATGGATTGATGACAAGGCCAAGCTATCAAGGCTTCATATGGCTTGTGAATAACTCCATTGTGGCTTCATTTGGCTTTGGAAAAGTCAAGTCATTTGCATGAAGATGGATATTGGCATTTTTGATGATTTTAAGGGACATTGTCATGAGGCCAAGATTGGAATAATTTGATGATCAATTAGAACTTTAGGTATTGATTTAAATCAAAGGGGTGATGAGGGGAAATTTCATGTGGGCTTTGGAATGGGTTTTGTACTTTAAGGATTTAGTGGAAGTCGGCTTTTAAATGCTTTAAGGGAGTGGACTTTTAGATTTGGAAATGAACTTTTGGTTGAAAATTTGGTAAGGGGTTGGGCCAAATAAATGTTGGGTTTAGTTTAGGGATGTGTCATGAACATATTGGAAAAGATTTGGTATCATTTAGAGTGGAATTGGATTTATTTTGGGCTTTTTGGTAAAGGGGCCAAAGTGCGTCAAAATGGGCTAACTTGGGCTAAGGTTGGGCTAAGGCTAGATTTGATGTAAAATTAATGTTGAGAAGTGTTTATGGGAGTGTCACAAAGATTTTTCAACTTTGGTTGGGCTTTGATTTTGAGATTGGGCCCATATGGGTTTATGGTGGGTTTAGGCCAAATTGGGGGATTTTGGTTTTGGGTTAGGTTTGGGTGAAGTTTAGGTTAAAATTTGGGGCAAATCTAGTTAGTGTTTTGTTTGTGGGGATATTGGGAAGGTTTTAGAAAATATTTGGGGCCAATTGGAGTTGAATTGGGTTGGTTTGGGCTAAGTTTAGGTCATTGGCCAAAATTGGACTTTAAGCTTCAAATTGGAATTGGATCCAAATGTTAATCAAATTGGACTTGGATTTGGTCTAAATTGATATTATGGATATTGAATTGAAGTTTAGAATTGAATTGGATCAACATTGAGGTCAATCGGGTTGATTTGGTTTGACATTGGGCTTACTTTGGTTAAAAATGGGCCAAATTGGGGGTTTTAGTAAAAGTACGTTAAACTGACAAAATTAGTCTATGCTCTAGTTGAACAAATGAAAATGGGAATATTTGGGATTTTTTGGAATTTTCTGGGAATTTTTGGAATTTATGGATTTTTTCGTTAAGAAGGGCATTTTGGGTATTTAGAGGGTATTTTTTGAAATTTTGGTATATTTGGCTAAGGATGATCAATTTGAATGGTGGGAAATGTTTAGGATTAGTTTTGAGGAATTTTGGGTAATTTAGGTAATTTTGCAAATTTTGGGTAGCTTCAAGGACATTTAGTAGGTTTGGTGGGTGTAGGGCCCCAGGGGTCAAAAATTGAAATTTTTGGAAAAATGAAGATTGATCAAGTTTGAGTAGAATTGAATCTCTTTAGTTGAGCCATGAAGCCATATCAAGCCCATAAGAGCCATGAGAGGACTCATTTTAGGCTTTCACTATGTTGTTCCTAACCCTCTTAGCCAAGGGCCTAGGGGTTAAGGTCCATCCATATGAATTACCTACATGAGTCAGGAAGTCAAGCTAGGCATGAATGGTTTTAGGATTTGGAATGTGTGTAAAAGTGTAATGTGTGCAGGTCAACCCTCACCAGACCAAGCCACCCAGGGTAGTCCTATGGCCAAAGAGTTCTATAGGGAACTCATCCTTTAAACCTCCACATTTGATCTTAACCCTCCAAGTGACTTGGGGTTTACAATCAAACTTATGGGGTTTGCAGGGAGTTAAGAGGTGTTTAAATTTCTAAGTGGTGGGTTCCATTTCTAGTCCTCTAAGATAGTCAAAGGGAAAGCCTAAGGCTAGATCCAAAGTACTAAGGAGAGAGATGAGAAAAGACCTCATCAAAAATGAGGTCAACGTACCTCGGACCCACTCGGGTATCTTAGCCACATCTGATCAAAAGACCTTTTGTATAACGTGTTGTTTATTAATGCGTAAGGCAGAGTTCTTTTCTTTTTTTGATGGGCTATCGACTTATCGTCTGGAAGGTTTCCTGTTTACAAGTAGTCTGTTAGTGGCTGCCCCAATCTTCTGTATTTTCTGTCACTGCTGCAATTGTTTCTTCTGCTTTTTATGATTTGTGTATTGTCTCCATGTCGAGCTGTGAGAGACCTGCCGTCCCTGAACTGGCATTTCAACTTACTCATCTTGTAAGCATGCAAATTCTTTTGCAAGGCGAGCTAACGCATCTGCAAGAGTATTTTCTCTCATGGGAATCTTGTAGATCGTTACATTTGGAATTTGCTCCAACAGTTTCATGGCGTACTGAAAGTACTGCTTGAGTCTTGGCTTCGTACTCAGTACCGTCCCGCAACTTGCTGAATGATCAACTGTGAATCTCCGTAGATATTGATATTTGTTATTCCCATCTGAATGGTTAGTTCCAATCCTATTATGAGGGTTTCATATTCTGCCTCATTATTCGTACACGATTCTGGTAAGTGATAGGAATACCTTAACATCCCCCGCTCCGGTGTTATAAAGATTAGTCTGATTCCTGCCTTACCGGGCACTATCGTTTGCGATTCTTTATCTTTCTGTGCTGAAGATGCTCCGTCGAAGTACAGTTCCCAACGTT
Organism: Papilionanthe hookeriana x Papilionanthe teres; assembly: GCA_022702705.1. NCBI lineage: Eukaryota > Viridiplantae > Streptophyta > Magnoliopsida > Asparagales > Orchidaceae > Papilionanthe > Papilionanthe hookeriana x Papilionanthe teres. Next base: position 108,653,071 of record CM040425.1, on the reverse strand, counting down.
GATCATCGGGGTCTTATAGGCTCATTATCTGCTCGTCTGGCAAGTCGTTGTTGAGATGCGATTCTGGCGGTAAAGGGTGTGCTGCAAGGAAGTCTGCCAGGAATTTTCCCTTTACGGCACGAAGAGGAACGAAAGTTATATCGAATTGCAATAGTATCATTGACCACCTGGCAAGTCTGCCGGAAAGTTTCGGTCGGGTCATCAAGTATTGCAACAGATTAAACTTCGAAATAAGGTTGACCTTATGAAAAAGCATGTAGTGCCTGAGCTTCTGTACGGCGAAGATCAGGGGCGAACAGTGCTTCTCAATAGGAGGATACTTTACTTCCGTCGGAATTAGATGATGGCTTACGTAATTGAGCATGTTTTCTTTTCCCTCATCATTGACATGGGCTAACAGGGCTCCTAGAGAGTTGTCTAAAGCCGCGGTATAAAGTACCAATGGTCGTCCCGAGACTGGGGTTGCTAAGACACGAGGTGTCATTAGGTATTGTTTGATGTCATCAAAGGCATGTTGACATTTGGAGTCCCAAGTAAACTTGGCATCCTTCTTAACCAAAGCACAAAAGGTCTGACACCTTCCTGACAAATTCGAGATAAAGCGTCGAAGATATGCCAATTTCCCTTAAAAGGACCGTAGTTGTTTCAAGGTTTTAGGAGGTGGCATTTGTAAGATAGCTGTAATATTTTCCGAATCGATTTCAATTCCACGATGTCGGACGAGAAATTTTAAGAATTTCCCAGAGGTGACGCCGAAGGCACATTTCAAGGGATTCATCTTAAGGTTAAATTGTGTTAACCGCTCGAAAATAATTCTCAAATCATACAAGTGATCTTCCTTTAATTTGCTCTTGATGACCACATCATCCACGTAACACTCGACTTGGTTTTGAATGAGATCATCAAAAATCCTCGTCATTGCTCTTTGGTAGGTTGCTCCTGCGTTCTTCAATCCAAATGGCATCACTGTGTAGCAGTACACTTTAATTGGCGTTCTGAAGGCTGTGAGCTTTTCATCTTCCGGTGCCATCTTTATCTGATTGTATCCTGATGATCCATCCATGAAAGAAAAGATTTCATGTGTTGAAGCGATGTCGATCATCAATTCTGAAATTGGTAGCGGAAATTCATCCTTTGGACATGCTTTATTCAAATCTCTAAAATCTACGCAAATTCTGATATGACCATTCTTCTTTCTGACTGGTACCAGATTGGCTAACCAAGTCAGGTATTTCTCTTCACAGACAAATTTAGCATCTATTAGCTTCTTAACTTCAGCTATTACTTGTTGTTCAATCTCTAGACGCATTCTTTTCGGAGCTTGTCTGACTGGAACAGCAGTGTGATCCACTCCTAGCCTGTGAACTGCAACCTCTGGAGCTAATCCTCGCATTTCATCATAACTCTAAGCAAAACAGTCCTTGAACTCCATTAATAGCTTGATTATGTTTTCAGAGTCTTCTTTATTGAGTAAGGAGCTAACAAAGGTCGGCCTAGGCTCTTCGCTAGTACCTAAGTTCCATTAACTTGTCTACTGTAGATTTAATTTCTTCTTCAAATTATGGTGAAGCATCTCTGATTTGCAGATCTTTGAGATCTTCTGAAGCTTCCAAGCAGTCTTCATTAGGCTTGCAAGTGACAACCAAGCAAAATTTGTATCGTCAACTGATCCTACCGTGTAGAATCCGAGACCATGTTTTGAATTAGGAGGCCGACTGGCATTATTCCATAATTTTTCAAAATGTTGTGATTGACCTTTTATCCATCGTCGAGGTAAGACACCACGTTGAATTAAATTTTGAACACAGGGAGAGTACCACTCAAAAGGTAGTTCCATTAATTCAAAAGAAGCAACATCTTCAAATTGTACATCATTTTCAGTTTTGGAAGAAGAAGCACCACGGTAAAACTTGATTGGTTTAGTACCACCACCATGTACTTCCTTGACCACCATACCCTCGACCTTACTAGGATAGATCGGGGTCAGGGTCATAGAATGCACATAGTGATTAATCTTCTCGTACATTGATTTATATTCTTCATTCTTTTCATCTTCGAGAGAGATCTTGAACTGAGGTTTCTTTTAATTTATCGTCGTTGATTCTTTCTTGATTTCTTCTTCTTCGGAAGTGTTCTCCCAATCAACATCGATGACAGGTTTCTTCTGTCCAACTATTCCAACATCTCTTCCATGACTTCATCCACGGCCTCTACCTCGGGTGCGAGTTCTTGAGAAACCTTCACCATCTTACCATAAGGGAGTGGTGAGTAACTGTTGGACTTGAATTTCAGGCTCTTCATCATCTTGCACTTCTTTTGCTTTATTTGGTATGACATTTCTGTAGAAGATTGTTTTCCTCGGAGGAGTGTAATAGGCTGCATCTTCATGAATTCCAATCTCGTGTACGGAGAATGGTTCCAAGTCACCTTTGATACATTGTTCTCCTCCATCGTAATACTTTATGCACTGGTGCAGAGATGACGGTACCATCCGGTTTTCATGGATCCATGGCCGACCTAGTAGAGCGTTGAACAATGTCTCAGAATCAATTATATGGAATTTTGCGGTTGTCTTTGCTATGTCACCGGTTTTCATTAACAGTGTAATCGATCTGAGAGCTCTCTCTCCTTTCTGATTGAAGCCTATCAATAACATCTTGTCTGCTTCAAGCTCACGAGCATCAATTTTCAAATATGCTAGCGTCCAAAGATTCATATGTTGATTGATGCTCCCGGATCAACCAACACCCTGGAGAGCGTAAACTTTCCAATAGTGACCGATATGTACAGCGGTCGGTTGTGATCTGCTGTTCCAAGTAGTAGATCATTGTCCGTGAAGGTAACACCTCGCTGTTCTTTCAACGAGCAAATCTCGTCTAAGGAATTACCAGCCATTTGAGCTAAGCAAATTTCTGGATCAAGTAGTGCCTTGATCAGAGCTTCCCTCAACTCCTTTGACAGGATCAGAGCGTCGTATATGTTTAGTTTGGCTGGTAGCTTCCTAAGATGGGCTAGCACGTTATAGTCCACTTTATTACCATGTTCCTCGGTTTCTTCCCGAATGGGCAATTCCTCTGCTGGAGTTGGCTCCTCTTGAGCAACCACCTGTTTTCCTTTATTCTTTGGATCCATTCTCGGGTAGAACCTTTCCGCTTCTTAGGTTGACTTCAGTTACTTGTTCTGAGTCTGGTGCTGGATCTGCCGAAGTTTCCCCTTGAATTGGAACGACTGGCTCTTCTGGAGTTGCTTCAGAATCCGATAACTCTAATTCTATCACGATTGGAGCTCCTCGAAATTCACAAATGGACTCGTTGCTTGTTGAGCTTTCGTAGTCTCCTTTGTGAGCGTCTTCTCCTTCGTCGTGGTCATCGAGGTTTAGTATGATTTGAGAATCGTTTATCATATCGGAATCAAGATCCGGATTAGCTTGGTTATCGTTAGTTACGTAATCGTTAGAAATAGTCAAAACGGAGCCAACGCCATAGCTCTTATAATTATAAGATCCTGCCGGGGAGAGCAAATAATCATACAGAGTCAGAAGTTCGAAGGATTTCTCCCCCGAATCAGAAACAACCATCCTAGGATAAGCAGCCCCTAGTCTACCCTTCGGAGCCTCGATCTTCTTCTCTTCTATGATCTTCTCCTCCTTCTGAGGCAGTTCTTCGATCATAAGCGATAGTGCCGGCTCGGCAGGTTTCAAACTCTAAGTTGAAGCGCGTACCGAAGCGGTCTGGATGTGATCCAAAATTTTCTTTGAAGACTTTTTCCAGACGGTACTCCATCCATCATTGGTCATATACGTGTTTATCAGAACAATAGGATTCGTCGAGATAACATTGACAGAACCTCCTTTTTGGGGCTCCTTCATGTATTCCTTCGGGATCGTTATGTTCCCTTTCCGGAGATTGTAGTCAAGCAAACTCTTGAAAGTGATGCAATCCTCTATCTTGTGCCCGAGCATTCGGTGGTAAGGGCAATAGTTTGGATGTTTATTCTTTTTGACTTCTTCCGGCCTCTTGGGCTCTGGTAGCTGAAAATATGGTGTTTTCATTAAACTATGGAACATCTTTGCTACTGCTTCAGCCTTGAATGGATATTCCTTATTCAGAAAATCTTTCAGGGTACGCTGTGGACAAGGCGGTTGTTCATAATGCTGAGGCGACTGATAGCTCGATTGAGGCTGTTGATAACCCTGCTGAGGTTGCTATTAGATCTGTTGCGGTTGTTGGTATATCCGTTGCGGTGGTTGATAACTAGGTTGTGGCCGCTCTGGCTGTATCTGAACCGGCTGCTTGCCCTTATCTACTGCTGCGATGATTCCATATTTCTTTACAAATTCTTTTACAGGCTTCTACTTATCGATATTGTCCACGAAACTTAACTGCTTTGCCTCATCTTGCAAGCTCCCGGCCTTGCTAAGCAACTTCTCGAAAGTCTTGATTGTAAATCCTTTAAGGAGAAGTGCTATCGGGCCATGGATACTCTTAAGCAAGATGCCGACCGCATGCTCGTTCTTAAAGCCGTGGTTCACACTTCATGCTTAAGTTCCTCCATCGAAGTATGTAATCCACTAAAGTCTCGTTCGGTTTCTGGTGCTCCACCACTAGATCACCGATGGTGATGTGGTGCCGAGCCCTGACAAACTGCTTAACGAAGAGGTTTTCCAATTCCGCAAAGGTTTTAACTGAACCATTTGGCAATTCTGCATACCAGTCGAAGGCGATCCCTGACAAACTGCTGACAAACAGACAGAAGAGTAAAGCATCACACCCACCGCCATTGCAGCAACAAGCATGAAAATGTGCAACATGCTGTCGGGGGTTTCCCGTTCCAATAAAAGTCTTAAACAGAGGTGGTACGAAGCCTTTTGGGTATTGGACTGCATCGAACTCTTCGGGGTAAGGTCTACCCGTATGAATAGATGCTCCGCTCTTTGATTGTGCTAAGGCTTCTCGCACCTGCTGTTCTACCATGTTTTTAATGTCCTTTTTAGGAATCATGTTCTGTGTAGAATTCTTATTTGGTGGCTCATCTCCGTTGACGAATGTGATCTCTTTTTCTCCATCTGCAATATGGATGATCTCTGGGGGTGTTTCTTTCTGAGGTTGTACCTGACTCTGGAGAGTGGCTAAAGCAGCAGCCATCTCTTCCATGCTCTTTTCCATATGGGAAATTGTGTCATCTCTTTTCCGAAGTTGTGCTCTCATAACTTCCGGTTCATCTCTTTCCGCAGCTGCCGGAGCACCTTGTGAAGCTGATGATGCTCGTGTCTCAACCACATTGATCTCGGCATACTCCTCATCCATGAAATCTGATGAATCAACTTCATTTTTCAACTTTTCTCCTCTTTCTTTTGCCAACTGTCGGATATCCGTCCTTAGCTTTCTTATAGCATCCTCGAGGGGTCTCTTCCAGATGGTCTCGTGGTTGTCGTGTGATGGCTGTTGAACTTCTTTTTCGGGAGTTTCTTTTATTACAGTAGCACTTTCTTCTGATCCAGGCTCTTTGGCGAGGCTTTTCTTCTCAGGATGTTGTGTTGGTCTCGGCTCGGTAATAATAGGTCGCCACACCATCCTTCTTGCAGCTGAAGGCCTAGGACCGGATGGTCTGTCGGCTATATGCTGGTAGGAGGTGTCCTCCCTAATATGATGGCTCAATACAACAATAGGTGAACTAGCTTTCATTTTCTTCCTTGGTTTCTCTATGGCAGTGACAGGCTCTACTCATGGTCTGAGGCGGGATCTAGCTGGCACTCGTCCCATTCTTCTTAGGATTTCTGACACGGGGTATCTTTCTTTATCTGCCAATTTTTCTATCACAGCTTGTAGCCGAGCAAATGGCATAGTCTTAACATTTTTTCTTTTTTAGTTACTATAGTATGCAGGTCAGGGTAATGTAGCGGCAATCCTTCGGACGTCCTCTTCATCCGATGCAGTAGAGAGGGGGTGAAACCTACTTCCTTGCAACAGAGGTTTATACTCAGGCAGTTCAGGGATCTCTTCCAGGAAAGCAACTTCGCCGGCCTTCACTTTCTCAATCCCGGCTATCTTTCTCGCTTCTATTTCACCTTTGAGTCCGAGTTAGGGGTGCAACTCTCGAACCGGACCCAATCTCAAAAACGATGGTATTGTAGCAAAATCCGTACCTTCCACGGTGACGAGCTCATCACGTACTTGGATTTCCTTCCCCTTCGGCTTGGCAAAAGCCGGGTAGGTGCGGAGATGACTAGACCGGTGGTGGTAGAGACAACGATCCTTCTACGAATAGCGAGCACTCTTTCAGCTAGAACCCTTTGCGAGGAGGGAATTCTCGAGTCGACTTCGGGTCGAACTCAATTAGGGGCTCCTCAGTTTCTGGCACTTTGTCCATTAGTGTGAAGAGGGTGACCTCAGCAAACTTAATATCTGTATTGTCGAATCCTTGTCCAAAACGGATGATTCCATTGTCGAGTAGTTCATCCTTATAGACGGCGAAGTCCATTCCATTGGTGAAGGAGAAGATTAACTTTGTGGCAGTCATTTTCTGCAGTGTAGATTCCGAATATCAGTCCTGAATTATGCTTCCTTTCGTCACAAAACTCAGAACGAATAAGAAAGAGTCCGAACACATTCCCGTTTATCTTAATGTATTTGGGATTTTTTAAGAGAATTCGTTTATTAGAAGGTTGTTTATTAGAGAATTTATTTGTTAGGAACAAAATGATTAAAGGTATAGAAAAGGTAAAGGACCCGATTCAGAATTGGAAAGGAAGAGAAAGTCTCGTAAGACTCCTCAACCCGAAGGACTGCTCCTAAGCTAACACCTATTGGGGGTCCACCCCACCTCAAAAAAGAGGTAAAAGGATTTCAGAACCTCTCTATTTAGGGGTGTCTAAACAGTGGCTCCTAAATCCGAGAGAAGTTGGCTATACCCGTTCATGATAGAAATGAACGTGGTATGCCGACGGAAAGAATGGTAGTTTGCTCTACTAGGGACATGGATACACTACCGATTGATGAAAGCAAAACCATATAATCAAAATGGAGAGAGGAACCACTCCCCCGCGGAGTTGCTAGAAGTTTTCGGCATATTTTTAGGTTAAGTGTTTTGAAAAGGGGGTCGCCTACAGAAATTGTCTGCGAATTTTAAATTTTAAATTTAATTTAAATATATATAATTTGAAAAGTAGCATTTGATTTTAAAAATAGTTATAAGTTTGAAAATTTTAATATATGAAATCAAACTGATCTCACATCCCGAATAGTTTATATGAACGAGCACCACACCACGAACCATGTATCTATCCCGAAGAATAGACACACTGCTTGATGATGGGGCTCGATTAAATAAACTAGAAGATTTGTGACATCCGTTTGGTCTGCGAACCAATTTTATAAGCCGACAAGTTCCCCTGCTTAATATAAAGGAATTAAGAAGGGTTTATTTTACCTGGGTTCTTAAAGTTCCTTATAAGGGCAAGCCCCTATAGTTAATTACATCTTAAATGACGAGAATCACTTAAGAAAACTCTCGATAATGATCAGTGGTTTTTCTTTCAAGAATTTCAAAGTTTAAGGTTTTCAAAGGATTGGATTTTGGAAATTTCAATAGGGAATAGCTCAAATTTGGAGCAGTTTATTTTAGGAGTCCAAAGGAAGAGAAGTAGGGGATGTCACAGACCCGAAGTGGACTTCGGTGACTTCCCAACTATCCTATGGTTTGGCTTCAATTTTAAAGTTTATTTAATGTTTCATCCTGCCAATTTTAATTAATTAGGACTTATATTTGTATGACACAATCATACAAAGAGCATCGAAGTTGTGAGGGTTTATGTCGTACCAAACGACCACCTCGGAATCCTAAAACTGGTTAGGGCTTAATTTACATAACATGATTATGCAAATGCCTAACAAAGAGGTTGAGGAATTATGTTGCACTAAGCAAACTACCTCGAAATCCTATGATTTGTTATTTAATTCTAAGAAAGGTTTTGCTGAAGTACACACAAGTTTTGCTGACGACGATGGCCGTGCTGCCCACTGTGCTCCAAGCTCCTTGTCGTTGTCGCAGAGGTTTAGTTTTAGAAAATGATAATCAAGAGATGAGAGAAGTGTTTTGGTTTAGAGAAAGCTTAAAGTCCAAATGTCTTTAATGTTTTAATTAAAACAAATCTTAAAAGTTGTTTAAACAGAACCGATTAAGATCTCACGGTTCCGTCATCCCGGCACCGTTATTTTCATTGGATTCACTTAGTCCAGATGAATTTGCTAAACTCAATTGAATGAGTTCCACACTTTCATTTAGACCGTGGGAAATCCCGTTAGCAACACGTGGGTTACATCATCCGAGGTATTCCCGATCATCCAACAAGACGTTTTAATTTAGTTATAGTTATAGTTTTGTGTTCTGTTTGTGATTAAATTTTGAGTTGTTTTATATTTTGAAATGTTGTGGCGCTGAATTTTATCTTGTTGTGATTTTTAATTTAGTTTTGAGTTTCAGTTTTGTGGCTATCCTAAAGGTTTCAGTTTTCATGCAACAATCTTGTTTAACATGCAAGAAAAGTAAAGTGCAGTGCAGGTAAGTAATAAATTGCAATAAAATAAAAGCGTACCTGGAGGGTCTTCTCGTCATTTCCAAGCTACACTTAAAGTACATGTTAAGGCATTTATATGTATATTTGCAAGAAAACTTCTAGGTAAAGCTAAGGGAAGGTTTTGGTTGTCTACCAAAGTCCTAATCCTATTGCTAGTCAATAACTACGATGTCTAGGTTCTTTTGTGTTTTGTTAAGGATGATTTTCTTCATCAAAGAACAATCAAGTTCAGTTGTTCTTCTAAAACATCTCATCATATTGAGAAAGTGCTTAGGACGAATCTTAAATATCTTTTCAATATTTCTGAGATTATTTCGAGTCTAAATGAATTTTTATTGTAGAGATGAATCAATCATCCATAAATTTTTAGTCAAGTTTTAACTCTTGCTCACCGAATTTAGGACATTTGATTATCCTATAAGTAAAGTGACATTTCACTTGATACTTTACTTAAGAGTTATAATAATGAAAACCTTTAGGGGGCAAATCAGTTTGTTAAAGAATTTAATGATTTAAAAATGAAATTGGTGATTTAAAGTGATTTAATTTAGTTATGAAATTTTAATAATTTAAGTTTGAAATAGTGTTCAAATTGTTTTATTTTTAAATGTTTTAAACTATTTGAATTGAAAGAGGAGTTTAAATTATTTAATTTAGACTTTAATGATTTAATTTTAATTTAATTGCAATATTCCAGATTAACTTTTAATTGGTTTTATTTTTTAATTAAGAATTATTATTTTTTGAAATTGATTTTGACGTTTTAAGTTTGTTTTAAATTTGCTTTCAAGTGACTTTTGAAATTAATTTTAGTGCTTTAAATTTATTTCAATTTGATTATTAAATTAGTTAATGTTTCAAGTTTAATTTAATTAAAGGTTTTTTCTTTTAATTATCATCTTAAGTTTAATTAAGAGTTAAATATTATTAAAGTAATTCATTTAGGAATTTTAAATTAAAGAATTGATATCTTCTTAAATCAAATCCCGATACATAATAATCTAAATTTTAACCTATTCTTCCAAAATTCAAATTGTTTAGTTAATTAAAATTTACTTTATTTTCAAGATGATTAATGGGTTTCTACCCCTTAATTCCCTGGGTTTCAATCATCTAATGAAAATTTTAAAATCAGATATTTTACCCTCCACTTGATTAAACCTAAATATTAATTAGGGTTAAAATACTTTAATTACCTTTATGCCCCTTTTAAGCTTGTTCATTTCATAACTCATCAAATTAAGCTCAAATGAACTTAAAATTTTTATGTCACTTTACTCACATGTCAATTAAGACATTAGAGGAGAAGATGTGATTTTTCTGAATTTAATTTAATTTGTATAATTATTTTAATGAAAAATAGGGATTTTTAATGGAAATTCAACAATATGACTAAGGTAAGGTTTCTGTCCTTGGAAAAATTATGAGATGTTCCTACTGACCAAAGGAACACTTGCGCCGATTTTGGTGATTTTTTGAATTATATTTTATTTATTATAATTATTTTGAGTTTTGGAGTGTTAATTAATTATAAAATAAAATTAAAGTTGAAAAATAAATTATATATTTTTCTTAAGTCCCTCTGACCTCAAGGAGTTCAGAGAAGCAAATTTTATATTTTTCTAATTTTTTTTTGATTTATTAGAATTAATTTGGTGAAAAGGTTGGAAAATCCATTTTTTAATATTAAAAATTGTCTTAAGCATTTAAAATTCAATATCTTAACCAAGAAAATTGGGAAAAATAATTAGTTTGTTCCTATGTGATTAGGAGTCAAAATATGACATTGTTGTGATTTTTATTATTTTTATGATTTTTATTATTTTTTTAAATATTTAGAATATTAAAATAAGGTAGAAAATGAAGATTTTTGAAAAATCTCAATTTTAATTTTCATAGACTCCTCTAATATCAGAGAGCCCACAAAATCAATTTGGTGAATTTTTAAAATGTATTTTTAGAGTTATGAATTTTTAAAGTTTAATTTTGGTCATGTAACTTAATTAATCCATTTAGTGGGGTTAAACATTTCCAATACATTTCAAATTTTTATGTGAGGTCCCTCTGATCCTAAAGATCAGTGGAGAATTATTTTCAAGTTCTTTTGATGTGTGGTTAACCCTAATTAATTAAAATTCAGTTTTGAGTATTTAGGCCAATTAGGGTTATTCTTAATGAATTAACTCAAACCATAATTTTCCTAGGGTCTTCTGTTCTAAGAAACATCCCCAAATTTTCCTAGAATTTTCTAAGCAATATGCTAATTAATGGAATTAAAATACCAAAAACAGTGACATAAACTTGAAAAATACATAACTTGCCATAGAGATAACCTCTGTCCTTAAAAAATTCAGGGAATGTTCCCAAGATCAGAGGCTTCAAAAGCCCTATGGTCTCATGCCATGGTGAGTTGTCTAGGCAAATGGAGAATTAAAATACTGAAATGAGTATTTAATTAAATAAAAATAAAATACTCATCAAATTAACTTAATTCTTTTTCCACATTCTTCTCCTCTGTTCACTGAGCAAGTGGGTATTTTTATTTTATTTTTGTGATTTTTCTACACAAAGATATGGATTTTCTAAGTTTCATGCATTTAATTAAATCATAAATTCCATATTTTACTACTTATCTGTTCTAAGAAACCTCAGCGCCACGGCAACCTTAGCGTCTCCGAAGCTCCACGCGGCGCACTCCCATTCGCCGCCGCCATTCGACTCAGTGCCACGCGGCCCGCGGTTCACGTACCGTTCCCTGGTCCGACGCAATCTAAGCCGTCCAGTCGATACACACTCGATCCAACGACGGCTGGTTGTCGTCTCAGACTTGTGTGCACCCGTGACTGTCCACACTTAAACCCTAATATCTCCCTCGTTTCTCAATAGTTTTTCGTGTTCTTATACTCTATGGATTCGTCTTAAAGAGACGAACACATCCATTCGGTTTACATGCTATGAAATTAACTCAAACAAAATGGAGAATCGCTGGAAGCTCGGGTTAAAGAGAAGTCTCCATACCTTGGTTCAGGAGGTGAGGCCTCAACTGAATGTGCTCGGCACGTTCGTTGGAGCTGGAAAAGCCTAGGGATGAAGCCTCTAGCCCTGTCGAATTGTCTAGGTGCAACTTCCACCAAGCCCGATTTCAAAGCTTGGCCGATAGAGAGAATGGCTGGCCTGGTGAGGGGGCTTCCACTGGGGGACTCCTTCTCTTGGTCTTGTGCAGGCGTGGGTGAGTTTAATTCAATTTTGATGGAGGTTTGAGAGATGTCCTTTTTTGGCTCGAGAATCGAGCTCCAAAATCGAGCTCAATCAATGGGATTTAGTGGCAGGGAGAACAGTGGGGATGGATTGCTCTTGGCTGGGGAAGCTCGCGAGGAGTTTGGAGGGATTTTATGAAGGTTGATTTCAGCCAACCTTTTGGCCGAGAGGGGGTGGCTTGCTTAAATAGCCATGGCCAGGGCCTCCCAGGGGGGTTTGATGACTTGAATCAACTGCTCTGGTGAAGAGAAGAACAGCTGCAGTAGCCATTGGGCATGGAACAACTCAGCTAGTTCAAATTGAATTTTTGAATCCATTTAGACCTCTCAGCCATGGTATTTTCCGGCGACCCGGTGGCTGGCCGGCCAGGGTCAGGTCACCATCCTGATCAGGAGGGTCAGGGCTTGAAGTTTGTGGGTTCAATTGGCCAATGACAAGGGTAAAGAGGTTTGATTTACGTGGTAAGGGGGAAGGGTCATTTTGGGTTCAAATGGATCAATTCATGACTTAGGGCTTGGTGCACCATCCAAAGCTCTGATTTTGGGCTGAGGGAGGTCAGGCGAGTCAGCTTATGAAGAGTGGTGAAGTCCCCATCAAAATTATTTGGATTAAATTTGGGTTAAGGGGAATCATGGGTAGGGCTAATTACTTTTAGGGAGTGCTTAAAGGATCTCCTCCTTTTGCAATTTTGGGAGTGATGACAAGTCTATGGCTCCTCATGGCTTACATATGGCTTATGCATGGCTCCATGGCTCCATTTGGCTTGGGGCCAAGCTTAGTTAATTTCATGGAAATGGGTTTTAAGGATTTTAGATCCTTAGGGTTAATTTGGCACATGGCTTAGTTTAGAAAAGTTTAATGATGAATTTGAAACTTAGGGAGTGATTTAAATCAAAGGGATGATGAGGTGAAAGTGTCATGTAGGCTTTGGATTGACTTTGGGCCTTTTCAAATCATATTGGATGGGCTTTTAAAATGGTTTAAGGAAGTGAGCTTTATGTTTCAAAATGGACTTTTGGATGAAAAATTTTGCGAAGGACCATGCCAAATAAATGTTGGGTTTAGTTTAGGGATGTTTCATGAGTGATTTGAAACAAATTTGAGGTGATTTGGAGTTGAATTGGGTTTGATTTGGGACTTTTTGGTAAAGGGGGCAAAGTGGGTCAAATAGGGCTAACTTGGGCTAAGGTTGGTCTAATTTTAGATTTGATGTAAAATTAATTTTGAGAAATGTTTATGGGAGTGTTACAAAGAGTTTTCAACTTTGGTTGGGCTTTGATTTTGGGATTTGGGCCCATTTGGGTTCATGGTGGGTTTAGGCCAAAATTGGGGATTTTAGTTTTGGGCTAGGTTTGGGTGGATTTTGGGTTCAAATTTGGGGCAAATATTGTTAGTTTTTTGTTTGTGGGGATATTAGGAAGGTTTACGAAAAGATTTGGGGTTAATTGGAGTTGAGTTGGGTTAGTTTGGGCTATGTTTAGGTCTTGGGCCAAAATTGGGCTTTAAGCTTCAAATTGGAATTGGATCCAAATGTTAATCAAATTGGGCTTAGATTTGGTCTAAATTGATATTGGGGATATTTAATTGAAGTTTAGAATTGAATTGGATCAAAATTGAGGTCAATTGGGTTGATTTGGTTTGACATTGGGCTTACTTTGGTTTAAAATGGGACAAATAGGGGGTTTTAGTAAAAGTGGGTTAAATTGATAAAATTGGCCTATGGTGTAGTTGAACAAAATGAAATTAGGAATATTTGGGATTTTCTGGAATTTTTTAGAAATTTTTGGAATTTATGGATTTTTTGGTTAAAAAGGGCATTTTGGGTATTTGGAGGGTATTGGGGGGTATTTTTGGAATTCTTGGTATATTTGGCCAAGGATGATCAATTTGAATGGTGGGAAATTTTTAGGATTGGTTTTGAGAAATGTTGGATAATTTAGGTGATTTTGCAAATTTTGGGTGGTTTCAAGGGCATTTGGTAGGTTTGGTGGGTGTAGGGTCCTTGGGGTCAAAAATTGAAATTTTGAAAAAATGAAGATTGATCTAGTTTGAGTAGAATGGAATCACTTTGGTTGAGCCATGAAGCCATATCAAGCCCATAAGAGCCATGAGAGGACTCATTTGAGGCGTTCACTATGTTGTTCCTAACTCTCTTAGCCAAGGGCCTAGGGGTTAAGGTCCATCCATATGAATTACCTACATGAGTCAGGAAGTCAAGCTAGGTATGAATGGTTTTAGGATTTGGAATGTGTGTGAAAGTGTAATGTGTGCAGGTCAAACCTCACCAGACCAGGCCACCCAGGGTAGTCCTAAGGCCAAAGAGTCCTATGAGGAACTCATCCTTTAAACCTCCACATTTGATCTTAACCCTCCAAGTGACTTAGGGGTTTACAATCAAACTTATGAGGTTTGCAGGGAGTTAAGAGGTGTTTGAATTTCTAAGTGGTGGGTTCCATTTCTAATCCTCTAAGATAGTCAAAGGAAAAGCCCAAGGCTAGATCCTAAGTACTAAGAAGAGAGAAGAGAAAAGACCTCATCAAAAATGAGGTCAACAGTGGTTTTTCTAACAACTACTCCTAAATGCAGATGATTATATGTAAGGATAATAACTACTAAATGCAAATATTACTTCTAAAGATAACCCTTTTTGGCGAAATTGGTTTGGTGAATTTTGAGATAATGAAATCTACTATTCTTATGTAATGAATTGGATAAAGTTTAGGAATGTGATGCCTTAAATATTGTATGTGCCAAATAGGAGCAATCATATTCTTTACCCTCAAAAGAGCAGCCCCTCTTTCAAGCATGTAAAGAACATTGACATATCCTAAGTTCAGTCACTAAATCTAAGGCTAGGCTGGGAGGATACCGACTGTCACTACGGAGCTCCCACTCACCCTTCACCTGAAGGCTAACATTCGAGTTTAGTTACTAATCTTAGGACCAAATCGGGGATCTCAGTCTGTCACCCTGAAACCTCCAATTTGAAGGCCATAAAAATACATTTCCCTATTTATTTGCACTCAATTCCCATGAACTACGAAATTCATTCATGGACATTGAATGTGGTTCCACTTTGTTGAGAATTACACCTCCCCTTTCGGGTCAATGCAATTACAACAAATTTTAACACTACAACAGGCCTTTATTGTAATGTAAATGAAGTGCAAGTAAAAACCATCACATTTATAATTAAAACATCTTTTAGCAAGCATCCCAAGATCCTAATCATGAATCTTACTCATTGCAAAAGAAATGTAGAATGAAAACAATGACATAATCTTCTTATGCCACTATTTCCAAAGAAGAAGAAAGATTAGGAGAAAGACATCGCAAAGCACAAAGAAAACAAAATGAAAAACTTCATTTCAAAGCAAATCCACAAAATAAGTGTTTACAAAACCATAAAATGATGAATAACACAATACTTAGCTTTTTCTCTTTGAAAGAAAGACGAAGATCTCTCCAACAAAGTCTCCCGCGGATCCAAGCAATGCTAGAATATTCCCTTACAAATTCTAAAATCCCCTCACCAATTTCTCCAAAAAAAGTAGAAAATCTACATTTCTACTCTTATTCTCAGATCTCTAAGCATTCTCCAAGTTTTCCCTAACATCTCTTCTTCATTTTTGGCTTCAAATTCAGCTTAAAATAGAGTAGGGACGAATTTCCCAAGAGGTGCATGAAGAAACCCTCCAAAAAGCGTCCAGATTCAATGTATTTGGCCAATAACCGCTCCTGGCGCCGTCGGCGTTGTACTTGGGCTTTGCCGGTGCCCACAAATCATGGTCAGGGGTTCCTGGCACCGTCGACGCCCTATAGAGCTCTGCCAGCGCCCTATTCTGCACAGCTCCACCATTTTGCTCTGTTTGGCTCCATTTTAGCTCCGATTCACCCCGTTTCAGTTGCATTGCGTTCCTAACAGATAGTCCTATAAAATAAGCATAAAAACAACCTTTCTTTAAAGCATAATCTCATTCAAAAATATGGAAGAAGTGTAAAAGAGATTAAGCATAGAAAGACTTATCGAAAGGTGATAGGCCAAAATTTGCTTTCTTGCTCGTTTTTGCTCCAAATTGCACTGTTTGTACTTCTTTTTCTCCAATCACCATTTCTTGTACCTAAAACAAAAAAAACATACAAAATACCTTTCTTTAAAGTGTAATATCACTAAATATGAGTAAAATCATATAGTAAAAAGCGTATATATTTTTACTGCATCAGAATCCCCCAAACTTAACTGTTACTTGTCATCAAGTAACCCTTTTACTACATAAAAATATAACTCAATGCAATGTACTTTTCACCTGTAAGAAAGTAAAATTTTTCATTCAAAAGAATATATTAGTTAGACTTTTAGAAAGAAATTTAGTAACTCAGGTTAACACTACAAGTATAAGAATATTCATCAATCAAATCTAAGGGTTCTAGTCTTCTATTTATTTCAATATAAACCATAATTTGTGACATTAAGAATGCCTTGAAATATTATGTGAAAAAGAAGTTCATGCAAACTTCATTAGAATGTAGGCCAATACTTTAGATATAAATTCAGAAATGAAATCAAGTTCTCCCTTTAGGGTGACTCAAGTTAAGCCAATTTTTGATTAGGCATCTCCTCAAGCTTCTCCTCATAAATATTTTTCTTTCCTTTTTTTTTCAGGATCATTTTCAATCCTTTTTTTTAAAAACACACTTATCTTTCTCTCTCTTTTTTTTTCTCTTTTTTTTAATGAGGATTACTATACATGGAGAGACTGTAATGATTTTGATCTTCACTCTCCTCTTTCTAAAGTTCAAACTTGAAACACACCCTTACTTTATAATTAGGTATGAGCTTTATTATTCATCATAAAGTCACAATCTCTTCTTAACACACAATACTTTAAGTCTCTTAATATTTCAAAAATACAGTTTTCTTTACTTTAAATAGTTAACTATAATCAAATTCTTTCATACCAAATATCTTACCCTTATAAAATTAACCTTTATTACTAAAAACTTTCATCTAATCCTTCCATAATTTTCAACTGAAATAAAAAGTTTTAGTTATCTCAAGCGAGGTTCAATTGCCAGAAGTTATGCTAACAATTTTTTTAAAATATAATAATTGAGAACAAATAAGAGTTAATATTTTTCTTCCTCCCAAACTTAAATTTTAAAATATTTTGTAATTAATTCCATAAAATATTATAGGAAGAAAAAGTAAAGGTTGAATTTACTTACTACTACAACATCCTATCAAATTCATATTCATGCATAATCAGGATAAAATGACTGTAGAAGAAAGTAAATTTAACCTAAAATATGCTTGTAATAAAATTACACTAAAAGGAAGTATTTTCACATTAAAATTTTATTTTTCTTCCTACCCCCAAACTTAATTTTTAACATATATAGCATTCAATACAAGAAAAATAAGCAGCAAGAAAACAATTTAGAAATTCTATTTACCACAAATGTCTATCAAAACCATTTTCAAGTATTCATTAGGATAGAACAATATGCAGCAAAAAGTAAATCTAAACTTATCATGCTAGAATTAAATTAACTAAACTAAAGTCTAACTAGCATAGCATGTATCAGCATGGGAATATAAAAAAGTTCTTCAAGTCTTAAATAAAATTGTAACACAAGCATAAACACACATATGATAAATGAGGAAAATTCTTCCTTTAACTTATCACATCTCACTAAATTACCTCCAATTTCTAACAGAATCACTACCCTAGTAAATTAGGTACTTTTTTAAATAATTTTATAGATTATATTCCGAAAGATAAGATTATCCCTAACAAATTGGTTTCCGGACACTAATCTCAGGTATCATCTAATCCTTTTATTTAAGCACCTTTAACAGTTACATATTGTAGTGTAAGATCATCCTAATGTTAGTCATCAAATAGGTTCACGACTCCCACCAAATGAAAACAAAGTTAGAGAAAGGATGTAACAAAATTGAGATGAAGCTGTCATTGTTCAAATTCATGATATCTCTTGTAAAACTCAAGTCCGAGCAAGACCCGAGTCATAGTGGACTCATCAAACCAACTACTACAAGAGAACATACAAGTCTAACCAAAATAAGAAGTTAAGGAATCACCTCCCTCATGACACAGAAAGATCAAATCAAACTACTAACAATCCAAACAATACCAATCAACAATCAAACTAATCAATCAACTATAAAGAAAATACAATACAACACTAATAATAATGACTCTCAAGCACACTAAATCAAAGCATACTGATAAATATGGGTTGCCTCCCATAAAGCGCTTGGTTTTAACGTCGCGGGCCCGACAAACTATTCCTCCTGGATCAAAAATCCAATTAAGTAATCCTCGATCAATCGCCCAATCTTTTTTAGATTCAGGGATTCCTATAGAATTCTCAAATTGTAATTTTTCATTCAGCTCTTCTTCTTCAGATTGATTCATACCATTGCTCCTCATAATTCTTTCTAGATCCAATATTCTTCTATTGATTTTCTCAATCCGCATATTAATATCATCCTTGAAATTTATAAGAAATGGATCTGTATAAGATACTTCAATTTCTCCCAAATTTTGGATCAGATTCTTTCTAGATAATTTAGATTCAGGATCAAATTCTTCTATGTCACTCTTATGATTACAGTTATCTTCCAATTCTTGCCCTTTATAATTATTAAATGATGGAGGATCTATCTTAGTTGAGGAAATAAGTTTTTCTAATTCCTTAGGAATTTCTTCTAATGATCTTGCAATATTCTTATCCTCTTTTCTCAACTCAAATTTCTTTTAAAATATATCCTCAAATTCTCTTCCAAGTCTTAGTTCAATAACTTTATATTGTTCATCATTTAATTCACGTTTTTCTTGTGATTGAGTTGAATCTAAAGATATAAAGACTAGTTGTGTAGATGAATTTCTTAAATAGACAGGTTTTAAAATTGTATGGGGTACATTCATCTTAAGTTCATGAGATTTTTCGACAGATGGAATTAAAAGTTTACTATTTTTGGTAGCGTCTATCATTTCACACCTCTCCTGAACATACATACAGTCTTCTTTAAATAATGTTTTCAACTCATCATGAAAATCTATTTCAATCTCATCTGTTAACTTACCCTCAAAACTTTCTTGGAAATGGTCTTTACTTAGATAATCAATTTCATCTATCCAAAAACAATCATCATCTTTTCTCTCAGCTCAATATTTCATAGTCTTTAATACATCAAAAGTGATTTCATGGTCATTAATATTCATAGTCAACTCTCCTTTTTGCACATCTATCATAGCTTGTCCAGTAACAAGGAAAGGTCTCCCTAAAATAATTGGAATTTATTTATATTCCTCCATATCTAATACAATAAAGTCTAAAGGAAGGATAAATTTATCCACTTTAACAAGCATCTCGTCTATAACTCCTTTTGGATAAATGATAGATCGATCAGTTAACAGAAGGGTTATAGTAGTGGGAGAAATATTGATTAAACCTAACCTTCTAAATATAGATAGAGGCATCACATTATTGCTCACTCCTAAATCACATAAATCTTTTCCACATAATCTTTTTCCAATTGCACAAGGGATTGTAAAGCTACAAGGATCTTTAAGTTTCCGAGGAAAATTTTTCTGAAGTATGATACTGCACTCCTCACTTAGTGCAACTGTCTCATAATCCCCAAATTTCCTTTTCTTGTTTAATATATCCTTTATAAACTTTGCATAACTTGGCACCTCCAAATTGGTCCAACTTCCTTGAAATTGCAGCAACCTGAGATGCAAGAATTGAAATCACATTTGTATCATGAACATTGGTTACCTTCTTAGGATTTACCATTGCAGATGGCCATTGAAATTCATTTGTAGACATTTCTTCAATTAATGCATACGCTTCATTAAATGGTTTTGACATTAATGATCCACCAGCAGTAGCATCAATTATAGAACTAAGGGATCCTACTAACCCATTGTAAAAGGTTTGAATGATTAATCAATCGGGCAGAGCATGGTGTGGACACTTTCTTAGGAGTTCCTTAAATCTTTCCCAGGCTTCGTATATTGATTCCCCTTCATACTGATAAAATGAGATAATATCGTTTCTAAGTTTAATAGTCCTTGAAGGTGGAAAATACTTAGCTAAGAATTTCTAAGTTAAATTCTCCCAATTTTTAATAGAACCAGTTGCTAATGAGTATAACCACATTTTAGCCTTATCCCTCAGTGAGAAAGGAAAAAGCCTTAGTCTAACAGCATCGTCTGACATACCGTTATAACGAAATATATCACAAAGTTCTATAAAATTTGACAAGTGTAAATAGGGATCCTCCAAAAGACTTCTCCCAAACTGATTGTTCTGCACCAGTTGAATAATCTCAAGATTTATTTCAAATGAGTCAGCTTCTATGACAGGGTTTTGTATACTTGAGTGAATTTCATCTGTAGTAGGATTTACGTAATCCCTCAATGAAGTATGATGATTTTCTAAGTTATTAGCATGAAATTTTTCCATTTCCATTTCTACTTTTTCGAGTCCTTTCTGTATTTTTATTTTTTTTCTTCAAACTCGGGATCATAAGGCACAAGTCCTGCAGATCCTTTGTTTCGCATGCGTAACACAACAAACAATACATTAACAATTAAATAAATTAAATGAAAAATATATTAAACACAACAAAACATTTTCACGAACACAATATTTTTCACAAAAACAATTTTATTTTATTTTCTTTTTTTTTTCACAATACTTTTTCATATAAAAACACCTTTCACAAAAAAATAGTTTTTACGATACTACAGTTTTCCAAGTCTAAGCCTAATTAATTCAACTAAAATTCTCCTAAAGTTCTTACCGAAGCTTCCCCGACAACGGTGCCAAAAACTTGATGCGACTTTTTTATATGTAAGAATTTATGACCTTAGATTTATATATTTATAATGATTTTTGTAAAGTCACAATTTCAAATGCAAGTATACGTATCGTATCAAGTAATACAGAGCTCTAATGGAGTCCCATTTATCGATCCCACAGAGAAGCGAGGTAAGAGGTTCTTAGTCAAATTCTAGTCTACTACTAACAACCTTAGTTTGGAAGGTTGATATAAGTGGTTTTTCTAACAACTACTCCTAAATGCAGATGATTATATGTAAGGATAATAACTACTCCTAAATGCAAATATTACTTCTAAAGATAACCCTTTTGGAGAAATTGGTTTGGTGAATTTTGAGATAATGAAATCTACTATTCTTATGTAATGAATTGGATAAAGTTTAGGAATGTGATGCATTAAATATTGTATGTGCCAAATATGAGCAATCCTATTCTTTACCCTCAAAAGAGTACCCCCTCTTTCAAGCATGTAAAGAACATTGACATATCCTAAGTTCAGTCACTAAATCTAACGCTAGGCTGTGAGGATATCGGCTGTCACTACGGAGCTCCCACTCACCCTTCACCTGAAGGCTAATCTTCGAGTTTAGTTACTAATCTTAAGACCAAATTGGGGATCTCAGTCTGTCACCCTGAAACCTCCAATTTGAAGCCCATCAAAATATATTTCCCTATTTATTTGCACTAAATCCCCATGAACTACGCAATTCATTCACGGATATTGAATGTGGTTCCACTTTGTTGATAATTACACCTCCCCTTTCGGGTCAATGCAATTACAACAAATTTTAACACTACAACAGGCCTTTATTGTAATGTAAATGAAGTGCAAGTAAAAACCATGAGATTTATAATTAAAACATCTTTTAGCAAGCATCCCAAGATCCTAATCATGAATCCTACTCATTGCAAAAGAAAAGTAGAATGAAAAACAATGACATAATCTTCTTATGCCACTATTTCCAATGAAGAAGAAAGAGTAAGAGAAAGACATCGCAAAGCACGAAGAAAACACAACGGAAAACTTCATTTCAAAGAAAATCCACAAAATAAGTGTTTACAAAAACATAAAATGATGAAGAACATAATACTCAGATTTTCCTCTTTGAAAGAAAGACAAAGATCTCTCCAACAAAGTCTCCCATGGATCCATGCAATGCTAGAATATTCCCTTACAAATTCTCTTAAAATCCCCTCACCAATTTCTCCAAAAAGGTAGAAAATCTACATTTCTACTCCTATTCTCAGATCTCTAAGCATTCTCAGTTTTCCCTAACATCTCTTCTTCATTTTTGGCTTCAAATTCGGTTTAAAATAGAGTAAGGACGAATTTCCCAAGAGGTGCATGAAGAAACCCTCCAAAAACCGTCCAGATTCAATGTATTTGGCCAATAACCGCTCCTGGCGCCGTCAGCGCTATACTTGGGCTTTGCCGGTGCCAAAAAATCGTGGTCAGGGGTTCCTGGCACCGCCGACGCCCGATAGAGCTCTGACAGCGCCCTATTCTGCATAGCTCCACCATTTTGCTCCGTTTGGCTCCATTTTAGCTCCGATTCACCCCGTTTCAGTTGCGTTACGTTCCTAACAGATAGCCCTACAAAATAAGCATAAAAACAACCTTTCTTTAAAGTATAATCTCATTCAAAAATATTTAAGAAGTGTAAAAGAGATTAAGCATAGAAAGACTCATGGAAAGGTGTTAGGCCAAAATCTGCTATCTTGCTCGTTTTTGCTCCAAATTGCACCGTTTTTTGCTTCTTTTTCTCCAATCACCATTTCTTGTACCTAAAATCAAAAAACATACAAAATACCTTCCTTTTAAAGTGTAATATAACAAAAAATGAGTCAAATCATATAGCAAAAAAATATATATATTTTTGGTGCATCAGTCAGCCAAACCTGATATGAGATCTCTTGTCAGCAATACATTAATAGACTCATTTAAGAAAACCTTGGTAGCCCAAAAATTAAAAGAAAGAGATGGATAGTCCCTATGAATCTATATTTGTGGATTTCTTAGAAGTGGGGATTACACCTGCTAAAGAGTGACAAGGATGCCTCTAGAATGAAGAGAAAAGATAGGTCTGGCTACAAAGCCAAAATCATCTAATTAAGGACCTGCTTCACTTTTGGGTTGGGCTGCCTTGAACACTGTAATGATTCTAGATATCTACTTAAGTAAAAAATCTTATGCTTGGCTAGTAGATTAAAGAAGCATGAGAGAAACACCTCAAGACATGTGAAATAATACAATTATCTAATTAACTCTAATGTGGAGGCCCTATTAGGTATGACTTGGGTGATAGCCATGCTATAAAACTGTTTTAAAACAAGCCTAAAGGCAATGAAGGAATGTAAAGCAACTTTTAAAAGGTTGTAATATTTTAATCCTAAATATTGATTAGTCTTAATTTTTATTATTAATATTTTTATAAAAAAAGTTATGTTCATAACGAGCCTATATTGCATATACATTGAGTTTTTTAGACAAAACACAAGCCAAAGAAAACAAGAATGGCAACCCACAGCACAAATATAAGTAAAATTCAAATGAATAAATAATAAAGACCAATATATTTGGCTTGGTAACATATCTCAGAAATTAGAAAAAGGCGACCAAGCTCTGCATATACATATGTGGTCTTAATTTTATAGAAGAATAAAAATTCAGAATTAAGGTATGGGACATAGGCTATTATTGCGGGCATCAGAACCCATGCTTGTGTCGTATTTATGATACAAACTCCCTTAAGAACCTAAACAAAAATACATATTAAGAGGTCCAAAATAATAGACTTGACCTACAAGAAAGATGTTATAGGAGTAATATATATGCCACATGGTTAGCCATGCTCAATGGGAGGGAGATTGACAACACATGTAGAAAACATTTTAGTTATAAATCATTACAGTTCCTCCCCATTGGACATGACTCTCTGCAAGAAGAGTGTTCTAATATACTAGTGTGCATGTCTCAAACCTGGTAAACATACAAAGTATCAAACAAAATGCCTGGTGATCTACCTAAAAATATGGTACTTTTTCATATATATTTTATGCTCATTTTTTATGATACTGCACTTTAATGAAAGGTATTTTGCATGTTTATGGTTTCAGGTACAGGAAATGGAGTTCTAATAAAAAGGATCAAAAACAATGGAAAATGAAGTCATGGAGCAAGGGCGCCTAAGTGCCAAAATATAGAGAACATGCTGTCTACGTGCCTGATCCGATGTCTAAGTGCCAGTGACGGTTTTCTTTGGTGTTTTAATGAATTTGGATGAATTTTGAAAATGCATGTGATGTGAGTATTGATGGATTTCAAAAATTATAAAAAAAAAATTCTGGAGAGTCTTTGGGGCAAAAATAAATAGAGAGGATAGTGTAGTTTTAAGTCATTATTTTAAGCTTTATTTGTGAGATTATCGAGTCTTTTGAATCTTGTAAGAAGAGTTTGGAGTTGTTTCAAAGGAACTTCAAAATTTTCTTAGGGAGAAGCCCGAGATATGTATTTTCTGTTCTTGGTGAAGATTTACTTCATTGTGTAAACTTGATCATATATACAAATTCATGTTTTTTTTGTGTTATCTCCGTGAATTTAGAGTAGTTTTCTTTCTTTCTCCTTGTGAAGAGAATTAATCATGTGTGGGATTAAAATGGATTGAAGATTTATTATATTCCAAAATTGTGATGGTATTTTCACCAGTTCTTAATTTACTCTGCATAAAGGTCATTTGTAATGTTAAAATCTATTGTGAAACATAATGATCCAGGAAGGATATGATTTCACACAACTATTGAATACCACATAACACTTAGGATTGGAGAAGACGTAGTCTAAAGGGGAGTGCAAATAGAAATATAAGTTTTGATGGGCGTAGAATTGGTGATTCTAGGGTGACCAGCTAAAAACTTAACCAATTTCATGTAGAGTTTGGAACATAAGACCATGTTAGTCCAATGGAGAGGGCACAGTGGGTAATCTGGAAGTGAGAAGCTAGAACCTACTCAACTTAATCATATCAATTAGGAACTTAACTTTAGATTATCCAACATTCTCTATGCACTTAGAAGTGGTTAAAGAGTGGGTATGCTCCTATTTGTCACAAAAACACATTTTAACCTTTATACATTCAATTTCTACACTGATTATGATCTCATTGCAAGTGGGAAAGACTTTTACTAGACTTAAAATTTTCTTAGTTAAATTAGTTTTGAAACACTTGTCATTTTCTTTAAGTTGAGAAACATAAATAGTTTTAATCACTTCTTATCACTTATAATTTACACATCATTTCCTGGATAAACTTTTTTCATTTTAAATAGAATTTTGCTAAGTCTATACATAAAGTTTCTTCTTCCCTGTGGAATCAATACTAGGATTTTAAAAGAAAATCCTATATTAATTGAAATGATATGTGTACTTATGTAGAACCCCTAGTGTGTAGCCTTGAAGCAAAGATTATATTCATTTTGTACAATAGCTGCTTCATTAAATTGAGTCATGTTTTTTTCCATAAAACATTTATATAACTACGTATTTGTGGGTTGGTTCAAGTTTTTTACGACATTGCTGGGGAAAGCGATAGAACTTTTTGACTTAGAAGTTGTATTTGAATTAAAAACTTATTTTTGGAAAGTATAGTTATATATATATATATATATATATATATATATATATATATATATATATATATATATATATAAGTGCTTGTTTGATGTGTTAAATTGTATTTAAACGAAAAAATTAAAAAAAATCAAAAAAATTAAAACCAAAAAATAAAAAATATTGATTTTATTTTTTAGTGTTTTGATTTGTTTTAATTTTATTTTTGAATATTTTATCTCTGTAAGCATAGTGCAGGATCATTAGAACTAGTGCTTTACAATTCTGAGATAAAGCGAACCATAAGAAAAATTTAAAAATAAAAAGAACTTCATAAGTAAAAAAGAAATGGCGAACACACCACATAATAATATAGATAATCAAAATGTTGAAAATGAATATCATCATGTACAAAGGCCTTTAAGGGATTATGCAATCCCTACAACAGATGAAGTTCACTTAATGTATACAAACCTCTGCTATAGCTGCTAACTCATTTGAACTTAAATTTGATATTATACAAATTGTACAAAATAACCAGTTTGGGAGAACACCATTTGAGGACCCAAATTTGCATCTTTCTAATTTTCTAGAATTGTGTGACACTATTAAATACAATGGAATATCAAACAACATTGTTAGACTTAGACTTTTCCTTTTTCCTTAAGGGATAAAGCTAAGATGTGGTTAACTCATTAGCATCTAGTCTATCAAAACTTGAGGAGATTTAGCACAAAAATTCTTAGCTAAGTATTTTCTACCTACAAAAAAATGCTAAGCTTATAAATGATATTACCTCATTTAGTCAGTATGATGGTGAGCCAAAATATAAAACTTAGGGAAAATTTAAAGAATTCGTTAGAAAGTGTCCACATCATGCTCTGTCAGACTGGTTAATCATTCAAATATTTTACAAAGGGTTAGTAGTATCCCTTAGATCTATCATTAACGCTGCTGGTGGTGGTTTATAAATGTCAAAACCTTTTGATAAAACATATTCTTTAATTGAAGAGATGAATACTAACAACTTTTAATGGCCATCTGAAAGGGTAAATCCTAAAAAGTAGCCAGTATTCATAGTACTTATAAAATTTCTATTTTGGCATCTCAAGTTGTTGCGATATCTAGGAAGATAGATCAATTTGGAATGAATTTATCTTAAATAATGCATATGATTGAAGAAAATTCATTTGGACAAATGATTGATTCTCAAGCATCATATGAGACTTTAAATGCAATTAATAATAGATCCAATAACACATATTCTAACTATTATAACCTAGGTTGCCAAAACTACTCCAACTTTAAATGAAATAATAATACGTGTGGTGAAAATCAGTAATGGGGGAACAATCAAGTGAACCCATTGGGAAATTAGAACAACTAGAGTAGTACTAACATAGACTTTTATCCTCATACTTTTACCAATAACCAACAATCTAAGGAGAAAATTTTGTCTATAGAAGAAGTGGATTGCAGATGGGTAATCAATTATAAAGTCAAAATGCTGCAATTAGAAATATTGAGAATCAACTGGGACACATTGCTAACTAACTTAGCAATAGGTCTCAGGGAACACTGTTTAGTAATACTGAAATTAATCCTAAAAATAAAAATAAAGAACAAAAGCAAGTTAAAGGTGTCCAACTTAGGAGTGAAATGAAATTAAATGTTGAAATTTAGAAAGAGATTGAAGTTGAGGGGAAACTAAAAAAACTGAGAAAAATGAAGAAAGTGTTCCTAAGGATATGAAAAAACCTGTCTCTCCAACTAAGATCAATTTAGAAAGATCACCACCTCCTTTTTCTTAGAGACTTAGAGAACAATAACTAAATCAATAATTTTTTAAGTTTATGGGGATATCTAAGAAGCTAACAATCATTATTTATTTTGGTAAAACATTAAAACATATGCCAAGTTATGTTAAGTTTATGAATGATATATTAAACAAGAATAGGAAGTTTGGAGATCACAAGATTGTTGCACTAAGTGAGGAATGCAGTGCAATAATTCAAAACCCTTCTCGAAAACATAAAAATTCTGGTAGCTTTACTATTCCATGTGCGATGGGAGAAATATTTTGTAGAAAGTTTTATGTGATTTAGGATAAAAAATTAACCTCATGCATTATCTATATTCAGAAGGTTAGGTTTAGGAGATATCTCTCCCACTGTTGTAACCCTTCAATTAATGGATCGATAAATACCTTATCCAGAAGGGAGGACGTATTAGTGAAAGTAGAGAAATTTATCTTCCCTGTGGATTTCATTGTGTTAGATATGGAGGAAGATAAAGAAATCTCTATCATTTTAGGGAGACCTTTCCTTGCTACTGGGTGAGATATGATAAATGTGCAAAAAGGAGAGTTATCCATAAGAGTTTATGACCAGGAAGTTACTTTTAATGTGTTAAATTCAATGAAGTATCCAGCGAAAGGAAAAGATGATGAATGCTATAGAATGAATATTATTGATTATTTAATTGTTAATCATTTCCGAGAAATTTGTGAAGTTAAAACAAAACAACAAGAACTAAAGTATGAAAATGTAACCGAGTTCCAAGATAAATTTATCGAGAAAATGATTAAGGATTCAAAATAGGTTCATGAAAGTTTTGAGGTTTTAGAAACTACTGAAAATAGTTAACCTCTCAATTTGTCTATTGATGAACATCTTGAACTTGAGTTAAAGGTGCCCTCTATGCATTTGAACTATTCTTTTCTAGGGAACTCATCAACTTAACTTGTTATAATATCCTCAGATGTAACTGAAGATCAAGAGGAAAATTATTGGATATTTTAAGAAATTATAAGAAAGCTTTGGATGGAAATTAGCAGATATTAATGGAATCATCCCTTCAATTTGTATGCACAAAATTTTAATGCAAGAAAATTATAAACCTAGAGCAGATCCCCAAACGTGATTGAATCCTATCATGAAAGAAGTTGTAAAAGAAGAAATTTTAAAGTGGTTGGATGGTGGAATAATTTATCCTATTTCTAACAGTGCTTGGGTTAGTCCAGTTCATTGTGTTCCTAAGAAAGGGGGAGTGACTGTAGCTAAAATGAATGGAATGAATTAATTCCAATGAGACAAGTCATTAGAATGCAAATCTGAATTGATTAAAGAAAATTCAACCTAGCCACTAAGAAATATCACTTTCTTTTAACTTATCTTAACCAAATGTTAGATAAACTAGATGGGCATCAATATTTTATTATTTGGATGGATCTTCAGGTTACCACCAGATACCTATAACTTGAGATGATCAAGAGAAGACAACATTCACAAGTCCTTACGAGACTTTTGCTTTTAGAAGAATGCCCTTTGGTTTATGTAACACACATGTAACTTTTCAAAAGTGCAAGATGTCCATTTTATGTGATCTAATTAAGAGAGGAATTTAAGTTTTCATGGATGGATTTTCAGTTTTTGGAACCTCTTTTGATTCATTTTTAAAACATATAGCGAGAGTTCTAAAAACTATGAAGAGAGAAATTTGGTTCTTAACTGGGAAAAATATTAATTTATGGTT
This sequence comes from Papilionanthe hookeriana x Papilionanthe teres, assembly GCA_022702705.1. Lineage (NCBI taxonomy): Eukaryota > Viridiplantae > Streptophyta > Magnoliopsida > Asparagales > Orchidaceae > Papilionanthe > Papilionanthe hookeriana x Papilionanthe teres. The sequence continues at coordinate 108,624,221 of CM040425.1, read as the reverse complement.
GCAGGAGGAATTGTTTCAGGACATAAGATTTCTGAAAATGACATGAAAGTGAATCCAGCAAAAATTTAAGTTATTGCTAAACTATCTCCTTCTACTACACTAAGGAAAGTTAGAAGTTTTCTTGGACATGTTAGTTTCTACAAGCCTTATATTAAGGATTTCTCTAAAATTGTCAAACCTGTGTCATCTTTTGAAAAAAGATGCAATATTTTATTTTGACAAGGAATGTCTAAACGCCTTCAATGTATTAAAGGAAAAATTAATCACAACACATATTATTGTTTCACCTAATTGGGAAAATCCTTTTGAAATAATATGGATGCTAGTGATTATGCTATGGGGCAATGTTTGGATAAAAATATGATAAATTTTTTAAAGTTATATACTATGCTAGTAAAATCCTGAATAAAGCACAAATAAATTATATTGCTATTGAAAAAGAGTTATTGGTGATATTATACACATTTGGTAAATTTTGATCTTATCTAATTTGAGCTAAATTTATTATGCATATTGATCATTCAACGATAAAATACATCATGCTAAAGAAGGATACAAAATAGAGTTTGAATTTGAAGTGGTAAATAAGAGGCGATCTGATAATTAAATTATTGATCATTTATCATGGCTTGAAAAGGAAAGTTATGATAATTTTGATGATAAAATAAATTAAAATTTTCTTGATGAACAATTGTATGTTGTTACTGAGTGATGTATTTTGTAGTATGCTGATATAGTTAACTTTTAGTTAGTGATATTTACCCTACAGTTTTAGAGGCCACCAAAAGCAGAAGTTCATTCACGATGCAAAATGTTACTCTTGGGACGACAATTATTTTTATAAGAAGTATAGGGATCTTGTGATTTGAAGATGTGTACCATTTGAAGAAACCCAAGATATTATTCAAAAATGCCATGAATTTGATTGTGGGGGACATTTTGGTGTGGATAAAATAATATTTAAAATTTTACAATCTCAATTTTATTGACCTATTTTATTTAGAGATGTTCATATTTATGTGAAAACATGTGATCGATATCATCTCTTAAGCAATATTTCTAAGAGGAATGTAATGCCCCTAAATTTTTTTTTGGAAGTGGAATTTTTTATTTTTGGGGTTTGGATTTTATGGGATCACTCGTACCATCCTTTGGAAAATTTTATATTTCGATAGCTGTGGATTTTGTTTATAAATGAATTAAAACTGTGGCTTTACTCATATGTGATGCTCACAGTGTTACAAATTTTTTAAATAAAAATATTTTTACTTGATTTAGAATGCCAAGAGTGATTGTTACAGATGGGGGATGTCATTTTAAGAATAAAAGTATTGGAACATTAACTAAGAAATATGGAATTAAACATGGGATTGCCACAACATATCATCCTCAGAGTGGTCTAACAGTAGTGTCCAATCGTGAAATTAAAAGAATTTCAGAAAAGATAGTAAATCCTAATAGGAAATTTTGGTATGCTAGACTTGATTATGAATTATGGGCTTATAAGACTGCTTACAAAACTTCTACTGGAAGGACTCCATAGAGGCTCATATTTGGAAAGGTGTGTCACTTGTCAGTTGAGCTTGAGCATAAACTTTATTAGGTTACTAAAGAATTTAACTATAATTTAAAAGATGTTGGCAAAAAACGATTATTGTAATTAAATGAGCTTAAAGAAATAAGGAATGAATCTTATGAGAATGCTAAAATTTATAAGAAGAAAATGAAAATTTGGCATGATCAGAAGATTTTAAGAAAACTTTTGAGTCTGGACAAGAAGTTTTACTATATAATACATTATTGAAATTATTTCTAAGGAAACCTAAAGTATAGGTGATCGGGGACATTTATTGTGATAAAAGTCTATCCTTATGGTGTTGCTGATATTTAAGATCCAAAAACTGGATGAATGATTAATGTGAATGAACTCAGATTGAAACTTTACATAAGTGGAAACAGACCTACATTTGAGCAGGTCTTGATGCTGGGTCAACCAGAGTAAAACATTGGATGTGTCAGAATGACAACATTAAACCAAGCGCTTTGTGGGAGGCAACTCATAGTTATCAGTGTGGATTGATTTGTTTGGTGATTGTTGTTATGTTGAGTATATGATGTTATAAGGAGTCTTACATGGTAAGAGGTGACACAGAACATTAATTTATTAATCAATATGAGGTTGAGACGTATAAATTGGATCTAAGGTAATTTTGGGTATTGGCGCCTAGGTGCCGAACCTGGGGCCTAAGCACCCGTTTTCAGAGAATCTGACGCCTAAGCGCCTAATCTGGCATCTAGGCGCCAAAGTTCGAGTAACTCTCTAACCACCCATTTTTTATTTTTTTTCCACTCTTCTTTGTTATAACTGCCAGCGTGAATGCGTGTTCATCTTCTCTACATTTCTAAATGTTTTAGAGATGGAAAGGAGTTGAAGATCCAATCTTACCATCAGTTCATGGCTTCAAAATCCATGTCGAGTAAGAACAACTGAGGGTTTGATGAAAATAAATTCATCAACAAGGACGCCTAAGATTCCTACAATTCATTTCCTTCGGTGAGAATTACAGGAAGGATAAAAAAGATTGAGGAGAATGTTACAAATATTCATACCAGAATTAGGGACTTTTATTAAATATTTGATCATCTGGATTGGTAGATGAAACTTTAATTTAATCATTTGGCATGTTTCCAGGAGGCTCGGGTAAGGATGTTTCAAACGAAAAACTGGATTGGAGAAAAATCTGCAGAAGAATTTCCTCACTCCATTTTATAACTTGTTTGTATATCACACTCCCATGAATGAGAATGCTGAGGAATATAGTGTTATTAATTAGAATTGATTTTATGGAGTGTTTAATATTGTGTTAGACTCTGTTCTGTATGTGTTTGTGAGTCTGCTTCTTGTCATGTTATTGTGTGTTTTAATTTGTTTATAGAGTTGTGCAGAATGATGAATGTTAGTTTATTTTAAATTGATGTGTAAGTTCATGTGTTTTTATTTATTTTGCGATGTTTAATATTTGGTGTTAGTGTGCTTGAAGGATTGGATTGATTCATGTTTAGTAATTTATAAAACAATATACTATCAAAATGATTGTTGAATCTAACATTGTAGGGTTTGAAAACCTTAGATGTGTGATGCTCTCATGAAAAATATAAAAAAAAATTCAATAATTTTAAAGTTGAGTAGTGACGCCTAGGTGCCTAAACTGGCGTCTAAGCACCATCGTTATGAGGGCCTAGCGCCTAAGCACAAATAGCTCGCCTAGGCACCGAACCTGTTGGACCATGCTGAAATGCAAATTTTGGGCTGGTTCATGCCAATTCTTTCTCAAAGCTTCTTCTTCTTCCCTAAATTTTGTGATTTCACAAACTATTGCTTCTCCTTCCTTACTTTTTTGGGTGATTTTTGGATTAAAAACTTTGGATTTCATTTTCTTCGGTTAAGATCTACAATTTGCCTTTGAAAATTTCAATTTTTGCCATGTCTTTTCTCCACATTGTGAAGCTCCCGAAAATTTAAAATTTGTGAGATAATCGAGAAAAATCCACTGTGAACAAAAATTTTGGCTTTAAAAAACTTAGAGGAGTTTATAGAAGTTATTTTTGGAATTTATTTGGATTTTTATTCAATTTTTTATAGATTTGATTATGGATTCTAAATTGAAGAAAATCAAAGGCAAAGGTACATTTGATCACAAGAAGTTTGTAAGTAGCAAAGCATAAGATCGTTACAACGATCTTCTTGTTTCTAAGAAATATATCCAAGAGCAAGCATTTCTTACTCCTTGTGGTTCTGTTGAGAGTCTAATTGTAGCTCTACATTGAGAGAGATTCTATTATTATACTGCTAATGCCGCAATTTCTACAGTTCACGAGTTTTATGCTAATCTCCCTGAGGAGAGTGATACTTTGGTGTTTGTTTGGGAAAAACAAGAAGATTTCAATCTTGTGAGGATCAATGCCTTATTTCAGTTACCTGATGTGACTGACTACTTTTACTCTGATTTTGATCCTATTGAGGTAGAGTTTGAGGAGATTATAGCATTTTTGACTAATGGGTGCGGAGGTTGGAATATTAGGAGCAACCAAATGGTAAATTTTTATTCTTCTACACTAAATACCCCATTAAAGGCATGGTATTACTTTATTTCATATCGTCGTCTTCCTTCAAACCATTTAAGTGAAGTGATTCAAGGGATAGCCATTTTGAACTACTAAATTTAGAAGATGAAGCCCATAAATATTGGCTCCTCTATCTACAAAAACATTATTCATTCCTCTAAGGGAGGGACTACAACAGGTTTGGGTTACCCTTCTCTCTTATTTACTATATGCAACCAATCTGTAGCTAGATTGAGTCTTGGGAGGAGTAATTACATCCAATAAAGCCTATTGGAAAGACTAATGTGGATATATGTGAAAAATGTGTTGGGTCTGGATTTGGGACTAAATCTTCTGATGCTCCATAATCATCTCGTTCCTCTAAATCTCATGCTCCGTATAGCGTGAATGCTTTATTTGATCGTATGCAAAAGGTATAGGATGATATCTCTGATGTGTGGAGTAGAGTTTAAAATGTTGATGATCATTAAGAACATTTTGACTCTTATCTCCACTAGCATAATGACTATGAGAAAGGATTCCATAAATCTCTTGTAAGTTATCTTAAGGGAGATAATACTGTAGAATTCCCTGATTATTCTAATTATCTGAGATTTAAGGATTTGAGTCATATGGATATGGATGAGGTTGAAGGTGATGATGAGGACGATGATGGTGAGGAGTAGTTGATTTTCATTGTTGTTTTTGGATGTATTTTTTTTTCATTGTTATGTGTGTTTGTAGTATTTTTTGTTTTATCATTGTACTAAACTTATTATTTGTTTTTGCATTTTATGGATTCATGTGCAGAGTTCTTTGTTTTATTGCACTACTGTCTATTTTTCTCTAGTTCATATATATATATTGCTTGTGTATGAGAGTCGATCATTACTATGCAGTGTTCATGGTAAAAATGTTTTAATTGAGATTTACGTCCTACTATACACACATGTGTCGATCGTTAAAGTGCATGTAGCTTTTGAAAATATAAAATGTAGTTTTATAAAATATAGTTTTTGTTTAATTTTAATATACATACATATATATATTGATTTTGAAAGTAATATTTTAAATTTTAAAAATGAGAATGAACAAATCTCATTCAATCGGTAGTTTAAATAATCAAGCACAATATCACAAATAATGCATCTATCCCGGAGAATATACACACTACTTAATGATGTTGTTCATTCAAATAAACCACAGAATTTATGACATTCGTTCTGGTCAACAAACCTTTAATTTTGACCGACAAATTTTCCTACATAATATTGAAAATTAGATAAAGTTTATATTACCTGGGTTCTTAAAACTCCCTATAGAGGCAAGCCCCTATAGTCAATTACCCCTCAAATGACCGAAGTCACCTGAGAGAACTCTCGATGATGATCAGAGGTATCTATCTTCATGAATTCAAAGGTTAGGGTTTCAAGGTAGTGTGTAGGAAAGTCAAGTGGGAGAGGACCAAATAGGAACAATTATTTATGGAATCAAAGGAAAGAATAGTAGGGGATGTCATGGATCTTGAGGAGAACCTCAGAGACTTTCCAAACTATCATATTATTGGGCTCTAAATTTTAGAAATAATTTTATTTAGATTTCAATCCTACCAATTATTAATTATACGAATTACACTTGCATATATCCGGTCATGCAAATAACCTAAAAGATAGGAGGATTTACGCCATATCGAATGACGACCTCAGAATCATAAAACGAGTTAGGGCTTAGATAGCATAACATGGCTATGCAAAGGCCTAAGAGATGAGAGGAGGATTTATGTCGTACTAGGCAGACTACCTCAAAGTTCTATAGCCCTTTATTTATACTAAGGAAAGGTTTAGCTAGTGCAGACTTGTTTTGCTGTGGTAGATTGTCCTTCTTCGTTCGTTGCATCTTCGTCATGCTGCCCTAATAGTTTTTCTTCGTGCTCCATGTTGTAGCAGTATTGAGTTTTAAGTTTAAGGTGGACATGCAATTGTTAAGTCAATGTTTTTCTTCTGGGCACCTCCTATAAAACCAGGCTACCAACCTCCTATTCTAAAAGGTATAGTGCGCATAAATGAAGGAAAATGCAATAAAGGAAAACAATGTATAATGAAGTAAGGAAAAGTAGTATTAACTTGCAGTAAAGAAAGGAAAAGCATTAAAATACTGAAAAGGAAATAAATGCAGTAAGGTGCTGTAAATGAAAGCGGTAGTGTGTGTAAGAAAGTAAATTGCTGTAAACATTAAAATAACCTGTATATCTGACGGGCATGCTATTTCCTGCGAATGGGATCATGATCACAAGTACAAGTGAGCAGGTATAGTAAGAAAATTTAGCTAGTAGGACAATCATGTGCTTGTATATATAAGGGTAAAAGACAAAGCATCGTATGAAAAGCTGGAGAAAATGAAACTGAAAATGACATACGAATAACTTGAAGAAAATCGTAGAGAACATCCGAAAAGCTCGAAGAGGACCGTAAGCATGATGGCGGGGAGGACTCAGAATCAGGACCCTAGGTCAAATCAAATCCCTAGGGCCCTAACGAATCACCATGCATGTGTGATCCAATACTAAGTAAAAGGTTCCCAGTCTAACAACCACAGAAGAAGGAAAGTCCTAACCTGATTCATATAACTGACCCGTGAATCTTTCTTTTTATAAAAATGTTTAGAAAAGAGTTCATTTTTTAAAAGAAATTTTGATTTATCATTCATTTAAAAGATTTTTTTATATCGTATGAATTCTTTTTATTTAAAAATATTTTTATGCTTTGAAAGTGAATGGATCGACCATATTAGCGAAGGGAACTTCCAACTACCTGTAGAAGCAAGGGGTAGCCCTTTAGTAAGTGTTGGAAATGTGGTACTACCAATCCCTCATTCTAATAAGGTCACTGAGTCAGGATTGCGCTAGGACCTCTCACACATACTTTGGCGGTTCTTTCATCAACACCCTAAACCTCGAACTATCAAGCTCGAACCATCTTACTTACATCCTTGCTGATGGTTCATATATAGAGAAATTCTATATATGCACACTTATGCTTCAGACATAAGCATGTAAACCAACCAAAAAGCAAGAAAAGAAATGAAAAGAAAAGATGGAAAAGTGGGTGAGAGAGAGGGAGAACAGACTCCACCCAAATGTGCAGACAAGAAAAGTGTGTGCCGGCTCTCAAAAATTTCATATGAAGTAATTTCCCACGCGAGCAAAACAAATCTGGAAAGGCTCACTTACAACCTCTAAAAAAATGCTCTAACAACTTCTTAAGCATTAATAAATTTAAACCTTTGTGATTTCACACCCTTCCCAAACAGGTGCCACAAAACCAATACGACATCTCTAAAACAAGTGCTGCAAAGCTACAGCCCAAGCCTGCCTAAGACGGAGCCAAAAACTACAATCCACAATTGCCCAAAATGGGGCAAAAACTACAATCCAAAATTGCCCAAAATAGGTCCAATATGCAGCCCAAAAACTGCCCAAAACAAGGCAAAACTGCAGCCTGAAAACTGCCCAAATATAGTCCCAAAAATAGAGCCCAAACCTGAAACAAATCACCCCAAATTGTCGCAAAACTATAGCCACATAAGCCAAAAACCGAGCCCAACAAAATAAAAAAACATGGCCGAACAAATGCCAAATGCCGAGCCTACAACTGCCCAACACTAGGGCCACACAAAGCCAAAAACTGAGCCTACATAGTCCTCAAAATCAAACCCAAAATGTCATAAAACCTTGGCTCAATAAAGCACTAAGTCATAAGTATCAATTGTGCACTAGAAATGTAAACACATGGGAATTGCATGGTGTGTATATAAACCTCCTAACATATATTAAGCTTGTAAGCATGTAAAAATTGCAAGAATATGCATGTAACCATCCAACATGGCAACCAAGAAAGTACACAAGGATAGGCCAAAACTACATTCAGCCCAACCCCAAAACAAGGCCCAAACTATCATGTGAAACTATCCCATTCCTTCCCAGCTTTGTATAACTTCAAACCGATGCAAGTTCTTTTGCATGTACATGTATAAAATATTAATATAAAGAGGAGATAAATTGCAATAGGAGTTCCCAATATTTCATGCTAAATATACCATCATATGACCTCACCAACCAATGCTCCCTTCCCTTCAAAATTTTTAAAAGCACACCCAAACTTTCAGGTTTTTGCAAAATAAGTAACCAAACATTCTCAGATTTTATAAAAATAGCCTTCACAAATTTTACAAAATAACGCCTAACATATTTCAAATTTTGAAAATGAGGCTCCAAACATTCTCTGATTTTTAAATTTATGCTCCAAACAATTCAGATTTTGCTAAAAGGACCCATGCAAAGTTTCAAGTTTTTGTGAGACAAGCAAGATGAAGTTTCATGTTTTATAAATCAATCCACCAAACCTTTCAGATTTTTTAATATAAGCCAAATAAAGTTTCAAATTTTTAAAAGAGCAACACTAGCCTTCAAATTTTGCAACATAAGCAAAGTAAAGTTTCAGATTTTGTAAAATGAGCCATCACACCCTTCAAATTTTGAAACATAAGCCAAGTAAAGTTTCAGATTTTGTAATGTGAGCCATCAAACTTCTATATTTTGTAAAATAAGCCACCAAATCACTTAAATGAAGGCTTGCAAATGTCTAGCCTCCAAATACCAAATATATAAGACTAAAGCAATACTCAATCCTCGAAGCCTCAAGCAAAAATTGAAGTGGCGAAACTATAAGTTTAAAATATAAAATCATTTAATCATCACAATATAGTGCTAGAATTAGAACTATGCTTGGGTGAACAAGAGACAAGTAATTAAATCATGAAATCTAGCCCAAGCCCCTTCTATGTAGTAAACATGTCATCTCATTCACCTCAAGTTAATATTAAACATATGAGCAACTCTTAGGTTAAAGTAAAGTGACACGTGTATAAGCATAGCAAGAAAACCAAGATATTCATCTCAATTTTAAAAAAAAATACTAAAGAAGGTTTAGCTAGAGACAAGTGGTGCACATGTAAAACTCCCCAAAAACAACACACAAAGAGAAGAAAGGGGGATTTATAAGAAGGCATTGAAGCGTTTAAACACTTAAAAAGGAAAGTATCAAAAGCTCCAAGCTTTCATGATCAAGCAAGCAATGCTCTTCTTTCTTTTTTTTTAAAAAAAAATTAATGCATGAGGTTTCTCAAATTTTTGTAAATGGGCTTCCTATTGTCGGTATATTTTTAGGTTAAGTGTTTAATTTAAATATATATAATTTGGAAAGTAGCATTTGATTTTAAAAATAATTTTAGGTTTGAAAATTTTAAGATATGATATCAAACCGATCTCACATTCCAAATAGTTTTTATAAAATAGCACCACACCACAAACCGTGTATCTATCCCGAAGAATAGACACACTGCTTAATGATGGGGCTCGATTAAATAAATTAGAAGATTTGTGACATCCATTTGGTCTATGAACCAATTTTATAAGCCGACAAGTTCCCCTGCTTAATGTAAAGGAATTAAGTAAGGCTTATATTACCTGGGTTCTTAAAGTTCCCTATAAGGGCAAGTCCCTATAGTTAATTACATCTTTAATGACGGGAATCATTTAAGAAAACTCTCGATAATGATCATTGGTTTTGCTCTCAAGAATTTCAAAGTTTAAGGTTTCAAATAAATCAAATTTTGGAAATTTCAATAGGGGATAGCTCAAATTTGGAACAGTTTATTTTAGGATTCCAAAGGGAGAGAAGTAGGGGATGTCACGGACCCGATGTGAACTTCGGTGACTTCCTGACTATCCTATTGTTTGGCTTCCATTTGAGATTTTATTGAATGTTTCAATCCTACCCATTTTAGTTAATTAGGACTTATGCTTATATGATATAATCACACAAATAGCCACGAAGATATGAGGATTTATGTCGTACCAAACGACTACCTCGGAGTCCTAAGACTGGTTAGGACTTAATTTGCATAACATGATTATGCAAATGCCAACGGAAAGTTGAGGATTTATGTTGCACTAGGCAGAGAACCTCGAAATCCTATGGCTTTGTTATTTAATTCTAAGAAAGGTTTTGCTGAAGTAGACTCAGGTTTTGCTGATGAAGATGGTCGTGCTGTCCACTGTGCTCCAAGCTCTTTGTTGTTGCAGAGGTTTAGTTTTAGGAGATGGTAATCAGGAGATGAGAGAAGTGTTTTGTTTTAGAAGAGTCTTAGGGTTCAAATGTCTTAATGTTTTAATTAAAACAAATCTTAAAGTTGGTTAAACAAAACCGATAAGGATCCCACGGTTCCGTCATCCCGGCACCGCTATTTTCATCGGATTCACTTAGTCCTAATAAATTTGCTAAACTCAACTGAATGAGTTCCACACTTTCATTTAGACCGTGGGAAATCTTATTAGCAACACGTGGGTTACATCATCCGAGGGATTCCCGATCATCCAACGATACATTTTAATTTAGTTGTAGTTGTAGTTTTGTTGTTCTGTTTGTGATTAAATTTTGAGTTGTTTTATATTTTGAATGTTGTGGCGGTGAATTTTATCTTGTCGTGACTTTTAATTTAGTTTTGGGTTTCAGTTTTATGGCTATCCTAAAAGTTTCAGTTTTCATGCAGGGTGACATTGTTGATTAACATGCAAGAGGAGTAAAGTACAGTGCAGGTAAATAAATCACAATAAAATAAAAGCGTACCTGGAGGGTCTTCTCGTCATTCCCAGCTGCACTTAAAACACATGTCAGAGCATTTTTATATTTCATGAAAAGTACCTAGGTAAAGCTAAGGGAAGGTTCTGGTTGTCTACCAAAATTCTAATCCTATTGCTAGTCGACTCCTATGATGTCTAGGTTCTTGTGTTTTATGGATGATTTTCTTCACCAAAGAACAATTAAGTTCATTTGTTCTTCTAAAACATCCCATCATGTTGAGAAAGTGCTTAGGACTGGTCCTAAACATCTTTTCAATGCTTCTGGGATTGTTTCGAGTCCAAATGAATTTCATTATACAAGTGAATTGATCATTCAAAAGGTTTAGTTAAGTTTTGTTTCTTGTTCAGTGAACTTAGACATTTAATTATCCGATGGGTAAAGTGACATTTCATCTGATGCTTTATTTAAGAGTTATAATAATGAAAGTCTTTAGGGGCAAATTAGTTTGTTAAAGAATTTAACCGTTCTCAATTGAAATTTGAGTTGGATATTTAAAGTGGTTTTGATTTAATTATAAAGTTTTGTTTGACCTATTTAGGTGTTTTAAACCATTTTAAGTTGGAAAAGTCTTCAAGTTGTTTAATTTAATTAAACTTTTATATTTTAAATGATCTTAATGTTTTAAATTAATTTTAATGTCTTAAACTGATTTAATTTTTAATTTATGATGTTTTAGTCATGAATTGTTCTAGGTTAATCTTTGATGTTTCAAATTATTTAAGTTGAAAGAGGTGTTTAGATTATTTAATTTCATTAAATTTTAATGATTCAAATTTGATTTAAATTAATCATAATACATTACGTTAATTTTAATTGGTTTGGTTTTCACATTTTTTTATTATTAATTGTTTTGAGATAAGTTTTTATGTTTCAAATTTGTTTTAAGTTTGTTTCTAAGTGATTTCAAATTAGTTTTGATGTTTTAAATTTATTTTAATTTGATTAGTAAATCATTTAATGTTTTAAGCTTTAATTTAATTAAGGATCATTTATTTATTTTTTATTATCAATTTCAATCATCACTCTTTAGAATTAATTAAGAATTGAGTATTATTGAATTGATCCATTTAGGGATTTTAGATTGAAGAATTGATATCTTCTTAAGTCATATCCCTAATCTTAATGATCCAAATTTTAATTTAGTCTTCCAAAATTTAAATGATGTAATTAACTAAAGTTCCATTTTGATGTATTAAAACTGATTAATGGGTTTCTACCTTTTAATTCCCTAGTTTCAATCATCCAAGAGAAAATTAAGATCAAATATTTTACCCTCCCATTGATTAGGATTAAAGTATTAATTAGGATTAAAATCCTTAATTACTTTTATGCCCTTTTAAGCATGTTCATTTCATAACTCACCAAATTGAGCTCAAATGAACTTAAAAGTTTTATGCCACCTTATTCACATGTCAATTAAGACATTAGAGGTGAAAATGTGATTTTTCCATTTTTAATTTAATTTATATAATTATTCTAATGAAAGATAAGTATTTACAATGAGAAGTCAACAACATGACCAAGGTAAGGTTTCTGTCTATAGGAAAATTATGAAACTAGAGGACCACTTGGACCAATTTTGGTGATTTTTTGGATTATATTTTATTTATTATAATTAGTTTAAGCTTTGGGGTATTAATTAATTTTAAAATAAAATTGAAGTTGAAAAATAGATTTTATATTTTTCTTAAGTCCCTCTGACCTCAAGGAAGTCAGAGAACCAAATTTTATAATTTTATAATTTTTTTTATTTATTAGAATTATTTTAGTGGAAAGGTTTGAAAATTCATTTTTTTTAACATTAAAAATTACATTAAGCTTTTAAAATTCAATATCTTTACCTAGAGACTTAGGAAAAATATTTGGTTGGTTCCTAAGTGATTAGGGAACAAAATATGACATTTTTGTGATTTCTAATATTTTTTGTGATTTTATCAATTTTTTAATTATTAAAATATTAAAAATAGGGTCAAAAATGAAAATTTTTAGAAAATTCCAATTTTAATTTTCTTATATTCCTCTGATATCAGAGAGTTCACAAAACTAATTTGGTGAATTTTTAAAGTGTATTTTGGGTTTTATAAATTTTTTTAATTTTTAGAATAGCTATGTTACTTAATTAATTCATTTAATGGGTTAAATTATTTCCAATTGACTTGAAATTTTTATTGAGGTTCTCTGTATCCTAAGTAACAATGGAGAATTATTTTCAAGTGATTTTGATGTGTGGTTACTCCTAATTAATTAAAGTTCAATTTTAAGTGTTTGGGCTAATTAGGGTTATTTTTATGAAATTAAATCAAACCATAATTTTCCTAGGGTCTTCTGGTTATAAGATACCTCCCCTAATTTTCCTAGAATTTTCTAAGCAATATGCTGATTATTAGAATTAAAATACCAAAACAGACACATAAACTTGAAAATTAGATAACTTTCCATAGAGATGGCCTCTGACCTTGGAAAATTCAGGGAATGTTCCCAAGAACAGAGGCTACAAAAGCCATATGGTCTCATGTCATGATGAATTGTGTATGCAAATGGACAATTAAAACACCACATGGGGTATTTAAATCATTAAAAATCATAGACTCAACAAATTAACTTAATTCTTTTTCCACATTATTCTCCTATGTTCACTGAGCAAGAGGGTATTTTTAGTTTATTTTTATGATTTTTTTATACAAAGATATGAATTTTTGAAGTTCCAGTTATTTAATAAATTCAGAAAATCCTATTTATCTACTTAAACCAGTCAGCGCTGCGTCATCCTCATCTGGGTTGAAAGCACACGCGATGCAATTTGATTCTGCACCACCATCCGACTCAGCAGCCACGCGTCCCACGGTTCCATTCCGTGCCCCCGTCCGACGCGATCCTAGCCGTCCATCCAATACATGTACGAATGGACGACATCAATTCATCGTCTCCAGGCGTCCTAACCCGAGAACTGTCCACCTTATATACCTAAGATCTCGCTCGATACTCAACCAAATCATGCGTGGTTGGTCTCTATCAATGCGTCTAGACTAGACGAACATATCCATACGACTATGATGCATTGAAATCAAGCCACAAAAAATGGAGGATTCATAGAAGCTCGGGAGGAAGAAGAGGTCAATACCTTGGCTCTGAGAAGTGAAGCTTCAATCAGAGGGGCTGGCCACATTTTTTGGAGTCCAGGGAAGCTAAGGATGAAGCCTAGAGCGTGGTGAAATGCCTAGGTATGATTTCCACCAAGCCCGATTTCAAGCTTTGGTCTCCAACACAAATGAGTGGCCTGGTGAGGGGGCTTCCACTAGGGAACTTCTTCTCTTGGTCTGGTGAAGGTGTGGGTGAGTTTAATTTGATTTTGGTGGAGGTTTCAGGGATGTCCTGGTTTCAAGCCAGAGATTGAGCTTTGAAATTGAGCTCAACCAGTAGGAATTAGAGCAGGAAAACAGTGGGGATCAACTTCTCTATGTTAGGAGAAGAGTGTGGAGTAATTTTGGCAAGGTTTTTTTCATCACCTCTTTTGGCCTTGGGGTGGTGAGTTTAAATAGTCATGGCTGTGGAGCTTCTCAAGGCAAGCTAGGGGCTGGGATCAGCTGCTTAGGTCAAGGGAAGAAGGGCCATGGTGTCCACTGGCCATGGGACAACTGAGCAAGGGAGTTTTGAATTTTTTGGCTCACATGGAGCTCTCGACCTGGTGGTTTCCGGCGACTGGGGTGGTGGTCCGGCCAGAGTCAAGTCACCCTCATGGTCAGTGAGGTCAGGGCTTGAGGTTTGTGAGTTCAATTGGCTTTGGACATGTGTAAAGATGTTTGATTAAAATTGAATGGGGGAGGGTGTATTTTGAGCTTGGTTTGGGTCAATCCATGGAAATAGGCTTGGTGCACCTCCCCAAGGCCTGATTTTAGGCTGAGGGAAATAAGTTGGTTCAGCCAATAGATGGTGTTGAGGTCCCCAACCATGGTGAGGTGGCTAACTTGGATTAGAGTGTGACATGAATGGGTGATGCGGCGACTTTATATACTTAAAAATGCAAGACTTTATGAATTTAGATTTATATATTTATAATGGTTTAATAAAGTCACACTTTCAACACAAGTATACATATCATATCAAGTAATACAGGGCTCTAATGGAGTCCTGGTTATCGATCCCACAGGGAGGTGAATGTTCTTTAAATCAGATAATATAACACTAAAATCCAATACCAAATGTAACAATTGCTTAAGTGTACTACAACTAGTTAATGCAAAGTTCAATAATAAAATTATTACAATTACTTCTACATACTAAACTCTTAACTAACACACGCACTAACTTATGTGATTTATAAGATACTTCTATATGAAAAAAGTGTCTTTCTTCCTGCATAAAGATCATGATGTGTGGATGATGAAGAATGTTAATTATCTGTATTGTGCCAAATAGGAGCATATTTGCTTCTTTACCCTTAAAAGAGTACCCCCTCTTCTAAGCATGTAAAGAACATTGCCATATCTTAAGTAGGCTAGGCTGGGAGGATACCGACTCTCACTACGGAGCTCCCACTCACCCTTCACCTGAAGGCTAACCATAGGTTTTAGTTACCAATCTTAAGACCAAATTGGGGATCCCATTCTGTTACCATGAAACCTCCAATTTGAAGTTCATCAAAAATCATTTCCCTATTTATTTGCACTTAATCCCAATAAACTACGCAATTCATTCACGGACATTAAATGATTTCTTCATTCTTGTTGTAGAATATTCAATTCTTTTGGAATTAATATTCCTCAACATGTTTTAACAATTCAATTGGCCGGATTGAAAAGTAAATTAAGTTCTAAGTGAAAGAAACATCACAACTTTATAATACTTTAAGGGCACATCAATTCCACATCATCACATCATTAATACTTCATGCAAGAAGAAAGGCAAGGGAAACTACTCACAATTCATGGAGAAGATATAAAAACACATGGATTTTATATATAAAAGAAGAGTCATACAAACCACAAAAGTAAATACAACTTATCTCTTTCTCTTCCCCAAGAAAATTCTTCAAAGTCCCCTTGATACCTTTTCTCTTCCTTGCAACACTTGATTTTTCCCTTTGGAACAAAGATGAAGAAGTAATCTCTCACTTTACTCCCTCTTCTCTTCTCCCTAGAGAAAAATCTCTCTTAAAATCACAAACCCTAACTCTCTCTTACACTTTCCTCACACTCTCTACATCAATTCTCTTCTCTTCCTCCTCTCTATTTTTGTCTTGGACACTTAATTTAATGTTAGGAACGAATTTCCCAAGAGTTTCTTCAAGCACCTCTTCAAAAATCCGCTAAAACTTTTGAATTCGAAGTGAACCGACATAGGGTGCCGGCGGCCCCCTATCATGCCAATAAATTTGAACTCTCTGTAATAGGGCGCCGGCAGTGCCAGAACTGTTTTCCTCCAAATTGCTCCATTTTGCTCCAAATTCGTTCCTTTTTGCATCTTTTCACTCCAATCACCTATAATCATCATACCTACAACAAATCATGAAAAATACATTCCTTTAGAGTGCAATATCACCAAAAATAGGTAAAAACATATAGCTAAAAGAATATATATTTTTGGTGCATCAAAATCCCCCAAACTTAAACTATTACTTGTCCTCAAGTAATCCTTTTACTACGTAAAATATAACTCTAGGCAATGTATTTTTCAATTGTAAGAGACTAAAATTTTCATCCAAAAGAATATAGTGGTTAGATTTTCAGAAAAAATTTAGCAACTCAGGTCAACATTATAGGTATAAGAATATTCAGTATTTAAGTCTAAGAATTCTAGTCTTCTATTTATTTCAAGTTGAACTATAATTTGTTACATTAAGACTACTTTAAAAGACTATGTGAAAAAGGAGTTCATGCAAACTTTATTAGAATGTAGGCTAGTACTTTAAATATAAATTCAGAAATGAAATCAAGCTCTCCGTTTAAAGTGATTCAAGTGAAGCCAATTTTTTATTAGGCATCTCCTCAAGCTTCTCCTCCTAAATATTTTTCTTTTCTTTTCTTTTTCTTTTTTTTCCTGAGGATTACTATATCTGGATAGCCTTTAATGATTTTGAGCTTCACTCTCCTCTTTATAAAGTTCAAACTTAAGTCACCTCTTTACTTTATAGTTAAATACAAGCTTTATTATTCATCATAAAGTTACAATCTCTTCTTAATACACAATACTTTAAATCCCTTAACATTTCAAAAATACAATTTTCTTTACTTTAAATAGTTGACTATAATCAAATCCTTTCATACCAAATATCTTAATTCTATAAAATTAACCTTTATCACTAACAAAATTTTCATCCTTTCCTTCTATAATATTCAACTGAAATAAAAAGTTTTAGTTATCTTATAATGAAGTTCAACTGCCAAAAATTATGCTAATAATTTTTGAAAATATAATAATTGAGAAAAAATAAAAGTTTAGCATTTCTCTACCCTCCCCCAAACTTACATTTTTCAATAAATTTGAAATGGTTGAGAGTAAAAGAAAACTAACCTTTCTGTGTTGGGATCTTGAAATCTTCATAATCTATCTGGTATTAATCAAAATTTACAGCTAGCAAGCATGAAACAATTAGTAGCAGTGATATAATAATTTAAATATTTGCATGGGTAAAGAGAAATTAACATTAAACAACTAAATATCCAACAAAACACTATAACATGAAGCAAACTATCACACTACATAACATTACAACTAACAGTTCAACATGAAAAGTAAATGGCACTACATCACACATTACAACACAGGATTACACATTACATAAAAAGTAAGTATCCACTACATCACATCTATACATCATAACAGAATAAAAACAACAGAAATAAAACAAACAAGCTATCTACCTGTCTCCATCACCAAGATCAACCGCAGGGTCATTAGCAGGGTCAGAAGGTCCAGGCCTGTACGGTGTATAACTAGGACAAGTAGGAAATGTCACATCAGACTCCCCTCTCATAAATCAAACCTGAGCATCATAATAAGCCATATCAAACTCAACTCTTCTCTGTAAATAGTCTTCATTCACATCACTCTGGGGCTCAAATACATCTATCTTATGATGCATCCTATCCATACTATCACTCTGCAATCTCAACTGATGCATGATATCAGATAGTGTCGGGGGCTCAGAAATAGATGGAACATCATAGCTCCTAGTAGGAATACCAGTACTCCTGCTCTCCTCTCTTGCACCCACATGAGCTTCATAAGTACGAATAATGGTCTTTGTAATCGGCCTCAAAGGTATTGCCACTTCCTCAGAACTACTATACTCCACTCTAGACTGAACACAATGGGCATGAAGCAGGGCAGGATGTCCTAATCCACCAGTGGTTTCTCCTTTGGCAATAGAGTTAATGCTATTAAAAATAATGGCTCCATTATTAATCTTCTTCATATTCTGGATACAATAATTCAACATAGCTCGTTCCCTAGTAACTTTACTGTGATGATAAGAAGGTAATAGTCTTGTAGAAATGAAATAATGCCACACTTTAGAAGCAACATTTAAATTAGAAGCAGGGAAGTTAATCATCTGTCTCTGATTCATCTTTCACTCCCCTCTGCCATCGGTCAGATACGTGATTACATTCATCAAATTCCCCTCACTACTATCAAAATTTTCAAATTCACAAACAAAAAAGTTTCCGAATTTGATAAAATGCATTGAAACATTGTGGGGTGAACTCAACCAGTTTTCCTCGGACTAGCACATATTCGGTCTCAGACCAGAGCACATTAGCATAAAATTCTCGTACTACTCCCAAAACAGCACTAGCAGAAAATTAACATAAACACTCCCAAATCCGCTCAGAAATCAATTGTTCCACAAATCCCCCTGGATTCTCAAACGCTCGATCTTGAATACACTTCTTGTTTTGTAATTGAGAGTTGAAGCAAAACTGAGCTTTAATATTAACAAATCTTTCATTGTCCCAATCAAATTTTCGCTTCCCCTTACTCAATCTAGGAGCCATGTGGATTTCTAAATATTGCAAAAATTTACCAATAAATCTCAAATCCACAATGTATTAACTCCAAATATTAATCTAAACAAGTAAGAACAATTTCTACCATATGAAATCTCACTTTTTCTCAAAAATCTCCAAAAATATCATCCAATCAATGTGAGAGTTTCACAAGGTGAAAATCCAAAAATTTTAGTTTAAAGTAATGCTCTTACCAAGAGAAGTGCAGATCCGGCTTCAGAAATCCTTGAAATCCTTTCTATTCCGAGATCTAACAAGCCCTAAAGCTTAAAACCGTGAATATGGAGGTAGGAGACGAAAGAAATGGAGGAAAAATGGGTCCTAGGCGGTTTTTGCGAATTTTTAAGGGTTTCAGGCCTTTTTCAGCATTTGGGAGCCGGCGGCACCCAATAGGGCGCCGGTGGCGCTCTATTCAAAATATTAGCCAGGCTCTCTGGATTTGGGCGCCAGCGGCGCCAGTCCAAAATTCTATTGGGTTCAAAAATTTTCGTCCCAAATTCAATCGTTTCAACCTCTGCATTCTTATTTAGTACATCAATAAGCATCTATTTCATCTCATAATACATTAAACAACATCAAATCACAAACAACACATCACATCACTTTTATATATATAATCCACGATACAACGATTACACACATAAGTTCATCAAACTAAAAGAAACATTCCTTAGATCCTTAGTGTTGCAAGTACACTACGATAAGTGACCCACAATTTTATATTATGATATTTTTAATTTAATTGCAACGACGCCAAAAACTTGACCCCGCTATATTATATGTATAGAATTGTAATTGTTTATGTTGTGGATGCTACGCAAGTATACGTATCGTATCAAGTAATACGGGGCTCTAGTGGAGTCCTCGGTTATCGATCCCACGGGGAAATAGAAAATTAAATAACAACTAATTTTAAAATAATAATAATAATAATTTTTAAAAGAGTATACGAAAATTTGGAATTCTAAATTTAAGCGCAATAAAGTAAACTAAGTATTTTAATTAGGTAACTTAACTAAGTAGAAAATTAATACGTACCGAAAGTGCGTGAAATTAAACTAATTGCTAATAAGTCTTAACTATTCGTAAAAAGTATCTTTCCCCTTGTTTAGAAATTTAAGTGATCGATGAATTTAAATAGATAATTTTAAGGTATTGTGACAAATAGGAGCATTCCTATTCTTTACCCTTTGGTCCAGTGTAAAAAATATTGACAAATCCTATGTTTGATTACCGAATCTGCGGCTAGCCGGGAGGATACTGATCGCCACTTCGTAGCTCCCACGTTCCCCTCGGCCGAGGGCTAACATCTACACTTCAGCTCTCAAACAATAGGACCGAATTGAATATTTTAGTCCGTCACACTAAGATGCTCAATTCTACGCCCAGAGTGATATTATTTCCCTATTTATTTGCACCTTCCTTCCAAGGCTTTTGAATTCCCCGAATATCCGATGTAATTTTTACTATAGTTGATATTCAACATATTTTAACAAATCAATTGGCCAGTTTGAAAGTAAATTAATTTTTAAGTAAACAATTATCACAATTTATTAATATATATAAAAGTACTTCTATTTTTAGTTCATCAAGTCACTTAATTTCATAAACGAGGAGAAAGACTAATAAACTACTCGGAATGCATGGGAACTAAACTAAGCATGGATTTCATTTAAAGTTAAAAACAATAAATACAAATACTTATCTTGATTTATCCCTAGCGGACTCCTCGTAGTTCCTTTGACTCTTCCTTCCAAGACAGAGACGACTCACTAATTACTCACTAAACTCACTCAAGACACAATTTGACACACAAACCGCACTTAAAGACACAAAAATTGCACACTTAGAACACACTCTTAGAAGCTGAATTTCGGCCTCTATATATAGAGGTAGGCAAAGGTCCAAGAGGTGTGTAAGCATCTCTTCAAAAGGAGTCCAAGTTCAATGTATCTGCGCCATTTGAACTAGCTCACCGTCGGCGACGAACTACTTCGCTGTCGGCGAGGCTTCTAGAAGGTCTTCGAACCGCGCTATCTCGCTGTCGGCGGGCTCGGGCTCGCTGTCAGTGAGACAGTTATAAATCCTTCAGAATTTCTTCCTCATTTCCTCGCCGTCGGCGGGCTCGATCTCGCCGTCGGCGACTCAGCACAAATTGCATTATTTTTTCCTTTTTGCTCCAAATTCGTTCCTTTTTATGATTTTTGCTTTTATCACCTAAATTCTCCATTCCTGCAACAAAATAAAGAAAATACCTTTCTTTAAAGTGCAATTTCATCAAAAATAGGTATGAATTTCTTAATAAATTTTTCAGTGATCAAAATTCCCCAAACTTACTTATTACTTGTCTTCAAGTAATTTTAGTACTACATAAAAATAATGATTTCTATAGTAAGATTTTTCAATTTAAATAAATTATGAATTAGATTAATTAATATCATAATAATGTTAAATAAAAATAATTCATGTAATTTAATTAATCTTATAGAAATAAATTATTTAGTTATCGTGTCTAAGATTTCTAGCTTACTATTCATTTCGGGAATGACTATATTTAAAAGAATAACTACTTAAGATATTCATATGATAAGAAATTCAAGAAAACACTATTAGGTAAAATTCTAATCCATAAACATAAGTTTGGAAATATCTAAGTTTTTCTCTTTAGGTTAATTCAAATGAAGCCAATTTTTGATAAGGCATCTCCTCAAGCTTCTCCTCATTTTTCTTTTTCTTTTTCTTTTTCTTTTTCTTTTCTTTTTCTTTTTTTCTAATGAGGATTACTGTATCTGGAGAGCCTGTTAATAATTTTGAACTTCATTTTCATATTCCTAAATTTGAAACTTAGAAATATTTCTTAGCTTATATATACTTCATAGTTTTTACTTCATTGATTTTCAATCTTTTCTTTTTCACTTGAATACTTAAGAATTTTAATTTTAGAATATAGTTTTCCTTACTAAAAATAGTTTACTATATTCTTATTCCCTTTAACCAAATATTTTATTCTATTTAATTAATTAAAGCACTAGAAATATTTCATTTAACCTTTTATAATAATTAAATAAAATAATTCATATTAATTAAATTGAAAAAGTTGCTATAAAAATCATTTTATAATAATTTGAAAATAGAAATTGAGAACAAGTTAATAACTAAATTTGTATTTTACTCCCCCCAAACTTAAATTTTTATATCTACTTTAAATAATGAAAAAGGAAAGTAAATAAATCATACCTTTGAAGTTTAGGTATTTCTTTTTTTCTTTGAAATTTTTTCGAGCTTTTTCATTTTTCATTGAACTCGTATCGTTAGTATTCTCCATATATATATAACAATTTAAAGAAAATGCAGGGATAAAATCTGAGATAAGTATTAAATACAACAATTAAAATTAACTCTACACTACACATATGAATTACTAACATATTAAAACATTGAACTAACAGATTAACAATTTTACAACTTAAAACAATACAGAATAAAATAAAAACATACTAAAGAAAACTAACATCCTATTTAACATAAAAACAAATGCCATTAACTAACACAAAAAATAATAACTAAACTATTATCACAATTCAAGCAAATTAATCTAACTAACATCCAATGTCTCACAACATAAAGTACTGAATATTACAAACATATAAAAGTTTCCAAAATAACTTAACATCAAACAAACAAAACAAATAAAGTCCTAATCTTCTATATTGAAGTCCCAAACTATATTATCATCCCCTCCTTGATCTGTAGGCTGAGAAGACTGAGCAGGATGATACTGAGTATACTTGGGGCATTCTGGAAAGATGACATCTAAATCTCCACTCCTGTAGCGACGTTCAGCTTCATGATATGCTATCTCGTACTCTGAATGTCTCTGCAGGTACTCACTATCATAATCATGTCTCCTCTCCAGATTATCAATCCTTTGATCAAAATGATCAAATCTTCTCCCCATTGTCTCTCCAAATTGCTCAAAACTCCTCCTATGCAGTGTCAGCTCATTCATCAGATCTTGTAGGGTAGGAGTGGTAGGCTCAGGAGGTTCATGGCTAGTAGGGGGTATATCTCTACTTGACTGAGTGAAATAACTACTCACTCCTGATCTCCATCCTTCGTGGGATTCATATTTCTTTATATTAGCCTGAGTTAGGGGTTTCATAGGCTCTATCTATTCCTCATCATCTCTTACCTCTACCCCAGATAATTGGCAAAGTGCATAGATAGGACCAGGATGTCCTAGTCCTCCTCCACTTTCATTTCTAGCAGTGGCTAATATGTTTTTATATATAATATTTTCCACATTAATACTCTTCCGGTTCCGAATACGAAATTCGGAATCGCTCTATCTCTTGTTACCTCACTATGGTGGTAGGTAGGTAACAAAGTAGAACAAATAAAATAATGCCGAGCTTTAGATGTTGCATTTAGCATAGAAAGAGGGAAGTTTACCCGTTCTCGCTGCTTTATCTTCCAGACTCCTTTCCCATCAGTGAGATAGTTAATCACTTCTTCTAATGGTCCTTCCATAGTTCCAAAAGTTTCATATTCGCTCCAGGTGTCTTGAACTTCATAATATGCGTTAATCCTAGCAGCGTTGAAATCGACAAAAAATCCTCTAACCTTTACTCGGTGCATCTTCGACTGTGTTAAATTTGCATAAAATTCTTTTACTACTTCCACAGCTGCTCTGTTGGTAATGTAACAGAAGTTTTCCCATCCTCGCTCCTTTATAACTCGCTCTACTTCTCCTCCTGGATTCTTGAAAACTCTATCTTGTATGCACTTTCTTGCTTGAATATTTTGAAAATATCGTGTTTGTGCTCTCGCATTAATGAATCGAGTTTCGTCAAAATCTAATCGTCGCTTTTGTAGTGGAGTCATTTCTCGATCTGTGAAATTTACAAAATTTTTTTAACTAAACTACAAAATATTACTAAAAAGGCTTCCCACAACAACTAAAATCTATTTAAATCAATTTCTATGAAATTCTTCCAATTATTTTCTTCACATTTCAAAATTTTTCAAAATATCCCAATGTAGAAGAAATCAATGGTGAAAATCAAAAATTTTTGCATAGGAGTGAAGCACTTACCAAGAGAAGATGAAATCCGGTGTTTTTGAGTGATGAAATCGCCTCTAAATCCGAAATTTCGCGAGCCCTAGGGTAGTTTTTGCGAAAATGAGAGGTTGTGGATGATGAATAGTGTTTTTGACCGGTAAAAAAATATATATTTTTAGCGACCTCGCTGTCAGAGAGATTTTTCTCGCCGTCGTCGAGCTAATATTTTTCAGAATCAAGAACTCTCGGGAAAAATCCGCTGTCGGCGAGAAATTTTTCTCTATTCTTCGCTGTCAGCGAGATCGATCTCGCTGTCGGCGGGATTTTTCTCGCCGTCGGCGAGATTCCAAAAAAAATTTAATTTCCGAAATTCGTCACTCATTTTCGTCTTTGATTTGCCTTATATTATATTTCCGATCACATCATTTATTAATTTAATATGAAGATTAGCTACTTATACACAAACAAATTCACACAACACAACAAATTAACTTTAATATTGAAATCCATGAGATGTACAAACTAACATAATTTTAAACTCTATAATCAAACTTCAATTCTCCAATCCTTACTACTAATCAGCATCGCAAACCAATCCACGACACACTAAATGCTGATACAAAACTATGACGCATATCTCAATTAAGTTTGAGATATTCAAACCATCACTCCACACATAATAAAATCTAAATCAAATCAAATAACATAAATACAAACATACTATGGAAATCTTTACTACTACTCTTCAATGTCAGAATCTTCATCTTCACTGATATTTCTGATATGATGATGATGCACAAATAAGTTATAGAAAGGCCTGAAGGGAAACTCCGAAGCAGATTCTTCAGTGATCCAACCCTTCTGTCTTAGTAAATGAAGAAAGCTAGCTTCCAGGTGTCCAAAATAATTGAGTAGTAAAGTTTCAATAATATAGACTAACTATTAAGATACAATAAAAATAGATAACTAATATGGGTTGCCTCCCATAAAGCGCTTGGTTTAACGTCGTCAGCCCGACCTAATTTCAATTATTAATCAGGTCGACTAAACATTAAAACCTCTTTATAGTTAGGTCTTATACCTTCGAAATATGGTTTTAATCTATGTCCATTAACTTTAAATTTATGTCCAGTTTTTGGATCTTCAATTTCTATAGTTCCGTATGAAAATATTTGAGTTATGGTGAAAGGTCCTAACCATCGAGACTTCGATTTTCCAGGAAATAATTTCAATCTAGTATTATATAGCAAAACTTCCCGTCCCGGTTCAAAATTTTTCGATTAATCTTCCGATCATGCCATAATTTCATCTTTTCTTTATAAATCTGATCATTATCATATGATTCATTTCTTAATTCTTCCAATTCATTTAATTGCGGTAATCTTTTCTCACCGACTTCCTTCATATTATAATTAAATTCTTTAATCGCCCAATATGCTTTATGTTCTAATTCAACTGGTAAGTGGCATGTTTTTCCATATATAAGCTCGTAAGGAGTCATTCCAATCGAGTTTTATAAGCGATCCTATAAGCCCATAATGCAGTGTCTAATCTAATAGACCAATCTAACCTATTTGGGTTTACAGATTTTTCTAAAATACGTTTAATCTCACGATTAGATACTTCAGCTAATCCGCTAGTCTATGGATGATAAGCAGTGGATATCTTATGAGTAATATTGTATTTTTCTACTAGTTTGTAAATGTATTTA
This sequence comes from Papilionanthe hookeriana x Papilionanthe teres, assembly GCA_022702705.1. NCBI lineage: Eukaryota > Viridiplantae > Streptophyta > Magnoliopsida > Asparagales > Orchidaceae > Papilionanthe > Papilionanthe hookeriana x Papilionanthe teres. The sequence continues at coordinate 108,598,637 of CM040425.1, read as the reverse complement.
TTTCTAAAATGAGTTCCTCCGTCAGTGATAATCACTCTCGACATTCCAAATCTAGTAAAAATATTTTTCATCAGAAATTTTGAAACACTCTTAGCATCACACCTAGGTAAAGCTTGTGCCTCAATCCATTTGGAAACATAATCAACAGCTACTAATATATATGAGTTTCCAAATGAAGGAATAAAAGGTCCCATAAAATCTAATCCCCAAACATCAAAAACTTCAACTTCTAATATAAAATTCAGAGGCATTTCGTTTTTTCTAGATATATTTCCTACTCTTTGACATTTATCGCAAGTTTTAATATATCTGTATACATCTCTAAATAGAGTAGGCCAGTAAAATCCAGATTGTAGAATCTTATAAGCAGTTTTATCAGTCCCAAAATGTCCTCCAAAATCGGAATCATGACATTTTTGAATAATTGGTTCAGTTTCTTCATAAGGTACACATCTTCTAATAATTAAATCCTTACATTGCTTATATAAATATGGTTCATCCCAAAAATATGATTTAGTATCATGAATGAATTTTTTATGTTGTTGCAAAGTTAGCATAGGTGGTAAAATATTACTAACTATATAGTTTACTATATCAGCATACCATGGTATTTTCCACTCATTGATATTATATAGTTGTTCATCAGGAAAACTGTCTATAATTTCATTTTCAATTTCAGATAATTCATTATTTTCTAATCTTGATAAATGATCCGCAATTTGATTACAAGTTCCTTTCTTATTAACGATCTCAAAATCGAATTCTTGCATTAATAGCATCCATCTAATTAATCTTGGTTTGGAATCTTTCTTTTGCATTAAATATTTGATAGCGAGAATGATCGGTATGCACGATACATTTTGTTCCAATCGGATAAGGTCTAAATTTATTAAAACCATATACTACCGCTAATAATTCTCTTTACGTAGCTCGTATAATTTATTTCAGCATCATTTAGAGTTTTACTAGCATAGTATATAACTTTAAAAATCTTTTCATATCTTTGCCCAAGAACTGCTCCTACAACATAATCACTAGCATCACACATAAGCTCAAATGGTTTCTCCCAGTTAGGTGAAACTATTATAGGTGTTGTAATTACTTTTTCTTTTAAGAGTTCAAAAGCATTCAGGCATTCGATTGTAAATTCAAATTTCTTGTCCTTTTCGAGAAGTTGGCATAGAGGTTTAGTAATTTTTGAAAAATCTTTTATATAGCGTATGTAAAATCCAGCATGTCCAAGAAAACTTCTTACCCCTTTTACCGTAGTTGGATGTGGTAATTTAGCTATAACTTGAATTTTTGCGGGGTCCACTTCCATGCCTTTTTCGAAATTTTATGCCCTAATACAATGCCGCCCGCAACCATAAATTGACATTTTTCCCAATTTAGAACTAAATTTGTTTTCTCACATACTTCTAATACTTTTTCAAGAAGAGTTAAGCATGTGTCAAATGAAGTTCCAAATACAGAGAAATCATCCATAAAAACTTCTATTACATTGTCAATTAACTTACTAAATATAGACATCATACATCTCTGGAATGTTGCTGGTGCATTACATAATCCAAAAGGCATTCTTCGAAAAGCGAAAGTTCCATAAGGACTAGTAAATGTAGTTTTCTCTTGATCCTCGGGAGCAATTTGTATTTGATGATAACCGGTGTATCCATCTAGAAAACAAAAATACTTATGTCCGAGCTAATCTATCTAACATACGATGCTAGAAATGGTAAAGGGAAGTGATCTTTCGTGGTGGCGGTATTTAATTTCCTATAATCAATACATATACGCCAACCGGTGACTTGTCTTATAGGAATAAGATCGTTATTTTCATTGGCGGTGACGGTCACTCCTCCCTTCTTAGGAACACGGTGAATTGGGCTTATCCGAAGCTATCGTCGAAATAGGATATATAATACCATTATCTAACCATTTTAAAATTTCTTTCTTAACTACTTCTTTCATTATCGGGTTTAATCTCCTTTGGGGATCTGCTTTAGGTTTATGTTCATCATCTAAAATAATTCTATGCATACAGATTGAAGGACTAATTCCTTTAATATCTGCTAAAGTCCAACCAAAAGTTTTCTTATATTTTTTTAAAGTTTCTAAAAGTTTTTGTTCTTGAGATTCATTTAATGCGGATGAAATAAAAACTGGTAAAGTTGAAGAATTACCTAAATAAGCATATTTCAAATGATCGGATAATATTTTTAGCTCAAGTTCAGGAGGTTTAATAATTGATGGAACTATATTCTTGTCAGTGTTTTCAGTATTATCCAAAAATTCAAATCTTTCCTGAATATAATCTAATTCTTCATTATTATCTTCAATTAATTCTGTGTTTTCTTTTTCTATTTTATCTTCGTAATATTCCTTAAAATGTTCTTGTTGTAAATGTTCAAGTATTTCCATCCGAAAACATTCATCATCTTTTTCTAGCGTAGGATATTTCATTGATTTTGCAATATTAAATGTAACTTTTTAGTCATTTACTCTCATAGTTAATTCTCCTTTCGAACATCAATCATAGCTTTTCCAGTAGCTAAAAATGGTCTTCCTAAAATGATAGGAATTTCTTAATCTTCCTCCATATCTAAAACAATAAAATCTACTGGGAAGATAAATTTATCCACTTTTACTAACACATCTTCAATAACTCCCTTAGGATAGGTAACCGAACGATCAACTAATTGAAGGGTTACTGAAGTAGGTGTAATTTTTCCTAAACCTAATCTCTTAAAAATCGATAGAGGCATTAGATTGATGCTTGCTCCTAAGTCACACAAAGCTTTTCCATAAAATTTTTCTCCTATAGCGCAGGGTATAGTGAAACTACCAGGATCTTTCAATTTTTCAAGAATCTTCTTCTGAATAATAGCACTACACTCTTCGCTAAGTGCGACTGTTTCATTATCAGTGAATTTTTGTTTCTTATTTAGAATATCTTTCATAAATTTTACATAATTTGGCATCTGATCTAAAGCTTCGATAAAAGGTATATTGATTGTTAATTTCTTTAATATTTCAAGGAATTTAGCAAATTGTTTATCTTTTTTATGTTGAGCTAGTCGTTGAGGAAATGGTGGTGGAGGTTTTTCAACGAAATTTTCATAGGTATTAAAGGATGTTCTAAGTTTGAATCTTGTTGAAGTGTTTCCTTTTCAATTTCCACTTCCTCTTTTTGGCTTTCAAGTTCTTTTTGAATTTGAGGTTCTAATTCTTTTCCACTCCTTAGTTGTATTGCTTTAATTTGTTCTTTTCCTTGATCTTTAGGATTTATTTCCACATTACTAGGAAAAGTTCCAGGTATTCTATTATTTAGCGCGAGTAGTAATATGTCCAAGTTGAGTTTCGATATTTTTAATAGATGTTCCTTGAATTTGTAATTGATTTCCTTGAATTTGTAGTTGATTTCCTTGATTTTGTAGTTGATGACCCATATTCAAAATTAATTCATCCATAGATAATTTCTTATCTTTGAATTGAGGGTTATTGTTATTAAATCCAGGTGGGTAATTAGGTTTATAGTTTGGATTTGCTTGATTAGGTTGATTCATCCATTGTTGATTAGATGTGTTATTCCAATTAAAATTTGGATGAGTTTTCCAACTCAGGATTATAATAGTTTGAATAAGGGTTATTAGTTCTATTATTAATAGCATTTAAAGTTTCATAATTAGATTGAGATTCTATGATTTGTCCAGATGAGTTTTCTTCTAAAGTAGGAGAGTAGTTCATTCCAAAATGATCTAATTTCTTAGATATAGCAGCAATTTGAGAAGCTAAGATAGATATTGCATCGTTTTCATGAATGCTGTCTATCTTTTTCGGATTTACTCTATCAGCAGGCCATTGGAAATTATTTGTTGCCATTTCTTCGATTAGTGCATAAGCTTCATCAAATGGTTTAGACATTAATGAACCTCCAGGAGCAGCATCGATGATTGATCTTAAAGATCCTGCTAATCCATTATAAAAGGTTTGAATAATCAGCCAATCTGGTAGCACATGATGTGGGCATTTCCTAAGAAGTTCCTTAAATCTCTCCCAAGCTTCATATATTGATTCTCCATCTAATCGACAAAAGAAGTTATATCATTTCTAAACTTAGCAGTTTTAGATGGTGGAAAATATTTGGATAGAAATTTTTGTGATAATTCTCCCCAAGTTTTAATAGATCCGAGTGCTAACGAATTCAACCACATTTTAGCCTTATCCCTTAATGAAAAAGGAAAAAGTCTAAGTCTTATAGCATCGTCAGATACTCCTTGATATTTAAAAGTACACAAAGTTCTAGAAAACTAGCAAGATGTAAGTTAGGATCTTCAAGAGGTGAACCACTAAATTGATTGTTTTGTACCATTTGGATAATTGCAGGTTTAAGTTCAAATGAATTAGCAGCTCCATCAGGGTTTTGAATAGTTAAATGAATTTCATCTGATGTAGGGTTGGCATAATCTCTTAATGGTCTTTGTTGGTTTATATTTTGAATTTCAGGAATATTCGCCATTTGTGTTAAATTTATAATTTGTTTCTTTTGTTTTCTATTTCTTTTAATTGTACGCTCTAATTCAGAATCGTAAGGTATTAAATTTTCGTTTCCAAATTTGCGCATACAATTTTAGAATAGATATTAATTTATTTATTATGATTATTTTAAAATAGTCCGTTACTCTACTAAAATTTTCTTACTTTCCCTGGCAACGGCGCCAAAAACTTGACCCAAAATTTTATATTATGATATTTTTAATTTAATTGCAACGACGCCAAAAACTTGACCCCATTATATTATATGTATAGAATTGTAATTGTTTATGTTGTGGATGCTACGCAAGTATACGTATCGTATCAAGTAATACAGGGCTCTAGTGGAGTCCTGGTTATCGATCCCACAGGGAAATAGAAAATTAAATAACAACTAATTTTAAAATAATAATAATAATAATTTTTAAAATAGTATACGAAAATTTGGAATTCTAAATTTAAGCGCAATAAAGTAAACTAAGTATTTTAATTAGGTAACTTAACTAAGTAGAAAATTAATACATATTGAAAGTGCAGGAAATTAAACTAATTGCTAAATAAGTCTTAACTATTCAGAAAAGTATCTTTCCCCTTGTTTAGAAATTTAAGTGATTGATGAATTTAAATAGATAATTTTAAGGTATTGTGACAAATAGGAGCATTCCTATTCTTTACCCTTTGGTCCAGGTGTAAAGAATATTGACAAATCCTATGTTTGATTACTGAATCTACGGCTAGGCTGGGAGGATACCGACTGCCACTTCAGAGCTCCCACGTTCCCCTCGCCTGAGGGCAAACATTTACACTTCAGCTCTCAAACAATAGGACCGAACTGAATATTTTAGTCTGTCACACTAAAATGCTCGATTCTACGCCCAGGTGATATTATTTCCCTATTTATTTGCACCTTCTTTCCAAGGCTTTTGAATTCCCCGAATATCCGATGTAATTTTTACTATAGTTGATATTCAACATATTTTAACAAATCAAATGGCCAGTTTGAAAGTAAATTAAGTTTTAAGTAAAAAATTATCACAATTTATTATTATATATATAAGTACTTCTATTTTTAGTTCATCAAGTCACTTAATTTCATAAACAGGGAGAAAGACTAATAAACAACTCAAAATGCATGGGAACTAAACTAAGCATGGATTTCATTTAAAGTTAAAAACAATAAATACAAATACTTATCTTGATTTATCCCAAGCAGACTCCTCGTAGTTCCTTTGACTCTTCCTTCCAGTACAGCACGACTCACTAATTACTCACTAAACTCACTCAAGACACAATTTGACACACAAAACTGCACTTAAAGACACAAAAATTGCACACTTAGAACACACTCTTAGAAGCTGAATTTCGGCCTCTATATATAGAGGTAGGCAAAGGTCCAAGAGGTGTGTAAGCATCTCTTCAAAAGGTGTCCAGGTTCAATGTATCTGCGCCATTTGAACTAGCTCGCCGTCGGCGACGAACTACCTCGGCTGTCGGCGAGGCTTCTAGAAGGTCTTTGAACCGCGCTATCTCGCTGTCGGCGGGCTCGGGCTCGCTGTCAGCGAGACAGTTATAAATCCTTCAGAATTTCTTCCTCATACCCTCGCCGTCGGCGGGCTCGATCTCACCGTTGGCGACTCAGCACAAATTGCATTATTTTTTTCCTTTTTGCTCCAAATCCGTTCCTTTTTATGATTTTTGCTTTTATCACCTAAATTCTCCATTCCTGCAACGAAATAAAGAAAATATCTTTCTTTAAAGTGCAATTTCATAAAAAATATGTATGAATTTCTTAATAAATTTTTTAGTGATCAATAAGCAAACACTAAGTCCTAAGTACACACAAGAAATCAAAGCAAAGTCTAAGCACACCTACTAAAGCAAAGAAAAACAAATAACATAGTAATAAAAAAAAACACTTAAACATAATAAAGCAGCATACAGAATCCACTAATTACTCCTCATCAGTCTCAGAAGTCTCATCCTCTCTAATGTCTCTCATTGATTGATGATGAATGAACAGATTGTAGAATGGACAATATGGGAATTCCTCAGATGAATCTTCAGCCACTACAACATTCTTCTTCAACAGATTAATCAGACCCAACTCAATTCAACCAGTATGATCAAATTGCTCTCATCCTCCAATCAATGTGATCAAATAAATCAAAAATATTATTAATAGCATTCATAACATTTTGTACCTCATTTTCCAACTTCTTTAACTTCTTCAATATCATCCTCAAACTTTCAGAATAGTAAGGCTGAATAGGTTGTGAACTCTCAGTGGGCTGATTAGCAAGCAAATCCATGTCTCCTTCATCACCAACTGTTTTGTAGTCATAAAAATCATTGGGATCAATAGGTCTCCAGGGTAGAAGAACTTTCTTCCAACTTTCATATGGAACATGTGATTGACTACATAATAGAAATATGGTGGACGGGTGTCCAAGTCCATATTTAGATCTATGCATAATCAATCCCAGAACAGTTTTGATAATGATTGATCCAATATCCACTGGCCTTCCAGTTTGTATACAGAAATTTAGAATAGCACTTTCCTTCGTCACCTTACTTATCTTCATAGTAGGAATTAATTTTGCTGAAATAAAGTAATGCCACTTCTTTGATACCGGATTCAAGGATGAAGAAGAGAAACTGACATATCCATTATCCCTTACTTCCCATTCTTCATTCTCATCTGTCAAATAACAATAGATTTCATTCATATTGTTGCTCGTAGCATTGAAATTTGCGTAATGACAAATAGGTACACTTTCTATCATGAAGAGATCATTAATCGTTGCATGAGTGAATGGTACATACCTTCCTCGCACAAAAACACAACCTTGGTTGATCCCATGTAGATTTGCATAAAATTTCTTCACGACCGGAACAACCACTGCGACGGTAGTGTAGCATAACACTTCCCAATGTCTTTGCTTCACTATCTCTTCAACTCTTGTCGTCATACTCTCCAAACCTCGATTCACAAAGCCTCTTTCCTTTATAATCCTTCTTTTCATCATCACTTTATGGAATAGACGCTGCGCCTCAAAACTAATGAACTTCCGTCGGTTGTAGATGCGAGATCTAGGGAGTTCAATGGAGTGGGAATCCATGGGATGTGAATTGGGAAAGGTAGTTTTCGTTCTTCTGGTGGTTATGAGTTTAAAATGGAGTTTTTGGGTGTTTTAAGGAAGAAGATCCCACTCAAAATCGTCAAAATTCGCATTTTAAAATTTAAAAACCGTCACCCAGAATTTGGGCGTCGGCGGCGCTCGATAGGGCGCCGGCGGCTCTCAAACTAGAAATTCGGCTGGTATAAAAGAATAGGGCACCGGCGGCGCCCATTCTGGTGCCTGCGGTGGCAGTGACAAAAATTTTCACCGAACTTCGTTTGGCTTGAAATACTTTCTTTTCTTAACATGATCCAATATATTTTTAATTTTTAACTTATTTAGGGGTAATTAGGATTCTTAAATATCAAACTAAAAGCACAAACAACTATAAGCAAGCAAATACAACACAAACAAACATATGGGTTGCCTCCCATAAAGCGCTTGGTTTAATGTCGTCAGCCCGACAAACCATTCTGTTAATCAGAATGACTTAGCAGTAAAACCTCTTTGAAATCAAGGGAAAACCCTTCAAAGTACGGTTTTAAACGATGCCTATTAACCTTGAAAATATTTCTAATTTTAGGATCCTCTATATCAACATCTCCGAAAGACTGAACTTTCACTACAAACGATGTCTATCCATTCTAGAGTACGGTTTTAAACGATGCCTATCAAACCATTCTAAAGGTCCTATCCATCTAGACTTAAGTTTCCCAGAAAATAATTTCAATCTCGTGTTATATAATTAAACTCTTTGTCCAGGTTCAAATTCCTTTTTCAATATCTTCAGATCATGCCACAATTTCATTTTCTCTTTATAAATTCTATCATTATGATATGATTCATTTCTGATTTCTTCCAACTCATTCAATTGCATAAATCTTTTCTCTCCCATGTTTTCAAATTAAAATTCAACTCCTTAATCGCCCAATATGCTTTATGCTCCAATTCAACTGGCAAATGACAAGTTTTGCCAAATACTAATCTATAAGGAGACATTCCAATAGGGGTCTTAAAAGCTGTCCTATAAGCCCATAATACGATATCTAATCTAGCAGACCAATTCAATTTATGAATATCCACTGTTTTCTCCAAAATTCTTTTAATTTCTCTATTAGATACTTCTGTTAAACCACTACTCTGGGGATGATAAGCAGTAGAGATCCTATGAATAATGTTATATTTTTCAATTAATCTCTTAATTTGATTATTTCTGAAATGGGATCCACCATCAGTTATAATTACTCTCAGCATTTCATATCTTATAAATATATTTTTCTTTAAAAATTTAGAAACACTCCGAGCATCACATCTTGGTAAAGCAACAGCTTTAATCCATTTCGAAACATAATCTACAGCGACCAATATATATAAATTTCCAAATGAAGGTGTAAATGGTCCCATAAAATCTACTCCCCATACGTCAAAGATTTCAACTTCCAAATTATAATTCAGAAGCATTTCGTTTCTTCTAGAAATATTACCTACTCTTTGACATCGATCACAAAATTTAACATATTTATAAACATCAAGAAAAAGAGTTGGCAAATAAAATCCAGATTGTAAAATCTTATAAGTCATTTTATCAACACCAAAATGACCTCCAAATTCAGAATCATGACATCTCTGAATGATTGGATTAATTTCTTCATGTGGTACACATCTTCTAATAATCATATCCTTACACTGTTTATATAAATAGGGCTCATCCCAAAAATAAAATTTAACATCATATTTAAATTTTTTTTTTGTTGCCTTGTTAAATCTGATGGTATAATGTTGCTAACAATATATATCACAATATCAGCATACTAAGGAAAATTCTTTTCCATAAGAATATACAATTGTTCATCAAGAAAAGTTTCTGTAACTTCCTTCTCAAATTCAGACAATTTAGCATATTCTATTCTTGACAAATGATCAGCAATTTGATTATCAGATCCTTTCCTATCAACTATTTCAAAATCAAATTCTTGCAAAAGGAGTATCCATCTAATCAATCTAGGTTTAGCATCCTTCTTTTGCATTAGATACTTGATAGTCGAGGGATCAGTATGCACTATACTTTTAGTCCCAATTAAATAAGGTCTAAATTTATCAAAAGCAAATACTATAGCTAATAATTCCCTTTCAGTAGTGGTATAATTAATTTGAGCATCATTAAGAGTTCTACTAGCATAGTAAATAACTTTGAAAGTTTTATCATATCTTTGCCCCAACGCAACTCCAATAGCATAATCACTAGCATCACACATCAATTCAAAGGGTTTCTCCCAATCAGGTGAAACAATTATAGGAGCAGTGATTAATTTTTCTTTAAGTAATTCAAATGCACACAAACATTCTTCATTAAAATCAACTTCCTATCATTTTCTAGAAGTTGGCACAAGGGTTTAGTAATTTTAGAAAAATCTTTAATATAACGCCTGTAAAATCCAGCATGTCCTAAGAAACTCCGCACCTCTCTCACAGTAGTGGGTGGTGGTAATCTCTCAATTACTCAAATTTTAGCAGGATCAACCTATATACCAAATTCAGAAATTTTATGCCCAAGCACTATTCCTCCTGCAACCATAAATTGACATTTTTCCCAGTTCAGAATTAAATTTGTTTTTTCACAGAGTTGCAAAACTTTTGCCAAGTTTTCCAAACAAATATCAAATGAAGTTCCAAACACAGAAAAATCATCCATGAAAACTTCTATTCCATTATATATCATACTACTGAAGATAGATATCATACATCTTTGAAAAGTTGCAGTTGCGTTACACAATCCAAAAGGGATTTTTCGAAAAGCAAATGTTCCATAAGGGCTAGTAAACATTGTCTTTTCTTGATCCTCAGGATCAATAGTGTCGGCATTATTTTTTTAGGTTATGTGTTTTATTTTGAATAAAAAGGGGGGGGGTCGCCTACAGAAATTGTCGGCGAACTTTAATTTAATTTAAATAAATAATTTGAAAAAGTAGTATTTGATTTTGAAAATAATTTTAAATTTGAAAATTTTAAGATATGAAATCAAACTGATCTCACATCCCGAATAGTTTATATAAACGAGCGCCGCACCACAAACCGTGTATCTATCCCGAAGAATAGACACACTCGCTTGATAATGGGGCTCGATTAAATAAACTAGAAAGGTTTGTGACATCCGTTTGGTCTCGCGAACCAATTTTATAAGCCGACAAATTCCCTGTTTAATATAGAAACATTAAACAGGGTTTATATTACCTGGGTTCTTAAAGTTCCCTATAAGGGCAAGCCCCTATAGTTAATTACATCTTAAGTGACGGAAATCACCTAAGAAAACTCTCGATAATAATCAGTAGTTCTGCTCTCAAGAATTTCAAAGTTTAAGTTTTCAAAGGATTGAATTTTTGAATCTTAATAGGGAATGGATCAAGTTTGGAACATTTTATTTTGGGAATTCAAAGGAAGAAAAGTAGGAGAAATTACGGATTCGAAGTGAACTTCGATAATCTCCCGACTATCCTATTGTTTGGCTTGGATTTAGGAAAGTCCTAATGTTTATTTAATGTTTTAATCTTGCCAATTTTAATTAATTAGGGCTTATATTTATATGATAGAATCATACAAATAGCCTGGAAGATATGAGGGTTTATATCGTATCGGACGACTACCTCGGAGTCCTAAGACCGGTTAGGGCTTAATTTGCAATACAAATGCCTAACGAAGAGTTGAGGATTTATGTTGCACTAGGCAAACTACCTCGAAGTCCTATGGCTTTGTTGTTTAATTCTAGGAAAGTTTTGCTGAAGTAGGTTCAAGTTTTGCTGACGACGATGGCCGTGCTGCCCACCATGCTCCGAGCTCCTTGTTGTTGCAGAGGTTTAGTTTTAGAAATCATAAATCAGGAGATGAGAGAAGTGTTTGGTTTTAGAGAAAGTCTTAATTTCCAAGTGTTTTTTATGTTTTAATTAAAATAAATCTTAAAGTTGATTATAACAACACCGGTTAAGATCCCACGGTTCCATCCTTCCGCATCGTTATTTTTATCGGATTCACTTAGTCCGGATGAATTTTCTAAACTCAACTGAATGAGTTCCACACTTTCATTTAGACCGTGGGAAATCCCGTTAGCAACACGTAGGTTACATCATCCGAGGTATTCCCGATCATCCAACAAGACGTTTTAATTTAGTTGTAGTTGTAGTTTTGTTGTTTTGTTTGTGATTAAATTTTGAGTTGTTTTATATTTTGAATGTTGTGAAGATGAATTTTATCTTGTAGTGTCTTTTAATTTAGTTATGGGTTTCGGCTTTGGTTTCTGTCCTAAAGGTGTAGGTTTTCATGCAACTGTTGTTTATCATGCAAGAAAAGTAAGTGCGATGCGATTAAATAAGTTGCAATAGAGTAAATCGCAGTAAAATAAAAGCGTACCTGGAGGGTCTTCCCGTCATCCCAAGTTGCACTTAAAACACAGTTAGAATATTTAAGCATTTAAAGTAAGTCCCTAGGTAAAGCTAAGGGAAAGGTTATGGTTTTCTACCAAGTTCTTAATCCTATAGCTAGTCACCTCCTATGACGTCTAGGTCTTCAATTTTGGTTTTAAGGATGATTTTCTTCACCAAAGAACAACTAAGCTCAATTTGTTCTTAAGGACATTCCATCATATTGAGGAAGTGTTTAAGACGAATCTTAAACATCCTTTCAATATTTCGGGAATTGTCCTAAGTCCAAATGAATTCTATTGTTCAAGTGAATTAATCATCCGGGTGTTTGAATTAAGTTTTATTTCTTGCTCAGTGAATTAGGATGTTTGAATATCCTTATGAATGAAGTGTCATTTCACTTGATACTCCATTTAGGAGTTATAATAGTAAAAGCTCCTAAGGGCAAAATGATATTTAATGATTTGTGATTCAAATTTAAGTTCAAATTAATGATTTAAGTTTGGAATAGTGTTCAAGTTATTTTAGATTTATTTTTGAATTCTTCATGTCTTTATATTTAATTTAATTTAATTTAATTTAACTTAATTTAATTTAATGTGGTTTAATTTAAATTAATTTAACTTAAGTTAATTTAATGTAATATGATTTAGTTTAATTTAATTTAATTTAATTTAATTTGATTTAATTTAGTTTCAATTTAATTTAATTTAATTTAATTTAATTTAATTTAATTTAATTTAATATAATATAATATAATATAATATAATTTAATTTAATTTAATTTAATTTAATTTAATTTAATTTAGTTTAATTTAATTCTTAATTTTTAATTTAATTTTTAATTTTAGAGGAATTTGTTTTAAATAATTTAACTTTAATTTAATTTAATGATTAAGTCTTTTAGCATTTTAAATCTTAAACTTGGATTATCATTTTAATTAGGAATTAAATATTATTGGGATGATTAATTTAGGGATTTTTAAATTAAAAAATAAATCTCCTCCTAATAATATCCCTATTTTAATAATTCCAATTTTATTATTCTTCCAAATTTAACTAATTATTTAATTAAAGTTTAATCATTTTAAATTGCTTAATGGGTTTCTACCCTTCAATTATTAAATTTCAATCATCCAAATCAGATTAGGATCAAATATTTTACTTGTTAATTTTTTATTAAACCTAGGGTTTTAATTAAGGGTTAAAAAAAAGTTTAATTACCACTTTACCCTTTAAGCTTAATAATTTCATAACTCACTAAATTGAACTCAAATGAACTTGAAATTTTTATGTGACTTCACTCATATGTCAATAAAGACATGAGAGGAGAAAATATGATTTTTCTGTATTTAATTTATTTATATAATTATTTTTGGTAGAAAATAGAGATTTCCAAGGAAAATTTAATAACATGACCAAGGGAAAGTTTCTATCCTTAAGAAAATTAGGGGACATTCCTAATGACCAGGGGACCACTTGGACCAATTTTGGTGATTTTTTTGAATTATATTATTTTTATTATAAATATTTTAAGTTCTGGAGTGTTAATTAATTTAAAAATAAAATAAATGTTGAAAAATGAATTTTATAATTTTTAAAATTCTCTCTGATATCAAGGATTCCAGAGAACCAAATTTTACAATTTTCTGATTTTTCTTTGATTTATTATAATTATTTTAGTGAAAATGCTAGAAAATACATTTTTTTAATTTTAAAATTACCCTAGAGCTTTAAAAATTAATATCTCACCAAATAGGCCTAAGAAAAATATGGGGTTTGTTCCTAAGTGATTAAAATTCAAAATGTGACATTTTGGTGAATTTTATTATTTTTGTGATTTTTATTATTTTTTAATTATTAAAAATATTAAAATAATATTAAAAATCAACTTTTTTAGAAAATTGAAATTTTAATTTTCTTAAATTCCCCTGATATCAGAGAGGCTCCAAAACCAATTTGGTGAATTTTTGAAAGGTATTTTGAAAGTTATGAATTTTTAAAGTTTAAAATGACTAAATGGCTTAATCAACCCAATTAATAGGGCTAACCAAGTCCAATTGACCTCAAATTTTTATGGTGGGTTCTTCTGACCCTAAAGGTCAATGGAGAATTGATTTGAAGTCAATTTGATGTATGGTTAGCTCTAATTAATTAGAGACCTATTTTGAGTGTTTAAGCCAATTAGGGTTGTCTAAAATGAACTAACTCAAAACCTATTTTTCCTAGGGTTCTCTCGGTCATAAGGAACATCACCAAATTTTTCTAGAATTTATTTCACAACATGCTATTTATTGGAATTAGAATACTCAAAACAGATGACATGAATTTGAAAAATCAATAACTCTTCATAGGGATGACCTCGACTTTGGAAAATTCAGGGAATGTTCCCAAATTCGAGAGGCTTCAAAAGCCCTATGGTCTCATGCCATGGTGAATTGTATACATGCATGGAGAATTAAATGTATGCGAGAGTAAATAAATTATAAAAAATAAAATACTTGATGAAATTAAATGATTTCTTTTCCACATTATTCTCCTCTGTTCACTGAGCAAGAGGGTATTTTTATTTTATTTTTCTGATTTTCCTACACGAAGTTATGAATTTTTGAAGTTTCTGATATTTAATAAATACATTAAATACCCTATTTATTTACTTATCCACACGGCGCCAGCGAAACATCGCCAGCTCCGAAGGGGTACGTGTCGCGCTGTGATTGGGCGCCGCCATCTGAGTCAGCCGTCCCGGGGCCCGCTGTATCGTTCCGTCTCCTCATCCGGCGCGATCCTCGCCGTCCGTCCGCGCGTGTATTAAATGGACGGCATCCGTTCATCGTCCCCAAGTGTCCTCACCCGAGAGCCGTCCACACTAAATCCCTAATATCTCACTCGATACTCAATGGATTTTCATGTTCTTATGCTCTCATGGATTCGTCTTGAAGAGACGAACACATCTATACGGTTATCATGCATTGAAATTAAAGCATTTGAAATGGAAAATCTCCAGAAGCTCGGGATGAAGAATTAGCTCATACCTTTGCTCAGAGAAGTGTGGCTTCGATCTGAGAGTTGTTGCACCTTCGATTGGATCCTAGCAAGCTCCAGATGAAGTCTCCTGGTCTGGTGAATTGTCTAGGTTGGACTTCGACCACGGCCGATCACAAAGCTTCGGAGGCTGGAGCAACTCGGGTGGCCCTGGAGATGGGGCTTTTGCTTCGGTGGACACCTTCCTTTGGTCCGATGAAGGTGTAGAACCAATCAATTTGGGGATTGGCTCACTCGTGGAGAAGTGTACTGGTTTTGGGTGGAATTTCAGTTGGGAAATCGAGTTTTATCGATGGGGATTAGAGCAAATTGACACCTGGGGATCAACCGCTCTAAGGGTGGAGAAGGGTTTGGAACAATTTTGCGCAGTTTCGGCAAGGTTTGTGCAACTCTTCTCTATGGCCGTGAGGGTGAGGGGTTTAAATGGGCATGGTCGGAGGCTCTCCCGGGGGGTTTAATGGTTGGGATCGACTGCTTAGGTCAAGGGAAGAACAGCCATGCTATCCATTTGGGTCGAGACAAGTCGACAATGGAGAATTTCAATGTTGGCTCACATGTGAGCTTTCGGCCATGGTGTTTTCCGCGGCTCGTGGTGGCGCCGGCCAGGCATGGGTCACCCTCGGGTTCGAGTGGGTCAGGGCTTGATGTTTGTGAAGGCAATTGGTGGCTGCCATGTGTAAAGGGTTTGAATCAAAGTGGAATGGGGTAAGGGTGTATTTTGGCTCAAATTGGTCAAATGCATGGATTGGGCTAGGTGCACCTTCCCATGGCTAGTTTGGGTCTGAAGATAAAGTGGTTTAGGTCAGCATAATTAGTGGGGAAGGGTCACCATCCAAGTACAATTAAGTTTAAGCAAGGTTTAGTGGAGTCATGGAAGTGGCTAATCCCTTTAAGGGAATATGGAAAGGGCCTCCTCCTCTTGCCATCTTGGGTATGGTGAGGTGGAAAGTAGATCCCATGGCTCTCATGTGGCTCATGCATGGCTTCATGGCTCATCTTTGGCTTGGGAAAAGTTTAGTCAACTTTCATGAGGAAGGGTGTTGAAATTTTTGATGGATTTAAGGAGAATTGTCATAAGGCTTGATTTGGATTTATTTGGTGATAGATTTTAGAACTTAGGAAGTGTTTTAAATCAAAGGGATGATGAGAGGAATTTCATGTGGGCTTTGTTATGGACTTTGGGCTTTTGAATTTGTCTTGGATGGGCCTTTTAAGAAAGTGGGCCTTAGGCTTTATGGATGGGAATTTTTGTAAAATGTTGGACCAAATAATTGTTGGGTTTGCTTTAGGGATGTTTCATGAGTAATTTGAAATAGATTTAAGGTGGTTTGGGTTTGAATTGGGTGAGTTTGGGCTAAGTTTGGGTCATGGGTCCAAATTGGGCTTTAAGGCCAAAAGTGAAATTGGATCCCAATGCCAATCAAATTGGGCTTGGATTTGGTCTAGATTGGTGTTGGGGATGTTGAATTGAAGTTTAGAATTGAATTGGACCAGAATTTGGGTCAATTGGGTAGGCTAGGCTTGACATTGGGTTCACTTTGGGTTAAAATGGGTCAAATTGGAGGTTTTGACAAAAGTAGGGTAAATTGACAAAATTGGCCCATGGTGTAGTTAAACAAAATGAAATTGGGAATATTTGAGATTTTTTGGAATTTTCTGGGAATTTTCTGAGTTTTTGAATTTTTGGGTCAAGAGGGGTATTTTGGGTATTTGGAGGGTATTGGGAGGTATTTTTGGAATTTTTGGTATTTTTGGTTATGGATGATCAATTTGAGTGGGGAAGAAATGTTTAGGATTGGTCTTGAGGAATTTTGGGTAATTTAGGTGATTTTGGAGATTTTGGGTAGTTTCAAGGGCATTTGGTAGGTTAGGCGGGTGTAGGGTCCCGGGGGTCAAAAATTAAATATTTGGAAAATGGAAGATTAGGTGAATGTAAGTGGAATAAAATCATTTTGGTTGAGCCATGAAGCCATATCAAGCCCACATGGGCCATGAAGGGACTCATTTGAGGCATTCACTATGTTGTTCCTAACCCTCTTAGCCCAAGGGCTTAGGGGTTAAGGACCATCCATGTGAATCACCTATATGAGTCGGGAGGTCAAGCTCGGTATGGGTGTGTTTTTAGGAAGTGTGTGAAAGTGTAGTGTATGAGGTGTAATGTGTGTGTAAGTCAACCCTTCACTGCGACCAGAGCCACCTAGTGGCAATCCTAAGGCCAAAGAGTCCTATAGGAACTCATCCTTTAAACTTCCACATTTGATCTCAACCCTCTAGGTGATTAGGGGTCTACAATCAAGTTTGTGGAGTTTGCAGGGAGTTTAGAAGTGGTTTGAATTTCTAAAAGGTGGGTCTCAATTCTAATCCTCTAAGATAGTCAAAGGAAAAGCCTAAGGCTAGATCCTAAGTACTAAAGAGAAGAAGAGAAGACCTCATCAAAAATGAGGTCAACAAATGGACCCCCAATAGGTGTGGTGAGCTGACGGAGCACACCGCGCGTATTGGTGTTGACCGACGCGATCAACAAAACCAACACAGATGTCCAAGTAACAAACTTAGGACGAAGTAGAAGAGCTTCTGCTGGGGAGTGTCAAGTATATCTCCGGAACTGGAGATTCTTGAACTCTCGCTGGGGAAAGGAAAAGGAGGTGAATCCCAAATCACATGATCTGGGGGAATTTCGATTTAGATTTTATTTTGTTTCATGTTCAAGTCATGATGTGTGAGTTTAGATTTCAATTTGGAGTTTCAATTTAGATTGAAGTTTGTCAAGATTAATTTGAAGGGATTTGATTTGAAATGAAAATTGGAATTTTGAAGTTTTAGATGTAACATCTTCAACCCCAAAAGAAGATCGAATCGATTGGATTGGATCATTACAATGAGGAAAGATCTCAGAGTAATGCGGTATTGGATGTAAAATCCTTAACCTCAAGAGTTTGATTTTGATGTATTTCATTGCGATAGGGAAATGATCCTAAAGCAATGCGATCTCGGATGTAAAATCCTTAACCCCGGAATTTGATTTGATGTATTTCAGTGCAACAGGAAAGAATCCTAAAGCAAGTGCGGTCTTGGATGTTAAATCCTCGACCCAAAAGTTCGAATTTGATGTATTTCAAGGCAATAGGGAAAGAATCCTAAAACAGATGGTCTTGGATGTAAGATCCTCGACCCAAGAGTTTGAATTCGATGTATTTCAAGGCAATAGGGAAAGAATCCTAAAGCAATGCAATCTTGGATGTAAAATCCTCGACCCAAAAGTTTGAATTTGATGTATTTCAAGGTGCAATAGGTAAAGAATCCTAAGCGGTAAGGTACTTGGATGTAAAATCCTCGACCCAAAAGTTTGAATTTGATGTATTTCAGGTGCAATAGGAAAGAATCCTAAAGCAGGCAGTCTTGGATGTAAAATCCTCGACCCAAAAGTTTGAATTTGATGTATTTCGAAGGCAATAGGGAAAGAATCCTAAGCAGGCAGGTCTTGGATGTAAAATCCACGACCCAAAAGTTTGAATTTGATGTATTTCAGGTGCAATAGGAAAGAATCCTAAAGCAAAGTGCATACTGATGTAAAATCCTCGACCCAAAAGTTTGAATTTGATGTATTTCAAAGGCAATAGGGAAAGAATCCTAAAGCAAAGCGTACTTGGATGTAAAATCCTCGACCCAAAAGTTTGAATTTGATGTATTTCAGTGCAATAGGAAAGAATCCTAAAGCGATGCAGTCTTGGATGTAAAATCCTCGACCCAAAAGTTCGAATTTGATGTATTTCAAGTGCAATAGGGAAAGAATCCTAAAGCAAATGGCGATCTTGGATGTAAAATCCTCGACCCAAAAGTTTGAGTTTGATGTATTTCAGTGCAATAGGGAAAGAATCCTAAAGCAGTGCAGTCTTGTATGTAAAATCCTCGACCCAAAAGTTTGAATTTGAATTTTTTGGAAATTGATTTTGCAAAGATTTGTAGTGTTGATTTGAAGAGTGTGGAATTTTGGTGTTTCGAGAATTTCATGAAAGTTGTAAAAGACTTTCATGGAAGGAAATAGATTAGGAGGGAATATGTAGATGTTACATATCCCATTCAGAAGAGTTGATTGAAAGTTGCTTGTTTGGATTGAATGTGATCCCTCGCCATCAGATTCGATCCGTGTCAATGGAATCAACCGCTTCCATCCCGTACAAGGGAGAGAACGAACGGATTGGATTTCGGATTTGGGAGATTGAATTTGAATTTTCGACCGAGATTTGATTTAAGATCCGGAAGATCGAATTTGAGATTTGATAGAGATTTGGAATCTGGAAAGATTGAACTTGAATTTGATTGAGATTTGGAGTCTGGAAAGATTGAACTTGAATTTGGAAGGATGAGTTTGAACTCGGTTGAAATTTGATTTAAGATTTGATTTGAAATTTGGAAGATCACATTTGAAATTTGATTGGGAATTTGATTTAACATTTATGTTGATTTCGTTTATCTTTTAATGATTCAAATTTTATTTTATCGTTTATTTAATGTTCATGTGAATTTGGTGTTTGTCATTTTTTTTTAGATTTTTTTTTTTAAGGAAAGTTTTCTTTTATTCTCCTTTTTTTTATTCTTTTTCTCGTTCTTTGTTCGAAGTTCATTTAACTTTAACGGCGTTTCCCAATCAATTTGCACAAAAGAGGTGAAGGCCAAAAATGTGACATGGTCACTTTCATTCCAATCATGTAGAAGATACATCATACATCTTGATCCGGAATATATTTCATACAATCCATGTAAACTCAAAACGGATCGTGTATGATCTTTGTCGATCCATCCAAAGAAGCATCTCGTCAAAAATCCATGTCCGAATAGTGGGGTACATGGTCAATAACATCACCTTCCAAGCCATCCTCGGCAAGGATGCCGTATGGATGTACATCGGAGGTGTGATATTTTCCATGTAACTCACGGCTCGTAAGGCCGGAGGCTCTCTAGCTCCGGTCCAGGCTCGGAAATGGTAAGGTGTCTTCCCGTCGTCCATCCTTCCGAACATAACCGAGATCCGCTTCACCGGTACTCCCGGTATGCAATGCTTAGCGATATCCGCTCCGTTGCCCTTCGCATCATGACGGAACCTACCGGTAATGGTATCTTTATCGGCCCTCGGAACTCACTCCGGGCCTCGCTATCCGGAGGTCGGATCCGAACATGATATTACACTCGTTCGTAAAAGAGATCGTGCGAAAGGTCTGACAAAGTCGTGGTGATCTATGTGCGGGGGTATACAGTCACCCTTCTTGTAAATGTTGATAATGCAGCTATTGGGTATGCAATCTGCTAGAAGTACCCTCCATGTTATCAATCTCTTTACCATTCTCTTGATGACTAATGGCATCGGATCCACTTGCCCATGACGGAGTATTCCTGTGGGTTTCCCTTCTGTCCTCCGCAAAGTTGTAACAGCATCCACATTGTATTGTGATTCTTCCTTTCCTTGGCATCCATCTCCGGGGTTCTGAGTATGTGTTTTCCCTTAGGCGGCCCGCTCGGCCCATTCTTTTCAAATCCCGGATGCAATCCACGATTTGCTGTCGTTCATACTCCGAGAATACGTCCGTATGTAGCTCGAGGCCCTCTAGTATATTGATTCTTCCGCCTTTAATTCTCTCGAAGTATTCAAAGGTTTTCTTTTCAACATTCCGCATTCTCTCCAGCTCGTATTCCGGAATGATCCGCAGATGGCGAGGCCCGGTGACATATTGTGGAATATACGGTTCAATCCCTTCACGTTCTCCCGCATACCTTGGCTCCTCGTGGATGATGCTCGTCGGGACATCCCCCGGGTTGCTTCTGCAACAAGGTCATGCATCATTGGTGGTTCTATCCGGTGGCGTGGTAGCCTTCTTTCTTCCGATCTTCCGGAGATTTCCCCGGTTCTTCTCGTTATCCTAGGAGCCGGCCTCCTTTCTTCGAGTTCCCGGTGAACCGGTGTCCTCGAAGTGTATGCACCGACATTAGCAACTCGTCTCGTTGCGGCTGGTCCGCGACTAGTTTTGTTAACATCTTACTGGATACGGCGATTCTTATTTCTTCGTTGCGTTGTTGTGAGAGTAGCTCTTCGAACTTCTTGAATCTCTCGTGGGCGCGGCGCCGACAAGCTCGCCTTCGCCGTAGCGACTACGGACTTCATTTTCTTATCTTCTTCAATGTTTGTCTTTCTTTTCTTGTCGTCGGATTGGTGGCTTGGGCCACCCACTTTCATCACCGTCCGTCCGGCAGCTCTTCTCGGTCAACCGGGACCCGGCCACTTTCCTCGTATCGTAGGCTTCGCGGTGCGAAATCCGAGTCAATCTCGATTATCGCTCCATCTTTCACCCTCTTTTCATCGAGTGCAAGGCTTACACCATTCTTAAAGTTCAGGACCAACCGCCCATTCGACATTTCCCTGCGAAGAGACAAGGAAAAGGATCAGGGGCTGTGCTAAGAACAAGAACATTAAGAAAATGTTTATTAAAGACTTTTTTTTATTATTATTCTTATATTTTTAAACTTAACAGGAATGAAGTGGGATAAGATCAGGTAAGAGATTTTGATTTGGAAAAGAAAACAAGGAAAATTTTATTATTAGGATTTTATTTATTTTAGCACATTTTATTATTTTTTTTCTTTTGGGTTCGGACCCAATCATAAGTAATTACTTCGCCCGTGTTTCTTAGTGGTCGAAGAATTCATTCCTTCGAAACATCGGGTAGCGTAGTACTTTTTTAAGTATCGTCCATCGATCGGAAGCATATGTCGTTCTCCTCGGCAGCTCACTAAGCTGGTAGGAGCCTCCCGAGTAGATCGTCTCAACCACAAACGGTCCTTCCCAAGTGGGTTCAAATTTTCCTCCTATCTTGCGGTGTGCAAGAATAGGTCTTTTGAGAACGAGAACTAAGTCACCAACCTTAAAGGTTCTTGGGCGGACTCGATCATCATGGGCTTGAACCATCTTAGCTTGGTATAGTTCTAAATTCTCGTCGCGTCGCAAGTCTTTTCCTTCCAAGCTTTCCAATTCTTCGAGTCGTAATTTGGCGTTCTCTTCTATCGTGATTTTATTTGCAACTCGCAATTCGAGTGAAGGAAGCCGAACCTCTAAAGGTAACATCGCCTCGGACCCATACACCGGAGCGTAAGGTGTAGCTTGCGTAGGAGTTCTGAAGGTTGTCCGGTAGGCCCATAAGGCTTCTAACAACTTCTCGTGCCAATTTCTCTTATTATCGTCCAAGGTTTTCTTTAAGATTTGAACGAGAGTTTTATTAAAAGCCTCAGCAAGGCCGTTTGCTCTTGGGTAGTAAATTGTTGAATATCGCCAGTCGATTCCGTGTCTCCTGACAAAATTGTTGATTTGCGTACTTCTGAATGCTGACCCATTATCCGAGATGATCCTGCGCGGCACCCCGAAACGGTAGACAACTTGGTTCTTGAAAAATTGTAGTACGTGATGTGCTTTCACTTCTCTGAGTGGAACCGCCTCTGCCCACTCGGAAAAGTAATCCGTAGCCGCAAGAATGAAGCGATGTCCTTTTGAAGATGGTGGTTCTATTGGACCCACTATATCCGTGCCCCAACATTCAAATGGCCACGATGCAATTGTCTGGATGTAGCACATTTGGAGGTTGGTGCGGAACTACTCCGTGCACTCGGCATTGGTGACGGCTCTCGGCGATTTTCATGCGGTCGGTCATCATCGAGGGCCGGTAGTACCTAGTCTTTTAATTTTCATTTTCATTTTCGGCCCGATCTGGTGAGCGCCACGTAGTCCCGAATGCACCTCTTTAACAATTTCACGGGCCTCGGACCGCTTAGGCATCTTAGCCACATTTGATCAAAAGACCTTCGTATAATGTGTTGTTTATTAATGCATAGTGACGCAGTTCTTTTCTTGATCCGATGAGCTAGCGACCTATCATCCGGTAGTTTTCCCGTTTGCGGGTAATCTATTAATGGTTGTCGCCAATCTTCCGTGTTTTCCGTCACCGCGGCAATTGATCCTTTTTCCTTTTCTGATTTGTGTATCGTGTCTATGTCGAGCTGTGATAGGACCTGACGTCCGTGAATTGACACTTCCACTGATTCATCTTGCAAACAGGCAAATTCTTTTGTGAGACGAGCTAGCGCATCCGCTAAAGCGTTTTCTTTTCTGGGAATTTTGTAGATTGTCACATTCGGAATTTGTTCCAACAGCTGTATGGCATACTGGAAGTATTGCTCGAGTCTTGGTTTTAAAATTTCGTATTGTCCGGCGATTGTTGAATGATTAGTCGCGAATCCCCGTAGATGTTGATGTCCGTTATACCCATTCGAATAGTTAATTCCGATCCCGTTATGAGGGCTTCGTATTCCGCTTCGTTGTTTGTGCACGGCTCCGTCAAGTGGTAGGAGTATCTTAACATCCCCCGCTCCGGTGTTATAAAGATTAGCCCGATTCCCGCCTTACCGGCACTATCACTTGCGATTCTTCGTCTTTGTGCGTCGAAGATGCTCCGTCGAAATATAATTCCCAACGTCGATCATCAAGGTCTTCTAGGTTCATTATTTGTTCATCCGCGGATCGTCATCGAGAGGAGATTCTGCCGCGAAGGGTGTGCTGCAAGGAAGTCCGCTAAGACTTGTCCCTTTACGGCACGAAGAGGCACGAAAGTTATATCGAATTGCAATAATATCATCGACCATCCGGCAAGTCCGCTCGAAAGTGTTGGATGAGTCATCAAGTATTGCAATGGATTAAACTTCGAGATTAGGTTGACCTTATGAGAAAGCATGTAGTGCCTGAGCTTTTGAGCGGCGAAGATCAGGGCCAAACAATGCTTTTCAATTGCGGGATACCTTACTTCCGTCGGAAGCAAACGACGGCTTAAGTAGTAAAGAGCATTTTCTTTACCCTCATCATCGACCCAGGCTAACGGGGCTCCGAGAGAGTCGTCTAAAGCCGCGGTGTAAAGTATCGACGGTCTACCCGAGACCGGGGTCGCTAAGACAGGAGGTGTCATTAAATATTGTTTAATGTCCTCGAAGGCCCTCTCGGCATTTCTCTTCCCAAATAAATTTGGCGTCCTTTTTAACTAGTGCCGAGAAAGGCCGACACCTACCCGACAAGTTTCGAGATAAAGCGTCGAAGATATGCCGGCTTCCCTTGAAAAGATCGTAGTTGTTTTAAGGTTTTGGGAGGCGGCATTTCTAAGATAGCTTTAATCTTCTCCGGGTCGATTTCAATTCCACGATGTCGGACAACGAATCCTAAGAATTTCCCGAGGTGACGCCGAAGGCGCATTTTAAGGGATTCATCTTAAGGTTAAATTGTCTTAATCGTTCGAAAACAATTCTCAAATCATACAAGTGGTTGTCCTTTACTTTGCTTTTGATGACCACATCGTCCACGTAGCATTCGACTTGATTATGGATGAGATCATCAAAAATTCTCGTCATTGCTCTTTGGTAGGTTGCTCCTGCGTTCTTTAATCCGAATGGCATCACCGTGTGCAGCAAAATACTCCGATCGGCGTTCGAATGCTGTAAGCTTTTCATCTTCTCGGAGCCATTTTTATCCGGTTGTATCCCGAAGATCCATCCATGAATGAGAATATTTCATGTGTTGAAGCGATGTCGATCATTAATTCGGGATCGGTAGAGGAAATTCATCTTTTGGACATGCCTTGTTTAAATCTCCGAAATCCACACAAATTCGATCCGACCATTCTTCTTCCTGATCGGTACCACGTTGGCTAACCAAGTTGGGTATTGTTCTTCACGGACAAATTTAGCGTCTATTAACTTTTTAACTTCGGCTATGACTTGCTGTTCGATTTCTAGACGCATTCTTCTGGGACCTTGTCTGACTGGAACTGAAGCAGGATCCACCCCTAGCTTATGGATCGCGACCTCCGGAGCTAAACTCGGCATCTCATCGTAGCTCCAAGCAAAACAGTCTTTAAATTCCATTAATAACTTGATTATTTCTTCGGAGTCTTCTTTATTGAGTAAGGAGCTAACAAAGGTAGGTCTAGGCTCTTCGCTAGTACCTAAGTTAACTTTTGTTAACTCATCTATTGTAGATTTGATTTCTTCTTCAAATTCTGGTGGAGCGTCTCCAATTTGTAAATCTTCGAGTTCGTCCGTAGTTTCCATGCAGTTTTCATTAGACTCGCAGGTGACAACCAAGCAAAATTCAGTATCGTCAACTGATCCTACTGTGCCGAATCCGAGACCATGTTTTGAGTTGGGTGGACGACCGGAGTTATTCCATAAATTTTCAAAACGTTGTGATTGACCTTTTGTCCATTGTCGAGGTAAGAAACCACGCTGAATTAAATTTTGAACACAGGGAGAGTACCACTCAAAAGGCAATTCCATTAATTCTGATGAAGTAGCATCTTCAAGTTGTACATTATTTTGAGTCTTGGAGGAAGGAGCACCACGGTAGAATTTGATGGGCTTTGCACCACTGCTACGTACCTCTTTGACCTCCATACCCTCGATCTTATTAGAATGGATCGGGGTCAGGGTTATAGTATGTACATAATGGTTAATCTTCTCGTACATCGATTTATATTCTTCGTTTCTTTCATCTTCAATAGGGATTTTGAATTGCGGCTTCTTTCGACTTATTGTCGCTCGCTTCTTGTTTGATTTCTTTTTCTTCTTCGGAACTATCTTCTCAATCGACATTGATGGTCGGTTTCCTCTCGTCCAATCGTCCTAACGTCTCGCCACGACCTCGTCCCCGGCCTCGACCTCGGATGCGAGTTGTGGAGAAACCTTCACCATCTCGCCGTAAGGGAGTGGTGAGTGATCGTTGGACTAGAACTTCGGGTTCTTCGTTGTCCCAAATTTCCTTTGCTTCATTTGTTATAGTATCTCCGGAGAAGACTCGTTTTCTTCGGAGGTGCATAATAAGTCGCATCTTCATGGATTCCGATTTCATGTACGGAGAATGGTTGTAAGTCACCTTTAATACACTCGTTCCCCTCCGTCGTAGTATTTAATGCATTGATGTAGAGATGATGGTACCATCTTGTTTTCATGTATCCATGGTCGGCCCGAGTAGAGCGTTGAACGACGTTTCGAATCAATTATGTGAAATTTTGCGGTTGTCTTTGCTAAGTCACCGGTCTTCATTAGCGGTGTTATTGAGCCGAGGGCTCTTTCTCCTTTCCGGTTGAATCCTCTTAATAACATTTTGTCCGCCTCGAGCTCGCGAGCATCAATTTCCAAGTATGCTAGCGTTCGAAGATTCATTATATCGATTGATGCTCCCGGATCCACCAATACTCGGAGAGCGTAAACTTCCCAATTGTAACTCGAAATGTACAATGGTCGGTTGTGGTCTCATCGTCCCGAGTAATAGGTCGTCGTCCGTGAAGGTAACACCTCGCTGTTCCTTTAACGAGCAAACCTCATCTAAGGACTCTCCGGCCATTTGAGCTAAGCAAATTTCTGGATCAAGTAAGGCCTTGATCAGAGCTTCTCTCATCTCTATTGATAAGATGAGAGCGTCGTAGATGCTCAGTTTGGCTGGTAGTTTCCTAAGATGGGCTAGCACGTTGTAATCCACTTTGTTTTCATGTGTCTCTGCTTCTTCTCGAATGGGTATTTCTTCCGCCGGGTTGGTTCTTCCCGAACAACCACCGCTTTCCTTTGTCTTTTGGACCCATTCTCGGAGGTAGAACTCTTCCACTTCTTAAGTTGACTTCGTGATTTCTTCGAATTTAGCATTGAGTTTGTCGGTGTCTCTTCTCGAATCGGGACGACGAGTTCTTCGAGATCGGCTTCGGAGTCTGAAGGCTCTAACTCTATTGTGATTGGAGTTCCTCGAAACTCGCAAATAGATTCGTTGCTTGTTGAACTCTCGTAGCCTTCCTGGTGGATGTCTTCTTCATCATTGTGATCGTCGAAATTGTGTATGATTTGAGAATTGTCATTTGTATCGGAATCGACGTCCGGATTAGGTTGATTGTCGCTAGTTACGTAATCGTTAGAAACGATCAAAACGTAGCCAACGCCATAACCCTCATCATTATAAGATCCCACCGGAGTGGGCGGATAATCATACGAGTCGAGGTTCGAGGGATTTTTCCCCCGAATCGGAAACAACTATCCTAGGATAAGCAGCCCCTAGTCTAGCCTTAGGAGCCTCGGTCCTCTCTTCTTCGTCAATTTTCTTCTTCTCTTCAATCGTCTCCTGTTGAGGTGGTTCTTCTATCGCAAGTGATGAGTACCGGCTTAACGGGTTTCAAACTCCGAATTGAAGCTCGCACCGAAGCGGTTTGGATGTCTGTCTAAAATCTTTTCGAAGACCTCGTCCAAGCGGTAGTCCATCCATCGTCGGCCGTATAGGGATCTCATCGGAATGATGGGATCGGCCGAGACAACATTGACGGAACCTCCTTTCTGGGGTTCCTTCATGTACTCCTTCGGGATCGTTATATTCCCTTTCCGAAGATTGTCGTTGAGCCAACTCTTGAAGGTAATACAATCTTCTATCTTATGCCCAAGCATCCGGTGGTAAGGGCAAAAGTTGGGATCACCTTTCTTGTCGACTTCTTCCGGTCTCTTAGGTTCCGGTAGTTGGAAATCCGGAGTCTTCATCAAGCTGCGGAACATTTTCGGCATCGCCTCATTCTTGAACGGATACTCCTCGCTCGTAAGCTCCCGTAACGTACGTTGCGGACGGGGCCGTTGTTCATACCGTTGAGATGACCGATAGTCGGGCCGGGTTGCTTGGTAATTCCGTTGTGGTTGCTTCGCGGCCGTTACGGTGGTATTTGCATCGGTTGCTTGCCTTTGTCGACTCGCCGCAACGATCCCGGACTTCTTTTCAAAAGTTTTCACGGCTTCGTTTATCCGTTTTATCGGTGAAACTTAATTGCTTCGCCTCCTCTTGCAAGCTTCCGGCCTTGCTTAACAACTTCTCGAAAGTCTTAATAGTAAATCCCTTGAGGAGAAGTGCTTATCGGGCCATGGATGCTTTTTAGTAAAATGCCGATCGCATGTCTGTTCTTGTAATCGTGGCTCACACTTCATACTTAGGTTCCTCCATCGAAGTATGTAGTCCACCAAGGTTTCATTCGGCCTCTCGCTTCTCTACCACTAAATCACCTATAGTGATGTGGTGCTGAGCTCCGACAAATCGCTTGATGAAGAGGTTCTCTAATTCTGAAAACGTCTTTACCGAACCGTTTGGTAATTCCGCATACCAATCGAAGGCGATCCCTGACAGGCTGCTGACAAATTGTCGGAAGAGTAAAGCGTCACTTCCACCGGCGTTGCAACAACTGGCACGAAAATGTGCAACATGCTGCCGAGGGTTTCCGGTTCCATCATAGGTCTTGAACAGAGGTGGTACAAAGCCCTTCGGATATTGGACAGCGTCGAATTCTTCGGGGTAAGGTCTACCCGTCCGAATGGATGTCCCGCTCTTTGATTGTGCTAAGGCTTCTCGCACTCGTCGTTCTACCAAGCTCTTGATATCCTTTTCGGGAATCATACTTTGTGTTGCATCCTTCTTTAATTGATCATCCCCGTTGACGGATGTAATCTCCTTTCCTCCGTCTACAATGTGAATAACTTCCGGGGTGTTTCTCTTTGGGGTTGAACCCGACTCGGAGAGTGGCTAGGGCTACGGCCATCTCTTCCATCCTTTTCGCCATCTGGGCGATCGTATCATCTTTCTCTTGAAGCTGCCTCCTCATTACTTCCGGCTCCTCTCTTTCTACGGCTGCAGGAGCACCTTGTGAAGCTGACGAAGCTCGAGTTTCTACCATGTTAATTTCTGCATACTCATCATCCATGAACTCTGACGAGTCAACTTCATCTCCGAATTTCTCCTCTCTCTCCTCGCTAGTCGCCGAATATCAGTTCTTAACTTTTCCATAGCATCTTCTAGAGGTCTTTTTTGTACCTCCTTGCAGTTGTCATGTGATAATTGTCGAGTTTCTTTCTCATGAGTCCCCTTTACTGCGGTAGCACTTTCTTCGGACTCAAGTCTCCTGACGAGACTTTCCTTTTCTGGTCGTTGTTTCGGTCTTAATTGGCCGGTAGTGGGACGCCATACCATCCTTCTAGCGACAGAAGGCCTAGGACCGGAAGGTCTGTCAGCTGAATGCTGGAAGGTGGTATCCTCCCTGATCTGTAAACCTGAAACAACAACAGGTGGGCTAGCCTTCATTTTCTTATTTGGTTCTTCTGCAGCGATAGCAGATTCTACTCGCGGCCCAAGACGAGATTTGGTCGGCACCCACCCTATCCTTCTTAAAATTTCCGACACGTGGCATCTTTCCTTCTTCGCTAACTTTTCAATTACGATCCGTAATCGGGCAAGTGGTGTAATCCTAGCCATCTTCTTTCCGTTGTCACTATAAGTATGCGGGTCGAGGTAATGTAGAGGCAATTCGCGGACATTTTCCTCGTCGACTGCGGCGGAAAGGGGATGGAATCCGCTCCCTTCCAAAAGGGGTGTATACTCGGACAATGGTATGTACTCGGGTAGTGGTGTGTACTCGGGAATTTCTTCTAGGAAAGCGACTTCGGCGGCTCCGGCCTTTACGCGATCTTCCCGCCTCTGTTTCTCCTCCGAGTCCGTGTTAGGGGTGGAACCCTTGAGCTGGACCCAATTTCGAAAACGAAGGTCTTGCACGGAAATCCGTACCCTCCACGCGTAACATGCTCGTTACAAATTTGGACTTCCTTCCCCTTCGGTTTGGCGGGATCCGGGGTAGGTGCGAGACGACTAGACCGGTGGGGGTAGAGATAACGGTCCTTCTATGGACGGCGGTATTCCTCTCAGCTGGAACCCTTTGCAGAGGGGGAAATTCTTGAGTTGATTTAAGGTTGAATTCAATCATGGGTTTCTCAGCTTCTGACACTTTGTCCATCAGTGCGAAAAGGGTAACATCAGCGATCTTGACATTTGTGTTCTCGAATCCTTGTCCAAACCGGATGATCCCATTGTCGGGCAGCTCATCCTTGTAAACAGCGAGATCTAGTCCATTGGTGAAGGAGAAAATCAGCTTTGGGGCTTCCATTTCTGCAAGGTAGATTCTGATTGTCAGTCCCAAGTTATGCTTCTTCTCATCAAGACGAAAAGAAAGGAATTGAAAAGAGTCCGAACACATTCTTGTTCACGTATATTTATTAAAAGAGTCGTTCATTAGAAGGTTTGTTTATTTAGAACGGAATGTTCAAAGGTGTAGAGAAGGTAAGGAATCTGAATCGGAGTTGGAAAGGAAAAGAGAGTCTTAAGCAAGACTTCTCGACTCGAAGGATCACTCCTAAACTAACACCTATTGGGGGTCCACCCCACCTCGAAATGAGGTAAAAGGATCTCGGAACCTCTCTGTTTAGGGGTGTCTAAACAATGGCTCCTAAATCCGAGAGAATGTTGGTTATACTTGTTCGAGGTAGAAATGAACATAGTATCCCAACGGAAAGAAGGGTAGTTTGATCCATAAGGGACATGGATGCACTACCGATTTTTGAAAGCGAATTGTTCGATTAGAATGGAGAGAGGAACTTTCCCAACGTGAGTCGCCGTAAATATGTCGGCATTATTTTTTTAGGTTATGTGTTTTATTTTGAAAAAAAAGGGGGGGGTCGCCTACAGAAATTGTCGGCGAACTTTAATTTAATTTAAATAAATAATTTGAAAAAGTAGTATTTGATTTTGAAAATAATTTTAAATTTGAAAATTTTAAGATATGAAATCGAACTGATCTCACATCCCGAATAGTTTATATAAACGAGCGCCGCACCACAAACCGTGTATCTATCCCGAAGAATAGACACACTCTGCTCGATAATGGGGCTCGATTAAATAAACTAGAAAGGTTTGTGACATCCGTTTGGTCTGTGAACCAATTTTATAAGCCGATAGAATTCCCTGTTTAATATAGAAACATTAAACAGGGTTTATATTACTCAGGTTCTTAAAGTTCCCTATAAGGGCAAGCCCCTATAGTTAATTACATCTTAAGTGACGGAAATCACCTAAGAAAACTCTCGATAATAATCAGTAGTTCCGCTCTCAAGAATTTCAAAGGTTTAAGTTTTCAAAGGATTGAATTTTTGAATCTTAATAGGGAATGGATCAAGTTTGGAACATTTTATTTTGGGAATTCAAAGGAAGAAAAGTAGGAGAAATTACGGATTCGAAGTGAACTTCGATAATCTCCCGACTATCCTATTGTTTGGCTTGGATTTAGGAAAGTCCTAATGTTTATTTAATGTTTTAATCTTGCCAATTTTAATTAATTAGGGCTTATATTTATATGATAGAATCATACAAATAGCCTGGAAGATATGAGGGTTTATATCGTATCGGACGACTACCTCGGAGTCCTAAGACCGGTTAGGGCTTAATTTGCAATGCAAATGCCTAACGAAGAGTTGAGGATTTATGTTGCACTAGGAAAACTACCTCGAAGTCCTATGGCTTTGTTGTTTAATTCTAGGAAAGTTTTGCTCGAAGTAGGTTCGAGTTTTCCTGACGACGATGGCCGTGCTGCCCACCATGCTCCGAGCTCCTTGTTGTTGCAGAGGTTTAGTTTTAGAAATCATAAATCAGGAGATGAGAGAAGTGTTTGGTTTTAGAGAAAGTCTTAATTTCCAAGTGTTTTTTATGTTTTAATTAAAATAAATCTTAAAGTTGATTATAACAACACCGGTTAAGATCCCACGGTTCCATCCTTCCGGCATCGTTATTTTTATCGGATTCACTTAGTCCAGATGAATTTGCTAAACTCAACTGAATGAGTTCCACACTTTCATTTAGACCGTGGGAAATCCCGTTAGCAACACGTAGGTTACATCATCTGAGGTATTCCCGATCATCCAACAAGACGTTTTAATTTAGTTGTAGTTGTAGTTTTGTTGTTTTGTTTGTGATTAAATTTTGAGTTGTTTTATATTTTGAATGTTTTGGCGATGAATTTTATCTTGTAGTGTCTTTTAATTTAGTTATGGGTTTCAGTTTTGGTTTCTGTCCTAAAGGTGTAGGTTTTCATGCAACTGTTGTTTATCATGCAAGAAAAGTAAGTGCGATGCGATTAAATAAGTTGCAATAGAGTAAATCGCAATAAAATAAAAGCGTACTGGAGGGTCTTCCCGTCATCCCAAGCTGCACTTAAAACACGATTAGAATATTTAAGCATTTAAAGTAAGTCCCTAGGTAAAGCTAAGGGAAAGGTTATGGTTTTCTACCAAGTTCTTAATCCTATAGCTAGTCACCTCCTATGACGTCTAGGTCTTCAATTTTGGTTTTAAGGATGATTTTCTTCACCAAAGAACAACTAAGCTCAATTTGTTCTTAAGGACATTCCATCATATTGAGGAAGTGTTTAAGACGAATCTTAAACATCCTTTCAATATTTCGGGAATTGTCCTAAGTCCAAATGAATTCTATTGTTCAAGTGAATTAATCATCCGGGGTGTTTGAGTTAAGTTTTATTTCTTGCTCTGTGAATTAGGATGTTTGAATATCCTTATGAATGAAGTGTCATTTCACTTGATACTCCATTTAGGAGTTATAATAAGTAAAAGCTCCTAAGGGCAAAATGATATTTAATGATTTGTGATTCAAATTTAAGTTCAAATTAATGATTTAAGTTTGGAATAGTGTTCAAGTTATTTTAGATTTATTTTTGAATTCTTCATGTCTTTATATTTAATTTAATGTGGTTAGGCGGGTGTAGGGTCCCGGGGGTCAAAAATTGAAAATTTGGAAAATTGAAGATTGGGTGAACGTAAGTGGAGTAAAATCATTTTGGTTGAGCCATGAAGCCATATCAAGCCCACATGAGCCATGAAGGGACTCATTTGAGGCATTCACTATGTTGTTCCTAACCCTCTTGCGCAAGGGCTTAGGGGTTAAGGACCATCCATGTGAATCACCTGCATGAGTCGGGAGGTCAAATTGGGTATGGGTGTGTTTTAGGAGGTGTATGGAAGTGTAGTGTATGAGTGTAGTGTGTGTGTAAGTCGGCCCCTTCATCGGACCGAGGCCACCTGAAGGCGATCCTAAGGCCAAAGAGTCCTATAGGAACTCATCCTTTAAACTTCCACACTTGATTTCAACCCTCTAGGTGATTAGGGGTTTACAGTCAAGTTTGTGGAGTTTGCAGGGAGTTTAGAAGCGGTTTGAATTTCTAAGTGGTGGGCCCCAATTCTAATCCTCTAGGATAGTCAAAGGAAAGGCCTAAGGCTAGATCCTGAGTACTAAAGAGAAGAAGAGAAGACCTCATCAAAAATGAGGTCAACACTCCACAGTGAGCCAATCCCCAAATTGATTGGTTCTACACCTTCATCAGACCAAGGGAAGGTGTCCACCAGCAAAAGCCCCATCTCCAGGCCACCCAGTTGCTCCAGCCTCCAAGCTTTGTGATCGGCTGTGGTCGAAGTCCAACCTAGACAATTCACGTGACCAGGAGACTTCATCCGGAGCTTGCTAGGATCCAATCGAAGGTGCAACAACTCTCGGATCGAAGCCACACTTCTCGAGCAAAGGTATGAGCTAATTCTTCATCCCGAGCTTACGGAGATTCTCCATTTCAAATGCTTTAATTTCAATGCATGATAACCGTATAGATGTGTTCGTCTCTTCAAGACGAATCCATAGAGCATAAGAACATGAAAATCCATTGAGTATCGAGTGAGATATTAGGGATTTAGTGTGGACAACTCTCGGGTGAGGACACTTGGGGACGATGAACGGATGCCGTCCATTTAATACACGCGCGGACGGACGGCCAGGATCGCGCCGGATGAGGAGACGGAACGATACGGCCGGGCCCCGGGACGGCCGACTCGGATGGCGGCGCCCAATCACGGCGCGACACGTACCCCTTCGGAGCTGCCGATGTTTCGCTGGCGCCGCGTGGATAAGTAAATAAATAGGGTATTTAATGTATTTATTAAATATCAGAAACTTCAAAAATTCATAACTTCGTGTAGGAAAATCAGAAAAATAAAATAAAAAAACCCTCTTGCTCAGTGAACAGAGGAGAATAATGTGGAAAAGAAATCATTTAATTTCATCAAGTATTTTACTTTTTATAATTTATTTACTCTCTGCATACATTTAATTCTCCATGCATGTATACAATTCACCATGGCATGAGACCATAGAGGCTTTTGAAGCCTCGAATTTGGGAACATTCCCTGAATTTTCCAAAGTCGGAGGTCATCCCTATGAAGAGTTATTGATTTTTCAAATTCATGTCACCATTTTGAGTATTCTAATTCCAATAAATAGCATGTTGTGAAATAAATTCTAGGAAAATTTGGTGATGTTCCTTATGACCGAGAGAACCCTAGGAAAAATAGGTTTTGAGTTAGTTCATTTTAGACAACCCTAATTGGCTTAAACACTCAAAATAGGTCTCTAATTAATTAGAGCTAACCATACATCAAATTGACTTCAAATCGATTCTCCATTGACCTTTAGGGTCGGAAGAACCCACCATAAAAATTTGAGGTCAATTGGACTTGGTTAGCCCTATTAATTGGGTTGATTAAGCCATTTAGTCATTTTAAACTTTAAAAATTCATAACTTTCAAAATACCTTTCAAAAATTCACCAAATTGGTTTTGGAGCCTCTCCGATATCGGGGAATTTAAGAAAATTAAAATTTCAATTTTCTAAAAAAGTTGATTTTTAATATTATTTTAATATTTTTAATAATTAAAAAATAATAAAAATCACATTAAATTAAATTAAATTAAGTTAAATTAAATTAAATTAAATTAAATATAAAGACATGAAGAATTCAAAAATAAATCTAAAATAACTTGAACACTATTCCAAACTTAAATCATTAATTTGAACTTAAATTTGAATCACAAATCATTAAATATCATTTTGCCCTTAGGAGCTTTTACTATTATAACTCCTAAATGGAGTATCAAGTGAAATGACACTTCATTCATAAGGATATTCAAACATCCTAATTCACCGAGCAAGAAATAAAACTTAACTCAAACGCCTCGGATGATTAATTCACTTGAACAATAGAATTCATTTGGACTTAAGACAATTCCGAAATATTGAAAGGATGTTTAAGATTCGTCTTAAACACTTCCTCAATATGATGGAATGTCCTTAAGAACAAATTGAGCTTAGTTGTTCTTTGGTGAAGAAAATCATCCTTAAAACCAAAATTGAAGACCTAGACGTCATAGGAAATGACTAGCTATAGGATTAGGAATTTGGTAGAAAACCATAACCCTTACCTTAGCTTTACCTAGGAACTTACTTTAAATGCTTAAATATTCTAACTGTGTTTTAAGTGCAGCTTGGGATGACGGGAAGACCCTCCGAGTACGCTTTTATTTTATTGCGATTTACTTTACGGTAATTTATTTAATCGCATCACACTTATTTTTCTTGCATGATAAACAACAGTTGCATGAAAACCTACACCTTTAGGACTGAAACCAAAGCCGAAACCCATAACTAAATTAAAAGACACTACAAGATAAAATTCACCTCCACAACATTTCAAAATATAAGACAACTCAAAATTTAATCACAAAACAGAACACAAAACTACAATTACAACTAAATTAAAACGTCCCGTTGGATGATCGGGAATACCTCGGATGATGTAACCTACGTGTTGCTAACGGGATTTCCCACGGTCTAAATGAAAGTGTGGAACTCATTCGGTTGAGTTTAGCAAATTCATCCGGACTAAGTGAATCCGATAAAAATAATGATGCGGAAGGATGGAGCCAGTGGGATCTTAACCGGTGTTGTTATAATCAACTTTAAGATTTGTTTTAATTAAAACACAAAAAAAACACTTGGAAATTAAGACTTCTCTAAACCAAAACACTTTTCTCATCCCACGATTTATGATTTCTAAAACTAAACCTCTCGCAACAACAAGGAGCTCGGAGCATGGTGGGCGGCACGGCCATCGTCGTCGGCAAAACTTGAACCTACTTCGACAAAACTTTCTTAGAATTAAACAACAAAGCCATAGGACTTCGAGGTAGTTTGCCTAGTGCAACATAAATCCTCAACTCTTCGTTAGGCATTTGCATTGCAAATTAAGCCCTAGCCTGGTCTTAGGACTCCGAGGTAGTCGTCCGATACGATATAAACCCTCACATCTTTGAGATTTATTTGTATGATTTTATCATACGAATATAAGTCCTAACTAATTAAAATTGGCAGGATCAAAATACTAAATAAACATTAGGACCTTCCTAAATTGAAGCCAAACAATAGGATAGTCGGGAAATTATCAAAGTTCGCTTTGGATCTGTGATTTCTCCTACCCCTCTTCCTTTGGACTCCTAAAATAAAATGTTCCAAATTTGATCCATCCCCTATTGAAATTCAAAAATTCAATTCTTTGAAAACTTAAACTTTGAAATTCTTGAGAGCGAGAATTATTGATTATTATCGAGAGTTTTCTTAGGTGATTCCCGTCACTTAAGATGTAATTAACTATAGGGGCTTGCCCTTATAGGGAGTTTTAAAGAACCCGGGTAATATAAACCCTGTTTAATGTTTTCATATTAAGCGAGGGAATTTGTCGGCTTATAAAATTGGTTCGCAGACCAAACGGATGTCACAAATCTTCTAGTTTATTTAACCGAGCACCACCATCGAGCAGTGTGTTTATCCTTAAGGATAGATACACAGTTTGTGGTGCGGTGCTCGTTTATATAAACTATTTGGGATGTGAGATCGGTTTGATTTCATATCTTAAAATCTTCAAATTTAAAATTATTTTCAAAATCAAATACTACTTTCTAAATTATATCTATATTTAAATTAAATTAAAATTCGCCGACAATTTCTGTAGGCGACCCCTTTTTCAAAATAAAACACACAACCTAAAAATATGCCGACATGGAGAAGTGTCCTGGTTTTGGGTGGAATTTCAGTTGGGAAATTGAGTTTTATCAGTGGGGATTAGAGCAAATTGACACTGGGGATCAACTGCTCTAAGGGTGGAGAAGGGTTTGGAACAATTTTGGCAGAGTTTCGGCAAGGTTTGTGCAACTCTTCTCTATGGTCGTGAGGGTGAGGGGTTTAAATAGGCATGGCTGGAGGCTCTCCCAGGGGGGTTTAATGGTTGGGATCAGTTGCTTAGGTCAAGGGAAGAACAGCCATGCTATCCATTTGGGTTGAGACAAGTCAGCAATGGAGAATTTCAATGTTGGCTCACATGTGAGCTTTCGGCCATGGTGTTTTCCGGTGGCACAGTGGGCTGGCCGGCCGAGGCATGGGTCACCCTCGGGTTCGGGTGGGTCGGGGCTTGATGTTTGTGAAGGCGATTGGTGGCTGCCATGTGTAAAGGGTTTGAATCGAAGTGGAATGGGGTAAGGGTGTATTTTGGCTCAAATTGGTCAAATGCATGGATTGGGCTAGGTGCACCTTCCCATGGCTAGTTTGGGCTGAAGATAAAGTGGTTTAGGTCGGCATAATTAGTGGGGAAGGGTCACCATCCAAGTACAATTAAGTTTAAGCAAGGTTTAGTGGAGTCATGGAAGTGGCTAATCCCTTTAAGGGAATATGGAAAGGGCCTCCTCCTCTTGCCATCTTGGGTATGGTGAGGTGGAAAGTAGATCCCATGGCTCTCATGTGGCTCATGCATGGCTTCATAGCTCATCTTTGGCTTGGGAAAAGTTTAGTCGACTTTCATGAGGAAGGGTGTTGAAATTTTTGATGGATTTAAGGAGAATTGTCATAAGGCTTGATTTGGATTTATTTGGTGATAGATTTTAGAACTTAGGAAGTGTTTTAAATCAAAGGGATGATGAGAGGAATTTCATGTGGGCTTTGTTATGGACTTTGGGCTTTTGAATTTGTCTTGGATGGGCCTTTTAAGAAAGTGGGCCTTAGGCTTTATGGATGGGAATTTTTGTAAAATTTTGGACCAAATAATTGTTGGGTTTGCTTTAGGGATGTTTCATGAGTAATTTGAAATAGATTTAAGGTGGTTTGGGTTTGAATTGGGTGAGTTTGGGCTAAGTTTGGGTCATGGGTCCAAATTGGGCTTTAAGGCCAAAAGTGAAATTGGATCCCAATGCCAATCAAATTGGGCTTGAATTTGGTCTAGATTGGTTTTGGGGATGTTGAATTGAAGTTTAGAATTGAATTGGACCAGAATTTGGGTCAATTGGGTAGGCTAGGCTTGACATTGGGTTCACTTTGGGTTAAAATGGGTTAAATTGGGGGTTTTGACAAAAGTAGGGTAAATTGACAAAATTGGCCCATGGTGTAGTTAAACAAAATGAAATTGGGAATATTTGGGATTTTCTGGAATTTTCTGGGAATTTTCTGAGTTTTTGGATTTTTGGGTCAAGAGGGGTATTTTGGGTATTTGGAGGGTATTGGGAGGTATTTTTGGAATTTTTGGTATTTTTGGTTATGGATGATCAATTTGAGTGGGGAAGAAATGTTTAGGATTGGTCTTGAGGAATTTTGGGTAATTTAGGTGATTTTGGAGATTTTGGGTAGTTTCAAGGGCATTTGGTAGGTTAGGCGGGTGTAGGGTCCCGGGGGTCAAAAATTAAAAATTTGGAAAATGGAAGATTAGGTGAATGTAAGTGGAATAAAATCATTTTGGTTGAGCCATGAAGCCATATCAAGCCCACATGGGCCATGAAGGGACTCATTTGAGGCATTCACTATGTTGTTCCTAACCTCTAGCCCGAGGGCTTAGGGGTTAAGGACCATCCATGTGAATCACCTATATGAGTCGGGAGGTCGAAGTCGGGTATGGGTGTGTTTTTAGGAAGTGTGTGAAAGTGTAGTGTATAGGTGTAATGTGTGTGTAAGTCGACCCTTCACCAGACCGAGCCACCCGGGGCAATCCTAAGGCCAAAGAGTCCTATAGGAACTCATCCTTTAAACTTCCACATTTGATCTCGACCCTCTAGGTGATTAGAGGTCTACAATCGAGTTTGTGGAGTTTGCAGGGAGTTTAGAAGTGGTTTGAATTTCTAAAAGGTGGGTCTCAATTAGAATCCTCTAAGATAGTCAAAGGAAAAGCCTAAGGCTAGATCCTAAGTACTAAAGAGAAGAAGAGAAGACCTCATCAAAAATGAGGTCAACAAATAGGTATTTTATGATAACCAGTATATCCATCCAAAAAGCAATAGTACTTTTGTCCAGCAAGTCTATCCAACATTTGATCGAGAAAAGGAAGAGGAAAGTGGTCTTTTCGGGTGGCAGCATTAACTTTTCTATAATCAATACAAATTCGTCATCCATTAACTTGTCTAGTAGGTAAAATTTCATTCTTTTCATCCACTTCCACAGTCACTCCACCTTTCTTCGGTACACAATGAATTGGACTTACCCAAGAACTATCCGAAATACGATAAACAATTTCAGCATCTAGCCACTTTACAATTTCCTTCTTAACTACTTCTTTCATTATAGGATTTAATCTCCTTTGTGGATCAATTTTAGGTTTATGTTCTTCATTTAATAAAATTCTATGCATACAGATCGAAGGACTGATTCCTTTGATGTTTGCCAAAGTCCATCCAAAAGCTTTTTTGTATCTTTTTAAGATTTCCAATAGTTTTTGTTCTTGATATTCAGTTAACTCCAAAGATACAATAACTGGTAGGGTAGATGATCTCCTAAGAAGATATAATTTAAATGCTTAGGGAGAATTTTCAACTCAAGTTCAGGAGGTTTATCAATAGATGAAATTAGACTTTTATCTCCACCATCCATAGTATCTAACACTTCAAATTTCTCCTGAATATACTCCAATTCCTTATTCTTCTCATTATCTGAATCTATTTCATTTTCGGTTTCATCTTCAATTATATATTCATACTCCATATTCTTTTCAAACATCTCTTTAAGATAATCATTTCTTAAATATTCGCAGACTTCCATCCTAAAACATTCATTATCTTTTGCAACTGAGGGATACTTCATAGATTTCAAAATATTAAAGGTCACCTCTTGATCATTAACTCTCATAGTTAATTCCCCTTTTTGAACATCAATTACCGCTCTTCCAGTATCTTGGAATGGTCTTCCTAAAATAATTGGAAAATTTTTATCTTCCTCCATATCAAGCACAATAAAATCCACAGGAAAGATAAATTTATTCACTTTCACTAACACATCTTCTACCACTCCCTTAGGATAAGTAATAGAACGATCAGCTAATTGAAGAGTTACAGATGTAGTAGAAATTTCTCCAATTCCTAATCTTTTGAAAGTTGATAAAGGCATAAGGTTAATACTAGCTCCCAGATCACATAAGGCTCTTCCAAAAAAATTTTCACCTATAGCACATGGGAAAGTGAAACTACTAGGATCTTTATGTTTTTCGGGAAGCTTTTTCTGAATTATTGCACTACACTCTCCTCTAAGTGCAACAGTCTCATGATCCGTGAACTTTCTCTTCTTTTTAAGAATATCCTTCATAAATTTCACATAATTAGTTATCTGTTCTAATGCTTCAACAAAAGGTATATTTATTGTTAACTTCTTAAGGAATTCCAAAAATTTTCCAAATCTATTATCCCTATTTTTCTTCTTCAATCTTTGAGGAAATGGAGGAGGTGGTTTTCAACAGTAATCTTCATAGGTTTAAGAGGGTATTCCAGATCTGGATAAATCTTATTTGAACATTTTTCAATATTCACCTTCTCATTCTCTTCTTCGACTTCTTCTACGCACTCTAGTTTCTAATTCTTTTCCACTCCTTAATTGAATAGCCTTAAGTTGCTCCTTGTTTTGATCTTTTGGATAGATCTCCACAATACTAGAAAGCGTTCCCGAAGGTCTATTATTAAGCGCAGTGAAAATAAGTCCCAATTGATTTTTAATATTTTTGATCGCAACACCTTGAATTTGTAATTGATTACCCATATTCAAAATCATTTCAACTGTAGACAACTTCTTATCCTTAAACTGTGGGTTATTATTAAATCCAAGAGGATAAGATGGTCTAAAGTTAGTATTTCCTTGGTTGTTTGAATTTCCAACTTGGTTCATAGAATTGTGTCCCCATTGTGGGTTCACATTAGCATTACTATTTGATCGCTGAAAAATTTATTAAGAAATTCATACCTATTTTTGATGAAATTGCACTTTAAAGAAGGGTATTTTCTTTATTTTATTGCAGGAATGAATAATTTAGGTGATAAAAGCAAAAATCATAAAAGGAGCGAATTTGGAGCAAAATCATGCAATTTGTGCTTGAGTCGCCGACGGCGAGCTCGAGCTCGCCGACGGCGAGGTTACGAGGAGACATTTCGAAGGATTTATAGCTCGTCTCGCCGACGGCGAGCCGGAGCTCCGCCGACGGCGAGATAGAGCGGTTTGAAGATCTTAGAAGCCTCGCCGACAGCGAGGTAGTTCGTCGCCGACGGCGAGGTAGTTCAAATGGCACAGATACATTGAACCTGGACACTTTTTGAAGAGATGCTTACACACCTCTTGGACCTTTGCTCACCTCTATATATAGAGGCCAAAAATCAGTCTTTTGTGTGTTAGTTTTTTGCAGTCTTTTGTGTTATAAGTGCAATCTTTTAGTCTTTTGTGAGTTCTAAGTGTAATTTGTGTGCAGTAGTGTGTTTTTAGTGAGTCTTTTAGTAAGTTTAGTGAGTAATTAGTGAGTCGTGCTGTACTGGAAGGAAGAGTCAAAGGAACTACGAGGAGTACGTTTGGGGATAAATCGAGGTAAGTATTTGTATTTATTGTTTTTAACTTTAAATGAAATCCATGCTTAGTTTAGTTCCCATGCATTCTGAGTAGTTTATTAGTCTTTCTCCCTGTTTATGAAATTAAGTGACTTGATGAAATTAAAATAGAGATACTTATATATATTAATAAATTGTGATAATTTTTACTTAAAACTTAATTTACTTTCAAACTGGCCATTTGAATTGTTAAAATATGTTGGTTATCAACTATAGTAAAAATTACATCTGATATTCGGGAATTCAAAAGCCTTGGAAGGAGGGTGCAAATAAATAGGGAAATAATATCACTTGGGCGTAGAATTGAGCATTTTAGTGTGACGGACTAAAATATTCAATTCGGTCCTATTGTTTGAGAGCTGAAGTGTAGATGTTAGCCCTCGGGCGAGGGGAACGTGGGAGCTCGAAGTGGCGGTCGGTATCCTCCCAGCCTAGCCGCGGATTCGGTAATCAAACATAGGATTAGTCAATATTTTTTACACTCGGACCAAAGGGTAAAGAATAGGAATGCTCCTACTTGTCACAATA
This sequence comes from Papilionanthe hookeriana x Papilionanthe teres, assembly GCA_022702705.1. Classification (NCBI taxonomy): domain Eukaryota; kingdom Viridiplantae; phylum Streptophyta; class Magnoliopsida; order Asparagales; family Orchidaceae; genus Papilionanthe; species Papilionanthe hookeriana x Papilionanthe teres. The sequence continues at coordinate 108,556,309 of CM040425.1, read as the reverse complement.
CCTTAAAATTATCTATTTAAATTCATTAATCACTTAAATTTCTAAACAAGGGGAAAGATACTTTTTCGAATAGTTAAGACTTATTTAGCAATTAGTTTAATTTCCTGCACTTTCAATACGTATTAATTTTCTACTTAGTTAAGTTACCTAATTGAAATACTTAGTTTCCTTTTTTGCGCTCAAATTTAGAAGTCCAAATTTTCGTATACTATTTTAAAGATTATTATTATTATTTTAAATTAGTTGTTATTTAATTTTCTCTTTCTCTGTGGGATCGATAACCAGGACTCCACTAGAGCCCTGTATTACTTGATACGATATGTATACTTGCGTAGCATCCACAACATAAAAAATTACAATTCTATACATATAAATAGCGGGGTCAAGTTTTTGGCGTCGTTGCAATTAAATTAAAAATATCATAATATAAAATTGTGGGTCAAGTTTTTGGCGCCGTTGCTGGGAGAGTAAGAAAAATTTACTAAAGTAACGGACTATTTTAAAATAATCATAATAAATAAATTAATATCTATTCCGAAATTGTATGCGCAAATTTGGAAACGAAAATTTAATACCTTACGATTCGAATTAGAGCGTACAATTAAAAGAATTAGAAAAAAAAGAAACAAATTATTAATTTAACACAAATGGCGAATATTCCCGAAATTCAAAATATGAACCAAAAAAGACCATTAAGAGATTATGCCAACCCTACATCGGATGAAATTCATTTAACTATTCAAAACCACGATGTAGCTGCTAATTCATTTGAACTTAAACTCGCGATTATCCAAATGGTACAAAACAATCAATTTAGTGGTTCACCTACTGAAGATCCTAACTTACATCTTGCTAGTTTTCTAGAACTTTGTACTACTTTTAAATATCAAGGAGTATCTGACGATGCTATAAGACTTAGACTTTTTCCTTTTTCATTAAGGGATAAAGCTAAAATGTGGTTGAATTCGTTAGCACCTGGATCTATTAAAACTTGGGGAGAATTATCACAAAAATTTCTATCCAAATATTTTCCACCATCTAAAGCTGCTAAGTTTAGAAATGATATAACTTCTTTTTGTCAGTTAGATGGAGAATCAATATATGAAGCTTGGGAGAGATTTAAGGAACTTCTTAGGAAATGCCCACATCATGCGCTACCAGATTGGTGATTATTCGAACCTTTTATAATGGATTAGTAGGATCTTTAAGATCAATCATCGATCTGTCATCTTGGAGGTTCATTAATGTCTAAACCATTTGATGAAGCTTATGCACTAATCGAAGAAATGGCAACAAATAATTTCCAATGGCTTCGTTGAAAGAGTAAATCCTAAAAAGATAGCCGGCATTCATGAAAACGATGCAATATCTATGTTAGCTTCTCAAATTGTTGCTATATCTAAGAAATTAGATCATTTTGGAATGAACTACTCTCCTATTTTAGAAGAAAACTCATCTGGACAAATCATAGAATCTCAAACTAATTATGAAACTTTAAATGCTATTAATAATAGAACTAATAAACCTTATTCAAACTATTATAATCCTGGTTGGAAAACTCATCCAAATTTTAATTGGAATAACACATCTAATCAACAATGGATGAATCAACCTAATCAAGCAAATCCAAACTATAAACCTAATTACCCACCTGGATTTAATAACAATAACCCTCGATTCAAGGATAAGAAATTATCCATGGATGAATTAATTTTGAATATGGGTCATCAGCTACAAAATCAAGGAAATCAACTACAAATTCAAGGAAATCAATTACAAATTCAAGGAACATCTATTAAAAATATCGAAACTCAACTTGGACATATTACTATTGCGCTAAATAATAGAATACTCGGAACTTTTCCTAGTAATGTGGAAATAAATCCTAAAGATCAAGGAAAAGAACAAATTAAAGCAATACAACTAAGGAGTGGAAAAGAATTAGAACCTCAAATTCAAAAAGAACTTGAAAGCCAAAAAGAGGAAGTGGAAATTGAAAAGGAAACAATTCAACAAGATTCAAACTTAGAACATCCTATAATACCTATGAAAATTTCTGTTGAAAAACCTCCACCACCATTTCCTCAACGACTAGCTCAACATAAAAAAGATAAACAATTTGCTAAATTCCTTGAAATATTAAAGAAATTAACAATTAATATACCTTTTGTTGAAGCTTTAGATCGGATGCCAAATTATGTAAAATTTATGAAAGATATTCTAAATAAGAAAAGAAAATTCACCGATAATGAAGCTGTCGCACTTAGTGAAGAGTGTAGTGCTATTATTCAGAAGAAGCTTCCTGAAAAATTGAAAGATCCTGGTAGTTTCACTATACCCTGCGCTATAGGAGAAAATTTTTATGGAAAAGCTTTGTGTGACTTAGGAGCAAGCATCAATCTAATGCCTCTATCGATTTTTAAGAGATTAGGATTAGGAAAAATTACACCTACTTCGGTAACCCTTCAATTAGTCGATCGTTCGGTTACCTATCCTAAAGGAGTTATTGAAGATGTGTTAGTAAAGGTGGATAAATTTATCTTCCCGGTAGATTTTATTGTTTTAGATATGGAGGAAGATAAAGAAATTCCTATCATTTTAGGAAGACCATTTTTAGCTACTTGGAAAAGCTATGATTGATGTTCGGAAAGGAGAATTAACTATGAGAGTAAATGACCGAAAAGTTACATTTAATATTCCAAAATCAATGAAATATCTCGCGCTAGAAAAAGATGATGAATGTTTTCGGATGGAAATACTTGAATATTTACAACAAGAACATTTTAAGGAATATTACGAGGATAAATTAGAAAAAGAAAACACTGAATTAATTAAAGATAATCATGAAGAACTAGATTATATTCAGGAAAGATTTGAATTTTTGGATAATACTGAAAATACTGATAAGAATATAGTTTCGTCAATTATTAAACCTCTTGAACTTGAGCTAAAAATATTACCTGATCATTTGAAATATGCTTATTTAGGTAATTCTTCAAATTTACCGATTATTATTTCATACGCATTAAACGAATCTCAAGAACAAAAACTTTTAGAAACTTTAAAAAAATATAAGAAAACTTTTGGTTGGACTTTAGCGGATATTAAAGGAATTAGTCCTTCAATCCGTATGCATAGAATTATTTTAGATAATGAACATAAACCAAAAGCGGATCCCCAAAGGAGATTAAACCCGATAATGAAAGAAGTAGTTAAGAAAGAAATTTTAAAATGGTTAGATAATGGTATTATATATCCTATTTCGACGATGCTTGGGTAAGCCCAATTCATCGTGTTCCTAAGAAGGGAGGAGTGATCATCATCGCTAATGAAAATAACGATCTTATTCCTATAAGACAAGTTACTCGGTTGGCGTATATGTATTGATTATAGGAAATTAAATACCGCCACCAGGAAAGATCACTTCCCTTTACCATTTCTAGACCGGATGTTAGATAGATTAGCCGGACATAAGTATTTTTGTTTTCTAGATGGATACACCGGTTATCATCAAATACAAATTGCTCACGAGGATCAAGAGAAAACTACATTTACTAGTCCTTATGGAACTTTCGCTTTTCGAAGAATGCCTTTTGGATTATGTAATGCACCAAGCAACATTCCGAGAGATGTATGATGTCTATATTTAGTAAGTTAATTGACAATGGAATAGAAGTATTTATGGATGATTTCTCCGTATTTGGAACATCATTTGACACATGCTTAACTCATCTTGAAAAAGTATTAGAAGTATGTGAGAAAACAAATTTAGTTCTAAATTGGGAGAAATGTCAATTTATGGTTGCGGGCGGCATTGTATTAGTGGCATAAAATTTCGGAAAAAGGTATGGAAGTGGACCCCGCAAAAATTCGAGTTATAGCTAAATTACCACCTCCAACTACGGTAAAAGGGGTAAGAAGTTTTCTTGGACATGCCGGATTCTACGGACGCTATATAAAAGATTTTTCAAAAATTACTAAACCTCTTCGCCAACTTCTCGAAAAGGATAAGAAATTTGAATTTACAATCGAATGCCCGAATGCTTTTGAACTCTTAAAAGAAAAATTAATTACAAGACCTATAATAGTTTCACCTAACCTGGAGAAACCATTTGAGCTTATGTGTGATGCTAGTGATTATCGTCGTAGGAGCAGCTTCTTGGCAAAGATATGAAAAGATTTTTAAAGTTATATACTATGCTTAGTAAAACTCTAAATGATGCTCGAAATAAATTATACGATTACTGAAAGAGAACTATTAGCGGTAGTATATGGTTTTAATAAATTTAGACCTTATCCGATTGGAACAAAATGTATCGTGCATACCGATCATTCTCGCTATCAAATATTTAATGCAAAAGAAAGATTCCAAACCAAGATTAATTAGATGGATGCTATTAATGCAAGAATTCGATTTTGAGATCGTTAATAAGAAAGGAACCGATAATCAAATTGCGGATCATTTATCAAGATTAGAAAATCATCAATTATCCGATATTGAAAATGAAATTATAGCATGCTTTCCTCGATGAACAACTATATAATATCAATGAGTGGAAAATACCATGGTATGTCGATATAGTAAACTATATAGTTAGTAATATTTTACCACCTATGCTAACTTTGCAACAATGAAAAAATTCATCCATGATACGAAAACTTATTTTTGGGATGAACCATATTTATATAAGCAATGTAAGGATTTAATTATTAGAAGATGTGTACCTTATGAAGAAATCGAACCAATTATTCGAAAATGTCATGATTCGATTTTGGAGGACATTTCGGGACCGATAAAACTGCTTATAAGATTCTACAATCTGGATTTTATCGCTCTACTCTATTTAGAGATGTATATAGATATATTAAAACTTGCGATAAATGCCAAAGAGTAGGAAATATATCTAGAAGAAACGAAATGCCTCTAAACTTTATATTAGAAGTTGAAATTTTTGATGTTTGGGGATTAGATTTTATGGGACCTTTTATTCCTTCATTTGGAAACTCATATATATTAGTAAGTTGTTGATTATGTTTCTAAATGGATTGAGGCACAAGCTTTACCTAGGTGTGATGCTAAGAGTGTTTCAAAATTTCGATGAAAAATATTTTTACTAGATTTGGAATGCCGAGAGTGATTATCACCGACGGAGGAACTCATTTTAGAAATAAATACATTCACAAACTAGTAGAAAAATACAATATTACTCATAAGATATCCATCGCTTATCATCCACGAGCTTAGCGGATTAGTCGAAGTATCTAATCGTGAGATTAAATGTATTTTAGAAAAATCCGTAAACCCAAATAGGTTAGATTGGTCTATTAGATTAGACATTGCATTATGGGCTTATAGGACTGCTTATAAAACTCCGATTGGAATGACTCCTTACAGACTTATATATGGAAAAACGTGCCACTTACCAGTTGAATTAGAACATAAAGCATATTGGGCGATTAAAGAATTTAATTATAATATGAAGGAAGCTGGTGAGAAAAGATTGTTGCAATTAAATGAATTGGAAGAATTAAGAAATGAATCGTATGATAATGATCGAATTTATAAAGAAAAGATGAAATTATGGCATGATCGGAAGATTAATCAGAGAAATTTTGAACCGGGACGGGAAGTTTTGCTATATAATACTAGATTGAAATTGTTTCTGGAAAATTGAAGTCTCGATGGTTAGGACCTTTCACCATAACTCAAATATTTTCATACGGAACTATAGAAATCGAAGATCCAAAAGCTGGACATAAATTTAAAGTTAATGGACATAGATTAAAACCATATTTCGAAGGTATAAGACCTAACTATAAAGAGGTTTTAATGCTTAGTCGACTTGATTAATAATTGAAATTAGGTCGGGCTGACGATGTTAAACCAAGCGCTTTATGGGAGGCAACCCATATTAGTTATCTATTTTTATTGTATCTTAATAAGTTAGTTTATATTATTGAAACTTTACTACTCAATTATTATTAAGAATCATCACATATTCGAACCATTATGATGAGAAAAGAAATTATTCGATTTAAAGCGAAATTGGACATTATTTTGAAATCTCGCCGACGGCGAGGTCGATACTCGCCGACGACGAGGTTCACGCCTAAATTAGATTCGGTTTATTTATCGAGCTCGCCGACGGCCGAGAAACGAGCTCGCCGACAGCCGAGAACCGGAAGGCGCGCTTTATAGCTAAGTCGCCGACGGCGAGAAACGACCTCGCCGACAGCGAGGAAGTTATAAAGATGAGTTATATATACTTTAAATGCTGATCTGAACGGTTTCAACACCAATTCCTTTGTGAAAACCCATTCTTAAACCATTCTAAGTCTGCCTTCTTCACTAGAATTCATTCCATTCACCATAATGGCCTCCAAATTCTTAGATTCCTCTAAATCTGGAGTGTTTAACCGGAGGAAATTTGTGAGTGCGGAAGCGCAGCGGATCTTCAACAAGGTTTTGGTAAAGAAAAGAGTTATCAAGGAACGAGGATTTGTTAATCGAGGATTAGAGATTTCCACTACGAAGATAGAAGAAACGATCGCACAGCGGCACTGGGAGGTATTTTGTTACACTACGTATGCCGTTGTTATTCCAGTTGTGAAAGAGTTCTACTCTAATTTACATGCGATCAACAATGGGAATGTCTACGTCCGAGGAAGATGGGTGATGTTTACTCCATCAAGAGTAAATGAATTATTCTCTATAGAAAACACCTGGTATGTCACTATTCAAATTTTGTGCCTTCTCGATATAATATGAATGAGATATTTCGATATCCGATCGATGAACCGAAGATTGGGAAATGCGTGAAGATGGGTATGTTAGTTTCTTCCGCATCACTTTTGAATCTCGTCTCAAAGCACCGGCACTTTTTCATCTCATCTAAATTGTTACCTACAATGAGGGTAAACAAGGTTTCGAAGGAATGCGCTATATTGAATTATTGTATTCAAAGTGGATTGCTATTGATGTTGGATCAATAATTGTTAAGTCCGCATTGGGTTTAATTGTGCATGGGTCGGTTCACGGACTAGGACACCCATCTACTATTTTTGCATTATGCGGTCGAGTACCGGGTTTCTTATGAAGCTTGGGAAAAGGTTCGTTACCTTAGAAGCCGCTTGATCCTACGTATATGTTCCCTACTTTGGACAATAATGAAGACATTACATTTATCTCCGATAGAGCTTCACAGAATAATCCTATAGCAAGGCTCTATTTCGGATAAAACGGAGTTACTTTTGAAGAAAATTAATGGAATGGAGAAAGAACTACGAGAATGTGAGAGATTTAATCGACAATATATCCGATTTATTTGATCACATTGACCGGAGGATGAAGGAACACTTTGATCATTTCGGACACTGGAAGCTACTTTCTTCATTTATCGAGACGAAGGGTTGGATCATCGAATAATCAGCCGGAATTTCCCTTCGAGCCTTTCTATAACTTATTTGTGCATCATCGTCATATCGGAAATATCGGAGAAGATGAAGATTCGACCTCGAAGAGTAGTAGTAAAGATTTTCATAGTATGTTTGTATTTATGTTATTTGATTTGATTTAGATTTTATTATGTGTGGAGTGATGATTTGAATATCTCAAACTTAATTGAGATATGCGTCATAGTTTTGTATCGGCATTTAGTGTATCGTGGATTGGTTTGCGATGCTCGATTAGTAGTAAGGATTGAAGTTTGAAGTTTGATTATAGAGTCTAAAATTATGTCGGTTTGTATGTCTCATGGATTTCAATATTAAAGTTAATTTGTTGTGTTGTGTGAATATGTTTGTGTATAAGTAGCTAATCTTCATATTAAATTAATAAATGATATGATCGGAAATATAATATAAGGCAAATCGAGGTTGAAAATGATTGACGAAATTCAAAAACTGAAATTTTTAGGACCTCGCCGACGGCGAGAAAAATCCCGCCAACAGCGAGATCGATCTCGCTGACAGCGAAGAATATCTCGACGATGGCAGATTTTTCACGAAACTTTTGCCTTATGGATTTAATTAGCTCGCTGACGGCGAGAAAAATCTCGCTGACAGCGAGATCGCGAAAAGACCTATATTTGACCGGTCAAAAACACTATTCATCATCCCCAACCTCTTATTTTCGCAAAAACCGACCTAGGGCTTGAGAGATCTTGGATTTAGAGGCGATTCCATCACTCAAAAACACCGGATTTCATCTTCTCTTGGTAAGTGCTTCACTCTATGCAAAAATTTTTATTTTCACCATGTATTTTCACCACATTGCAAATTTTGGGAAAAATCAAAATATGGAAGAAATATTCGGTGGAAATCCATGGAATTTAATTTAAATTGCTTATAAATGTTGTAGGAAGCCTTCTTAGGATTATTTTTAAGTTTAGTGAAAATTTCCATGATTTTCACAGATCGATCGTATGGCTCCACGACAAAAATGTCGAGTAGAATTCGACGAAGACCAATTCATCAATGCACGAGCACAGACTAAATATTTTGAAAATATTCAAGGAAGAAAGTGCATTGCAGATCGGGTTTTCAAAAATCCGGGAGGAGAAGTAGAGCGGATTATTAAGGAACGAGGTTGGGAGAATTTCTGTTACGTTGAATATAGAGCAGCTGTGGAAGTGGTTAAAGAATTTTATGCCAATTTAACTGCCGCTGAGGATGCACCAGTAAAGGTACGAGGGTTTTTTGTAGAATTCAATGCTGCAAGAATAAATGCGTTCTATGAAGTTCATGACTCGCCCTTTAGCGAGTATGAAACTTTTGGAACGATGGAAGGACCACTGGAGGAAGTCATTAACTTTCTCACCGATGGGACCGTAATTTGGAAAATTAAGCGGCAGGAAAGAGTGAATTTTCCTCTTTCTAAATTAAATGCGATCTCAAAGCTCGGCATTACTTTATTTATTCTACTCGTTACCTACCTATCACCACAGTGAGGTAACACGAGATAGAGCAATTCGAATTTTTGTATTCGGAATAATAGAAGCATCAACATCGGGAGACTTATTTATCGAAACATCACGGCCACTCCTAGAGTGAGAGTGGAGCTGGATTGGGACACCCTGGATTAATTTTTTCACTCTGCCAACTCTCTGGAGTTGAGGCTAGAGATAATGAAGAATGGGTAGAACCAATGAAACCACTCACAGCTGCTAATATTAAGAAGTATGAATCTCATGAAGGGTGGAGAGCAGGAGTAAGAAGTTATTTCACTCAGTCAAGTAGAGATATACCCTCTACTAGCCATGAACCTCCTGAGCCTACCACCCCTACCCTACAAGATCTGATGAATGAATCGACCTCGCATAGAAGAAGTTTTGAGCAGCTTGGAGATACAATGGGGAGAAGATTTGATCATTTTGATCAAAGGATTGATAATCTGGAGAGGAGACATGATTATGATAGTGAATACCTCCAGCGACATTCGGAATACGAAATTGCATATTATGAAGCTGAACGTCGTTATAGGAGTGGTGATTTAGATGTTGTCTTTCCTGAGTGCCCCCGATATTCACAGTACCAGCCTGCTCAGTCTTCTCAGCCTACAGATCAGGGAGGAGATGATATAGATTGGAACTTTGGTGCTGAAGATTAGGACTTTATTTGTTTTATTTGTTTGATGTTAAGTTATTTTGAAGACTTTATATATTTGTAATATTCAGTACTTTATGTTTTGAGACATTGGATGTTAGTTAGATTATTTTCTTGAATTGTTGTAGTAGTTTAGTTTTGTTTTTGTGTTAGTTAATTACATTTGTTTTTATGTTAAATAGGATGTTAGTTTTCTTTAGTATGTTTTTATTTTATTCTGTATTGTTTTAAATTGCAAAATTGTTAATCCGGTAGTTAAAATGTTTTTAATATGTTAGTAATTCATATGTATAGTGTAGAGTTAATTTTAATTGTTATAGTTAATACTTATCTTAGATTTATCCCTGCATTTTCTTTAAATTGTTATATATATATGGAGAATACTAACGAGTACAGGTTCGATGAAAAATGAAAAAGCTTGCAAAAATTTCAAAGAAAAAGAAATACCTAAACTTCAAAGGTATGATTTATTTACTTTCCCTTTTTCATTATTTAGAATAGATATAAAAATTTAAGTTTGGGGGGGGAATAAAATAAAAATTTAGTTATTAACTTGTTCTCAATTTCTATTTTCAAATTATTACAAAATGATTTTTATAGCAAATTTTTTCAATTAATATGAATTATTTTATTTAATTATTATAAAAGGTTAAATGAAATATTTCTAGTACTTTAATTAATTAAATAGAATAAAATATTTGGTTAAAGGGAATAAGAATATAGTAAACTATTTTTAGTAAGGAAAACTATATTTTAAAATTAAAATTCTTAAGTATTCAAGTGAAAAAGAAAAGATTGAAAATCAATAAAGTAAAAACTATGAAGTATATATAAGCTAAGAAATATTCCTAAGTTTCAAATTTAGGAAGATCAAAATGAAGTTCAAAATTATTAACAGGCTCTCCAGATACAGTAATCCTCAAAAGAAAAAGAAAAAGAAAAAGAAAAAAAAAAGAAAAAGAAAAATGAGGAGAAGCTTGAGGAGATGCCTTATCAAAAATTGGCTTCATTTGAATTAACCTAAAAGGAAAAACTTAAATATTTCCAAACTTATATTTATGGATTAGAATTTTACCTAATAGTGTTTTCTTGAATTTCTTATCATATGAATATCTTAAGTAGTTATTCTTTTAAATATAGTCTTTCCTGAAATGAATAGTAAGCTAGAAATCTTAGACCTGATAACTAAATAATTTATTTCTATAAGATTAATTAAATTACATGAATTATTTTTATTCAATTTTATCCCCGGCAACGGCGCCAAAAACTTGACCCACAATTTTATATTATGATATTTTTAATTTAATTGCAACGACGCCAAAAACTTGATCCTGCTATTTATATGTATAGAATTGTAATTGTTTATGTTGTGGATGCTACGCAAGTATACGTATCGTATCAAGTAATACAGGGCTCTAGTGGAGTCCCGGTTATCGATCCCACTGGGGAAAGAGAAAATTAAATAACAACTAATTTAAAATAATAATAATAATTTTTAAAATAGTATACGAAAATTTGGACTTCTAAATTTGAGCGCAATAAAGTAAACTAAGTATTTTAATTAGGTAACTTAACTAAGTAGAAAATTAATACGTATTGAAAGTGCGGAAATTAAACTAATTGCTAAATAAGTCTTAACTATTCGGAAAAAGTATCTTTCCCTTGTTTAGAAATTTAAGTGATTAATGAATTTAAATAGATAATTTTAAGGTATTGTGACAAATAGGAGCATTCCTATTCTTTACCCTTTGGTCCAGTGTAAAGAATATTGACTAATCCTATGTTTGATTACCGAATCTGCGGCTAGGCCGGGAGGATACCGACCGCCACTTCGTAGCTCCCACGTTCCCCTCGCCTGAGGGCTAACATCTACACTTCGGCTCTCAAACAATAGGACCGAATTGAATATTTTAGTCTGTCACACTAAAATGCTCAATTCTACGCCCAGTGATATTATTTCCCTATTTATTTGCACCTTCCTTCCAAGGCTTTTGAATTCCCGAATATCGGATGTAATTTTTACTATAGTTAATAATCAACATATTTTAACAAATCGAATGGCCGAGTTTGAAAGTAAATTAATTTTTAAGTAAAAATTATCACAATTTATTAATATATATAAGTATCTCTATTTTAATTTCATCAAGTCACTTAATTTTATAAACAGGGAGAAAGACTAATAAACTACTCAGAATGCATGGGAACTAAACTAAGCATGGATTTCATTTAAAGTTAAAAACAATAAATACAAATACTTACCTCGATTTATCCCCAAAACAGACTCCTCGTAGTTCCTTTGACTCTTCCTTCCAGTACAGCACGACTCACTAATTACTCACTAAACTTACTAAAAGACTCACTAAAGACACACTACTGCACACAAATTACACTTAGAACTCACAAAAGACTAAAAGATTAAAACATTGCACTAAAGACACAAAAGACTGCTCAAACTAACACACAAAAGACTGATTTTTGGCCTCTAAATATAGAGGTGAGCAAAGGACCAAGAGGTGTGTAAGCATCTCTTCAAAAAGTGTCCAGGTTCAATGTATCTGTGCCATTTGAATTACCTCACCGTCGGCGACGAACTACCTCGCTGTCAGCGAGGCTTCTAGAAGATCTTCAAACCACTCTATCTCGCTGTCAGCGGGCTCGGGCTCGCTGTCAGCGAGACAGTTATAAATCCTTCAGAAATGTCTCCTCGTAACCTCGCCGTCGGCGGGCTCGATCTCGCCGTCGGCGACTCAGCACAAATTGCATGATTTTGCTCCAAATTCGCTCCTTTTTATGATTTTTGCTTTTATCACCTAAATTATTCATTCCTGCAATAAAATAAAGAAAATACCCTTCTTTAAAGTGCAATTTCTTCAAAAATAGGTATGAATTTCTTAATAAATTTTTCGACGATCAAAATCCCCCAAACTTACTTATTACTTGTCCTCAAGTAATTTTAGTACTACATAAAAATAATGATTTCTATAGTAAGATTTTTCAATTCAAATAAACTATGAATTAGATTAATTAATATCATAATAAAGTTAAATAAAAATAATTCATGTAATTTAATTAATCTTATAGAAATAAATTATTTAGTTATCAGGTCTAAGATTTCTAGCTTACTATTCATTTCAGGAATGACTATATTTAAAAGAATAACTACTTAAGATATTCATATGATAAGAAATTCAAGAAAACACTATTAGGTAAAATTCTAATCCATAAATATAAGTTTGGAAATATTTAAGTTTTTCTTTTAGGTTAATTCAAATGAAGCCAATTTTTGATAAGGCATCTCCTCAAGTTTCTCCTCATTTTTCTTTTTCTTTTCTTTCTTTTTTCTTTTCTTTTTTTTTCTTTTCTTTTCTTTTGAGGATTACTTGTATCCGGAGAGCTCGTTAATAATTTTGAACTTCATTTTCATCTTCCTAAATTTGAAACTTAGGAATATTTCTTAGCTTATATATACTTCATAGTTTTTACTTTATTGATTTTCAATCTTTTCTTTTTCACTTGAATACTTAAGAATTTTAATTTTAGAATATAGTTTTCCTTACTAAAAATAGTTTACTATATTCTTATTCCCTTTAACCAAATATTTTATTCTATTTAATTAATTAAAGTACTAGAAATATTTCATTTAACCTTTTATAATAATTAAATAAAATAATTCATATTAATTAAATTGAAAAAATTGCTATAAAAATCATTTTATAATAATTTGAAAATAGAAATTGAGAACAAGTTAATAACTAAATTTGTATTTTACTCCCCCCCCAAAACTTAAATTTTTATATCTATTCTAAATAATGAAAAAGGGAAAGTAAATAAATCATACCTTTGAAGTTTAGGTATTTCTTTTTCTTTGAAATTTTTGCAGGCTTTTTCATTTTTCATTGAACCTGTATTGTTAGTATTCTCCATATATATATAACAATTTAAAGAAAATGCAGGGATAAATCTAAGATAAGTATTAACTATAACAATTAAAATTAACTCTACACTATACATATGAATTACTAACATATTAAAAACATTTTAACTAACAGATTAACAATTTTGCAATTTAAAACAATACAGAATAAAATAAAAACATACTAAAGAAAACTAACATCCTATTTAACATAAAAACAAATGTAATTAACTAACACAAAAACAAAAACTAAACTACTACAACAATTCAAGAAAATAATCTAACTAACATCCAATGTCTCAAAACATAAAGTACTGAATATTACAAATATATAAAGTCTTCAAAATAACTTAACATCAAACAAATAAAACAAATAAAGTCCTAATCTTCAGCACCAAAGTTCCAATCTATATCATCTCCTCCCTGATCTGTAGGCTGAGAAGACTGAGCAGGCGAGTACTTGTGAATATCGGGGGCACTCGGGAAAGACAACATCTAAATCACCACTCCTATAACGACGTTCAGCTTCATAATATGCAATCTAGTATTCTGAATGTCACTGGAGATATTCGCTATCATAATCATGTCTCCTCTCCAGATTATCAATTCTTTGATCAAAATGATCAAATCTTCTCCCCATTGTTTCTCCAAACTGCTCAAAACATCTTCTATGCAGTGTCAATTCATTCATCAGATCTTGTAGGGTAGGGGTGGTAGGCTCAGGAGGTTCATTGCTAGTAGAGGGTATATCTCTACTGGACTGAGTGAAATAACTTCTTACTCCTGCTCTCCACCCTTCATGAGATTCATACTTCTTAATATTGGCAGTTGTGAGTGGTTTCATTGGTTCTACCCATTCTTCATTATCTCTAGCCTCAACTCCAGAGAGTTGGCGAGTGAAAAATTAATCCGGGGTGTCCCGATCCGGCTCCACTCTCATTTCGAGGAGTGGCCGGGATGTTTCGATAAATAAGTCTCCCGATGTTGATGCTTCTATTATTCGAATACGAAATTCGGAATTGCTTTATCTCGTGTTACCTCACTTGTGGTGATAGGTGGGTAATAGAGTAGAACAAATAAAGTAATGCCGAGCTTTGGAGATCGCATTTAATTTAGAAAGAGGAAAACTCACTCTTTCTGTCGCTTAATTTTCCAAACTCCGGTCCCATCGGTGAGAAAGTTAATGACTTCCTCCGATGGTCCTTCCATCGTTCCAAAAGTTTCATACTCGCTAAAGGGCGAGTCATGAACTTCATAGAACGTGTTTATTCTTGCGGCATTGAATTCTACAAAAAACCTTCGTACCTTTATCGGTGCATCTTCGGCTGCGATTAAATTGGCATAAAATTCTTTAACCACTTCCACAGCTGCTCTATATTGAACGTAACAGAAATTCTCCCAACCTCGTTCCCTAATAATCTGCTCTACTTCTCCTCCCGGATTTTTGAAAACCCGATCTGCAATGCACTTTCTTCCTTGAATATTTTCAAAATATTTAGTTTGTGCTCGTGCATTGATGAATCGGTCTTCGTCGAATTCTACTCGATGTTTTTGTCGTGGAGCCATACGATCGATCTGTGAAAATCATGAAAATTTTCACTAAACTTAAAAATAATCCTAGGAAGGCTTCCTACAACATTTATAAGCAACTTAAATTAAATTCCATGGATTTCCACCGAATATTTCTTCCATATTTTGATTTTTCCCAAAATTTGCAATGTGGTGAAAATACATGGTGAAAATCAAAAATTTTTGCATAGGAGTGAAGCACTTACCAAGAGAAGATGAAATCCGGTGTTTTTGAGTGATGGAATCGCCTCTAAATCCAAGATCTCTCAAGCCCTAGGTCGGTTTTTGCGAAAATAAGAGGTTGGGGATGATGAATAGTGTTTTTGACCGGTCAAATATAGGTCTTTTTACGTTCTCGCTGTCAGCGAGATTTTTCTCGCCGTCGGCGAGCTAATTAATTCCATAAGGCAAAAGTTTCGCGAAAAATCCGCCGTCGGCGAGATATTCTTCGCTGTCAGCGAGATCGATCTCGCTGTCGGCGGGATTTTTCTCGCCGTCGGCGAGGTCCTAAAATTTCAATTTTTTTGAATTTCGTCAATCATTTTCAACCTCGATTTGCCTTATATTATATTTCCGATCATATCATTTATTAATTTAATATGAAGATTAGCTACTTATACATAAACATATTCACACAACACAACAAATTAACTTTAATATTGAAATCCATGAGACATACAAACTAACATAATTTAAAACTCTATAATCAAACTTCAAACTTCAATCACTACTAATCAGCATCGCAAACCAATCCACGACACACTAAATGCTGATACAAAACTATGACGCATATCTCAATTAAATTTGAGATATTCAAATCATCAATCCACACATAATAAAATCTAAATCAAATCAAATAACATAAACATAAACATACTATGGAAATCTTTACTACTACTCTTCAAGGTTAGAATCTTCATCTTCTCTGATATTTCCGATATGACGATGATGCACAAATAAGTTATAGAAAGGCCTGAAGGGAAATTCCGAAGCAGATTCTTCAGTGATCCAACCCTTCTGTCTTAGTAAATGAAGAAAGCTAGCTTCCAGGTGTCCAGAATGATCAAAGTGTTCCTTCATCCTCCGATCGATGTGATCAAATAAATCAGATATATTGTCGATTAAATCTCTCACTTTCTACGGTTCTTTCTCCATTCCTTTAATTTTCTTCAAAAGTAACTCCGTTTTATCCGAAATAGGCCTTCGTTATAGGATTATTCTGTGAAGTTCTATCGAGAGATAAATGTAATGTCTTTATTATTGTCCAAAGTAGGGAACATATACGTAGGATCAAGCGGCTTCCAAGGTAACGAGAACCTTTTCCCAAGCTTCATAAGAAACACAGGTACGACTGCATAATGCAAAAATAGTAGATGGGTGTCCTAGTCCGTGAACCGACCCATGCACAATTAAACCCGATGCGGACTTAACAATTATTGATCCAACATCAATAGGCAATCCACTTTGAATACAATAATTCAATACAGCGCATTCCTTCGAAACCTTGTTTACCCTCATTGTAGGTAATAATTTAGATGAGATGAAAAAGTGTCAGTGCTTTGAGACAGGATTCAAAAGTGATGCAGAGAAACTAACATACCCGTCTTCCCGCATTTCCCCGATCTTCCGGTTCGTCAGTTAGATATCAAAATATCTCATTCATATTATATCGAGAAGGCACAAAATTTGAATAGTGACATACCGGGGTGTTTTCTATAGAGAATAATTCATTTACTCTTGATGGAGTAAACGTCACCCATCTTCCTCGGACGTAGACATTCCCATTGTTGATCACATGTAAATTAGAGTAGAACTCTTTCACAACTGGAATAACAACGGCAGACGTAGTGTAACAAAATACCTCCTAGTGCCGCTGTGCGATCGTTTCTTCTATCTTCGTAGTGGAATTCTCTAATCCTCGATTGACAAATCCCGTTCCTTGATAACTCTTTTCTTTACCAAAACCTTGTTGAATATCCGCTGCGCTTCCGCACTCACAAATTTTCTCTGGTTAAACACTCCAGATTTAGAGGAATCTAAGAATTTGGAGGCCATTATGGTGAATGGAATGAATTCTAATGAAGAAGGCAGACTTAGAGTGGTTTAAGAATGGGTTTTCACAAAGGAATTGGTGTTCAAACTGTCCAAATCGGCTTCCAAAGTATATATAACTCATCTTTATAACTTCCTCGCTATCGGCGAGGTCGTTTCTCGCCGTCGGCGACTTAGTTATAAAAACTGCCTTTCCGGTTCTCGCTGTCGGCGAGGACGTTTCTCACTGTCAGCGACTTAGTTATAAACTGAATCTAATTTAGGCGCGAACCTCGCTGTCGGCGAGTATCGACCTCGCCGTCGGCGAGATTTCAAAATAATGTCCAATTTTGCTCTAAATCGAATAATTTATTTTCTCATCATAATGGTTCGAATTTGTGATGATTCTTAATAATAATTGAGTAGTAAAGTTTCAATAATATAAACTAACTTATTAAGATACAATAAAAATAGATAACTAATATGGGTTGCCTCCCATAAAGCGCTTGGTTTAACGTCGTCAGCCCGACCTAATTTCAATTATTAATCAGGTCGACTAAGCATTAAAACCTCTTTATAGTTAGGTCTTATACCTTATGGTTTTAATCTATGTCCATTAACTTTAAATTTATGTCCAGTTTTTGGATCATCGATTTCTATAGTTCCGTATGAAAATATTTGAGTTATGGTGAAAGGTCCTAACCATCGAGACTTCAATTTTCCAGGAAACAATTTCAATCTAGTATTATATAGCAAAACTTCCTGTCCTGGTTCAAAATTTCTCTGATTAATCTTCCGATCATCGCCATAATTTCATCTTTTCTTTATAAATCCGATCATTATCATACGATTCATTTCTTAATTCTTCCAATTCATTTAATTGCAACAATCTTTTCTCACCAGCTTCCTTCATATTATAATTAAATTCTTTAATCGCCCAATATGCTTTATGTTCTAATTCAACTGGTAAGTGGCATGTTTTTTCATATATAAGCCTGTAAGGAGTCATTCCAATCGGAGTTTTATAAGCAGATTCTATAAGCCCATAATGCGATGTCTAATCTAATAGACCAATCTAACCTATTTGGGTTTACGATTTTTCTAAAATACGTTTAATCTCACGATTAGATACTTCAGCTAATCCGCTAGTTTGTGGATGATAAGCAGTGGATATCTTATGAGTAATATTGTATTTTTCTACTAGTTTGAGAATGTATTTATTTCTAAAATGAGTTCCTCCGTCAGTGATAATCACTTTCGGCATTCCAAATCTAGTAAAAATATTTTTCATCAGAAATTTTGAAACACTCTTAGCATCACACCTAGGTAAAGCTTGTGCCTCAATCCATTTGGAAACATAATCAACAGCTACTAATATATATGAGTTTCCAAACGAAGGAATAAAAGGTCCCATAAAATCTAATCCCCAAACATCAAAAATTTCAACTTCTAATATAAAGTTTAGAGGCATTTCGTTTCTTCTAGATATATTTCCTACTCTTTGGCATTTATCGCAAGTTTTAATATATCTATATACATCTCTAAATAGAGTAGGCCAGGTAAAATCCAGTATTGTAGAATCTTATAAGCGAGTTTTATCGGTCCCAAAATGTCCTCCAAAATTAGAATCATGACATTTTTGAATAATTGGTTCAGTTTCTTCATAAGGTACACATCTTCTAATAATTAAATCCTTACATTGCTTATATAAATATGGTTCATCCCAAAAATAAGTTTTCGTATCATGGATGAATTTTTTTTGTTGTTGCAAAGTTAGCATAGGTGGTAAAATATTACTAACTATATAGTTTACTATATCAGTATACCTTGGTATTTTACATTCATTGATATTATATAGTTGTTCATCAGGAAAACTGTCTATAATTTCATTTTCAATATCAGATAATTCATGATTTTCTAATCTTGATAAGTGATCCGCAATTTGATTATCAGTTCCTTTCTTATTAACAATCTCAAAATCAAATTCTTGCATTAATAGCATGTAATTTAAGAAAATAAAGATAATTCATGATTTTCTATTTTTAAAATTGTTATTATTATTTTAAATTAGTTGTTATTTAATTTTCTCTTTCCCTGTGGGATCGATAACCAGGACTCCACTAGAGCCCTGTATTACTTGATACGATACGTATACTTGCGTAGCATCCACAACATAAACAATTACAATTCTATACATATAAATAGCGGGGTCAAGTTTTTGGCGTCGTTGCAATTAAATTAAAAATATCATAATATAACCTAAATTATTCATTCCTGCAATAAAATAAAGAAAATACCCTTCTTTAAAGTGCAATTTCATCAAAAATAGGTATGAATTTCTTAATAAATTTTTCAGCGATCACTATTATTCCAATTGAAATTTGGGTGATTCTTCCAACCAGAGTTATAATAATTCGAATAAGGGTTATTAGGTCTATTAATTGCGTTTAAAGTTTCATAAGGTGTTTGAGATTCCGTTATTTGCCCAAATGAATTTTCCTCTAACACTGGGGGTGGTTGAGAATAATTCATTCCATATTGATCTATTTTCTTAGAAAGTGTTGTTATTTGAGAAACTATCATAGTCATCATATCAGAATCATGAACACTAGCTACTCTCTTAGGATTTACCCGTTCAGACGACCATTGAAAATTATTAGTAGCCATCTTTTCAATTAATGAATATGCTTCATCAAAAGGTTTTGACATTAACGATCCACCAACAGCAGCATCAATAATTGATTTTAATGATCCCACTAATCCGTTATAAAAAGTTTGAATTATTAACCAATCTGGCAAAGCATGATGTGGACACTTCCTAAGAAGATCTTTAAACCTCTCCCAAGCTTCATATATTGCCTCTCCTTCAAACCGACCAAAAGATGTGATATTTCTTAATTTAGCTGTTTTTGATGGAGGGAAATATTTTGATAGAAACTTTTGAGAAATTTCTCCCCAAGCTCGAATAGATCCAGGTGTTAACGAGTTTAGCCACGCCTTAGCTTTATCCCTTAAGGAAAAAGGAAAAATTCTAAGTCTGATAGCATCATTCGAAACTCCGTCATGCTTAAAAGTAGCACACAGTTCTAAAAAACTAGCGAGATGTAAATTTGGGTCTTCATTAGGTGTTCCTCCGAATTGATTATTTTGTACCATTTGGATAATAACAGGTTTAAGTTCAAACGAATTAGCAGCAACATCACGATTTTGAATAGTTACATGAATTTCATCTGCTGTTGGGTTAGCATAATCTCTGAAAAGTCTTGGCAAATTTTCAACATTAATATTCTGATTCTCTTGATTATTCACCATTTCACGGTAATTTTCAGTTTATTTTTGTTTTTTTCTAATTTTTTCTAATATTACTCTCTGACTCTGAATCGTAAGGTATCAAACCTACAAATCCACTACTACGTATATAAAATCACACTACTAAGTAAATAAGCACAAAAATATACTACAAAGTAAAGGTTTTCAGTTACTACAATATCTATAAATAAGTACCGTTTATCTACCTCGCCGGCAACGGTGCCAAAAACTTAATGCGGCGACTTTATATACTTAAAAATGCAGGACTTTATGAATTTAGATTTATATATTTATAATGGTTTAATAAAGTCACACTTTCAATGCAAGTATACGTATCGTATCAAGTAATACAGGGCTCTAATGGAGTCCTGGTTATCGATCCCACAGGGAGGTGAACATTCTTTAAATCAGATAATGTAACACTAAAATCCAATACTAAATGTAACAATTGCTTAAGTGTACTACAACTAGTTAATGCAAAGTTCAATAATAAAATTACTGCAATTACTTCTATGTACTAAACTCTTAACTAACACACACACTAACTTATGTGATTTATAAGATACTTATATATGAAAAAGTGTCTTTTTTCCTGCATAAAGATCATGATGTGTGGATGATGAAGAATGTTCATTATCTGTATTATGCCAAATAGAAGCATATTTGCTTCTTTACCCTTAAAAGAGTGCTTCCTCTTCTAAGCATGTAAAGAACATTACCATATCTTAAGTTTAGTCACTAAGTCCAAGGCTAGGCTGGGAGGATACCTGCTCTCACTAAGGAGCTCCCACTCACCCTTCACCCGAAGTCTAACCATAGGTTTTAGTTACCAATCTTAAGACCAAATTAGGGATCCCATTCTGTCACCATGAAACCTCCAATTTAAAGTTCATCAAAACTCATTTCCCTATTTATTTGCACTTAATCCCCATGAACTACGCAATTCATTCACGGACATTAAATGATTTCTTCATTCTTGTTGTAGAATATTCAATTCTTTTGGAATTAATACTCCTCAACATGTTTTAACAATTCAATTGGCCGGATTAAAAAGTAAATTAAGTTCTAAATGAAAGAAACATCGCAACTTTATAATACTTTAAGGGCACATCAATTCCACATCATCACATTGTCACTACTTCATGCAAGAAGAAAGGCAAGGGAAACTACTCAAAATTCATGGAGAAGATATAAAAACACATGGATTTTATATTTAAAAGAAGAGTCATACAAACCACAAAAGTAAATACAACTTTTCTCTTTCTCTTCTCTAAGCAAATTCTTCAAAGTCCCCTTGATTCCTTTTCTCTTCCTTGCAACACTTGATTTCTCCCATTGGAACAAAGATGAAGAAGCAATCTCTCACTTTACTCCCTCTTCTCCCCTCCTTAGAGAAAATTCTCTCTTAAAAATCACAAACCCTAACTCTCTCTTACACTTTCATCACACTCTCTACAGCAATTCTCATCTCTTCCTCCTCTCTATTTTCATCTTGGACACTTATTTTAATGTTAGGAACGAATTCCCCAAGAGTTTCTTCAAGCACCTCTTCAAAAATCCGCCAAAACTTTTGAATTCGAAGTGAACCGACATAGGGCGCCGGCGGTGCTCAATAGTGGTGCTGGCGGCTCCCTATCATGCTAATAAATTTGAACTCTCTAGAAAAGGGTGCCGGCAGCGCCCATTCTGGCGCCGGCGGCGCCAGAACTATTTTCCTCCAACTTGCTCCATTTTGCTCCAAATTTATTCATTTTTGCATCTTTTCGCTCCAATCACCTATAATCATCATACCTGCAAAAAATCATGAAAAATATCTTCCTTTAAAGTGCAATATCACTAAAAATTGGTAAAAACATATAACTAAAAGAGTATATATTTTTGGTGCATCAATGGGGTTAAAAAAATTAGTGAAGGATTAAGAAAGAGCCTCCTCCTTTTGCCATTAATGGCTTGGTGAGGTGGAAAGTGGCTCCTATGGCTTGCATATGGCTTACCCATGGCTTCATGGCTCCTTGTGGCTTGGGGCAAAGCTTGGTCAATTTCATGGAAAAGGGTTTTAGGAATTTTGACATTTTAGGGATAATTTGGTATGAGGCTTGATTTAGCATGGTTTAATGATGACTTTGAAACTTAGGGATGATTTTATTAAATGGATGATGAGAAGAAAAGGTCATGTGGGCCTTAGAGCCAATTTTAGGCTTTTTTTAAGTTTAGTGAAAATGGGCTTTTAAATGTTTTAGGAAAATGGGCTTTTAGGTTTCAAAATAAACTTTTGGATGAAAATTTGGTAAAAGGTTGAGCCAAATAAATATTGAATTTGGTTTATGAATGTGCCATGAATGATTTGGAACAAGTTTGGGGTAATTTGGAGTTGAATTGGGTTTAATTTGGGTCTTTTAGTAATAGGACCAAAGTAGGTCAAATTGGGCTAACTTGGGCTAAAGTTGGGTTAATGTTTGTTTTGATGTAAAATTAATGTTACAAAATGTTTATGGAGGTATGAAAAAGAGTTTTCAATTTTGGTTGGGTCTTAACGTTGGGATTTGGGCTTGTTTGGTGTCATGATTGGTTTAGGCCAATTTGGGAAATTTTGGTTTGAGTTAGGCTTGGGTGGAGTTTGGGTCCAAATATTGGGTAAATTAAGTTAGAGTTTTGTTTGTGGGGATGTTAGGAAGGCTCCAAAACAAATTTGGGGAAAATTGGATGACATTTGGGTTAAATTTGGGATGGATTGGATCACTTGGTCAATTTTGGGCCTTAAGGGCTAATTTGGGACTTTTGATCAAATTGGGTTAAATTGACAAAACTGGGGTATGTGACAGTTAAAAAAAATGAAATTGGGAATATTTGAGATTTTCTGGAATTTTCTGGTAATTTTTTGAAATTTTTGAATTTTTGGGCCAAAAAGGGTATTTTTGGTATTTGGAGGATATTGGGGGGTATTTTTAGAAATATTGGTTTATTTGGCCATGGATGATCAATTTGAGTGGTGGGGAGTGTTTAGGATTGATTTTGAGGAATTTTGGTAATTTGGGTAATTTTTGAGAATTTTGGGCAATTTCAAGGGTATTTGGTAGGTTTGGTGGGATTAGGACCCCCGGGGGTCAAAAATTGAAATTTGGGAAAAATAAAAATTGATTAGATGTGAGTAGAATGAAACCATTTTGGCTGAGTCATGAAGCCACATTAAGCTCACAAGTGCCATGAGAGGACTCATTTTAGGTACTCAATATGTTATTCCTAACCCTCTTAGCCAGGGGCTGAGGGTTGAGGTCCATCCATATGATTTTCCTACATGAGTCAGAAAGTCAAGTTGGGTAAGAGTGGTTTTAGGGTTTGTAATGTGTGTGGAAGTGTGGTGTGTGCAAGCTTACCCTCACCAAGACCAGGCCACCCAGGGTAATCCTAAGGCCAAAGAATCCTATTGGAACTCATCCTTGAACCCCCACATTTGACATTTAACCTTCCAAAGGGGCTTGGAGGTTTATGGTCATCTGTGTGGGGTTTAAGAAGAGTTAAGAGGTGTTTGAATTTCTAAGTGGTGGGCTCCATTTCTAATCCTCTAGAATAGTTAAAGGGAAAACCTATGGCTAGATCCTAAGCACTAAGAGGAGAAAAGACCTCACCAAAAATGAGGTCAACACCTATATGTTCACTTTCCCCTCTCCTCTATTATTCCTTTATTTTTTATCTTCTCCTTTTCTCTTTTTTTTTTTAAACAAAACTGACCCATGACAACTCCAAGCAAAATGTCGAGCAAGGGAGGAGGCGAGAGGGCTCGGCTCGAATAAGGGAGAGACTATATGCGTGAGTTTGGGTTAGAGATTTAAGAGAAAAAAGAAAACGTTTTTTTAATAATGTTTTATTATTAAAACCTCTTGATTCGTATATTTTTGCTCGTGCATGAAGTCATACCAAAATGGGTGTCTCCCCCAGCTAAAGTCGATGTTCCGGACCCACTGGCATGATTTATTTCGTCATACGAGGTTGTTCGGATAATTTTATCGTTTTGTGTGCCGAATTCATGTAATAATTCACGTGTTTTTCCATGCGATGAACCCAATCAAAATGGGTATCCTTCCTCGGTAAAATCGACATTCCATACGCATCAGCGCGGTCTGTCTTGTCATGCAGGGTCATTTGAACAAGTTCGTCGATTTGCGTGTGCGAATGTACGAAAGTCTGAAGGGGTCTTCTAAGGCTTTTAAATCTTATGGGTACTTGAATTGAGCATCAATATGTTGGTTTAAATTAACTCAACCAAGCGGCGAGGATTTGAAACCACCCATATGAAACTATAATGAGTCGAGAAGTGGTTCGAATTTCAAGTTGGCTTGGGTCTACTAGTCCTCTAAGACAGCCAAATGAGAAATCCTAAAGCTAGATCCTAGGCTCTAAGAAAAAGAAGAGATTTTATTAAAAATGAGGTCAACAATATATTGTTACTACTTATACATATATTTTTTTTCATGTTTAGAACCTGTAAACTTTTCTCTTTATATTTTTTGTACTAAAATATTTTAAACTGTTTAAAAACTTATGTCTAGGGGAGGGAGAAAATTTTTTCAAAACTGAGCTTTGTTTGTCCTTAATAGACTAATTTATAAATGATTTTAAAAATAACTTGTGGCATGTGGTGTTAAACTTAGAAAACTATTGTTTTTTTATTTTATAAATGCATAGTAAACTTAAGTAAAATCTTCTAGTGATAAAGGATAGTTCCAGAGTTAAGATATAAAGTTTAAAGGTATAAGAACATGCTTTTAATATTTATAGTAAGAAAATTTGTATTTTTGAAATACTATAGAAGTATAGATTTACACTTATTAAAAGAATTTGAGACTCTACAAAAAATCATTTTTAAAACTAATACACAGTATCAAATAATGAATGTGACAAGTTTTTTACTCAAGGAGAAGAATAATAAAGTTTAAATTCATTAATGGCTATCCAGATATAATAATTCTCACATAAATAAATAAGCATTAAATTAATCCAGAAAAAGAAAAAAAGAAATGAAAAAGAAAGAATTAAAATGAGCTTGAAGAAAAAAAGAAAAAGAAGAATGTGAGGAGTAGCTTGGAGAGATGCCTAATTAAAAATTGGTTTCACTTGAATCATCATAATGAAAAAAAACCTGATTACAATTCTCACTTATTTCAAATGTATTAGTGAATCTTTACTAGTAGAATTCTTACGTTATTCTATTTGTAATTTTTTTTTAATTCCAAAGTGTGAAAAATTAATTTTGAAATAAATAGAAAATCAGCATCCCTAATTTGATCTCTGAATAATCTTATACCCTAGTTCTAGCCCGAGTTACTGAAAATTTTTCTAAGTTACACTATTACAGTCATAGGAAAAAACTATAGAAATCTCTATTGAAACCCATTACTAAAGTTAAAGCATTTATTTTATAATAAATCAAGGTTACTTGAGGACAAGTAACAGTTAAGTTTGGGAGAATTGATCTACCTAAAACTAGGCTACTTGTCATATGCATTTTATGCTCATTTTTTATGGTAGCACTTTAATAAAAGGTATTTTGCATGTTTTTGGTTTCAGTTATAGGAAATGGATTCTTGATAAAAAAGAGCAAAAATAGGGCAAAATGGGGTCATGGAGCAAGTGGCGCCTAAGTACCATCTAGTACGTAAGCGCCAGAATACTGAGAGCCTAGCACCTAAGTGCTAGTGACAATTTTCTTTGGTGGTTTAATGAGTTCAGAAAAATTTTGAAGAGGCAAGTGATGTGACTCTTGGTGGATTTCAAAATTTATAAAAAGAAGATTCTGGAGAGATTTTAGGGTGAAAAAATAAAGAGGATGGGTGTAGTTTTAAGTCTTTGTATTAAGTTTTCTTTATGAGAGTATTGAGTCATTTGAGTCTTGTAACAAGAGTTTGAAGTTTGTATCAAAGGAACTTCAAAATTTGTGAGAAGCCTGAGATTAGTATTTTGTGTTCTTATTTAAGATTTACTTCCTTGTGTAAACTTGTTCATATATACAAATTCATGTGTTTTTGTGTTATCTCCAAGAATTCTAAGTAATTTTATTTCTTTGTCCTTGTGATGAGAATTAATCATGTGTGAGATTAGAATGGTTTGAAGACTTCTTTTATTCCAAAATTGTGATGGTATTTTCATAGGTTCTTAATTTATGTTGCAAACAAGTCATTTATAATGTTAAAATCTGTTGCGAAACATAATGATCTGGGAGGGCTATGATTTCACACAACTAGTGAATACCACATTAACCCTTAGGATGAAAGGAGAGTATGTTTGGGGGGGAGTACAAATTGATATGGAGATAAGTTTTGAAGAGCATAGAATTAGTGATTCTAGGGGACAGGCTAGAACCTTAATCAATTCAATATATATTTTGGAACCTAAGGCCTGGTTAGTCATATAGAAACGGTACAGTGGTTAATCTATAAGTGAAAAGGCTAGAACATGCCCAACATAATCATATCAATATGGAACTTCACTTTAGAATAGTCAATATTCTTTATGCACTTGGAAGAGGGTAAAGAATGGGTATACTTCTATTTTTTCACTGAACCACATATTAACCTTTAAACATTCATTTCCTACACCGATTATGATCTCATTGCAAAGGAGAAAGGCTTTTGATAAACGTGAACTTCTCTTAGTTAAACTAATTTTGAAACACTTGTCATTTTTTTTTAAGTTCATAAACATAAATAGTAGGGTTTTAATCACTTCTTATCACTTATAATTTACACATCATTTCCTTTATAAATATTTTTGCATTTAAATAGAATTTTGCTAACTATATAATAGAGTTTCTCCTTCCCTATGGGATCAATATTGGGGTTTTAAAAGAACATCTTATATTATTTAAACGATACGTACAGTTGCGTAGAACCCATAGTGTGTAACCTTAAAACAAAGTTATATTCATTTTGCACACTTTCCACTTCATTAAATTGGGTCATGTTTTTTTTTCCATAAAACATATATATAACTGCATATTTGCGGGTCATGTCACCCGATTAAGCACAAACCATCAACAATAGTCAGACATATGAAAACTCTAACTACATCCTCTCTTAAGCTAGAAGCATCTAAAATAAGGTGTCTCAACACAAGCATCTAAGTGTGCATAAAGTGGCTAATGATGGCCTATGTTTTTGATAGGGTCGACACCCCCAACCCCATCCTAAAGATCTAAGAATTCTAATATGTGCCACTAATTATGCAGGTAAAGGTTCTAAAAGGTTGGCCTCACACATGGTACACGGTCTAAGCAAGAAATGCATTAACTTTAAAATAAGTTTCAAAACATGATGCATAATAATAATAATAATAATATAAAGCTTTTTAAATTTTCAAAATAAGTTTTAACGAAAGAAAATCTTGATTGGCACTTACTAGACCTCTTAGAACCTTAACACAAATATATGTGTGATGATCGTGATGTAATAATTCACGTTGCTTGCTGTAGTATCCTCGCAAGTAATGCTCATTATAGCGTCATGAAAAACAATTGGTCACTCATCTAACGAGGTTAATTCACCATCAAATAGACTAGGCATGCACATGCATAATGTGAGGCAACTTGGCCTATCAACCATTCTACCAAAGTATGATTAGTAATGGAAGATATGTTAAGGAACTAATTTGATTTGATCGCTCTACAGAAGTATGAGTGGTCACATGGGACAACAAAAAAATTCAGAGATGAAGGCCATAAAAAATGAACATTAATCTTCGATCATAGGTATGAGTACATATGACTTTCTTATTCTACATGATCAGACAAGGTAGACGATCACATGAAAATGAAAAAACAAGAGGCTATAAATAGTTATGAATCACATTAGGTAGAGTGACCACACCTGTATAACTTGGGATACCTTGGTAGGATCACGTACGAAGTAATCAAGATTCTCACTAGGAAAATGTGAGAAGGATTTGGTGAGCTTGTTGTCTCTAAAACCTCATACAAGTTGATGCACCAAAAATATGTTTTATTTTTCATATATATTTCGTACTCATTTTTTGTGATACTGAACTTTAATGGAAGGTATTTTTCATGCTTTTCTCTAGGTATGATGATTTTAGGTAAATGTAGTAAAAAGAAGCGAAACCTAATGAATTTGGAGCAAAAGAGGCAAAAACCAAATTTTCTGAAGTTCTGGCACCGATGACTCCCAAACTAGCGCCGACGGTGCATTTTTCTAGAGAGCCAAAAATTAACTAGTGCAATAGGGCTGTGACGGTGCCCTATCTAGTGCCGACAGCACCCAATATTTGTGGAGGCCAGAGTCAATGTATTTGGATGACTTTTGGAGGAATTTTTGAGATAACTTTTGAAAATTTTGTTCCTAGACTATTTTAACTTGTTTTGTGTGCTAGAACTAGTGGGGTTTGTGTTTATGTAAGTGAAGTAAAGTGTGTGTGAGAGAATAGGAAGTCTTTAGAGAGATTTTAGAGTCTAGGGTTTGAAGTTACGTATTGTTTTGTGAGGGATTCTTCTCAAAAGAGTTGTAGCAGGAGAAGGAAAGTGAGAGATTGCTTCTTCTATACTATTCTAAGAGAGAATTGTGTTGTTGTGAAGAGAGAAGGAGATTCAAAGGAACTTCAAGGGATTTGCTTGAGGAAGAAATTAAGATAAGTTGTATTTACTTTTTATAGTTTGTATGACTTTGCTTATATATATATATATATATATATATATATATATATATATATATATATATATATATATATATATATAATATTTGTTTTGTTGTATCTTCCTCATGAATTCTGAGTAGATTTCTTTGACTTTCTCCTTACATTGATAAATGGTGATGCGATAGTTTAGATTGGATGTGCCATATAAAAGATAAGAAATTGTGATGATTTTCCACAACGTTCTTCATTTACTTTTCGATCTGGCCAATTAAATTGTTAAAATATGTTGTGAAACATACGATCCGAAAGGGCTATGATTTCTACAACAAAAGTAGATAATACATTCAAACTCCATGGATGGTGAAGTTCATGGAGTTTGGGTGCAAATAAATAAGAAAATATGTTTATTGGGCATAGAATTAGAGATTGTAGGTTGAAAGACTAAAATCCCCATTTTAGTCCTAGTTTTTGGAAACTAAAGCGAGAGTTAGCCTTCAGGCGAAGGGAAATGGGAGCTCTGGAGTGAGAGCCAGTATCCTTCCAGCCTAACCATGAATTTTGGGACTAAACCTAGGATTAACCAATGTTCTTATTAGCACTGAGAAGAGGGTAAAGAATAAGTATGCTCATATTTGGCACAATACAAGAACTACACTAATCTTTATCATTCACTCACCATAATATCATTGTAAAGTGAAGGACACTTCATCTAAATTTGAACCTTGCATTACAATAACTGATTATAGTAGTAGTTACTTTAATTTGAAGCTTAAAAAGTAATTTACTGATTCTAAAATCTCTAGCATCATTAAACTGTAGCATTTTTGGTAATATATTAAGTCCTTTGCAAATTGAATATTGAATTTCTGTGCTACGCTATAAGGTTTGCTTCCTCCCTGTGGCATCGATAACCACGACTTTGCTAGAGCCTTGTATTGCTTGAATGATACGTATACTTGCGTATAGATTGACTGCTACCTTATTAAAAAAATTAGATTCATGTGACTGAATTTAAAATATTTACAAAAATTTGTTACTTCATATTTGCAGCCGCTGCATGTTTTTGGTGTCGTTGTCGGGGAGGCAATAGTAAATTTGTAGTAACTGAAAACCTTTAATTTGTATTTGCATATGCGTAGTTTTGGATCTGAATGTTTAATACCTTACGATTAAGAGTTATAACATACCATTAGAAAAATTAGAAAACATGAAAATTTGAGCAAAATGGTGAACAGTCTTAATAATCAAAGACATGAAAATGAACATTAACCTAGACCTTTAAAAGATTATGCGAACCCTACAATAGATGAAATTCATTTTACTATTCAAAATTCTGATGTAGCTACTAATTCATTTGAGCTTAAACCTTCTGTTATCCAAATGGTACCAAATAATCAATTTTGGTGATACACCAAATGAAGATCTTAACTTACATTTTGCTAGTTTTCTAGAACTTTGTGCTACATTTAAATATGATGAAGTATCGAATGATGCAGTCAGGCTTAGACTTTTTCCTTTTTCACTAAGGGATAAAGCTAAGGCGTGGTTAAATTCGTTAGCACCTGGATCTATCAGAACTTGGGGAGAACTTTCACAAAAATTTTTATCCAAATATTTACAACCTTCAAAAACTACTAAACTTAGAAACGATATTACATCTTTTTATTAGTTTGAAGGAGAATCAATATTCTTAAGAACTGTCCACATCATGCTTTACCAGATTGGTTAATAATTCAAACATTTTATAATAGATTAGTGGGATCTCTTAGATCGATTATTGACGCTGCTGTTGGTGGATAATTAATGTCAAAACCTTTTGATGAGGCATATTCTTTAATTGAAGAAATGGCTACTAACAATTTTCAATGGCCCTCAGAACGGGTAATCCGAAAAGATCTGATTGTATTCATGATTATGATGTAATATCTATGCTGGTTTCTTAAATTACTTCGATTTCAAAGAAAATAGATCAATATAGAATAAACTATTCTCAAACACCTCAGGTGTTAGAAGAAAATTCATTGGGACAAATAGTAGATTCTCAATTATCTTGTGAGACTTTAAATGCTATAAATAATAGATGACAGGGTGGATGCGTAACTATATAAGTGTTAACAAGTGTAACGATAATATTCAATAATAGCAAAGTTACCCCTTATCAATGCAAGTATACGTATCGTTCAAGTAATACAGGGCTCTAATGGAGTCCTAGATATCGATCCCACAGAGAAGTTAGAGATTATGAACTAATTACAGCAGTTGAAATTACTATCTAGTAAACGTAAATAAAGAACAATTATGCTAAATTCTACTACTAATTTTTGAATGGGAAATTTCAATATAAAAAAGTATTTCTCCCCTTGTTAAGAGAATTAAGTGAATGGATAATTAAATTAGTTAGAATTATATTGTGCCAAATAGGAGCATTCCTATTCTTTACCCTTTGGTCTAGGCATAAAGAACATTAACTAATCCTATGCTTGGTTACTGAATCTGCGGCTAGGTTGGGAGGATATCGGCTCTCACTTCGGAGCTCCCACGTTCCCCTCGCCTGAGGGCTAACATCTACACTTTAGCACCCAAACGTTATGACTGAATTGAAGATTTACTCTGTCACTCTAACATATCCAATTCTACGCCCAATAAATAATATTTCCCTATTTATTTGCACCATCCTTTCAAGGACTTTGATCTCCCTGAATCTTGGATGTAATCTTTATTTTAGTTGTGAAATCAACATATTTTTAACAGTTCAATTGGCCAAATTGAAAGTAAATTAAGATTTAAGTAAAAAGATTATCACAATTTTCATTGAATATTTTAGGCACAACTAATTCAATTTTCCATTTCACAATATCTCAAAAACAAGGAGAAAGACAGAGAAGACTACTCAGAATGCATAGGAAGAATAACACAGAATTTGGATTTCATATAAAATCAAAGTTATAAAATAATAAACACAACTTATCTCGAATTTTCTCCCCAAGCAGACTCCTTGAAGTTCCTCTGACTCTTCCTTCTTGTACAACACACTCAACGAAACTTACTATTATACTCTCTAAAACACACTTACACACACTAATGACACTTTAGAGACACTAAAGACACTAAATAGACACTCAAAAAGGACACACTTTCAGCTTAAATTCGTCTCATTTTAAAGAGGGAGAAATAGTTTCAAAAGTTGCTTAAGCACCTCTTCAAAAAGTGTCCAGATTTAGTGAATCTTGCTTGAACCGACCTTCTCGCCATCGGTGGGCTCGTTGGCGCCGTTGGCAGGCTTCTAGAACATAGGCCAACTGCTCAAGCTCGCTGTCAGCGGGCTCGATCTCACCGTCGGCGGGCTCGTTTATAATTAATTTGCATGCTCTAGGGAAAAACACGCCGTCGGCGGCTAAGTTCAACTTTTGTCTCTTTTGGTCCTTTTTGTTCCAGATTCGCTCCTTTTCTCATCTTTTTGCTCCATTATCTAGAAATCTTCATACCTGCAATAAAACATAGAAAATACCTTTCTTTAAAGTGCAATATCATCAAAATCAATGTAAAATCGGTATGAATTTCTCAATACATTTTTCTTTGGTCAATAGACCCAACAATCATTATGTTAATTATTATAATACTAGTTGGAAGTTGTCGACATATTTTTAGGTTGAGTGTTGTATTTTTGAAAAGAGGTCGCCAAACAGAAATTGTCGACGAATTTTTAATTTAATTTAAATAAATAATTTGAAAAGTAGTATTTGATTTTGAAAATAATTTTAAGTTTGAAAATTTAAAGATATGAAATCAAACTGATCTCACATCCCAAATAGTTTATATAAATCAGCGCCACATCACAAGCTGTGTATCTATCCCGAAGAATAGACACACTACTTGATGATGGGGCTCGATTAAATAAACTAGAAGATCTGTGACATCCGTTTGGTCTGCGAACCAATTTTATAAGCCGACAAGTTCCCCTGCCTAATATGAAAACATTAAACGGGGTTTATATTACACGGGTTCTTAAAATTCCTTATAAGGGCGAGCCCCTATAGTTAATTACATCTTAAGTGACGGGAATCACCTAAGAAAACTCTCGATAATAATCAGTAGTTCTGCTCTCAAGAATTTCAAAGTTTAAGTTTTCAAGGGATTGAGTTTTGAAATTTCAATAGGGAATGGATCAAATTTGGAACATTTTATTTTGGGAATTCAAAGGAAGAAAGGTAGGAGAAATCACAGATTCGAAGCGAACTTCGGTAATTTCTCGACTATCCTATTTGTTTGGCTTAGATTTAGGAAAGTCCTAATGTTTATTTAATATTTTGATCTTGCCAATTTTAATTAATTTGGACTTATATTTGTATGATAAAATCATACAAATAGCCTCGAAGATGTGAGGGTTTATGTCGTACCGAACGATCACCTCGGAGTCCTAAGACCTATTAGGGCTTAATTTACATAACATGATCATGCAAATGCCTAACGAAGAGTTGAGGATTTATGTTGCACTAGGCAAACTACCTCGAAGTCCTATGGCTTGGTTATTTAATTCTAAGAAAGTTTTGCTTGAAGTAGACTCGGAGTTTTGCTTGATGACGATGGCCGTGCTTGCCCACCATGCTCCGAGCTCCTTATTGCGGAGGTTTAGTTTTAGAAATCATAAATCAGGAGATGAGAGAAGTGTTCTGGTTTAGAGAAGGTCTTAATTTCCAAGTGTTTTTTATGTTTTAATTAAAACAAATCTTAAAGTTGATTATAGCAACACCGGTTAAGATCCCACAGTTCCATCCTTCCAACATCGTTATTTTTATCGGATTCACTTCGTCCAGATGAATTTGCTAAACTCAACTGAATGAGTTCCACACTTTCATTTAGACCGTGGGAAATCTCGTTAGCAACACGTAGGTTACATCATCCGAGGTATTCCCGATCATCCAACAAGACGTTTTAATTTAGTTGTAGTTATAGTTTTGTTGTTATGTTTGTGATTAAATTTTGAGTTGTTTTATATTTTGAAATATTGTGGCGGTGAATTTTATCTTGTAATGACTTTTAATTTAGTTTTGGTTTCAGTTTTAGGGACTATCCTAAAGGTGTGGGTTTTCATGCAACGAGTTGTTTATCATGCAGAAAGGTAAGTGCGATGCGATTGCAATAAGGTAAATTGCAATAAAATAAAAGTGTACTTGGAGGGTCTTCCCGTCATCCCAAGCTGCACTTAAAACACAATTAGAATATTTAAGCATTTAAAGCAAGTTCCTAGGTAAAGCTAAGGGAAGGGTTATGGTTTTCTACCGATGTCCTATTCCTATAGCTAGTCACCTCCTATGATGTCTAGGTTCTTGTGTTTTGGGGGGTTTGAGGACGATTTTTTTTCATCAAAGAAAGTTCAATTGTTCTTATAAATATCCTATCATATCGAGGAAGTGCTTAAGACGAGTCTTAAACATCTTTTCAATATTTCTAGGATTATTTTAAGTCCAAAAGAATTTAATTATACAAATGAATTAATCGTCCGGAAGTTCAAGTTTTGTTGTTACCTTACTCAGTGAACTAGGACATTTGAATATCCTATGAATGAAGTAACACTTCACTTAATACTTCGTTTAGGAGTTATGACAACAAAAGCTTTCGAAGGCAAATGGATGTTCAAGTGATTTATGATTTAATTTAATTTCAGTTAATAGATTTAAGTTTGGAATAGTGTTCAAGTTGTTTTAGATTTATTTTTGAATTCTTTGTCTTAAGTGATGTTATTTTTAATTCAATTTAACTTAACTTTAACTTAACTTAATTTGGTTTAGTTTTAATTTTAATTTAATTTATCTAATTTAATCTAGTTTTAATTTCGACTTGATTTTATTATTTTATTTTAATTTAATTTAATTTAATTTCATTTCATTTCATTTAATTTAATTTAACTTAATTTAATTTAATTTAATTTAATTTAATTTAATGTGTTTTAATTTAATTTAATTTAATTTAATTTAATTTTAGATTTTAATTTAATTTAATTTAATTTAATTTTAAATTTTAATTTAATTTAATTTAATTTAAACTTTAATTTTAATTTAATTTTTATTTTAGATTTTAATTTAATTTAAATTTTAATTTAATTTTAT
This sequence comes from Papilionanthe hookeriana x Papilionanthe teres, assembly GCA_022702705.1. Lineage (NCBI taxonomy): Eukaryota > Viridiplantae > Streptophyta > Magnoliopsida > Asparagales > Orchidaceae > Papilionanthe > Papilionanthe hookeriana x Papilionanthe teres. The sequence continues at coordinate 108,521,137 of CM040425.1, read as the reverse complement.
TTTAAATTTTAATTTAATATTTTATTATTTTTTTTATGTTTTAAAAATGATTTAATTTTAATTGTTAAAGTATTAATTTAATTGAAATTTTAAAAGGATTTAATTTAAATAATTTAACTTTAATTTAATTTAATGATTAAACCTTTTAGCATTTTAAATTTTAAATTTGGATTATCATTTTAATTAGGAATTAAATATTATTGAGGTGATTAATTTAGGGATTCTTAAATTAAAGAACAAATCTCTTCCTAATAATATCCCTATTTTAATAATTCCAAATTTTTTTATTATTCTTCCAAATTTAATTAATTATTTAATTAAGGTTTATTTTAATTATTTTTAAATTGTTTAGTAGGTTTCTACTACCCTTTAATTATTTAAATTTCAATCATCCAAATCAGATTAGGATCAAATATTTTACTCTTTCATTTTATTAAGCCTAAAGTTTTAATTAAGGGTTAAAATTTTAATTACCATTTTGCCCTTCAAGCTTACTAATTCCATAACTCACTAAATTGAGCTCAAATGAATTTGAAATTTTTATGTGACTTCACTCATATGTCAATAAAGACATTAGAGGAGAAAATGTGATTTTTCTGTATTTAATTTATTTATATAATTATTTTTGGTGGAAAATAGGGATTTCCAAGGAAAATTTAATAATATGACCAAGGGAAAGTTTCTGTCCTTAAGAAAATTATGGGACATTCCTAATGACCAGAGAACCACTTGGACCAATTTTGGTGATTTTTTGAATTATATCCTTTTTATTATAATTATTTTGAGTTTTGGAGTATTAATTAATGTAAAAATAAAATAAAGATTGAAAAATGAATTTTATATTTTTCAAAAATCTCTCTGATATCAAGGAAATCAGAGAACCAATTTTTATAATTTTTTGATTTTTCTTTGATTTATTATAATTATTTTAGTGGAAATGCTAGAAAATACATTTTTTTAATTTTAAAATTACCCTATGGCTTTAAAATTTAATATCTCATCATAGAGACTTAAGAAAAATATGGGGTTTGTTCCTAAGTAATTAAAATTCAAAATGTGACATTTTGGTGAATTTTATTTTTTTTGTGATTTTTATTATTTTTTCATTATTAAAAATATTAAAATAATGCAAAAAAATCAACTTTTTTAGAAAATTACAATTTTAATTTTCCTAAATTCCCCTGATATCAGAGAGGCTCCAAAACCAATTTGGTGAATTTTTGAAAAGTATTTTGAAAGTTATGAATTTTTTAAGTTTAATTTTGGCTAAATGGCTTAATCAACCCATTTGGTAGGGCTAACCAAGTCCAATTGGCTTCAAACTTTTATGGTGGGTTCCTCTGATCCTAAAGGTCAGTGGAGAATTGATTTCAAGTCAATTTGATGTAAACATCACAAAATTTTCCTAGAATTTATCTCACAATATGCTAATTATTGGAATTAAAATACTCAAACTAGCAACCTAGAATTGAAAAATCAATAACTCTTCATAGGGATGGCCTCTGACTTTGAAAAATTCAGGGAATGTTCCCAAATTCAGAGGCTTCAAAAGCCCTATGGTCTCATGCCATGGTGAATTGTATACATGCATGGAGAATTGAAAATGTGCAGAGAGTAAATAAATCATTAAAAATCAAATACTCAATGAAATTAAATGATTTCTTTTCCACATTATTCTCCTCCGTCCACTGAGCAAGAGGGTATTTTTATTTTATTTTTTTGATTTTCCTACACAAAGTTATGCATTTTTGAAGTTTAGGGAATTAAATAAATAGGAAAATAAGCTTAATTTCCTACTTATCCACGCGGCGCCAACTCAACCTAGGTATCTCCGAAGCCCCACGCGTCGTCTTCTGATTCGGCACCGTCATCTGACTGGGATGCCACGCGGCCCGCGGTTCATGTTCCGTTGCTCCGTCCGGCGCGATCCTGGCCGTCCGCTCGATACACGAGCAACTCGACGGCTCCCGGTCATCGTCTACGACTGGTGTGAACCCGTGACCGTCAACCTTCTAACCCTAATTTCTCACTCGATTCTCAACGGATTTTTGTGTTCTTATGCTCTATGGATTCGTCTTGAAGAGACGAACACATCCATACGGTAATCATGTATTTAAATTGACTCAAATTAAATAGAGAATCTCTGTAAGCTCGGGAAGAAGAGTGAGTCCATACCTTTGCTCAGAGAAGTGAAGCTTCGATCTGAGAGTTGTGTCACCTTCGATTGGGTCCAAGCAAGCTCCAGATGAAGTCCCTTGGCCTGGTGAATTGTCTAGGTAAGATTTCGACCAAGCCCGATCACAAAGCTTGGAGGCTGGAAGCAATGGCTAGCCTGGTGAGGGGGCTTTTGCTGGTAAACTTCTTCCCTTGGTCTGGTGAAGGTGTAGGACCAATCAATTTGAGGATTGATCCACTGTGAAGAAGTGTCCTGGTTTTTGTGCTGAGATTTGAACTCAAAATTGAGCTCAGCTGGAGGGAATTGGGGCTGGAATCTAGTGGGAATCAAGTGCTCTATGTGTGGAGAGTGGTCTGGAATGATTTTGGCAGAGTTTCCTTAAGGTTGGTTCAGGCACCTCTTCCATGGCCGAGAGGGGTGGTGTTTAAATAGGAGAGGCTGGAGGGCCTCCTGTGGGGAGTTAGGGACGGGATCGACCGCTTAGGTCAAGGGAAGAACAGCCATGGTGGCCATTGGGCATGGGGCAGCTCAGCAATGTGGAATTGAATTTTTTGGCTCCTCCCAAGGTCTCGGCCATGGTGTTTTCCGGCGTCCTGGTGGCTGGCCGGCCAGGCACTGGTCACCATCTTGTTCAGGTGGGTCAGGGCTGGGGCTTAGTGCAGCCAATTGGGCCTTGCCATGTGTAAAGGGGATGGCTTGGAATGGAATGGGGAAGAGGCCATTTTGGCTTGGTTTGGGTCAACCCATGTGTTTGGGCTTGGTTCACCTTCCCATGGTCTGATTTTGGGCCGGGGAATCGGTTAGGTCACTCGCCATGGAGTGGTGAAGTCTCCATCCATGGTGAGGTGGCTAAGCATGGTTTAGTGTGTGACATGTTTATGGTTAAAAAGGCTTAATGAAGGATTAGGAAAGGAGGCCCTCCTTTTTCCATTAATGGCTTGGTCACATGTCAAACCTTCCATGGCTTCATATGGCTTGTAAATGGCTTGCTCATGGCTTAGGATAAAGCTTGGTCAATTTCATGGAAATAGAATTTAGGAATTTTGGTATTTTGGTGGAGAATTTTCATGAAGCTTGATTTGGAATGGCTTAATGATGATTTTAAAACTTAGGGGTGATTTTGATTAAATGGATGATGTGGAGAAATGTCATTTGGGCTTTGGATTGAAAACTTGGGCTTTTGAAATGGTCTTGGGTGGGCTTTTAAAGTGGTTTAAGGAAGTGGGCCTTTAGGTTAAAAAATGGGCTTGTGAATAAAAAAAAAAATTGCAATGGGCCATGCCAAATAAATGTTGCAATTGGTTTAGGCATGTGTCATGAGTGGTTTGAAACAAACTTGAGGTGGTTTGGGTTTGATTTGGGTTGGATTTGGTTCTCTTTGGTAGATGGGCCAATCTAGGTCAAATTGGGCTAACTTGGGCAAATGTTGGGCTAGGGTTGAAATTTATGTAAAATTAATGTTGGGAAATGTTTATGGCAATGTTTCAAAGAGGTTTTGGCTTTGGTTGGGTTTTGATTTTGGGATTTGGGCTTATTTGGGTTAGGTTTGGGCTTAGGTCAAAATTGGGTCTTTTTAGCTTTGGGTTGAATTTGAGTGGGGTTTGGGTTTAAATTTTGGGCAAGTCATGTTAGTGTTTTGTTTGTGGGGATGTTAGGGAAGGTTTAGAAAAGATTTGGGGTTAATTGGAGTTGAATTGGGTGAGTTTGGGCTAAGTTTGGGTCATGGGTCCAAATTGGGCTTTAAGGTCCAAAATGAAATTGGGTCCAAATGCCAATCAAATTGGACTTGGATTTGGTCTAGATTGGTGTTGGGGATGTTGAGTTGAAGTTTAGAATTGAATTGGACCAGAATTTGGGTCAATTGGGTAGGTTTGGTTTGACATTGAGTTCACTTTGGGTTAAATTGGGTCAAATTGGGGATTTTGACAAAAGTTGAGTAAATTGACCAAATTGGCTCATGGTGTAGTTGAACAAAATGAAATTGGGAATATTTGGGATTTTCTGAAATTTTCTGGGAATTTTCTGAATTTTTGGATTTTTTGGCTAAGAGGGGCATTTTGGGTATTTGGAGGGTATTGGGAGGTATTTTTGGAATTTTTGGTATTTTTGGCTATGAATGATCAATTTGAGTGATGTGGGAATGTATGGGATTGGTTTTGAGGAATTTGGGTGATTTTGGAGAATTTTGAAAAATTTGGGTAATTTCAAGGGTTTTAGGTAGGTTAGGCGGGTGTAGGGTCCCCGGGGTCAAAAATTAAAAAATTTGGAAAATTGAAGATTGGGTAAATGTAAGTGTAATGAAATCATTTTGGTTGAGCCATGAAGCCATGTTAAGCCTATATGAGCCATGAGAGGACTCATTTGAGGCATTCACTATGTTGTTCCTAACCCTCTTAGCCAAGGGCTTAGGGGTTAAAGACCATCCATGTGAATCACCTTCATGCGTCAGGAGGTCAAGTTAGGTATGGGTGTGGTTTTAGGAGGTGTGTGAAAGTGTAGTGTATAAGTGTAGTGTGTGTGTAAGTCAGCCCTTTCACCGGACCGAGCCACCTGCAGGCGGTCCTAAGGCCAAAAGAGTCCTATGGGAACTCATCCTTTAAACTTCCACATTTGATTTCAACCCTCTAGGTGATTAGGGGTCTACAATCAAGTCTCGTGGAGTTTGTAGGGAGTTAAGAGGTGGTTTGAATTTCTAAGTGGTGGGTCCCAATTCTAATCCTCTAGGATAGTCAAAGGAAAAGCCTAAGGCTAGATCCTAAGTACTAAAAAGAAGAAGAGAAGACCTCATCAAAAATGAGGTCAACAGAAGTGCCACCCAAACTTAAACTGGAATAATAACACTGCTGCTGTTAACCCACAGTGGGGGAACAAATCTGTGAACTAATTAGGAAATTCAAACAACTAGGGAAACACAAATTATAGACCTTCTTATCCTCCAGGATTTAATAGTAACCCACAATTTAAGGAGAAGAATTTGTTTATGGAAGAATTGATATTAAATATGGGTAATCAATTGCAAAGTCAAGGGAATCAGTTGCAAAGTAAAGGGACCCAATTACAAAGTCAATGAGCTACTATTAAAAATATTAAAAAGCAATTCGCGCATATTGCTACTGTAATTAGTAGTAGACCTTCTAGAACTTCCCCTATTAATGTTGAGATTAACCCAAATGATCAAAATAAAGAACAAATTAAGGCTCTATAGTTTAGAAGTGGAAAAGAATTTGAATTAAGAGTGCAAAATGACATTGAAGTTGAAAAAGAAAAGGTAGAAATTAATAAAGGACTTGATAACATATATTCAGATTTAGAAGATCCGCTTAAACCAATGAATATTACCGTTGAAAGTCCACCACCTTCGTTTAATCAAAGTTTGAAACAATAAAGGAGTGAAAAACAATTTTCAAAATTTTGTGAAATCCTTAAAAAATTATCAGTAAACATCCCTTTTGTTGAAGCGTTAGAACAAATGCTAAATTATGTGTTGTTTATGAAGGATATATTAAATAAGAAAAGGAAATTTACAGATAATGAGACTGTTGCACTCAATGAGAAGTGTAGCACAATTATTCAGAAAAAGTTTCCTGAAAAACTCAAGGATCCTGGTAGCTTCACTGAACGTTGTGCTATTAGAGAAATTTTTTTGGAAGAGCCTTATGTGATATGGGAGACAGCATTAATCTCATGCCTCTATCAACTTTTAAAAGGTTGGAAATAGGAGAAATTTCTCCTACTTCAGCAACTCTTTAGTTAGTTGATCGCTCTACTACTTATTCTAATAAAGTCGTTGAAGACGTTTTAGTAAACGTTGATAAATTTATCTTCCCTATAGATTTTATTGTTTTAGATATAGAGGAAGATAAAGATATTCCTAAAATTTTGGGAAGACCATTCCTTGCGACTGGAAGAGCTATAATAGATGTTTAAAAGAAGAATTAACAATGAGGATTAATGATCAAGAAGTGATATTCAATATATCAAAAATTTTGAAGTATCAAACAAAAGAGAAAGATGATAAATGCTTTCGAATGGGCATTTGAGATTATTTAGAAAATGAACATTTTAAGGAGAAATATGAAGAGAAACTTGAACAAGAAAATTTTAAAAGTGAGGAAAAAAATGAAATGGAAGAATAATATGTTGAGATAGATAATGAAGAACTGGAATATCTTCAGGAAAGATTTGGAATGTTGGATATTACAGAAAATGATAATAAAATTTTAATTATAGCTATCATAACACCCCCTGAACATGAGGTGAAAATAATTCCAAACCATTTGAAGAAAGTGTTCTTAGGAGAATTATCTACCTTACCAGTTACTGTTTCCTCAGATTTGACTGATATGCAAGAGAAGAAATTGCTAGAAAACTTGAAAAGATATAAAGAAGTTTTGGTTGGACATTAGCTGATATTAAAGGAATCATTCCTTAAATCTGCATGTATAGAATCTTATTGGATGAACAACATAAACCTAGAGCTGATCCGTAAAGGAGATTAAATCCATTGATGAAGGAAGTAGTAAGGAAAGAAATTTTGAAATGGTTATATGCTGGAATTATATATCCAATTTCAGATAGTGCTTAGGTGATTCCGATTCATTCTATTTCTAAGAAAGAAGGAGTCGCTGTTGATACTAATAAAAGAAATGAATTTATCATCACGAGATAAGTCACTGGTTGGTGAATTTGTATTGATTATAGAAAATTAAATGCCGTCACTAGGAAATATCACTTTACCTTTTCTAGACCAAATGTTGGATAGGCTTGCTGGGCACAATTTTTTTTGTTTTTTTTATGGATATACTGACTATCATCAGATACCAATTACTCCTGAGGACCAAGAAAAGACCACCTTTACTAGTCCTTATGGAACATTTACTTTTCAAAGAATGCCCTTTGGATTATGTAACACACCTGCAACATTTCGAGATGTATGATATCAATTTTTAGTAATCTGATTGACAATGGAATAAATGTTTTTATGGATGATTTTTCCATATTTGGAACTTCATTTGACATAGGTTTAAATAATTTAGAAAAAGTTTTGGAGTTAAATGAAAAAACAAATTTAGTTCTAAATTGAAAGATATGTCAATTTATGGTTGCAGGAGGAATTGTGCTTGGGCATAAAATTTTTGAATATGGCATGGAAGTAGACCTTGCAAAGATTTTTATTTTGAAACTAACACCAAACTAACACCTCCAACTACTATGAGAGGTGTTATAAGTTTTTTAGGACATGTTGGGTTCTACAGGCGTTATATTAAAGATTTTTCAAAAGCTACTAAGCCTCTATGCCAACTTTTAGAGAAAGATAAGAATTTTGACTTTAATGAAGATTGTTTAAATGCTTTTGAAATTTTAAAAGAATAATTAATCACTGCCCCTTTAATAATTTCACCTGATTGGGAGAAACTATATGAACTTATGTGTGATGCCAGTGATTTTGCAATTGGAGTTGTTTTAGGACAAATGTATGATAAAATTTTCAAATTTATATACTATGCTCATAAAACTTTGAACGATGCTCAAATTAAATATACCACTACTGAAAGAGAGTTATTAGCGATTGTATATGCTGTTGAAAATTTTAGGTCGTACTTAATTGAGACTAAATGTATAGTGCATACAGACCATTATGCTATCAAGTACTTAATGCAAAAGAAGGATGCTAAACCTAGATTAATCAGATGGGTACTTATAATGCAAGAATTTAACTTTATTATAGTGGATAGAAAAGGATCTGAAAATGAAATAGCTGATCATTTATCTAGGCTGGAATAGCATGATCTATTTGATTTTGAAGATGAAATTATAGAAACTTTTCCTGATAAACAACTTTACAATATTAAGGAATGAAATTTACTGTGGTATGCTGAAATTGTGAACTATATTGTTAGTGATATTTTACCACCTGATTTACCAAAGAAATAACAGAAAATTTTTTTGTATGATGCCAAATTTTGTTTTTGGGATGACCCTCATTTATATAAATAATGCAAGTATATGCTTCTGAAGAAGAAGATTCATTTTGATATAGCCATATGGCTAATGTATGTGACTGGGTTCAAATCTTATAATAAAATAAAGTTAAATAAAATAAAATAAATTTTCTCTCAAGAAAAAATACACCTGTTAAATTTCTAATTCCAAATCTTGGAAAAACTATATTAAATAAGATAATGGCATTAAAATAATAGCAAAAATATTTAAATAAATAGTAATAAGTTTGTTATTATTCTTGTTCCTGCAAAGCACCAACCACTGACATTTCCCCTTATTTGCTTGTGTACGAAGTGTCAGGTCGCCAGTTGGTATTTGCTTTCGAATATGGCTTGGACCTTGCGCTCCGAGAGGGCTACGAATATGAAATCAATGACGAAAAGTGGTCGTAGAGAAACCAGATAGATGTCAGGACATGCAGGCGTTGAAGGTTTCGTTGACTCGCACCTCCTCACCGGAAGACACAATCAGATTCCATCCATGATCACTACTTGAGAAGGTGGTCTTGTTGCCGCTACAACTTCAAGAGTTCTAGACACGCTATTGGTGCGTACAAAAAAGAAGAAATGCAAATCGCCGCAAGCGTCACCTCCTGGACAGGATGGAGAGGAGACAGGCTTGGGAGTTAACCACTGAGCTACTGCCTATTCCAGAAGAATTTTATGAGCCAGAAATGAAAGAAACTGACGAAAGTTCACTGCACACAGATACTGAGCTGGAGACTACTGAGGACCCCGCACCAACTTGCAACTCGAGTATACCCTAGACAGCCTTCAGTTACAGGGGCATTTTTGGAATGCCCATAATGTCATGTTTTAGAGTTAGAGGAGTACGACATGTTCGATGCATATGCAACCACCTCGATGCTACTCAGGAGCAGGGAGCATCTTGATGTAGAGCCTTATGTACCACAGTTTGCACTGCCACTGTTGCAGCAAGGAGTTCTGGACTATGTCATGCCTAAAATCAGAAAGGTTAAAAAGAAAGAATTCTAGCACTACGAGAAAATCCAAGGAAGATTTGTTAATATTTTGGAAGGCCTCGATCTTTACATAGACATATTTTCTAGGACTGATCAAGAGAAAATTCTGCACTGTGTTTTCAGCCTTCAAGATTTGGGCAAAGCAGGTCATCTGAAGGAGAAGACATACACAGACCCGACAAAATGGAGGAGAGGAAAAGGCAGGGTCACCATTTAGTGTGGGTGCTGCTATAACTTTGTGAAAGATCGACAGGGAAATCCCGCAGGGATTCTACAACATGATGAGGTGGATCCAATGTCATCACAAATAAAATAATGATAAAGAGGATGGTTACGTGGCACGTCTTGCCTGCAGACTGTAATCCCAATAACTGCATTATAAATATTTATGAGGATGGAGACTGTATCCCACCTCATATCGACCACCAGATTTTGTAAGGCCTTTTTGCATGGTCTCAATTATAAGTTAATGCACTATATTGTTCGGCCAAGAAATTCAGATTGTTGGACCAGCAAAGTTTCGAGGTTCTGTCTAGATCCCTTTACCAGTCAGATCAGTGTTAGTGTTGAAAAAAAATGGGGCAGATCTTGCAAAACACTGCATCCCATGAGTCACAGGACAAAGAGTTTCAGTCACTTTCTACTAGGAGCCAGATTCAAAGTTGGAAAGCCTTCGTCCCTTACCACTGTGACAGCAGTACCTCTGGGTGTGCCCGAGGGGACTTTTGTTCCGGAGCATAGCCTTGGTAGGTTAGCTTTTTTATGGGACGGCCTCAGATGGTATAAATCTACTACCTCCTGCATCAATTCATGGCAGTTATCACTACTTTTGTACTAGCATGACATGATATGTCAGTTTTCTTCAGCTATGTACACTCGATCTACTTTTGGATGCTTGTCAGCATGTGATTAGTTATACTACTGCTTTCAGCAAAATTAGTGAAGATTTTTGTTTCTGAGATGTTTCTTCTAGCACAATGGTCGGAAAGCCGCAGGACCATACATTGGTCCCAAATTAAAACGAACAAAGAACGATATAAATTTTTTTAATAACAAATGAAGAAGTTAAAATAAAATAAAGAAAAATTGAATCTAAAATCGAATACTCCCCAAGTTAAATAATAAAAAATGAAATAAAACAAAATGAAATAAAACAAAATGAAATAAAATGAAACAAAGAAAATCAAAGAAAATGATAAATAAAAAAAGTAAATGATAAGTTAATTCTCTCTCGAGAGACTCCAAGTACTTGCACTCATCTTCAAATTCATCATTTCCAAAAGCACCTCCACGAAATTTGACACTTTACACAATGTCACTTCCCATAAATTTGAAATGTCACAAAATTTTATAAATCTTGCAATTGCTACAAGTCTTAGTTGAATCTCACCAATTCTACTTTCTTCAAAAGTTAATATCAAATTTTCTCTAAATCTTTTCACATGAAATTCTGGGATCAGTGCCTAAATTTTGTTTCCCCTTTCGTCACCTCTTGAGCTAGACATGAGCTCTTGAGCTGGACATGAGACCTTGAGCTTTCCTTCTCAATGTGCTAAATTTTCCTAAAATTCCATTTCCTTTCTGAGATATTTTCACTTTCCATGATATTTCTGAATCTGAGCTTTGTCATCAAATTCCCCAAATTCCCTAAATTACCATTTCTTTTCCGAGATATTTTCTGATTTCTACGATATTTCTGAATCAAATCTTTGTCATCTGATTCCCTAAATTTCTCTAAACTTCATTTCCTTTCCGAGATAATTTCCGCCTTCCATGATATTTTTTATTAGAGCTTTGTCATCACATTCCCTAAATTTCCCTAAATTTTGCATCCTTTCTGAGATATTTTTCACTTTCCATGATATTTTCGGATCGGAGCTTTATCGTCTGGTTCCGTTAATTTTCTTATATTTCCATTTCCCTTCCGAGATATTTTCTGTATTCACGATATTTTGATGTCGGTACCCAAATTCCAATTCTCATTCTCTAGACTAGTACCTAAATTCTAGTTCTCATTTTTGAGGTCGGTACCCAAATTCTGATTCTCATTTCCGAGACTAGCACCTAAATTTCAGTTCTCATTTTCGAGGTCGGCACCTAAATTTCAGTTCTCATTTTCGAGGCTGGTACCTAAATTCCAGTTCCCATTCTTTTCGAGATCGGTTCCTAAATTCTGACTCTCCCCTCTACACTCACATAAACTCGAAGACCCCCGCAAAATTAAAATTTTCAAAATCAAATCAAAGTAAAATATTGCACAAATTCCATAAATTTCCATAAATGCCATAAATTTCAAAATCAAATTTAAACTTAAAATTCAATTTAAAATCTGAAATCAAATTCTAATTCCAAAATCAGAATTCCATTGTCAAATCAAAACAGATCGGATTCCCTTCAGAATTTGGAGGCTTGAAATTCAAACATCCATTTTGAGTGTATCCCACCTGTTTTCCCCGGCGATAGTTCCTGGGTTTGAAGGTTTTCAACTAGATAATCCCTAGTGGAAATTCTACATTTTTTCTTGAGTTTTAACTTAGACAGTTGTGTTGGTCTTTCTTGTCAGTCAACACCAATACGTCCAGTGGGCTTATTCGGCATAGCACACATATTGGGGGTCCATTTGTTGACCTCACTTTTGATTGAGGTCTAGCTTTCCTTAGAATAGTCTAGGGTCTAGCCATAGGACTTTGCTGGTGACCATCTTAGAAGACTAGCAATGGAACTCTTACATCATAGAAAATCAAAACACTTCTTTGCTTCACTTGGAGTTTTCAAATATTTAAAGACTAACCTCTAAGTACTTAGGAGGATGAGACCAAGCATAAGAAGCTCAAAAAGAGTTCCCTACAGAATGGCTAAGCTTTAGATATGACCCTGTTTGGTCTAGAGTTGGCACACACACACTTGTACATTTCACTTTCACTCATTAGCTTAAACCCTAAATCAAACTTCTCCACACTTGATCCCCTACTCATTTGGAAACTCATATGGGTTGTTTCCCCAAGCTCTTAGCCCCAGGCTAGGGTTTGGTTAGTACCAGTACCTGGAGGATCCAAATAAGGAATTATTTTGGTCCATGGATCAAATGAGTTTCAATCCCTCTCAAGCCCAATTATACCAAAAATCCAAACTTTTAACCCTTTGCCCTTAAACTCCACCAAATGTCCAAATTACCCTTAAAACCCTAATTTTTTCCAAAATTTCCAAAATCAACCAAAATTACCAAAATCCCTCAAAAATCATCCCAAAAAATTTCTCACCACTCAAAATACCCAAAACACCTTAAATTTACCAAAATTACCAAGATAGCCCCCCAAATTCCCAAAATTACCAAAATGCCCCTCCTAGCCCAAAATTTCCAAAAATTCCAAAAACTCCAAAAATTCCTAAAAATTCCCAAAACCCTCCAAATATTACCATTTTCAATTTTGAACCACCACATTGACCCAATTTGACTAAATTAGCCCAATTTAACCAAAAGCCCCAAATTGCCCCCTTAAAGCCCAAAATGCCCAAATCACCCCCAATGTCCACCAAATTGATTTCTTCTCCACAATTCCAATTTAGAACTTTAATTCAATATCTCTAATCTAAATTGAAACCAAATTTAGGTCCAATTTGACCCAATTTCAAGCTCAATTCAATCCAAACCAAAAAAGCCCCAATTTTGACCATATGGCTCAATTCCCCCAAATTAAACCCAATGTCAATCAATTTCCCCCAATTTCGAATCCTAAAATATTCATGACATTCCCCTAATAATATTGAACCATCAATTGCCTTCAATTTAATGTCAAACCTCACCCACGTCCAACCAAATAAAAAAATCCTAATTTTGCCCCAAATTGGTCCCATGTTCAAAATCCATCAAATTGAATGCCCTCACCACAAAATTAACATCCAAATAATGTTGAGAACTCTTTATGACATTCCTATAGATCATTTGGAACCATCAATTGAGCCATGACCCAACTCTACCCTAACACAAACCCAAGCTAACCCAAATGTCCCACAATTGACTAAATACCCAAATCAAGCTAAATTAATCCCCCAAACCATCTCAAAACCACTCCAATCCCCTCCCAAAAACTTTATGACAATCATACACACATTATTGAACAATTAATTGGATCAAACCTAAGCATGAACCCACCTAGCCCAAATTGAACCAAAATGACCCAAATTGGACCTATGAGCCAAATTAACCAAATCAAACCAAATGTGACCAAACCTAGATCCACCTAACCCACTCTAATGGAGCCATGGACTAAGGGTCCTGATGCACCAAAAGTGTGTTAGTTTTCATAAATATAAATTGTACTCATATTTGGTGATATTGCACTTTAAAGGAAGGTGTTTTTTATGTTGTGTTGCAGTTATGATGATTTTAGGTGTTTGGAACAAAAGGAAGTGAAAAGGAACAAATTTGGAGCAAAAAGAGGCAAAATGAAGAAATCAGCTTAATGGCGCCGACGAAGCCTGAATGTGCGCAGCCGATGCTCAATTCCAGAAAGTTCAGAATTATTATGGCGGACCAACGCCGACGGCGCCCTAAGTCGATGGAGGCCAAATTCAATGTATTTAGATGATTTTTGAAGGGTTTCTTGAGGAAACTCTTAGGGAATTCATTTCTAAACTATTTCAAATAGATTTGAATGCCATGAAGAAGAGAGAAGAGAGAGAGAGAGAGGAGTCTTTTGGGTGTGATTAAATTGTGTTAGGGTTTTAGAGAGTGAGTGTGTAAGTGTGTTAGTGTGTAGAGTCTTGTTTTGTGAGGGATTCTTCTCTAAAGAGTGTAGGAGAAAGAGGAAAGTGAGATTTTGCTTCTTCCTTACTATTCTAATAAGGGAATTGTGTGTTGTTATGAAGAGAGAAAAGGATTCAAAGGAACTTCAAGGGATTTGTTTGGGGAAGAAATTGAGATAAGTTGTATTTACTTTTTGTGATTTGTATAACTTTGCTTTTATAAATAAAAATCCATGTTTTGTCATATATTCATCATGAATTTTGAGTTGTTTACATTATCTTTCTCCTTGAAATGAGATGTGGTCAAGTGGTAATGTAAATTTGATTTGTAATTAAATGTTAAGAAATTGTGATGATTTTTCACTTTTTAATTCATTTACTTTTCGATCTAGCAAAGTGAATTGTTAAAACTTATTGTAAAACATTCAATCAAAGAGGACAAAGTGCACTACAACAAAAGTGGAGAATTCATTCAATGTCCATGGATGAGTTACTTAGTTCATGGGGGTTAAGTGCAAATAAATAGGGAAATGTAGTTTGATGGGAGTCGAATTGGAGATTTTAGGGTGACAGGCTGAAATCCCCAATTTGGTTCTAAAGTTTGGTAACTAAATCTTGGGAGCCTTCAGGTGAAGCAAAGTGGGAGCTCTGAAGTGACAACCAGTATTCTCCCAGCCTAACCATGGAATTAGGGACTAAGCCTTTAATTTGCCAATATTCTTTACATAACTCTGAAGAGGGAGTACTCTAAAGAGGGTAAAGAATATGAATGCTCCTATTTGACACAATACAAAATTTTATTAATCTATATCATTCACTCATCATAGTCACTTTGTAAGGGGAAAGATGCCTTTTCCATATTTGAACCTTTCGATATAAAACTTTGTCTTTGTTAGTTAATTTTGTTTAAAAATTTAGAAAGTAACTTTAGTTAACTTAGATTTTAGCAATTATTGCACTAGCAACTTTAATATTTCTTGAACCTGCATTGTGAATTGTGTATTGAATTTCATTCCTATACTATACTTTGAGTAGTTCCAACCTTCCTCGTGGGATCGATAATCATGACTCCACTAGAGCACTATCTTACTTAAATGATACATATACTTGCGTATACGAGTGACTACTTAATTATTAAATTGATCTTACTGTGAAACTGAACTGAAACTACCTTTTCAATATGAACGCTTGTAGCAGAACCAATCAAGTTTTTGGCGTCGTTGCCAGGGAAGGTATAAAACAGAAACTGTTAAATTTGTAGTATTTGAAAAACTTTACTTTATAATTTGCAATTGTGTGTGCTTGCTTACTTCTAAGTGTGATTAGTGTGATTTTGTATGCGTAGTAATGGATCCATATGTTTAGTGCCTTACGATTCATAATTAAAGCATACTATCAGAAAAATTTGAAAACAACAAAAAAAATCTGAAAATCCTCACAAAATGGAAAATATTTTAAATGATCAAAGAAATTAAAATGAACATATACTAAGACTTATAAGAGATTATGCTAACCCAATGTTGACCTCATTTTTGATGAGGTCTTCTCTTCTTCTCTTTAGTACTTAGGATCTAGCCTTAGGCTTTTCCTTCGACTATCCTAGAGGATTAGAATTGGGACCCACCACTTAGAAATTCAAACCATTTCTTAACTCCTCGCAAACTCCACAAACTTGATTGTAGACCCCTAATCACCTAGAGGGTTGAAATCAAATGTGGAAGTTTAAAGGATGAGTTCCTATAGGACTCTTTGGCCTTAGGACTGCCCTGGGTGGCCTGGTCTGGTGAAGGGTTGACTTACACTCACACTACACCTATAGACTACACTTTCACACACCCATACCTGACTTGACCTCCTGACTCATGAAGGTGATTCACATGGATGGTCCTTAACCCCTAAGCCCTTGCTAGAGGGTTAGGAACAACATAGTGGATGCCTCAAATGAGTCCCTTCATGGCTCATGTGGGCTTGATATGGCTTCATGGCTCAACCAAAATGATTTCATTCCACTTACAATTACCCAATCTTCAATTTTCCAAATTTTTAATTTTTAACCCTGAGGACCCTACACCCGCCTACTTACCCAAAACCCTCGAAATTACCCAAATCCTCCAAAATTTCCAAATTACCCAAAATTCTCCAAAATCATTCCTAAACATTTCCTCACCAATCAAATTGATCATCCATAGCCAAAAATACCAAAGATTCCAAAAATACCTCTCAATACCCTCCAAATACCCAAAATGCCCCTCTTAGCCAAAAAATCCAGAAATTCAGCAAATTCCCAAAAAATTCCAAAAAATCCCAAATATTCCCAATTTCAATTTGTTAAACTACACCATGGGCCAATTTTGTCAATTTACCCCACTCTTGTCAAAATCCCCAATTTGACCCATTTTTAACCCAAAGTGAACCCAATGTCAAACCAAACCTACCCAATTGACCCAAATTCTGGTCCAATTCAATTCTAAACTTCAATTCAACATCTCCAACACTAATCTAGACCAAATCCAAGCCCAATTTGATTGACATTTGAATCCAATTTTACTTTTGACCTTAAAGCCCAATTTGGACCCATGACCCAAACTTAGCCCAAACTAACCCAATTCAACTCCAATTGACCCCAAACCTTTTCTAAACCTTCCCTAACATCTCCACA
This sequence comes from Papilionanthe hookeriana x Papilionanthe teres, assembly GCA_022702705.1. Classification (NCBI taxonomy): domain Eukaryota; kingdom Viridiplantae; phylum Streptophyta; class Magnoliopsida; order Asparagales; family Orchidaceae; genus Papilionanthe; species Papilionanthe hookeriana x Papilionanthe teres. The sequence goes on along the minus strand of CM040425.1, from coordinate 108,504,571 downwards.
AACAAAATGCTAACATGATTTGCCCAAGATTTGGACTCAAACCTCACTCAAATTCAACTTAAAGCCAAAATCCTTTAAATGGGCCTACACCTAAACCTAGCCCAAATAGGCCCAAACCCCAAAATCAAGACCCAATCAAAGTTGAAAACTCTTTAAAACAGCCCCATAAGCCATTTTCAACATTAATTTTACATCAATTTCAACTTTAGCCCAACCTTAGCTCATGGTAGCCCATTTTGACCCACCTTAGCCCCTTTACCAAAGAAACCCAAATCCAACCCAATTCAAACCCAAACCACCCCAAATTTGCTTTAAATCACTCATGATACACTCTTAAATCAAACCCAACATTTATTTGGCATGGCCCTTTGCAAAAATCTCCACCCAAAAGCCCATTTTGAAACTTAAAAGCCCACTTACATGAAACCTTCCTAAAGCCCATCTCCACCAAAATCCAAAGGGCCAAAATCAATCCAAAACCCATATGACAATTGCTCTACACCATATATTCAATTAAATCAATCCCTAAGTTTCAAAACTCATCATGAAGCCATTCCAAATTAAGCCCCATACAAATTCCCATCAAAATGCCAAAATTTTCTTAAACCCATTTCCATGAAATTGACTTGGCTTTTCCCCAAGCCAAAGGTGAGCCATGAAGCCACTCTTAAGCCACATGTAAGCCATGAGAATTGTTTGACATGTGACCATACCACATTGGGTAAGAAGAGGGGGAGCTTTCCTTAATTCCTAAAAGTCTTTAACCTCACCCATGATACCCCTTAACCAAGATTTAATCCAAATATTCTTGGATAAGGACATCACCACCTTTTGACCAACTAGCTTAAGCTGATTTTCTCAGCCAAGGCCAGCCATGGGAGGTGAACCCAGCCAAACAAATGGGTTGACCAAACCTAGCCAAGATTAGCCATGTCCCCATGCCATTTTGATCCAAGTTCTTTACACATGTCCATGCTCGATCGATCGCACTAATGCCAAGCCCCGACCCCACCGGTCAAGATGGTGACTCGAGATCGGCCGGCCGACCACCGAGCCGCCGGAAAATACCATGCCCGAGAGCTCCCATGTGAGCCAACATTGGAATTCTCCTTGCCGAGCCGCCCCATGCCCAATGGCCACCATGGCTGTTCTTCCCATGCCCAAAGCAGCCGATCCCAACCCTTGGCCATCCCTGTGAGGCTCTCCAGCCACCTCTATTTAAACCCGACCCCCTCACGGCCACGAAGGAGAGTTGCACAAACCTTGCTGAAACTCTACCAAAATTGTTCCAGGCCCTCCTCCATACTTAGAGCGATTGATCCCGGTGTCGATTTTCCCTAATCCCCACCAACGAACCCGATTTCTCGAGCTTGAAATTTCACCCAAAAATCGGGACACTTTGCCACGGTGAGCCAATCTTCAAATTCGACTGGTCCTACACCTTCACCGGACCAAGAGGAGAAGTTTCCAACCGAAAGCCCCATCTCCGAGCCACCCAGTTGTTCCGACCTACAAGCTTTGTGATCGAGCTGTGGTCACTTTCATAGCTAGACGATTCACCGGGCCGAGGGACTTCATCTGGAGCTTGCTTGGACCCAATCGAAGGTGACACAACTCTCAGATCGAAGCTTCACTTCTCTGAGCAAAGGTATGGACTCACTCTTCTTCCCGAGCTTACAGAGATTCTCCATTTAATTTGAGTCAATTTAAATACATGTTTACCGTATGGATGTGTTCGTCTCCTCAAGACGAATCCATGAGCATAAGAACACGAAAATCCGTTGAGAATCGAGTGAGAAATTAGGGTTAGAAGGTTGACGGTCACGGGTGCACACCGGTCGTAGACGATGACCAGGAGCCGTCGGATCGAGCGTGTATCGAGTGGACAGTCTGGATTGAGTCGGACAGCGCGTTGATACGTGACCCGCGGGGCCCTGGATCGCTGAGTCGGATGGCGGCGCCGAATAAGGAGACGACGTGTGGAGCTTCGGAGATGCCTAGGTTGACGCGGCGTCACGTGGATAAGTAGGAAATTAGGTTATTTTCCTATTTATTTAATTCCCTAAACTTCAAAAATGCATAACTTTGTGTAGAAAAATCAGAAAAATAAAATAAAAATACCCTCTTGCTCAGTGAACAGAGGAAAATAATGTGAAAAAGAAATCATTTAATTTCATCAAGTATTTGATTTTTAATAATTTATTTACTCTCTGCACATTTTCAATCCTCCATGCATGTATACAATTCACCATGGCATGAGACCATAGGGCTTTTGAAACCTCTGAATTTGGGAACATTCCCTGAATTTTCCAAAGTCAGAGGCCATCCCTATGAAGAGTTATTGATTTTTCAATTCTAGGTTACTATTCTGAGTATTTTAATTCTAATAATTAGCATATTGTGAAATAAATTCTAGGAAAATTTGGTGATGTCTCTTATGACCAGAGGACCCTAGGAAAAATAGGTTTTTAATTAATCCACTTGGAATAATCCTAATTGGCTTAAACACCCAAAATGGAGTTTTAATTAATTAGAGCTAATCATACATCAAATTGACTTGAAATCAATCCTCCACTGACCTTTAGGATCAGAGGAACCCACCATAAAAGTTTGAAGTCAATTGGACTTGGTTAGCCCTATCAAATGGGTTGATTAAGCCATTTAGCCAAAATTAAATTTAAAAAATTCATAACTTTCAAAATGCTTTTCAAAAATTCACCAAATTGGTTTTGGAGCCTCTCTAATATCAGGGGAATTTAAGAAAATTAAAATTACAATTTTCTAAAAAAGTTGATTTTTTGCATTATTTTAATATTTTTAATAATTAAAAAATAATAAAAATCACAAAAATAATAAAATTCACCAAAATGTCACATTTTGAATTTTAATCACTTAGGAATAAACCCCATATTTTTCTTAAGTCTATATGATGAGATATTAAATTTTAATGCCCAAAGGTAATTTTAAAATTTAAAAAAAATGTATTTTTTTGCATTTCCACTAAAATAATTCTAATAAATCAAAGAAAAATCAAAAAATTGTAAAAATTGGTTCTCTGATTTCCTTGATATCAGAGAGATTTTTTAAAAATATAAATTTTACTTTTCAACCTTTATTTTATTTTTTAAATTAATTAATACTCCAAAACTCAAAATAATTATAATAAAAAGAATATAATTCAAAAAATCACCAAAATTGGTCCAAGTGGTCCTCTGGTCATTAGGAATGTACCATAATTTTCTTAAGGACAGAAACTTTCCCTTGGTCATATTATTAAATTTTCCTTGGAAATCCCTATTTTCCACCAAAAATAATTACATAAATAAATTAAATACAGAAAAATCACATTTTCTCCTCTAATGTCTTTATTGACATATGAGTGAAGTCACATAAAAATTTCAAATTCATTTAAGCTCAATTTAGTGAGTTATGAAATCATTAAGCTTGAAGGGCAAAATGGTAATTAAAATTTTAACCCTTAATTAAAAACTTTAGGCTTAATAAAATTAAAAGAGTAAAATATTTGAACCTAATCTGATTTGGATGATTGAAATTTAAATAATTAAAGGGTAGAAACCTACTAAACAATTTAAAAATAATTAAAATAAACCTTAATTAAATAATTGATTAAATTTGGAAGAATAATAAAATTGGAATTATTAAAATAGGGATATTATTAGGAAGAGATTTATTCTTTAATTTAAGAATCCCTAAATTAATCATCTCAATAATATTTAATTCCTAATTAAAATGATAATCCAAATTTAAAATTTAAAATGCTAAAGGACTTAATCATTAAATTAAATTAAAGTTAAATTATCTAAATTAAATCCTTTTAAAATTTCAATTAAATTAATACTTTAACAATTAAAATTAAATCATCTTTAAAACATAAAAAAAATAAAATATTAGATTAAAATTAAAAATAAAATTAAATTAAAATTTAAAAAAAAATTTAATTAAATTAAATTAAATCAAATTAAATTAAATCAAATTAAATTAAATCAAATTAAATTAAATCAAATTAAATTAAATCAAATTAAATCAAATTAAATTAAATCATATTAAATTAAATTAAATTAAATTAAATTAAATCAAATTAAATTAAATCAAATTAAATTAAATTAAATTAAATCATATTATATTAAATTAACTTAAATTAAATTAAATTAAATTAAACCACATTAGATTAAATTAAATTAAATTAAATTGAACTAAATTAAATTAAATTAAATTAAATATAACATCACCTAAGACATAAAGAATTCAAAAATAAATCTAAAACAACTTGAACACTATTCCAAACTTAAATCCATTAATCGAAATTAAATTAAATCATAAATCACTTGAACATCCATTTGCCCTCGAAAGCTCTTCGTGGTCATAACTCCTAAATGGAGTGTTAAGTGAAGTGTTACTTCATTTATAAGATATTCAAATGTCCTAGTTCACCGAGCAAGATAATAAACTTGAACTCCGGACGATTAATTCATTTGTATAATTAAATTCTCTTGGACTTAAAATAATCCTAGAAATATTGAAAAGATGTGTAAGACTCGTCTTAAGCACTTCTTCGATATGATAGGATATTTATAAGAACAACTGAACTTAATTGTTCTTTGATGAAGAAAATCGTCCTCAAACCCAAAATACAAGAACCTAAACGTCATAGGAGGTGACTAGCTATAGGAGTAGGACCTTGGTAGAAAACCATAACCCTTCCCTTAGCTTTAAATAGGAACTTGCTTTAAATGCTTAAAGATTCTAATTGTGTTTTAAGTGCAGCTTGGGATGACGGGAAGACCCTCCAGGTACGCTTTTATTTTATTGCAATTTATTTAATCGCATCGCACTTACTTTTCTTGCATGATAAACAACTGTTGCATGAAAAACCCACACCTTTAGGATAGTCCCTAAAACTGAAACCAAAACTAAATTAAAAGTCATTACAAGATAAATTCACCGCCACAACATTTCAAAATATAAAACAACTCAAAATTTAATCACAAACAGAACAACAAAACTACAACTACAACTAAATTAAAACGTCTTGTTGGATGATCGGGAATACCTCGGATGATGTAACCTACGTGTTGCTAACGGGATTTCCCACGGTCTAAATGAAAGTGTGGAACTCATTCGATTGAATTTAGCAAATTCATCTGGACTAAGTGAATCCGATAAAAATAACAATGTCGGAAGGATGGAACCGTGGGATCTTAACCGGTGTTGTTATAATCAACTTTAATATTTGTTTAATTAAAATATTAAAAAACACCTGGATTATAAGATTTTCTCTAAACCAGAACACTTCTCTCATCTCCTGACTTATGACTTCTACAACTAAACCTCTGCAACAAGGAGCTCGGAGCATGGTGGGCAGCACGGCCATCGTCATCAGCAAAACCTGAGTCTACTTCAGCAAAACTTTCTTAGAATTAAATAACCAAGCCATATGACTTCGAGGAAGTTTGCCTAGTGCAACATAAATCCTCAACTCTTCGTTAGGCATTTGCATGATCATATCATGTAAATTAAGCCCTAACCGGTCTTAGGACTCCGAGATAGTCGTCCGATACGACATAAACCCTCACATCATCGAGGCTATTTGTATGACTTTGTAATACGAATATAAGTCCTAACTAATTAAAATTGGCAAGATCAAAATACTAAATAAACAATAGGACTTTCCTAAATCCAAGCCAAACAAATAGGATAGTCGGGAAATTACCGAAGTTCGCTTCGAATCTGTGATTTCTCCTACCTTTCTTCCTTTGGATTCCCAAAAGAATAAAAATGTTCCAAATTTGATCCATTCCCTATTGAAATTCCAAAATTCAATCCTTTGAAAACTTAAACTTTGAAATTCTTGAGAGTAGAACTACTGATTATTATCGAGAGTTTTCTTAGGTGATTCCCATCACTTAAGATGTGATTAACTATAGGGGCTTGCCCTTATAGGGAATTTTAAGAACCTGAGTAATATAAACCCCGTTTAATGTTTTCATATTAAGCGAGGGAACTTGTCGGCTTATAAAATTGGTTCGCGGACCAAACGGATGTCACAAACCTTTCTAGTTTATTTAATCGAGCCCCATTATCAAGCGAGTGTGTCTATTCTTCGGGATAGATACACGGTTTGTGGTGCAGTGCTCGTTTATATAAACTATTCGAGATGTGAGATCAGTTTGATTTCATATCTTAAAATCTTCAAATTTAAAAATTATTTTCAAAATCAAATACTACTTTTCAAATTATTTATTTAAATTAAATTTAAAATTCGCCGACAACTTCTGTAGGCGACCCCTTTTCAAAATACAACACACTAACCTAAAAATATGCCGACAATTTCTGGCGACTCCGCTGGGGAACAATTCATCTCTCCATTTTTAATCAGATAGTTTTGCTTTCAAAAATCGGTAGTGTATCCATGTCCCTAATGGATCGAACTACCCTTCTTTCCGTTGGAATACTATGTTCATTTCTACCTTGAACGAGTATAGCCAACATTCTCTCGGATTTAGGAGCCATCTGTTTAGACACCCCTAAACGGAGAGGTTCCGAGATCCTTTTACCTCATTTCCGAGGTGGGGTGGACCCCGATAGGTGTTAGTTTAGGAGTGATCCTTCGAGTCGAGAAGTCTTGCATAAGACTTTCTTTTCCTTTCCAACTCTGAATCAGATTCATTACCTTCTCTACACCTTTGAACATTCCATTCTAAATAAACAAACCCTCTAATGAATGACTCTTTTAACAAATATACATGAACAAGAATGTGTTCGGACTCTTTCGATTCCTTTCTTTTCGTCCCGATGAGAAGAAGTATAACTTGGGACCGACAATCGAATCTACCCTGCAGAAATGGAAGCCCCAAAGCCGATTTTCTCCTTCACCAATGGACTGGACTTCGCCGTTTACAAGGATGAGTCGCCCGACAATGGGATCATCCGGTTTGGACAAGGATTCAAGAACACAAATGTCGAGATCGCCGACGTTACCCTTTTCGCGCCGACAAACAAAGTATCCGAAACCGAGAGACCTTTGATCGAGTTCAACCTTAAGTCAACTCAAGAGTTTCCTCCCCGCAAAGGGTTCCGAGCTGAGTGGAATGCTACCGTCCAGTAGGAGGACCGTTATCTCTACCCCCACCTGGTCTAGTCGTCTCGCACCTACCCCGGCTCCCGCCAAACCGAAGGGGAAGGAAGTTCAAATTTGTAACGAGCATGTTACCGTGGAGGGTACGGATTTCCGTGCAAGACCTTCGTTTTTGAAATTGGGTCCAGCTCAAGGGTTCCACCCCTAACACGGACTCAGAGAAGAAACAGAGGTAGGAAGATTGCCAGGAAGGCCAGAGCTGCTGAAGTCGCTTTCTTAGAAGAAATCCCTGAGTACACACCACTACCTGAATACATACCATTGCCTGAATATACACCCCTTTTGGAAGGAAGTAGATTCCATCCCCTTTCCGCCGCAGCTGACGAGGAAAATGTCCGCAGGATTGCTTCTACATTACCTCGACCCGCATACTATAGCGACAATGAAAGGAAAAGGGCTAGGATTACACCATTTGCCCGACTACTGATCGTGATTGAGAAGTTAGCAAAGAAAGAAAAATGCCTCAGTATCGGAGATTTTAAGAAGGATAGGGCGGGTGCCGGCCAAATCCCGTCTTGGGCCACGAGTAGAACTCGCTATCGCCTGCGAAGAGCCGAATAAGAAGATGAAGGCTAGTCCACTCGTTGTTGTTTCAGGTTTACAGATCAGGGAGGATACCACCTTCCAGCATTCAGCCGACAGACCATCCGGTCCTAGGCCTTCTGCTACTAGAAGGATGGTATGGCGTCCCACTACCGGCCAATTAAGACCGAAACAGCGACCTGAGAAGGAAAGTCTCGTCAGGAGACTCGAGTCCGAAGAAAGTGCTACCACAGTAAAGGGGACTCATGAGAAGGAAACCCGACAGTTATCACATGACAAGCTGCAAGGATGTACGGAAAAGACCACTAGAAGATGCTTATGGAAAAGCTAAGAACTGATATTCGGCGACTAGCAAGGGAAAGAGAAGAGAAATTCGGAGATGAAGTTGACTCGTCAGAGTTCATGGATGATGAATATGCAGAAATTAACATGGTTGAAACGCGAGCTTCGTCAGCTTCACAAGGTGCTCCTGCAGCCGCAGAAAGAGAGGAGCCAGAAGTAATGAGAAGGCAGCTTCAAGAGAAAGATGATACGATCGCCCAAATGGCAAAAAGGATGGAAGAGATGGCTGTAGCCCTAGCCACTCTCCAGAGTCAGGTTCAACCCCAAAGAGAAACACTCAAGGAAGTTATTCACATTGTAGACGGAGGAAAGGAGATTACATCCATCAATGGGGATGATCAATTAAAGAAGGATACAACACAAAGCGTGATTCGGAAAAGGATATCAAGAGCATGGTGGAACGACGAGTGCGAGAAGCCTTGGTACAATCAAAGAGCGGGAAATCCATTCGGACGGGTAGACCTTACCCCGAAGAATTCGATGTCATCCAATATCCAAAAGGCTTTGTACCACCTCTCGTTCAAGACCTTTGATGGAGCCGGAAACCCTCGGCGGCATGTTGCACATTTTCGTGCCGAGTTGTTGCAATGCCGGCGGAAGTGATGCTTTACTCTTCCGACAATTTGTCGACGACATTGTCGGGGATCGCCTTTGATTGGTATGCGGAATTACCGAACGGTTCGGTGAAGACATTTTCGAAGTAGAGAATCTCTTCATCGAGCGATTTGTCGGAGCTCGGCACCACATCACTATAGGTGATTTAGTGGTAGAGAAGCGAAGCCGAACGAAACCTTGGTGGACTACATACTTCGATGGAGGAATCTAAGTATGAAGTGTGAGCCACGGCTACAAGAGCAACATGCGATCGGCATTTTACTAAAAAGCATCCATGGCCCGATAGCACTTCTCCTCAAGGGATTTACTATTAAGACTTTCGAGAAGTTGTTAAGCAAGGCCGGAAGCTTGCAAGAGGAAGCGAAGCAATTAAGTTTCACCGAAAAAACAGACAAACAAAAGCCCATGAAAACTTTTGAAAAGAAGTCCGGGATCGTCGCAGCAGTCGATAAAGGCAAGCAGCCAATACAAATACCGTCAGAACGGCCGCAACAACCTCAACAGAGTTACCAGCAACCCCGACCCAGCTATCGATCATCTCAACGGTATGAACAACCGCCTCGTCCACAACGTACGTTGAGGGAGCTTCGAGCAGGGAGTATCCGTTCAAGAATGAGGCGAGTGCCGAAAATGTTCCACGGTTTGATGAAGACTCCGGATTTCCAACTACCGGAACCTAAAAGACCAGAAGAAGTCGACAAGAAAGGTGATCCCAACTTTTGCCCTTACCACCGGATGCTTGGGCATAAGATAGAAGATTGTATTACCTTCAAAAGTAGGCTCAACGACAATCTTCGAAAAGGGAACATAACAATCCCGAAGGAATACATGAAGGAACCCCAGAAAGAAGGTTTCGTCAATGTTATCTCGACGGATTTCATTATTCTGATAGATCCCTATGCGACTGACGATGGATGGACTACCGCTTGGACAAAGTCTTCGAAGAAGATTTTAGATCGCATCCAAACCACTTCGGTACGAGCCTCGATTCGAGTTCGAAACCCGTCAAGTCGGCACTATCACTTGCGATAGAAGAACCACCCCAACAAGAGACGACTGAAGAAAAGAAGAAAATTGACGAAGAAGAGAAGACCGAGGCTCTTAAGGCTAGACTAGGGGCTGCTTATCCTAGGATAGTTGTTTCTGATTCGGGGGAGAAATCCCTCGAACCTCTGACTCTGTATGATTATTTGCTCACTCCGGTGGGATCTTATAATGATGAGGGTTATGGTGTTGGCTACGTTTTGACTGTTTCTAACGATTACGTAACTAGCGACAATCAACCTAATCCGGACGTCGATTCCGATACAAATGACAATTCTCAAATCATACACAATCTCGACGATCACGATGACAAAGAAGACATCCACCAGGGAGGCTACGAGAGTTCAACAAGCAATGGATCTATTTGCGAGTTTCGAGGAGCTCCGGTCACAATAGAGTTAGAGCCTTCCGATTCTGAAGCTAATCTAGAAGAACCTGTCATTCCGATTCAGGAGGAGACACCAGCAAACTCAATACTAAATTCAGAAGAAATCACAGAAGTCAACTTAAGAAGTTGAAGAGTTCTACCTCCGAGAATGGGTCCGAAGGACAAAGGAAAGCGGTGGTTGTTCGGGAAGAACCAACCCGTGCGAAGAAATATCCATTCGGGAAGAAAACGAGGCACATGAAAATAAAGTGGACTACAACGTGCTAGCCCATCTTAGGAAACTACCAGCCATATTGAGCATCTACGACGCTCTCATCTTATCAAAGGAGATGAGAGAAGCTCTGATCAAGGCCTTACTTGATCCAGAAATTTGCTTAGCTCAAATGACCGGAGATTCCTTAGATGAGGTTTGCTCGTTAAAAGAACGACGAGGTGTTACCTTCACGGACAATGACCTACTACTTGGGACGACGGACCACAACCGACCGTTGTACATTTCGATTACAATTGGGAAGTTTACACTCTCCGGAGTATTGGTGGATCCGGGAGCATCAATCAATATAATGAATCTTCGAACGCTAGCATACTTGGAAATTGATGCTCGCGAGCTCGAAAGCGGACAAAATGTTATTAAGAGGATTCAACCGAGAAAGGAGAAAGAGCCCTCGGATCGATAACACTCGCTAATGAAGACCGGTGACTTAGCAAAGACAACCGCGAAATTTCACATAATTGATTCGAAACGTCATTCAACGCTCTACTTAGGCCGACCATGGATACATGAGAACCGGATGGTACCATCATCCCTACATCGGTGCATCGAATACTACGATGGAGGGGAACGGTGCATCAAAGGTGACTTACGACCATTCTCCGTACATGAAATTGGAATCCATGAAGATGCGGCTTATTATGCACCTCCGAAGAAAACAATCTTCTCCGAGAGATACCATAACGAATGAAGCAAAGGAAGTTTGGGACAACGAAGAACCCGAAGTTCTAGTCCAACAGTCACTCACCACTCCCTTACGGCGAGATGGTGAAGGTTTCTCCACAACTCGCATCCGAGGTCGAGGCCGGGGACGAGGTCGTGGCGAGACGTTAGGACGGTTGGACGAGAGGAAACCAGCCATCAATGTTGATTGGGAAGATAGTTACGAAGAAGAAAAAGAGATCAAACAAGAAGCAGCGACAATAAGTCGGAATAAGCCGCAATTCGAGATCTCTCTCGAAGATGAAAAGAACGAGGAATATAAATCGATGTACGAGAAGATTAACCACTATGTACATACTATGACCACGACCCCGATCCATTCTAATAAGATCGAGGGTATGGTGGTCAAAGAGGTACGTAGCGGCGATGCTAAAGCCCATCAAGTTCTGCCGTGGTGCTCCTTCCTCCAAGAGCGAAAATAATGTACAATTTGAAGATGTCACTTCATCGAAATTAATGGAATTACCTTTTGAGTGGTACTCTCCTATGTTCGAAATTTAATTCGGCGTGGTTTCTTACCCCGACAATGGACAAAGGTCAATCACAACATTTTGAAAAATTATGGAATAACTCCGGTCGTCCACCGATTCAAAGCATGGTCTCGGATTCGGCACGGTAGGATCGGTTGACGATGTCGAACTTTGCTTGGTTGTCACTTGCGAGTCTAATGAAAGCTGCATGGAAACTACGGAAGAACTTGAAGATTTACAAATTGGAAATGCTCCACCGGAGTTCGAAGAGGAGATCAAATCTACGATAGATGAGTTAACGGAAGTTAACTTAGGTACTAACGAAGAACCTAGACCTACCTTTGTTAGCTCCTTACTCGATAAAGAAGACTCCGAAGAAATAATCAAGTTATTAATGGAATTTAAAGACTGTTTTGCTTGGAGCTACGATGAGATGCCGAGTTTAGCTCCGGAGGTCGCGATCCATAAGCTAGGAGTGGATCCTGTACATCTCGGTCAGACGAGGTCCGAGAAGAATGCGTCTAGAAATCGAACAACAAGTCATAGCTGAAGTTAAAAAGCTAATAGACGCTAAATTTGTCCGTGAAGAACAATACCGACTTGGCTAGCCAATGTGGTACCGATCGAGGAAGAAGAATGGTCGGATCGGAATTTGTGTGGATTTCGAGAGATTTAAACGAGGCATGTCCAAAAGATGAATTCCCTCTACCGATCCCGGAATTAATGATCGACATTGCTTCGACACATGAAATATTCTCATTCATGGATGGATCTTCGGGATACAACCGAGATAAAAATGGCTCCGAGAAGATGAAAAACTTACGACATTCGAACGCCGATCGGAGTATATTGCTACACGGTGATGCCATTCGGATCGAAGAACGCAGGAGCAGACCTACCGAGAGCGATGACAAGAATTTTTGATGATCTCATCCACAATCAAGTCGAATGCTACGTGGATGATGTGGTCATCAAAAGCAAAGTAAAGGAAAACCACTGTATGATTTGAGAATTGTTTTCGAACGATTAAGACAATTTAACCTTAAGATGAATCCCTTAAAATGCGCCTTCGGCGTCACGTCCGGGAAATTCTTAGGATTCGTTGTCCGACATCGTGGAATTGAAATCGACCGGGAAAAGATTAAAGTTATCTTAGAAATGCCGCCTCCCAAAACCTTAAAACAACTACGATCTTTTCGAGGGAAGTGGCATATCTTCGACGCTTTATCTCGAACTTGTCGGGTAGGTGTCGGCCTTTCTCGGCATTAGTCAAAAAGGACGCCAAATTTATTTGGGAAGAGAAATGTCGAGAAGGCCTTTGAGGACATTAAACAATATTTAATGACACCTCCTGTCTTAGCGAGCCCCGATCTCGGAGTAGACCGTTGATACTTTATACCGCGGCTTTAGACGACTCTCTCGGAGCCACGTTGGCCAGAGTCGATGATGAGGGTAAAGAAAATGCTCTTTACTACCTAAGCCGTCGTTTACTTCCGATGGAAGTAAGGTATCCCACAATTGAAAAGCATTCGTTTGGCCACGATCTTCGCCGCTCGAAAGCTCGGGCACTACATGCTTTCTCATAAGGTCGACTTGATCTCGAAATTTAATCCATTGCGATACTTGATGATCCGTCAGACGCTTTACGGCGGAGCTTGCCGGGTGGTCGATGATATTATTGCAATTCGATATAACTTTCGTGCCTCTTCGTGCCGTAAAGGGACAAGTCTATGCGAGACTTTCTCGCGAGCACACCCTTTGCGGGCAGAATCGCCTCTCGATGACGACTTGCCGGATGAACAAATAATGAGCTTAGAAGACCCCGATGATCGACGTTGGGAATTATATTTCGATGGAGCATCTTCAGCACACAAAGATGAAGAATCGCAAGTGATAGTGCCCGGTAAGGCAGGAATCGGACTAATATTTATAACACCGGAGCGGGGGATGTTAAGATATTCCTACCACTTAACAGAGCCATGTACGAACAACGAAGCAGAATATGAAGCCCTCATAACAGGACTAGAATTAACTATTCAAATGGGGATAACAAACATCAACATCTACGGGGATTCGCGAGTTAATCATTCAACGGATCGTCGGACGGTACAGAATTTTAAAGCGAAGACTCGAGCAATACTTCCAGTATGCCATGAAACTATTGGAACAAATTCCGAATGTGACAATCTACAAAATTTCCAGAAAAGAAAACGCTTTAGCAGATGCGTTAGCCCGCCTCGCAAAAGAATTTGCCTGCTTACAAGATGAATCAGTGGAAGTGTCGGTTCACGGACGTCGGAGTCCTATCACGGCTCGACATAGACATAATACACGAATCGGAAAAGGAAAAAGGATCGATTGCAGCGGTGACGAGAAAACACGCGAAGATTGGCGACGGCCATTAATAGACTACACCGCAAACGGGAAAACTACCGGACGATAGGTTGTTAGCCCATCGGATCAAGAAAAGAACTCTGTCCTACGCATTAATAAACGACACGTTATACGGAAGGTCTTTTGATCGAATGTGGCTAAGATGCCTAAGCGAGTCCGAGGCCGTGAAATTGTTAAAGAGGTGCATTCGGGACTCGTGGTGCTCACCGGTCGGGTCGAAGATGAAAATGAAAATTAAAAGACTAGGGTACTACGGCCCTCGATGATGACCGAGCGCATGAAAGTCGCCAAGAGGCGTCACCAATGCCGAGTGCACGGAGTGGTTCTACAACGACCTCCGAATGTGCTACATCCGACAATTGCGTCGTGGCCATTTGAATGTTGGGGCACGGATATAGTGGGTCCAATAGAACCACCATCTTCAAAAGGACATCGCTTCATTCTTGCGGCTACGGATTACTTTTCCGAGTGGGCGAGGCGGTTCCACTCGGAGAAGTGAAAGCACACCACGTGCTACGGTTTTCAAGAACCAAGTTGTCTACCGTTTCGGAGTGCCGCGCGAGATCATCTCGGATAATGGATCGGCATTCGAAGCACACAAATCAACAATTTTGTCGGGAGACATGGAATCGACGGCGATATTCAACAATTTACTACCCAAGAGCAAACGGCACTAGTCGAGGCTTTTAATAAACTCTCGTTCAAATCTTAAAGAAAACTTTGGATGATAATAAGAGAAATTGGCACGAGAAGTTATTAGAAGCCTTATGGGCCTACCGGACAACCTTCGGAACTCCTACTCGAAGCTACACCTTACGCTGCGGTGTATGGGTCCGAGGCGATGTTACCTTTAGAGGTCCGGCTTCCTTCACTCGGAATTGCGGTTGCAAACAAAATCACGACGAGAAGAGAATGCCAAATTACGACTAGAAGAATTGGAAAACCTGGAAGGAAAAGACTTGCGGCGCGACGAATTTAGAACTATACTAAGCTATGATGGTTCAAGCCCATGACAGACTGGTTCGCCCAAGAACCTTTAAAGCTGGTGACTTAGTTCTCGTTCTCAAAAGACCTATTCTTGCACACCGCAAGATAAGAGGAAAATTTGAACCCACTTGGGAGGGACCGTTGTGGTTGAGGCAGCCTACTCAGGAGGCTCCTACCAGCTAGTGAACTGCCAAGGAGAACGACATATGCTTCCGATCAACGGACGATACTTGAAAAAGTATTACGCTACCTGATGTTTCGAAAGAATGAATTCTTCATCCCTAGAAGCACGGGCAAAGTAATTACTTATGACTGGGTTCGAACCCAAAAAAATAATAAAAAATGTGCTAAAATAAATAAAATCATGATAATAAAGTTTTCCTTGTTTTCTCTTCCATATCAAAATCTCTTTCCTGATCTTATCCCACTTCATTCCTATTAAATTTAAAAATACAAGAAGTAATAAAAAAAATTGTCTTTAATAAACATTTTCTTAATGTTCTTGTTCTTAGTACAGCCCCTGATCCTTTTCCTTGTCTTTTCGCAGGAAAATGTTGAACGGGCGGTTGGTCCTGAACTTTAGAAATGGCGTAAGCCTTGTACTCGACAAAAAGAGGGTGAAAGATGGAGCGATAATAGAGATTGACTCGGACTTCGCACCGGCGGGCCTGCGATATGAGGAAGGTGATCGGGTCCCGATTGACGAGAGGAGCGCCGGTCAGGACGAGTAATGAAAGTGGGTGGCCCAAGCCTCCAATCCGGCGAGCGAGAAAAGAAAAAACGGACACTAAAGAAGACAAGAGAATCAAGTACGTAGTCGCTACGGCGGAGAGGCGAGCTTGTCGGCGCCGCACCCACGGAAAATCGGGAAGTACGAAGAGCTACTCTCACGACGAACTCAACGAAGAAATAAAAATCGCCGTATCCGCAAGATGTTAACTAAACTAGCAGCGGACCAGCGCGACGAGGCAGTCGCTACTACCAGTACATATACTTCAAGGATACCGGTTCGCCAGGAACCTGAAGAAAGAATGATAGCTCCGAGGATAACAGAAGAGACCAGGGAAATCTCAAGAAGATCAGAAGAAGGAAGGCTACCACGCCACCGGATAAAGTCACCGATAATGCATGACCTTGTTGCGAAGCAACCCCGGAGGATGTCCCGATGGACACCATCCCCGAGGAGCCGAGGTATGCGGGGAGAACGTGAAGGGATTGAGCCATATATCCCACGATACGTCACCGAGGCCTCGCCATTTGCAAATTATTCCGGAATACGAGCTAGAAAGAATGCGGAATGTCGAGAAGAAAACTTTTGAATACTTCGAGAGAATCGAGGCGGGGAGGATCAATATACTAGAAGGCCTCGAGCTACATACAGACGTGTTCTCAGAATACGAACAACAACAAATCGTGGACTGCATTTGGGATTTGAAAAGAATGGGCCGAGCAGGTCGCCTAAGAGAAAACACTTACTCGGAACCCCGGAGATGGATGCCAGGGAAAGGAAGAATTACAATACAATGTGGATGCTGCTACAACTTCGCAGAAGACAGGAAGGGAAACCCACCGGGGATACTCCGTCATGGCCAGGTGGATCCAATTCCATTAGTCATAAAAAGGATGGTAAAAAGAATGATAGCATGGAGGGTATTGCCAGCAGATTGCATACCCAACAGTTGGATCATTAACATTTACAAGAAGGGTGACTGCATACCCCCGCACATAGATCACCACGACTTTGTCGGACCTTTACGCACGAGTTTCTTTTACGAACGAGTGTAATATCATGTTCGGATCGACCTCCGAATAGCGAGGCCCGGGTGAGTTCCGAGGGCCGATAAGATACCATTACCGGTAGGTTCCGTCATGATACTAAAGGGCAACGGAGCGGATGTCGCTAAACATTGCATTGCATACGGGAGTACCAGCGAAGCGGATCTCGGTTACTTTTAGAAGGATGGATGACGGGAAAGCACCTTATCACTTCCAGCCGGACCCGGAGCTAGAGAGCCTCCGACCTTACGGTCGTGAGTTGCATGGAAAATATCACACCTCCAACGTATATCCATACGGCATCCTTGCCGAGGATGACTTGGAAGGTGATGTTATTGACCATGTACCTCACTATTCAGACATGGATTTTTGACAGATACCTTTTTTGGATGGATCAACAAAGATCATACATAGTCCGTTTTGAGTCTATATGGATTGTATGAGATGTATTCCAGATCGAGTTGTATGATGTATCTTCAACGTGATTGGAATGAAAGTGACCATGTCACATTTTTTGCCTTCACCTCTTTTGTGCAAGTTGACTGGGAAACGCCATTAAAGTTAAATGAACTTCAAACAAAGAACAGAAAAGAAACAAAAAAAAGAAAACTTTCCTTAAAAATCTAAATAAAAAAAATGATGAACTCCAAATTCACATGAACATTAGATGAACGATAAATCGTTAAAGGACAAACAAAATGAACACAAATTTTAAATCAAAATCTCAAATTCAACTTTCCAAATTTCAAATCAAATCTCAATCAATTTCAAATTCAACTTTCCAAATTTCAAATCAAATCTCAATCAATTTCAAATTCAACCTTCCAGATCTCAAATCAAATCTCAATCAAATTCAAACTCAACCTTCCAAATCTGAAATCCAATCCGTTCTACTCTCTCCCTTGTCTGGGATAGAAGCGGTCGATTCCATTGACACGGAGCCACGAGGTTTTCGATTCGGATCTAGTGGCGAGGAATTGTATCTAATCCAAACCAGCAACTTTCGATCAACTCTTTTGAATGGGATATGTAGCATCTACATATTCCCTCTAATCTATTTCCTTCCATGAAAGTCTTTTACAACTTTCATGAAATTCTCGAAACACCAAAATTCCACACTTTTCGAATCAACACTACAAATCTTTGCAATATCAATTACCATCGAAATCAAACTTTTGGGGTTGAGGATTTTACATCCGAGGCTGCATTGCTTTAGGATTCTTTCCCTATTGCAATGAAATACATCAAAATCAAACTTTTGGGGTTGAGGATTTTACATCCGAGACTGCATTGCTTTAGGATTCTTTCCCTATTGCAATGAAATACATCAAAATCAAACTTTTTGGGGTTGAGGATTTTACATCCGAGACTGCATTGCTTTAGGATTCTTTCCCTATTGCAATGAAATACATCAAAATCAAACTTTTGGGGTTGAGGATTTTACATTCGAGACTGCATTGCTTTAGGATTCTTTCCCTATTGCAATGAAATACATCAAATTCAAACTTTTGTGGTTAAGGATTTTACATCCGAGACTGCATTGCTTTAGGATTCTTTCCATATTGCAATGAAATACATCAAATTCAAACTTTTGGGGTTGAGGATTTTACATCCAAGACTGTATTGCTTTAGGATTCTTTCCCTATCGCAATGAAATACATCAAAATCAAACTTTTGGGGTTGAGGATTTTTACATCCGAGACTGCATTGCTTTAGGTTCTTTCCCTATCGCAATGAAATACATCAAAATCAAACTTTTGGGGTTGAGGATTTTACATCCGAGACTGCATTGCTTTAGGTTCTTTCCCTATCGCAATGAAATACATCAAAATCAAATTCTTGGGGTTAAGGATTTTACATCCGAGACTGCATTGCTTTAGGATTCTTTCCCTATGGCAATGAAATACATCAAAATTAAACTTTTGGGGTTGAGGATTTTACATCAGAGATCGCATTGCTTTAGGATTCTTTCCCTATCGCAATGAAATACATCAAAATTAAACTTTTGGGGTTGAGGATTTTACATCCGAGACTGCATTGCTTTAGGATTCTTTCACTATTGCAATGAAATACATCAAATTCAAACTTTTGGGGTTGAGGATTTTACATCCGAGACTGCATTGCTTTAGGATTCTTCCCCTATCGGAATGAAATACATCAAAATTAAACTTTTGGGGTTGAGGATTTTACATCCGAGACTGCATTTCTTTAGGATTCTTTCCTTATCGCAATGAAATACATCAAAATTCAAACTTTTGGGGTTGAGAATTTTACATCCGAGACTGCATTGCTTTAGGATTATTTCCCTATCGCAATGAAATACATCAAAATCAAACTTTTGGGGTTGAGGATTTTTACATCCGAGACTGCATTGCTTTAGGTTCTTTCCCTATCGCAATGAAATACATCAAAATCAAACTTTTGGGGTTGAGAATTTTACATCCAGAGGCTCGCATTGCTTTAGGTTCTTTCCCTATCGCAATGAAATACATCAAAATCAAATTCTTGGGGTTGAGGATTTTACATCCGAAACTGCATTGCTTTAGGATTCTTTCCCTATCGCAATGAAATACATCAAAATCAAATTCTTGGGGTTGATAATTTTACATCCGAGACTGCATTGCTTTAGGTTCTTTCCTATCACAATGAAATACATCAAATTCAAACTTTTGGGGTTGAGGATTTTACATCCGAGACTGCATTGCTTTAGGTTCTTTCCCTATCGCAATGAAATACATCAAAATCAAACTTTTGGGGTTGAGGATTTTACATCCGAGACTACATTGCTTTAGGTTCTTTCCCTATCACAATGAAATACATCAAGATCAAATTCTTGGGGTTGAGGATTTTACATCCGAGACTGCATTGCTTTAGGTTCTTTCCCTATCGCAATGAAATACATCAAAATTAAACTTTTTGGGGTTGAGGATTTTACATCCGAGACTGCATTGCTTTAGGTTCTTTCCCTATCACAATGAAATACATCAAAAATCAAATTCTTGGGGTTGAGGATTTTACATCCGAGACTGCATTGCTTTAGGATTCTTTCCCTATTGCAATGAAATACATCAAAATCAAACTCTTGAGGTTGAGGATTTTACATCCGATACCGCATTACTCTGAGTTCTTTCCTCATTGTAATGGTTCAATCCAATCAATTCAATTTTCTTTTGAGGTTGAGGATGTTACATCTAAAACCACAAAATTTCAATTTTCATTTCAAGTTCAAATCCCTTCAAATTAATTTTAACAAAACTTCAATCTAAATTGAAACTCCAACTAAAATGCGAACTCACACATCAAAGTCTAAGCCGAAACAAAATGAAATCTAAAATCGAAATTCCCCGAGATCATGTGATTTGGGATTCACCTCCTTTTCCTTTCCCAGGCGAGAGTTCGGGAATCTCCGGTCCAGAGATATACTTGACACTCCCCGGCGGAAATTCTTCTACTTCGTCCTAAGTTTGTCACTTGGACATACGTGTTGGTTATGTTGATCGCTTCGGTCAACACCGATACGCGCGGTGTGCTCCGTCGACTCACCACACTTATTGGGGGTCCATTTGTTGACCTCATTTTTGATGAGGACTTCTCTTCTTCTCTTTAGTACTTAGGATCTAGCCTTAGGCTTTTCCTTTGACTATCCTAGAGGATTAGAATTGGGACCCACCACTTAGAAATTCAAACCACTTCTTAACTCCCTGCAAACTCCACAAACTTGATTGTAGACCCCTTTGAAATCAAATGTGGAAGTTTAAAGGATGAGTTCCTATAGGACTCTTTGGCCTTAGGACTGCCTCACAGGTGGCCCAGTGCAGTGAAGGGTTGACTTACACACACACTACACCTATACACCACACTTTCACACACCCACACCTAACTTGACCTCCGACTCATGAAGGTGATTCACATGGATGGTCCTTAACCCCTAAGCCCTTGGCCAGAGGGTTAGGAACAACATAGTGGATGCCTCGAATGAGTCCCTTCATGGCTCATGTGGGCTTGATATGGCTTCATGGCTCAACCAAAATGATTTCATTCCACTTACAATTACCCAATCTTCAATTTTCCAAATTTTTAATTTTTGACCCAGGGGACCCTACACGCACCTATCTACCCAAAACCTTTGAAATTACCCAAATCCTCCAAAATTTCCAAATTACCCAAAATTCTCCAAAATCATTCCTAAACATTTCCTCACCAATCAAATTGATCATCCATAGCCAAAAATACCAAAGATTCCAAAAATACCTCTCAATACCCTCCAAATACCCAAAATGCCCCTCTTAGCCAAAAAATCTAGAAATTCAGAAAATTCCCAGAAAATTCCAGAAAATTCCAAATATTCCCAATTTCATTTTGTTCAACTACACCATGGGCCAGTTTTGTCAATTTACCCCACTCTTGTCAAAATCCCCAATTTGACCCATTTTTAACCCAAAGTGAACCCAATGTCAAACCAAACCTACCCAATTGACCCAAATTCTGGTCCAATTCAATTCTAAACTTCAATTCAACATCTCCAACACTAATCTAGACCAAATCCAAGCCCAACTTGATTGACATTTGAATCTAATTTCACTTTTGACCTTAAAGCCCAATTTGGACCCATGACCCGAACTTAGCCCAAACTAACCCGATTCAACTCCAATTGACCCCAAACCTTTTCTAAACCTTCCCTAACATCTCCACAAACAAAATGCTAACATGATTTGCCCAAGATTTGGACTCAAACCTCACTCAAATTCAACTCAAAGCCAAAATCCCTTAAATGGGCCTACACACTAAGCCTAGCCCGAAATAGGCCCAAACCCCAAAATTAAGACCCAATCAAAGTTGAAAACTCTTTAAAACAGCCCCATAAGCCATTTTCAACATTAATTTTACATCAATTTCAAATTTAGCCCAACCTTAGCTCATGGTAGCCCATTTTGACCCACCTTAGCCCCTTTATCAAAGAAACCCAAATCCAACCCAATTCAAACCCAAACCACCCAAAATTTGCTTTAAATCACTCATGATACACTCTTAAATCAAACCCAACATTTATTTGGCATGGCCCTTTGCAAAAATCTCCACCCAAAAGCCCATTTTGAAACTTAAAAGCCCACTTACATGAAACCTTCCTAAAGCCATCTCCACCAAAATCCAAAGGGCCAAAATCAATCCAAAACCCATATGACAATTGCTCTACACCATATTTTCAATTAAATCAATCCCTAAGTTTCAAAACTCATCATGAAGCCATTCTAAATTAAGCCCCATACAAATTCCCATCAAAATGCCAAAATTTTCTTAAACCCATTTCCATGAAATTGACTTGGCTTTTCCCCAAGACAAAGGTGAGCCGTGAAGCCACTCTTAAGCCACATGCAAGCCATGAGAATTGTTTGACATGTGACAATACCACATTGGGTAAGAAGAGGGGGAGCTTTCCTTAATTCCTAAAAGTCTTTAACCTCACCCATGATACCCCTTAACCAAGATTTAATCCAAATATTCTTGGATAAGGACATCACCACCTTTTGACCAGCTAGCCTAACTGATTTTCTCGGCCCGAGGCCGGCCATGGGGAGGTGAACCCGGCCCAAACAAATGGGTTGACCAAACCTAGCTAAGATTAGCCATGTCCCACATGCCATTTTGATCCAAGTTCTTTACACATGTCCATGCTCGATTGATCGCACTAATGCCAAGCCGTGACCCCAGCTGGTCAAGATGGTGACTCGAGACCGGCCGGCCAGCCACCGGGCCGCCGGAAAACGCCATGCCCGAGAGCTCCCATGTGAGCCAACATTGGAATTCTCCTTGTCGAGCCGCCCCATGCCCGATGGCCACCATGGCTGTTCTTCCCATGCCCAAAGCAGCCGATCCCGACCCTTGGCCATCCCCGTGAGGCTCTCCGACCACCTCTGACTTAAACCCGACCCCCTCGCGGCCATGAAGGAGAGTTGCACAAACCTTCGCTGAAACTGCGCCAAAATTGTTCCGAGCCCTCCTCCATACTTAGAGCGAGTTGATCCCAGGTGTCGATTTGCCCTAATCCCCACCAACGAACCCGATTTCTCAGGCGAAATTTCACCCAAAACCGAGGACACTTTGCCACGGTGAGCCAATCTTCAAATTGACTGGTCCTACACCTTCACCGGACCAAGAGGAGAAGTTTCCCATCGAAAGCCCCATCTCCGAGGCCACCCGAGTTGTTCCGGCCTCCAAGCTTTGTGATCGGGCTGTGGTCACTTTCATAGCTGAGCAATTCACCGAGCCGAGGGACTTCATCCGGAGCTTGCTTTGACCCAATTGAAGGTGACACAACTCTCGGATCGAAGCTTCACTTCTGCGAGCAAAGGTATGGACTCACTCTTCTTCCCGAGCTTACGGAGATTCTCCGATTTAATTTGAGTCAATTTAAATATATGTTTACCGTATGGATGTGTTCGTCTCCTCAAGACGAATCCATAGAGCATAAGAACACAAAAATCCGTTGAGAATCGAGTGAGAAATTAGGGTTAGAAGGTTGACGGTCACGGGTGCACACCAGTTGAAGACGATGATCAGGAGCCGTCGGATCGAGCGTGTATCGAGTGGACGGTCTGGATTGAGTCGGACAGCGCGTTGATACGTGACCCGCGGGGCCCCGGATCGGCGAGTCGGATGGCGGCGCCGAATCGGGAGATGACGCGTGGAGCTTCGGAGATGCCTAGGTTGACGCGGCGCGCGTGGATAAGTAGGAAATTAGGTTATTTTCCTATTTATTTAATTCCCTAAACTTGAAAATGCATAACTTTGTGTAGAAAAATCGGAAAAATAAAATAAAAATACCCTCTTGCTCAGTGAACAGAGGAGAATAATGTGGAAAAGAAATCATTTAATTTCATCAAGTATTTGATTTTTAATAATTTATTTACTCTCTGCACATTTTTAATCCTCCATGCATGTATACAATTCACCATGGCATGAGATCATAGGGCTTTTGAAACCTCTGAATTTGGGAACATTCTCTGAATTTTCCAAAGTCAGAGGACATCCCTATGAAGAGTTATTGATTTTTCAATTCTAGGTTACTATTCTGAGTATTTTAATTCTAATAATTAGCATATTGTGAAATAAATTCTAAGAAAATTTGGTGATGTCTCTTATGACCAGAGGACCCTAGGAAAAATAGGTTTTGAATTAATCCACTTGGAATAATCCTAATTGGCTTAAACACCCAAAATGGAGTTTTAATTAATTAGAGCTAATCATACATAAAATTGACTTGAAATCAATCCTCCACTGACCTTTAGGATCATAGGAACCCACCATAAAAGTTTGAAGTCAATTGGACTTAGTTAGCCCTATCAAATGGGTTGATTAAGCCATTTAGCTAAAATTAAACTTAAAAAATTCATAACTTTCAAAATGCTTTTCAAAAATTCACCAAATTGGTTTTGGAGCCTCTCTGATATCAGGGGAATTTAATAAAATTAAAATTACAATTTTCTAAAAAAGTTGATTTTTTGCATTATTTTAATATTTTTAATAATTAAAAAATAATAAAATTCACAAAAATAATAAAATTCACGAAAAATGTCACATTTTGAATTTTAATCACTTAGGAACAAACCCCATATTTTTCTTAAGTCTAAATGATGAGATATTAAATTTTAAAGCCCAAAGGTAATTTTAAAATTAAAAAAATGTATTTTTTTGCAATTCCACTAAAATAACTCTAATAAATCAAAGAAAAATCAGAAAATTGTAAAAATTAGTTTTCTGATTTCCTTGATATCAGAGAGATTTTTGAAAAATATAAAATTTATTTTTCAACCTTTATTTTAATTTTTAAATTAATTAATACTCCAAAACTCAAAATAATTATAATAAAAAGAATATAATTCAAAAAATCACCAAAATTGGTCCAAGTGGTCCTCTGGTCATTAGGAATGTGCCATAATTTTCTTAAGGACAGAAACTTTCCCTTGGTCATATTATTAAATTTTCCTTGGAAATCCCTATTTTCCACCAAAAATAATTACATAAATAAATTAAATACGGAAAAATCACATTTTCTCCTCTAATGTCTTTACTGACATATGAGTGAAGTCACATAAAAATTTAAAATTCATTTAAGCTCAATTTAGTGAGTTATGAAATCATTAAGCTTGAAGGGCAAAATGGTAATTAAAATTTTAACCCTTAATTAAAAACTTTAGGCTTAATAAAATTAAAAGAGTAAAATATTTGATCCTAATCTGATTTGGATGATTGAAATTTAAATAATTAAAGGGTAGAAACCTACTAAACAATTTAAAAATAATTAAAATAAACCTTAATTAAATAATTGATTAAATTTGGAAGAATAATAAAATTGGAATTATTAAAATAGGGATATTATTAGGAAGAGATTTATTCTTTAATTTAAGAATCCCTAAATTAATCATCTCAATAATATTTAATTCCTAATTAAAATGATAATCCAAATTCAAAATTTAAAATGCTAAAGGACTTAATCATTAAATTAAATTAAAGTTAAATTATCTAAATTAAATCCTTTTAAAATTTCAATTAAATTAATACTTTAACAATTAAAATTAAATCATCTTTAAAACATAAAAAAAAATAACATATTAGATTAAAATTAAAAATAAAATTAAATTAAAATTTAAAAAAAATTAAATTAAATTAAATCAAATCAAATTAAATTAAATCAAATTAAATTAAATCAAATTAAATTAAATCAAATTAAATTAAATTAAATTAAATTAAATCAAATTAAATTAAATTAAATCAAATTAAATTAAATCAAATTAAATTAAATTAAATTAAATTAAATTAAATTAAATCAAATTAAATTAAATCAAATTAAATTAAATTAAATTAAATCATATTATATTAAATTAACTTAAATTAAATTAAATTAAATTAAACCACATTAGATTAAATTAAATTAAATTAAATTAAATTGAACTAAATTAAATTAAATTAAATTAAATATAACATCACCTAAGACATAAAGAATTCAAAAATAAATCTAAAACAACTTGAACACTATTCCAAACTTAAATCCATTAACTGAAATTAAATTAAATCATAAATCACTTGAACATCCATTTGCCCTCGAAAGCACTTGTGGTCATAACTCCTAAATGGAGTGTTAAGTGAAGTGTTATTTCATTCATAAGATATTCAAATGTCCTAGTTCACTGAGCAAGATAATAAACTTGAACTCCCGAACGATTAATTCATTTGTATAATTAAATTCTCTTGGACTTAAAATAATCCTAGAAATATTGAAAAGATGTTTAAGACTCGTCTTAAGCACTTCTTCGATATGATAGGATATTTATAAGAACAACTGAACTTAATTGTTCTTTGATGAAGAAAATCGTCCTCAAACCCAAAATACAAGAACCTAGACGTCATAGGAGGTGACTAGCTATAGGAGTAGGACCTTGGTAGAAAACCATAACCCTTCCCTTAGCTTTACCTAGGAACTTTCTTTAAATGCTTAAAGATTCTAATTGTGTTTTAAGTGCAGCTTGGGATGACGGGAAGACCCTCCGAGTACGCTTTTATTTTATTGCAATTTATTTAATCGCATCGCACTTACTTTTCTTGCATGATAAACAATCATTGCATGAAAAACCCACACCTTTAGGATAGTCCCTAAAACTGAAACCAAAACTAAATTAAAAGTCATTACAAGATAAAATTCAACGCACTAACATTTCAAAATATAAAACAACTCAAAATTTAATCACAAACGGAACAACAAAACTACAACTACAACTAAATTAAAACGTCTTGTTGGATGATCGGGAATACCTCGGATGATGTAACCTACATGTTGCTTAACGGGATTTCCCATGGTCTAAATGAAAGTGTGGAACTCATTCGGTTGAGTTTAGCAAATTCATCCGGACTAAGTGAATCCGATAAAAATAACGATGCGGAAGGATGGAACCAGTGGGATCTTAACCGGTGTTGTTATAATCAACTTTAAGATTTGTTTAATTAAAATATTAAAAAACACCTGGATTTTAAGATTTTCTCTAAACCAGAACACTTCTCTCATCTCCGATTTATGACTTTTAAAACTAAACCTCGCAACAAGGAGCTCGGAGCATGGTGGGCGGCACGGCCATCGTCATCGACAAAACTCGAGTCTACTTCAGCAAAACTTTCTTAGAATTAAATAACCGAAGCCATAGGACTTCGAGGAAGTTTGCCTAGTGCAACATAAATCCTCGACTCTTCGTTAGGCATTTGCATGATCATATCATGTAAATTAAGCCCTAGCAGGTCTTAGGACTCCGAGGTAGTCGTCCGATACGACATAAACCCTCACATCATCGAGGTCTATTTGTATGACTTTGTCATACGAATATAAGTCCTAACTAATTAAAATTGGCAAGATCAAAATACTAAATAAACAATAGGACTTTCCTAAATCCGAAGCCAAACAAATAGGATAGTCGGGAAATTACCGAAGTTCGCTTCGAATCTGTGATTTCTCCTACCTTTCTTCCTTTGGATTCCCAAAAGAAAAAAAATGTTCCAAATTTGATCCATTCCCTATTGAAATTCCAAAATTCAATCCTTTGAAAACTTAAACTTTGAAATTCTTGAGAGCGAGAACTACGATTATTATCGAGAGTTTTCTTAGGTGATTCCCATCACTTAAGATGTGATTAACTATAGGGGCTTGCCCTTATAGGGAATTTTAAGAACCCAGGTAATATAAACCCTGTTTAATGTTTTCATATTAAGTAGGGGAACTTGTCGGCTTATAAAATTGGTTCGCAGACCAAACGGATGTCACGAAACCTTTCTAGTTTATTTAATCGAGCCCCATTATCGAAGCGGTGTAATACATTCTTCGGGATAGATACACGGTTTGTGGTGCAGTGCTCGTTTATATAAACTATTCGGGATGTGAGATCAGTTTGATTTCATATCTTAAAATCTTCAAATTTAAAAATTATTTTCAAAATCAAATACTACTTTTCAAATTAATTATTTAAATTAAATTTAAAATTCACCGACAACTTCTGTAGGCGACACCTTTTCAAAATACAACACACTAACCTAAAAATATGCCGACACCCAACAGCAGATGAAATTCACTTAACCTTTTAAAATCCTGATGTTGCTACTAATTCATTTGAGCTTAAACCTGCTATTATCCAAATGGTTCAAAATAATTAATTTGGATGAACACCTAATGAAGATCCTAAATTACATATGGCTAGTTTTCTAGAATTGTGTGCTATATTTAAATATGATGAAGTGTCGAATGATGTTGTCAGACTTAGAATTTTTCCTTTTTTATTAAAGGATAAAGCTAAGGTGTAGTTAAATTCGTTAGCACCTAGATCTATCAGAATTTTGAGAGAACTTTTACAAAAATTTTTGTCAAAATGTTTTCCTCCATCGAAAACTGCTAAGCTTAGAAATGATATTACAACTTTTGGTCAGTTTGAAGACGAATAAATATATGAAGCTTGGGAAAGATTTAAATATCTCGTCAGAAAATGTCAACATCATGCTTTACCAGATTAGTTAATAATTCAAACATTTTATAATGGATTAGTAGGATCACTTTGATTAATTATAGATGCTGCTGCTAGTGGATCATTAACTTATAAACCTTTTAGTGAAGCATATTCTTTAATAGAAGAGATGGCTACTAACAATTTTCAGTGGCCCTCTAAAATGGTAAATCCTAAGAGAGTAGCTAGTACTCATGATTCTGATGCTATAACTATGATTGTCTCTCAAATTGCTGCCCTTTCAAAGAAAATAGATCAATACGGAATGAACTTTTCTCAAACACCAACAGTTTTAGAGAAATTCATAGGATATATTATAGAATCTCAAACATCATATGAGACCTTGAATGCTATAAATAATATTCCCAACAATCCTTATTCGAATTATTATAGTCCCGGTTGGAAGAACCACCCGAACTTAAAATGGAATAATAATAACAATGCTATTGTTAATCCATAATGGCGGAACAATTCAGTGAACTCAGTAGGAAATCTAAACAACTAGGCCTTTTTATCCTCCAGGTTTTACTAGTAATGCACAATTTAGGAAAAAGAAATTTTCAATGAAAGAATTAATCTTAAATACGGGTAATCAGTTACAAACTCAGAGAGTTGCAATTAAAAACATTGAAAATAATTAGGACACATTTTCACTGCACTCAATAATAAACCTTCAGGAACTCTTCCTAGTAATGTTGAGATCAATCCAAAAGATCAAAGTAAAGAGAAAATTAAGGCTATACAATTAAGAAGCCGAAAAGAATTAGAAACGAGAGTGTAAAAAGAAATTAAAACTGAGAATAAGAAGGTGAAAATTGAATAAGGTACTGATAAAATTTATCCAGACTTTGAATATCCACTTGAACCAGTGAAAATTACTCTAGAAAAACC
Organism: Papilionanthe hookeriana x Papilionanthe teres; assembly: GCA_022702705.1. Classification (NCBI taxonomy): domain Eukaryota; kingdom Viridiplantae; phylum Streptophyta; class Magnoliopsida; order Asparagales; family Orchidaceae; genus Papilionanthe; species Papilionanthe hookeriana x Papilionanthe teres. The sequence continues at coordinate 108,475,437 of CM040425.1, read as the reverse complement.
ACCATCCATTTCCTTATAGATTAAAAATACAAAATAGAGATAACTGATTTACAAAAATTTTAGAAATCCTTAAGAAATTAATAGTAAATATTCCTTTTGTTGAAGCCTTAGAACAGATGCCCGATTATGTGAAGTTTATGAAGGATATTCTTAAAAAGAAAAGGAAGTTCATAAATCACGAGATAGTTGCACTTGGCGGAGAGTGTAGTGCAATTATTCAGAAAAAGCTTCCCGAAAAACTTAAAGACCATGTTAGTTTCACTATCTCTTGTGCTATAGGTGAGAAATTTTTTAGAAGAGTCTTATGTGATTTAGGAGCCAGTACAAATCTAATGCCTTTATTAACTTTCAAAGATTAAGAATAGGAGAAATTTCACCTACTTCTGTAACTTTTTAGTTAGCTGATCGTTCTATTACTTATCCTAAAGGAGTTGTAGAAGATGTATTACTTAAGGTTGATAAATTTATTTTTCCTGTAGATTTTATTATTTTAGATATGGAGGAAGATAAAGAAATTCATATTATTTTAGGAAGACCATTCCTTGCCACTGGAAGCGCTATGATTGATGCTCAAAAAAGAAAATTAACTATGAGAGTTTATGATCTAGAGATGACATTTAATATGTTGAAATCAATGAAATATCACTCAATAGAAAAGGATGATGAATGCTTTAGAATGGAAATCTGTGATTATTTGAGAGATGATCATTTTAAAGATATGTTTGAAGAGAAAATAGAATATGCAGATTTGAAAATTGAGGATGAAAGTGAAATAGAAGATGATTTTGATGATATGAAGAATGAAGACTTAGATTATGTTTAGGAAACATTTGAAATGTTAGATATTATAGAAAGTGATGATAAAAGTTTAATTCCATCTATCTTAAAACCTCCTGAACTTGAAATGAAAATTCTTCCAAATCATTTAAAATATATGTTTTTAGGAGAATTTTCTACCTTACGAGTCATTATATCTTCAAATTTGAATGAATATCAAGAACAAAAATTATTTGATGCAATAAAAAGATACAAAAAGGCTTTTGGTTGGACATTAGCTGATATTAAAGGAATCAGTCCTTCGATATGCATGCATAGAATTTTGTTAGATGAACAACATAAAACTCGAGTTGATCCGCAAAGGAAACTAAATCCAATGATGAAAAAAGTAGTAAAGAAGGAAATTTTATAATGGCTTGATGCTGAAATTATTTATCCTATTTTAGACAGTGCTCAGGTAAGTCTAAATCATTGTGTCCCTAAGAAAGGAGGAGTGACAGTGGATGTGAATGAACGAGATGAAATTATACAAACAAGACAAGTCACTAGTTGGCGAATTTGTATTAATTATAGAAAATTAAATGCTGCCAGTAGGAAAGATCACATTCCTCTATCTTTTCTAGATCAAATGTTGGACAGACTAGCTGGGAACAAGTACTATTGCTTTTTGGATGGATATACTGGTTATCACCAAATGCTTATAGCTCATGTGGATCAAGAAAAGACTACATTTGCTAGCCATATGAAACTTTTGCTTTTCAAAGAATGCCCTTTGGATTTTGTAATGCACCTGCAACATTTCAAAGATGTATGATGTCCTTTTTTAGTAACCTAATTGATAATGGAATAGAAGTATTTATGGATGATTTTTTTGTATATGGAACTTCATTTGATATATGTTTAAATAATTTAGAAAAATTTTTGGAGCTTTGCAAAATAATAAATTTAGTTCTAAATTTGGAAAAATGTCAATTTATGGTTGTGGGAGGAATTGTACTTGGGCATAAAATATCTGAACATGGTATGGAAGTAGACTCTGCAAAAATTCAGATTATTGAAAAATTATTACCTCCTACTACAATGAGAGGGGTAAGAAGTTTCTTAGGAATGCTGAGTTCTACAGACGTTATATTAAAGATTTTTAAAAAATTACTAAATCTCTATGTCAGCTTTTAGAAAAAGATAAAAAATTTAATTTTAATGAAGAATGTTTAAATGCCTTTAAACTATTAAAAGAAAAATTAATAACTGCCCCTATAATTGTTTGATATGATTGGGAGAAACCATTTGAACTTATGTGTGATGCCAGTGATTATGCGATCAGAGTTGCTTTAGGGCAAAGGTATGATAAAATGTTTAAGGTTATTTACTATGCTAGTAAAACTCTTAATGAAGCTCAAATTAATTATACCACTACAAAAAGAGAATTATTAGCTATTGTGTATGCTTTTGAAAAATTTAGGATGGAAGGAAGTACTTGAACAAGAATTTTTGGGCTAAGTTAGCCGAAGTGGTGCTTGATCCTAGTGCTAAGGAATTAAGCCAAATCTTAGTTTTTTCCTTAAGTGAGAAAGGAAATAGTCTTAGTCTAACAACATCATTAGGGACACTGTTATACTTGAATGTGGCACAAAGTTCCAAGAAATTAGTAAAATAAAGGTTCATGTTAATGGGTGATCCTCTGGAGTCATTGTTTTAGACCAGTTAGATTATGACTGGTCTAAGTCCAAATGTGTTAGCTTCTACAGTAGGGTAATATATACTCATGTTGACTCCCCTCACCGATGGGTTGAATACTTCCTAAGGGGTTTCAGATGATTTTTATGCAGGTTTGCCATTTTTAAGTTATTTTTTTGATTTTTTTGTTTTCTCAAAATTTTATGGGTTTTTTTTTTATTTTAAGGTCAAGGGGTAGTGATTCAGTTAAACAAACGCATATACATGCTACTATAGTTTTCCCAAAAGTGACCCAGATCTAATGCAAATACTAAAAATAGGGAATATAAATATAATAAAACACATAAAAATAATAACAAATGTGTCAAACAAAAAAACATATATAGAAAGATGAATTGATATTTTTTATTGTTGGATTTTTTTAAAAGTAAGGAACAAACATTACTATAATTTTAGTACAGATAAACAAAAGGAAGAAGTTTAAACCTCTACTCTAAGTATTTCTACAAAACTTTTCCTAAAATAAGAAAAAAAACTTGTTTCCCAAGCAATGGTGCGAAAAACTTGATACCTGAAATTATTATGAAGAAATCGATCAATGATGCAAGTATCATGTTGATTAAGTAATATACGAAGTTAGAGTTTACATATTAGTCCTACAAGAAGAATCACCAACTTTTCCAACCTGTTAAGTTCTCATTTATTATATCACTTAATTCATTTTGAAGGTTTAGATTTACAAAAAGTAAAATGTTTTATTGTCATAATAATGAAGAAAACAACACTAAATCATTGAGATTTTTGAGAGGTGATGAAGTTCATGCTCCGATGACACAATCATGGTAATTCATCAATATATTTCCTATGGTTTCATATCTAATAATTAAAATCTTGGTACAAATCCTCCTTAACCTATGTCTAGGTCATAAAATGCATTAGAAACAATATTACAATTAAATGGGGCTTAACCGTATAGTATTTCCCATGAATCCTTGTTGACTTCACTTTTGTTGAGGTCTAGTATTTCTCTAGGCAACCTAGGTTCTAGCCATAGGACTCTCTTGAAGACTATCTTAGAAGACTAGTGATGGTCAAGCCTTAAGACTCACTCTGAATAGTCTGATCTTGGTGAGGCTCACACATACACACATCTAAATTTTACACTTATACACACTTCACCAAACCCTAAAACAAACTTCCTCACACTTGATCCCCTACTCATTTGGAAACTCATGTGGGTGGTTCCCTAAGCTCTTGGCCCTATGCTAGAGTTTGGCTATAACAAACACACGGAGGATCCAATGTGAGATTTATCATGGTCCATGGCTCAAATAGGGTGAAATTCTCATTTAACCCCAATTTTACTAAAATTCCAAACTTTGACCCCTTACCCCAAAACTCTACGAAATTATCAAATTACCCCTAAACCCTATTTTTTGACCAAATTCCCAAAATTTGCTCAAATTACCCAAATTCCTCTAAAAATCATTATAAAATGTTCTCGACCATCAAAATTAACCAAAATCCACAAATTTTCCAAAATTCTCAAAATACCCCCAAAATGACCAAAATGCCCCTCAAAATTCAAAAATTTCAAAAATTTCCAAAAATTCCAAAATCATCTTAAATGTCCCCAAAATCAATTTGAACCACTTCACTAGACACAATTTGACCAGATTGACCCATTTTGACCAAAAGCCCTAAATTGCCCCTTTAAGCCTAAAATGCCCAAACTACCTTCAATATCCACCCAATTGATCTCAATCTCCCCAAATTTCAATTCTAAACTCAAATTAACCATGCATAATCTCAATTCAAATCAAATCTAAGCCTAATTTAATAAAATTTTAAACCCAATTTCAATCCAAATAAAAAACCTCAATTTTGACCATATGACCTAAATCCCCCAAATTGAACCCCTTAGCCAAGTTAATTTCCTCAAATTTGAATTTCAAACTCTTCATAACATTCCTACACACCAAATTGATCCATCAATTTACCAAATTTGATCCCAAAGCTCACCCAAATCCAACACAAGTTAAAATATCAAAAATAGCCTCAAATGTGTCTCATTCCCAAATTCCACCAAATTGAATCTTAACCCCCAAATTTCCACCAAATTTCTATCAAAAAACCTTCATGAAAATCACCTACATCAATTTGAACTACCAATTGAACCCTATCAAAGCTTTAGCCTAATCCAAACCCAAGCCTATCCCATTTTAGCCCAAATTGACCAAATGCTCAAATCCCACCAAATTCAACTTTCAAACCATTTTAAAATCACTCTAATTCTTTTCTAAAAATTTTATGACAATTATACACACAATTTTAAATAATTAATTGGACCTAACCCAAGCTCAAACCCAACTTCGCTCAACATTGACCCAAGTTACCCAAATATGTACCCCATGACCCAATGTGACAAAGCCTAGCCCACTGTGACCAAGCCAAGGCTTCCACAGCCATTAAGCAAACCCTAGGGACTGGTCTAGATCCACCTAGCCCAACCTAGTGGAGCAATGGACTAAGGTTCCTTTAAATTAGGGGATCCCCTTATTGGCCACATTTTTTAGGTGTTGGTTCAATTTGGGAATATATAAGCATATCTCCATTATACTTGTTATACCATTTCTAGCCACTAGATAAATAATGAAATAAAGAGAAAATTACCAGGACGGTGAATGATCAGGAAGTGCCCTTTAGTGTTCTGAAATCTATGAGTGTTTCTCAAGATTCTAGGATGATCTTGACACTAGTGTATAAGGGGTAGTTGAAAGCTAATTTTCTTAATATACAGAAGTAGATCTCAAAGAGTAAGATGTGGTTGATAAATTTTATGAGAAAATTTTTAAGGAATAATCTACTCATATTATTAAGGAAAACCCTATATTTATTAGGGAGATAAATGTGCTTGTGGACAGCAATGCCCATGTCAAGTTTGTAGGACCAACCAAAGAAAGAGCCCCAGTGATAAAATTGGAAATTACCCCTAAGTAGAGGGAGTGTTATTTTTAGGAGAATCATCTATTGTGCCTCTCATGAGTTTTGTTGAGTTTAGTGAATTACAAGAAGAGGATTTGCTGAGAACTTTGAATCAAGAAATTTTTTTTATGGTTTATCATCTCAATCGACCCCTGACATATCCTTAAAAAGAGTAATGTATGAGTGTGGTTTTGAAACTATTAAAAATTCCATACCTGGGTGTAGAGAAGAACACATAATTTCAAGAATATATTGGATTAGGAATGACATTTGATGACTTACAAAATCCTCTAGCATAGTTAAAATTTAGGAAGATTAATAGGAAATGCTAAGAATAATATTTGATTCTAGAAAACCGTTTTTATCTTGATTAGATATGACACTATTCAGCTACGAATATTAAACCAAGTACTTGGAGGTAATCCAAGTGTTATCTCTAATTTGAGCATGTTTTTTCGTGCATTTGTGTCGCTTATTGCTTTTAATTTGCTTTAAAATTGCTTACATATGTTTTAGATAGATATTTTTGTGGTTAGGCTTAATTAGTTGCTTAAACAAGTTTAGGAAGGCTCAAATGCAGGTAGGAAGGTTGTTTTTGCCTTCATTTCCTTTACGAATGTGTTTGTAGCTTAATTTACTTCTACTGATGATGATGTGATTTTGTTATATTGATGATTTTGTATGATTGGTATACATTGATGTGTATTTCTACATTTTACTTGTGTTGCTATTTTGATGAGACTCATGCTGGTTTTATGGATGCTCTATTCACCATCTAATTCAAAGATACATGTTATTGATCTTTCTGAGATGAATTTTACTATGTTATATTCCTTGTTTACATTTACTAGCACTCCTATCAATTGCTTGGATGAATAATCTGTGTTGTTGCATATTTCATGCTTTTCATTCTTGCAATTTTTGTATAGCTTGCATAAGATAAAAAGTTAATTTTGAGAGAGTGAGTGATACATGTGTACTTGTCTAAATGTAATTGGCATACCTAAGCTGTGAACAATACTTTTGAGTGATGACTTATGACAGGAATTCTGAGAATTTTATTAGCTTATACAATGGCTTCATTAGAAATATAAATATTCATTCAAGGAAGGTTAACATTGCTTTCTTAAAAACTGAATCCTTCACTTTAATAACTTCTATATGTACCCTAAAATGTCTTAAAATAATTGATAAGGTGTAATTAAAAAAGAATCAATTTACCAGGGATAATCAAGCATTAAAATTTTCAACTTACAAAATCTAATTGATCTTAACTTTTGAGTGGGTTTAATCTCCTGGAATTAAAATTAAGTAGTCTGAGGATTAGTAATTAGGGTAGTTAGACATTTAAAATTCTTTAAAGAAATGTGCTCACTAAGTATAGTATTTCTTAATGAAATTAATAAAATTAGCCCTAAAAAGAATAAAAAGAGAAAAAATGTGTATAGAGAGATAATTCAAAAAGAAATGCCAAGCAATTTTTGGAGAAGAAGCTTGAGGTTGAGCATGAAAATAAAAAGCTAGGTGTGTAAACCCTTTCTTAATGGATAAACTTACAACCTTTTTATGGGATTCTTAAATATTATTTTCAAGTTGAGTTAAGGGATTTTTGATTATTTGATTGAGAATTAATTAATTTAAAAATATATTTGTTAAATAAAAATGTTTCAATCACATAAAATTAAGAGTTTTTGAGAATTTCCTAAGCTTAGAAAGAGGAATTATTAAAAGAGTGAGGTTAATTGGAGATTACTGATCATTAGATCCTAAAATGATATTTGTCCTTCTTACTTATATAAATTTGTTAAGGAATCAAAGAGTTTCACAAGAGAGTTACCAATATCACTTAGTCTCAGTCTAGATATGAGATTACTTGAGGCAAGTAATATGTAAGTTTGGATGAATTGATATAATGTATGCTTACATTATTTTTCTTCTTTAAATAGTATATTTTATTCCCATTTTATCATGATTTTATACTTTTAGAAGTTGTTTTTGTTAGTATTTTACATGTTACAAGGGCTGAATATGCATTATGGAGCAAGAACATGAAGTGAGCAAGGTGTTGGACTGGCACAATTATGCCACTATGCAACATAATTATTCCAGTCTTGCTACTCTGGTGATTCCATGAAACTGTGATCAGCATAACTATGTTATGTATTTAAAAAACTACGCTGACCTTTGACATAACTACTTTGAGTACCGGCATTGCCATGTTGTGGTCTGTCCATTTCATTTTTGGCAACCTATTCAAATTTAGTTTGGGCAAGTTCATATAAGGAGTTTATTGGAATGCCCTAGGGTAGATTGACAAACTTGTTAGGCTTTTTTCAACAACAGTTCAGGTTTCAACTTCAAGCCTTAGGAATTTCTTCCTCTTCCTTTGGGTGAAATTGCTAAGGCTACTTTTATTTTATGTTTACAGAGGTTGTATATGTGTGAGAGGGATTGAGGGTTATGTATGAGGGAGATCATAGAGTGCTTTCATTTTACGATTACAATTTGGTGTATTACAAAAAAAACTTGGCTTGGTTGTAAGTTTATATACTTTCTCTCATATATAGCTTTAATGTTTTCTACATAAGTTTATGTGTTTTCAATCTCATGTCTCGGGGTTGATCTTCCTTCATGCTTTTGTGTTGTAAGGATTGTATTTTTCTTATTGTTTCTACCATGAGTTTTTCCCGTAAATATTTTTTGTGCTTTCAAATTTCACATGTTGATTAGTTAACCTTTTAATCTTAGTTTACTTGATTTGGCCAATTGGGGAGTTAAAATGGTTTATAATCTAGGACTTCATATAGTTGACTAGAAAATTAAGTATATTAACACACAATAGCTTAGTAGAATATACATATTTCCTTTACAAAATTACAACAAAGATAGGGGGCTAGAGGATTCTTGGGAAACGTTGGATGGCTAAGAACCATTTAATTGTATGATGTTTTCTAATGCTTTGATTGACTTATTGAACCGACCGCAATTACGCAAGTAAAATAGCTTATAAAATTATGGCCAAAACTTGACCCCGAATCTGATTAAGTGGCTAATGTATTATAATTAAATATTAAAGTTTTGATATATAAATATAAATCGTGCACTAGGGGTACTACGCAAGTATACGTATCATTTCAAGTAATTTAGGGCTTTCCTTTTAAAAACCCCAGATATCGATCCCACGGGGAAGGCCAAGTAAAAAATTAAAAAAGATGGAAAAATCTATTTAAAAGCTAATCAACTAAGAAGTAAAAATATGCAAGTTACTAAAGTAGCAATTGAAAATAATATTGTAATTTAAATGCTTTAACACAATAAACAAAGATTTTTCCCCATACGAAATATTTCATGATTAGTAAACATTTAAATTAGTTTGAGAACTTTGAGAATGAGGTATTGTGACAAATAGGAGCATATATATTCTTTACCCTCTAGTCAAGTGTATAAAGAACATTGGCTAGTTTTAGAAGATTGGATCAGGATGTATTGTTAATAGTAAGGGACAAATTTCTAGGCTCTCACTTCTATTTTCCCCCTCAAGGATGCCTATGATCGGGCCCACTAGTGACCCGTCACCTCCTCTTAATCTAAATTGATAGAATTTAGCCTGTCACTCTAAAAACAAATTCAATTCTACACCCTTCAAAGATTATCTCCCTATCTATTCGCACCTCCCCCTTGAAGGATTCACCCTCTACCTTTCCAAGGGAAATGTGATACTTACAAGTTAAGAACTCTTATCCCATGGTCAGATCTTAAGAATTTCTCCACAGATTTTAACATTACAAGTGATCAAGTTGTAGTGTAAATGAAGATCAGATAAAGTATCATCACAAATTATGGATGAAGAAAAATAAGTTCTCAAAACTAAATTAAATCCTTATCTAAATCATTTCATATTCGTAGGGAGAAAGAGAAGAAGACTACTCAGAAAGCATAGGATTCACACCACAAACCAAATTTATATAATTTAAATTCAAATTACAAAACTTAAGAACCAAATTATAAATACTTATCTAGAATGATATCCAAGCAATCCTTTGACATTTTCTCAGTCTTCGACTGACTTTTACAAGACTCCAACTCCAGCAATCACACTAAACACACTCTGAACTCTCACTAAAGAAAGGTAAATAACGCTACACACTCTTTAACTAAATGAGAATAAACACCTCTTTCACTCTTATAACACCTATACACTCCAAACGACCACACTTTACTGTAGAATTGTCCTCTATTTATAGAGCTTCGAGAATGACGAGGGGTTGAAAACTTCAAGCACCTCTTCAAAATTCATCTAAATTCGTTGAATATTCTGGAAAGTAACTGTGGCACCTAGGCGCCAATCTCCTATGCGAATGGACGCATCCCTTCAGGGTTTGAGTCGCACCTCTTCGTTGAATAACTGATTCCTTGTGTCTACATTCATTGTATTTTGTTTATAACATATGGGAATTTATCCAGAGACTTATAGATTGCTTCTGAGTCATCAATAACCGTCACAAAACCGTCCAAGAATTCTCTAGATTTTCCTGTTGAGTCTGGCGCCTGGGCTAGTATTAGCCCTTTTTTTCTTCTTTGCTTCACTTGACTCATTTTTGCTCCTTTACTCCTTTTTGACTCTTTTTCCTCATAAACTCATTTTCTTGTACCTGCAACCAAAAACATAAGAATTACCTTTCACTAAAGCTTAATATCCTTAAAATATTAGTTAAAATTGATATAAAAACTTAGGTAAGTTTATGGTGGATTAATTCCCCCAAACTTAAATGTTGCTTGTCCTCAAGTAACTCTTTACTACTAAAAATAATAATCTGTGGAGAAAAAAAATTTCTTTTAGACTTCCATAATTATTTATTTTATAAATAGATTTATCAAACTTAAAAAGCTTTTTAAATAACTTAGGCTAAAACCAAAATATGTAAAATATTCAATATTTAAGTGTTAAGAACTCTCTTCTCCTATCTATTTCAAAAAATAATTGCAATTTGTCATATTAAAACATGTAGATAATTTACAAGAAAAATATTTTCATGACAACTCTACTAGTAAGGATGCTTATACATAAGACTTAAGTAAAAAAAATCTGTAATTATGTCTCTTCTGATAAGATAATTCAAGTGAAGCCAATTTTTTATTAGGCATCTCCTCAAGCTTCTCCTCACTTATTCTTTTTCTTTTTTTTTCATAATTGGTTTGCTTTTCAATCCTTTTTTTTCTTTTTTCTTTTCAGGGATTGTTTTCAATCCTTTCTCTTTTTTTCTTTTTTTCTTTTTTTCTTTTTTTTTTTAGTGAGGATTACTATATCTGGATAGCCTGTTAATGATTTTAAACTTCACTATCCTTAACTTATATTTAAAGACTTAACACATTTTTCACTTAATGAATATGTTTTTAGCAAAAATATTTTTCATAGAGTTTCAATTTTATATTCTCAAGTAAACATCTAGATTCCTTAATACTTTCAAAAATACAACATTTTTTTAATTTAGATATTTGAATCAAAATTCTTACTCTCTTTTATTAAATAGTTATAATTTTTAGAATTATCCTTGTTATATAAAAATACTTTTATAAGTTTATTATAGTATTAATGAAAACAACAGCATATCTATCTTAAATTAACTTTTCTTCCATAGGTTATGTTATTAATTTTGAAAATATTATTTACTAAGAACAAGAAAATTTTAAATTTAAGTTCTTTTCCCTCCCCCAAACTTTATTCTTTTAATAAGGTTTAAACATTTTGCAATATGAAATTTTAAACTAAGCAGGAAGAAAAAGATACATTAACTAAGGTATTTAAAACTGTAGAGTAATACAGGTATAAGCAGCAATGTGAAAGAGTAGCAAAGTAAATAACATAATGAATATTAACACTCTTGACATTTTAAACATTTAAAAAACAACAGGAACACAAATATGATTAAATTCTAAGCAATCTGACTACAGAAATATAACTGATTTACTAAAGAGTACTCAATCAGTACAATAATACATGAAAAATTGAAAAAAATAAAAAAAACACATAACATGCACATAAGCAATGCAAAACAAAAATAAAGTTTAATCATCCTCAGTCTCCTCTTCATCATAGGAAAAATCATCAGGAATAGGACTTCTGGGGTTAATCCATGGGGTGAATTTAGGACAAGTAGGAAATTTGATATTCTTATCACCCTTCAAAAAGTTTACAAGTGCATCATTATATTCCCCATCAAAGTCACTCTTCCTCTGTATATATTCGGACACATGATCAATCTTACTATCCATCTCATCTACTCTGCATTGCATCAAGAATATATCACTTTGATGCTCCAAGTACCTCTGACAAACAATATTCCACACATATGGTGGAGGCTCAGAAGTAGAAGTGGAAGGTCCAGGTGTAGAAGTAGAAGGCATAGAAGAAGTATATGCTGCAGAACCTTGACTTTTTGTTTTTTCATAAGTATCCACATGATATTTTCCAATTGGCTTCAATCGTTTAAGGATCTCTTCAGAATGAGAGTAAGTAATACTGGCATTCTTGCAAATCAAGAAAATGAGAGCTGAGAAGCCTAATCTAGAAATAACACTTCCTCTAGCTGAAGTGTTGATCACATCATATATAATGGCTCCCACATCTATAAGCTTCATTTCTTGAATGCAATAATTTAGAATAGCTCGTTCTTTTGTCACTTCACTCAGGTGATTTGATGGAAGAATACGAGCAAAAATAAAGTAATGTCAGGCTTTTGAAGTTGCATTAAGCATAGAAGAGGAACAATTTACCTGTTTATTGTTTCAAAATTTCAAAGATCTTCTTCCATCAGTCAGGTAGGTTAAAATCTCATCGAGCTCTCCTTCAAAAGGAGAAAAAGCATCATAGAAGCAATCTGTAGCAGGAGGTAGGCCATAAAACATGTTGATAACTTCAGGAGTGAACTCAACTCCCTTTCCCCTAATATAGACTTCATTATCGACTGTTTTAGAAAAATTTGCATAGAATTTCCAAACTACTGAAATAACAGCCACAGCAGAAAATAACAAAACTGCACCCACTGTCGAGCAGCAATAATATTTTCGATCGATCCGCCGAGATGATAAAAACTTCATTCTACTATGAATCTACGAGCCGATGCGAATTCATTATAGCGCACTTGAGCACTTGCGCTAGTAAACTTTAACTGATCAAATTCACTCCACTTCTTTCCTCGCTTGATTTTGGTGTCATTCTGTGTTTTTGAAAATTATTTCAAACAATTTATAAAATCCATAACATGGCACAAAATCTAAGCTTAAAACACTAAATTAAGCTTAGATCCATGGATTTTCTACTTAAAAATTAAATTTTTCTTCCAAAATTTTGACACTATTCATATGTAGAGAAATCCATGGTGAAAACTCCAAATAGCTATGCCAAAGTGTAGATCTAACCTTGAGAATTTGAAATCCAGTGTTTCCAAGCTTCGAAACTTCACGAATCAAGCACAATATGGAACCCTAGGACTGGTTTTTGCAATTTTTGAGGAAGAAGATGAAGCTTAGGCATGAAAATAGTGATGGGTTCGATTTTAAGGCTAAAATTTTGATTCAATTGAACCACTGCCTAGGCGCCCAATCTAGCGCCTTGGCGCTAGAATCGCAAAAAATTCTAAAAAATTTTCAAATTTTTACATTCTATAATTTAGGTGTTCTAACCTCTATAAACTTATTGAAGTATAAAATAGATTCCAAATTTAAGATACATTCCAAACACAATTTGATACATTCTAAACTCAAATTTTACTTCATTCCATTTCAGATATTCAAGATAAGGTTCAAAAAATACAGAAAATACACATAAACAACTTCTCACATCTCACAATAACACATAACAATCACACAAATCACTTACACAAAAAATCAAGCAAATCACTTAACACTTCATAATTACAATCAATTTCTCCATATAAATTCACCCTAAATTCAAGGATTCACATCAAAAACTTCATTAGTTACATAAGGTAATTCACTATGAACAAAGGAGTGGAAGAAAGGGACACGAGGAAAGTTCAAGGTCATCTTCTCATCAATCCATTTATTTTGAGCATACATTGTTACCTGATAGTCTTCAAATGTAGCCAAATGATTAGATTGTACCTTCATTTTCCATTCCATATGCTCATATTGATGGTACATTTCATGCATCCTTTCTTCAATATGCACCAATTCTTCTTCAATCTTCTCAAGTTGACCAAATAGCTTCTCCAATGTAATGGTTTAGTAGCCATTAAAGTAAGTTTGTGAATCCTTGTGCACAAACTTGGCTTTCCCTCCATTGTTTATATTAAGTCTCTCCGTGGAAGCAATTAAATCTCTTTCCTCTCTCAAAAGTATAGTTTTGGGTCAGAAATTTGGTGGCTTGACACTTGGGGACAAAGAAGTAGTGATTTATAGGGATTTGAGTGGGTAAATACTGCAATTGGGTGGTTTTTCCACGATACAGAACTCTGGCGCCTAGGTGCCAATTTTGGCGCTTAAGTGCCCGGATTTTGGATGTCTGGCACTTAAGCACAAGTTCTGGCGCCTAGGCGCCATAATCTTGAAATTCACAGGTTCGCCCTTTATCAAATTATCATAAGTTTCATACCAAATTAGGGTCTAAAAATGTGGATCAAAAGATATGTAACTAAGTGAAGTCACATATAAAGCACTCTCAATATTGAAACAAATCAAATCATACTATGGGTTGCCTCCCACAAAGCGCTTGGCTTAACGTCATCAGCCCGACATAACCAATTGTTTACTCTAAATGGGTTAAATATGGCACATCTTTAAAAGATGGCAAACTTCCTCTAATATAGGGCTTCAATCTTTGTTCATTTACTTTAATTATAGAATTTGTTTTCTAATCTATTATATCCACTGCTCCATAAGGATAAATTTTCTTAATAACAAAAGGCCTTATCCATTTGGATCTCAATTTTACTGGAAATAATTTAAATCTAGAATTGTATAATAAAACTTCTTGTCCATGCTCAAAATTCTTTCTTAATATTTTTTTATCATGCAGCTTCTTCATTTTCTCTTTATAGATTCTATCACTTTCATATGAATCATTTCTAATTTCTTCAAATTCATTCAATTGTAATAATCGTTTATCTCCAGCATCACTTAATTTATAGTTAAACTCTTTAATCGCTCAATAAGCTTTATGCTCCAATTCAACAGGTAAATGACAAGGTTTTCCATAGATGAGTCTATATGGTGACATCCCAATAGGATTTTTATAAGTAGTCCTATAAGCCCATAAAGCATCATCGAGTTTATCAGCCCAGTTAGTTCGTTTTGGGTTAATTGTTTTCTCTAAAATTCTTTTGATCTCCTGATTTGAAACTTCAGCTAATTCACTAGTTTGTGGATGATAAGCTGTTGAAATTCTATGTTTAATCCCAAATTTACTCAGTAATCTCTGAATCATAAAATTTTTGAAGTGACTTCCTCCATCTATGATATTATTCGTGGCATTCCGAATCTAGTAAAAATATTTTCAGTTAAAAATTTTTTAACACTTTTGGCATCACAATGAGGTAAAGCTTTTGTTTCAATCCATTTTGAAACATAATCAACATCTAATAGTATAATTTTTCCTAAAGAAGGCACAAATGGTCCTATGAAATCTAAACCCCAGACATTAAAAATTTCCACTTCCAAATTAAAACTTAGAGGCATTTCATCTCTCCTAGAAATATTGCCTATACGTTGACATCGATCACAAAATTTAACAAAACTGTTAACATCCTTAAATAATGTAGGCCAATAAAATTCAGATTGTAAAATTTTAAAAATAGTTTTATCAATTCTGAAATGCCCGCCAAATTCAAAGTTGTGGCATTTTTGAATAATCTCGTAAGTTTCTTCATAAGGAACACTTTTTCATATAATAGAATCCTTACAATGTTTAAACAGAAAGGTGTTATCCCAAAAATAAAATTTCACATCATGTAAGAATTTATTTTTCTGTTGATGATCTAATCCATATGGTATAATGTTACTAGCTAAATAATTAACTATATCAGTATACTGTGGAATTAATCCATCAGAAACAGTATAAAGTTGTTCATCAGGAAAACATTCATTTATTTCTTCCTTATCATTCATTACTTATTATTTTCAATTCTTGATAGATGAACAGCGATTTGATTATCAGACCCTTTTCTATCAACTATTTGAAAGTCAAATTCTTGCAAAAGAAAGATCCATCTAATCGATCTCAGTTTAGCTTCTTTTTTTGTCATCAAATATTTAATAAAAGAATGATCTGTGTGCACTATACATTTATTCCCAAGTACATATGATCTCAATTTGTTAAAAGCGTATACTATAGCTAATAGTTCTTTTTTGGTAGTTGTGTAAGTAATTTGAGCTTCATTAAGAGTACTATTGGCATAATATATAACCTTAAACATTTTATCATATCTTTGTCCTAAAGCTGACCCTATAGCGTAATCACTCGCATCGCACATTAATTCAAATGGTTTTTCCCAATTAGGAGCAACTATAATTGGTGTTGTGATTAACTTTTCTTTTAATAGATTAAAGGAATTTAGGCAATTTTCATCAAATTCAAATTTTATATCTTTTTCTAAAAGATGGCATAAAGTTTTAGTAATCTTGGAAAAATCTTTAATATATCTTCTATAAAATCCAGCATGTCAAAGAAAACTTCTTATACCCGTTATATTAGTTGGGGTTTGTAATCCAGCAATAATTTGGATTTTTGCTTGGTCAGCTTCCATTCCATTTTTAGAAATATTATGACCCGGTACAATTCCTTCTGTGACCATAAATTGACACTTCTCCCAATTCAGAACTAAATTAGTTCCTGACGGCGCTTTAACACTTTAGTCAAATTATGTAAGCATGAATCAAAAGAAGTTCCAAATACAGAGAAATCGTCCATAAAAATTTCAATTCCATTTTCAATTAATTCAGAAAAAATAGCCAACATACACCTTTGAAAAGTAGCAGGTGCATTACATAACCCAAAAGACATTCTTTGAAAAGCAAATGTTTCATAAGGAACTGTAAATGTAGTCTTTTCTTGATCCTCATGGGTTATAGGTATTTGATGATAACCAGAATATCCATCCAAAAAGCAAAAAATATGAATGTCCTGCTAATCTATCTAGCATTTGATCTAAGAATGGAAAAGGAAAATGATCTTTTCTGGTGACAACATTTAGTTTTCTGTAATCAATACAGATTCGCCAAGCAGCCACTTGTCTTGTAGGAATTAATTCATTATTTTCATTTTCAACAACAGTGACTCCTCATTTCTTTGGAACGCAATGAATGGGACTAACCCAAGGATTATCAGATATTAGATAAATAATTCCAGCATCTAACAATTTCAACATTTCTTTCTTAATAACATCTTTCATAATTGGGTTTAATCTCCTTTGAGGTTCAATAATGGGTTTACTGTCATCTTCCAATAATATTTTGTGCATAAATATTGATGGGCTAATTCCTTTAATATCTGCTATTATCCATCAAGCTTTTTTATACACTTTTAACACTACAATCAATTTCATCTCTTGTTCTGTAGTTAATTCAGAAGATATAATAACAGGTAAAGTTAATGAATTCCCTAAAAATGCATATTTTAAATGAGAGGGTAATCCCTTCAATTCCAATTTAAGAACCTTTTTAATTGATGGTTTAAATTCATTACTTTCAGTTGTATCCAATATTTCCTAATTTTCATTAACATACTCAATATCTTTTACATCTTCTTCAGAATCATTTTCATCAGTTAAATCTTTAGGGTTTAAAAACTCTTCTTCTTTAGAAATGATCTGAAATTTTTCTTGATAATGTTGTGTTATCATGTAGTCAAAGATATCCATTCTGTAACACTTCTCCTTTTTAGGATACCTCATTGATTTAAGCACATTGAATGTTACTTCTTGATCATTAACTCTCATGGTTAAATCCCATTTTTGTACATCTATCATAGCACGTCCAGTAGCAAGGAAAGGTATTCCTAAAATAATAGGAATCTCTTCTTCTTCTTCCATATCCAGAATTATAAAATCTATAGGGAAAATGAATTTATCCACCTTTACCAATACATCTTCTATCATTCCTCGGGTGAGTAGTAGATCGATCTGCTAATTGTAAGGTTACAGTTGTAGGAGATATTTCTTCTAAATCTAACCTCTTTAAGATGGGTAAAGGCATGACGTTAATACTTGCTCCTAAATCGCATAAGGCTTTTTCATGAAATATATTTCCTATAGCACAAGGTATAGTAAAACTTCCAGGATCTTTAAGCTTTTGAGGTAGCTTTTTCTGAATAATTGAACTGCATTCTTCACTTAGTGCAACAGTTTAAAAAGCTTCAAATTTTCTTTTCTTATTAAGAATATCTTTCATAAATTTAGCATACTTAGGCTTTTATTCTAAAGCTCTGGCAAATGGGATATTAATGGTAAGCTTTTTAAATACCTCAAAAAATTTTAAAAATTGTTGATCCAATTTTTGCTGTTTCAGTCGTTGTGGAAATGGGGGTGGATGTTTTTCAAATTTATCTTGAGATAGAAATTTTTTTTCTTCTTCATGGATTATTTCTAATAAAATACTTTCCTTGCTACTGGACGTGCTATGATAGATGTACAAAAAGGGGATTTAACCATGAGAGTTAATGATCAAGAAGTAACATTCAATGTGCTTAAATCAATGAGGTATCCTAACAAGGAGAAGTTTTACAGAATGGATATCTTTGACTACATGATAGCACAACATTATTAAGAAAAATTTCAGATCATTTCTAAAGAAGAAGAGTTTTTAAACCTTGAAGATTTAACTGATGAAAATGATTCTGAAGAAGTTGTAAAAGATATTGAGTATGTTAATGAAAATTAGGAAATATTGGATACAACTGAAAGTAATGAATTCAAACCATCAATTAAAAAGGCTCTTAAATTGGAATTGAAGAGATTGCCCTCTCATTTAAAATATGCATTTTTAGGGAATTCATTAACTTTACCTGTTATTATATCTTCTGAATTAACTACAGAACAAGAGATGAAATTGATTGTAGTGTTAAAAGTGTATAAAAAAGCTTGATGGATAATAGCAGATATTAAAGGAATTAGCCCATCAATATTTATGCACAGAATATTATTGGAAGATGACAGTAAACACAGTATTGAACCTCAATGAAGATTAAACCCAATTATGAAAGATGTTATTAAGAAAGAAATGTTGAAATTGTTAGATGCTGGAATTATTTATCTAATATCTGATAGTCCTTGGGTTAGTCCCATTCATTGTGTTCCAAAGAAAGGAGGAGTAACTGTTTTTGAAAATGAAAATAATGAATTAATTCTTACAAGACAAGTGGCTAGTTGGCGAATCTGTATTGATTACAGAAAACTAAATGCTGTCACCAGAAAAGATCATTTTCCTCTTCCATTCTTAGATCAAATGCTAGATAGATTAGCAGGACATTCATATTTTTTGCTTTTTGGATGGATATTCTGGTTATCATCAAATACCTATAACCCCTGAGGATCAAGAAAAGACTACATTTACAGTTCCTTATGAAACATTTGCTTTTCAGTCTCTTTTTTAATTTTATTTTCCTTTCCATCCCTTAGTTCTTTTCCACTTCTAAGTAATACAACTTTAATTTGCTCTTGATCTTTTCCGTTTTCTCTTGGATTTACTTCAACAGTACTTGGAAATGTTCCTTGTGGTCTGTTGTTAATTGCATTTGCAATTTGCCCCATTTGATTCTCAATATTTCTTATCGCAGCATTCTGACTTTGAAACTGACTACCCATTTGTAAAATTAAATCTTCTATAGACAATTTCTTTTCCTTAAATTGCTGGTTATTAAAACCAGGAGGATAAGAAGGTCGATAGTTAGAATTACCTTAATTATTCCAATTTCCAGTTGGGTTAGGTTGGTTATTTCCCCATTGTGGATTTGCATTATTCCAATTTAAGTTAGGGTGATTTTTCCAACGTAGGATTAGCATAATCTCTTAAGGTTCTTTATTAATTTTGATGTTCTTTTTCTGTAATATTTTATTCCATATTATTTTGAGGTATATTAGTCATTTCTTGCAAATTATGAATTTATTTTTTTTTCTAATTTTTCTTACAGTGCGTTTTAATTCAAAATTATAGGGTATTAATCCTTCAGATCCTGAACTTTGCATAAAGAAATTAGAAAATATTTTTAATTAATAATAAAATAAAATTATTCTTTAAAATATATATATATATATATTATAAAAATTTTTATCTTCATTTTTTAATTAATTTTTAGTGCAACCCCGGCGACGGCGCCAAAAACTTGACTCGACTACAATTACGCAAGTAAAATAGCTTATAACATTATGGCCAAAACTTGACCCCAAATCTGATTAAGCGACTTATGTACGATAATTAAAGATTAAAGTTTTGATATATAAATATAAATCATGCAGTAGGGGGTACTGTGCAAGTATACGTATTGTTTCAAGTAATATAGGGCTTTCTTTTTAAAAACCCTATATATCGATCCCACAGGGAAGGCTAAGTAAAAAGTAAGAAAGAAAGAAGAAAATCTATTTAAAAGCTAATCAACTAAGAAGTAAAAATACGCAAGTTACTAAAGTAGCAATTGTAAATAAGATTGTAATTTAATTGCTTTAACACAACAAACAAAGATTCTTTTCCCATACAAAATATTTCATGATTAGTAAACATCTAAGTTAGTTTGAGAACATTGAGAATGAGGTATTGTGACAAATAGGAGCATATATGTTCTTTACCCTCTGGTCAAGTGTATAAAGAAAATTGGCTAGTTTTAGAAGATTGGATCAGGATATATTGTTAGTAGTAAGGGACAAATTTCTAGGCTCTCACTTATAGTTTCCCCCCCAAGGGTGCCTATGGTCGGGCCTACTAGTGACCCGTCACCTCCTCTTAAACAAATTGATAGAATTTATCATGTCACTTTAAAAACATATTCAATTCTACTCCCTTTAAAGATTATCTCACTATCTATTCGCACTTCCCCCTTCAAGGAGTTACCATCTACCTTTCTAAGGGAAATGTGATACTTACAAGTTAAGAACTCTTAGCCCACGGTCAGATCTTAATAATTTCTCCACAGATTTTAACATTACAAGTGATTAAGTTGTAGTGTAAATGAAGATCAGGTAAAGTATCATCACAAATTATGGATGAAGAAACATAAGTTCTCAAAACTAAATTAAATCCATATCTAAATCATTTCATATTCGTAGGGAGAAAGAGAAGAAGACAACTCAGAAAGCATAGCATTCACGCCACAAACCATATTTATATCATTTAAATTCAAAGTACAAAACTTAAGAACGAAATTATAAATACTTATCTGGAATGATATCCAAGAAATCCTTTGAAGTTTCTCTGACTTCGACTGACTTTTACAAGATTCTAACTCCAGCAATCACACTAAACACACTCTGAACTCTCACTAAAGAAAGGTAAATAACACTACACACTCTTTTAACCAAATGAGAATAAACACCTCTTTCACTCTTATAACACCTACACACTCCAAATGACCACACTTTGTTGTATAATTGTCCTCTATTTATAGAGCTTTGAAAATGACCAAGGGTTGCTTCAAGCACCTCTTCAAAATTCATCCAAATTCGTTGAATATTCTAGAAAGTAACTGTGGTGCCTAGGCACTAGTCTCCTGCTCAAATGGACGCATCCCTTTAGGTTTTGAGTCACACCTCTTCGTTGAATAACTGATTCCCTATGTCTATATTCATTGTATTTTGTTTATAACATATAAGAATTTGTCCAGAGACTTTTAGATTTCTTCTGATTCATCAATAACCATCACAAAATCGTCCAAGAATTCTCTACTTTTCTCTGCTGAGTCTGGCGCCTAGGCGCTAGATCTGGCACCTGGGCGCCAGTCCTTTTTTTCTTCTTTTCTTCACTTGATTCATTTTTGCTTCTTTTACTCCTTTTTTTACTCTTTTTCTTCATAAACTCACTTTCTTGTACCTGCAACTAAAAACATAAGAAATACCTTTCATTAAAGCGTAATATCCTTAAAATATTAATTAAAATTGATATAAAAATTTAGGTAATTTTAAGGTGGATCACTTATATATAAGCCAAGGAAAATATTTTTCATGGTTGTTAACTATCGTGTGGAATACTAATAGAAAATATCAAGAAATCACAAGGTTGATGTTACGGGAGCATGAGTCTCATCACCTTTAAAAAAACTTGAAGGATTTTATTGCTATTTTTTATTTTGGAATTAGGACTACAAAAATTTTTATTTTCTCGAAATTTAAACTTTAAAACTAAACTTAGCAGTGTAGTGAACTATAACTTAACCTATTAAAAAGGTAAATGAGTTTCCTTGTGGGATCGATACATGGACTCTAATTTCACATTTTACTTGATTGAAATGCATACTTACATGGTTAAGAGTTTGCTTTGCACCAGTATTAGGCATCGAATTACTAGCATGATTTTAAAGTATAGAAAGTGTTAGCTAGCAACACTTTTTAGGAAGGTTGTAAGTCTAGGAGTGCCCGACTAAGTTTCATTGTTCAGTGGGAGTGAAATCCATAAATCTTCCTTCATAGACTAAATTTGAATTTCCTCCCCTTATTGGTAGGGATCACCTTAATTTAGGCTCTGAGACAATCTTGTTAGATTTGCCCTAGGATGAGTCATCTTTTAGGCTTTTTGTCAACTCATCTTAGTAGATTATTAGTCCTAATTTTTTTAAAATAGGAATAATCAACTTAAACTAAAATATAATTTTAAATTTTTAACTATAAAATCCAACTACATGATAGAATGGACTGCCATTGGGCTTCCAGTTATACGATGCTCTCTAATCCTCATTTGTTAGCTTTTGAAAAGAATTGTTCCAAGTTTGTGTCAAGGCCACTTCAAATTTCAAAAAATTTTATTTAAATCTATCATTGTTATATACAAAAATGTCAAATAAGATATTATAATCAAGAGCTTTTCTAGATAATAACACATTTAATGATGTAATTAACTAAGAGGCATGTGTCTTTAAAAATACCGGACTCTTGAATAATATAAACTATGATATCTCATTAAGATAGGGGAAAAGCTTATAATACTTAGGCCTCTGGAGTGGTGAAACAATCACTTCACGATTGGATCCATTGTATAATAAGATTTTTATCCTTGAAGGTGACATACTTTTCTTGATATAATATTTGATCACATATGAGAAATTTTAAAATTGTAGGTGTGGTTCGTTCATTCTACCATTCTAATATAATTAATCTCTTCCAACACATATGATCCCTTGCATTGATTAAAAGTATGTTCTCACCTTAAAAGCTCCACTACTAAAACCTTATTATGGACTTCTTCCTCTTAAATAAGATAGGAAAGGACCATTATTAAGAATGGATGGATGTTGGCCATTGATTTCATGATGGTGTCATTTATCAAAGTCAACAAAATAGCATTAAATTCAAATAAGTATCATAAGATTTGTGGTTAAATAATGAAGAGAATATTATCTTTGGAGTACTTAATTCATATTTATAAGAAAACTCTAGAAGTTAACATCTAATTAACATTCCATTGGAAGCCATTTGTTGCATAATCCTTAAGATATCTTCAAAATGAAATTCTACAGTGATAATTTTTCTTTCAAATGATATATTGATGTTTGTATGTTGTGATGTCTTTGACTTAGTTATAGGCCTCTTGATAATCTAATACACGACTTTTTTATTTTTTATAAGGAAAAATAGTGCCTTCACTTGCCATTCCATGTCACTATTCTTATGGTCAAATTCTACCTCCTATCAAACCTTTTAGTTATAAAGGATTTGTGACATTCATGACCCCCTTTTAAATTATGAGAAGTGTATCTTTTGTTTCCTTATAAGTGCTTTTGGTTAAGTATTTTTTATTAAGCTAATGTGAAGAGAAAAAATTAATAGCACTATGAATTTAATGAGAAGTGGAGATAAGATAAGTTTTTTTTATTTTACATGTGTATATGGGTTAAAAAATGTATAATGGCATAAATAAATTTTAAGGAATTTTATTTACTAAATCAAATACGATATCAAAAACTATATATCATATTAAAAGATAAAAATATTATTCTATAATGGATTTAAACATTGAAAGAAGAGTTCAAATTTTATATATTTGGTTGAATGAGGTTTTTTTTTTCTATTTTATTTAGGTAAAATAAATACTGTCATTTTTGGGTCTGTAGCCTCGAGTAGCAAAAAAATAGAGGGTTTTGTTCTATAGTTGACAACTAGCATAAACCTTGTGTCAATAATTTATGACATGAATCATTTAAATCCTTGTGTAAATGCTAAGGCGTCCCTTGGAAGCAACACACTGTATGGCTTGAATATAATGAAGAGTGTACAGGGCTGCTACAATAGCGCTTGGGTGTAGTGTCAAATTATTAAGGTTTCCCACATTGTGAATCGATATGAGCAAAGAATGAAACTAAGATTAGGATAGGATATTGGAATAAAAGTACTGTTATAGGAAAATTAATGGAATTAGTAGATATTATGGTTTATAGGAAGATAAATAAAATATGTATTCAAGGAACTAAACGGGTTGCATAAAAGACTAAGGAGATTAACAACTTATGTCTTAAACTTTGGTATTCAGTTAGGAGTCGCACTAGAAATTGTGTGGATATAATTATAGATAAGAATTCGAAAGATAATGTTATATAAATTAATAGAATTAGTCAAAGAATTATAGCCCTAAAAATTGTTGTTAATGTTATGAATGCTTATGCTCCTTAAGTAGGTTTAGATATTAGTTCAAAAGAAAAATGCTGAAATAACCTATAAGAATTAATACAAATGATACCTCTTGAAGAAAGAACTTTAATTGGAGAAAATTTAAATGGACATGTTGGTAGAGTGGTAGAAGATTTTAGAAATATTCTTAGTGACTATAGTTTTGGAGTGATTAATGAAGAATGTAGAATCATTGGAGATTTTTCTTTAGCATATGATTTTATTTTTACTAATACTTTATTTAAGAAAAGAGATGATTATTTTTTTTTAAACAATGGATCAAATAGAATGCAAATTGATTATTCCTTATGAGAATAAAAGTTCATCGAGAATGTAAAGATTGTAGTTCATTCCAAGTGATAATTTAAGTATTCAACTTCGATTATAGTTTTGGATTTTAAAATGAGAAGTTATAAGATAAATAATATAATGAAATATTATCAAAGAATTAGATGGAGCACCTAAAAGACACAAATAAAATTATTTTTATGAGTGAAATTCAAGATTATAAGATTTGGGATGTTTATGAAAAAGTTAATTCTATGTGAGATAAATTAACAAGCACTATTAAATAAATGGGCAAAGTTGTATTTATAGAATCAAAAGGAAAGTTTTTATAAATAAAAATAGTTTGTGGTGGATTAATAATGTGCAAAAAAATATAAAATATATGAAGTTGTGCTATAAAAGTTGTTTTAAATGCAATATCTTAGAGAATTGAGAACAATATAAGGTAGCCCGTAGGGTGTCAAAAAGAACAATTTATGGTCCTAAAAATTCTACTTTTAGTGATCTTTATAATAGATTAAATACTAATGAGTTGAAAAATATAGGTATTAACTATCCAAACAAAGAAAAAATAAATGAAAGATTTAATCCAAGTAAAGTGCACTAACATGAAAATGAAAAAGAGCTTTGCTTAGAGGAAGATATTCAACATAGGTAGGTGGTCTTTTTTTGATAAAAAATGATCAAACTTAGTGATCTTAATATCATTAGTAATAATGATTTTTTAAATTTTTACCATCAAATTAGTATAAAAGAAGTTGAAGTGGATTTAAATAAAACCAAGGGTGGAAAATCAGTACGACCTAATCATATCCCAAATAAAGTGTGAAAATATTTAGGAGATTTGAGAGTTGTTGGCTTACTGAAATCTTTAATATTCTTTTAAAAACTAAAAAGATTCCTGAGGAGTGGATGAAGACTATTTTGGTCCCCATTTTTTTGAATAAAGGAGATGCGTAAAGTGTACAAATTATAGAAGATTAAGTTGATGTGTCATACTTTAAAATTATGAGAGAGGGTAATTGAACATTGGTTAAGCCATGATACAAAGATTTCTCATAGTCGGTTTGGATTTATGAAGTAGGGTCTAACATGGAAGATATACATTTATTGAGAGGTTTGATGGAGAAATACAGAGAGACTAAGGAAGATCTACATATGATTTTTATTGATTTAGAAAAGGCTTACGATAAGATTCCAAGAGAAGTCCTTTGGAGAGTTCCAGAGAAGAAAGGTGTTTAATTGACTTGTACTTAAGTCATTAAAGATATATATATTGTAACTCTTACTTCCATTCAAATAGAAGGAGTGACCGAGTATTTTCCTATTTCAATTAGATTACATCAGGATTAGGCTTTATGCCCATATATTTTTGCTTTAGATGTGGTTGTTCTTACTAGAAATATATAGGAGGATGTACCTTTGTGTATGCTTTTCACTTATGCTATCCTTGTTGTGGATAAGAATAAAGAAAGAGTAAAAGAAAACCTTGAATTATGAAGGTCTACAATGGAGTCTAAAGGCCTTTTTTTAAGTAGATCCAAAATTTAGGATATGGAATGTAATTTTAGTAGTAATAACTCTAGTAATGGGGTTGTAACTATGGGTGACCAAATCAGTAAAAGCTGTGAATAGTTTAGATATCTTGGGTCTATTGATCAAAGTGATGGAGAAATATATGGGGATGTTATTAGTAGAATTCACATTCGTTGATTGAAGCAGAGGAATGCATATGACCAATTCTATGATATAGAAGCATCTCTTAGACTTAAAGGAAAATTTTATAACATGGTGTTGAGATCTGCAATGCTCTATGGTGAAAAGTATAGAAAATTTTTTAAAATTTTTTTTTAGATCTGCATTTCTTTATTTTACAAAGTGTTGGCCATTAAAATAGAAGCATAAAATAATGTAAGTGTTGCCAATATGAGAATGCTTAGATGGATGATTGGCATGAAACTTAGGGACATAATGTAAAATGAATATATCAGTGATAGGGTTGGCGTAGCTCGGGTCACAAACAAGATTAGAGCAAGTCATCTTAGATGGTTTGGTCACATTAAACGTGGACCATCTGATAATTCAATCAGGAGAGTAGATGTTTTAGATTCAGCCAATGTTAAGAGGTAGACCTAAAAGACTTGGGTATATTGCATAAAAAATATCTTTATCTACTAGAATTAAATGAAAATGACGCACGGAAGGACACAATGGAGAAAAAGGATTCATGTAGCCAACCTCACTTAGTGGGATAAAGGCATGTTTCTTTTGTTTTTTTCTTTTATTTATTTGAGTTTGATATGATTATTTAATTTTTTTTATAGATGTTTTCTATAGAGGAAAACCCCTATAATTGTTTATATCCTAGGAGTGATGATCCCATGAAATACTCTAGATTAAAGTCGTGGCTCATATTTTAATGGATTCCAAAATATAATTTTTAAGATTATTTTGGAAATTTAATTGGGAAAGATAATTATAATAGTTTTTTTATCTTAGATGGAGAAAGAAAAAATATAGAAAGTACTAGGATACTGAGAAGCTCTGTAGAACTCGAACTATCATAAATTGGGCTTCATATTTTGGAGATTGTGATTTACATTTATTTGAGTTGTGGAATTTACTAAATAAATAAATATTTATACTCTAATAATACAAGACTATGAAAAAGCTTAAGAGCTGAGGGCTAATGACACATAAAAAAATTACCTTAGAACCTAAACTAAGGTGCTAAATACTAGAAGATTGGAATATCAATCTTGATCTTGGGATATCCAAAAAACATATGTGCTCAAGCTTACCTATAATGGAAATAAATTTGACCATATTGGAATTACAATTATGCTTGGAAAGGTTAATAAGCACTGAAATATCTCAAAACTATGAAGTATGGCCAAATGATATAGAAAAGGTTATTATTTATTGGTGTAGAAAAATATGATGCATTACTCAATTACTAGAGTCATTATTCATTATGAATGATGTGAATTACTTCTAGCCATTGAAATATTTTGTGTTTATGAATTTTATTTATTCAATTTATTTTGCAGCTTATGACTAAAGTATCTCAAAACTATGAAGTATGGTCAAATGAGATAGAAGAGGTTGTTATTTTTTATTGACAAAAAATATGACATATAACTCAACCAGTAGAGTCAAGTTGTCTATTAAGACTAGTGTGCAACTTCTAGCTATTGTAATATTTAGTGTTTATAAATTCATATTTAGTCAAATCATTTTCGAGGTTATGATATACGACTAACACATATATGCATGCGTTATCAATCAAAATTTAAAGTACAATAAAATTTTGATAGAATTCCCTAGGAAGGGTGACTATCCTTGCTAGCCAATGGCCCCCTTATGTGCATTGGGTTAAGTATCATGGGAAGAAAAATACCAACATTTTAGTGTTAATAGTTTAGTTATTTTTATGACTTCTATTAAATTTTATTAATTAATTTCTATGGGTACTAACTATTTTTAATTTATGTTTGAACTAAATTTTAAGAGATATTTGAAAAAACAAACATAAGTATTAATAAAAAAAACTATTTGTAATCTTAGCCCCTTCCACTACCTTGTCTTTTGTAAATATTTGATTGCATGAAATATGATAACAATAATTTCTTTTGTACAAAGTGAAAAAAATACTTGACCTAGTGTTTCTTTTCATTTCTGCTTCATTAATTAAAGCATTAAGTTTAAGATTTTTGAGATGATTCCATTTAAAATCAAATTTAACATCCTTTAAGTCATGTCAAATTATAATTGATTAAATTCAATGGATTGTTCCTACAAGTTCTTCCATACATGCAAAAACTAATCCTCCTACTTTTCCCATAACACTTTTTTAGGTTCTCTTTCAAGTTAGTTAAAATGATTTTTTTTCATTTTTAATTTTGCTAATTAACTCTTTGACCAGACTCCTAAGATAGTAATTATTCTCCATTTTGTGACCATTATATTTATGGTATATATAAAATTTTGATTGATTGTGTTATTATAGAGCTATGCATTGGTTGTGCCTAAAGAAAATAATCCTTATTACATATTGCGTTTGCTAATAATACAAGGGACATGGAAAGAGGATCATAAGCTAGGTATAATTTTTCCCTATTTTGATTGATAATAGATTAATATGCTTCTTTCTTGTCACTCAGGGTAGAAGCCTCATTTTTGGCTTTATAGTTAATGCCAACATCACTTATAATAATAACATTATTAGCACGACTTCTTAGCCTATTTGTTATGATAATAGAGCATCCTACTTTAACAATACTATTAATATCGTCAATAAACCTATATGAAATCCATGTTATGAGATTTAGAGGAAGAATTTAAAGCTATAGTTTATATTCTGATACGTTAAACGACCATTGGCAAGTTTGAATTTCTTAAAAAATAAATTTGATTTATAGATCTTGAGAGATTGTTTGGGATCATTTGTTTTTCAGATTTTCTATTTTGTTTTTTTTTTTTTTAAATATATTTGCTGAGTGCATTTTTTATATTTATATTTTTTGTTTTCAAAAATAAGTTAACTTATTATTATAAATATTTAAAACATTTAGAATTTATTTCAAGTATTTTTAAAAAATAACTAAACATATTATAACATATCAAATATGATTAATTTGAAATAATAAATAAATAAAATAAATAATAAATAATCAAAATAAAAAAAGTGATCTCAAATGGCCTCCAATAATTTCCAAGCAAACCATATTGGAGGCTTTGGTTGGTGCTTCTTGAGTGATGTCATACTCGATATTTTGAACATCCAACATCAAACATAAGAAGTGAGTGATTAAAAGTTGAAAAGATTCATTAATTTATTACCACCTAATCAATAGAACTTGTGAATTCTCAAGAAATTTTTGTGAGCTGAAAAATTGTTCAATGAATATCTACTTCAAAATTGTAAAATTGACTCTCAAAAGGTAGATGAAAATCATCAGAAGGTTGTCTCATTGGCGGTGAGGAAGAAAATTATTAATTCAAAGTGGGTAATGAGGTCTATTAAGCTAAAATTACCACAATATTAGTCCAAGTTAGACATCTTAAATCTCAGGAGTTGTTAAGCCTCTACGACTTCCACTAAAACTGGCTAAGTTTGATTCTTTATACAACATGTGGATTGACTATTTATTATGGTGCTTTCATATTATAGACATGATTCATCATGAACAGTTGAAGTATCTAATCTAGAGCCGTGGGAGCGATGATATATCAGCCGATTAATGTTCTCATTGGGAATGAATAATAGGATTGACAAATGAAAATCAGTCAACGAATCCATTGATCATTCTGAAAATTCTGTCATATAAATTTTGGAGTATTTAAAGTTTACAACCAATTTGGAGATCATTCTATATTCACCTCATAATCAGCTATTCCATAGCTTGACTTCTTATCTTAGGCATCTTTACATTTATTGTGCTCGTTAGAATTTTGAATCTGATAATGTTTATGGACAGACAGCAAGTCTGTATTGGTATTAGAGATTATGCCTAAAGATCAAGTTTAGAGAGAGAAAGAAAGGGATTGGGTGCATATTTGGGGTTGTAGTGAACTCAATTGACCCAGAGAAAGGGTGACTCCCATGTAGGAACATCAAGTGAAAATTTAGGATTAACAAACTTTTGACAAAAAGTCAAACTTACATCATGCTCATGCTCGACCCTTAAACCACATTTTTAAAGGTAAGGGCCATAGTGGACAGTACATAAAGGGCCAAGTGATTTATGCATAATGAAATTACATGTACTAGCTTGATATAGATATCAATATATCCAATGAGTCTAATTGAGGAACCAATCCATCAGGCAAAAAATTCGCTCCAGTTATGCATTACAGATGAGTATTGAATTGAGGGTTTGTTCAATAGATTAGTCATGAGGACAGAAAAGTTTCTCTTTGGCAACTTAGTGAGTATCAATTTGGACTGCGACTGAAGAATCCATCAACTAAGATACTTGTCTGTGGCATTATTTTGAAGAATGAATTATCTTTTAGATTTGAACAAACCACTTCCCTTCTCTCTTAACACAAACTAATACTATAAGGCCTTCCCAGGATTATGAATCCTATTAATAGGTGGCAGACTAAATGAAAAACTACACATCAAGAATTACTCTGAACACTAGTATTTTTTTTTTCTTTTGCTTTTTCACCTCAATTGTAGCAGTGTTTAAGTGAGTTTTCATGTTAAAACCCACAAAGCTAAGCTCATGTAGAACAAGCTATCGAGTTTACTTCAGAATATACTCATCTCCAACCCATTGTAATGAAAAAAAATAAAAGAAAAGACCTAAAGTATCAATAAATATTTTCCTCCAGATGATATTACTGCTAATGGAATCTCTTTATGCCACGTGAAATCAAATTATGACACTTCAAATTGAGAGCTGTTTGGCAGATGACATTTGCAATGACATATCATATCAGTTATAGAAGTTTTTCTCATATATTAGATGTCAATCAAACTGACCAACATCTAGTATTGTGACATCTAATGTCACTAATATCTCAACAACAATAAATCAAATAACCCATGATTAAAAACAAAATAAAAAAACTCTAATCAGTGTTCATAATAATCAGACGAATTTTCTTCTTAAGAATGGACTCTCGAGTTACAAATCCCGAGGAACAAAGTAATTACTTTTCCTGAAATTCCCACAAAACACTTGACCTACTTTTGGGGGATACATAAATCTTCTCAATGCAACAAAGCAGAGACTCCAAATATTTATGCAGAGAAGCTATTATATTTAAATAAATGGACAAAATCACGAAATGGGACAGAAAGATGACATTCGTGCATAAAAATAAAAGATTGAACCTTGGTTCTTCTTCAAAAGAGAAAAAAAAATACTGGTGATAAATTATTGTTAATAATTTTTACAGAAATTTGTTCTACAGGCCACAGCATGCTGCGCATTTAACTAAACCCGAACCTCCACTTACCTTCCTAATGCCTGAAATCCAAATAACAGCGAGAGCTCTATACAACTAAACAATACTGAAGAGATGATTACATGCAGTCATTTTCATCTAGTGCTGCTGTCCTCTTAAATGTCTTGTTGGAACATTCTTTCTTTGGTGTAGTCTTACCACTTCTCTTCAGATTTTTCTTCTGGGCTATTTTGAAACTCTGTAAAGTTTGTTCTCCCCTCTTCTGCTTAGCTGATATGATTTCACCTATAGCTTTCTCAAATGCTTCCTTGGCTATGCTATAGAATTCAGCAGATGTTGCTCCTTCTTTAGCACATCTGATAGCATCATGACATAGATCATTATACCTCGCAGCTGAAGGTTCTTCACAATTGGCTCGAATATCCAAACCAAATTCATCATGTAGAGAAGAACCCTTGGCATGTTTCGTCCATCTCTTCAAGATGTACTCTCTCGGAAGTGTACGAATACCTAGTATTAAAAAGACTTTCAATGCATGCCGACACAAAATTCCAGATGCTTCAAACATACAACAACTACAATGAGCTTTATTTTCAGAAACATTAACTACAACAGTGTAGGAACCCTCAGCATCCTCAATTTTAGATACTCGATACTTGCTAGGCATCCCATCCTCTACTTTGTCAACATGGTAAGCCAGAGATTCTACAAATTCCTCCTGAAATCTGTCAAACATTGTCCTTGTATAGATATTAGCCGCCTGCTTTTCCATAGGAGAAGCAGTCCTGAGAAATGGTTTGTCAAACATGCTGATATAATCCGCCTGTGCCTCTTTCTCACAGTTACTCGAAAGCGCCAGTCCAAGCTGCCGGACTGCTAAGCGCAATGGGGTCTTCGAGTTGCAGTACTTTTCAATAACCCTATCAAATGTTTGTGATCTCTGCAACGAAGATATTTGTACACAGAATGTGTCTCGCATGTATATGGGCACCCACTTATTACGAACAGTGTACAATGAATGCAGATATGCATTGTCATTTAAATCATACTTGAGTAGTATGGTGGTCCAACAAGCTTCGAATGACTCGTTTGTTCGGGATTCATCAATGCATCTTGTTAGTTCCTCCTCGAACAGCGGATGCGCCGAGCATAAAGCAGACAGTTCCATCAGGATTGTGCTTATGACGTGCTTCCTACAGAAAAAGTGCCTGGTGTCTGGAAGGACCTTTGCAACTGCATTGGCAATGGCCCAATTCAGACTGGTAAACAATGAGACGGGAGGACGGGAAAACATGGCTGCAACCCACTGCTCGAGCAGCCACACAAACGAGGCCTCTGATTCATCGACAAGAAGTGCACATCCAAAAACTAAGGGTTGCAGGTGATGGTTAACACCAGTGAAGAGAACCAGAGGGATAAAATCTTTATCATTCTTGTAGGTCATATCTAGGGTTACAGCATCTCCGAAGCAATGGTATGCCATCCGAGCTTTAGCATCTGCCCAAAAAATGTTGGTCATACAGTTATTCTGCTCATACTGTACAGCATAGAAAAATGCAGGATTATCCGCCTGAGTTTTCTTGAAATAATCTAGAAGATTATTGGCATCCTCTGACCCCAAGTCGTTATACCGAATTTCCCGAGGATAATTCAATGGGTCTTGACCATTCAAGAGAAGATTGCGGGTATCAGCGAAGTTTTTGGCTATAACGAGTATCTCTCCCTGAGAACGAACGCATCGCACCTTGCTCGGTGGAGATGGCGTCAGCTCATGCGAATGCTCCAATTCAAGCTTGGAGACCATCCAAACATCGCCTTCTTTTCGAACTATCTCAAACAATGCATTGCAACCTTCCTTTGATGGATCCTGATTCGAGCCTTTTCTTCCATCATCGCCATTATCGTCTCTTCCGGAGTGATATCGATGCTTGGAACAAACTAGTTTTAACATCTTGAGCGACTCATCATGCAAAGAACGGCGCGATTGCCTTACGCGAGCTTCGAATCCCACACGACTGGCATAAGCGTAATAGAATGTTTTTGCCATCTCAAGAGATTCAAACTCCATTCCAACATATGGCAGCAACTCAGCATCACCTTCTGTGGCAATGTAATGCACCTTGCTTGGCATTCCCACTTCATGATTATGCTCCTTGACGAGCTTGGTCACCACCCATTTCTCATCACCTCTTCGAATCACCTCAAGCATTGCTTTGCAACCCTCCCTTATGGATGCCGCCCTCTTCCTCGTTTTCTTCCCAGCAATGATTCGCTTCTCCCTGCTGAAACCTTCTTTGGAGCAGACAAAGCGAAGCATTATGACAGATTCATTGCATTTTGATCTGCGAGACCGTGCAATTCTAACTGAGAATCCTACTTTCCCTGCATAGGCAATGTAAAATGTCTTTGCAGCCTCTCCAGAATCAAATTCCATTCCAACGTAGGGTTCTATCCTGGGGTCGACTTCCACAGCGCAGAGCTCCCTGCGAGAATGATGATGCTCACTGTATGCCATGTGCTGCTCCATTTGCTGCTCATGCTGCTGGATTGAGTGATCTGGCTCAACCACAACATGGGGGCTCACACCAAATGATGCCCAGAAGTTGATGTTGTCCTCCAGTTCTACGTGGCCTTCCATCAGTCCATTGGTTGTGCTCGCGTGGCCATCCATCATTCTGGAGAAATCAAAATCGCAAGCAGCAAGTTTCAGTATCTAATCATCACGCCACTACTTTAGACTGATTGGAAAAAACGAAAACAACATTCTACAACAGGAAATAGAACTAGACCGATTGAAGACCCATTCAATAACGAGTGAAGCAGAGAAGAGTTAATTTTGCATACCAATTGCATTCAAAGATGAGATTTTTACCGGACCATAAAGCTTACAATAAATCAAAGTGGATTTTTTATGAAACGAAAAGCTGTCCGGTAATGATAACTTCAATCAATTAGCAAAAAAATTACATCCAATACACAGTTTATTCGCCAAGATTTTATTTTTTTAAATTTTTTTCCTGATGCATAAAGTAGCACTTGGAGAAAAGCCCTAACATGGGAGAAGCGCGAGTTAGGTTTTGGTGGGAAGTGAAAGAGAGAAGAAGCGGAGCTGACCACTTATCAAACTGGCGATGACTGGCTCAGAGCTCGCGCTGCTACAATTGGGTTACGGTGCTTCTCCGGGCAGCAGCCTCTCGCTCTCCCGAACGAATCCGCTCCCTTCTCCTTTGCGTGACGGCAGTCTAAAGTTCACCGCACTGCAGCACAAACCCTCAGAATGATCTGTAGTGAGATAGCCCTATTACTCATTTACTAAGTACTTCGAGAATTTGGGATCCTCTTCGAACTTATCTTCGAAATGGACTTTAACTCGTCAAAAATACTTTCTTAGGCTACAATATTTGTGAGGGTAGAAAGTTTTTTTTTTTTTAATATTTTAAGTTAATACAATAGGCAAAATTTTTAACATGAAATTTCGGAAAAAATAATGTGTATTAAGAGATGATGAGTGTATATTTATTGATGATATGCGAAAGACTATCTTTTATTGTTTATGTATTATATTAATGATATTGAGTACCCAATGGGCAACACTGAGTAGCAAGTGGTGTCAAGTTGAGCTTTAAAATATTTTATGAATAATAGATTTCACTTTGCATAAAGTTCTCTCATAATTGTGTACAAACCCTGACTATTTTAAATTTTAGAAAGAATCATTCTAGACATTTATGAATTCTAATCAGCCCATGACGCGGGAGCTTACGGCAAAAAAATGCAGCAGAGAGACATGCTGAAATAATCATGTTTTCCTTTGTTATGTTTTATTTCCTTTTATCATAATTATTATTATAGTCTTTTCCGATTTATGTGTTGTATTAGGGTTTAGAAGTCAGTTTTTGGGGTGTTCTGTTTATGACGGTCGTCATCGTCCATTCTTCTCCCTTTGAGGATTGAATCTAAGGGATTGGGTGGTGCCTTGACTGTATGTCTCTCCTGAGGTGGTGATTATTATTCTTATCCCCTCTACATCTCTCCGACTTTGTTGCCTCACATTCCCTCTGATTGCATGTCGCCTTGACAATAATTTTTTATTATTTTTCTATAGTTTCCTCGTTGTTCAGTCCTTTTCCTAGCTACCACTACTCAGGACCGCCTTCCTTTGGTTGTTTGGCAGTCCACCACATCCCCCATCATAGTTACAACCCTTCATCCTCCCTACTATTGCCTATGGTCTGTTGCCAACCTTGCTAACGTCCTCCCAACAACCCACATAACCCTCCTCATTGATTGTCGCCACCTTCCCAGCATTCCTTGCATCCTCCCCCACCGATGGGCCAGCCTTCAGCCATCTTCCAATCGTTTCATCATTGCAATCACCACCGTTTTTGCACATCCTCCTTAATGGTATCAACCCGGACAACTCTCACACATCATCCTTGGGCTATCTACTTGCTGCCTGACCCCAGGGAAACCACTATCTTGTTATTTTATGGTTGAAAACCGTCTTTTCCAACCCCGCACCACCTTCCTAACCTTCATTGACCACCATTACCACTTGGTATCCACTTTCATTGAGTGTTTGTGTTGTGTAAGTTGTTATTTTCGATTTCAGTGTCTTTGATTGTAAACTTTATTTTCTTTTTGAGTAATAACATTTTATTTTCCCAATATGGTTTGGGTTAGCTCTGTATTATCTGGTATCTAAACTAGCCTAACCCTAGTCCTATCCTAGGGTTTTCAAACATCAACCTTACCCCTCCACCAAAAATTTCATTCATATTCCCAAACCATAAGACTTTCACCTAACTTTAATTTCCTCTTGTTGATTTCAAAATCAGCAATACTACATCATTTTTTACTCCTTCATTCACCTCTCACTCCAAACCCTAGCCATGTCACGAAGTAGATACTTGCTCAAGCCTACCGGGAAAGAGATACAACAAGCCATCCGCAAACTTCAGCGGTTTACTGACACTGAGGATGAAATCAAGAGAGAAGTTACCTTCGATCGTAAGCAGGAGATTCAAAAGGGAGAATTGGAGAATCTAAAGATGAAACAAGATATATAACTCTGATTCCTACCAGTTTACCAAGATATGTAACCTATCTTTAGAAGTGGAGATATCACATCACTAAGGGACCACCCCATCATACAAGCATAGTTCAACCTTAAGAACCGACATTCAGAGTACACCCAGGAGAACAACTACGACAACTCCATCAGAGGAAACAAATGATTCAGAGTGGAGAATAGGTGGAACTAATCTGCATCCCTAAATTTATCACAGCAACGAAGTGTTGCAATTGCCACAGATTTGGGTATGTTGAATCAAACTGCACAACTAGAGATTATCTATTTCACTGAGCATAATGTTCTTAGAAAGTTGGGTAATGACACAGTAGATATTGAAAAGGTGAGAGCACAAAGGAGGAGAACTAGCTATTAGTAGAGGAGGAAAAGGAGCACATAGTTACAGTTGAGCTCGTAGAAGAGACTCCATTTGATTTCATGGTGAGTGTCCAAGACAACCTTGAGTTCAGGGAACTGAAACTAGAGGCATGGCAACCCCAGATAAGAGAAAACATGTGTTGTAGATCTATAGACTCATTCCTAAGTTGCTCCTATTGAAGGAGGACTAATATGTCAGAAATGGGGCCCTTGCGTACCATGTCTTGAATAGTACATGAAGTTATTAAGATGTTAGATTCAGTTCAGCAAAGTACCCATCATCAGAATGTCCAAGCAAGTGGCATGAAATCCAGTCTTGAAATTTGTCATAAGAGCCTGATAGGGTAAGAAATTCTTCAATGGGATGTTGATTCTATCAGTGGAAAAGAGGTCTCTCCTAAGTGATTTCTATTACAAATTTCACCCTGAATTTGATTCCTCCTCACATGTTGGTTTATCAACTACATTTCGCTGAGTAAGAGAAGTGGAAGAAGAAGGTTTCAAACTTAATGGCTCAAGAGTTATAAGTGTCTTCGATTGTAACCTAGATTTTTGTTTTGAGTAATGATATTTGATTTTCCTAATCTGGTTTGGGTTAAGTCTGGTATCACCCTCCTAAGCAGTCTAAATAGGATACATGTCCTGGCAACATAGATTGTTACATACCTTGAACTAAATCTAATGATCGATTTGATTTAAATTGCACCATCTTATGGTTAACATATATGCATTCTATCTCTTACGTTTGAAAAAAAGTTAAATCCTGAATCTAATTTTATTTTTTTAATTTTGCCAGAATAATTGACTAATAAATTTTTGAAAGACCAATTTGTTACATTTTAGTGAAATTCTTTCTTTCATAATTATCTACTTGTCATCACTAAGAAAATTTATCTATTTGATTAGCCTAATACAGTAGTTTGTTCAGGTTATGAATCACATCAAATGTTTAGGCTTCCAAGTCACTCTTGATAATCAAATCATCAGTCTTACTTAAATAATGTGGGTGGAAGATTAGATCACTTAAGTGACTCAATGGGAAGATGAAGGGAGGGGGCGTGTGGGGGGGGGGGGTGTGGGGGGTGGTCCTCTAAGATACTTAAGAGGGTAAGGCGATATTAGGTAAGGTTATATTTTAAATGGAATTTGAATTCAAATTGGAAAGTGGTGGACCATGTTTTAGATAGCAATTAATCTCATATTTGGAGCACCAACTTCTTTCAATTAAATATCTCTCTCTAAAACTCTAAATCACGTGAATAAAATAGAAGGTGTGGATAAAAGAATCTAAATATGATATAAAAATTTCATAAAATTTGGTGGAGTATTGATATTTTATTTTAAATTTCGTCCTTGGCTCGTCTTTTTCAAAATAGATTTTGGAAACAAATTTATTTGAACTAGTCATGGTACTTTAAAGGAATAAAAAACATAAAAAAATTTACCTATCTTAAAGTAAAAAAAAAATAATTAAAGAGTAGTATCAAGTAAGCTCCAGTATACTGAAGAAAATTATGTGGGCTATTGATCTGGAGATTTTAATATTTTTTATGTAGAGGTTAGTTTAGTCAAATACAAGCCCTAACCAGATTAGGTCTGGGAAACCCTAGTTAGAGGCTGACCCTTGCACTTGGGATATAAGGAGGAAATTGGATAAGAAAACTATGTATTAAATTTTATCTGGTAAAAAAAATTCTAAGAACACTTCACAATAAAAATATTCATAAAAAAACTCCAAGCATAAAATTTAAATGCCAAAATAGAAGACATGCTCACCAAAGTAGGGTTCTATGAGAATCACCAAACTCTCTTAGGTTTGGCTAGGCAACAAATCACTAATAGCAAAGGAATGTATTCCTAAATTTCTCACAAACAAAAGTACATCCATTCAGTAGAAAACATGGTTTTTAAACATAAATAATCAACACTCAAATGAAGAGGCACATCACTTCATTTTAAAAAAAAGAGGGATTGGTTAGACCTTAGATTTGACCTAGTCAACCTTTAAACTACCACTTCAACTTCTACTAAAGTGGACAACCCCTTAAGCATAAAATCAACCAGCTAAAAAAATATTCATTTTGAAGCCTTACAACTAATTAAAATACATAAACACAAAAAAAAATCATATATTCTTACCCATACAATTCATAATTTACACGTATGACATAATCATATAAGATATACATAATATTCAAATAATCATTCTAAATAAAAAATTGTCCTCTAATTGGCCTTCAGTGATCCATTTTATCAAGTTTTATTGTAATTGGATGTCTTAGATGTGTGATAGCTCTTTTGGATTGAGCTCTAGTAGTAGGCTAACCTCTTGTGCTTATGGGCCTCGTCGTTGAGCGATCATGACATCCCACATCATTTCCACCATACCCCAAAAAAACTCTAAAGAGTTACACTACAAGAATAATGGTCTTTTCTTATGACCAAATTTCATCAAAAATGATGAGCAAAACTATCGCTTTTAATATTTACTACAGTTAATTGGCTGCTTTAAAATCATAGGTAAAATGCTTATCGGTAATTTCAAAACAAATTGATATTCCGTTGACATAAGATTACCAACACATCACCAACAAATTAATATCATAGCGTTATTTGAGAAATTTCAAATCCTCAATTGTTGTTGGTTCATAGAGTTTGAGTTATTCTGTTAGTAATAGTAACAACATACACATCGAAAAAGTGTCACACTTATCATTTTTTGATGCAGGAAAACCATCAAATATGTGTCGTTGATGTGTTGATTTTTATAATTGTCGGATGAAATGTCAAAAAAGTGTTGCACTCGTCATTTTCATATGACGCACTTAACCCGTCGGTTTGGTTTCAGTTGGTGTTGGTAAATAAGTCCATCATCAAGCTGCCAGTTTTACCTACATATATGTTAAAAGAAGTTGCAAAACCAACAGTAAGTGGTCGGACTATAGCACTAGCAAAAAAATATTCTCTCTTTCCTATTTACATTACCACACATGTTATCACAACATTTAATATACAATTTTAAGCATTTATCGAACTATAATAACAGTCAAGCAACATATTATCTAATCAAATAATGAAATACATAAAAGACATTTAATCTAAAATATATACATCTCTATTACAAAAAAGATATATCTTTAAATGTATCACATAAAAATAAGAAAAAAGAAAATGTCTCCCCAATTCATCCTCATCGTCCTCCACCTCTTCCTCTTCATCCAATGTTGTCTGGCTACACTACCTCGTCCATTATAGAAATGAGTCTAACTCAGCCTTCAGCTTGGCCTCCATGTTTGCCTCTAGCTCTGATCTCATCTGAGTGAAGCGGGTCTCCATCTCGACAATTGATACACCAAAAATATGTTAGGTTTTTGTTATACAATTTGTACTCATTTTTAGTGATATTTGACTTTAAAGGAAGGTATTTTTCATTGTTTGCTGCAGGTGTGATGATTTTCGGTGATTGGAGCAAAGGAAAGAGAAAAGGAATGAATTTGGAGGAAAAAGAGGCAAAATGGATAAAAAGGCTTTCTGGCGCCTCCAACACCCAATTCCAGAGAGCATTGTATTAAAAGGTGGCTTAGTGCCACTGGCGCCCTATCCAGCGCCGCTGACGCCCTATCCAGTGCCGCTGACGCCTAAAGTCGGTGGAACTGAAAATTTAATTTATTTGGACGCTCTTTGAAGGGGTGCTTGAGAAAACTCTTGAGGAATTCATTTCTAGACTATTTTAGACAGTTATGTATGCCACTTTTGATAGGGGTGTCTGAGTGAAGAGTGTGAGAGAAGTGAAGAAGATTAAAGAGAGTGAGTTAAGGTTTGTAGAAATTGTGAGTTAAGTGTTGTTTGTGAGAGATTCTTCTCTAAGGAGTGTAGAAGAAGGAAGAAAGTGAGAGTTTGCTTCTTCCACACTTTTCTAAAGAGAGAATTGAGTGTTAAAGAGAAGAGAGAAAATGATTCAAAGGAACTTCAAGGGATTTGCTTGGGGAAGAAATTGAGATAAGTTGTATTTACTTTTATAGTCTGTATGACTTTGCTTTTATATATATAATTCATGTTGTGTTGTGTCTTCCTCATGAATTCTGAGTAGATTTCTTTGTCTTTCTTCTTGCAAATGTGATGTGGTGAAGTGTTGATGTAGATTTGATGTGCCATAAATATGTTAAGAAATTGTGATGGTTTTCCACTTTAAACTTCATTTACTTTTCGATCTGGCCAATTGAATTGTTAAAATTTATTGTGAAACATCAAATCCATAAGAACTAAGTGTTCTGCAACAATAGTGGAGAATCCATTTAATGTCCATGAATGAAGTGTGTAATTTATGGGAATTGAGTGCAAATAAATAGGGAATATGGTTTCATGGGCGTTGAATTGGAGGTTTTAGAGTGACAGACTGAAATCCCCAATTTGGTCCTAAAGTTTGGTAACTAAAGTGAGGGTTAGCCTTCAGGCGAAGGGAAGTGGGAGCTCTAAAGTGAGAGCCAGTATCCTCCCAGCCTAACCTTAGATTTAGTGACTAAGCCTAGGATTTGCCAATGTTCTTTTCATACTAGGAAGAGGGAGTACTCTGACAAGGGTAAAGAATGTTAATGCT
This sequence comes from Papilionanthe hookeriana x Papilionanthe teres, assembly GCA_022702705.1. Classification (NCBI taxonomy): domain Eukaryota; kingdom Viridiplantae; phylum Streptophyta; class Magnoliopsida; order Asparagales; family Orchidaceae; genus Papilionanthe; species Papilionanthe hookeriana x Papilionanthe teres. The sequence goes on along the minus strand of CM040425.1, from coordinate 108,433,925 downwards.
CCTATTTGGCACAATAAAAAATTCCTATCAATCTATATCAATCAATCATCATATACACATTGTAGGAGGAAATATATTTTTCCATATTTAAACCTTTCAATATAAAATTTAGTGTGTTAATTATTCTTGCTTAGAAGTTTGAAGGTAATTGTAGTTAACTTAATTTAATCATACTTTCACTAGCAACTTAAATAGTAATTGATTTGCATTGTGAATTTAGTATTGGATTTTAAATATTTGCTATAATTTGATAAGTTACAACCTTTCTCGTGGGATCGATAACCAGGACTCCACTAGAGTCCTGTATTACTTGAGTGATATGTATACTTCCGTATCCAGGGTGACTTACTATTTATTAGAATTAATCTTATTGTAAAACTAAACTGAAACTATCTTCTGAATATTACTTTAAAGGCATCATATCTAGCAGTACGACCCACTTGTGATCAAATTTTTGACGTCGTTGCCGGGGAAGGTATAAAACGGTAATTATTGAAATTGTAGTATTTGGAAACCTTTACTTTGTAATTTGTAATTGTGTGTGTGTCCTTTATTACTTTATAGTGTGATTTGTGTAACTTTATATGCATAGTAGTGGATCTATATGTTTAGTGCCTTACGATTCAGAGTTAGAGCGTAGTGTTAGAAAAACTCGAAAACAAAAAAAAACTAAAAATTCTCACAAAATGGCGAACAATCAAAATATACCAAGACATTTAAGAGATTATGCTAACCCAATAACAGATGAAATTCACTTAACTATCCAAAATTCTGATGTTGCTACTAATTCATTTGAGCTTAAACTTGTTATTATCCAAATAGTACAAAACAATCAATTTGGAGGAAAACCTAATGAAGATCCTTATTTACATCTCGTTAGTTTTTTAGAACTATATGCTACTTTTAAATATAATGGAGTGTCGAACGATGCCGTCAGACTTAGACATTTTTCTTTTTCATTAAGGGATAAAACGAAGGCGTGGTTAAATTTGTTAGCACTAGGATCTATTAGAACTTGGGGAGAACTTTCATAGAAGTTTCTGTCAAAATATTTCCCTCCATCAAAAACTGTTAAGCTAAGAAATGATATTACATCTTTTGGTCAGTTTGAAGGGGAATCAATATATGAAGCTTGGGAAAGATTTAAAGACCTTCTTAGGAAGTGCCCACATCATGCTTTACCAGATAGGTTAATAATTCAAACATGTTACAATGGATTAGTGGGATCTCGGAGATTACATATAGATGTTGCTGCTGGTGGATCATTAATTTCAAAACCTTTTGATAAAGCATATTTGCTAATAGAAGAAATGGCTACCAACAATTTTCAATGCCCCTCTGAACGGGTAAATCCTAAAAGAGTAGCTAGTATTCATGATCCTGATGCTATAACTATGATAGACCCTCAAATTGCTGTACTTTCAAAGAAAATAGATCAATATGGAATGAATTATTCTTAAACACTCCCAGAGTTAGAGGAAAATTCATTAGGATAGATGATAGAATCTCAAACGCCCTATGAGGCTTTAAATGCTATAAAAAATAGACCTAAAAATTCTTATTCGAATTATTATAATCCTAGTTGGAAGAATCACCCAAATTTTATCTGGAATAATAACAATATTGTTAATCCACCATGGGGTAACAATTCTATGAATCCAGTAAAAAATTTGAACAACCAAGGAAATACAAATTTTAGACATTCTTGTCCTCCAGGATTTAATAGTAACCCACAATTTAAGGAAAAGATGTTGTCTACTGAATAATTAATTTTGAATATGGGTAATCAATTACAAACTTGGGGTGTTGTGATTAAGAACATTGAAAATCAATTAGGACATATTTTCACTAAGCTTAATAATATACCTTCAAAAACTCTTCCCAGTAATGTTGAAATCAATCTGAAAGGTCAAAACAAAGAGCAAATTAAGGCTATTCAATTAAGAAGTGGAAAAGAGTTAGAAACAAGAGTGCAAAAAGAAGTTTAAACTGAAAAAAAGAAAGTGGAAACTAAAAAATAAACTAATAAAATATATCCAGACTTAGAATATCCACTTGAACCAATGAAAATTACTGTAGAAAAACCACAACCACCTTTTCTTCAAAGATTGAAAAAAATAGGGATAATCGATTTACGAAATTTTTAGAAATCCTTAAGAAATTAACGATAAATATTTCCTTTATTGAAGCATTAAAACAGATGTCTAATTATGCAAAGTTTATGAAGGATATTCTTAGAAGGAAAATAAAGTTCACAGATCACAAGACTGTTACACTTAGCAGTGAGTATAGTGTAATTATTCAGAAAAAGCTTTCTGAAAAACTTAAAGACCCTAGTAGTTTCACTATTTCGTGTGCTATAGGTGAAAATTTTTTTGGAAGAGCTTTATGTGATCTAGGAGCTAGTATTAACTTTATGCCTTTATCAACTTTCAAAAGATTGGGAATAAGAGAAATTTCACCTACATGTGTGACTCTTCAGTTGGCTGATCGTTCCATTACTTATTCTAAAGGACTGTTGGAAGATGTATTAGTGAAGGTGAATAAATTTATCTTTCCTGTGGACTTTATTGTATTAGATATGGAGGAAGATAAAGAAATTCCAATTATTTTAGGAAGACCATTCATTGCTACTGGAAGAGCTATGATTGATGTTCAAAAAGGACAATTAACTATGAGAGTTAATGATCAAGAGGTGACATTTAATATTCTGAAATCTATGAAATATCCCTCAACTGAAAAAGATGATGAATGCTTTAGAATGGAAATCTGCGACTATTTGAGAGACGATCATTTTAAAGAAATATTTGAAGAGAAAATAGAATATGAAGATTTGGAATGTGAGGATGATAAGGAAAATGAAGATGATTTTGAAGATATGAAAAATGAAGATTTATACTATGTTTAGGGAAGATTTGAAATGTTGGATACGATGAAAAGTGATGATAAAAGTTTAGTTCCATCTATCATAAAACCTCATGAACTTGAAATGAAAATTCTTCCTAATCATTTGAAATATATGTTTTTAGGAGAATCATCTACCTTACCAATTATTGTATCTTCAAATCTGAATGAATATCAAGAAAAAAAAATTATTAGATACTTTAAAAAAATACAAAAAGGCTTTTGGTTGGACCTTAGTTAATATTAAAGGAATCAGTCCTTCGATCTGTATGCATAGAATTTTGTTGGATGAACAGCATGAACCTAGAGCTGATCCACAAAAGAGGTTGAACCCTATGATGAAAGAAGTAATAAAGAAGGAAACTTTAAAATGGCTTGATCTTGGAATTATTTATCCAATTTCAGACAGTGTTTGGGTAAGTCCAATTCATTGTGCCCCTAAGAAAGGAGGAGTGACTGTTGATGTGAATGAACGAAATGAGATTATACCAACAAGACAAGTTAATAAATGGCGAATTTGTATCGATTATAGAAAATTAAATGCTGCCACCAGGAAAAATCATTTTTCACTTTCTTTTCTAGATCAAATGTTGGATAGACTTGTCGGACACAAGTACTATTGCTTTTTAGATGGATATACTAGTTATCATCAAATACCTATTACTCCTGAGGATCAAGAAAAGACTACATTTACTAGCCCTTATGGAACTTTTGCTTTTAGAAGAATACCTTTTGGATTATGTAATGCGCATGCAACATTTCAAATATGTATTATGTCTATTTTTAGTAATCAGATTGATAATGGAATATAAGTATTTATGGATGATTTTTCAGTATTTAGAACTTCATTTGACATATGTTTGAAAAACTTAGAAAATGTTTTGAAACTTTGCGAGAAAATAAATTTAGTTCTGAATTGAGAAAAATGTCAATTTATGCTTGGAGGAGGAATTGTACTTAGACATAAAATTTCTGAACTTGGAATGGTGGTTGACCCTGTAAAAATTCAGATTATTGAGGAATTACCACCTCCTACTACTGTAAGAGGGGTAAGAAGTTTCTTAGGACAGTTGGATTTTACAGGCGTTATATTAAAGATTATTTAAAAATTACTAAGTCTCTGTGCCAACTTTTAGAAAAAGATAAGAAGTTTGATTTTAATGAAGAATGTTTGAATGCATTTAAACTATTAAAAGAAAAACTAATCATAGCCCCTATAATTGTTTCACCTGATTAGGAGAAACCATTTGAACTTATGTGTGATGCTAGTGATTTTGTGATTGGATGTATTTTAGGGCAAATGTATGATAAAATATTCAAGGTTATTTACTATGCTAGTAAAACTCTTAATGAAGCTCAAATTAATTATACAACAACATAAAGAGAATTATTAGCTATTGTGTATGGTTTTGAAAAGTTTAGACCTTAGTTGATTGGAACTAAATGTATAGTGCATACGGACCATTCAGCTATCAATTATTTAATACAAAAGAAGGATGTCAAACCCAGATTAATAGATGGATACTTCTAATGCAAGAATTTGAATTTGTGACAATTGATAGGAAAGGAACTAATAATCAAATTGTTGACCATCTATTTAGACTGGAGTATTATAAACTATTTGAATTTGAGAAGAAAATTACATAAACTTTCCCTGACGAGCAACTGTATAATATTAAGGAAAGAAATTTGTCTTGGTATGCTGATATTGTGAATTATTTTAGTATGTGATATTTTAACACGTGATTTAACAAGGCAACGACAAAATAAATTTAGATATGATGCTAAATTTTATTTTTGGGATGAGTCTTATGACCCAATGAAAAAATGTTAAAATTTTCATGCCTATTTTATATTGATTTTAATGATATTGCACTTTAAAGAAGGGAATTTTTGATATTTTTCTGCAGGTATGTTGATTTATGGACAATGGAGCGAAAAAATGCAAAAAGGAGCGAATTTGGAGCAAAAAAGACCAAAAAGAAGAAAATTTGATCTAGGGCGCCGACGGCGAGCTCGACGGCGCCGACGACATATTTTTCCCGATAGTTCAAAAAATATTATAAGGAAGCCCACCGACGCCGAGATCGAGGCCACCGACAGCGGAGCCTTATGAAGAGGGTCCAAGGCTAAGTATTCTTGAAGGCCGCCGACGACGATTTCAATGGTTCTCTCACGAGGTACATCGAATGTGTACAATTTTTGAAGGGATGCTTGGAAAACTCTTGGAAAATCTTCAACTACTTTAAAAGAAACAATTTGGGGCCGAAAATAGTGTCACATAGTGTCAAAAAGAGAGTCCACTAGTGTCCATTGTTGTTTTCTGTTATTTTTCAGTGAGTGTTAGTTAGTGTTTAGTGTTATCATTAGAGTTTTAGATAGTGAGTTCAATTAGTGATATTTAGTGAGGAATTCTTCGAGAGATTGAAAGAGTGAAAGGGAAGTGAGAGATTTCTTCCTCCTTTCCATTTCGAAGAAGAATTCTGCGTGTTGAAAAGAAACGAAGAGATTCAGAGAAACTTCAAGGAGTTTGTGTTAACCTCATTTTGGGTGAGGTCATTTCTTTCCTCTTAGTGCTTAGGATCTAGCCATAGGACTTCTCCTTGACTATCCTAGAAGACTAGAGATGGAATCCACCATTTAGAAATTCAAACCCAAATCTTGATTCACTTTGGAATCCTACATGGATAGTCATTAACCTCTAAATCACTTGGAAGGTTAGGACCAATATGCAGGAAGACAATGATGAATTCCTATAGGATGATCAAGCCTCAGGACTACCCTGGGTGGCCTGGTCTTGGTGAGGTATGGCTTGCACACACTGCACCCCAGACCCATCTTAAACCCTAAACCATCCCTACCCATCTTGACTCCTGGTTCATTGGAGCACTCATGTGGTTAAGTCCAAACCACTAGCCCTTGGCTAAGAGGGTTAAGAAAAACCAATGAGATGTTCAAAGTGGACATTTCTTGGTCCATGGCTCACTCTAAGCTTTTCCACACTACTCAACCACAATCAAATTTAATTTTGCCAAAATTTCTGGTTTTGACATTGGGTCTTAAAACCTACCTAAAATTACCTAAAATGCACCTACAACTACAAAACTCTTCAAAAATTCCCAAAAATTACCCAAAATTCCCAAAAATCCTAAAAATCATTTTTAAACAATTCCACCTCTTAAATCCACCAAAATACCCCAATACCCTCTAAATAACCTCCAAATACCCTAGTTAACCCTTTTAGCCCAAAAATCTAAAAATTCCCAGAAAATTTTAGAAAATCCCAAATATTCTCAATTTCATTTTGTTCAACTACACCATAAGCTAATTTTGCCAATTTAACCCAATTTTATCAAAACCCCTAATTTGACCCATTTTTAACCCAAATGGACCCAATGTCAAACCAAATTAACCCATTTGACCTCAATTTTGCCCAATTTCAATTCTAAACTTTAATTCAAAATCCCAAATACCAATATAAACCAAATTTAAGTCCAAATTGATTCACATTTGAATTCAATTCCATTTGAAAACCTAAATCTCAAAATTTGCCTAATTAATCCAAAACCCCCAATTAACCTAATGTCAACTTTTTCCTTCCAAATTTCAATCAAAAACCCTCCATGACATTCCCATGAAACCTAAAAAACATTAAATTATCCCAATTTGAGCCCAAAGCCTAGCCTAAATCCACTTGAAATCCAAAATATCCCATTTTAGCCTAAATTGAATTCATGCCCTAAATCTACCAAATTGATTGGCCTAATCCTAAAATTTCTTCCCAATTGATGTTGGGAACCATTCAATACATTCCCCTAAACCATTTGAAACTTTAAATTGGGTCTAAACCTCACCTTAACCCAACTTGGACCCAACTTGATCCAACCTTGCCCAAATTAACCAAAATCCTAAAACCCATCAAATTGTCCTATCAACTGAACTCAAAACCTTTCCAAGTCTTCATGAAAGTTCTTCATGGAAATCATTTACACAATGTTGCTCAAGACACTTGAACCCAAATCAAACCCAAACCAAAGTTATCCCAACCTAAACCCGAGTGAGCCAATTTGAACCCATGACCTAACCTAACCAATTTGAACCAAATGTGGCTAAACCAACCTTTCCACAGCCACCATCTGAACCCTAGGAACCACCCTAGATCCACCTAGCCCAAGCTAAGTGAGGCATGGACCAAGGGTCCCCCATTTTAAGGGATCTCTTCCCTTAAGTGGATAAATCCCTTTTTGCCTCATCCCAAATCCCCCCATACCTGGTTAAGCACCATTAAACCTTGCCACCTGACTCACCTGACTTGAGGCCAGCTCCCCTGTCCTTGCCGGCCGGCCTAGTCGCCGGAGGGGGTCAAAACCGAGAGCCAACACCTACCTAAGCTCACCCAAACCACCCCAACTATCCACCTCAGCCAAATTAAACCTTGGAGCTCCACTACCCTCCACCTAAGCAGTGGAATCCACCCTTCAATTGAACCTAAGCCCTGCCCTATGGCCCTGGCCATATAACTCACACCTCTCGGCCATGAGAGGGGTGTTGAAAAATTTTCTCACAAAACCTCCCCAAATCACTCCCAGAGCTTCTCCCAACCTAGAGAAGAAGAACCCCACTGTTTTCCTGCCCTAATCCCCATTGGTTGAGCTCAATTTTTGAGTTCAATCTCAGGACAAAAAACAGGACAACCCTTGAAACTTCACCAAACTTCAGATAACTCCCACACCTTCACCAGAGGTAGAGAGGAAGTTCCCCAGTGAAAGCCGCCTCACCAGGCCACGCATTAGTGCTGGAGACCAAAGCTCAAAATCAGCTTTCATCACTTTCATACCTAGGCATTTCACAAGCGCTCGAGACTCAATCCGTAGCCTCCTAGGACTCCAACGAACGTGCCGAGCACCTCTGATCGAAGCTTCACTTCTCAGAGCAAAGGTATTGAACTCTTCTTCTTCCCAAGCTTTCATGGATTCTCCATTTTGTTCTGTTTAATTTCAATGTGCATTAGCCGTATAGATGTGTAGCTCTAGATTAGACGAGCATGTAGGAAGAAACCGCACTCGATTTGGTTGAGTATCAAGTGAGATATTAGAGATAGAAGGTGGACGGTTCTCGGCTCACACCAGTCGGGACGATGAACGGATGTCGTCGGATCGCACGTGTATCGGATGGATGGCCAGGATCAAGCCGGATGGAGGGATGGAACGTGAACCGCGGGCCGCGTGGCTGCCGAGTCAGATGGCAGCACCGAATTAGGAGGAGACGCATGGAGCTTCGACCCGCCGTAGGATGTCGTGGCGCCGCATCGGATAAGTAGGAAATTACCTATTTTTTTATTTAAGTAAATCCCTGAAACTTTAAAAATCCATATCTTTGTGTAGAAAAATCACAAAATTAAAAGAAAAATACCCTCTTGCTTAGTGAACAGAGGAGAATGATGTGGAAGAGAAATAAATTCATTTGATTGAGTGTTTAATTTTTAATTAATTTAATACTGATCTGAGTATTTTAATTCTCCACTCACACACACAATTCACCATGGCATGAGACCATAGGGCTTTTGTAGCCTCTGATCTTGGGGACATTCACTGAATTTTCCAAGGCCAGAGGCTATGCCCATGGCAAGTTATCTATTTTCCAAGTTTTTATGCTTGTTTTGGTATTTTAATTCCAGTAATTAGCGTACTGTTTGGAAAATTCCAGGAAAATTAGGATAGGTTCCCTAGACCAGAGGAACTTGGGATAATTATGGCATGGATTAAAATATTATAAATAATCTTAATGGTTCACTTGACATAAAACTAACTTTGAATTAATTAGAGCATACTAAAAATCAAAATAGCTTGAAATCAATTCTCCACTGATCTTTAGGATCAGAGGAACCCCCATAAAAAGTTTGAAATTGATTTAAAATGGTTTAACCCATTAAATGTATTTTCTAAGTAACATAGCCAAAATTAAACTTTAAAAATTCATAAAACTCAAAATATATTTCAAAAATTCACCAAATTGATTTTGAGGCTTCTGTAAAGTCAGAGGAGTCTAAAAAAATTAAAATTGGATTTTTTCTAAAAACTTCATTTTTAACCTAATTTTGGGTATTTTAATAATTAAAAAATTGTAAAAAAATCACAAAAATATTAAAATTCACAAAAATATCATATTTGGTCCCCTAATCACTTAGGAATCAACCAAATAATTTTTTTAAGTCCCAAAATAAAGATATTAAACTTTAAAGGCTTAAGGCAATTTTTAATATTGAAAATGAATTTTCCAACCTTTTTCACTAAATTAATTCTCAAAATTTAAAGGAAAATAAAAAAAATATAAAATTTATTTCTCTGAGCTCCCTGAGATTAGAGAGATTTAAGAAAAACTTAAAACCCACTTTTACACTTTAATTTTTTTTTATAATTAATTAATACCTCCAAAACTTAAAATAATTATAATAAATAAAATTAAATACAAAAAATCACCAAAATTGGTCCAAGTGATCCTCTAGTCAATAGGAACCTCCCAAAATTTTCCTAATGATAGAAACTTCCTCTTGATCATGTTATGTTATTTTCATTGAAAATCCCTATTTTCATTAAAATAATTATATAAATTAAATTAAAAATTGAAAATCACATTTTTTTTCCTCTAATGTCTTAATTGACATGTGAGTAATATGGCATAATAATTTCAAGTTCATTTGAGCTTAATTTAATGAGTTATGAGATGAATGAGCTTAAAAGGGCATAATGGTAATTAAGGAATTTTAACCCTAATTAAAATTTAGGCTAAACCAAAGGGAAGGGTAAAATATTTGATCATAACTTTCCATTTGGGTGATTGAAACATAGGGAATTTAAGTGGTAGAAACTCATTAAACCACCTTAAACATTAAGAAAGAAACATTAATTAAATTACATAAAATTTGGAAGATTAATTAAAGCTTGAATGATTAAGATTAAGGGATGTAATATAGGAGAATTCTAATTCTTTAAATTAAATCCCTAATCAATAATTTGATCAAATATTATTTACACATCAATTAATGGAATTCTAAAAATGATGATTGGAACTAATATCTTAAGAAAATAATGATTAAATTAAAACGTTAAAAGAAATTAATTTGAAATTGCCTAAAACTTAAATTAAAATAAGTTCAAAATATTAAGGCTAAATTGAAATACTTAAAGACATTAAAGCTAATCTGAAGTTGTTTGAAACTCAAAAAATAAAAAAATAATAATAAATTCAAAAGCACTAAAAAAATCAATCTAAAATGTTAAGATTATTTAAAATGTCAAAACTTAATTGAATTAAACAACTTGAACACTATTCCAAACTTAAAATAATTTAAAACATTTGAAACTGATTAACCAAATATTTATAACTAAATCACTTTAAACCATTAATTCCAACCTTAATTAAGAATGGTTAAATCTTTAATGAACTAATTTTCCCCTAAAGGCTGTCACCTCTATAACTCTTAAATGAAACATTAAATGAAATGTCACTTTATTCATAGGATAATCAAACATCCTAATTCACTGAGCAAGAGTAGTCTGGGTGATTGATTCATCATCACACTGAAACAAGCTGAACTCAAAATAATCCCTAAAATGTTTAAGAAGATGTTCAGAATCCAGTTCCGAGCACTTCTCTAACTTGATGGGATGCTTTAGAAGAAAAATTGAACTTCATTGTTCTTTGGTGAAGAAAATCATCCTTAACAAAACAAAAGAACCTAGACTTCACAGAAAGTGACTAACAATAGGTTTAGGATTTTGGTAGATAACCAGAACCTTCCCTTAGCTTTACCTAGGTATTTGTTGCAAATATATAAATGCCTTAACATGTGTTTTAAGTGCGGGTGAAAATGACGGGAGTGCCCACCAGGTATGCCTTTAAGTTTATTGCAATTTGCATTCAGCAATTTGTTAAATGTCTTACTTTCCTGTACTTATAAATGCATGAAAATGATTGAACCCAGCATGTTTAAACAACTCAAAATTTAATCACCCACAAAAACAAAACCGCAATTATAACTAAAATTAAAATGTCTCATTGGATGATTGGGATCCCCTCGGATGATGTAACCCACGTGTTGCTAACAAGATTTCCCACGGACTAAATGAAAGTGTGGACTCATTCAATTGAGTTTAGCAAATTCATTTGGACTAAGTGAATCCGATGAAAATAGCGGTGCCGGGATGACGGAACTGTGGGATCTTAATTGATTCTGCTTAATCAACTTTAAGATTTATTTTAATTAAAACATTAAGCCATCTCAATTTTCAACATCTATAAAGCAAAACACTTCTCTCATCTCTTGATTGTCACCTTCTAAAACCAAACCTCTGCAACAACAAGGTGTTGGAAGCATAGTGGATAGCACGACCATCTTCAACAGCAAAACTTGTGTCTACTCCAGCTAAACTTTTCTCAGAATTAAATAACCAAGCCATAGGATTTCGAGGTAGTTTGCCTAGTGCAACATAAATCCTCAACATTTTCGTTAGGCATTTTCATAATCATGAAAATTAAGCCCTAACCGGTCTTAGGACTCCGAGGTAGTCGTTTGGTACGATATAAACCCTCACATCTTCGAGGCTATTTGTATGATTATGTCATATGAATCTAAGTCCTAATTAATTAAAATTGGCAGGATTGAAACATCAAATAATTTCTCAAATTGTAGCCAGATTATAGGATAGTTGGGAAGTCACCGAAGTTCACTTCGGGTCTGTGACATCCCCTACTTCTCTTCCTTCGGAATCTTAAAATAAACTATTCCAAATTTAATCCTTTCCCTATTGAAATTTTTAAAATCCAATTGTTTGAAAACATTAATCTTTGAAATTCTTGAAAGCAAAACCACTGATCATTATCGAGAGTTTTCTTAAGTGTCTTCGGACATTTAGGATGTAATTAACTATAGGGGCTTGCCCTTATAGGGAACTTTAAGAACCCAAGTAATATAAACCCTGCTTAATTCCTTTATATTAAGCAGGGAACTTGTCGGCTTATAAAATTGGTTCGCAGACCAAATGGATGTTATAAATCTTCTAGTTTATTTAATCGAGCCCCATCATCAAGCAGTGTGTCTATTCTTCGGGATAGATACACAGTTTGTGGTGTGGTGCTCGTTTATATAAACTATTTGGGATGTGAGATCGGTTTGATTTCATATCTTAAAATTTTTAAACTTAAAATTATTTTCAAAATCAAATGTTACTTTTTTAAACTATGTATATATATATATTTAATTAAATTTAAAATCTAAAAAAAATACGCTGACAACTTCTGTAGGCGACCCCCCCTTTTCAAAACACATAACCTAAAAATATGCCAACAACTTCTGGTGACTCCTCTAGGGATTAGTTCAACTCTCCATTTTGATCAGATGGTTTTGCTTTCATAAATCGGTAGTGAATCCACGTCTCTTTTGGATCAAACTATCATTCTTTCCGTTGACATACCACGTCCATTTCTGTCTTGAACGGGTATAGTCAACTCGCTTGGATTTTGTAGCCACTATTTAGACACCCCTAAACAGAGAGGTTCCAGAATCATTCTACCTCTTAGAGGTGGGGTGGACCCCTAATAGGTGTTAGCTTAGTAGAGTCCCTCAAGTTGAGAAGTCTTACGAGACTTTCTTTTCCTTTCCAATTTTGGATTGGATCCCTTACCTTTTCTATATCCTTCCTCCTTTAATTATTTTGTTCCTAATAAACAAACTTCTAATAAACGAAACTTCTAATAAATGAACCTTCTAATAAACGAACCTTTTAATAAACGAACCTTTTTTAAACCACAAATACACGAATAAGACAGAATCTGAAATACCTTATAAATAAGACTAAGAAAACGAAAAGATAAATGAAAATGTGTTCGGACTCTTTTTGGAGAAATTCTTTTTTTCGTCCTGGAAAATTGTGACGAAAGGGAGCATAATTTGGGACTGACGTTCAGAATATACCCTGCAGAGGATGTCTGCACCGAAGCTGATTTTCTCCTTCACCAAGGGACTGGACTTAGCAGTCCACAAGGACGAGCTGCCTAACAATGAGATCATTCACTTTGGATAAGGATTTGACAACACTGACATTAAGTTCACAGATGTTACTCTCTTCGTGCTGATGGCCAAAGTACCGGAGGCCATGGAACTTATAATTGAATTCAATCTGAAATCAACCCAAGAATTTCCTCCCCTGCATATGGTCCCAGCTGAGAGAAATACCGCTGTTCATAGGAGGTTAGCTGCTACCCCCAGGACTGTTGTCTCTACCCGCACCGGTCTGATCATCACTGCACCTACCCCGGCTCCCGCTAAACTGAAAAGGAAGGAAGTCCAAGTCAGTGATGATCCTGTTACCGTGGAGGGTTCAGACTTTGTTGCAAATTCTTTTGTCTTCAAGATAGGGTCCAGTTAGAGATTTGCACCCTTAACCCAGAAGCAAAGAAAGAATAAGAACAGAAAGATCGCCAAGATCAGAAAGACCAGGGCCGCTGAAGCTGCCTTTATTGAAGAGATTCCTGAAGAAGACTGCCTGAGATCTCACCACTATTAGTGGGGAGTAGATTCCACCCTCTCTCTGCTGCATCTGATGAGGAAGATGCCCGAAGGATCGCCGCTGTGTTACCCTTACCTGCATACTACAGTGATTGTAAGAGGAATTGCGAGCCGTGGTCGAGAAGTTAGCCAGAAAGGAGGGATGCCCCGTGTCAGAGATTCTGAGAAGGATGGGACGAGTACCAGTTAGATCCCGCCTCGGACCACGAGTAGACCCCGTCACTGCCATAGAAAGGCCAAGGAAGAAAGTACGAGCTAGCGAGAGAAGTTTGCCTGTTGTTGTATCAGGTCACCATATTAGGGAACACACCACCTGTCGGCGTACAACCGACATACCATTTGGTCCTAGGCCACCAACTACAAGAATGATGGTATGACAACCTATTATTGCTGAACCGATACCGACAGAACGCTCTGGGAAGAGAAGTCTCGCAAGAGAGCCCGAATCTGAGGAAAGTGCCACGACTCTAAAGGAAACTTCTGAAGATGAAGTTCAACAGTTGTCGCTTGACAACCGTGAGACCGTTTGGAAAAGACCACTTGAGGATGCCATAGGGAAGCTAAGAACTGACATCCAATGATTGGCAAGAAAAAGAAGAGAAGAACTATGAAATAAAGTGGATTCGTCCAAGTTCATGGATAAAGAATTTACCGAGATCAACATGGTCAAGACGCGAGCGTCGTCAGCCTTGCAGGGAGCTCCATCAACTTCAGAGGGAGACGATCCAGAAGCACTGAAACTATGTCTGTGGGAAAAGGAAGACACGATCTATCAGATGGAAAAAAATGGAGGAGATGGTGGCCGCCTTAGCCACACTCCAGAGTCAGCCTAAACCTCAGAAGGAAACACCTCCAGAGATCATTCATATTGCAGATGGAGGAAAAGAAATTACATCCGTCAAAGGAGATGAACAGCCAAAGAAGGATTCAGCGCAGAGCATGATTCCAGAAGATTAACATTGCTCTAGACATGCCCCTTATACATTTTAAAATTAATATTATCATAATTTTAGTTGTAATTTTGTTATTTTTTTTGTTTTCTAATAGGTTTGTAGATAGTCACCCTTGAGTGAGGACTATATGCTTTATTCCTCTGAACTGCTTTGTAGTGTTTTTTGGATGTTTATTGGATGAGTATATTGAATGTGTTCCCATTATATTAGATTTATTGCTTATTTTCCTCTCCTTTTTGAGTTTAATCATATTCAATTAATGTATCCAACTAGTAATTTTTTTAAGGGGCATTGCATTTACATACATACAACACAACTATTATGTATTTAAATATCTAACACCTTTTTAAATGTAGAATACACTTTTTCATGCATAGATTTATGTCACCGAGATGTTCTAAATGTTAATATCAAACATTGGGTGTTAGATATGTATGTGTAAGAATTGTGCGGTATGTATGTAAATTTTCCTTTCATTAAATACAAATTGAAAAGCAATAACTCATTCATATAGTCTTTCACAGATATACTTGAAGTTGCTTCAAAAAATCTAATGCCAGAGTAAATAAAAATGACTCTAAAAATAAATTGAGTTACAAAGAAAATGTAAATTGTTTGGTGTGTATGTAAATTTTCTTTTTATTAAATACAAACTGAAAAACAATACTCATACAAAAGAAAATTTTGTACTATTATGAAATAATATTTTTTGTTCTCAACTGACATGTGTACTCGTTACAATTATGGTGCATAAAGCAATATTGGGCGTGTCAGAATGGTCGTTTATTCATAAACAGCTGCAAATCAGTTGTTTTCCAAACGAGCAAACCAAACAACTAAACAGCTTATCCAAAACAGGGGTAGAATGGTCATTTTTCAAGAAGCAGCTGTTTTCCAAACGTACAAACCAAACAGTCAAATAATTTATCCGGATCAGCAGCTTATCTGGATAAGCTGTAGCTGCCCCATACAGACCCATAATGTATAATTAATATTTATATTTTAGGTTCAATCTGTACAGACAGCTCATCATCCATATCACAGAGATCATCGGGATGAAATATGATGCTACATAATTTTCATGGAGAAAGACCTTGATCGAGATTTGAAATATATGATTTAGGAAATTTAAGGTAAAATCAATTAATTTCTATAAAAATATAAGTTTAAATTATTTCTTTATACTAATAAAAATTACTTTAATTTTGTTTTGCAGTGGTCTTTCTATTGGGATGTTGAGCACGATCAACAAATTCAACAAAATTTTGAGAATAACGACAAACATCAGTTCGGTGATGATATGTTTACAGTTACTTGGAAGAAGGGTGAGTGACTTGTCTAGATAGGAAAGAATGTATGGGCGATTTTTTATAGGACATGGGCCACTCCGGAGTATCAGAGAAAGAGAAAGATGACTCAACAAAACTTGAGATATGAGTGTGAGGGCATGGGTGCCTTATTACACATTGGAGGTTCAATGTTGCACATAGAATACTAGAGGAAGTTGGTAAGATCCATTAAATAATCACTAATGCATTTATGAAATTATCTAAAACTTACTTATTTTACATTTTAACAAACCTAATATCTTGGACCCACTGCTATTGAGTTACATGTATGGATGCATCAGCGTCGAGGCAAACAAAAGTGAGTAGACGACAAATCTCACTGTGTCAATGTAAGTAAAATAGTTTTTTTATTTGTATTGTAAATAGTTTTTTTATATTGTAAATTATTAGTTATTCTTTGGTTTTACCCATATAGAAGGACTACAAACACTTAAGGGAGACTCAGAGTAACAGCCTAAGAGGTCTTGGCAGTAATAATGACCAATCACAGCTTGACCGTCCTGACTTCTTACCAAGTGTATGACTGCATTAATTAAGGAGCTACAGAAGAAAAATGTTGATTAGTGTGCCAGGGATGAGAGATATGAGTGGCTCAATGCCACCATTGTGCAGTTGCAGCATTGTGTACAATGTCGTGGCAAGCGACCTCTTAGTAATTTGCCGGAGGAGGAGGTGAAAGAGGACGAGGAGGAGGACAGTGACGAAGCTCTATAGAGGTTTTACATATTATCTTTTATTTTACATTTGGATGTGACATTTTGTATCTTTTTATTTCACAAATGTTTTGGGAATTTATGTATTGTATGATTGTTAGATTTTCTGAGTTATGTACGATGATTTCATTGGATATCAATTTCTTTATATGTTTGTTAAATCTGTTATGAGATATAGTTGATGTTGGTATATAATCTTATATTCTCTGCTTGCACTTGTAGACTTGAAAATTTTGATTGGTTTTCTTTATTTTTTTATTTTTAGTACATCGATGCAACTGATTTGTGGTGAAAATTTTGGAAGTCAATTAGCATCAGATGAAATTGGACGCTAATGTAGCCATTAATACGTGATTATTCAATTCTACCACAAGTTATATTACGGTTAAAACAGCTGATGCAAATCCGAGACACTTTTGTGGCAGGAATAATCAGACGCAAGTTCAGTTGTTAATAATATGTCCGATCATTTGTACTAAAATAATTAGAAAGAAAACCGCTATAAACGTTGGCAGTGGAAATTATCGACACAAGTTCATTTGCGACTAGGATTTATAGCCAAATTATTTTCCGTCAAATTTCAACTGGCAATAATGATTA
This sequence comes from Papilionanthe hookeriana x Papilionanthe teres, assembly GCA_022702705.1. NCBI lineage: Eukaryota > Viridiplantae > Streptophyta > Magnoliopsida > Asparagales > Orchidaceae > Papilionanthe > Papilionanthe hookeriana x Papilionanthe teres. Next base: position 108,416,839 of record CM040425.1, on the reverse strand, counting down.
TTGACAGAAATTCATGCTATTACCGACTGATTTGTCAGTTGATAATATTATTTTTTCTTTTTCATAGTGAACAAAATCTACTTGTTCATGCTGAGTACTCCTTGTTTGTTATTCGAACCAATCAACATTGAGCCAAATACAAATGCATGTCATACAATCAAATTCTTTTATGTAGGTGAGTTATGGTAATTATTATAGGTCTTCTTAAGCTGCGGCTTTAGCTGATTAAGGGTCTGTTTGGGGCAGTTGCAGCTAGAGCTGGCAATTTGGCTCGTTGTTCGCGAACAGCTTGTGTTCGGCTCGTTAAGTAGCTCGTATTTGGCTCGTTCATTAAGCCTAACGAGCCGAACACAAACAAGTTTTTAAGCTCGAAATATAAACGAGCCGAACACGAACAACTGTTTGTTCACTCGTGTTCGGCTCGAATTGGCTCAAAAATAAATAAATAAATATTCATAAAATTAAATATTATGAATTTTAAGTAAATAAATTTTTTAAAAATAAATAAGCATATTTTATAAAATTAAATCGTACTATAATATATTAATATTACTTATTAAATATAAAATATTATATATTTATATAAAATTAAAATATAAGTTATATTATTATAATATATCTAATAATTGTTGACCTCATTTTTATAATGAGTCAACCTTTTGACCTAAAAAGTCAACTTTGGTCAAAATGGTCAAACCAGACCCAATGACCAACCCTGTTGACCCCATAGGTCACCCTTTTGACTTAAAAATTCAACTTTGGTCAAAATGGTCAAACTGGACCCAATGACTAACCCCGTTGACCCCATAGGTCAACCTTTCGACTTAAAAGTCAACTTTGGTCAAAATGGTCAAACCAGGTCCCAATGACCAACCCCTGTTGATCCCATAGGTCAACCTTTTGACCTAAAAAGTCAACTTTGGTCAAAATGGTCAAACCAGACCCAATGACCAATTCTGTTGACCCATAAGTCACCTTTTCGACCTAAAAAGTCAACTTTGGTCAAAATGGTCAAACCGGACCTAATGACCAACCCCGTTGACCCCATAGGTCGACCTTTCGACCTAAAAGGTCGACTTTGGTCAAAATGGTCAAACCGGACTCAATGACCAACCCCGTTGACCCCATAGTCACCCTTTCGACTTAAAAAGTCAACTTTGGTCAAAATTGTCAAACCGGACCTAATGACCAGTCCGTTGACCCCATAGTCACCCTTTCGACCTAAAAAGTCAACTTTGGTCAAAATGGTCAAACCAGACCGATGACTAACCCCGTTGACCCCATAGGTCACCCTTTTTACCTAAAAAGTCGATTTTGGTTAAAATGGTCGAACCAGGACCTAATGACTAACCCTGTTGACCCCATAGGTCACCCTTTTGACCTAAAAAGTCAACTTTGGTCAAAATGGTCAAACCAGAACCCAATGACCAACCCTGTTAACTCCATAGGTCAACCCTTTGACCCAATGACATGTTTAAAACCCCACAATGACAAAATCACAAATATTGTGATCAAATCAACCATGACAAAGTTGAAAAAGGTCACATTAGACATCTAGAAATTAAATTGATCAATTTAGGCTGACTTGGGTCAACCTAAATCAAAATTGGTCAACATTTATCTATTTTAATCAAAATAGGTAAAAATGAAATAAAAACATCAAAATTAATCAAATAATTAATTTCAAAATTATTTTGATTAATTGAATTAATTAATGATTTAATTTTCAATATTTTAATTAAATGACATAATTAATTAAAATGAAAATTAAATTAAAATCATAAAATGACAAAATTAAATAAAAATGATAAAATTAATCAATCAATTAATTTGAAATTATTTTCAATTAATAAATTAATTAATGAATTAATTTCCAACAATTTTTAATAACATAATTAATTAAAATGGAAATGACACATGGCTTTCCCATAATTAATTAAAGTTAAAAGTAAATTAAACCCATCATAAGACATAATTAACACATGAGAAAGCTTAGCTTAAATTATTGTTAACCATGGGTTAACTCCCATCATGGTGAATAAAATGAGGTGGCTCTTTCTCCTTCATTCTAAGTCATGACTCACCTCTACTCAACATGAGGTGGCCGTCCAACACTAAGGCTTATTTCCCACCTCCTAAGCTAACCAATGGGAAGGGAACAAAGCTTAAACTCCACTCCTCACCATGGTTAAATGAAATCATGAGGGGGAACATATATGTCACCATTTGCCAAAGCTAATGGGTGACTTGTAAGCTCATGAGGAAGAGAAATTACAGCTCATTTCAAAGAGCTAAACCACCTCATGCATGATCCAATAGGAAGGAGCCAAAATAATGAGCTCATGATGGAAAACTTTGGAAAGACAACCATAGTTATCCTCTCTGCTGAAATTTCATCTTCAATTCATTAATAGGGAAGAAAATAACTCCCCTAGTACAGCCTAAGTCAAGCCATGGCCTCCCCATGGCTATAAATAGAGCCATACCCGAGCCCTACAAAGAGGAAGAAAAAAATGTAGTGAGACCTATAGGCTGCTCAAATCTTCTAGCTCCCAACACAAAAACTCTTCCCAAGAGTCTTAGCAATCCATTTTGATCAAACCCAAGTCATAGATTGAGCCCAATCGAGCCAATTTGATCAATATTTAAAAATAGCCCAAACCAACCACCTTCTTAAAATTCTCCTTTGAGGCCGACTTTTGAACCAAATTGGTGCAGCAACAATCCTCCTCTGGAGTCTTAGAAGACAACTACAAGGTCTGATCAAGCTTGATTTACTTGTGGCAAAGGTATGAAATTAATAATTCATGTTTTTGAAATATCATGTGTTATACTAGCCCAGAAATGTTGCATCACCATATCGATATATTCTACATGTTTAGATGATTCCATAGGTTAAAAAATCACTCAATTTTGTTGAGAAATGAGTGAGATATTAATGTTTGAAGTTTAACGGTTCGGAATTTTTTCGAATTAATAAGCGAATTATCTCCGCCGTCCGTTCCCGTGTTTTGGAACGGACGGCGCTGATCACGCCAATCTGTGTTTGATGTTCCTTACCGCGCATGGGATCATCCCGCCCATTCGACGCGTACGAGGACGCGTGGCGCCCCCTGGTTTTTCTGGAATTAATAAATTCCAGAAAACCTTTAAAACTTCAAAAATTCATATCTTTTGATCCAGAGATCATAAAAATAAAACAAAAATACCTCTGGAAAGCTCTTGAAGAGAGGAAAATTATGAAATAGAAATCATAATTTTATTCCCATTATTTAATTTTTAAATAATTAAATACTCTCTGGAGTATTTTAATTATTAAAAATTAATTATAAATCATAAAAATATGAAATTTTGAGGCATTTATCTTTATGCTCTTAGGAATGTTTCATGATTTTTCCAATGACAGAAAACATACCTAAGACACCTTTTTCTAATTTTCAAGACATTTTGTAATTACTTCAAATAATAATTACAGAAAAATGAAAATTAAGAAAAATAAAATAAAAATGATTAGAAATGTTAGGGTAACAGAAAATGACCCTAGGAAAATAATTTCTAAGTCATAAAAATAATTTTAAATGATATTTTAAAATTTAGGATTAAAATTCATTATTAAATAATAAATTTAATCCTAAAAATCACCCTTTTATAAACTTAACCTATTTTCTTCAAGAGTCTAAGTTTGAAATGAATCTAGTCCATGTTAGACTCATGAAAAACTTTAACTAAGTCTAAAAAATGATAAATTAGACTTGATAAACTTTAATTACGTTTGAAACATCATTTAAACCTATTAAACCTTAAGCTTAATTAATTAAGTCTAAAATGACAAAATTAAACTTTAATTAGGTTTAAAACATCATTTAAACCTATTAAATCTTAAGCTTAATTAATTAAGTCTAAAATGACAAAATTAGACTTAGTTAGGTTTAAAACATCATTTAAACCTATTAAACCTTAAGCTTAATTAATTAAGTCTAAAATGACAAAATTAGACTTAATTAGGTTTAAAACATCATTTAAACCTATTAAACTTAAGCTTAATAAATTAAGTCTAAAATGACAAAATTAGACTTAATTAGGTTTAAAACATCATTTAAACCTATTATACCTTAAGTTTAATCAATTAAGTCTAAAATGACAAAATTAGACTTAATTAGGTTTAAAACATCATTTAAGCCAATTAAACCTTAAGCTTAATCAATTAAGTCTAAAATGACAAAATTAGACTTAATTAGGTTTAAAACATCATTTAAACCTATTAAACCTTAAGTTTAATCAATTAATTAGGTTTAAAACATCATTTAAACTTATTAAACCTTAAGTTTAATCAATTAAGTCTAAAATGACAAAATTAGACTTACTTAGGTTTAATGCATCTTTTAAACTTATTTAATTAAAGTTAAATTTAATCAAACCTAAACCCTAATTATGTTTAACCCATATTAAGTCTAATTAAATCAATTAAACCTTACCTAAATTAGGTTTAATTAACCTTAAACAAATTAGACTTAACCCATATTAAGTCTAATTAAATCAATTAAACCTTACCTAAATTAGGTGTAATTAACCTTAAACAATTAGACTTAACTCATAATAAGTCTAATTAAATCAATTAAACATAACCTAAATTAGGTTTAATTAACCTTAAACAATTAGACTTAACCCATAATAAGTCTAATTAAATCAATTAAACCTTACCTAAATTAGGTTTAATTAACCTTAAACAATCAAACCTAACCCATATTAAATCTAATATAACTTGAATACAACCTAACTTGAACTCAAGTTAACCTAAACCTTAGGTTCAACTTACATTGAATCTAACATAACCTAAATCTAACTTAAGTTAACCTATATTAGACTTAAGTCAAACCAAACTTAGGCTCAACTCGACATAAACCTAAGTCAAACCTAAACCTAACTTAAGTCTGACCTACATTAGACTTAAGTCAAATCAAACTTAGGTTCAACCCGACATGAACCTAAGTCAAACCTAAACCTAACTTAAGTCTAACCTACATTAGACTTAAGTCAAACCAAACTTAGGTTCAACCCGACATGAACCTAAGTCAAACCTAAACCTAACTTAAGTCTAACCTACATTAGACTTAAGTCAAACCAAACTTAGGTTCAATCCGACATGAACCTAAGTCAAACCTAAACCTGAACTTAAGTCTAACCTACATTAAACTTAAGTCAAACTAAACTTAGGTTTAACCCGACATGAACCTAAATCAAACCTAAACCTAACTTAAGTCTAACCTACATTAGACTTAAGTCAAACTAAACTTAGGTTTATCCCGACATGAACCTAAGTCAAACCTAAATCTAACTTAAGTCTAACCTATATTAGACTTAAGTCAAACCAAACTTAGGTTCAACTCGACATGAACCTAAGTCAAACCTAAACCTAACTTAAGTCTGACCTACATTAGACTTAAGTCAAATCAAACTTAGGTTCAACTCGACATGAACCTAAGTCAAACCTAAACCTAACTTAAGTCTAACCTACATTAGACTTAAGTCAAACCAAACTTAGGTTCAACCCGACATGAACCTAAGTTAAACCTAAACCTAACTTAAGTCTGACCTACATTAGACTTAAGTCAAACCAAACTTTGGTTCAACCCGACATGAACCTAAGTCAAACCTAAATCTAACTTAAGTCTAACCTACACTAGACTTAAGTCAAACCAAACTTAGGTTCAACCCGACATGAACCTAAGTCAAACCTAAACCTGAACTTAAGTCTAATCTACATTAGACTTAAGTCAAAATAAACTTAGGTTTAACCCGACATGAACCTAAGTCAAACCTAAACCTGAACTTAAGTCTAACCTACATTAGACTTAAGTCAAACTAAACTTAGGTTTATCCCGACATGAACCTAAGTCAAACCTAAACCTGAACTTAAGTTTAACCCACATTAGACTTAAGTCAAACTACAAACCTAACTCAAACCTAACTTAAGTCTAACCCACATTAGACTTAAGTTAAATCATACTTATGATTCAACTTGACATGAACTTAAGTCTAACCCAAATCCTACATAAACCTTAATTTAGTCTATTACATTAGACTTAATTAAATCATTAAACCTTAATCAACTAAGGTTTAAATAAACACAAACCATGATTAAGTCTAATTCATTAAAACTTAATATCTAAATAAATCTCGGTTAAATCAAATTAGACTTGATTAAAACTTAAGCCTAACCTAAAAAGGACTTAGAAGGTCTGAAATTCTAATTAAGTCTAATTTATTAGATTTAATTAACCTTTAAGTCCTATTTAAACAAGGCTTAAAACTTAATTAGGTCTATTCTGATTAAACCAAACTTTTTAACTTAAGTTCAAACAGACATGAACTCAAGTTAATTAGATTCAATCAACATTGAATTTAACTTATGTTCAACAAGACATGAATCCAAGTTAATTCAATCAATATTGAATCTAATTTTCAACCTTTTAGCTTAAGTTCAGAAAGACATGAATTCAAGTTAATCTAAACCAAACCTTTTAATTTAAGTTCAGACAGACATGAACTCAAGTTAATTAGAATCAATCAACATTGAATTTAACTTAGGTTCAACCAGACATGAACCCAAATTAATTCAATCAATATTGAATCTAATTTTCAACCTTTTAACTTAAGTTCAGAAAGACATGAACTCAAGTTAATCTAAATCAAACCTTTTAACTTAAGTTTAGACAGACATGAACTCAAGTTAATTCAATCAACATTGAATTTAACTTAGGTTCAACCAGACATGAGCCCAAGTTAATTTAATCAATATTGAATATAACTTTCAACCTTTTAACTTAAGTTCAAACAGACATGAATTCAAGATTTAAGTTTAAACTTAAGTCAAGACATAAATTTGACATTTCAAACCAAAATCGACATAACCGACATAAATTCGACATTTCAAACATAAATCGACATAACCGACCTAAATTCGACATTTCAAACATAAATAAACATAACCGACATAAAATTGACATTTCAAATATAAATTTGATGAATATCGATATTAAATGAAATTAATCCAATATTTCGACAAAATTAAACATTAATCAATATAATTTGACATAAACCGATATCCAGGACATGTTAAATCAAAACATCCTACAAAATTCTAAGGCAATGAACATGACATTATTTTCTGACAATCTTTTCTTTGCAGGGTGAAGACAAAAAGTTTCGTTTAGATTTTCTTTGCATGTTATAGGATGTGCTAACTCTGTTTTGTAGGACGACATTCTGGACAAACAAAAACAAAAACTTTTAGGATAGTCACCAAAACAAAACAAAACAACGACATGGAAAACAAAAACAAAACTTTTAAGATAACGACAAGAAAACAAAATCGAAACTTTAAAATAATAAATATGACATGACATTTGGGAGTGATAGTAGCCTTAAAAAAATAAAATTTTAGAAAACAAATGATTGATATTAATCAGAAGTTTTCTTGAACAATTAAAAAATTATTTAAGATGTAATTAACTATAGAAGCTCATTACATAGGAGATCCAAAAGAACCCACAATAGAAATCTCTGGTTTTCCATGATTTTCTTTATACGAAAATTCTAGGATATATTATTCTAGGATATTCTTCTATAAGTATTATCATAAACATCCTTTTCTACTATTAGCCCTAAATTCCTCAAATCTTTCATGGGATTTATAGGAATAAAATTAGGCTAATATTAGATGGCGACTCCTCAATATCGACATTCCACACCAATCTCTTCCAGTTGTCACCAATAATCTAAATATCTAATAACCCTAACTGCATCCTCACAATCCCCATTCGCCTCCTTACGCCTCTCGAAATATCTAGGGTTCGGCTGCGCTTACCTCCTGTTTCCTCTTCTGCTCTTCTCGTCTTCTCTGATCTCTCGAAGTCATTTCGGTCGTGACGATTTACGGTCTGTCGTCCGTGTTCTTGCGGTAACATCTACTTCTATTCTACTCGGATAGTGTGGATCGATTGTTCGTTGTTCTTGCTTGGTTGCTCGATCTTCTTACTCGGTTCATTGGTTGCTCAATATTCTTGTTAGGTGTTATCTCTGAGTATATTTTCTCTAATATTTCATATTTATCTTCGGTTCGTCTCCTATCTTAAGTTTTATTAAATTTATTTAGGTGTTTATCTTAAATTTCTTTAGGTGTTTTGTAGGGTTTTGGCAGAAATCTTGCATTTTCTTACATTTCCTTTAGGTGTTCTTTAGATTTTTTTTGTGCGGTGATTCATACAGATACATGGTTTAAGGCTTTACGCATAGTTAAGCGTTTGTTGGCTGCTACCTGCTGTTATTCATACAGATAAGCAGATAAATGGTTTAACGCATAGCTAATAGCTTTAGTACTCTAGTTTAAGGCTTTACGCATAGCTAAGTGTTTGTTGGCTGCTACCTACTGTTATTCATATAGATAGTCAGATACATGGTTTTATGCATAGCTAATAGCTTGAGTACTCTGGTTTAAGACTTTACATGGCTTTACGCATGATTACAGAAGTTCACTATCGACAAAAACTGTGAACGCCTTAATATGCTCCTCCAGTTGGATTAGATCTTCAACGACTAATTTTAAAACTCCATTGGTAATTTCCTCAAGAATTAGTTGTTAGTTTATGTGCACCTTTTCATGTAATGTTCTTTTCACTTATTATTTACATATCTTTTGTGCCAGCAAGAATTAATGGAAGAGGAACACCTTCAGGTGACTTAACCAGAGTAAATTGATAGAAGAGGAACACCTTCAGACATACTTTGTTAATGGGATTCTTCTAAGTGATCTTTTATTGATAAACATTATGCCTAATTGTTAAAGGCTTGTATATGTTTTTACATTCATGTAGACTGAACTTTATTTTTGTTGGACTTCATTGTTGAACTTTATTTTTGCTGGACTTCATTGCTGAATTTTATTCATGGAGGTACTTTTTTGTTTTTTTAAGCTCCAAAATCAAGAATCTTATGTATGGCATGAGGAAGATGCATTTGAGGATGTTTTTTCTGATTTGAATGCATTCATTTTCTTAATTTTTTAAGCAGGTGCAACACAAGTTTAGTGTCTTAATAATATTTAAAGTTGCCTAAGATGATTATTCTTAATCTTAATTTTGGAAGGCAACATAAGTTTGCAACCATTTTAAGATAAGAGTATATAAAGTTGTCTAAGAGATTATTTTTAATCTTAAAACTGGAAGGCAACATCTATTTGCAACCATTTTGAGATAACAAAATATATAGTTGCCTATCATGTTTACTGCCTCTTTATATAGTGCTTTGTTTGTTGTCTTGTATAGTCTCTCTTGTTTGGATACTGTTGTAGATCTTTATTACATTTGAAAATGACAAAGAATTAGGTGGTAATTGGTATTGATCCATGAAAAAAATACTATTTTTATGCCTTGATTTTTATCAATTTCTAAGGATATTATGCTTTAATGAAAGGTATTTTTGTGTTTTTGGATGTAGGTGATGTAAAAAGGTCCAAAAAAGGAAAAAGGGTGAAAAAGGAGCAAAAAGGAGCAAAAATAGAGCAAAATACAAGAATTATCAAAAATTATGGCCTGGCGCCTAAGCGCCAGAAGTTGGCGCCTACGCGCCAGACTCGATATTGAAACTGTCAAGTGTTTGACGACTTTTGGACGGTTATTTTGACGGAGTGAGCGGTTATTGGACATTCTAGAAGACTGGCAGTTGTTCCTTGATAATAGGACATGTGATACATTGCATTTGGATGCTCCAAAATGGTTTTAATCCCGAAGAGGTGCGAGCCAAAGTGAAGAGGTGCGAAGAACTAGACGCGGTGTCCGGCGCCTAGGCGCCAGACAGACCTTCTAGAAGATTCATTGAATTTGGACATGTTTTGAAGAGGTGCCTCAAGGCCACCCTTGAAGCCTATAAATAGAAGTCCACTCCTTCAGAAAAATGGTGCCCCCATTGTATCCCCTATCTCTTAGCCACTTTAGGATCTCTCATCCTTAGAGAGAGAAATAGAGAGAGAAATTTAGGGCCACTTTATTTAGTTTAGTGAGTTTATTTTCAAATTGTTGCATCTGGAGTTCATTACACTGTGGAGTTAGTAGGAATCAGAATATCTGTAGAAGGAATATTTGAGAAGTATTTTATTTTTGATTCAAAGTTTATTTATTATGTTTTGTTGTTTATATTCAATGTGTTCTGAGTAGTTAATTTACTTTCTTCCTTCAATTATGAAAAGATAAATAAGATAATATAAAATTCGATGGAGAATTGAAAATCAAAATATTTTCAAAACATTGTGATGATATTAATACTCGATCTTACTTTACTTTTTAAATTGGCCATTTAAATTGTTAAAACTCGTTGAAGTGTTTTGAGACATAGAAGGAGAAGAACTCTTAACTTGTAGATGTCACATGAATCCTTGGGTAGTCGAAGGCCATGCGCGGGCTATTCAAGGTGAAGTGAAAATAAATAGGAAGATAAGATTTAAAAGGCGTAGAATTGATAAGTTTTTAGAGTGACAGACTAAATTCTTATAATTTGATTTATAGATAAGGAAAGGGTCACTATTAGGGCTGACCATAGCCACCCTTGGACATCTAGTAGTGTGAGCCTAGATTAACCCATTCTACTAACAATACATCCGGACTCGATCCGTAGATTAGCCGATGTTCTTTGCGCTCGGATCAAAGAGTAAAGAATAGGAATGCTTCATTTGGCACAATACCATAAAATAGATTCTCCAACGAATATTAAATTATCTTAAAAATCTTGGATTAATTGAAAGGAAGAAAGTTGTTTGTTTTATATTGTTTTCACAAAATCATTTTCTTATTATTGTTTTCTTTATCTGCATCTAGTAAATTAAAAGTAATTTATAGTTAGATTAAAATACAAAAAGATTTTGAAATACAATATTTAAAAATTTATTACCATTTTTCCCCATGGGATCGATATTGGGGTCTTTGTTTCAAAGCCCTTTATTACTTGAAACGATATGTATACTTGCGTAGTACCCAAAAAGTATATAAAATATTTTCCTTTAAAATTATATTTTGTTATATAATCATATATTTAAAAAGTATTAATCATTAACGGCCTAGCATTCAGTAGCAATCAAGTTTTATTTAATGCTATTGTCGTAAATTAAAATTTGGTACACATCTATATAGCAAGTTATTCCGAGTCAAGTGTTTCGCGCCTTTGCCAGAAATTAAATTTTCTAGCAGTGGTAATAAATTCTTGTATTTGGAAATACAAAAATCGGGTCAAGTTTTTGGCGCCGTTGCCATAAATTAAATTTTCTAGCAGTGGTAACAAATTCTTGTATTTAGAAATACAAAAATCGGGTCAGGTATGCATGCAATTGGTATCATGATTGCATGACTTGTAGAAAATGTATATTGAATCCTGATTCACTATTGGTATCATGGATGCTATGTTTGGTATAATCATGAATCCCTGATTCACTATTGAATCCTGTGATATTAACTATGATATTGAATCCTGATTCACTATTGTTATCATGGATGCTATGTTTGGTATAATCTTGATTCCCTGATTCACTATTGAATCATGTGATCTTAACTGTGATATTGAATCCTGATTGGGTGCCTCTCAATACTATTTATGTAAGGTGGAGGAGGAGTCCTTAAACCATCTATACTTTAAATGCTCTACTTCTATGCAGGTTTGGGATTTTTTTGGGGGAGTTCTTCCATAGATAGGAGAATCCCAGTTGTTTGGAGGGATGTGGAGGAATGTCTCTCCTTTTAGGTGGAGGAATTTTCTGCAAAACATATTTTGGCTTACTTCCCATACATAGTAATGTGGTTTTTGTGGATGGCTCGAAATGCTTCTATGCATAAGGGGGAACACTTTAAACATCAAAATGTTATTTCTAATATTCTTGCATATTTCTCTAAAATCATGGTCTCAAATTTTTTTAAGCATCATTTTCTTGATGGGAGTCCAATGTCTGATGGAGTGGTCCCTGCTATTAGGCTGGTTAGATGGATCCCACCTTCTAATGGGTGGATCAAGGCTAATGTGGATGGGAGTTGGTGTTCTTTTGGAGTTGGTGCAGGGGGGGCTTTTTAGGAATTGTCTTGGGAATTGCATGGACTATTTTTTCTCCCTTGTTATGGCTAAGTCTCCTCTTGAAGCTGAAGGTTGTGCGGTTTTATTAACTTTATTATGTATACAACATGCTGGCTGGAAACATAATATGCTGGAAATTGATTCTCTTGCTTTTCTGGATCATATTCTTCTTAAAAGCAACCCCCGTGGAATATATATCAGTATTAAATAGGATTTCACACAGGATTTAACAGGATTTAAGTTGTATGAACTGTTGTTCATCTCTCGAGAATGTTGGTGAGTTAGATTTGAATGGTGTGTTAATATTTTGAAAACCTTGACAGTTCTCAAGGCTGTTACATCAGGTAGGTGAACAAGATCATTTCTTCTATTTAAGTTATTATAAATTTGCTTTAAATTGTTTCCATCTCAGTTGGATGGAAGCTCAAATGATGATGAAGTATGGTTTAGAGGTCCAACGTGGTTTCAGTTATTTCTATTTCTTGTTAGCTTCCTTCTTTGTTTTCTGTTGTAGCTCGCATGACTTGCAGAAGCTAATGAATATTGAATATCCAATTTGAACTACTAGGATGAGGATACTATCTCTGTGCTTGACGAGTCTTGTGGCATGAAATCGGGAGCTCATACAAGTAATGAATTTATTTTTAGAAATAAAGTTTTATAATTAGCACATTTTAGAAATAAAGTTTTATATTTAAAGATTTATCTGCTAATCTTTATTTATTGTGTAAGGACTAAGAAATTCTTGTTGCTCTAATTGCTGCTTGATTAGGGCTGGCAATTTGGCTCGTTTACAGCCCTATGCTTATTGAATTTTAGGTTATGCATTTCCTATTGTATTATTAATGCAGATTTTGGGATTTCAAAATTACGTACTTCAGAATTCATTTTGACCAAAGTGTTATAAATGTAAATATCAAAGTTTGAGTGTTACAAGTACATAAGAACTGTGGGGCATGATGTAAATTTTCCTTTTTTATCCATTTATGAATTATGATGAATGCAGTGGAATAGGTATGCTTGGATTATTCCTTGGGAGTTGGGATCTCGATTGAGCTCTTGTCCATCTCTAGGGTATGCTTTTTGTTCATGACATTTACATACATGTATACAATTCTGCTATATTTACATATCCATAACCTAAATATTCATATTTACACACATAACACGGAAATCTTTAACACTGACAATGTTACACTTAAACTTTAATAATGGAAAACCTACTCAAACTTTGATATTGGAAAACCTACTTATAGTTCCACATGAGTATCTGTTTTACACACAAAACACAAAAATATGATTATAGTGTTACACTGTTTATGTTGAAGCTGACTTGATCTTTTTTCTTTCTGGAGGGTTGACTGGTCTATCAACAACAAAATAACATTGGAAAACATATTTATTATGCTCACATAATCACATTTTTCTGATTGTGCTTTGTCTACTTTTGTTTAGATCATACTTTACATATATCAGATGGTAGATGCTATGTTCATACATACTTTACATATGGCTCGCGAGCAGTGCACAAGCCGAAGATGAAATTGCTGTTGGAGCTCACTAGAGAAGGCATTTAAGTGATCATTGGCTGGAAAAGAAGAAAATCTAATTTTGTTTAATAAATTTGTATATCCATAAATGATAATAAAGATTGTTTTTTTGTTTCAGATTGCTGCTTGGAATTTGGAAAGACGAAGATGGAGATTTTTATGAGACTGGTATCCATATTTTGTGTAAGTTATCCTAAGATCATTTTTTGTTTTCTTGGTTTTGACCTAATATTAATAAATATTTTATTGTCCTAATATTAATAAATTGGTTCTATTTCAAGTCATCGGAATTCTCGACGAGTCGACGACAGTTCTTTACCTTTCCAAACCTCCCCTGCTCCCCACCATCATTGGCTCGTTTTTTAAATTTCATTTATTTTTTATTTTTTTAGATTTATGTAAAAATTAAATGTAAATTTTATTGAAATATTCAATACATTTGTTTTTCGGATCTTGATTTTTATTAGAAATTTTATTTGTATTTTTTGTATTCTTGTTTAATTTGTAAATTGTAAAATTTGTAATAAAGTTGTTATTATTGTGTTAAAGTTTGTAAAAAAAGTAATGTTCTTTGTGTAAAATTTTGTTTCAAACTTATTGTAGAAATTTATTTAGTTAATCTATTCTTAAAATTGGTCTGAATTTAAATTATAAATTTAAACTGTTTTTTATAGAAAATTTGTTAATTTATTTTATTTCAAAAATTAATTATTATAATAATTTTATATTCTAACGAGTCAATTTCGAGGCGAACACGAACATGAATAAGTTTTTCGAGCCGAACACGAACAAGTTGTTCACGAGCAATTTCGAACACGAGCTGATTTCGAGCCGAGCTAATTTCGAACGAGCCGAACACGAGCCTAGCCTGAGCTCGCTCAAGCTCGGCTCGTTCTGACTACTAATTGCGAATCTTAGCATTTTACATTGCATTGCGTTGCTCTCAGAAGCTCGCTTGAGGAAACTGGATGTCTATTTGTTGCAGCTGTGTGAAAACAACTGTGAAGCAGCTGTTTCTGGAAAAAAGACTATTCTGCCCCAGTTCACTAAAATAAACTTTTTATTAAATAAATTATTTCTTAAACAATAAATTTATATTAATTAATAATTAAGTAGATTTAATAATTAAATAAATTTATATTTTTATCAAATAATTATAAACATAAAAATATGTTTATAAATAAATTAAATAATCATTAAATAATAATATATAAATTGATCTAATTATGATTAATATGAAAAAAATATGCATTAATAATAATTATCAATCAATTAAATTAACAAAATTAAAACTTATTATAAATAATCCAATCTCCTCCCTCTCCTTCCTCCCGGTTAGCCCAAAAGCATGGCCTTCGTGACGAACCTTCGCGGTACAGTCGCGATTAGAGCAAACTGGGCAGGCAGCGATGAGATAGCTCCCGGTTTCGCCCAAAACCATGGCCTTTGCGATCAACCCTCACGGTACAGTCGCAAAAACGGTAGAGCTCCCGCTTTCGCCCAAACCATGGCCTTCACGAACGAACCCTTGCGGTACAGTAGCAAGCTGGGAAGGCAAGGACGAACCAGGAAGATCGCAGCTTACCCAACCGAAGGAAGAGGAAGGGAGAGATCGTTGAAGGAGGAGGTACCAGCGTAACAATTCGAATGGAAAAGCGGGTCACAGGGTGGAACCCATGGCCCGCATTTAAGCAAATCAGCGAGGCACCGCGGCTGCCTCGCCGCCCAAAAAAAAAAATAAAAATAAAAATAAAATAAATAAAATAAAAAAATAAAAACGGCACAGTGCCGGCCGGTCTTCTACCGCCGTCCCAAACATAGCCTAAACTAAATTATCATGTACATTATTTTAGTAGATCCTCTAAAATTATTCTAGTAATTCGACATATTCAATTGCTCTCATCATAGTTGTGTAATGCTTTATGGATGTGGAAAGCATGGATTACATCAAAATTACTCTAGTTTTTTTAAAAAATAAGATGTAAATATGGAATATGTCCCATTTATCCACAATGTATTGTATGACTAAGATAATTATAGTCAAATAACTCCCATCATATAAGAAATATTTTAAATTCAATGCAACACAATTTATTGTGATTGAATCTTTAAAAATGTGCACATGCCTATATCCATTGGTATCATAAAAATATTAATTTTTTTCTACAGAGTGCTACTTTTCTAATTTTATTTTTGAAGTACATGAAAGAACCTCCATCTCAGCAAAGTAGGCTATAAATTGACTTTTTACAAATTTTATTAGAATTTAAGTACATAACAATATAATTTTTTTGTATTTATATATCTAATGCCTAAATTTTTTATTTATTATATTAAAGTTTAGTCATATCAAATATATTATTAATGTAATTTTTTTAAAAGTAAAAATTATTTTTTCATATATAATGTATAGTCAATAATGTGTTTAATGAATTCTGATCAACAAAGACAGGCTCATGAGCTCGATGAATTCTTAGTCCAAGCCAAGATTGGCGAGTTCCAAATACTAGCTACCAAGTACGAGTCACCGACTAACAGTTAACAGATGTGAATCACCAAGTGAACATCATCATTCATTCATAACCCATGTAGTCTATCAGTTGAAGTAGCCTAGCATGCTTCTTGATTTTTGGAGCAACTCAATAAGAAAGACTAATTCACTTTAAAGCCTATATTGACTAGGATGTGCATATGAAATAGAAGCCATAATATAACATTGTCAGATGATATAATGCCAGAGATAATATTAACTATGAGCCAATATCAAATGAAGACAAAAGAAAATCAAATATTCCTATTGATTAATACGAGAAAATCACTTTATAAATTAATGAGAGATTTATATAACAAGTGATGGACAATCAATCATGGAACACTGTATCTAAATTCTTCCCTAGTAAATAAAAAAAACCCATCTATTCAACTTATTTATTCTTTTATCGTTAGTCTTTTCCTAGTAGTGTGTGCCATAAACAAACTAGTATTCAACATATAAATATTTAAAGTATGCTTGTAAATCCTTCTGAAGTATGAAAGGTGAAACTTGACTCTTTTTCACATTTGTTTGAAGATTTTATCTTTTTCAAAAGTTCTTTAACAGTTGGATCCTAAAAGAAAGGGAAATTTTCATAGGTAGTCCATAATTCTTATGTATTTATATATTTCACACCTAAACTTTCATATTTACATATATAATATTTTGATGTTTTAAATTTATGCTTTATTTTTAATTTTTAGAATGTAATAATAATCCTAATATTGACTTGCTACTAAGAATTTGAATGTTATGTGTGTAAATGTGATGTTTAAATATGAAATATATAAATATATCAGAATTATGGGCTATGTATGTAAATGCCTCTTCTAAGAAACAAGGGGCCGTAGCCTGGGTACGAGCACTGTTACGTGGATGGCCCTAACGTTGAACCTCTTTGGCCAGTAATCAGAACCTCTAACTCTCGGCATACTCCTGGCCTTCCCCGCTCTCAGCTCCCTTATCCTTTTCCTAATCCGACCACCCTCTCTCTCTCTCTCTCTCTCTCTCTCTCTCTCTCTCTCCGCCTTCCAAGGAGGAGTGGACGAGGACGGGGACGGGGACGGGGACGACTGATAGCCTCGTGCAATTGGGATTCAGAAATAGGTGCGAAGCGAAGCACCAAATGGCATTCTTGTTGCCGCAGTTTAAGTGCCCTGTCGCCTCTTTGGACTCCCACTTGCGATTCCCTCACCACACTCTTCACTGTAATTCCCTCTCCTTCCTCTCCAACCTCTTAAAATTGTGTTTTCAAGTTTCTTGGCTTTTGAGAAAAAGTGGAAATCCATCCCGGCATTCTCGCGTGCTTTTTTAATCTTGGAATTTCAAATGTATAAAAAATGTTCATGCAATCTGATCTGCTGTGTAGAGGGTATGCATTTGGGTGTGTTGGGAGAGATGCGAAAACAGATTCGAATGATCCAAAGCAAACTTAGAACATAAGCGCACAAGACGAGAACTCACAGAAAATACAAACAACACCAAGAGAGTGTTTGACTGCACCCAAGATTTAGGTTAAGCAAGATTTAGTAAATCCGATAAATCTTGATTTATTAGATTCAAGTGTTGTTAAATCCAGAAGTATTTTTTGTATGATTTAAGTTAAATCCACTTAAATATGTATCAAGTGTTTGACATTTTATCTCAGGACTTAAAACATAATCTCTTTTGCACAAGATAAATTTTGAAATCTAACTTCGACACACATGAAATCCAACAGCGAAGCTGAAATATAAAATTTGAACTGCATGAATTCGGTTACTAGCGCCGGGGCATCGTGATAGGGTGCAACGAGGCTCCAATGGGCAGCATGTCATTGCAATGTTGCGCTCTTGGGTTTTTGAACCGGGGATAGGAGCTGTGGCGCTTCTGGTCTCGGCGCTAAGGCGTTGCGCTCTTTGGTTTTTGAACCGGGTATAGGAGCTGTGGCGCTTCTGGTCTCGACGCTAGAGCGCTGCGAATTGCGTCGGGCGT
Source organism: Papilionanthe hookeriana x Papilionanthe teres (assembly GCA_022702705.1). Taxonomy (NCBI): domain Eukaryota; kingdom Viridiplantae; phylum Streptophyta; class Magnoliopsida; order Asparagales; family Orchidaceae; genus Papilionanthe; species Papilionanthe hookeriana x Papilionanthe teres. Next base: position 108,398,674 of record CM040425.1, on the reverse strand, counting down.
CCAATGAGATTTTTTTTTTGAAAAAAGAAATTTAAATCGGGATCCACTACCATACACTTTTTGGTAGGGAGAGATATTTATTGGTTCAAACGTACGCAATAATTTTTCCTCCTTTCGGGCGTTAGTTTGTCGTGTACCCGGGTTCTGAAACCTGTACCAAGCACATCGGCGCTGCCTTTTGGGTGTCGGGGTACAGTACAACAACAACAACAAAGCCTTAATCCCACTAAGTGGGGTCGGCTACATGAATCCTTTTTCTCCATTGCGTCCTATTTAGTGTCAAATTTTCATTTAAATCTAATCAATTAAGATCAATTTTTATGCAATAAGCCCAAGTTTTTCCTAGGACTACCTTTGCCTTTCTTAACATAAGTTGTATCTAAAACATCTACTCTCCTAATCGGATCATCAGGTGGTCGACGTTTAATGTGACCAAACCATCTAAGGCGACTCTCTCTAATTTTATCCGTCACTGGTGCAACACCAACCCTATACACCGGGGTACAGTGTATAATAAATTTCTTTTTTAAGGCAGCACCACTGAAAACAGTATAGGGGGTCACCCCCTTATACTCGTCGAGTAAACTCACCGTCAAGCAACCAACCAAATTTAAGGGTCTAAGTGACATTTGATCAACACAATTAGGCCTCACATAATAACAGGGTGAAGCTTGATATACTCATTCTAGTGATTGATCATCTTGTTATAGCTCGTGAAATAGTCTTATTTTCCATTTAGATGCTGGGAAATGGACATTTGTATTTTGATGCAGTTTATAGGCTCCATTTTTTTAGTTTGCAATATACTTTCTTTAGAATTTTCCCTGAAGCTCTATGATAATTGATTGCATTGGCTCTTACATCTCTACTGTATTTTTCCAATTCCCATTTTCTTTCTCTAGTGACATAACATGGAAACGAGATGAAGGGTTGCCGAAATTGGATGATGAAATGTTTACACAGTGATTGGGAGTGTAGAAGAGGAAAGAAGGGATCTGTACCAAGAGAATGAAAAGTAAAGGAATTGAATGATTTTTTTCTGACTGAAAGTTTTTAGAGAATAAAGAAGATAGTGTGCCCTCTTCTTGTTTGGAGGATGAAGGAAAGGGATTGAAAAATAAATTTTCTATTTGCTTGTATTGGTCTTTTCTCCTATTCAATATGGACAAATGTATGCTACTATTACATTAACGTTCCATAAAACTATCAGGAAGAACTCAAAAATTGTTAATTGCAAGTTGATGGAAGCAAACAACATAATGATCTCCAACATAAAACTCTTTTGTTAGTCAAGATCACTAATATTAAATATTGTAAATTGAAAACATCATATCTAGTAATTTTTTGATAGCATAACTAATAGATGTTACTCCCATATTGATCCTGTATAATACAACATTCTTTCTAATATTTATCTATGCCTCTTTTTGGGACAATTGTAAAATGCACTTGCATTGTCTTTATTTTAAACAAGGAAAATTGGTTATCCTTCACTTTCATGTTCATTACAATTTTCTTCTTACAGAAAATGCATGCCCTATTTTGCAGTCATTTAGAACAAAGTTTTTGAAAAGCATAGGTATGGAATAGGGGTGCAAGTGAGTTAAGCTAACTCGATAAGTGGCTCGTGAATTGAGCTCAATGAGCTAACAAACCAAGCTAAAGCCAACCTCGACTTGACTCATTTTGCTCGCGTGTTGGCTCATTTAACAAAATCTTAACATAAAGTATACTCAAAATATATTAAATTTCAATATTTTATTTTTTAAGGTATTAAAAATGTTAAGAAAATAATATTTTTTATTGTATATTAAGTATTTCCTTATTATTTATCTCCTACTTGTTCCTTCTGTTTGTCAGTTTATTTTAAAGTTATTTTAAACTTATATCATTTTTTTTCTTTTATGTTAAACAAGTTAGCTTGCAAGTCGGCTCGAACTCGTAGACTTAAGCTTGAGCTCCAGCTCGATAAAATAATCAAGCTCAAGCTCAAGCTCAAGCCGAGGGCAGCTCGAACTTGACTCGACTTGTTTACACCCTGAGTATGGAACATAGGATTCCATTTGCATAATGAAGCATAAGCTTTTTTTTTTTTAATTATTTATTTTAAAAAGTTAAAATTGATCATGTTAGAAAATTAAAGAATCATTTAAAATAAGAATTTTTATACTTAACAAAATGCAATTTTTATCATTTTCAATTATTTATATTGTTTTAATACATCAAAACATGACCAAATTAACATGAAATTAGTTATGTAATATCTATTTATCTTGAATTCATATTATTTTAATAAATAATTATTATGGAGTGAGCTTAAAATGAGATTGTTAGAAATTAATAATACATGATAATTGGCTAAAGTTAAAATCATCAAATTATGAGTCTGGTTCATTGATCGACTCACGGTATGCACAAGTACACATATCGCACAAAAAATGTAGAAATGAATAAGATATCGTAACTATGAGGATCACTAATATATTTCAGATAAATTAATTAGTAATACTTATTATCCCTAGTTTCTATTCAACTATTACAAAGACAAAATTATTCTAAAATATAAATCTTAAGTAGCACAAGAGATGGCAAATTGAGAGATCATCTTGAATTTGTGATAACTTATGCTAAAATTTTGCAATCCTTTTGAGATATTAATTTTAAAATGTCAATCAAGAACATATTAATCTCATAAGCTCTGTCGATTGCTGGATGATTTAATTAATCTTTCCTAATTTCTTATATGTTTATATTATTAGAGAAGATCAATTTCATTAAAAATGATTTTCTATTGTTTGCAAGTTCCTAAACACACACACACATAAATATATGTATATGTATGTGTCTGTGTGTCTATATATATATATATATTTATCCTATTTGAGAACTGTTAAATTAAATCTAGTTGTTTAACTATGACTGTTGATATCTATAGATCACACTAATTTTAAGATAAACCTATGAATAGTAGTAATTCAATGAGGATGAAGTAATTTAAATACTTCTTTTTATAGAAACACAATCAAATTAATGAATAAACAAAAATATTATAGTAGGAACCATGAATTAAGAGATAGAATGAATTAGTTCATGGTTTGATATGATAAACACAACAATACTGATTCATTACTGTACAAAATAAAGTAAATACGAAAATTTGGAAAAATGAAACCAGAAAATTGGTTACAAAATTGCTCCTACAATCCCTTGTTTTTTCATACTCACAAAGTGACACAGTTTAAAAGTCTCTCTAAGTCTTTCTTACACTCTAGGTCACTTTACTCTAGTGCCAGCAATTGGAATTCACATATTAACTCACTAAACTCGTTTAGAAACTTCTTAAGCCGTCTCTAAATTGATTAAAAATTTAATGTTTGAGGTTGTTGCGCCGCGGCACGCACATTGTAGTACCAAGGCACTGCTTGTTGTGTTTTGGTGCCATAAACAAGTGTTGATACACTAAGCTCTGTCTTCTTAACTTATATTGCTCCATTCTGGCGTTAATATGCTACATCTCCATTGCTGAATTGTTGGTTTCATGGGTTTTGCATGTCTATAACACAGCATTACCTCAAGTATAATTCCAAGACGTTAATCATCTAGCATTTCAACACCTTACTCTTTGTTCCTTGGTCATTCTCTGCTCAGTGTGACAATGCGACACTGTTGAATACAATGTCTACATGCCTAAACCTTTCTTAAACTTTTGTCCCATTTCTTGTTGTGGAAATTCCTACCGAAGACAACAAAATTAATAATAATAATAAACTACAAAAGGATTTTTTTTTAAACAAAATTTATTATTAAGTAATTCACTCAACTCAACTCAATCAACATTCATTATTAAATTAGATGAGACTAATGAAAAATAGGAGTTTTACCAAGAAAAATGGGGGAGAGATTGGATAAATAATAAAAAAATGTGGCATTATGTTAAGGTTGATGGAGAAATATATTGTGTACTGAGTGAGGTTAAAGAATATGATAGAAAAGATGATGGGGTAGAAATGACAGGAAGATTTTGTCTTGAAGCTATAAAAGGGGGGACATAGGGAGAGAGGCGATAAGTTTCTTTTAAGCTTTTTGACTATTTTATTTCCCTTTCCTTTCTTTCCTTTCTAATAGCATAGAAATTTCAATTAGTTTATTAAAGTTCAAGAGAGACAAATAAATAAGCTTTTCATACTTCAGAGAAACATGAATTGTACAACAACTTTACTTTATGAAGCATAAGTTTCATACCATGAACACTTTGATAGTCATGCTTTAGTGTATTTTTGTACTGCGTCATTTCGAAGCATGATTTTTATCCTTTACAGTGCTCAATTTAAGCACTGCTCGGAACCAATTTCTCAAAAAACACCAGCAACATTTACTAGCCCTCGTTGTAAAATTTCAACCTCAACATTTACTAGCCCTCTTTCTTAACTTCAATTATATTGTAATTTTTAAAATGAACTTCATTTTGAGATACTAGTTGATTTACTTCATAATCATATGTGTGATATCCTTATTTCCCTTTCAGCAAATTTTCCTGTTCCCTCGTCTTTGGCAAATAACATCATTATTAATAGGCTCTTCCTTCAATCTTAAGGGTTACGATTACCCTATAAAAAAAAATCTTAATTGTTTTAATGAGGATATCATATGGATTATTGAAATTCATCGGATATTTTAATTTATGGGGAATTTACATACATGCCACCCAATTCCTATTTATTTACATATCTAACAACTAAATTTTACTTGTTACGTTTATATCACATAAAAATATCACCATTTTAACTTTTAAAAAGGAAAATACTCCCTTTCATCCATAGGTAAGGTGGCATGCACTTAAAAATTAATGTTTAGGTGTTAGATATGTAAATATGTAGAAATTGAGTGGTATGTATGTCTATCTTCCTCAATCTATTTATCAGATTGAGTTTTGCCTAAAGGCATTCCTAGCTTTTTGCTTACCTTTTGGCCATCGCAGAATTTGTGCTAGTCGTGAAAGCCCGATGAGGACAAATTTTCTGTCTTTGTTTGGCTAATGTCACCTCAATGACATATCATCCACAAAAACAGAGTATAACTTATTGTTGTTAAGTATATCTGGATGGACTTCTTCTCTTGTGGGTTGAGAGTTTAATGTAAAGCTAAAATCCTTTTATGAAGTCTTTCTTTTGTCGTATAGCTTTAGCTTTATGTTGAGAGAAGAGGGCCATGGCCATTGTTTCATCAACTTTGACGGCTTAATTGATGCTCAGATTTAACTGATAAAAATAATTGATGATTTAAAACAGTATTAAATCAACCACTCTTTTCACAAAGTTAAATCGAATGTTAGTGATAGAACATTTTCAATCTGCCAAAAATATGTGTTAGCCATAATTTATATTGCGTGAGATATCATATATTATCTAATGGGATACCTGGTTATAATTGCAGCCAGTTTTTTGAAATAGTCGTTACAAGTTAGAAGATTGTTTTGTGGGCAAATTTTTGTGGCAGTAAATCAATAATCCAAAAGTTATGGCAACCTCAATGAATGGCTACTCCTATGATTTGATAAATTTCATATGTGAAGGTACCACTCTAAAGGGCCAAATAGTTTCATACGTTATCCATTTCCCTGATGTCATATCTCTTGTGAATGCTTCTCTTTGTATCTTTAGAAATCTTTTATTTGAAATCTTCATTTCAGTTATTAAATTGTTTTCATCATTATTGTATTCTATGCCGGGGGATGGAGCTCAAACAATAATAAAAAAAAATTAAACTTCAAAATTTGTTCAAGCTAAAATAAAAAATAAAATCCAACATGAAATGATTTTCTAATTCTTGCAATTATCCAAGCATATATTGTTTATTATCATCTCAGACTTTCTGCTTGCCTCATTGCAAGAATTTTGTTTTAAATTCTTATTAAACTGTATGGATGATTATGGTCTTTTCTAATTTTTACATTTGCAGTGAATGCTGGGGTCCATATTCATTTCAAGCCATGCTGTTCTTCATCCCAAAGAATGGCGGTTATTGAGAAGCTCCATCTTTCTACTCTGGAATCTTATTTGAAGTCATTAGGATCTACAAAACCCTTGACATATATAGGGGTTGTTGGTCCACCTGGAAAGGTGAGGGCAGATTAGATGTATTACTAAGCATTCCTGGCGCATTTGAAATGGCAACTTTTGTGATTTACATTACAATTCATTTTTGTTTTGTTGATGAAATATAGATGATGTCGCCTAGGTCAAAACTTTATTCAGGTTATATTAATTATAAGATATTGTCTAATTTTTTAGATTCAACATGTAAATTTATATTTGAGGTGAAAACAATCGCATTGTCTTACAAACTTAATTTGCAATGCATTTTTTTGGGGTAAATTATATTCAGTTTGCCTGGGTTGTAAGGTTTGTTTCACTTTGGTGCACTCCTATATTTTGGTTCCTAGTGTCTTTTTTATTCACAAGATAATCCTTAGTTAAAATGTTATCTTCTTGGAGATCGTTCATTAAATTGTTAACTTTTCCGTAGGGTTTAATAATGTGAATAGCTTTTTGTTTGAAATGCAAAATTTTTGTTTTTTCTTTTAATGAATGGACCTCAACCTAATAAAGTCATTATAGGGTTTGAGCAAAGAGTATTAGAGTATCTAACAACGTTGATATAATATTTAACCAAAAACATTTTTAAATGAACAAATAACAGGCATTGTATACTATTTAGTTAATAATATTCTTTCATTCCAATTGATTCTCAACTGATTGTGTTGTGTAAGGGCAATATTGCTGTTCTGTGAGATAATCTCTTATTGTCTTACTTTTAAGCATACTTTTGTTAAGGTTAATCATGATCAAGACTATCTTCGTCATGTAGCTTAACCTGAGAAAGAAACCTTCAGCAATTAAATAATTTACATCTGATTATTAGGCTCAGACCTCCTCATATATTTACTTTTCTATGTTGTACTTTCGCTTCAGAGAGAAATTACAGAGACCTTACCTAGAGAAGCATTTCTTACAAGCCAAGAGGCTGTAATTGCTGCAGCTTCTGCGGAGGCGATTGCTCTTGCAAAAGCAGCAGTTGAAGCTGCCAAAGAAGCTTCTCAGTTATTGGAAGGTGACCCATGCTTGGAATTAGTCAGATCAAAAGATTATGCAGTTGGTGATGAAAAATTTAGGGATGAGGTAGTTAAAATGGAGCAAATATGGCAGAATTATTGTTCTGCTGAACCCTTTGAAGGGTATATTTCGAAAAATTCATCTCAAGATGTGAACATTTCTGATTTATTGACAAATGAGCTTGATCTCATGCAAAACATAGCTGTGCGATCTAAACGTCAAGTAGAGAGAAGGGTCAGAAGAGCTAAGGTGGCTGCAGAGGCTAACATTCCACTTGCTTCTACTAGATCAGGATCCTCTGGAAAGAAAAAACGTGGTGCACTGCAGGAGATTGATTATTCTGATCCTTTACATTACCTTAGAGGTACAACAAGCTCAGCAAAGCTTCTCACATCTGCTGAAGAGCAAGAGTATTCAGAAGGAATTCAGGTTGGGAATTTTGTAGTTTTCATTGTGAAATTTTTCTGTTTCTTTGGTTCTTTGCTTGCAGCCTAACAGCAATTTTAGATACATTAGTGGCATGCTTTGCTGACCGCAGAATTTTATTGCTTTTATGTCAAAATAAGTTTATGCTAGTGTACGGATAGAGTAAAAGAGGAATCTTAAGATTTAACCTTAATTATAAAGACACAGAGAGAGAAAATAAGATCTTTTTTTGTTTCTTTGGTTAGATACCTTTTAAAGCAATATGAGTGTTTTTTTTTTTTACTTTCGTATGATGTCATAACTGACTTTCTTTAGAATGCTGCATTGTTATGCCCCAGAGACAAGTTTTAGCACAGTTCCTCACACTCAACATTTGGATGAACTTACTGTTATTCTGTAGTTATATTGCTTTCATGTAATACTAGAAATCCGCCCATTTTCATTAGTCCTGAAGTCATCCCATTCACAAATTTACTTTAATGCCTGTTGTTCAGGATCATAATACTATTTAAGAATGATTGTTAGTGCCATAATTAACCAATTTCAAATTGGAAGGCAGATAGTTTGCCAATATTTACACTGAGGTGAAGAAATGAGCTTATTAATTATACTCATTACCAAGCTTTGTTCAGAAGATACATATATTAATTGATCTTTTTTGACATTTGCGGAAACATTTAGCTTAATTTACATTCTGCATTATTCTTGTTGTGAGCCTTATGGACTACTTATAATCATAAAAATTTTACAAGCACCATCAATCTTGACCATCCTTTACAAATGGGACTATTATCCCTACCAACAAATTATGATGAACTAATAAGTATTCGAAGATAAGGTTAATCCGAAAATGGGTAATTTAGTCTATTATGCTTACCAAAACGAGTAATTTAGTATATCACAAGTAATCTAGTCATTAAATCAACTAATAAGTATCCAAAAACTAGTACGTTTTGCTAATTATAGTAGCATTTAGTATATCACGGGTAATTTAGTATATCACTGGTGGTCCTTAACCTATAAAAATGACCTTCTAAACACCACGATCGGTAATGCAAAGAGGGGAAAAAATGGTATACCTCACACGTGGAGGTGAATCCTCAAACTAGCGGTGGTGGAAGCTTCAGGTGAATCTTGCGAGTAACTCTTTTTCAGATAGCAGAGGTCGAGGAGTCTCCATTGTCTTCATAGACCAGGCTCGCTGGAATCCTCGTCGGTGTTGTTTTTTTGAGCTTGCTAGAGGATGCAAAGAGGTAGAAATGCAAGTGACAAGTTCCTTAAGGCTCAAGGACGCTCTGGGAAGAAGAATACGGGTTGATCCTCCTTTCTTTTAATTTTGAATTTCCTCTTATCTATGTTTTTGGTGGTCGTGGTTGAGGCCAAAAGCCCCATGTGTCCTACGGGGAAGGCCATTTCTAGCATGTGAGGTCAATTCCTGCTGCCCTTTAGAGCCTCAAGCTCTAAAGTACAACAGGTGGAATGGGAGAGTAGGGAGCCAAAAGTTTTCTAATTTTTTTATTCTCTGTGCTCTTCCAGCTCCTTGCAGAGATAGTGGGAGGAGTTGTTTGGAGAGAAGGTAGAAACCTTCTCTTTTTTTGAAAAGGAGCCCCTCATCACATGTTGGAACCATGGTCAAAGCTATTCTAGCCTTCTAGGAAGATGGTGCTTGGTTTGATCATGGTGGAGGTAACAGGCCACTTGGAGGCTTGCTCATCCAATGGGGAGTCATTACTTGCCTAAGGGTAGAGGTCCTAAAGCTAAGTTAACTTGGATTTGGCTTGGCTTGTCTTGCATGAGCTTGGGTTTGTTCCGATTCATGTATCATTTAATTTTAGTTTTATTTTTGTTGCTATAATTTAAAATTTTTTTAATTTATATTTTGTTCTTTGTTTGTTCTTTTAAAGATAATTTATCTTGTTTGATTAGGTAAAGGTTTGCTTTTAAGTTCTAAATTTATGTTTTAGTTAATTTTGTTTGGGTATTTTCATACATACCACCCAATCCAATATGTAGTAAGTGTTTTTCTTGCTTTCATGTTTTATTTAATTGATTTTAAATAAAGATCTAGTTTCAAGTTTTGTGTTAATTTATATTTACTTTTTGATTTTGATTAAGCTTTTTAGTCAAATTTTAGTTTATTTTAGATATAAGTTTGTTTAATTTAATTTGGATTAATAGTTTGGTTTTAATTTGATTTTAGTTTATGCTTTACTAAATTTTATTGTTTATATTAGGTCATGTTTAATTTCTAAATTTAGTTGAAGTTTTTATTTGATTTAGCTTAAGTTTATATGTAGTTCATCTTTTAGTTTTAAGTTTGAGATTATATTAATTTTAAGTTGATTTCAAATTTTAAATTTAAATTGAGATAAATTTATATTAAATTTTAGCTTATATTTTAACTTTGTGTTTCAATTTTGATTTTAATTTTAAGTTATAGAATTTTAGACTCATTTCTTTTTATATTAATGTCTGTTATTTTGATTATTATTATTATTATTTTCAATTTATCGTGGCCTTGACGGACCTTCAAATTAAGTCCAGTTTTGATGTGAACAACCTCATTTGAACGGTTTCAACGATCCTTACACACACATGCAATCCGTTTTGTGAAACGACGCTCAGAAGAAAACTTTTTACATGAGAGAGAATTTCTTGCATGAAAAGTTGAAGCACACAAATTCACGTAAAAGAGATGTCAAATTCCATCGAACTTGTAGTATGCTCTTCCAAGTATAATAACGAATCTGATGTAACTTACATAATTGAATTCCAAAAACTACAATGAGCTTGAGTGCTCACGATAGTTTGGGTCTATTTTATGTTAAACGTAATTTATATCAATGTTAAATTTTAATTTAGTTTTGTTTAATTAGATTTGAATTATTATTATATAAATATATATTATTCTCTCTCTTTTCTTATTATATATGTTTTTATCATCATTATTATATTATTATTATTAATATATATATATATATATATATATATATATATATATATATATATATATATATATATATATAATCTTTATTTTAATCTTAATTTAAGTCAAGCCCAAATTCATTCAAGGTAACCAAACTCCAAAAGAGGCCAAGATTAACCACAAGGACACTAAAGAAGAATCTAGGCCTAGAGGGGGAAAGTGGTAAGGAAACTAAAACGAGATCAGCAAAGCATGATCAACAATTCAACATGAGGTTAAAGGTCATAATATCCTATCACAAGATCAAGGATGAAGGGAGCATTTTCACTATGCATGAATAGTAAATATTGAAGGTGTTAAAATTGTAACAAAGCTTAAAGATTGAAATTTAAACTTTAATTTTTTAATTTTTGAATCTTTGATTTGCCATATTATCAAGACTTAAAATTACACAATTAGGTACGAAAATGTTTTTTTGCTCGTGGGGTGAGGCGTAAGCCTCAATACATTTAGAGATTATGTTTCAAATTTAAAAAATTAAATAAATTAATAAATATTGTTTAAACTATAAAGTATGAAGTAATAAACAACTTATTAATATTCTTACTTATTAGCACATTAAAAAGTACTGTAAAAATATTTAAGTGAGAAATAATAAATTGCATAAAAATATAAGTAATACATTAACTTTCTAACATCAAATTATCATATAAGATGGATTATATAAGTATTAAACTATTAAATATATAAAAATAAAATACTTAAATATCAAAACATAACAATTAAAATAAGTTCACCATAAATATTTCTCTCAATCATACTATCTTCGATTAAATAAGAATATAATAAGTCATCAACATTTGAATGTTATAATTTAAAAGTTGATTTTCATTAGAATAATTGACTTAATGAAATATTTATTTCTTGTCTTATTCTTAGTTGTATTGATACTCATTATTAATTATCTTTAATCCCATTTTTTGAAGATTGAAATTTAAACTTAAAGATTGTAACAAAGCTTAAAGATTGAAATTTAAACTTTATTTTTTTAATTTTTGAATCTTTGAATTGCCATATTATCAAGGCTTAAAATTACACAATTAGGTACGAAAATGTTTTTTTGCTCGTGGGGCGAGGCGTAAGCCTCAATACATTTAGAGATTATGTTTCAAATTTAAAAAATTAAATAAATTAATAAATATTGTTCAAACTATAAAGTATGAAGTAATAAACAACTTATTAATATTCTTACTTATTAGCACATTAAAAAGTACTGTAAAAATATTTAAGTGAGAAATAATAAATTGCATAAAAATGTAACACATTAACTTTCTAACATCAAATTATCATATAAGATGGATTATATAAGTATTAAACTATTAAATATATTAAAATAAAATACTTAAATATCAAAACATAACAATTAAAATAAGTTTACCATAAATATTTCTCTCAATCATACTATCTCCGATTAAATAAGAATATAATAAGTCATCAACATTTGAATGTTATAATTTAAAAGTCACTATTACTCATTCAATTGATTTTCATTAGAATAATCGACTTAATGAAATATTTATTTCTTGTCTTATTCTTAGTTGTATTGATACTCATTATTAATTATCTTTAATCCCATTTTTCTTCTATTTCGTAATGAATAGGCATCGATAAAAATATCAATTAAAATAATAACCTTTTTGATAGTTAGAACATAAATTAAATAATTTTTTTTTTGGATATCTTTCTATTTATTTCTTGTTATTTAGTGTGTGAGGTGTGAGTGTTAATAGGTGAGATATATTGATTTTAGTTTTGTTTAAAAATAAATTGTGAATAGGCTAAAAATTTGAAGCATTTTTTTAGGCAAGGCACGCCTTGACGGGCACCTCAGCGCGGGTGAGGCATATGCCATACCCTGGCGGACAATGAGGCATAAGCCTCATTATGATTTTTTGTAAAAGCACTAAGGTGTGTGTCTCATATTGCTTAATTTTAAACAAGAAATCTTGTAAGTTTATAATATACTTTATCCTTCTGAATATTTTTTTTTTTCTTATTTAGAGGATATTAGGTCTGGCTACTCCATTGTGGCTCCAGGCAGAGTGATTCCTCTCAATTTTCATATTTATTTTCTTAGGTTTGAATTTTTTTGCTCCCCGCTTAGTTCCTTGAGTTTCAAATAATAGAATCTGATGTAATAGTTTAAATATTTGTTTCAATTAATTAAGTAGAGATATTGGTGCTCTGATAAAATTTTAAGAGTGAAAACTCTAGATTTAAGAGTTTGTTGTCCGACCTCTTTTCTTGGCATCTGTTTTGGTGAATTCATATGTATATCTTTTTTACTTGGTGGTTTTTCTCCCAATTTCTTCTAACTTTTTCTCCAATCTTTCTAGCATCATTCTATAGGTTTTATCTCTATTGGCATCAATAAAGAAATTTCTTATGCTTTCTTGAACTGGTTGGACAATTTAGAGCAAATCTTGACCAATTTTATTTTCTTCCAGCCTTCTTTGATTCCCTCCAAAAACAAGATATGTACTCCAAACATTCTTGTAATGCTTCTAATTCTTTGTAGCTCCTTCACACACTATTAGGGCCTTCCTCTGATTCAATGTTCCAAGGCTAGTTAAAAATCCAGCATTGGGGGTTGTTTGGTATGCATTTTTATTAGTATTTATGTTAGAATTTCACTTAAATCCATCCAAACACGAAGAAATAAGAAAGTTAAATGCCGCTGCTCACAAATCTAATTTTTTGTCCGTTTTGGCATAAATCTTGGATTTATTAAATCCAATTTTTACATGGATTAATGGATTTAAGCGAGGAAGAATACACACCTGCGGGCTATCACTTCCCTCATCGCGAAACACTTTAAAGGGATTTTATTGGATTTAACCCTAATTAACTATTCTGAATTTAACGCATTTGGATTTGATAAATTTGAATTTATAGAATTTACTAAGTTCAATTAAGTTAAATCCTGGGTGCAGCCAAACCCCCCTTGGTCTAGCTTTTCTAACACATTCCTAAACTCTTTTGGATCACCAAAAACTTAAGATCATATCTCCCAACGTTCCCCTAATAAGTGGATCACTTCCCTATATCTCTCTTCGTGGCACAGCCCTAAATGTCAACCTCCCACTACAGCAAGAAAGAGGCTTGGATCTCCCTTCCAAGGCTAGTTCACAGAGTGGTGAATAATTTTCTTTTATCAGGGGTATATATGATATTTCCTTTTTGCAGATCATTTGGCATAGAAGTTATGACTTGTATCATCAGCACATATAACTTTTTTTGTCGAGTAATCCTTTTTCTTTATTTCTTGTAAAATGAATTTGATCAAATTATATTTCCAGTTGGAAAAGGTTTAACTTTACGAAAATATGGTAGCCAGACCACTACGAACCATCTTGGAACATTTCCTAGTTTACAAGTTTAATAAAAGTTGAATTTTTACAAGTTTAATAAAAGTTGAATATTCCATAATCATATTTGGCTTGATTCTCTTTTGTAATCTTTTTTAAAAAAGAAAAGAAAAACATATATTTCCAAAAGAGTGGCAAAAGCAAACTTTTTGAAACCAGTGAAAGAATTGAGAAAAGAAGAGCAGATATGTAAAGATACAGATGCAAGTATTTATCTCGAAGATAAAGAAATGAAGAAATAAATGTGTCATAAACGTAACCCTTGTAAAGTCAACCAAGTTTTCCTTTATCAATGCTCACGGAATAAGAATCCACATCTTGCACACATCTAGGAAGTTTCGTATCTGCTTATAGAAATATTTGAAGAGGCTTGTTCTTGGTTGTTGGAATTATTTTGGATTCTATGAAAAATCTTGTTCTTGTATCTCGTGTTTATTATTATTCTTTTTTTCTTGGGAAATTTATGTACATACCACACAGTTATTATTATTATTCCTTTTTTTAGATTTACATTTGTAACACCTAAAGTATGATTCTTACATTATAACGTCTTGGTGCTATAAATTTATGCATAAGAAGGTACATTTAACTTTTAAATGTTAATAACAGTTGTATTGTTTGTGTGATGTTAAAGATTTGAGCCTTGTGAATGTAAATAATAGAGTTTAGGTATAACATATGTAAATAGATAAGAATTGTACGGTATGTATGTAAATACCCCTTTTTTAAATCTTTTTGGTCTCATATAAGATTTTCTTTAACATGCTAAATTGTTCCCTTTTCTGATCCCTACTTCTTAAATATGAGTGCAAAGAAAAATATTACTTCATATATATTAGAAATTTAGTAAAGAATTCACTGGTAATGTTCTAATACAGGAATTGCTAAAGCTTGAGAGAATCCAAGAGGAGCTTTTAGAAAGGCTTGGCAGACAACCAACTTCTTCAGAGTGGGCAGCAGCAGCTGAACTTGATACAAAAACTCTTAGGCAGCGCCTAAACTATGGAACTCATTGCAAGGACAGGATGATCAAAAGCAACATAAGGCTTGTTATTTCGATTGCAAAAAATTTTCAAGGTGCAGGGATGAGCATCCAAGATCTTGTTCAGGTCTTATTATTACATTATTTGAAGGGCATTACTTGTAACTATTTTTTGCGGCATTCATCTTAGTACTGGCTTGAATTTTGTCAATAGGAGGGATGTCGTGGCCTGTTAAGAGGTGCTGAGAAGTTTGATGCTTCAAAAGGATTTAAGTTTTCTACATATGCACATTGGTGGATCAGACAATCTGTTCGAAAATCTCTTTCTGATCAATCTAGAACAATACGGTTACCGGTAAGTATCTTTTTTCATCTATAATTTTTTGTAGTAGTTTTGGTTTATCAAAATCATTGTCAAGAAATCTATAAAATCTTGGTCAATGGCATCCTGAGTTTTTATTAACCATGTCTATTTTTTTCCTCTGATTTATGTATTAGGGTTGTCAACCATGAAGTGGTGATAATTGTCATTATATGATCAATGTTAGGTTTACCCTTAGTTAGGGGTTTATTAAAATTCATGGTGCTGTTATTGTACTATGTAATAAGTATGATTTGTCATACGTGAATTCCACTCTAAAATGAATTCTCAATGTGGATGTCGACAGACTCTGATTTTGCTAACAGTCTACAATGCATTTGGTTTGTAACCTGAGTAAAAATTACTACATGATTTAGGAAAAACCTCAACTTGAAGTATCAAACATATTAAATTTTAGCTAGAAATTATGTCATATTCAATCTTTATAATCTATATGTGTTATTTTTGTTGTTGAATGTATAGAGGTCAACAAAACCATTTTGTTTGAATCTTTTGATTTATTCTCTACTATGTCTGATTTATTCTTTTTTTTTTTTGTCTGGAGTACTATTCTGCAATGTGTCTTGTCTTATTAGTAGCTGGGAAATGAGTATAAATAAGGGCCAATGTTGCATTGAAACCTTGGGCTAATTTTGTCTTCCTGCATGGTTCACTTTATTGTCCTCTGTATGAGATTTTCTGCCCATCTTTAAGATTTTTCTTGTTCCTCTCTTTTTAGCATTTTGTTTCTTTCCTCGTTTGCTTGGAGCTCTTTCTGGCTTCCCAATCGTATCAGATATATTTAATATTATGTTGACTAGTATAAGAGCATCTTGGTCTTCTACAAATTTTTGTAAACCTAATCTGTACTTGCTTGCTTGCACTCCATCTATTTAGCCACTACTGCCCACCTTTGATTTGCCATCTTTGTATAAATTCCATAATTTTAATTGGCTTTTTTTCTTATCCCCCACTTAACACAACTTCCTTGTGTGTGTGTGAGTGAGTGAGAGTTATTACAGTGACATTACTCTAATCAAATTGTTCTTACACCTCTTCCACTATTTGATCTCCGCTACTGCTTTTTCAACTGTATTTTTGCTGATGTCTTGAACACTTCCTGTTACTTTCTTTCACTAATACTTTCTCAACCAATGCCCTTGATCTCATTTCTATGTCCCCTATGCACCGCCTTTGCAATATTAACTTGTCAATATTGGAAATTTGCGTCTACAACCTTTTCAAACTAAATGGAATTGACTTTCTTACTCTTCCTTTTATTCTTATCGCATGCTGCTGAAGTTAAATCTAGTTTATCCAAATCTTGTGTACAAGTTTTAGCTATGTTTACTTCCGTCCTGATATTTTTCTTGCTAAAAGTTTCCAGTACTTCTAATTGCCAATCCTATTATTGCTTCTTTATGCCATTCCCTAAGCATTCAATGTTCACATTATTAACTGATCTTGAATATGGCCAACACCTTTTTTGTTCTCTAGTTAATCAGCTCTCACTTTATCCTTTCTACTTTTACCCTGCAACTAGCTTAATTATTATTTTATCTCATAATACCTCATTCAACCCAATTGATGAATTGTAGAAAGGGTTGTGAGAATTTAATTTTATTTTCTTAACAGTTTATAGTCATCTATATAGCTTATATTAAGTTGGAGAGAGGATTTTTTTCTTCAAAAGTGTTAAAGTGAAAGCTTCATTTTAAAATGAAACTCTCTAAAAATTTGATTTTTTTTTAAGTAAAAATATATTATTAATGAGATGATTAATGAAAAGGCTCTTAGAAAAAACAAGAGATTAAGAATAAAACTTTTACAAACTCATGATATTCTTTCAAGTTAAATCATCTATTAAAACAATGTTCTATTAACATTGTTTATCCATATATTTATATTGCCACAATGAGAGTAAAATTTACCTTTTTCAATAGACAGATTATAATTTTTTGGTTCTTTTGGAAACGCCCAAGGGCTAATTATATTAAAATAGAAAATGTACATAAAGGTTGTATGAGAGGACCCAATAAAAGCACCATACCCATGCGATACACACACACTAACACCCAAAAAAAGATAAGAAATAGATAAAACTCAAAAATTCAAAACTCAAAGAAAACAAGTTGCTAGGGGCAAGCTAGCTTAGTCCTGCCTCTGCCTTTAGTTCTAGGAACGGAGCCAGCTAAAAAATTCTGAGTGTCGTACCATTACCCGAAGTAACTAAAGTATCATCCATTAAGTTCCCAAGCTGGGGTGTGCCTCCATTCCTCTTCTTCTTCCTCCTAGATATGTAAACCTGTCATTCCTCTTCCAAAGACTGACTCATTTGATTAGTGTAGTCAACAGATTTTCGGGCATGTAGAAGAGGATGAACCTCTTGCTCCTGACTAACTATAACAAAATTCTCATTTTGAAGAGGTGGTAGAAATGTCTCCTCAGCACCTGATGCTTCCTGAGGATGTGGAGCTGCGATGCTCTCCTGATTATCGGACCAAACAAGATCCTTTGGAGGTAAGGATTCTGCAGTGTTGTTTTCAACAGTGATAGAAGTTGTAGGTTGCCCAACTGAATCATTTGCCAATAAATCAGTCACAACAACAGAAACAATATTGTCTCCGGTAGAGTGTGAGGGAGAGTTGGCAGCTTGTCAACCAGTGTTTCAATAATCGGTGAAATGCACTCGGGAGTGGAAGAAGGACAAGTATGAAGTGGGGCAGACTCATAGCATTTTTACTTGGAGGTTTTAGATTCAGACGCAAATGATAATATTGAGAAAGGGAGTGTCCAAACATACGACAGTGGGTGCAGTAAAGAAGTATTATGGCGTTGGGAGCTGGCGGCTCTGTTAGGGTTTCGCCTGATGGCGATTCCCGACGCTGAACTATCGGCTCCATTCCAGTTTTCGTCGTATCCCACGACGACGATTCGTGTCTTTGATTTCGTCGTACCGTCGACGAAGGTTTGCTCGCCCTGCCAGACGACGATCCTTCGTGTGCTCGCAGGTCGGCCTGACGACGTCTATCTGCCTCGACGACGACGTCTCTGTTTTCGTCGGTCTCTTCTAGCACGACGAAGATTTTCGTCCAATCCTTGGCTCACTTCGTTTCGAGGTTTGGTATGTCGTCACTTTGGTTATCTCCTTCGCACTTCATCGATTTCATCGAGCTTGATGACGAAGTTTCTCGTCAGATGCTTCGACATCAGCTCGCACGACGCCTTGGCTCGCAGGTTGATGCCTGCTCGCATGTTGTTTCCCGTCATCTGTTTCTTTCTGTTTTAACGCCGAGCTCGAAGACCTGCTCACATTCGCCTCTTCTCGAACACGAAGGGCTCTGCAGAGTCTCCGGTACTTCCTCACGCAATCACCTGACACTGGCCTAGGAGATGGCCTCAGGGCTTCGTTCCTACGCAGCCGCTCTCGCGTGTGATAACCGCGCTCCCGGCTGTCTTTCAAATATGTTCCCACAGCGATATCACGATGCTTTCGCGCTTGGCGTTGAAACCGGGTTTCTCAAAAACTCATCATGTAAAAACGGTAAACCTGCAATTTTTCTCACAGAGATCGAGATCTCCACCCTAGCTGCGCCCTGCCGGCTGTTCTTAGTAGGTAAATCTCTTTTTGAAAACTCTAAACTTGAGCTAATTCGAAAGAATTTTGAGCAAATGAAGCTGAAAGAGGTTCGAAGATTGGTAAATTGGACGGTTAGCATATTCTCATTCAATTATCAGATGATGAAGACTACGCTCAATTGTTTGCGAGAAGACTCCTTCAAATAGACAACCGGGTGATGAAGGTTTTAAAATGGACGGTAGATTTTGACCCTCGTACTGAACCTCCTACCATTTCTTTTTGGCTGTGCTTCTCAGGTTTGAAGGTCTACCTTTACGATCAAGAGCTCCTCTTCGCCTTAGCTATGGTATACGCTAAACCCCTCAAAACTGATACGCCTACAGTGAACCTGACTCGCCCTTCTGAAGTCAGAATTTTGATAGAACGGGATATTACTTTACCTTTTCCAGGAGAGATATGAGTTGACACACATCATCAGGGAGTTTGGCAGCAAACAAAAATAGACAGATTATACTTTTATATACATACATATATATATATATATATATATATATATATATATATATATATATATATATATATATGTATATAATTAAAAAGGTGAAATTATAAAATGAAAAAGAAAGATATAGCCAAAACCTTGCTGATTGAATTTCTAAAATATCTCTCGTATGAAGCAGTAGATGTCACTTCTTACGCAATTAATAGAGTTAATATATGAATGATTACGATCCATCATTTACCATATGAAATCCTGCAAAAGAAAAAACCAAATGCATGACATTTTTTTTTAGATGCAAGTAATTCCTATTGGAAAGTTAAAAAAACAGTCTTAGTAAATTTGACCCGTCATGTGAAGAAGGAATATTTCTAGATTTTTCCCATCATAGTAATGCATTCAGGGTGTTAATAGGAGAACGTTGATTGTAAAAGCATCTATTCATGTTATATTTGATGAGTAAACTCAAGGACTACCTAAATTGAGAGATCTAGATGATGAAAAGATTAATAAATTATAAATTTAAGCTTAAATCGATCTGAATTTAACAATGGTGACCCTCCAACCCCAAAGTTGTTTGAGGAGTAGACGTATGCTTCTAGTCATCTTAAGGAATTAATTGCAAGTATTCAAGGCACAAGGACTAAAAATGCACTTTAGAAATGAGTTTGCTCACTCGTCTTTTTTAGCTCAAATAGGATATGCCATTATTAATGAAGCTCCAAAAAATGAATATTGGATGAACACAATGCATACCTATTAAATCAATTTATAAGGATCGATGTCTCGGAATTAGTTTTGAGACCAAAGGATTCACATTATTTGGAACAAATTATTAAAAAATAAGGCTAATGATTTAGAAACTATAGTTAGGAATAAGATTAGACTAGTTGCACAAGGCCACAGTTAGATTGAATGAATAGACTTTGCGAACTTGTTCGCCTGTAGTTAGATTAGATGCTATTAGACTAATTTTGGCATTCACATGTTACAAGGAACTTAAGCTATTTTAGATGAATGCCAAAATGCATTACTAAATGGCGTAATAGAAGAAATTTTTGTTGAACAACAGCTGGCTTTTAATGACCAAATTCATTTAAATCATGTAGACAAATTAAAGAAAATATTATGTGGGCTCAAGCACTTAGAGCTTGGTATAAAAGATTTAAGCATGTGTGGTTACCTTTGGATTTAGTATAGGGAAGATAATGTTGGGGAGATATTCACTTTTCTGGATATATGAAAAAACACCAATTCGAGAGATCTGAATCAAATAAGAATAGAAGCACACAAACAATAAACCTAAAAAACTAAGCACAGATTTAATGTGGACAAATCAAAGAATGGGAAAAAATTATGGAGCTATACCACATCAAGAAATTCACTATGAAATGAAGAAAAAATGTAAATATTACACCACACTCAAATCTTCTCTACAATCCTGAAATATATGAACGCTCCTCTTTCGATCATACAATAAAAATTATAGAAATCCACCCATAGAACTTCACATGCTCTTCTGCACGCACCGCTCATTCTGTTTTTCTCCCTTGCTCATGCATTTGCAAGAGCTTCTCCAAATTCTTTATCGAGGACTTAAATGCCTAAACTGTATGAACTATTTCTAGCGTTAGATGGTCAGTCCCGAGTGTCGAGTTCTTAGATGCTTTGTTTCAAACACTAAAATGAGCGGTGACAGCGACTCAGTTACGCTCGACAAAGGAATTCGACGATAGCAGTGAGGGCGAGCGGCGGCCTGGGAGCCGTAATTCATGGTAGGGAGTTTGAGGGAGAAACCTGTGAGTGTAAACTTCTCTTTCACACTAATTTCAACATTCCATTCCTCCACCACCTCGTTCCCCTCAGCCGAGGGAGCCCGTGACTCCAGCAAAGAGTGCTGGAGTCTGGATTGTGCGCAGCCGCACGACAGCGAGCAACAAGCAACTAGGTTTCCGGGTTCCGGGATGAGGTTGGTGAGTATGAAACCCCATCACACGTTATTTGAGACATTCATTTTCTTCCTCTTGCTTCCATTTTGACGTATGTGACGAATTGTGCATCTCTTTGTTTTTAGTAGCCATTGGAGGCGTTGAGCTTGCTTCAGAAGTGTCTTAAGTGGCTTGTGAGTTTCCGTAAGGCCTTTAGCACGAAATCAACAAAGGGAAGAGGAGATTTGAAGTGTTTGGATGAAGAAAGAAGAATGTTTGGCAGCTTTGAAAAGACAGACTTATGGGGAGAAGCCTAATTGAGGCAAGAATGTTACTTTTGGGTTAAATTACTTTGGTAATGTATTCAGCTTCAATATTTGAAAATGCAACAATCTTTTGTGGCCTAGAAACCCAACTCACTGATGTATTCTCTAAAGCGAAGATATAATATGTTGTAGTTTTTCTACCATCAATATCCCTTGTTAGATCTGAATCTACATATCCTTATAGATTAATCCCCACACCTCCGAAACAAAGTGCCTTGCTGACTGTTCCTCTCAAGTATCTGAGATTCCATTTCACCGTCTTCCAATGATGTTTTTTGAACTATTCATGTACCTACTAACTACTCCCACTACATATATAATATCTGATCTCATACATATCTTCGCATACATCAAACTTTCAACTACTGAAGCATATGTAACTCTTTCTTCTGTGCTTGTTCTCCTTCAAACTCGGGCTATAGTTCCTTAGATAGTTTTAAGTGACTATCTAAAAAGGTTCATATTGGTTTTGTCTCACTCGTGTTGAACCTGTGCAGAACCATCCTAATATATTCTATTTGAGACAACTTCATTTTATTTGCACTTTTACCACTGCCGATTTTCTTATGAGGTATCTTCTTTATTTGACATAAAGCATTCATCTCAAACTCTCTTGATATTGCTTTTTCAAGTCTCTGATTATCTCCATATATGCTCCTACAATCAACATGTCACTTGCATACAATAAAAGCACGATATAACAATTACCAAAATTTTTTATAAAACAATATTGATATGTTTGCTACTTTATATATCACCATCTGACATAAATCTATCAATATCTTCTATATCACTGTCTTGTGGTCTGTTTCAATTCATAAAGCCTCTTCTTTAATCGGCAGATCATACATCTTTTCCTGTAATTTTATATCCTTGTGGTTGCACTACATACAGTTCTTCTTCCAGTTCATCATGTAAAAATACTGTTTTATATCCATTTGTTTCAGATATGGATCTTTCTCTACTACCAAGCTCAACATAACTCTTATAGTTTTCATCTTCATTACAAGAGAAAATATCTCTAAGTAGTCCACTCATTCCTTTTGTTAAAATTCCTTTACAACAAGCTTTCTCTTGTAATGTCTGCTATCATCTAAATATTTTGTCAGCTTGTAAATTCACTTGTTATACAATGCCTTTTAGCCATCTGACTATTCTCTCAGCATGTAAATCTATTTGTGTAGTGCCTTTTTCTATCTAAAATTTTCTTCAAATCTCAAGACTGATTTGCCCTCAGGGACTGCATCTTGTCATGCATGGCAAACACTTCTTTGAGTATTCAACTTGAGTGGCTTCTTAGCGCTCTGAGTCACCACTATTTGTTAACAAAAGAAAATACAAAAAAGAAAAATACCTCTGTATCGGTTGTGTGACTCTTTCAGACATCCTGACTTCAATAATAGGTTATTGATGAACTTTTTTTTATTCATCAAAATGATCACTTTTCCTTTTTTTCATCTTCCTGATTACCAATATCTTTTATCTTATTAAATATTAGGAAGGCTCTTCAAAAGTATTTGGTGAATAATTTTTAGTTATGTTTCTATCATTTTACATTTTATTGAAGCTAACATCTTGCTCCTAATGAATTTCAGATTCTGATAATCCTAAAATTTTTATACAAATTCATCAGAGTCATACTCAATTAAAGTGCAGACACATTTTGAATCAAGCCTACTTTTAGATTCTGCATTAACCTGAACATATGCTAAACAATCAAATACTCTTAGGTGAGATAGATTTACTTGTTTGCTACTTCAGGCTTTTATAGGTAAATCTTCATTCAAAAGTACTGACAAACTATGTTTTTTAGATAAACTGCAGTATTTAATGCTTCTGCCCAGAACTACTTTGACAAGCTTGCATGCAACCTCATACTTATGGTACGCTCTATGATAGTTTTATACATGCGCCCAACAATACCATTTTGTTGTGATATCCTTAGAACTATGAACTTATGTCTAATTTTTTCTGATGAACAAGAATTCCTCAACTTCTAATCATGATACTAGGCATTATTATCTGATCTAGTACACTTCAACTTCAAGTCTATCTCATTACCAACCTTGTTCTTCCACTTCTTAAATATTTAAAATACATCATATTTGTGTTTCAAGAAGTACAATCATACTTTGCTGATATGATCATCAATGAAAATGACAAAGTAGCGGGAACCTCCAATAGACTGAACTGGAGAAAAATCCCATATATCAGTCCAGCTTTTTGGACTTCATATTTCACTTACTTTTGAAGATAGTAATTTTTTTTTGCTTGTCATAAACACAATAATCTAATTATATTGATTTTAAACCCTGAAACTTGTTTTTAGAAAGTAGAGACTTCATGCTTTTCTCTCATATTGCCAAACCGCGGTGCCGAATACCTGCATCAATCTTGGTTCTAGCAATATCAATAGATTTAGTTATCTCATTGCTCAAGTAGAGAGTGCCTTTAATGTTGCCCCGAGCTATCATCGTTGCCCTTCTGATAATATTCTATGAATCATCTGTGAAAGTAGTCATGTAATCTGACCTTATAAGCTGGCTCACATAAATCAGATTTATTTTTAAGCATGGAACATGTTTAACTTCACCGAGCTTATTCTATTTGTCAACCTGATATCAAACTCACACTTACAATACTGCAGACCTTGTTTTCTCCCAAAGATATCTTCTTTTAAGTGTAGTTTTTAAACATCTTTTTGGGGTAAGTATGAAAAGTGGTACATGAATCAACTATCCAATATTCAGTATTATTTAGGGATAAATAAGGGAGTCGCATTGGATTTCATCTGTGGCGATATTTTTTGAGCTACGTGTCTTATCCTCCACATCCAAACTTCTTCAGAGCTTTGTCGTCCTTCTTGAATTGACCTTTCATCACACAATTCCAACTTTCACCTATATCATTTCCTCTTCCTGACCTGAATTTCCTCTCTTAAACTTGAATCTTTCCCTGCTTGAGTACTTGTCTAGATTTCTTCCTCTATTTTGAAAATACAACACAGAATTTGAAATTTCATCGCTCACCTTCTTGCGGACTTCTTCATTCAATAGTAACCTCACAATGTCATCAAATTTTAGCTTCATATTGCCTGAAGAGTTGATTGTCGGCATGATTAGTTCATTCCACTACTGGCAATGATGATAAGATTAACAGTCTCCTGACATTGTCATCGAACTTGATGCTCACAGAACACAACTGGTTTGTCACAATGTTAAAGTTATTCAAGTGCTCCACTACTAAACTACCATTTACCATCCTCATATTGAATAATCTCTTCTTCAGAAAAATTTTTGTTTGAGGTCAAAAGCTTCTCATACATTATTGTTAGTGCAACTATATGATTTACCGTAGCTTTCCCATTCACGATATTGAAAGCGGTAGATGAGGAAAGTGAAAGTCGGATCAAACCTAGTATTATTCAATCAAGCACTTCCCATTCTTCCCAAGTGATCAATTCAGGCTTCTTGGTGATTCTTTCCAGTGACAAATATATAGTTTCTTTTGATATAGCAAATCTTCAACGTGTTTTTCTAGAACACAAAGTTTGAACTGTTAAACTTCTCCACCTTGTAACTGGCTTGGTCAGCTATTGCTTCTACTCGAATCAAAGATCTTCAAAAAAAATCATGCTCTGATACCACTTGTTGGGATGATATTCACTTCTATGGAATTACAGAAAAATATCGATTTGGGAGATCTGAAACAAACAGTTGAGCAGAAGTGCACAAACAAGAAGCCCAGAAGAACGCAAAGATAACGTAGAAAATCAAGAATAGGAAAAAACTACGGAGCCACTCCCTATCAAGAAATTCACCGTGAAATGAGGAGAAATGTACAAATTACACTACAATATTGACTACATAAGGAATTGAGGCAACTAGCTTTCAAATTCCTTTCCTTGACCAATTTCTTATGATCCATACTTAAAAGCTTATAATTACTCATTATTATCCTATTTGCTTTACTTACCCATTCTTCCTATTTTTAGAATTTTATTTTTAGAATTTAAAAATTCTAAAAATTATTCCTTAGTTTTATCCATTGCCCTTAATTCTTAGCTGTCATTTTCACTCTTCTTCTCTTATTATTCCCATAAATTTTGGGTAAGGCAAGGAGAACCCCCTAAGGAGAAAACTTGAAGTGCTTGTTCAAGGTAAAACTTCTACCTTAGCTTTATTTCTCTCATGATTATCTTATGCTAACGCTTAAGCTCTTTTCCTATCTATATCTTGCCATACTTCCTTCCTTAGGATTATACATCCAGAGAGATCTTGTCACCCACAATATAGGGAAACATTGCCCTCTGGTATAGTCCCTACCGCTTCCCATCCTAACATCAACTGAGCATCTTTCAACGTCCCTAGATGTGTTTACTTCGGTATTGACTTGGGTTGTAATATAATGCCCTCATTTTGAAAAATCTAGCACTTTGGTTCTCCTCCAATGCTTGTCCCCATCTCGATTTGATTATCTTCGAATTTCTTGCAACATGACCATAGATGAGAACCAACTTTTTCGATTTTAGTCTCATCTTCATCGATTCAAGCTCATCATCAGTAGTATTGATCTTGCAAAATTCTTTTCTTTATAGGTAGGGTTGCAAATGAACTAAGCATTCGATAAGCTACTTGTGACTTCGCTCATATATAGCTCATTTTTGTTCATATAATTAAGTAATCGAGCAAACTTGAATAATTTTTTAAATACTTGATTATTAAATGAAGCTTGAGGATTGTGTTTGTTGATTTGTTTATCATTCTGAACATGTCTTTTGAAGCTTGTGAATAAGCTCGATGAGATGCTCGATTAAAATTCAATGTTGTCTTAAAATCTAATATAAATTGTAAATAAAATTTTAATTACATTTAAATAAAATAATTTTATAATGAATTTAACATTAAATTAGTTATACATAATTAAAAAAACTAATTAAAAAAATAATTTAAAGTTTTCATTTGAAGCTTCACATTAAATATAACTTAATGATATTTTATGTTTTATGTAATTAAAAAAATAATTAAAAAAACTAATAAATAAATATATACGAACAACTAATAAATAAATCTACACCTTCAAATGAATATAATTTTGCCTCCTTTTTTTAATTTTTGATATTGCTTTGCTCAAATATCTAAAAAAAAGGAGGATTTATTCTTAATACAAATATACAGGATATTGTTCAGCATAAAAGTTAAAATTTTGGGCCCTTTACAGGATATTGTTCAATATAAAAGTTTAAATTATTACACACCAATGAGGAGAAAAAATAAAATATATATACAATTTAAATAGACTGATTGTTTAAAAATTATCGGAGCTAAGGAATCAGCTCTGACACCATCGTCATGAAATTTTCCAATTTTGCTCGATCCTCTAGAAGTTTTATGGCTAATAAAAGTGGAGTCCAGTAGCTTCGTAAGTTTTTCCTCGGTTTGCTATCCCTAAATAGCCATGCAAGCACTGGATGTCATACTGATGCAGGTCATGACCAGCTATGAAACCTACTCAAATATATGTGGGGCGTCGACCTTCATTTTGTTTTACGTTTTTATGTGAAGGGTGTGGAGCACCTGGAATGACTTGATTTAGTTTGCTCTATCTCATGTGATGCTTCCTCGTGGACTCCATTTGAATGGGCATATTCAAGCTCATCTAAATTGTAGGGGAAGTCATCTGTTGTTGCCCAGACATTAAAGCCTGTTGCCACAACACCGAGAAACATAAAATCAAGTTTCTTTTTTCAGCACTAGAAACTTAAAAATTTTTTGGTATTGGGTAGAACCTACAATTGATAAAAGCAAAGTTCAATAAATACGAGAATATAAAGAATTCATATAACTTTTCTTCTTACTGAAATATTTTTTCCTCACCACTCAGAATCATCCACTATTTTCTTAACAAGATGTCGGCCTAATCTAGTTGCCCCTTTCTTTAATTTCTTCCATAATTTCTAATTTTTTTTTCAATTGTTTTCTTTTGTTCTTCAATTAAGTTTTATCATACAATCTTATATTCTTTCATAAAAGTTTTTATTATGTTTTGCCAACTTTCTTTATTGAGGTTCGTGGTTGGTCTAATGTCAATTTCGATCTCATTCAAGCATGAAGCGCAAAATATGATCATGACCCCCTCTTCCAAATAGTCAAAATACCACCTTTTTGTTTCCCCGTCTAGTGTAGAATGTAGATAAAAAATTTTGAAGAAAAATAATTATCTTACAATTAAAAAAGTAATTGAAACAAAATTTTAAAAACACAGTACATTGAATTAGAGTTTAATGAAATCAATTTATCAAATATTGTTCTGTCCAGGATCACCAATTATAACATACAGGCTTTAAGACCAAACATTATATGAGGTTAACAATGTTATGCATGCTTTAAGACCAAATATTATTTGTGATTAATAGTGTCATGCATACTTTAAGATCAAATAGTATTTGTGATTACCAGTGTCGTGTGGTAAGGTTAGTTAGTGTATGTGATTAACAGTGTGATATGTGCTTTATGATCAGATAGATCTGTTAATAACAATGTCATATGTGTTTTAAAACAAGGTAGTATTTGAGATTGACAATGCTCTATGGTTATCAATGTCATTTGTGCTCTAGCCTGGGTGGCATCTGTGATTACCAATGTCATGTGTGCTCTAATTCCAAGTAGTATCTATGATTAACAGTCATGTGTGGTAAGACTATGTAGTATCTGTGGTTAACAATGTGATGTTTGCTTTAAGAACAAATAATATCTGTGATTAAAAGTGTCATGTGTGCTCTAAGAGTATGTAGTATCTGTGATCAACAGTGTCGTGTGGTAAGACCGTGTAGTGTCTATGGTTACCAGTGTCATGTTTGGTCTAAGTTCAGTTAGTATATGTGGTTAACATGTCACGTGTGCTCCAAGGTCAGGTAGTATCCGTAGTTAATATTTTTGTGTTTTAAGATCAGATAGTATTTGTACCTAACAGTGTGATATGTGCTTTAAGACCAAGTAATATCCATGACAAACAAGTGGGGATAATTATATAAGTCAATTGGTGATCAGTTGAGCTCTTTGTTCATTTTTTTTATCATAGCTCTACATGACATTATGAAAATCAAAGCCGTCAAAACCTACATTATATATATGAATGCAAAACATAATTGAATCACTCCCACAACCAACAATCATCAATGCAAAACTACAATCAAAATGACAACCAATGCCAACCACAACTAGTAATGCAAATCTACAACCAAAATCAGAGTCAATTCCTACCAACAACCAACCTTGCAAAACTACACCCACACCCACAACCTAAAAGCGACCCCCAAATCACGCCCACACCCACATACACAAACTATAGGCAACAGAGACCACAACAACACAAAAAACTTGTTTCTTCAGTACCAACAATTATGCATCATCTTAGATATTTAAGACAAGTACCAACAAAGATAATATACACTATCATGACAGGATCAATAAAGCGTATCATTCCACTACAATTTGTCTGGATGACTGCCCAAAGTACTATAGAGATGTCACTTCAACTAGCGATATTAAATCCATAATTTTTATGTAAATCCACTACAGTAAAGAGTATGACTCCATATTTGAGACTTGGACGAAACTTAGAAGGAATATTTACATGTACATACATACCACTCAATTCATATGTATGTACATGTGTAACAAGTAAAGTTCACTGTCACAACCAAAACTACAACCACACCTATAACACGAAGAAACCGAGAACTTCCAAGACAACCACACAAGTAAAATGAGAAGTACCGAAACTCAGATATGAAATCCGAGAAGCCCCAAGACACAACCACACAAGTAAAATCTCATTCCAATTTTTAGAGAAAAGTACGGAGAGGCGACAATGAATACAAGGGAGAAGCGAAGAGGACCGTGATGTGCCCAACACCAGATGCCCGAAGCGAAGCCGAAGGGGAAGAGAAGATATTGAGGATATAAGGAGTCATTTTCGGTATTGTTAAGGTGCAACAGGGCCAGACTGTGATTAGATCTATGGAACCGAGCTCTCTATTGCCGTTTGCGTCTTCTCGTTTTCAAAATGGGATTTTGAGAAAAGCAACTCAAACGGTGGCTCCCAAAAGCATTATAACCTTTTTTTCAAAACGAAAAGCAGTAAAAAAGCGCTCCTAAATGCAGACTAATGGTCTGTTTGTGGCAGCTTATTCGGTGCGGTGGCGTTTTGAAAAAGCACCTGACCTGTTTGGGTAAACTGTATTTTGGCAGCTTATGCGTTTTCAAAACGCAAAAAACAACTTTTTCACACCGCACTTGTCTTGGTGCGGTGGCAGCTTTCTGGCTGCTGTTTAGCTTTTCCAAAAAAATAAAATTTTGTAATAGCCACCGCACCTAACTTATCAGCAGATTATTAATAAGCTGCAGCTGCTCCAAATAGACCCTAAGTCTCTGCAAACAATTAACTGGCCACCACAAAGCCTCGAGTGTTCTCCATTTTGACCTAGGACTTCAGCTAAAATCTCAAGTATTATTAGCTCTCCACAAAGCGTTATAGGTCTCCACTAATCGTTGAAGGGTCAAGACAAACTATTGCATGCTCACTGCTAATACCCTGTATTTTTTGACTGAGAATTCTAAACCTTATCTGACCTCTACAAATATTTATGGATTTCCGCAAACCGCTTTACAGGCTTCTAGAAAGTCAATCGAGGATTTCCGCAAACCAGTCTGCAAATTTGTTATGGTAGATTTTTAATTTGACGGAATCAATTCGTTGTGAGAGTAGTTATGAGCAAATAATGGCAGCGATTTTGAACAATTAAATGAGGCAAATTTCTAATATCAAATTATTAATTTAGTGATCCCTAAGATTCATAGATACGCATGTAAGATTGATACCAATTGAATTTTGGTTTCTTCTTGTTTCCTTATTACTTCTGTGGAGAGGCTTAGAAACAGTAACCTCACCCATAACCAAGGAGAAGGATACAAATCCCGTGGAAGAAGCGAGAGATTGCAAATGCTGCTCCACTTCATGGAGCAAAGGGGTGAATGTTTGTTTTCTTTGCGCATTATCGTCGGCGATGTTAGCACTTAAGTGTGGATGTAGTAGATTCTCAGTCAGAACACGGAAAAATCTGTGTTCCGTAGTTCGTTGCTTTTGCTATGATTGTTTATCTCATTACTTTTACTGCTTATTAATTTCATTGAACTTACCCTCATTGCTATATCTGAATTTGCTTTTATAATCTATGAGAGAAAGAGTTCTCTTATTTAAAGATTTAATTTTTATTTATAAAAAGAATATTTGTTTGAGATCTAATATACCCCTATTGTGACTCGTGTAAACCATTAAATTCATCCGAACTCTTGAGCAGTAAGTACCTAAGTACAGGTTTGGTACTCAAGCATGAAACAAGGAAGAACTTTGCCAAAATTGCGGTTTCCAAATTCATTGGGGGCGTACTATTCAATCACTAGCAATGAAAAGTTATTCAGTTACTCGTGAGAACTATTTTTAATCTTACTTCCTCTGCATCCTTTCCTACAACTTCCTTGTAAAGAATAATAAACCAAATGATATGAACTGCTTTGCAAATTAGAAAATGAGTTTTTGCGCCGTCTGCTTTCCCAACTCACCAAGTGCTGCATCCTTTTCCTGCTTTGACGTTGAAACACAGCTTGAAGTGAAGCTTTTTAGAAATTCTCTGCAATATTTATTTTGGAAGATTTACATACATTCCATTCAATTCTTGTGTATTTACATATCTAACACCTAAATTTCAATTTTTACATCCATGCCACCTTGTCAGTGCATGTAAAAGTGTACTTCACTTTCTAAAAGTTAAAATAATAGTATTTTTTTATGTGATATGAAAGATTTAGATGCTATAAATGTAAAAAAGTAATGTTTAGCTGTTACACATGTAGAAACATAAGAAATTGGTGGTATGTGTGTAAAAGCCCTTTTTTTTTTGTCATTTACGTGGGCTGTGTTCAGTTTCATATGGTGGAGGCAAGTTATCGAGTCCGAGAAGCAAGAAAGCAGCTCTATAGTGAGAATGGAAAGCACCCTGAGAACGAGAAAGTAGCAGAGGCGGCTGGGCTGACCATGAAGAGGTTTACAGCAGTCATGCTAGCCCCTAAAGCCCCCATTTCCTTGGATCAGAAGATCGGAATAAACGAATCTCTAAAACCTTCGGTCTGTTACATCCAGCCAACACTGTTCGTCTTGTCCATTGTCGTATTTTAGTGAGGCAACCTTAAAAGTCTTTATATTTACAGGAAATAGTATCAGATCCAGATGCATCAACTCCAGAGGAGATACTTGCAAGACAATTCATGAAAGAGGATCTGAACAAAACTCTTGATTGCTTGAACCAGAGGGAGAAGAAAGTGGTTCGATGGAGGTTCGGAATGGAAGATGGGAGGATGAAGACGCTACAGGAGATCGGAGAGCTCATGGGTGTTAGCAGAGAGAGAATCCGGCAGATTGAATCCTGTGCCTTCAGGAAACTGAAGACCAAGAAGAGAACTAAGAATTTAAGACAATATATGGGCTTGTAGTCTTTTTTGTAATTGCTAATTTTTTACAACTTGCTGTATTCTTCTTTGTCTCGCAATTTTATGCACGTTTTTTTGCTGCGATATCTGCGATTTTTTAAAACATGAAACACACTGCTCAGTTAAGTTTGCCGTTTTACAGCGATTTATGTATAGTTACTAGGGCTGTCGAAAAAGCTCGTTATTCGCGAATAGTTCGTGTTCGGTTCACCAAGAAGTTCGTGTTTGATTCGTTCGAAAAGCAAACGAGATGAATACAAATAATTTTCTTTCGTTTGGTTTTTTAAACGAATCAAACACGAACAATGATGTGTTCGGTTCGTTATTGTTCGAAATATAAAATAATTTAAAATAATTATATATATATAATTTATGATATTTTAAAAATAATTATATATTATAAAAATTTATCATATTTTAAATAATTAAATTTCTATAAATTATAATATATGATAAATTATTAATAACAATAATATTATTATAAGATTAATTATATTAATATAAGTATTATAATATTATAATATTAATATATTATACTGTATATTAAAATAAAATTCTAAACAAAATCCTAAATGTCTTGTTCAGTTTGATTCATTTTGAGAAAGTATGTATTACTTGATGTGTACGGAATACCTGATCAATTTACTTCATTTTGAGGAAGTATGCTATTAAAGCTAGGGTTGTTAAAAAAGCTTGTTGTTCGCGAACAGCTCGTGTTTGGTTCGCTAAGAAGTTCGTGTTTGATTCATTCGATAACCAAATGAGATTAACATGAATAATTTTTTTTGTTCGGTTTGTAAACGAACCAAACACGAATAGTGATGTGTCCGAACGTTTCAAGCATGAACACTAGCTTTGTTCGTTCGTGTTCAGTTCATTTACACCCCTAATCGTTACCATGAAAATTATTCTATAGGATACTGGACATAAATTTAGGGAGCCCTGGTAAGGAGGCCCCACCCCTTTAAAAATATATTTAACCAGTATATTGCAATGGACTCACTTGTCACGTGATAGTCCAGACGCAAATTAGTGTCCTATATGAAAAGAAGCCAATATTTTTTACTGTAAGGAGGCATATTATGTTTTAGTTTTATATTTGTTAGTATATATTGAAGAGGTATGATTTTAAATCTTGATTTTTTAAAACATTTATATAGTTTAGAAGTATGAAATTTCAAATTTTTTATTTGTGAAATTCAAAATTTTAAAATTTGAAAGTTAAACTTTTAAAAATAAAGTAAATGCTACTTAATTTCATTTGAGAATTTGTTATTGGGCTTAAAGTTAATTAAAAAATTAATTTAAACGGGTTATCACCTCCTACATAACTAGGCTTCCACTTAAATATTTTTTACTGATGTAATGAAAAGGAATGTTTTTTTATAAAAAGTTGTGTTTATTTTTTAGAGAGAAACATGATGGCCAATCTCCCTTTTTAGACATTTTTTAATAACCTTGTTTATCATTTGAATATTTGATGTTGTATTGTTTTGGTTAGGAATTTCATAATCATACTTTATTATAGAACTCTTCTTGTATATCTCTTACAATTCATGGGCGAAATCTATCTCTTCCTCGAAAAAAAATAAAATAAAAAATATACATATCTTTACAAAATTGGCCAAACTAGTGTAATATTGAGGCATTTTATTTTTCTTGCTTTTATTCAATTAAATATCATAAAAAAATCTTATAAACTTCAAAAAAAATATATCTAGACATTCCCTTCTATTAACTCCATGAGTTTTGAGCCACTAATTCAGCATATACATCTCACAAATTTTTCAAACTTGAAAAGATTGTTCATTCGAGCTATCCATAGCATTACTTGACCAACATTTTAGTGTTTCCATCTTTCCCCTCAGATGCCTGAACTTCTTAAACGTATTATCCACATGGAGGGCTACCTTATACTTCATTTTTCAATCGTGGTGCACTCCATTTCACCAAGATTCTCCATCAATTGGTGTCAAAGCGAATCCTAGATATTTCAATGTTTGGCAGCAAAATTCGTTTGCAAATTTATTATTATTGAAATCTCATATTTGCATTTGTTTAGTTATCTTATCATCGCAATTGTTTTTAAAATTAAATTTTTAATATTATTAATGATAATTTTTACCGTCGTATTAGTAAAAAAAAATAGTTAAGGAAAACAAAATGTA
This sequence comes from Papilionanthe hookeriana x Papilionanthe teres, assembly GCA_022702705.1. Taxonomy (NCBI): domain Eukaryota; kingdom Viridiplantae; phylum Streptophyta; class Magnoliopsida; order Asparagales; family Orchidaceae; genus Papilionanthe; species Papilionanthe hookeriana x Papilionanthe teres. Next base: position 108,364,391 of record CM040425.1, on the reverse strand, counting down.
GAAAGTTAGTACGATATGATGATATCCAATAGATGTGTGGAAATTTTATGAGATTTTGGATTTTCTTGGCTTACTATGCTTTTTAATATTTTTTTAAGAACTAAAAAGATACATGATAAGTGGAGAAAGAGTATTCCATCCGCACATTTAAGAATAAAGGGGATTCTTGACCCCATTTTTTATGAGTTCTATTAAGTTTTTTCTCCATAGAACTTAGGATATTGCCTTACGGTTTCCTTAATGGCTCTTCGAGAAGACTAGTTGAGGAACCATACTAAACTAAGGATTTCAGAACATCCATTCACTCCTTATAATTTCATATACTTAGGTTGAAACCTTTAACCTTTGGTTGAGATACTTAATGTCAAGTCATTGAAACTTAAGTTGAGTTTCTATAAACTGGGGAATGTCTTAGGTTACCATTTGACTCTAGAGATTTAAGTCCCCCTCATTAGACACTTTGCACCTCTATTCACCTAATTCCTTGGACAACTCTCTGCCTAGTTCATAAAAAACACATTGAGCATAAGGCTCATCTTGAACTATGACAGAATTCTACCTTGAATTAAAATAAAATAAAATAAAATGAAAATCACCAATTTAAGATTAAATTCAACAAAATCTAAATTGAAATACAAATTAAAATTAAGTACAAATTAAAATCAAATTTAATAAAATTGAGATCAAAGTTAAAAAAATTGAGTTCACCAAAACTTAAATTAATCAAAAGTAAATTTTAAAATAAACTAAACTCACTAAATATTTCAAATTAATACCCATGCAAAATTACAAAGCCAAAATTAAATTTCAATTAAAAAATTAAAATCAACAAGTAAATCAAATAAGATTGCCAAGTAAACTTCAAGTCAAAACTCTAAATTGAAATCAAATAATTAAATTTATTAAAATCCAAATATTAATCAACATCAAAATTAAACTAAAATAACTAAAATTAAAATAATCAAAATTAAATCAAACATAATAAAATTCACCAAAATCTTAAAGATTAAATAAACCAAAATAAAAATCAAAATTGAGACAAACTTACCAAAAAACTTTTGATTGAAATCTAAGTAAAAAATAACAAAATTAAAATTAAAATCAAATTAATAAAATTAAAATAAAAAAAACACCATAGTAAAAAAAAATTTAAATAAAAATCAATAAGTCAGTTTAAAATCAAATTTAAATTATGGTCAAATGAAAGAAATAATCAAAATTAAATACAAACAAAAAATCTATGAAAAACAAAACAATTAAAATCAAATATAACCAAAGAATTATAATTAAAATCCAAAATTTTAATTAAAAAAAAAAATAAAATTAAGGAACATTAAAATCAAACTTTAAAACTCAAAATCTAAATAAACACCTCACACACAAATTCACTAAAATTCCAAGCCCACCTCATCCTACCACCAAACCAAAACCAAGCCCAAGTCCTAAAATTCAAAACCAAAATTGTAAAACCCAAATCCAATTAATGAGGTATATCCTCTCTCTAGCAGCCTACGATCTAGCCTTAGGGTTTTCTTATTGGCTCTCTTAGAAGATGAATGAAGGAACTACACAAAAAAAAAAGAACTTCAAAAAAATCTTCATTCCTTTCCAAATGCTAGACCCCAAATCCCTAGCTTTTAAGCCGAGATGATAAGGTTTTAGTCATTGGAGCACGAGTTGAGTTTTTATAAGATGGAAACACCTTAAGAGGCCCTTTGAACCTTAGAGACTTGGGTTCCTTTTGGTAGCCCACTTTGCAACCCTAAGTTATGGTGATCCTTATTCAATCTAAAAGAAACCCATTAGGCATGAGGTTAAATTTAGAACAAGATAAAGATACTTTCCCATGGGAAAGCCTAAAAAGGTTTAGAACTCTAATACATGATCAAAATTGAACTATAAAGAAATTAAAACCATCAAAATTAAACTAGAATAAAATCAAATTATCTATAAATCAAAATTAAAACTTATTACAATCCTAAATATCACTAATCTACTATTAAGTCAACTTAAAACTGGTTTTTCATATTTTGGAGCTAATTCTATTGGGTTCACTCTCCTACCAAGGGCTGCCTTCCAACTCTTTCTCTTAGGGCACTCTTATGGGTGATACTATAGGCTCAACTATTTCCCTCAAAAAGCAAGAGGGTGCATTAAAAAGAAGGGCAAATTCTTCCTTAGTCGTTGTTCAAGCAAAATCATCCAACTTAGCCTGCTCTTTAGGGGCCAACTCTTCAGATTCAAATTTATGGCTCTCCACTTCCCCTGATATCCTCTGGGTTCATTGCTTAATAGGTTAGCTAACTATCCAACTTAATTTTCTATGTTTCCAAGAACAATAGCTTGAGTTTTTAACTCCTTTCCCAGGTTTATTACTAATTTATTCAAGCACTCATTTTCTTCAACATTGTGACTATCCTTGTTATTCCTACTTCCAACATAATTAACTTGGGTGCTCTCACACGATTGGTTGTCTATACTTAGGTAATCATTGTTCTAGTTGAAGCTTGGGTAAATCGACCAAATTTGGGTTTACGTGTTGGATTCATTTCTCAAATTTACTACCAATTCTTCTAACAACATGTAATCCTCCTTAATTTTGAGGTTTGAGGTGAATTCATAAGGTTGAATATCACAAATATAGTTACTGCCTACAAGGTTGGCTTGAGTTCTCCCCTAATAATTGTTTTCTACACTAATGATTAATGTTCCAATGAGAGTTTGGGTAAGTAGTCCAGTTGGGGTTGTAGGTATTGGAAAAAGGGTGATCAAACCTAGCTCCTATGTCAAGAGGGTCAAGATTGTGAAGGATAGCCATCAATGTGTTGCTATACTCATCAAAAAATCTAAAATAATTTTTATGACGGTTTGTCATTTCAAAGTGTTGGAACATTTTTTCTTTTTTGCATTTTATTTTTTTCATTTTTTTGGTTTTTTTTCAACTCCTGCAAGAAAAGACAGCAACAATACAAGTGTAAAAAAATTATGAAATAAATGAAAAAATAAAACAAAAATTGCTAAAATTAGATTCTTAGCAGTTCAACTAAAGTTCTCTTAACATCAAAATTCATCTTACTACATTTTCTCGGCAACGGCACCAATAACTTGGAACGTCAAAACTCATTAAAAAGTAAGTTGGACGCATAACACAAGTATATGTGTCAAATAAAAATGCAGTTAAATTTTATCAAATATTGATTACACGAGGAAAGTGTTAAGAATTATTCTAGGGGGGCGAATCTCTTGTTTACTATACTTTTAAACCTAGTTTAGCGTGTTCGAAATAAGAGATGATTTTTTAAAATACTATTAAAAATGAAATCAAAAGATGACAGGTTTAGAAAAGATAGCAAATAACGGTAGATAAATCTTACAACTCTTCAAGGTATGTGAGGTGATGTGGATCAAAGTGTTGCTGATAAAATTACTCTTTATAATCCAAATTATGTTTCCAATATTAAATATTCACTAGGTCTTTCACGTAAGTATACGTATCGCTCAAGTAATATATGGCTCTAATGGAATCCTACGTATCGATCCCACATGGAGAATATAAAATTCTACTAATATTAAAGAGACTTTAAAAGACGGTATGAAAACTACAAAAACTATTAGTACAAAAGTAAAAGATAAATTTTGTAATGCAAGACTAACAATACTACAATTAATATGCTAATTTTAAACTTCAAAGTTAAATCTAGCACAAGTAAGCAAAGTGTTTATAACTAAGGTTTCAAATTTAAGAAGTATCTTTCCCATTTACAATAAGGTTATAGCTAGTAAAAAATGAAATTTATTATTAATTTCATGTGACATATAAGAGCAATAATATTCTTTAATCCTCTTTACAAGCGACAAAGAATATTGACTAATTCTGATGTTTCGAAATCTAAATTCGTGGTTAGTCGGAGAAGATATAAGCTGTCACTCTTGAATTCCCACTTCCCCTCACAAGAGGGCTAACAATCTCACTTTAATTTCTAAACACTTGAACTGAATTAGGGATTTTAGTCTGTCACCCTAAAATCATCAATTCTACACTCAACAAACAATATTTTCCTATTTATGTGCACTTAATCCCATGGACTTTGCTCTCATCCACGACATTAAATGTGATTCGTACTTGAATGCTGAAAGCATAGCCCTAATGGCTCATATGTTTTCGCATAAATTTTAACAAATCAATTGGCCAGATTGAAAAGTAAATTAATTCCAAGATTTGAATCATCACAATTAAGAAATTAAGAACACTTTCTAAACATTTATTGATTTTTCACATCATTATATCTCATTATAAAGGGAAGGACAAAGCAAGTACTCATATTTCATGAATAAGAGATAACAAAACATGGATTTATATGTATAAAAAGAAGTTTACACAACACTAAAGTGAAGTAAACAACTTATCTTACTCTCCTCCACAAGAAAATCCCCTGAAGTTCAATTGAATCACTTTCTTCTACTTACAATAGTATTCGGCCCTCTCTAAGGATTGCAATGAAGAAGAACCTCTCACTTTCCCTCTCCTTTTACAACTCTTAGAGTAGAATCTCTCTAAATCTATCAAAAACCTAAGTTTGGAATTTTTAGCCATATTTTTCCTTGCTTCCTCTCGTTTTTTGTCTAAAATAAGTGTTAAAATAATGTGTGGCCAAACCCCAAGGGTCTCCATAGGCATCCCTTCAAAATCCGTCCAAATTCAATACATTTTAATGAATAATGGTGCCGTTTGGCACCTTTCTGGCGTTGTTCGGTGCCAATTACGTTGTTTTAATAGTTCGGACACTGTTTGGGGCCAGTGCATTTTTTTGCACATTTTGCTACAAATTTCATTCTTTTTGCTCTTTTTAAGCCAAAATACCTAATTTGAATATACATGTATCAAAACCATAAAAATACCCTTCTATAATGTGTAATATCACCAAATGTCATCAAAACTAACCAATAAAAATATATGAAAAATTGAACATTTTTTTAATGTATCAAAGTCCCTTAAACTTAGCTGTTACTTGTCCTCTAGTAACTCTTTTACGATATAGAAAATATGACTCATGGTAATGAGGTAAACTTCAAGAACACTATAATTTTTGTTTTATAAATATGATAATAAAACTTTAAAAGGGTTTTTAATAGCTTAGGTCAAAACTAAAAGTAAAAGAATATATAGTAATCAAGTTTATGAGTTTTGAATTTCTATTTATTTAAAGAATAATTGTAATTTATTGCATTAAGAATATTTAGTAGAATCATATGAAAAAGAATTTCATGAGAACTGATGCACCAAAAATATATATGGTTTTTGTTATATGATTTTACTTATTTTTGGTGATATTACACTTTAAAAGGAATGTATTTTTTATGTTTTTTGTTTCAGGTACAAGAAATAGACTTTTGGAGAAAAAGAAAAAAAAGCGGTGCAATTTGGAGCAAAAACGAGCAAGAAATGAAATTTTTCCCTAACACCTTTCGATAAGTCTTTCGATGTTTAATCTCTTTTACACTTCTTGCATATTTTTGAATGAGATTACACTTTAAAGGAAGGTTCTTTTCATGCTTATTTTGTAGGGCTATCTGTTAGGAACGCAACGCAACTGAAACGGGCCAAAACGGAGCTAAAAAGAAGCCAAACAGTGCGAAACGGTGGAGTTGCGCAGAAAGCTCGCTGACGGCGCCCTTGAGCTCGTCGACGGCGAGATTTTTCCAAGAAGTCTGAAAAATGACAGAAAAACTCGCTGATGACGTCCTCGAGCCCACCGACGGTGCCCGGGACGATTCTAGACCGACTTTTGGCGGTTATGGACCGAAATTCAACGTATTTGGACGCTTTTTGAAAGGTTTCTTGTGGAAACTCTTCAAATTTCATCCCTACACTTTAAAAGAACGAATTTAGGTCAGAAAAGAGAGGAGGAATGTTAGGAAAAACTTGGAGAATGTTTAGGGTTCTTAGAATAGGAGTAGAAATGTAGATTTCTGTCCTTTTGGAGAGATTGGAGATGGGATTTTAAGAGAATTTGTAAGGAGATGTTCTAGCATTTCATGGATCGGCAGGAGACTTTGTCGGAGAGATATTCGTCTTTATTTCAAAGGGAAAAAGCTAAGAATTGTTTTTTATTATCTTATGATTTTGTAAATACTTACCTAGTGGATTTGCTTTGGTTAAATGAAGTTTCTGTTGTGTTTTCTTCATGCTTTGTGACGTATCTCTCTTACTCTTTCTTCTTCTTTGGAAATAGTGGCATGAGAAGATTATACCGTTGTTTTCCTTTTACTTTCTTTTGTAATGAGTAGAATTCATGTGTAGGATATTGAGATACATGCTAGAAGAAGTTTTATATATAAATGTGATGGTTTTTATTTGCACTTCATTTACATGCAATTAAGGCCTGTTGTAATGCTAAAATTCATTGTGAAAACATACGATCCGAGAAGGTTATGCTTTCTACAACTAAGTACGAACTACATGCAAATTCCATGGATGGTGAAGTTCATGGGGATTGAATGCAAATAAATAGGAAAATATAGTTATTAGACGTAGAAGTGGAGATTTTAGAGTGACAGACTAAAATCCCCAATTCGGTCCTATTGTTTGAGTACTGAAGCGGAGATGTTAGCCCTCAGGTGAGGGGAACGTGGGAGCTCCGAAGTGAGAGCCGGTATCCTCCCAGCCTAGCCACGGATTCAGTAAACAAGCATAAGATTAGTCAATGTTCTTTATGCCTGGACCAAAGGGTAAAGAATAAGATTGCTCCTATTTGGCACATACAATATTTAATGCATCTCATTCCTACACATTATCCATTTCATTACATAAGAATAGTAGTTTTTAGTATCTCAAAATTCTCCAAACCAATTCATCCAAAAAGGGTTATCTTTAGAATTAATATTTGCATTTAATTATAGTTACTATCTTTACATTTAACACTTGCATTTAAGAATAGTTGCTAAATAAAACATCATTTTAGTCGACATTCCAAACTAAGGAGTAATTATAGTAGACTAAAATTTGACTAAGGACTTTTTATCTCGCTTCCTTAGGGGATCAATAATCGGGACTGCATTAGAGCCCTGTATTACTTGAGAGATACGTATACTTGCGTTGATATAAGTAACTTTATTATTAATCAATTGCACTCATTTTTATCACTACAAAAAGTCATGGTCAAGTTTTTTGCGTGGTTGCCGGGGAAGCTTCTGTAAGAACTTTAGGAGAATTTTAGTTGAAGTAATTAGGCTTAGACTTGGAAAACTATAGTTTCATAAAAACTATTTTTGTGTAAAAAGTGTTTTTATATGAAAAAGTGTTGTGAAAAAAGAAAAAAATGTTTGTGTGAAAAATAAGGTGTTCGTGAAAATATTTTGTTGTGTTGAATATATTTCATCTATTATTTATTTAATTATTAATGTAATGTTTGTTGTGTTACGTATGCAAAACGAAGGATCTGCAGGACTTGTGTCTTATGATCCCGCGTTTGAAAAAAATAAAAAAATAAAAATACAGAAAAGACTTAAAAAACTAGAATGGAAATGAAAAAAATTTAAGATAATAACTTGGAAAATCATCATACTTCATTGAGGGATTACGTAAGTCCTACGACAGATGAAATTCACTCAAGTAAACAAAATCTTGTCGTAGAAACTGATTAAAATTTGAGAGGAGTTAACTCAGAAGTTTCTAGCTAAGTATTTTCCACCTTCAAGGACTACTCAACTTAGAAACTATATTATCTAATTTTGTCAGTATGAATTAGAATCAATATACAAAGCCTGAGAAAGATTTAAGGAACTCCTAAGAAAGTGTCACACCATTCTCTGCCCGATTGGTTAATCATTAAAATTTTGTATAATGGGTTAGTAGGTTCCCTTAGGTCTATAATTGATGTTGTCGCTGATGGATCATTAATGTCAAAACCATTTGATGAACCGTATGAGTTAATTAAAAAAATGGCTACAGATGAATTTCAATGGCCCTCTGTAATGGAAAATCCTAAGAAGGTAGCTAGTGTTCATATTACGGATATGATTACAATTCTTGCATCTCAAGTTACCGCAATATCAAGGAAGTTGGACCAATTTGGAATGAACCACCCTCAACTCACTCCAGTAAGTGAGGAAAGTTCATAAGGGCATATGATTGATTCTAACTTATCATATGATGCTTTAAATACCATAAACAATATGTACTCTAACTTTTACAACCCAGGTTGGGAGAACCATCCTAAATTTAACTGGAATCATACTACTGATGGTGGAAACCAAAAATGAGAAAATAATCATGCAAATCCTAATGAAAGTTGGAATAATCAGGGGAACACAAACTATAGACCTTCATATCCACCGGACTCTAACAATGATCAACAATTTGAGGATAAGAAGATATTTATGGAAGAAGTGGTATTGCAAATGGGAAACCAGTTGCAAAGTCAAAATGCTGCGATTAGAAACATAGAGAATCAACTGCGACAAATTGCTAATTCACTTAGCAATAAACAACCAGTCTTTCTATCTTTAGAAGCGACTCAATCACAAGAAAAACCTGAATTGAATGATGAACAAGATAAAATTATTGAACTAAGACTTGGAAAAGAATTTGAGGATATATTTCAAAAGAACTTTGAATTGAGAAAAGAGGATAAGGATATTGAAAAACCAATAGAAGAAATTCTTATGGAATCAGAAAAACTTATTTCCTCAACTAAGATAGATATAGAAAGACCACCTCCACCATTTACTCAGTATCAAGTGGAAGAATTGGAAGATAATTTGAAATAGAAGAGTAACATAGAAGATATTAATCTAGAATCTGAATTATCTAAAGAGAATCTGATCCAAAATTTGAGAGATATTGAAGTATCTTATAAAAATCCATTTCTTATAAATTTCAAGGATGATATTAATATCCAATTTTAAAAAATCAATAGAAGAATATTGGATCTAGAAAGAAATATGAGGAATTATGATATAAATCAAACTGAAAATGAAGAGCTGAATGAAAAATTAAAATTTGAGGATTTTATAGGAATCCCTGGATCTGGAAATGATTGGGCGATTGATCGAGGATTACTTAATTGGAATTTTGATCCAGTTGGAATCATTTGTCGGCTAACAATGTTAAACCAAGCACTTTATGGGAGGCAGCTCATAGTTATCAGTGTGCTTGACAGTCATGATTGTTAGTGTTGTATTGTATTTACTTTATAGTGGATTGATCAGTTTGATTGATGATTGATAAATGTTTTGATTATTAGTGCTTTGATCTGATCTCTGTCTGTGTCTTGAGGGAGGTGATTCCTTAACTTCTTATTATGGCTAGACTTGATCACATATAGTAGTTGGACTAACGAGTCCACTATGACTTGGGTCTCACCCAGACTTGAGTTTTACAAGAGAAATCATGAATTTCAAACATTGATAGTTCCATCTTAATTTGTTACTTCCTTTCTGTAACTTTATTTTCATTAGGTAGGAGTCGCGAACCTATTTGATGAATACCATATGCATGATCTTACACTATCTTTATGACTGTTAGAGGTGTTTAATTATAAGGATTAGATGATGCTTGATTTTGGTGCCTAGGAGCCAATATATCAGGGTTAATCTTATCTTTCGGATTATAATCTATAAAATCATTTAAAATGCACCTTATTTATCTGTGTAGTGATTTCGATAGAAATTTGAAGTAAATCAGTGTGATGTGATGAGTTAATGGAAGAATTGACCTCATTTATCTTATGTGTGTTTATGTTTGTGTTACAATTTTATATAATAATTGAAAAACATTTTTATATTCTCTTGCTGATACCTGCTATGCTAGTTAAACTTTTATTTAGTGAATTTCATTCTGGCATGATTAGTTTAGATTTACTTTCTGCTGCATATTGTTCTGTCCTAATGAATACTTGTAAATGTTTTTGATAGACATGTGCGGTAGAGAATTTCTGAAATGTTTTCTTCCTATTTATATTTTCTGTATTGAATGCTATATATGTTAAAAATTAAGTTTGGGGGTAGGAAGAAAAATAAAATTTTAATGTGAAAATACTTCCTTGTAGTGTAATTTTATTGCAAGCATGTTTTATGTTAGACTTACTTTCTCCTACAGTCATTTTATATTGATTATGCATATATATGAATTTGATAGGATGTTGTAGTAGTAAGTAGATTCAACCTTTACTTTTTCTTTCTGCTACATTTTATGGAATTAATTGCAAAATATTTTAAAATTTAAGTTTTGGGGGAAGAAAAAATTTTAAAATATAACTTTATTTTTCCTCAGTATCCTGTATTTAACTTGATATCACTTTTAAAATGACTTGTGGTATGTGGTGTTACCTTTAGGTTACTATAATTTCAATTTTAGGAATGTTAGAAAAATAACTTAGTTGAAATCCTATGTGAAGAAATTGTTCTAGAGTTAAAATATTTTGTAGGAAACATTGGGAAAATGATTAATTTATTTATGGCAGAAAGGAGTTGAATATTTGAAAAGCTAAAATTCTTAGATTTATAATTAATAAGAATTGAGCCTTTATTGAAAACCTTTTTTGAAATAATACTTACAATTATAAAAAGTGAGGGAAAGTTTTGAGTTTTGGATTTTAGAGAGAGGATAGTGAAATTCAAAATTATTAAACGTCTATTCAGATATAGTAATCCTCACATAAAAAAAAGTAAAAAAAAAAGGATTAAAAATGATCCCAAAAGAAAAAAAAGGAGGGAAAAAGAAAAGGAATTGAAAATGATCCCGAAAGAAAAGAAAAAAAAAAGAGAAAATAAGTGAGGAGAAGCTTGAGGAGAAGCCTAATCAAAAATTGGTTTCACTTGAATCTTTTTAAATGAAAAGACTTAAAAACAATCCTAAACTTATTCTTATTTCAAAAAGCATTGGTCAAATTGGTATACATAAGGTGCTTAAATTCCCTTTTTTTTACTATCTATGAATCCTTAGTTTGACAATTTTCAATAACTTTTGAAGTAAATAAAAAAATCAGGATTCCTAAATTGAAAATGAGATATTCTTACACTCTAGTCCTAGGTTGATTTGCTAAAATTATCCTATGTTATACTATAACATTTCTGAGATGAAATTATAGGAAACTCTATTGAAACCCACAACAACAAGTCAATATATTTGGTTTTTAAAGTTATAGTGTTACTTGAGGACAAGTAACAGTTAAGTTTGGGGGATTTTGATGCACTAAAAATATATACGTTTTTTGCTATATGATTTTACTCATTTTTGGTGATATTACACTTTAAAAGAAAGGTATTTTGCATGTTTTTGGTTTCAGGTACAAGAAATGGACTTTTGGAGAAAAAGAAACAAAAAGGTGCAATTTTGAGCAAAAAACGAGCAAGAAATGAAATTTTGCCCTGACACCTTTCGATAAGTCTTTCGTTGCTTAATATCTTTTACACATCTTGCATATTTTTGAATGAGATTGCACTTTAAAGGAAGGTTGTTTTCATGCTTATTTTTTAGGGCTATCTGTTAGGAATACAACTCAACTGAAAAAGGCGAAATGGAGCTAAAACGGAGCCAAACGGAGTGAAACGGTGGAGTTGCGCAGAAAGCTCGCCGACGGTGCCCTCGAGCTCTCCGACGGCGAGATTTTCCTGAGATGACCGAAAAAATGACAGAAAAGCTCGTCGGCGCCGACGGTGCCCTCGAGCCCGCCGACGGCGCCCAGGACAACTCTAGACCGACTTTTAACGGTTATGGGCCAAAATTCAACGTATTTGGACGTTTTTTGAAAGGTTTCTAGTGACAACTCTTCAAACTTTGTCCATACACTTTAAAAGAACGAATTTAGATAAAAAATATTGGAGGAATGTTAGGAAAAACTTGGAGAATGTTTAGGGTTCTTAGAATAGGAGTAGAAAAATAGATTTGTACCCTTTTAGAGAGATTGAAGAGGGGATTTTGAGAGAATTTGTAAGGAGATGTTCTAGCATTGCATGGATCGACGGGAGACTTTATGGGAGAGATATTCGTCCTTCTTTCAAAGGGAAAAAGCTAAGTATTGTTCTTCAATATCTTATGATTTTGTAAATACTTACCTAGTGGATTTGCTTTGGTTAAATGAAGTTTCTGTTGTGTTTTTTTTGTGCTTTGTGACGTATCTCTCTTACTCTTTCTTCTTCTTTGGAAATAGTGGCATGAGAAGATTATGTTGTTGTTTTCCTTTTACTTTTATTTTTTAATGACTAGAATTCATGTGTAGGATGTTGAGATACATGCTAGAAGAAGTTTTATATATATATGTGATGGTTTTTACTTGCACTTCATTTACATTACAATTAAGGTCTGTTTTAATGCTAAAATTCGTTGTGAAAACATACGATCCGAGAGGGTTATGCTTTCTACAACTAAGTACGAACTACATTCAAATTCCATGGATGGTGAAGTTCATGGGGATTAAATGCAAATAAATAGGGAAAAATAATTATTAGACGTAGAAGTGGAGATTTTAGAGTGACAGACTAAAATCCCCAATTCGGTCCTATTGTTTGAGTACTGAAGCGGAGATGTTAGCCCTCAGGCGAGGGGAACGTGGGAGGTTCAAAGTGAGAGCCGGTATCCTCTCAGCCTAGCCACAGATTCACTAAACAAGCATAGAATTAGTCAATGTTCTTTATGTCTGGACCAAAGGGTAAAGAATTTGATTGCTCCTATTTGGCACATACAATATTTAATGCATCCCATTCCTACACATTATCCATTTCATTACATAAGAATAGCAGTTTTTAGTATCTCAAAATTCTCCAAACCAATTCATCCAAAACGGATTATCTTTAGAATTAATATTTGCATTTAGTTATAGTTACTATCTTTACATTTAACACTTGCATTTAGAAGTAGTTGCTAGATAAAACATCATTTTAATCGACATTCTAAACTAAGGAGTAATTGTAGTATACTAGAATTTGACTAAGGACTTTTTATCTCGCTTCCCTGTGGGATCGATAACCAGAACTCAACTAGAGCCATTTATTACTTGAGCGATATGTATACTTGCATTGATATAAGTGACTTTATTATTAATTAATTGCACTCATTTTTATCACTACAAAAAGTCACGGTCAAGAAATTTATTAGTAAGGATGCTAATATTTAAATATAAATCCAGAAATGTTTTTAAGTTCATTCCTTTAAGTTGATTCAAATAAAGCCAATTTTTTATTAGACATCTCCTCAAGCTTCTCCTCACATATATTTTCTTTTCTTTTCTTTTACCTTTTTTATGAGGATTGTTTTCAATCCTTTCTTTTCTTTTTCATTTTTCTTTTTCATGTGAGAATTACTATATCTGGATAACCTTTAATAATTTTGAACTTAACTATCTTCTTTCTAAAGTTAAAACTTATTACATTTCTTTACTTTATAAATATCTATTAGCCTTAATAAAGATTTTTCATGAAGTTTCAATCTTTTATTCTTACATGAAATTCTAAAATTCTTAATACTTTAAATTCAATTTTCTTTACTTGAAAGGATGAATACTCACAATTATCTTCATTCCTCAACTAATATAAGGAACTAATTCTAGCAGGGGTGAATTCTACAAATTTACCTCTTGCATAGATCCAATCATCCGTAGCTCCTCGGAGGTTTGCATAAATTCTCGAATAATATTTATAACTACTACATAAGTAAAGTAGCAGAAAATCTCTCACTGCCTTGCAACAATTAATCCTTAAATCACTCCTCTCGGGTTAAATATGCTCACTCTTGAATTAAATTTTTCTTTGCAAAATGTGAGTTGTAGTTGTACTGTGCATATAAACTAACAAATCTATACTAGTCGAAGTCAAATATTCTCATAGTTCTCTTCATTTTAGGAGCCATTAAAATTTAAAAAAATTCCAAAATATCTAATAAATCTAAATAATGATAAATTTAACTCCTAAAGTCAAAAGCATGGCTAGATAGCTTCACACCATGTATTCTTCTCCTTTATTTTCTAATATTTCATATTTTTGGTTTTTCTACAATGTTGGAGAAATCCATTGTGAAAATAAAAATTTTCTAATTTAGATTGAAGCTCTTACCGAGAGAAAATGAATTACAAAGTTTTCAAGCCCTCAAATCCGCTTAGATCCACGTATTTTGATGCCCTAGGTTGTGTTTCGGCCCTAGCTCGCTTTGAAGATGAAGCTCGAAGCTGAAAAATAGAAAAAATAAGTTTTTTGTAAATTTTAAGAGTGTCTGGGCGTTTCATGACTCAGGAGCTGTTCGGCGCCGAACGATTCTGTCGTCGTTCGGCTCTACAACAATAACAACAAAGCCTTATTCCCACTAAGTAGGGTCGACTACATGAATCCTTTTTCTCCATTGCATCCTATTTAGTGTCAAATTTTCGTTTAATTCTAATAAATTAAGATCATTTTTTATGCAATAAGCCCAAATTTTCTGAGGTCTACCTCTATCGTTCGGCGCTAGTGCGAAAAAATTTTCTTCTTCCGATTTTCGCAAAAATCATCGCGCACTAAACCACGGCAAATTGTAATTAGCCTAACACTTCAATTTTTAATTTAAATTAGGTTACAACACATAATTTTTCACAAAAAACACAAAAACTCACACACACACACACACACACACACACAAATACAATTAAACAAACATTTTTATCGTGCATAAATCATCATCATCAATCAAACCAACAACTCGGTGCAGAAAATAAGAAATCCAATGCAAATATCAAACCTAAGCAATCCAAAACAAATAAGTAGAAAACATAAACATAAACACACATTATAACACGTCTCACTCAATCGTCAGCACTTCTAGTCCATTGCACACCTTCAATTTCATCACTATCATCCTCTCTGAGATCTCCCATACATTGGTAATGAACATAAAAATTGTAGAAAGGACGGCTCGGAAATTCATCTATCGTTTCATCCTTGATCCAACTTTTCTTCTTATAAATACGTACCGTCTAATCTTCAACAAGTCCGATATGATTAAAGTGTTGTTTAATTCTTCAATCTAAATGGTCAAATTGATTAGAGATTTGATTAATCCCATCGATAGTACAATTCATATTCTTCTCCAAATTTTAACTCTTTTCAACACAATATCTAAATTTTATAACGGTGGTGGCAACAAAGAAAGTGTTGAATTCAGAGATGATTGAATTATGGGAAAAATCTCCTTTTCTTTATTTACCAAACCATTAAAATTAAAATTTGAGTCTAGAGTTTTTCAAGGAAGAAGAGCCTTTACCAAATTATCAAATGAATCATGTGATTGGCTCACACCATAAAGATAGTGGACAGATGTCCAAGCCCATTAGAAGATCCATTTAAAGATCCATTTAAAGCCAATCCAATAATAGATTTCAAAGTCAGAGTTCCCACATCTATAGGTCTTCCAGTCTGAATGCAGTAATTCAGAATTGCACTCTCAATTGTAACTTTAATGTGCTTCGTAGTAGTCACTAATTTGGCATAAATAAAGATATGCTAAGACTTTGATGCTAAATTTAATAACAAAGATGAAAAACTTACTTCACATTCGTCTTTTATTTCACAGCCTCCATATTCATCCGTCAGAAATTTTGAATATTTCATACATATTGTCTTTCATCGAGGCAAAATTAGAGTAATGAGAAATAGGAACATTCCTAGTCACATATAAATCATTAATTCGAGAAGGAATAAGAGGTACTCCCTTGTATCGAATATAAACCACTCCTTGATTGATTCCATGAAGATTTGCATAAAACGCCTGTTAGTCGATAAAAGCGTCGAGGAGTTTGGGTTTAATTTAATATATATATAGATTTTAGAAAATAATATTTTAATTTTGAAAAATACAAAATCAAACCGATTCATATAAATAATAGTTTAAATAATCAACCCTTCACCACATGACATGTATCTATCCCGGAGAACAGATATATTGCTTCGAGTAAGGCTTGATAAAATAAACTAAAGAATTCATGATATCCGTTTGGTTTGCAAACCATTGTTGACCGATAATTTCTCCTATCTAATATGAAGGAATTAGATAGGGTTTATATTAATCTGGGGTCTTTAAGATTCTTATAAGGGCAAGCCCCTATAGCTAATTACATCAAAGATAACCGAAGTCACCTAAGAAAACTCTTGATATTGATCATGAAATATTTATATTCAGGACTTCCAAAAAGGTAAGGTTCTTTAAGAAAATGTGATAATAGGAAATCAAATAGGTGAGTGGCTCAATTTTTGGAATAATTTTTGTGAGAATCCAAAGGAAGGAAAGACTAGGGGAAAGACAAAGATTCAAGAAGAATTTCAGTGTTTTCCCGAACTATCCTATTATTTGGCTCCGATTTGAAATATTTATTTGATCTTTCAATTTATGACTTATGTTCACTTGATACCGATCATGTGAATATCCTGAAAGATGGGAGAATTTATGTCATATCCGATGATAACCTCAGAATTCTAAAACGAGTTAGGGCTTATGTTGTACAACACGGTTATGCAAGGGCCTAAAGAGATAAAGTGAGGTTTTATGCTGCACTAAGAAAGCTATCTCGAAGTCCTATGGCTTATTGTTTTAATTTCTAAGGAGTATTGCTGTTAAAGATGGTCGTGTTACCCACTGTGCATGCTCCAAGCTCCTTGTCGTAGTAGGTTTAGTTTAAAGAAGTGTTAATTGTAAGAAAAGAGGAGTGTCGTGTTTTGAGAATATTTAAATTGAGGCATCTTAATATTTTATTAGGGAATATTTAAGTTGATTATAGCAACACCGGTTACTATCCCACAGTTCCATCATCCTGACACCACTATTTCATCAGATTCACTTAGTCCAAATGAATTTGCTAAACTTAACAAAAGTAAGTTCCACACTTTCATTTAGACCGTGGGAAACCCCGTTAGCAACATGTAGGTTACATTCTCCGAGGGATTGTAAATCATCCAATGAGACGTTTTAAAGAAAACCTCCCAATTGCTCCCAGAGCTCCTCCCAACCAAGAGAAGCTCAGCCCCATTGCATTTCTACCCTAATTCCCACTGATTAAGCTCAATTTTAGAGTTCAATTTTAAACAAGAAACCAGGACACTCTCTGAATCTCCACCAAAACCAAATTAAATCATCCCACACCTTCACCAGAGGTTGAGAAGAAGTTCTCCAGTGAAAGCCCCCTCACCAGGCCACCCATTTCTTCTATCGACCAGAACACCAAATCGGGTCTGGTCACTTTCATAGTCAGACATTTCACCATCGCTCAAGGCTCAATCCGTAAGCTCCTTGGACTCCAACGAACGTGCAGAGGACATCCAATCGAGGCTTCACCTCTTGGACTAAGGTATGGAGACTTCTGCTTAACCCGAGCTTCCAACGATTCTCCGTTTTGTTTGGTTTAATTTCAATGCATGTTAGCCGTATGGATGGGTTTGTTTAGCTTAGAAGAGCATGTAGAAACAAACCCCATGCAATTTGGTCGAGAAATGAGGGAGATATTAGGTCTATAAAACGTGTGGTTGCGGGTTCACGCCAGACGGGGATGATGACCCGGAGCCGTCCGATCGCGCGTGCAATGAATGGATGGACAGGATTGCATCAGATGAGCAGATGAAATGGATCTGCGGAGCCACGTGGCGCTGACTCAGAAGGCGGCGTCCAATCAGGAGAGGACTCGTGCGCTTTCGACCCGCCGTAGGTTGAGGTGGCGCCGACGTGTTTAAGTAGGAAATTAGGATTTTTTGAATTATTTAAATACCAAATACTTCAAAATTTCATAACTTTGTGTAGAAAAATTCAAAAATTAAAAGAAAAATACCCTCTTGCTCAGTGAACAGAGGAGAATAATGTGGAAAAAAAAGTGGGTTATTTTATTGAGTATTTAATTTTTAATTAATTAAACCTTGTTCTGAGTATTTCAACTCTCCACTAACACACACAATTCACCATTTCTTGGGACTATAGGGCTTTTGTAGCCTCTGATCTTGGGAACATTCCCTGAATTTTCCAAGGCCAAGGGCTATGTCTATGAAAAGTTACCTATTTTCTAAGTTCAGAGTCATTTTATAGGAAATTAATTCTAAAACTTAGCATGTTGTTTGAAAAATTCTAGGAAAATTAGGGTAGGTTCCCTATGACTAGAGGAACTTAGGAAAATTATTTCATGAGCTAAAACATTAAAAATAACTCTGATTGCTCACATGACCTCAAATCAATTTTGAATTTATTAGAGTAAACTAAAAATGAAAATAACTCAAAATCAATTCTCCATTGTTCCATAGGATAATAGGAATCCCCATTAAAAATTTGAAGTTAATTGGAAATGGTTTAACCCATTAAATAAATTTTCTAAGTAACTTAACCATTTTAGAAATTAAAAAATTCATAAAACTCAAAATATAATTCAAAAATTCACCAAATTGATTTTTAGGGCTCTCTGATATCAGAGGAGTCTATGAAAATTAAAATTGGAATTTTCCTAAAATTTTCATTTTTAACCTATTTTTGGGTATTTTAATAATTAAAAAATTATAAAAATCATAAAAATATTAAAATTCACTAAAATGTCATATTTGGTCTCCTATTCACTTGGGCATCAACCAAATATTTTTCCTAAGTCTCTAAGTAAAGTTATTGAATTTTAAAGGCTTAGGGTAATTTTTTATATTAAAAAAATAGATTTTTCAACCTTTTCACTAAATTAGTTCTACAAATTCAAAGAAAAATCAAAAAAATATAAAATTTATTTCTCTGAGTTCCTTATGATCAGAAAGATTTAAGAAAAATATAAAATCTATTTTTCTACTTTAATATTATTTTATAATTAATTAATACTCCAAAACTTAAAATAATTATAATAAATAAAATAAAATTCAAAAAATCACCAAAATTGGTCCAAATGGTCCTCTGGTTAGTGGGAACTTCCTATAATTTTCCTAAGGATAGAAACTTCTTCTTGGTCATGTTATGGAATTTTCATTGAAAATCCCTATTTTCCATTAAAATAATTATATAAATTAAATTAAAAATAGAAAAATCAAATTTTCTCCTCTAATGTCTTAATTGACATGTGAATGAGGTGAAATAAAAGTTTCAAGTTCATTTGAGCTTAATCTAATAAATTATGAGATGAATAAGCTTAAGAGGGCATAAATGTGATTAAGGAACTTTAACCTTAAAATAAAATTTTGGCTAAACCAAAGGGAAGGGCAAACATTTGATCTTAATTTTCCTCTTGGATGATTGAAACATAGGAGGTTAAGGGGTAGAAACTCATTAATCACCTTGAACATTAAGGAAGAAACTTTATTTAATTAAATCATCTAAACTTTGGAATATTAATTAAGGCATGAATTATTAAGATAGGGGATGTGATATAAGCAGATTCTAATTCTTTAAATTGAATCCCTAATCAATGATTTAATTAAATATCATTAAGCTCGTATTAATTAATCTATAATAAATGATAATTGAAACTAATAAAAAAAGAAGGGGATAATCTTGAAAATTTATAATCAAACTAAAAACTTAAAACATTAAGACCAATTTGAAGCAATAAATTCAAATTAAAACAAACTTAAAATGTCAAAACTAATTTGAAATTGTTTAAAACTTAAATTAAAACAAATTTGAAACATTAAGGTTAATTTGGAATAATTTACAATTAAAATGCTATAATTAACTTAAATCAGTTTAAAAGGTTAAAATTAATCTAAAAAGTTAAGACCATTTAAAATATTAAAATTTAACTAAATTGAACAAATTGATCACTTTCCTAACTTAAAATAATTTAAAACACTTAAAAAAGATCAACCAAAACCTTACAACTAAATTAAATCACTTTAAACCATTAATTAAAAATTTAAATTGAGAAGGGTTAAATTCTTTAATGAACTAACTTGCCCCTAAAGGCTTTTCATTATTATAACTCTTAAATGAAGCATCAAATGAAATTTCACCTTACTCATAGGATAATCAAATATCCAAATTCACTGAGCAAGAGTCAAAACTCAACTAAACCTGGGTGATTGATTCATCACCACAATGAAACTAAATGAACTCGAAATAATCCCTAAAAATGTTTAGGAAGATGTTCAGAATTAAGTTATGAGCACTTCCCTAACTTGATGGGATGTTTTAAAAGAATAGTGAGACTTCATTGTTCTTTGATGAAGAAAATCATCCTTAACTAAACCGAGAATCTAGACGTCATAGGACTCGATAGACAACCAAGATTCTAGCTTAGCGTCATAGGACATGATAGTCGACTAGGACTTAAACCTAGACATCATAGGACTTGGTAGATAACCGGGGCCTTCTCATAGCTTTACTTAGGTATTTGTTGCAAATATATAAATGTCATAACATGTATTTTAAGTGCAGATGAAAATGGCGGGAGTGCCCACCAGGTATGCATTTAAGTTTATTGCAATTTATATTTCATAATTTATTAAATGTCTTACTTTCCCGCATTTATAAATTCATGAAAATGATCGAACCCAGCATGTTTAAATAACTCAAAATTTAATCACCAATAAAATAAAATTGCAATTATAACTAAAATTAAAATGTCTCGTTGGATGATCAGGAATCCCTCAAATGATGTAACTCACGTGTTGCTAACGAGATTTCCCACGGTCTAAATGAAAGTGTGGAACTCATTCAGTTGAGTTTAGCAAATTCATTTGGACTAAGTGAATCCGATGAAAATAGTGGTGTCGGGATGACGGAATCGTGGGATCTTAAGCGGTTCTGTTTAATCAACTTTAAGATTTGTTTTAATTAAAACACTAAACCATCTCAATTTTCAACCTCTCTAAACCAAAACACTTCTCTCACCTCCCTGATTGTCACTTCTAAACTAAACCTTCTGCAACAATAAGGAGCTTGGAGCAAGCACAGTGGGCAGCACAACCATCTTCAACAGCAAAACAAGTCTTCATCAGCTTAACCCTTCCATAGTTTAAATAACCAAGCCATAGGGTTTCGAGGTAGTTTGCCTGGAGCAACATAAATCCTCAACTTGTCCTTAGGCATTTGCATAATCGTGTTATGCAATTTAAGCCCTAACTCGTCTTAGGACTCCGAGGTAGCCGTTTTGTACGACATAAACCCTCACATTTTTTAGGCTATTGTATGATCATATCATAAAAGTATAAGTCCTAATTAATTAAAATTGGCAGAATTGAAACATTAAATAAACTCTCAAATTGAAGCCAAACAATAGGATAGTTGGGAAGTCACCGAAGTTCACTTCGGGTCCGTGACATCCCCTACTTCTCTTCCTTTGAACTCTCAAAATAACTGTTCTAAATTTGATCTATTCCCTATTGAAATTTCCAAAATCCAATTGTTTGAAAACTTTAAACTTTGAAATTCTTGAAAGCAAACCACTAATCTTTATCGAGAGTTTTCTTAAGTGTCTTTAGACATTTAGGATGTAATTAACTATAGGGGCTTGCCCTTATAGGGAACTTTAAGAACCCAGGTAATATAAACCCTAGTTAATTCTTTTGTATTAAATGGAAGAAATTGTCAGCTTATAAAATTGGTTCGCAGACCATATGGATGTCATAAATCTATTAGTCTATTTAATCGAGCCCCATTATTAAGCAGTGTATCTATTCCTCGGAATATATGCACGGTTTATGATGTGGTACTCGTTTATATAAACTTTTTGGGGTGTGAGATTGATTTGACTTCATACTTTAAAAATTTTTAAACTTCAAACCACTTTCAAAAATCAAAATGCTACTTTCCAAATTATATATATATTTAAATTAAATTTAAAACCTAAAATTCGCCGACAAATTTTCTAAACTTTAGATTAAGTAACTAATATTACACCAAGATTTGTAATGTAAGGTTCAAATATAAAGAAAGTGTCCTTCCCTTACAATGATATTTTGGTGAGTGAATAATATATAGATTAGTTTAATATTTTTATTGTACCAAATAGGAGCATACTTATTCTTTACCCTCTTTCGAGTGCTATAAAGAACATTGGCTAATCCTAGGTTTAGTCCCTAAATCAGTGATTAGGCTGGGAGGATACTAGCTCTCACTCCAGAGCTCCCACTTCCCTTCTCCTAAAGGCTAACTCTCGCTTTAGTTTCCAAACACTAGGACCAAATTGAGGATTTTAGTCTGTCGCCCTAAAATCTCCAATTCTACGCCCAACAAACATATTTCCCTATTTATTTGCACCCAACACCCATGAACTACATCACTCATCCATGGACACTGAATATAATATTCACTTTTGTTGTAGAAAGGATAGCCCTTTAGAATCGTATGTTTCACAGTGTATTTTAACAATTCAATTGGCCAGATCAAAAAGTAAATAAAGATCGAAGTGAAAAATCATCACAATTTCTATTCTTTCTTCTGACATATCCAATCTAAACTATCACTTCACCATTTATCATTACATGGAGAAATAAAAAGAAATCTACTCAGAATTCATGAAGAAGATGCAATAAAATACAGACTTTATATATAAAAGCAAAGTCATACAAACTATGAAAAGTAAATACAACTTATCTTAATTTCTTCCCCAAGCAAATCCCTTGAAGTTCCTTTGAATCTGCTTCTGTCCTTACCACAACACACAATTCTCTCTTGGAATAGTAGGGAAGAAGCAATCCCTCACTTTCCCTCTCCTCCTACAACTCTTTTGAGAAGAATCCCTCATAAAACAATACTAAACACCAAACTCTAGACTCTAAACTCTCTCTAAAGACTTCCTTTTCACTCACACACATTTTTCTTTACTTACAATGACACACACACACCCTCTAAGACCTTCAATTATGGCGTCCAAAACAAATTAAAATAGTCTAGGAACAAATTTCCCAAGAGTTGCCACAAGAATCCCTCCAAAAATCGTCCAAATACATTGAATCTGGCCTCCACCGACAATAGGCACTGTTGGCGCTGGATATGGAGCAGTCGGTAACCTATCGCCCCTTTTAATTCCAAGTTCTCTAGAAAAACAGGCCTTTGGCACCGATTTGGACGTCGTCGGCACCGGTTTGGGTGTCGTCGGCGCCGAATTGGGCGTCGCGGTGCCAAAACTTTAAAAGTCTGGTTTTTGCCTTTTTTCACTCCAAATTCGTTTCTTTTCGCTTTTTTTGCTCCATTTGCCTAAAATCATCATATTTGCAGCAAACATGAAAAATATCTTCCATTAAAGTGTAATATCACCAAAAAAGAGGAAAATTTTATATGAAAATTCAAACATATTTTTAGTGCATCAAAGAGTCGTCATTTTCCTTCAATCGACTAAGCCAAGCATAAGATTTTTCTCTAGGTGGTTGTCTAGCATGTAATAAGGTGTTAGAAGCTCCCTAAAGGTGTAAGGACTTTGTGAGAGAGCTTAGCTTTGTAACCAGACCTTTTTGTCTTTCTTCATTCCAGTGACAACTTCATCATTTAACTGATGAGTATAATTCGCATTTTCACCTAATCCACCTCATAGAGGGACATAAAAAGCTAGAAATTTCATTTCTATAACTTTAAGTCCTCCGAGTTTCCTTGGATGATGTAACTCATGGGTTGTTGATAAGAGTGCTCTGATCGGGTTGGGTTGACTACCTTCACAATCAGGTGGACTTAGAGTCTCCGTAGCTTGGGATGAGGGATCCATGGTATTTTGACCCAATTACTTATACCTTCTTAGAAACTCCTCCCCTTTCTGTAGACACCTCCTTTGAGCCCTGTCACTTCCTTAAAAAAAAATCATTGATATCATCTTGTGGGCCATACATGCCTAGGAGCCGCCTCCCGTAGTGGATACGGTGATTTATCCTCTGCCCTATGACCTGGTATAAGCACTGAAAGCATCGGGATTGTCCTGCTTAAGATGAAAAAAAATTATTTGGTTTTATAATTAATTGGATATCATAAATAATGTAAGCAAGACCCTTCTTATCGAGAGTTTTATTGGGCATCCCCTAGTATATAATTAACCAATGGAATATGTTCCTTGGAATTAGCCTTAAACCCATACTAAGCACAAAAACGTGGCTCTCTAGTTACATGGTTGACATATGTAGGGATTCTCTTTGTTGATTGTGTTTCAAGTTGTTTCAATTTGATATCTTTTGGGCATACATTCTTAACTTGTCATACAAGGATTCCATTACATAAGCCCTCCTTGTGTGTAATTTTTTTTATTTTTTTGTCTAGCATATGTCGTATATCCTATTTTTCTGATTCATCTCCTCTTCGGGTCATTTATAAGATCTGATAGGGATATTTATTTGGAAAAGGAAACTATAGACGATAAGACAAGCTAGCGACTTTGACATTTTTTTAAAGAACCAAAAGCACATGGTTCACCATGTTGCATGTAAGTAGCTTTTATGCTAAGTTGATTTTCATGCTGGTTGAGTCTTTTTTTAGACTTTATTATGTACCTTTTAGAGTCATTAAATGAGTCTGTACTAGAAATAAGGTACTAACACAGGTTCTGGGGTGCTTGATGAGGGATCAACGTGACAGAGATCAGAAGCAGTTGGCTCGTGTTCTGTATCTTAATTCTAGATTTTACAATGATGTATAACATTAAGATCTTACATGTATATACGGAGTCTAGCCACCTTTATGCTTTTCTAGAATATGTTGTCGACTCAGTGGCTCTCGGCTTACGCTATTTACTTTCAATGTGTTTAATTTTCTCTTTCTTACTTATTGTGGTTTGTATGGGAATCTTGCTAAGTATAATTTAGTGTCTTTAAGGACCTAAAATTTCTCTCTTTCAATATCCTAATAATAAAATATTAAGATTAATCAAAATTTAGGATTAAAATATTTCAACAATTTAAAACTTGTACTTTACTTTTCTATATGGCCTTCGAGTCAGTTTTAAAATGGCTTTCATAGCATGAGTTTCTCCTAACTCATCTCTAATAGTTTCTCCACACTTTGAACTTTAGATAATTGCATCATCATACATGTCTCGAGGAGAAGCCCCCGTGCTTCCTCAATCTGACTAGCTGAGAATATGTTTTCTACTTAGGTGCTTGTCTAGCATGATTAGTGTGTTAGAGGTTACCCCAACCCATAAGGGGTATAAGTCCTTTGTGGGAGTGTATTCAGCTTCGTAGCTGGATATCTCTTTTCTCTCATCTCTAGTGGCATCTTCACTATTGATTTAGCGAGTATGGTCTCACCTCTATATATTCTACCGCTAAAGGGTCATTGGGCATTAGAGTCTTCCTTCTTTTGATCTTAGGGCTACCGAGGTTTCTTTGGACAACGCAATTCATGGATTGCAGACAGGAAGCCTTGGGTTAAGTTAGGTTGACTACTTTCTCGATCAGGTAGACTTAACATTCTAATAGCTTGTGATGACAGATCCAAGAAACTCTGACTCAACTATCTCTGCCCAAGTAGAATTTCTCCACCTCCCATTTGTTGATCCTCTTTGAGCCCATTCTTCCTTTTGTAACTTCATTGATATTGTCTTGATGGCCCCGATTACTGATAGTCACCGCCCGTTTGGGATATTGCATTTCACCCTCTGCTCTTATGTCCCAGTGAGCTTTAAAATATAGGGATATTAATGTCAAGATGATTTTGTTATTTTGTATGCCTTGTTTGCTGAGTTAGCCACCACCCATAGTGGACACGATGATTCGCTTGTCCTATGACCCGATATAGGCTTTGAAAGCATCTAAATGTTCCCAATCAAAATAACCATCCTTTTGGTGACCTCTCTATTAGTTGTCATGATAATGTAAGCAAAACACTTTTATCGAGAGTATTATTGGGTATCCCTCAAGATGTAATTAACCAAATATATACGTTTCTTTGGGAGTGCTCTTGGCATCATAACAAAAATGTTCTTTTTAATAATTTAGTTATTGGTAGCTTATGCAGGGATTCTCTTTGTGGATATCATATTTTGAGGTATTTCGATCCGATTTTGTTTGGACGAATACTCTCGACCTATCACACGAGAATCACAGTATATAAGTCTTCCATGTTTCTTTTTAAATTTATTTTTCTATTTTTTACCGTATATTCTTCCTTTCGATTCTTCTCCTTTTTGGATCACTTTTATGATATGAGATGAAGATTTATTTAAAAAGAAGAATTATATGTCGACATATAAATAAACAAGCTGGCAACTCTGATTTTTATTTAAAAATAACCAAAAAGCGCACATAAGAAGTTTGAAAAAATAAAGCACTATTTTGAAGTCTTCAGTTAAAATTTAAATAATAGGTCGCTCTACTTCGCAAGCTGTGATTGGAAACAGTACGAGGGTTATGTAAAATTAGTAATAAGATTTATTTTTTTTATATGTTCTAGATATTTAATATGAAATGTAAAATATTTTCATATAAAATTTTAAACATTAAAATAATCTACAATGTTAAATACCACTCTATAATTTCATAAAAACAAGCTATATTACTGTTAAATGAGAATATGTCTTATGAATCATACCTAAGTAATTGAGTTGAAGAGATAGAGAGAGAGAGAGAGAGAGAGAGATCCAAATATGTCCTAAGAATCACACCCAAGAAATAAGCAAGAGAGAGCAATAATGAACAATAGAATGACATATTTGTGTTTGAATGATTAATTAGCATTTTCTGTAGAAATGAATCTTTATTTATAAGAGAGGGATATCGTGTGCATAATTACATGCTAACTATGCTTTAACAGGAGCATTATAAGTTATTTTTGGTATTTACATAAATGAGAATATTGGTCGGCAAGACTCTTTCAGCCGACACTATTGGTTGTCGATCGACTTTAGTTGTTTTTCGATCAGCTAGATTTTGCTCGATCAGTTCTAGTCAACTGATGGCTACTTTGGTATGATTGTTGACTATGAACCCATAGATGTGGAGCACTTATCACCAGGATAAAACTAGGTTGTCAGGCAGAGGGTGAATTATCATAATCTTATAGGTAGCTCACCCGTGGACAGAATGTCCCTTTGGGGGTTTGCGAAGTATATTCTAGTAAAACATTTGGTCTCTTGAAGAGTCTAGGAGCCACTTATAAGACGGCTGATGATGTTGGGCTGAGAGTTAGGTTGATGCCTTCTCTTGGCTTGATAGATCTTAGTTTTTAATTTGGACGATCTTTGTTCGACTAGCTTCAAGTTTCGACCCAATGGGTCAACACTTGGTCCATCTAGTCTTCGATCTTTCGGTATTTTCTCTTAGTCAATTGGATTTTCTCAAGATTAGTGTCGACTCATTTCTTATGTACAAACATATTATAGTGTGAAATTTATAAATCCTAACACTTAAGCTTTAATAACACTCAAATTTATAATATCATATAAAAATATCATTAATATTATTTTTTTTTTTTGGAAAACATGATCTTTTAAATATTTATTTTTATGGCATCAAAATCGTTAAAATAAAATATCAAAATTATCTTTTAGACATATTGATATATAAATATAATGTGGCATATATGTAATTTTTTTATATTTTAATATTTATATTTTAACATGAATCACCACTTAGTTCATATCAATATACTCAAAACGTTCCTCGTGGGTAACTAAAATGTTTGTCCCTGTCGTTCTGTTTCATATATATATATATAACACTCAAATTTATAATATCATATCAAAAATATCATTAATATTAATTATTAAAAAAAAACGAGATCTTTTTAAATTTTTATTTTTATGACATCAAAATCGTTAAAATAAAACATCAAAATTATCCGTTACACACATAGATGTATAAAAATAATGTGGCATATAAGTAATTTTTTGTATATTTTAATATACATTTTTGAATGAACCCGAATGACCCCTTAGTTCATATTAATATACCATGGATAAAGCAAAACGTTCCACGTGGGTAACTCGAATTTTTGTCCCTGTAGTTTTGTTTCCTAAATGGATAAGTTCCTTTGATTTCTTAGACCAATCTTTTTCATTAATACTTAGCACTCGTAATATAACTATTTAAATTTACAAATCTAACATCCTTTTTATCTATTATTCAAATTCTCACTCAAATAGCAAAATTTAGGGTGAAACCTCAATTATATCAAATTTTATTTGATAGTGTACCTATGAAAATATGGATTTGATAGTTCAAAAAAATTACATGAGCCGATTTTTTAGAAAAAATAATATTTCAATTATCTTGTATATAATTATTCACAAGTTTTATCATTTCTACATAAATATTATACCTACAAAAATTTCAAAAATATAAAAGTATAAATTGATATCATTCTCTAAACTTGAATTTATTAATCTGTAAAAATAAATAAGTTTTTAATAAATTTTTAGTAATTTTTTTTTAATGTGGTTTCATACCAACCAAAATTTTTATGTATTTATCTCATCCTTAAAACTTCATTTTTTGTCAAATATGATATTTTGTAGTTTCATACCAATCAAATTTTTTATGTATTTATCTCATCCTTAAAACTTCATGTTTTCACATATATGATATTGGAGTCAATTATACCAAAATATATGCATGTGTTGCATGTCATAAGAATTGTGTCTGATACAGAGATAATTTAATGCACCAATAAATAAAAAATTAAACTGAGGAGACCTCAAAATTTTTACGTGAAACAACACTAAAAATAAAAAAAAAACACGGAGTCTGTCACAGTTAAATAATAAACTATATAATTGCAAGTCCATATATCTACTCTTCTCTTAAATTAGAGAATAAATAATTATAAAACTAATAATAACATATTTACAATCATAGTTTAGCTATAATAATCATAATTGTGATACAACAAATGTGATTTTTGGTTGTAATAACAATAGTTAGCCACAAATGTCACAGTTGTTTTCTATAAAGGCAGCAGTTGACCATAAAGATTGTAGTCAGTGATTGCAATAGTGGTTAGTCATAGAGGCCGTAATTTGAAACTATAATAGTAGTAGTGTTGACCTCACTTTTGTGAGGATCATTTCAAATTCAGTTTGTGATAGGAATTATATCAATATTGACTTCATAAATCTCACTGGTAATCACTAAACCCTAATGACTAGGGTAAAACCCGATAAATCCTTCTTTAATCCAAAATGATTAAATCAGTAATAACAAATTCTGATTTAATCAATTATTGACCCAATAGGTCAATTTTTGACCAAAAAAGTCAATTTTGGTCAAAATAGTCAGTTTTTGACCTAATGACCAAATCATTGACCCAATAGGTCAACTTTTGACCAAAAAGTAAATTTTGGTCAAAATGGTCAATCCTTGACCCAATGACCAACACATTGACCCAATATGTCAACTTTTGATGAAAAAGTCATTTTTATCAAAATAGTCAATTTTTGACCCAATGACCAACCTATTGACCCAATAGGTCAACTTTTGACAAAAAAGTCAACTTTGGTCAAAACGATCAATTCTTGACCCAATGACCAACCCATTGACCCAATAGGTCAACTTTTGACCAAAAGTCAATTTTGGTCAAAATAGTCAATTTTTGACCTAATGACCGATTATTGACCCAATAAGTCAATCTCTGACCAAAAAGTCAACTTTGGTCAAAATGGTCAATCCTTGACCCAATGACCAACCTCTTGACCCAATAGGTCAACTTTTGACTAAAAAGTTAATTTTGGTCAAAATAGTCAATTTTTTACCTAATGACCAACTATTGACTCAATAAGTCAACATGTGACCAAAAAGTCAAATTTGGTCAAAATGGTCAATCCTTAACCAGTGACCACTCTATTGAACCAACTAGTCAACTTTTGACCCAAATTGTCAACTTTAGACCAAAATCATCAACTCAATACCTAAAGACCACCACATTCACTTCATTGGTCACTTTTGACGTAAAAAGACAGATTAGCTCAAAATGATAAAACCATGGCCCAAAGATTATTGTATTGGCCTAATTGGTCATTCTTTGACATAAATAATTAAAATTTGATCAAAACAATCCATACATGACACAAAGACAACCACCCTAGCTCTATTGGTCAACTATTGACCTAAAAGGGTAAAAATTAGTCAAAATGGTTAACCCATGCCCCTTTGACCACAAAATGAACTTCAAAGACAAACATTGACATGATCAACTTGACATTGATCAAAGTGATTAAAATCTAATCCAAAAGTCAACACATTGACCTTTGCATTGACCTAAACTTTAAAATTGGTCAACATGATAAAATTAAACCCTAAATGACAAAATCTTTGGACCTAAAACAAGGTTATAAAAGTTTAAATAGGTCACCATTGGACAAAAATTGATCAACCTAGGTCAATTTGGGTCAAAATTGGTCAACCCTGGTCAACATGTACCAAATTTGGTCAAAATACTCAATTTTGGACCAAAAATGATAAAATTAATCAAATAATTAATTCCAAAATTATTTTGATTAATCTATTGGCTAATAATATAATTTTCATAATTTTTGATTAATTACATAATTAATTAAAAATGCAATTATAATTAAAAAGCCATAAAATAAAATTTGGACACATGATAATGAATTTCCAAAATTCCAAACCCTTTTATGACATCATGAATGACCTAATATGGGTTAAACACAACCCATATAACCCTTTCAATATGAATCAACTCATTAATAATTCATAACATGGCATTTTAACCATGGTTAAGGGTCATTATTAAGACACCATCATGAAAAATGATGAGGTGTCATTCTTTCCCAAACCCAAGCCATGGACTCATCTCTCCTTGACAATGAGGTGGTTGGCCACCTAGAGGATAATTTCCCATGCCTCATGGACCATCCAATAGGAAAAGTTTGGTCTAAGTCATCGCCACATCATGGCATGATCTCATTATTGCCAAATTTTGGAAAATAATGAAAAAGGAAAATTATGTGTCATGCAATCCACCAAGATTAAGTGACATTGTGAATAAAAGATGGCTAAATCTTTGTGAATCATCACACACCTCTTTCCAAGCTAATAAACATGAACCAAATCAATGGGAAGGTCATCATGACCAATCCATGCATGAGGTGAGTAATCAGGATAAGGTGTCATGCTCTCTTGAAAACATTAAATGATACAAAGACCTTATGTAGGGGAGGTGGATTTAATAAGTTCTAACTGGTTTTATCCACCTCAAAAAATAACCAATGAAAGCAAGCCAAGCCTTAGGTTAAAACTTCGCCATACTTGGGCCATACATGGGTTAATCTTGAAATGATAAATTGAACTCATCCCCAAGCTCAAATCTTATCCAAAAATCATCATGAATAAGATGAGACCAACCCAGGCCAGCCTAAGCTCACCCTAGCCATTTCCATGGCTATAAATAGGGCCAAACCCAAGAGTACCCAAGAGAGAGACCAAGATAGGAAGTAGCAAACCACTGCTCAAATCCTTAGACCCTTAACACCAAAAATGCTCCTTAGGATCTAGGCAATTGATCCCACCTAAAATCAGCTCATGAAACCCACTAATTCCCTGCAATTTGGCTAACCCGAATGAGCCCAAAACTAGGACAAAATCCAAATGTAAAACCAAACCCCTTAAAACCTCAAATTAATTGCTCTTATACCATCACAGACGCCTACGATGATGAGCCCAATCAAAATTGGCCATCCTCATAGGCTTTAACCTAGCCATTGACTTTCTTCCCTTAAGCCGAGCCACCTTGAGGAGGATCTCATACCTAGACATGATTTAACTCCAAATTGAGTTAGGGGAAAGCTATTTGAGGTTGAGAAAAGCTTCAGAGCCATTCAATTTGAGCTTGCCTCGACTGATACCAAGGTATGGATTTTACATTCTAATGACATTCGGGTTTGATACATTATGAAGTAAACCATTTCAAAACCCATACATCACCGTATGGATGGGTTCGTCATCTCACACAGATCTTATAGAAACAAATTTCGCTCTATTTCATCAAGAATCGAAGAAGATCATGTTCATAAACCATGGACAGTTTGTGGGATCATAACAGATGAAGATGATGAATCTCAGTTGTTCGTTCTTGTGTTTTGGAAATGGACGGTTAAGATTAAATCCCGCTATCTTCGTTGTTCGGGTTCCTGCAGCGGATCAGCCACGTTTTGACTTATCCGAGGACATGCGGCGTCCCTAGGAATTTTCTGATTGGATAAAGGTTTAATTTAAATTAGATTAACCTTAATCCAATCAAAAATCCATATCTTTGCACACAAAAATCACAAAAATATAATAAAAATATCTCTAAACTCAGGGTAGTGAGGAGAACAATGTGGAATTAAAATTTGTAATTTTTTATTTATATTTGATTTTTAATTAATTAAATACTCTCTAGAGTATTTTAATTATTAAAAATTAATTATAAGTCAAAAAAATATGAAAATTTTAGGGATCAATCTTTAGATCATTAAGAACAATCTCTAATTTTTCTAAGGCTAGGAAAATTCTCTAGGAAAACATTTCTTAATTTTCATAAGACTGGACAATTATTTTTAACAATAACTCTAAAAATCAGACAATAGGAAAATTAAATTAGAAATTAGTTAGAAATTTAGGGGGACAAATCTAAACCTTAAAATGACAGACTCTAACCTTTTGAAAATTTAAAATGACATTTTCTTATTAGGGTTAAAAATTTAAAATTTTAAAATATAAAAACCCTAAATTATTTTTTTTAAAAAAAGGTAAAATTCCTAATATCTAACCCATGCCACCATGAGTTAGGTTAAAATTGAGTTCAAACACTTAGTGGACTCAAATCAAAACTTAATTAGGGTTAATCTAATATTAACCCCAATTAACTCAATTAATCCTTAATTAAATTAAGATTAAGGCAAAATTAAAATCTAAATAGTTTAACCACACATTAAACCTAGTTAATTCTCCTTTAGCCTTCATTACATTAGGCTTAGGATAAACACAAACTTTAATTAAGCTTAAGACATCACTAGGCTTAATTAAATATATTAAACCTTAATTAGGTTTAATACAAAATTAAAATCTAATTAAGCTTAAGACATTACTAGACTTAATTAAACCCTAAGACATTACTAGACTTAATTAAACCCATTAAACATTAACTAAATTAGGTTTAATGCAAAATCAAACTCTAATTAAGCTTAAGACATCATAGGATTAATTACTCATTAAACCTTAACTAAATTAGGTTTAATACAAAATAAATCTTTAATTAAGCTTAATACATCATTAGGCTTATTAAACCTCTTGAACCTTAACTAAATCAAGTTTAATACAAAATCAAACCCTAAACAGGTCTAACTCATTAGACCTAATTAAATTATTAAGTCTTAGTTGAATTAGAGTTAATCAAACCTTAAAACAATCAGACTTAACCCTAATTAAGTCTAATTAATTAATTAAACCTTACCAAAATTAGGTTTAATTAACCTTAAAATCAATTGGACTTAATCCTAATTATGTCTACTTAATCAATTAAACCTTATCCAAATTAGGTTTAATTAACCTTAACTATTAGACTAAACCCTAATTAAGTTTACCACATTAGACTTATTTAAATTATTAAACCTTAACTAACTAAGGTTTAATCAATCCTAAACCTTAATTAAGTCTAACACATTAGACTTAATTAAACTATTAAACCTTAACCAATTAAGGATCAATCCTAAACCATAATTAAGCTATCATATTAGACATAATTAAATTATTAAACCTTAACCAACTAAAATTTAATCAAACTTAAACCATAATTAAGTCTAACACATTAGACTTAATTAAACTATTAAACCTTGACCAACTAAGGTTTAATCAATCCAAAATCCTAATTAAGTCTAACACATTAGACTTAATTAAACTATTAAACCTTAACCAACTAAGGTTTAATCAAACTTAAACCCTAATTAAGTCTAACACATTGATACACCTAAAATATATAGTATTTTTATGCACATTTTTATACCTATTTTTAATGATATTGCACTTTAATGGAAGGTATTTTGTGTTTTTCTTGCAGGAATGATGAAAATATATGGTCATGATGAAAGGAGAAAAATTGGATCAAATTTGGAGCAAAAAAATGAAAAATAAAAAATTTGGCACTGGCGACTAAGCGCCGCTGGGCCGGCGCTTAGCCGCCACAATTATAAATTGAACTTTAATTAGATTTGGTGCCAAATCCAAAAGGGAATGGATGTAAATCTTGGTGGTAACATTCATAATTTTTTTTGGGCGGCAAATTTGATTGAAGGGGTGCGTTCCTTGGTAGATACATCGAATCTGGACACATTTTGAAGAGACACCAAGGCACATTTTGGTTCACTATTTAAAGAGAGTCTTAGAAGTGAAGAAGTGAAGAATTGAAGAGGCACTTCACTGTATTTTGAAGAGAGGAATTTAGGAGATTCTTCACTTGCATTTTAAGCTTTTATTTAGAGTAGGAGTAGAGAGTAGAAAGGAGAAAAGGGTCAGAGTTAAGTGTTCTTCTACCACTTCTTTTCTTTCTTTTAATTTAGTTTTTATTGAAGTCCGAAGTCTGTATTCCGAGTCATCGGAGTTTGGAGACTTGCTCTGAGGAGTAGTTTAGCGAAGAGTCAAAGTTTCAGAGGAACTTCCTTAGTCTTGTGGAAAGGATTTTTAGATAAGTGTTTACTTTTATTTTGTTTATCAATACTTGCTTTCGTTTATTATTTTTCTTATCGTTTTTTAATTTCAAACCAATGTGTTTTTATATTTTCCCAATGCTTTCTGAGTAGTTTACTTTATCTTTTTCTTTCTTAAAATGGAGAAGTAATTAATTTAAAGAGAATTGTTGTGGAAAGTATCAGTGTTTAAAAGTTGAAAGAAGTTGTGAAGATTGATTCGAGAACTTTGTTTACTTCTTAATTTGGCCCGTTAAGTTGTAAAATTTCTTGAGATTATGTAAGATCCAATGCGGTATTATCTCATTAAAGTTAGTAGGAATCACATGCAATTATATGGGTGAGAACTGTAGTCCATATAAGTGAATGTAATATTAGAAGATATTTTTATAGAATGGAGTAAAATTAGAGGATTTTAGAGTGACAGGCTAAAACCCCCTAATTTGGTTTGAAGTTTTGAGTTTTGTTATGAGAAGTTAGCCCCCAGGTGGTGGGAATCGAGGGAACTCTAGAGTGAGAGACTGGTATCTTCCCCGCCTAACCATGTTCAAAATAATATAAATTTCAAATTAACCTATGTTCTTTATAGAACCAAGTAAGGGTAAAGAACACATTTGCTTCTATCTCGTCACAACAAAATTTAAATACTTCCACAATAATACTTTAAGAATTATTACTACTTCATGAAAGGAAAGAAAAAGATATTTTAGTTAATAGTATTTTTACATCCAGTGTTATTAGTTATTGAAACCTGTACTTTCATTGCTTAGCATTTTATTAAGAAAATTTCAAAAGACAAATTAACTTTCTAAAACTTTTCAAAATCAAGACATACTATTTCAAAAACAATTAAATAAACTAAAAAGATAATTTTCTAAATTCCTTTAAAGATTTTCAACTTTTCCCTGTGGGTTCGATATCTCGGGGCTTAATCAGAAAGTCCTATATTACTTGACAAACGATACGTATACTTGCGTAGTATCCCATATTATAAAATCAAAATTTTCATATCTTCAATCATCAACGCACTTATATCCAGTGGAGTCAAGTTTTTGGCAACTGTTGCACTTATATATATCGGTGCGGGATCACACATTAAACTTAATTAAACTATTAAACCTTAACTAATTAAGGTTTAATCAATCCTAGACCTTAATTAAGTCTAACACAATAGCTTAATTAAACTATTAAACCTTAACCAACAAAGGTTTAATCAATCCTAAACCCTAATTAAGTCTAACACATTAGACTTAATTAAACTATTAAACCTTAACCAACTAAAGTTTAATCAAACCTAAAC
Source organism: Papilionanthe hookeriana x Papilionanthe teres (assembly GCA_022702705.1). Classification (NCBI taxonomy): domain Eukaryota; kingdom Viridiplantae; phylum Streptophyta; class Magnoliopsida; order Asparagales; family Orchidaceae; genus Papilionanthe; species Papilionanthe hookeriana x Papilionanthe teres. The sequence goes on along the minus strand of CM040425.1, from coordinate 108,328,586 downwards.
CATAATTAAGTCTAACATATTAGAATTAATTAAACTATTAAACCTTACCTAACTAAGGTTTAATCAATCCTAAACCTTAATTAAATCTAACACATTAGACTATTAAACTTTAACCAGCTAAGGTTTAATCAATCCTAAACCCTAATTAAGTCTAACACATTAGTTTTAATTAAACTATTAAACCTTAAACAACTAAGGTTTAATCAATCCTAAACCCTAATTAAGTCTAACACATTAGAATTAATTAAACTATTAAACTTAATTAACTAAGGTTTAACATACCTAAACCTTAATTAGGTCTAATACATTAGACCTAATTCAATTATTAAACCTTAATTAACTAAGGTTTAATCAAATTTATACTCTAATTAAGTCTAACTTATTAGACTTAATTAACATTTAAGCCTTACTTAAATTAGGCTTAAATAACCTCAAATTCTGGTTAAGTCTAACTTTAACTAGACTTAATTAAACCTTAAGCATTACTTAATAATCTTGAACGGTCTTTTAATTCTAATTAAGTCTAATCTAATTAGACTTAATTAACCTTTGAGTATTACTTAAATAAGACTTAAACCTTAAATAAGTCTGTTTTAATTAGACTTAGACCTTAGGTTCAACCCACATTGAACCTAACTCAATATATTTAACTTAGGTTCCACCTAAACTGACCCCAAGTTAACTTAGACCTTAGGTTCAACCCACATTGAACCTAACTAAATATATCTAAATTAGGTTCAACTTAAAATGAACCCAAGTTAACTTAGACCTTAGGTTCAACCCATAATGAACCTAACTCAATATATCTAACTTAGATTCAACCTAAACTGAACCCAAGTTAACTTAGACCTTAGGTTCAACTCACATTGAACCTAACTCAATATATCTAACTTAGGTTCAACCTAAACTGGACCCAAGTTAACTTAACCCTTAGATTTAATCTACATTGACTCTAACTCAACACTTCTAACTTAAGTTCAAATAGACTTGAACTCAAGTTAACTCAACTTTAGATTCAATCTACATTGAATCTAACTCAACAGTTCTAACTTAAGTTCAAACAGGCATGAACTCAAGTTAACTCAACTTTAGATTCAATCTACTTTGAATCTAACTCAACACTTCTAACTTAAGACATGAACTCAAGATTAACTCAACATTTCTTCGACCCAGGTTAAATTAAACAATAAATTCAACCCACATTGAACTGAAATCAAATTTTTGACTCAAAATCAATTAAAGTTCAAACTACTTTAAAGATCAAATCAAAGATATTGGATTCAAACGACATTGAATCTAATTATCAAAAGATTTTATCTAAGTCTAATCCATATTAGACTTAACACTTATTATAGATTCAAATGACATTGAATTTAGAATTGTAAATTCTAACTTATGTTAGATTTTATCTGAGTCTAACATAATTAGACTTAACATTAGATTTAAAAGACATCGAATCTAAGATTCTAAAGTCTAACTTATGTTAGATTCTATCTAAGTTTAATTTAGACTTAATCAAAATTATTAGATTCAAATGACATTGAATCTAGTTTCCAAACATCATAATGATATTAGATCTAAATCTTTAAATTCAAATAAAATTGAATCTAACTTTCTAGTTCTAATCAGATCTTAAACATGATTTCTCAAATCTAATTTTTAGATTCAATCGACAATGTGTTGACCTCATTTTTGATGAGGTCTTCTCTTCTTCTCTTTAGTACTTAGGATCTAGCCTTAGGCTTTTCCTTTGACTATCATAGAGGGTTAGAATTGGGACCCACCTTTTAGAAATTCAAACCACTTCTAAACTCCCCGCAAACTCCACAAACTTGACCGTAGACCCCTAATCACCTAGAGGGTTGAAATCAAATGTGGAAGTTTAAAGGATGAGTTCCTATAGGACTCTTCGGCCTTAGGACCGCCTCCAGGTGGCCTGGTCCAGTGAAGGGCCGACTCACACATACACTACACCTATGCACTACACTTTCACACACCTCCTAAAAACACACCCATACCCGACTTGACTTCCCGACTCATGTAGGTGATTCACATGGATGGTCCTTAACCCCTAAGCCCTCGCGTAGAGGTTAGGAACAACATGGTGAATGCCTCAAATGAGTCCCTTCATGGCTCATGTGGGCTTGATATGGCTTCATGGCTCAACAAAAGATGTTTTCATTTCACTTACATCCACCTAATCTTCAATTTTCCAAATTTTCAATTTTTGACCCCCGGGACCCTACACCCACCAACCCTACCAAATGCCCTTAAACTACCCAAATTTCTCAAAAATTTCCAAATTACCCAAAATTCCTCAAAACCATTCCTAAACATTTCCACATTACTCAAATTGACCATTCCTAGCCAAAAATACCAAAAATTCCAAGAATACCCTCCCAATACCTTCCAAATACCCAAAATACCCCTTTTAACCCAAAAATCCAAAAATTCAGAAAATTCCCAGAAAATTCCAGAAAATCCCAAATATTCCCAATTTCATTTTGTTCAACTACACCATGGGCCAATTTTGTCAGTTTACCCCACTTTTGTCAAAACCCCCAATTTGACCCATTTTAACCCAAAGTAAACCCAATGTCAAACCAAGCCTACCCAATTGATCCAAATTTTGGTCCAATTCGATTCTAAACTGCAATTCAACATCCCAAACACCAATCTAGACCAAAGCCAAGCTTAATTTGATTGAAATTTGGGTCCAATTTCACTTTTGGCCTTAAAGCCCACTTTGGACCAATGACCCAAACCTAACCCAAACTCACCCATTTCAACTCCAATTAACCCCAAGTCTTTTCCAAACCTTCCTTAACATCCCCATGAACAAAACACTAACATGATTTGCCCAAAACTTTGATCCAAACCCCACTCAAATTCAACCCCAAGCTAAAAGGCCCATTTTGACCTAAACCCAAACCTAGCCCAAATGAGCCCAAACCCCAAAATCAAAACCCAACCAAAGCCAAAACCTCTTTGAAACACTCCCATAAACATTTCCCAACATTAATTTCACATCAACTTCAACTCTAGCCCAACTTTGGCCCATGGTAGCCCATTTTGGCCCACTTTAGCCCACTTACCAATTAAACCCAAATTCAAACCAATTCAAACCCAAATCACTTCAAACTTATCTCAAATCACTCATGACACATCCTTAAACTAAACCCAACATTTATTTGGCATGGCCCTTTGCAAAATTTTCATCTAAAAGCCCACTTCTAAAAGACATTCAAAGGCCCATTCCAAACCAAACTCAAAAGCCCAAGCCCATCCTAAAGCCCACATTACAATCTCATCTCATCCTCACTTAGTTAAAATCATTCCTAAGTCCTAAATTAGCAATCAAATCTTTCTAAACAAAGCCATATGACAAACCATCCAAATTTTACACCAAATTACCAAAAATTCTTAAAACCCATTTTTATGAAATTGACTAAACTTTTCCCTAAGCCAAAGACAAGCCATGCAAGCCATGGACGAGCCACATGAAGCCATGGAGAGTTTGACATGTGATCAAGCCATTAATGGAAAAAGGAGGACCCCCTTTCCTAATCCTTCTTAAGCCTTTTTACCTTAAGCATGTCACACTCTAAACCATGCTTTGCCACCTAATCCATGGATGGAGACTTCACCACTCCATGGCAGTCGACCTAACCGATCCTCTCGGCCCAAAATCGAGGCCATGGGGAGGTGCACCCAACCCAAACCAATGGGTTGACCAAATTGAAGCTAAAATAGCCCCTTCCCCTTTCTACTTTGATTGAACCACTTTACACATGTCAAACCTCAATTGAATACACCAAACCCCTGCCCTGACCCATCTGAACAAGATGGTGACCAGTGCCTGGCCGGCCAACCACCAGGCCGCCGGAAAACACCATGGCCGAAACCTTGGGAGGAGCCAAACTTTGGAATTCTCCCTTGCTGAGCTGCCCCATGTCTAGTGGCCACCATGGTTGTTCTTCTCCTCACCAGAGCAGCTGATCCCAAGCCCTAACTCCCCCTGGGAGGCCCTCCGACCATGCCTATTTAAACACCACCCCCTCGCGGCCATGAGAGGAGAGTTGCACAAACCTTGCCAAAACTCGCCAAAATTGTTCCAGACCCCTCCTCATACACGAGCACTTGATCCCAGAGTGAGATCCCCCTGCCATTTCTTCTCTGCGAGCTCGATTTCGGAGTTGAAATCCAAGCCCAAAACCGGGACACTTCCCCACAGTGAACCAATCCCCAAATTGATTGGTCCTACACCTTCACCAGACCAAGGGAAGGTGTCCACCAGCAAAAGCCCCATCTCCAGGCCACCCAGTTGCTCCAGACTCCAAGCTTTGTGATCAGCTGTGGTCGAAGTTCAACCTAAGACGATTCACTGGACCGGGAGACTTCATCCGGAGCTTGCCGGGATCCAATCGAAGGTGCAACAACTCTCGGATCGAAGCTTCACTTCTCCGAGCAAAGGTATGAGCTAATTCTTCATCCCGAGCTTCGGAGATTCTCCATTTCAAATGCCTTAATTTCGATGCATGATTACCAGTATGGATGTGTTCGTCTCTTCAAGACGAATCCATAGAAGCATAAGAACACGAAAATCCATTGAGAATCGAGTGAGTTCTTAGGGTTAGAGTGTGGACGGTCACGGGATCACACCGGTCATGGACGATGAACGGATGCCGTCCATTTAATACACGCGCGGACGGACGGCTCGGATGGCGTCGGACCGGGAGACGGTACGAGAACCGCGGGACCGGGCCGCTGACTCGGATGGCGGCGTCGAATGGGAGCGCGCCACGCGGCATTTCGGAGCCGCCGAGGTTGACGCGGCGCCGCGTGGATAAGTAGATAAATAGGAATATTTTCTATTTATTTAATTCCCGGAACTTTAAAAATCCATATCTTTGTGTAGAAAAATCACAAAAATAAAATAAAAATACCCTCTTGCTCGGTGAACAAAGGAGAATAATGTGGAAAAGAAATTAATTAATTTTGTCCAAGTATTTTATTTTTAATTAATTATTTACTCCCTGCATTGTTTTAATTCTCCATGCATGTATACAATTCACCATGGCATGAGACTATAGGGCTTTTGAAGCCTCCGAACTTAGGGACATTCCCTGAATTTTCCAAGGTCGATAGGCCATCTCTCGTGAAAAGTTATTGATTTTTCAAATGCATGTTGCTGATTTAAGTATTTTAATTTCAAAAATTAGCATGTTGAGAAATAAATTCTAGGAAAATTTGGTGATGTTCCTTATGACCGAGAGAACCCTAGGAAAAATAGGATTTGAGTTAATTCACTTAAATTAACCCTAATCGGCTCGAAACACCCAAAATAGACCCCTAACTAATTAGAGTTAACCATAGATCAAATTGACTTGAAATCAATTCTCCACTGACCTTTAGGATCAGAGGAACCCACCATAAAAATTTGAGGTCAATTGGACTTGGTTAGCCCCACTAATTGGGTTGATTAAGCCACTTAGCCATTTTAAACTTTAAAAATTCATAACTTTCAAAATATCTTTCAAAAATTCACCAAATTGGTTTTGGAGTCTCTCTGATATCAGGGGAGTTTAAGAAAATTAAAATTTCAATTTTCTAAAAAAGTTGATTTTTAATATTATTTTAATATTTTTAATAATTAAAAAATAATAAAAATCACAAAAATAATAAAATTCACTAAAATGTTATATTTTGAATTTTAATCACTTAGGAACAGGTCCCATATTTTTCCTAGGTCTATTTAGTGAAATATTAATTTTTAAAGCTCTAGGGTAATTTTAAAATAAAAAAAATCTATTTTCTAGCATTTTCATCAAAATAATTATAATAAATCAAAGAAAAATCAGAAAATTTCAAAGTTTGGTTCTCTGGAATCCTTGATATCAGAGAGAATTTTAAAAATTATAAAATTTATTTTTCAACATTTATTTTTTTTTTAAATTAATTAATACTCCAGAAGTTAAAATAATTCTAATAAATAAAATATAATTCAAAAAATTACAAAATTTGGTCCAAGTGGTCCTCTGGTCATTAGGAATGTCCCTTAATTTTCTTAAGGACAGAAACTTTCCCTTGGTCATGTTATTGAATTTTCCTTGGAAATTTCTCTTTTCTACAAAAAATAATTATATAAATAAATTAAATACAGAAAAATCACATTTTCTCCTCTCATGTCTTTATTGACATATGAGTGAAGTCTCATAAAAATTTCAAGTTTATTTGAGTTCAACTTAGTGAGTTATGAAATTATTAGGCTTAAAGGGCAAAATGGTAATTAAAATTTTAACCCTTAATTAAAATTTTAGGTTTAATAAAAAATTAACAAGTAAAATATTTGATCCTAATCTGATTTGGATGATTGAAATTTAATAATTAAAGGGTAGAAACCCATTAAGCAATTTAAAATGATTAAACTTTAATTAAATAATTAATTGAATTTGGAAGGATAATAAATTTGGAATTATTAAAATAGGGATATTATTAGGAAGAGATTTATTCTTTAATTTAAAAATCCCTAAATTAATCATCTCATTAATACTCAACTCTTAATTAAAATGATAACTCAAATTTAAAATATTAAAAGATTTAACCATTAAATAAAAATTAAATCATTAAACTCTTTCAAAAATTTTCAATTAAATTAAATTAAATTAAGATTAAAAGTTGCATTAAATTAAATTAAAATTAAGTTAAATTAAATAAACAAATTAAATTAAATTAAATGAATTAAATACATTAAATTAAATAAATAAATAAAATTAAATTAAATTAAATTAAATTAAATAAATAAATAAAATAAAATTAAATTAAATTAAATTAAATTAAATTAAATTAAATTAAATTAAATTAAATTAAATTAAAAATTAAATTAAATTAAATTAAATTAAATTAAGAAATTAAATCAAATAAATTAAATTGAATTAAATTAAATCAAATCAAATTAAATTAAATAAATTAAATTAAAATAAATTAAATTAAAATAAATTAAGTTAAATTAAATAACATCACTTAAGACATAAACCTAAAATAATTTGAACACTATTCCAAACTTAAATCATTAATTTGAACTTAAATTTGAATCACAAACTATTAAATATTATTTTGCCCTTAGGAGCTTTTATTATCATAACTCCTAAATGGAATATCAAATGAAGTGACACTTCACTTATAAGGATATTCAAACATCCTAGTTCACTGAGCAAGTTAACAAAACTTGAAAACCTCGGACGATCGATTCATTTATATAATTAAATTCTCTTGGACTTAAAACAATCCTAGAAATATTGAAAAGATGTTTAAGATTCTTCTTAAGCACTTCCTCAATATGATAGGATATTTACAAGAACAATTGAACTTAATTGTTCTTTGATGAAGAAAATCGCCTTCAAACTAAAAACACAAAGAACCTAGACGTCATAGAAATGACTAGCTATAGGATTAGGAACTTGGTAGAAAACCATAAACCTTTTCCCTTAGCTTTACCTAGGAACTTGCTTAAATATTCTAACTATGTTTTAAGTGCGACTCGGAATGACGAGAAGACCCTCCGAGTACGCTTTTATTTTATTGCAATTTATTTTATTGCAATTTATTTAATCGCATCGCACTTATTTTTCTTGCATGATAAACAACAGATTGCATGAAAACCGACACCTTTATGACGAAAACCAAAACCGAAACCCAAAATTAAAATAAAAGACACTACAAGATAAAATTCACCTCCACAACATTTCAAAATATAAGACAACTCAAAATTTAATCACAAACAGAACACAAAACTACAACTACAACTAAATTAAAACGTCTCATTGAATGATCGGGAATACCTCGGATGATGTAACCCACGTGTTGCTAACGGGATTTCCCACGGTCTAAATGAAAGTGCGGAACTCATTTAGTTGAGTTTAGCAAATTCATCCGGACTAAGTGAATTCGATGAAAATAACGGTGTCGGGATGACGGAACCGTGGGATCTTAATCTGGCTCGTTTAATCAACTTTAAGACCCGTTTTAATTAAAACACAAAAAAAACACTTGGAAATTAAGACTTCTCTAAACCGAACACTTCTCTCACCTCCCGATTTATGATTTCTAAAACTAAACCTCTGCAACAACAAGGAGCTCGGAGCATGGTGGGCAAGCACGGCCATCGTCGTCGAAGAAAACTTGAACCTACATCAACAAAACTTTCTTAGAGTTAAATAACCAAGCCATAGGATTTCGAGGTAGTTTGCCTAGTGCAACATAAATCCTCAATTCTTCGTTAGGCATTTGCATTGCAAATTAAGCCCTAACCGGTCTTAGGATTCCGAGGTAGTCGTCCGATACGACATAAACCCTCATATCTTCTAGTGCAATTTGTATGATTCTATCATATAAATATAAGCCCTAATTAACTAAAATTGGCAAGATTAAAACATTAGATAAACATTAGGACTTTCCTAAATCCAAGCCAAACAATAGGATAGTCGGGAAATTACCGAAGTTCACTTCGAATCCATAATTTCTCCTACTTTTCTTCCTTTGAATTTCCAAAATAAAATGTTCCAAATTTGATCCATTCCCTATTGAAATTCCAAAATTCAACCCCTCGAAAACTTAAACTTTGAAATTCTCGAGAGCGAATTATTGATTATTATCGAGAGTTTTCTTAGGTGATTCCCGTCACTTAAGATGTAATTAACTATAGGGCTTGCCCTTATAGGGAACTTTAAGAACCTGAGTAATATAAACCCCGTTTAATAGCTTCATATTAAGCAGGGAATTTGTCGGCTTATAAAATTGGTTCGCAGACCAAACCGATGTCACAAACCTTTCTAGTTTATTTAATCGAGCCCCATTATCAAGCGAGTGTGTCTATTCTTCGGGATAGATACACGGTTTGTGATGCGGCGCTCGTTTATATAAACTATTCGGGATGTGAGATCGGCTTGATTTCATATCTTAAAATCTTCAAATTTTAAAATTATTTTCAAAATCAAATACTACTTTTCAAATTATTTATTTAAATTAAATTAAAATTCGCCGACAATTTCTGTAGGCAACTCCCTTTTCAAAAATACAACACTTAACCTAAAAATATGCCGACACAATGAATCTAAATTCCTAAAAATCAAATGACATCAAATCTAAATTGTCAAAACTTGAACCTTTAGGCTTAAAAGACATCGAATCTAAGATTTTGACATGATAAGACATAAAAATCTTAAAAAAATGTAAACAACCTAAAATTTTCTAACCTAAAATTGGAAGAAGACATTAGAACTTAAATGAAACCCTAATGAACAAACATCACCGAATGCAACTTGAACTCCAGTGTTCTTAATCTATGAAGATTTTTCGAACGACGCAATCCTGGTTGCTGACTGAAATCTTCTAGTCCTGGTTTAAACACCTTTCAAACTAAGTAGATTAAAGCTCTTAATGACCCTGGGACGACGAAGCCAGTGACATCTTGATCGGGTTATCCAAAAATGTAACTGAATAAAATAAAAAAAATTAAAAAGTAAAATTAACATTAACATCATTTTCCTTTACAGGATGAAGATAAATTTTTGTTTTAGATTTTCCTTGCATATTATAAGGTGTGCTAACTCTGTTTGGTAGGACAATTAAAATGAAACGACAACATTGATTTCATTTTAGATTTCTTTTGCATGTTATAGGGTGTGTTAACTCTGTTTTTGTTTTAGATTTTCCTTGCATATTATAAGGTGTGCTAACTCTGTTTGGTAGGACAATTAAAATGAAACGACGACATTGATTTCATTTTAGATTTCTTTTGCATGTTATAGGGTGTGTTAACTATGTTTTGCAGAATGACATTTCAAATATGGGATAAATGACAACAAAACAAAATAAAATCATCATAACAACATCAAAATAACGACATTAATAAAATAAAACAAACAACATCAACATGACAAAACCAAGATAAAACGAAACTAAAACTTTTAGGATAGTCGTAAAACCTAAAACTTTTAGGAGAACCATCAAACAAATGACAAAAATGATAATAAAACGACAAACATCAAAATAAAAAAAAATAAAAATGACATAATAAATGACATTGACAAAACAATTAAAAACGACAAACAACAAAAAATTGACCAAATCAAACTTTTAGGGTAGTATGACACATTAACCTTAGGATTGAAAATTGATATTTCTTTCCTTAAAAACTTTTTAGGAAACAAGCAATTAACATTAATCAGAAGTTTTCTTAGACACTCATAATTGTCTAAGATGTAATTAACTATAGGAGCTTGCTCATATATGAGATTTAAAGGACTCAAAATAGATATTCTATCTAAATCTCTGGTTACCAAAATCTCATCCTTATATAGAACTTCTAGGATAATGTATTCTAGAATCTTTTCTTATAAGGATTATCATCGACATCCCCATTTCTACTGTTTTTTATCTTATTAGCCCTTATTTTCTTCAAATTTCTTATTATCTAAGGATCATTTTACATAATCCAAAATAATAAGAATTATTGAAGATTAGGGCAATATTATAGACAAACAGAGTGGTAACTCCAAAACGACATCGACATCGACATAGAGAAAATCTCCGACACGGCCCTAAACGCCGACAAGTAGTTGGCCATCAAAAACGTATTTAGTTGCTAAAAATGAAATAATTGGTCATAAAAACTATAGTCAATTGCTAAAATTACAGAAGTTGGCCACAAAGGCCTTAGTTTGTGGCTACAAATACAATATTTAACTATAAAAAACTGTAGTCTATGGCTGAAATAGCGACATTTGGTCATGGATGTCGTAATTGAAAATTATAATAGTAGAAGTTGGCCTCAAAAAGCATAACTAGTTGCTACAAAGGAGTAGTTTATCACAACGACTTAGTCAGTAAATGCAACAACAGTAGTTGGCTACAGAGGTAGTAATTAGAAACTGTAATGAAAGTATTTGGTCATAAATGTTGTAATAGGTTGCTACAAATGCAGTAATTTGCCATAAATACTATAGTAAGTCCGGCAATAGCGATTGTTGGCCACATAAGCCAAAGTTGGAAACTGTAATAGCAGTTGTTAGCTACAAAAGTTGTAGTTGGTCACTACAAAGGTAGTAGATATGTATAAAGGCTATAGCCAATTGTTGCAACAACGACAATTTGACACAAAAGGTTGACGTTGTTTGTTACAATGATACTAGTTGGTCATAAAGACTGTAGTCATAGTTGTTGCTCATAGATGTTGTAGTTAGAATTTGTATTAGTAGTAGTCGTTAATAATGTCATAGTTGGTTGCTACAAAAGCATTATTTGTCCACAATGGCTGTAGTCGATGATTACAATAATAATAATGGCTATGAAAGTCGTTGTTGGAACCTGTACCGGTAGTAGTTGGCCCTAAAAGTCATAGTTGGTTGATACAAAGGCAGTAGTTGGTCATAAAGACTATAGTTGGACTATAATGAATGCAAAATGGGGTCATCAACAATCGATCATCGATTGCTACTACTTGGACAGCTGATAGTTGATGTGGCCGATGAGTTGTTGTCGATGACGGGTGACGGGTGACGGTCGATGGTGGTCGACAATTATAGAGGCCGGTGGTTATCGTTGGGTTTTCAACACAAGTGCAAAACATAATAACTGTATTTGGAATATAAATGTTGCAAATAGAGTTCGTTTGCTTCTGGTAGTCAGTACAATAGTGGTGAGGCGGGGCGGTGGTTGACGGTTGATATTGGTTAGCGGGTACAAAGGTCAATGATTATTGTCGGTTATTTTCTCCAAAAGAGGCTCTATAAATCCACTTCTTCCTCCCATTCTTATGTGAAGAGAGAATGCCTATTCATAGCATTTTAGAAATAGATTTTTGGTCTTTTGTCTCATAACTTTTCTAACCATCTAATTAGATGGTCCTAGTTGATCCCCCATGATTATATATAATTTTAAAATGATTTGAATGCCTTAATGAACTCATAATTTATCAGTCTTGGGCTAGTTGGATTCATCTTGCCAATTCGATCAATTTGACTATAAATATATCAAATATAAAGTTCATTTGATCATTCAAATGACGATTCGTGTCTCCAATTGTGCTTCAACAGCTTGATTTGGGCTTGACTATAGTTTGATTTGACCAATATTGATATCAATGTGTTCGACGACCAGCTTGACAATAAACTTGCTAAAATCGGGTTCCAGGTATTCTTGAATTTGAATTTAGAAGATTCCACATTAGAAATGCATTAAAATTCAAGCTAGATAAAATTTTGTTTGGTGACACATCAGTACGAAGTATTATATATTATTTGATGAAATTTAAATATTGACATTTTTAATGTGATATGCCATTTTCAAGGCTATATAAATAAATGTTAAAATTTAGATTAAAGATATTTAAATACATAAAAAGATTACATGTCATAGGGTCTATTTGGGGCAGCTACAACTATTTAAAGAAGCAGCTATATGCTGCTACAGAAGAAGCTGTTGTTTTAAAAAGCAGCATTGACTATTGAATTTTTTTTTTTAAATCCAGTTTGCAACTTTCTAGCTCACACCGCACTTAGCCTTAATTCAATTCATAATCTATGTGAACAACATTTTTAAAGAAAATGTAACACTATGGGTGTGCTTTGAGCAACAATGCGTTTGACAAAACTATACTTTGCATATTTTTTAAGAAAGTTACAATGAAACCAAACCTCGATAACTGCTGTGGTCTGACTTTTTTTTAAGAAAAAATTTGTAATAACCACCACAGTTTTTAAATATCAGTTGCTTCTGCATCTGCTTCACAATTACTTTTTCAAATAGTTGCAGCCCAAAATAGACTCTATGTTCACTCAAGAGTTGAACATGACTTATGAGATCAACTCAACAAGAGATGAATCCAAGTTTGAACCAACCTCTACTTGTTTTGTTAATTGGTAAGCAAACATGTTTTAAAAATATTGCTATGTATTATATTTAAAATATATTAACATTTTAAAATTAAGTACAAAGTTATCAAAATTTTCAATTTTTATTTTAGCTATCTACGTAAGGTAATATTTTATAAATTTTTATCTTTTATTACTGTATTATAATTCATGATTATTTTCTAAAATGCATAAATACTTCAAATTACAGATTCATGATCAGATTTAAATAAAATTAAAGTAAAACGTGACACAAGACGTATCTTAAATTAATGAAATATAAATTTTCAATAAATATTTTTTAGATATTTATATTATATTTTTTATAAGTAAAATTTTAAATGAAAAAATATTTTTAATTTAAAAGTTGAAGCCTGTATATTCGACCTTTTCTTTTGATTTCTTCTCACGGACGAGCTTAAGCGGTTCATCAAAGACTTTCTTGGGGCTAATATTTTTCAGCATTTATATTCTAAGTTTGAAAAAATGCTATCAATTTTTTTAATTTTTTGCATTTTTTAAATATTATATATATATATATATATATACATACATACATATACATACATATATATATATATATATATATATATATATATATATATATATATATATATATATATATATATATATATATATATATATGGCAGGCAAACACGCACGCACGCACGCGCGCACACACACACACATACATTTATTATAACAACGTGCCTAAGAGTCTTAGTGTGGGTTTAGTTTTAACTTTTAGGGATGTGGGGCAAAAAATTGTGTGCGAAAGAAGTACGCAGAGCTGTGTACGTAAACGGATATAAGTGAGTTACAATGAGGTTATATTTACGTTACAACCTCCTGTAACCTATTTATAATCCCCTTGTAACTTCTGATATAACCTCTTGTAACCTCTGTATATCCTGTTCAACAAATTTTTTTTCTCGAAGTGACTTATATTTTTAATAATAGAACCGCTATCCTGGGGTCATCCATGCGCAGTGCAGGACTGCAGCCTGGAGGTATATTCTGAATTCTTAGTCTCTGCTTGTACAATGTTTTGAGAGGTGAAGGCTTTTTGGTCATAACCGCCGGCGAGCACCATATATGGATTTGGTCCAGCAGGCGGCCGGCGGCCGAGTTTTTGCATGGAAGGCGCATTTGGCTATGGTGCTGGTTCAGGTCATATATGGAGGGTACCACGTCATCACCAAGGTTGCCCTTAACGTTGGGATGAACCAGATCGTTTTCTGCACCTACCGAGATCTCCTCGGTCTTTCCATCCTCGCTCCCATCGCTTTTATCCGCGATAGGTATTTTTCGCTTGTTACTCTCCCTCCTCTTCTCTGTTTCAATTTATTTTGCAGTGAATCATGGACTGAAAACTGGATTAGGCACTTTATCTATCTAATCCACTGGATTTAACTTATTTAATCAGTTCAGAAGCTCTAGATTAGCTCACTCTATTGGCGATCATTTATTTTGATGTAATTCAGCGTTAATCAGTTTCTACTACATCGCATGGCAAGCGGAAGTTTGATAAAGTCGGGATTTTAAATTTTAGGTGTACACTCTGGGGTGGACTGCCGAGTACAGAGTGACGGGCACAAAATAATGAGTACAGTGTCGAGTGCTAATTACTAAGTATCTAGTATAAACTACTGTTGAATCCTGTTTGGTCGATCGTGCCAATGAATAGAGTGTTAGATCGATAAAAGAAGATTGAGGGAGGGAGGGAGGGAGGGAGAGAGAGAGAGAGAGAGAGAGAGAGAGAGAGAGAGAGAGAGAGAGAGGAAGTCTTCCTCTGACGGGTGCATATGGGATGTTCACGGGCTCGTGGAACTATTTTATTTTATAAAAGATATATGTTACAAGTGAGTGATCTAAATGTTTCTCATATATCATAAAACCCTCATATTTATAGAAGATATGCTATTTATTTATCCTTGTTCTAGAGAGAAGAGCAATGAATATTTTGGTACCGTCGGATTGTATAGAGATATATATTAAGTTTCTCAATTTTCTTGCTCATTATAGCGACAACTGCAACAAGGACGATAAAATTTATAAATCAGATAAATCTTGAGCACATAATTTGCTAATGATACTCCCTGCTAGGCATTTTTTGCGCTCGGTTCTGGTATCTTTATTGTCAGCTGCTGAATTTGTCATTCTGAACTTTTTTTTTTGTTGAGAGAGTCGTCGGAATCCAGTGGTCGATCAGAGGAATGGTCGACCGTCGGAGGAAGAAATTGCTCATCAGTGTTCTTTATTCGTTTGCCTACTACGGGGAAGAGTTTCAGAATTGCTCGCTCCGGAGGGGAGTCCTAGAGTCGTTCGACTCGGAGTGGAGTCTTGGAGCTGTTTGCTCCGGAGTGGAGTCCTAGAATTATTCGCTCCGAAATGGAGTCCTAGAGTTGTTCGCCCCGTAATGGAGTCCTGGAGCAGTTTACCTCGGAGTGGTGTTTGGGAGCTCTGCACCCCTCGCTGAGCTTATCGTTGTGGGGTGCTAGATTTTTTTTTACCCCTCGTGGAGGTTGTCGCTGCAAGGTGTTAGATTTTTTCTCCACCCCTTGCGGAGCTTGTCGCTACCAGGTATTAGATTTTTTTTTCCACCCCTCGTGGTGCATGTCGCTGTCAGGTGTTTAGATTTTATCCCAAAGCAAGTTCTCATCACACTTGCATGGAATGCAACCGTTCGAGACAAGTGCACAGTGGAAGGTAGTTCTGCTAGGGAAAATTGGGTGAGTCGCCACCATTGGCGTCGGAGTTTGGATTCTAGCCGCCGGCGGTGACCTTAGCGACGAGTTCGGAACGTCGTGCACTGTAGCCATCAAGCTTATCTTTCTTCACACAACCACCGACATATTCAAATGCAATGCTTCGCTGTTGAGTTGGCTAAAGCGACATGGGGAGGTCTGAAAAAATTTCCTTCATTGGAGGGATCGGCGGCCGATTGGAAGACTACCGACGACTAGTGATGAGGCGTTCGGTCGGCCGGTCGGCGGTTCTATTGGCGGAAATGTGGTCAAACGAATTGAACAATTGGTCGGCAGGAAAGTGGTCGTTTGACTGGGTTTCATCTCAACGGTGTTATTGAATTTAGAGGGATGCAACATTTATATGGACGATTACAACGCAGGCAGTGGGAATTTGTGTGGAGCAGAAGGTACTATTGGAGAATCGCGCATGTGGATGAGCATGTTGGGAGACATTGACGGTCGACTAGAGTGGCTGATCGGAGGTCTGAGCATGGTGACGATGAGGGGCCTCTTGTGACTAATAGAGTTTGGTCGGCTATTCGAACATTGGAGAGCATCCACCTAAATTTTTATAGATCCACGTAGTCTATTGGAGATTGCTAGCGACAAGGAAAAAATGAAGTAAATCCGCTGCTCTTTGCTAGTAATTCCCTGAAAGTTTCTCCTTGGTGTTCGATGTCCCTTGTTTTCTTTTTGACGGTACAATCCACACTTATTGTACCTTTTAAGATGTTAAATCTAAATCTATCCGGTAGATCATGCTCAATGAATAGAGCATTTGATCAAGGAAAGAATGAGAGACGGAGGGAAAGCGAGAGAGGGAGAAAGAGGAAGACTTCCCTTGATGGGGGAAAATGGGGTGTTCCCAAGCACGTGAACCCATTTTATTCCATAAAAGATATGTGTTACAAATAAGGGATCCACAAGTCCCTCATACATCATAAAACCTTTTTATTTATAGAAGATAGAAAGGGCAAAAAATATAACAATTACATATTAATCTGCTTTAAAGAGAAGAGCAAAGGGCATTTTGGTACCGTCGATTTGTCTCGAGATCCGTACAAACCATTTTTAAGTGTACAACCGCCGATACAACCAACTACTTGCCACAATTATTCACCTTCTATAATGTGTTTTATTATCCATATAATTTTTATTATGTAACCTTTTCTATAATGCTTGATATTCATTATCTTTTTATTGATATGGAATAATGGGGAGAGCCGAGAAAAATCATTTTTAGCCTTGAAGACATCTCTCTGGGGACTTCTCTTTTCTCTAAAGGAATGTTTTTCTATCTCTCTCTTTTTCTCCTATGACTTGCACCTTTTACTCTTTTCTATATCTCTTTTTTTTCACCTATGACTCGAAGCCTTCTACTCTTCCCTGTTTGAAGGGCCGTGTCTATGCTTTATTTTCTAGATTTGAGATACTAAGTGGATTCTTTTCGGTAAGCCTTCAAAAATTTTTTATCTCTCCTTTGATGCTAATAAGATTTGTGCATAACACATGAACAAATTTAATTCTAACATTTTCTTAAATGCAGTACGCATGGATACATGCCTCAACTATGAAATTATACCAAGATCTATAGAGGAATGTCAAAATTTTATCCATAGGAGATCTCCCCAGATAAAATATGATTAAGACGGCTTTCTTGGCCAACTTTAAAACACTTACTGTTTAAGCTATTTATGCAGATTTATCAAAAAACTCTATAGAGATCTAGTTAGAAGAGATTATTCGAGACAATCAGATCTAGTCTGCTTGCTCAACCAGCCTAAAAGTTAAGTAAAATAAGACAACCATAGATTTGAAATTTTGTATGTATGTTTCGATCAACGCCATGCAACAAGTTTTCAAAGAAAATAGAACACAAGAAAACTAACCTATAAAATATGTAATGTGAGTGCTCATTCCATGGAAATAATCAAGTTGCGGCTCTTAGGGACCTCATCCCATTTACAACTCGGTGAACTCACCCCTTGGAGGTAAGTTCGTTGAGAGTGAAAGAGAAATCTTTAGATCTCTCTTTTTACAATTCATTAACACCAAAAATTCCTTCCAATACATAAACAATCACATTGGGGATCAATCATAAAATAAATAAATATAAGATTTTCATATAAAAAAGATTTACTAACTTTCTCAAAAGTGTCTCAGGCGACTTCATACGATCTCACTCAGAGAACTCAGCATTAAAATCTAAGCACAAAAGCCTGCCACTCCCATTCGCTCTACATGGATGGTTTCCAATTAGAGGGGATGGATATTCAACTTAGTGCTTTGATCAATTAGAAATCAAAACTACACCACCGAGTATGATTACAATAATTCGAGAAATCAAGAAAAAAAATTAAAACACAAGCACAAAAAAATCACAAAAAAAGTACACAAAGATTTACGTGGAAAAACCTAAGAATGGGAAAAAACCACGGAGCCACAACACTAAGAAATTTCACTATGAAAGGAAGAAAAGTAAAAAAAATTACAACACTCAAGATCTTCTCTCTATAATTATTGGAACTTACAAAACTTTGGTCCCAATCCTTTCTTGATCCCACAAGAGAAATTGCACCCTTAGAAATCTGCCTCTTGAACTTCACTGTTTCTGTAGAAAAGCCTTTCAAGAGTTCAACATGTGCATTAGAGACATCATCGCTCTGAATCATGGCATTTAATTCGAATAGTAGAGATAACAACAGTTGGTGCACCCGCGAAAAAAGGGCGGGGAGTGGGGTGTGGGGAGGTGCCACTTAGGGCTGGCAATTTGGCTCGTTGTTCGTGAACAGCTCGTGTTCGGCTCGTTAAGTAGCTCGTGTTCGGCTCGTTCGTTAAGCCTAACGAGCCGAACACGAACAAAGTTTTAAGCTCGAAATGTAAACGAGCCGAACACGAACAACTGTTTGTTCGCTCGTGTTCGGCTCGAATTGGCTCGAAATAAAAAAATAATCATATAATTATTTATATAATAATTTATTAGATATATTATTTATATATTAATATATTATATATATTTATATTTAAGTTTAAATCATAATTGCTTGTGTGGTAGTGTGGTTATGCTTCTTGTTTCCATTCATTTGGTCCAGGTTCGAATCCAGTGCTAGACATATATTTTTTCCAATTAATTTTAACGAGCCAATTTCGAGCCGAACACGAGCCGAACACGAACAAGAATATTTAATTCGAGCCGAACACGAACACACCTTTCACGAGCCATTTCGAACACGAGCCGATTTCGAGCCGAACACGAACACACCTTTCATGAGCCATTTCGAACACGAGCCGATTTCGAGCCGAGCTAATTTCGAACGAGCCGAACACGAGCCCAGCCTGAGCTCGCTCAAGCTCGGCTCGTTTACAGCCCTAGTGCCACTTGCTCGGGAACCAATTGCGGGGGCGCTGGGTGCCGCCCTAGCATCTGGGGGCCCTTACTGCTGTTGGCTGCTTCCTACCGCTTCCAATCAGCTTCACACTCAACACAATCTTAGAGTCATATTTACTCATTTGCAATGAGATCCTTGATGAACCTTGGAAAGATGCGGCCCATTAAAACCTACTAAGACTTTCTTGAGTAGGTGGCCAACAAGGGGACCAAGTATGTTAAGAGTTGGGTGAACGACATGATAAATAAAGTCAAAAAGTGCACTTTATTGGTTGAGCAAGTTGATTCATCAAAGGAAAACCTTGTCATGGATTAACTCATCCATGAGAGCTTTGCAATCCCGAAATACCGAATAATTTGCTAATATGTTATGTACTTGACATCTAGTATTTGATAATTCAACCATTATAGATGGTATTTAGCCATTCTCCTATGACATCCAATATTCGTCAATTATCTTATGACATCTAATATTTTGTAATTTATCCATGGCATCTTCAGCTCATTAGCAGTCCTTACTATTTACCATGTTACATTTTATATTCAATACTTGTATTTTACTATTCATCAAGTATATTCGCCACTTGGAGTACAGTGCTTAATTCATACTATGTTCTATGATATGAATTTAGCGTTGAAGATTGACTTGGCACCTATAATATTATGCTCAATAGCCTTGTTTGGCTCAATACTGAAAGAAAATGATAACTGAGTACAACTCAGATATGTAAAGAAAGAATAACTTTTTTTTATTTTCTATATTTGCATATACATGCGACCACCTATAGCACAAAACCCTTCTTAAGCAAAGTAAGCTGTCAAGCAAAATTACTCTATCTAGTATCATGTAGGCTAACTACACAACTAGACTGGCAAGAAATACCCAAATTTTCTTAAAGAGAAGAGGATAATATAAGTCTTTCTATTAACTAATTAATGATTTTTTTATTCTTTTTTTATTTTTTGCAGTTGTTCTTTAAAGATACAAGATAATCAATGAACTATAGATACATTTCTAATTTTGAATATTGATTACCGAGTACAAAGTAGCAATTATAAAATGAGAAGTACCAAGTGATGAAATTGGATGTCGGTGTCAAGGCCGAATAACTATTGTAGCGTATCGACTATCAAGTGTGGATACTATGTATTGACTACTGATTATGTCGACTATCAATTGTAAAACGACTAACTGTCCGCTGTTGATTATCAAGTAGTAACCACTGAGTATCGAGCATTGAGTACCTAGCGCTAAGTATCGAGTGTTGTGTGCCAATTATCGAGTATCGAGTTTCATGTGTTGAGTGCAAACTATAATTGTAGAGTAGTGAGTACCGACTATAGGCATATCTAGCTACGCCTCACAGTTCGAGTTTGTATTTTGGCTATGTGCCTTCTATCATTTATTGCTTATTAGATAGTATTTATTATAGTGATCGAGTCTCAAGATTCTTCTATTAATATAAAGATATTAGGGAGAGTTGAGAAAACACTTTCTTCGCCTTAAGAATCTTTCTATGGGGATTTTTTTTTTTTCGAAGGGCTTCTTTTCTATATATCTCTCCTTTTCTCCTATGGCTTAGGCTTTTGACCCTTTCTTCCTTGATTGCAAGGTCATCTTTACGCTATATTTTATGAATTTGAGATACCCGGTAATTTCACTTTTTTCGTTTTCATCTTTTTCATGTCTCTTTTCCTCGGCACTATTAAGATTTGAGCACAACTCAAGTAAATCATGACTTAACATTAGGTATCTTGAATGTTTGTGGTCTAGCCTAAGGTTTGGAGGAGAATATTATTTCTCAGTCACAAATTGAATCTGCGCACTGTATTATTTAGTGCACATTTTCTAATAATAATAAAGCAAAAACCTTTAGGTACCAGACAAGAAATTGCTCAGATCTACACCTAATCTTTGACGTCAGCTAATTTTTGGTTTAATCCTATAATGAATTCATACTGCAAGGGAATATTGCTATTTATTTTAGAGGTTTGGTGTTTATAAATAGAATAAAATTGCTGATTTAATGTAAAGAACTTCTTGAATAATCAGAAGTGAAATTTTGCAAATCAAATTTTGATTAAATAAAAAATATCTAGATTAAAACAAGGTAATCACTATTAGAAGAAAAAAAGTAAGCTTGATCAATGGTAAAAAATAATTGGTTTCGCTTGGGAATTGTCATCATTGCTTTTCTGATGGTTATTTTGAAGCACTTTTTCGCTTCCTCCATAACACAATTGGATGTAAGCCCTCTTATCTCAAAAATTGATTGAGAAGAAATAAGATTCAGAATAAAATATAGAATGGCAATATTTGCAATAACAAAAGAATTTGGTTATCAATAATAAAACTAGAAATTAGTTCTTTCTGGTTATTGTATATGTTCTTATGTTCAATTCAATTATATGTTATTCATGCTAGAAGCTAGTATGCAAAAAAGGCTTTAATATTCTTTTTTTTACTTTTTTTTTAGTCATAAATTAACCACATGGAAAGTAAAGATGTCAAAGCACAGCCTTAAGTTACAGCCATCATGTCCATGTGCCTATCACTTCTATGAATAGGCAAAATAGGTTTCCTTCTCATGTAATAGCTTAGCTAACCGCTGTGGTAACCGGACGAAATGTTGCAGCACATGAATCTAATCTCCAGCCGGAGGGTTGTCTTCATCTCTACTTGCATAGTTGGTCTCAATCACATGACAAGTATTCGCAAACAAGATAAATCAAGATATATTCTATTCATTGTGTAAACATGCTCGAGCATTCCTTCCCTTATTAGAAATAATCTTTCAATTTATTACAAGTGGCACCCCCTTCCAAATGCGCCGTGATTGACCACACTTTGATTGGAAATTAAATTTTGTTTTATGGAGTGGCATAAAATTTTTCTTTCATGTTATGCTAAATCACTATTGCTTATTTTAGGCTATTTTCATACCATGCTATATAATTCTCTACATTATGAAGTGACACATAACCATGAGAATAAATTTAAAAGTAGTAAAATTCAAGCTGCTTGTCTACGTTATTTTGAAAGCTTAGTGGCTTCTTCTCCCTTTGAAGTTCATTGGTGAAAACTTCATTTAATTATAATTTATTATTGTGTTCTGGTGGCTCTTTCTTCCATTTGAAGATCTTTTGTTAGACCTTATTGTTTATCATCTTTTGTTTACTTGTATGTCTCTTTCCCGCTCTTCTTTTAGCTCGAGTACTCCTGCTTTTTTAGCCTTGTTTGACCATTCAACCCATATGCCACCCAAAAAGGACAACAACTCCTTTTCAGTTAGAATATTTGGTTGGCTGTGCTGTAGTGTAAATGGAATGAAAGTGTTATAAATTTTTTTGTGTTTGGATGGATGAAAACAAAATAAAGTGTAAAATTTTAGTGAATCACAAAATAAAGTGTAAAATTTTAGTGATTTGAAATTCACTTTGTTGTTCAAAACTAGTGTATTCCAATTTTACTAGATTTGGGAGATTTAAAGATATGTTGCAAATTGTGACCATTGTTGCTACCTTAGTCCCTGACTCCTGCTGCCCTTCATTTGTTGCTAATCATTGCCGCTGCCGCATACCACAATTGCTGTTGTTGCCTGCTTGTAGCCCTTTGCCGCCACAGCATCTGCCGGCTTGTCTCTGCTATTGCTAGCTTGCCTCCTGCCTTTGTCGAACGTGCTTTACATTAATTTCATTTTTATTTAAACTACATACAAAAGTATTAATTCTTGTATTTATTTTACACCGAATCAAACAATTCTAAAATATTCTAAATACAATATATTTTTTAATTACATAACATTCATTTTTCAGCAAATGAAACTACTAATTAATGAATACCTTAAATTAGCTGTGCCACTCATAACACAAGATCAATAAAAAAACAAGCATTGTCTTATTACTCCACAAGGCATGAAGATATAATGTAGTCTACCGTATACTCCTCAATGTTATATGTGATAAATCTAAATTAAGTCGAGATGGAAATATATACAACCTTAATCAACCAATAAAATATGACCCTTCTTGTCTATCATCTGCGGCATGGGCTCAGATGAAGAAGTAATATTTAAAATAAGCCTACTAATGCAAAGAAAATACTTACCAACATTGAATTTTTTATGTGATGCTTTTGATAAAAATAAATGTTGAGATTTTCATAAAATATAGTAACCCCTTTTTTATTATAATTTTATTTGGTGTTAACATACTTCATTCCTTTTTTTTTTTCTTACATTGGGTGAAAAAACTAAATTTCCTCTTGGTTGCTATTATGCCCTCGTACTTGATTAACTTTAGAAGCCAATTCCTTAGCATTCTCTTGCTCCTTATGTAGTTTGTTTCTCCTGTCTTAGTTTCTAGAGTAATATGTTCCAAAGCCATATCGCCTTTTTTTTGTGAATTTTGTTCTTGTATTCCTTACATGAAGAATAATTTTTCTATTGATTTCATAACAACAATAGATACTTGGAGGTTGATGCCCTCATGCATAAGTTCACTTACCATTTAGTAAAATACGTAAACTCAAGATGATATCTCAATAGTGTAACTATGTGTTCTGACATTTTTGAGAACCCATTTCTTTTCTAAAGTATTCTAGATATCTATCAAAGACGAGGTTGAACTCATAATACATGTAAAAATGCTTTTTGGAATGTACTTTCTAAACTTTAGTTTTGCAAATATTATAGGCAGTTGTCTATTCGTCCAAATTTTTATGTGAACTTATCTAAGTGTAGTTCTAAGCACAAAATTTACCTCAACAATTACGATGATAAAGATAAGTTTAGTGTGCTACTTGTTGGAGTTCTCTATCTGGCTAATGGTTTTATTTTAGTGACATTGAGCATTATCGTAGTGGGATATGCATGCGAAGTTTATAATCTATCTTTAGGATTGTTGGTGTTAGTATTTGTGTGATGTGATAAGGTAAATAGGTTCAACGGAAAGAACCTATTAGCTTAGTTTGAGGCATGTGGAGCAGTGCCCTTAAAGATATATTTCTGCCTCTGAGTTGTTCTCTTGATGTAAAAGTCTCAGGGTTTTAAGTTTCAGGATTCCAATCTTTTGATACAAATTTGCAACGATCACACTTATGAATATGCGAGACTCTTTCTATGTATAGTTATCAGTCAAAGAAAGATAAGAAGAAACAATGAGAATGGGGCAGCGATTTTCAAACTATAATTTTGTGTTGTAAACCCCACTTAAAAGAAATTATGATGTCTATTTAGATGGATGCAACAGTTCAAGCCATTTCATTTTGTTTGTTCAGTTATGATTTGAAGGGTTAGCATTTCAAGTGGATGTGGTCGTTCGAAAACAAAATCTACAAAACTGAAAAAAAAATCCAAATGTTCTTTAGTTCTTGAATGGTCAAAAATTGGGATTTGTACTTCTTGAATGAGGGTGTATAACATGGCACCATGTTTGTATGTTTCTAGTTTCTACCAATGCGAGCAAAAGATTTGTTCTATATAAAGAGGATAATTCTTCTAATGTGCAATGTGAGACTAAACCTTTAGCTTTTGTGAAAAAGAATAAAAAAAGCATGATTTTTTCTCTTTGAAATATTGACTAATTTATGAATATATGTAACAGTTGGTAGATAACTTTCTTTGACTTTATCACTAAATCAAAACACTATCTTTACTTCTCATGTTGCAGTATTGATGCTTTTTTTTTTGTTTTATTTACAGAGGCGTCCGACCTCCTCTGACAAGCCAACTTCTCTTGTCATTTTTATATCTTGGTTTGACTGGGTAGGCATTCGATTGCTCTAATTCCAATGGCTTTGGAATAAATTTCATGTGTTCATGACAGGTGCTGCTATTTATTTGTTGTCATTTACTAAGTACATCTTATTAACTATTTTGGTTATAAGGATTTTTGGCAATCAGCTGTTGTTTGTTATTGGTCTTGGATACACAAATCCAACCTACGCTGCTGCTGTTCAGCCATCAATTCCAGTTTTTACATTCATCTTGGCAGCAATTATGCGGTGAGTCTTGCATGCTCAATGTTGTATTAGTTTTTTGAGCTACTAATTCACTTGGAAACTCATATCGTTATTATTAACAGTTTTTCCAACCATTAAAGGTCTTTATACATGAAACTTGTCATTTCTTAATTTACTGCAGCGTGGAAAAAGTTAATTTTCTTAGAAAGGATGGTTGGATCAAGATTATAGGTACTTCTGTATGTGTTTCGGGTGCAGCAGTTATACTCATTTATCGAGGTCCAGCTATATTTGGAAATGGTGTTGATGCTACGCTCACTGAAATGATCACGGGAACTCAATCCGAGCATTTAAGACAGTTAAGATCTAATTTTTTGAAGTTTCAAATTGGTACATGGCATATTGGTGTTTTGTGCTTGATTGGGAACTGCGTCTGTATGGCTGCTTTTCTAGTTCTGCAGGTAATGGAATTCAGAACCTTAAGTTAATCTATTGTTGTTAATATTATATGCTGTTCTAATAGTGACTGCTGCATTATTAGTACGAATTATCCATCACATACTAATGTATTAGTGAAGGGAGCATCGAGCCCAGATGTTGATTTGAATATTGACTTGGTAAATCAAGCCATTGATCCTATGCTCTCCCTCAAATGTTATGAACGGTGAAAGAGCCTTTATCTATCACAAAATGATTGGAGGCATTTAAAACAATCATATTGAGAAGAGTACCTAATATTGAGGCCAGAGTATTTGGAACTAGCATTTCTCTGGTAGTTCTTATGCTCAGGTAGTGAATAATTATAGATCTAAATGTTGTTCCAGCAAAATAGCTGAATAACTATTATTTACTTGATATTTGGTGACTGGGAAAATCATTTAATCTTTGGTTGTATTTAAGGTTTGCCTCTGTGTTAAATTTAAGTTGGATAGCTATTTACAAATATTTTTAATTTTCAGTGTAGAGAAGTTTTCTTAAGTATAAGCTCATCCATTGATTGTCTATTCTGACATTTCAGGCTCCAGTTCTGGTTAAGTATCCTGCTACGTTATCATTAACAGCATATACGTACTTCTTTGGGACAGTCTTGATGGTTCTTTCAGGATTGTGTACTTCTAGAGATTCTACAGATTGGATGTTGACAAAATCAGAGATAATTGCAATACTATATTCTGTAAGTTATTGTCTTGTAGTTTACCTTGCGTTTTTAGATATCAGCATGATTGTTCCTTCAGCTCGCATTGGTTGTTGTAAACTCTAATGTTTTTAATCTGATTAGGAGATCAAATTGGTCCCGGTATTGCTGAACAATCCAACCTGTTTGATTTTTGGTCCGGTTGAAAAAAAAATTGTAAAAAAATCTGTGAAAAAAGTTTAATAAGAATTCTTGTAATCACACCATAGATTTTGCCTTCTTTGGCTCAAAAGGGAGAGAGTGAGGTACTGAGTGTGTTTGTATGTGATTGAAATATGAGAACGGTAACAACTTTTTTGCTTGCTTGTTTCAACTTAAGGGGAGCTATAATAAAAGAAATGGAAACTAATTTCATCTTCTTTCCCATAAACAATGGTCAAATTGGAGAAGGGACTTATTTTTATTGGTGGCACCAAACTTCACCCTATGACATACGTATAAATTTAAAAGAAGTGGTTTGGATAATTAGAAGTTTAAAAGTTTGTTTACTTTTGTTAGTACTGTCTAGATTCAAAAAAATTTGAATTATTATCCTCTTGACTCCAATAAAAAAAGATCTAAAGAGGGCCTTTTGTTTTGAATTTTCCTTTTTTTTGCCACGGGAAGAAAGAGAGTGGTTAGGTACTTTTGAAAAGGAAAGATAGAGAAGGGAAAAAGAAATAAAAGATGTGACAGGGAGTGAAGAAAATGAGCTGAAAAGAAAACAGGGAAGAGATGAATTCTTTGGCTTTTTAGTTTCTAGCCTTGGTAAACTATTTCAACATTGTGCAAACCTTGGGCTGTCAATGCAAGCATGGTGAGATTACGAATAATTGAGGTACTATCAAAGTAAGTTCAATGGTGCCAATAAATCCTATTGTTGTGAGCAAAAATTAGTAATCAAGGTTTATTGGAGTCTTTTTTCTCCAACTCTAATATTGCTGTTGGGTTTGTCATTATTCTCCCAAAAAATATACACAATGTGCATAAATTTAATGGGCTCTTTATTATAATAATGAAAATATTTCTTTTTTGGCCTTATATATATGTGAGATAATCTCATAGAAATACATGACTTTTTTGTTTCCTCTATGTTTAGTTTTCCTTAATTTTATTATTACTGTCGCAAATTCTTTTGCTCCAATATTTTCCAATAATTAGTATCCGAGCTAGCCGTAAGATTATAAGTAAAAAATATGAATAATAGTCTTTGTGATGGAAAACTGAAGATTGATAGGTTTGATAAAAAAAATGATATTTATATTAAAAATTTTAGGAAAATTTTATTTTTAGTATCTCCTATTTTAATATTTTTCATTTTTAGAAAGTAGTATTGTCGGTATGTTATAATTCTTAATTTCTTTTTTTAGCATTGGGACCTATGGTTGATTTTATGATTTTCCAAATGTAGGAATTTTTGCCCTCTACTTATCTTGTAATCATTTTCTATGAAATTGAAAAGGAATAATTATTCCCCCCCCAAAACATATATGGTATCAGAGTCAACTATCTCTTTCGAAATTACGATAAAATTCTGTCGATCTAGTCATCTATGGACGAGAAGCCTTCGCTTCGCTCTTGCCCCTCTCTGTTTGCCCATTGCCGTTATCTTCATCCTTGCGATACAGTCCCGATTAAAGCTAGCTGGGAAGGCAAAGATTGTATCGCGGCGTTCAGAGACTCGACGTTCTATGATTTGAGGCTCCAAATCCGATCGCTATTCCTTGTGCTTCCTCTGGCGGTGACAACAGGATTAAAATTGTGTAGGCCGAACCCGTATCCGAACCAGTGCATGTTTCTCTTTTACTCGAGATAGCCACTACATATGTGACGCTCTTCTCAGATCCTGAGGATGTACAAATCAACAATGATGATGGGAATTTAAATAAAGTATAACATATCGACCTTTTTCAGTAATTAGGAAACGACCTCACCACCCCTACATCTCCCATGGCCATATCGATTGAGTATTTTCCTCAAAATTTATCACATTTTCTTGTAGTTATAAAACATAATGAACAAAATTACCTCGAGTAAGCTCAATCCATAAAATTGGTGATCGATGGGAGAGATCGAATATGAAAAAAATGGCAGTTCAAAAATTCCCCGGTAATGATCGGACTCTTTAATTCCAGGAAACCTATCATAAGAAAGCATTATCCATTCTTTCCCACTGCTTGAGATTTTTGGGAGTTCGTTCGAGATCTCTATTCAAATATAGAGAATTCTTCACTCAACTTTGAAAATCCAAGCAAAATGACCATAATATTGCTACTTTTTACAACGAGTTTGTAACATTATGACAGGAGTTTGATCAATGTTATGATGATATTTGGGTGAATTCCAATGATTATGCTCTCCACAATTAGAATGAGAAAAACAATCTGGTCTACATGTCCTTAAGTGACTTTAATCAGAGTTTAAACGAAGTCCGAGGTTTAATTTTGGTAGGCGGTCTTCATCATCTATTCAAATTTTTTTTTCCTGAAGTTAGATGTGAAGAGTTAAGAAGAAAAAAATATGATATGCAACACCGAATTGTCTTGTAATTTTGATTAGGTGAACTCAAATCTTGTGTCAAAAGGGGTTGATACTAATAATAAAGGGTGTAAGAAGCCATGGTGCGATGAGACATATTGAAAGCTTCATGATAAACCTTCATATTGAAAATCAAATCTAAGCGTGAAGGTTGAGCTTATCAAATCAACACTGAAAAAAAATAGGGCCTGCTGCTAACGCCAATTTTGTCCCTCTCACCAAAGAGCCATTAAAGCACACGTATAAATTATTTTAATCTCCAAAATTGTGGCTAACTGTGTCTTGCTCCCTAGTACAAATGGGTAAATATGTAGCCACAACTTTGTTAGGTGTTTTTTTTAATTTTTGTCATTCTTGAATAATTTATTATGACTCAGCTGGTGACATGACTGATTCTAAATTATTTTCCTCCCATAGATTTTGTGCAAACAATAAAAAGGTCAAAATTGCCGACGGTTCTCCTTTCGGTAATTACCATGATAGAAACTGTTAAGCTCTCGTCATTTTTAACCATTCATGATGGTCTCCATGTTCCCAATCTATCTTGTAACTTGTACATTAAAATACTACTGACCATCAATTTCAAACTAAGTTTTGTTCTTCTTGCTATGAGTTTTAGGAATTAACCATGGAGAGGATGGTTGTCAGTGCAAAAGAAAAGGATAGACTCTATTATTTTGGCAATAGATTTTAAATTTTATTTTTATTTTTAAAGATAATGATATTATTTTATGACATTATATGTTAAATAATCCAAATTTTCAGCATCTAAAATATAAAAGATATGCATGATGAATAGTTGTATAGCAGAATAAATATCCATGTTAGTAGATGCATAAAGATGTCTCAGAATAATGTATGTATGAATAATGAAATGACTTATATGTGAATTCTTGCATGTGCTTATTCAGAGGAGGATTTACCCCCTTACTGTACAAATAGGGAACGCTAGTGTAGCCGTTTGCGTAGAGTTTTTCTATCACACTGAATAATTGTGATGATTAGATCACTAACCACTGTGCCGACCGAATACAATTGGCCAGGAGCGAGTAGACTAGAGCTTATCTCCCCAAATAATTGTGATGTTTACAATACTAACTGTTGTGCCAAAGGGCTAAATCGGTCAGAGGAAGGTAGGGATCTTTCTAACCTAGATAATTGCGATATGTAGATCGCTAACCGCTGTGCTGATGGGAGCTTACGTGGCAATATATGCCAAAAGTGTGTTAAGTTTGTTGACGGTAATCCTTACAAAGATAGATGTGTATGTAAAGTTTAAAGTAAAAGTAAAGTTAAAGTAAATGCTTATAAAATATTGAGTATTTTCATTTAGAAAAATGTCATTGATGGATTTATTAACATATGTCAGATTGCTTATAAACATATCTCTGATTGCTTATAAACACTCTGATTGCTTATAAATATGTATCCAATTGCTTATTATCAGATTGCTTATAAATAAATATGAAAGACCAATATATTATACTCTTATAGTTTATTAGTATGGTTACTCTTATAGACTGACTATGTTGAGGTACACGTTGGTAGTATTAATGAGGGAACATTAAGGTACCCGTGCATGTATATAAAAAATGATATTGATATTGAAGTGTTTTAATTAGTACAAATTTTTAGACGACGCTCCTGTAACAGTTGTACAGATATAAAATGATATTAGTATGATATTGATATAGAAAGATTCATTGAGAACATTAAAAAGTTTTAATATTGATTTATTAAAATTTTAACTGATATGCATTTTACTTTCTTTTTCTTTGGGTTGCTATAATTTATGAATATGAGTATTCACTAGTCTGTTTAACTTATTGTTATCTTAAAGTAACTTTTC
The DNA here is from genome assembly GCA_022702705.1 of Papilionanthe hookeriana x Papilionanthe teres. Classification (NCBI taxonomy): domain Eukaryota; kingdom Viridiplantae; phylum Streptophyta; class Magnoliopsida; order Asparagales; family Orchidaceae; genus Papilionanthe; species Papilionanthe hookeriana x Papilionanthe teres. The sequence goes on along the minus strand of CM040425.1, from coordinate 108,298,014 downwards.
AGGTTAATTAAGTGATTAAAGATGAGTGACAGAAGGGAAAACGTTTATAGAAGACGCGAACTACCAGTAACGACGTAATTTTAATTGTACCACTTTAATTTAATTTGATTAATAGCTCTTTTACCTGTTAAATTGTAGATTAATATATAAAATTTAATTTACATCGTCCGACCGTCTTTACCCGTCTTGGTTAATTTCATGTTCTGGGCCGGGTCGTGACAAAATACTTGTTTCTAGACTTATTTCAAAATAAAAATGTCCGTTTCAATGTGAAGTTTGTCAGTTTATTAAATATCGTTGTGCATCTTTTTCTTTATAAACACACAAAGCAACTACACCATTTATTCTAATTTATAGCGATATTTGAGATCTTTGTAAAAATCTTACATATTCTAGGATGTTGGCTGTCAAAAAATATAAAAAATGTTATTTATTGGTCCAATTCAAAGCAACTACAACATTTATTCTTATTCATAGCGATATGATGAAGTACCCGTGCATGTACCCATGCATTAATACTATCAAGGGGTACCTTAGTGTTCCACTTTGATTTCTTATAGACACACATACATATTGTACTCTTTTTCTTGGATTATTATAGTTTAATAGTATGATTACTCTTGGGTTATCTTTTAATAACTTATTTTGTGCTTTAATGTTATTCTTAGGTTTAAAACATTTGAACAAGATGAATAGAAGATGAACAAATGTATAAATTAGGACAACAATAAGAAAGGTACAATTTTTATTTGTTATTTTTAATTGCTTTCTGTAGTAGCTCTTTCATATATTATTTAAATATTAAATTGTTAGTAATATAACTAGATAACAAAGAATTGATTTCCACCGTTTGATCATCCTTTCCTAGCTTGGTGAACTCCAAGTCTCGTGTCCGGTGTGAAAGTCAAGCAGTGGAGTGTGCGGTGGCATTGTTGAGGTGTGTCGATCCACTTAAGAGGGAGAGGGCGGCGACGTCATTGAGGATTGAGTGAGGCAGGAGGCGCTAGAGGAGAGCATGTTTCCTAGGCTACCAACAAAGAAGAAGAGGAGAGGAGGGAGAGTTATTTCGTGCGTGGGAAGTCGAAGCCAGGCTCTTAATCCATGTCTCTCGCGTGCGGAGGTGTTCAAGCCGAAGGTAAGATAAAGGTTTAAAATGATGAATTTATAAATTTAATATATAATTAACTATTAATAAAATTGTTTAATTAAATCATGCTTTAAGTTAAAGAAGTTGCATAGAAATAACTGTTAGGGTTTGATTTTATTGTTTATTTAATAATTAATTGTTATGCAATATAAATGTGTGTATATTTATAAGACTAATACATATATATATATATATATATATATATATATATATATATATATATATATATATATATATATATATATTTTTAGAAAAGTCCTAGGGCGAATATATTAAGACCAAAAAAGGATTACAGATAGGTTGGGTGAAAGGGCCCAAGTAGGCACCCTAACCACCCGACATACAACACACACATAGGAAATACATGTAAACTCAAAGGAAATCTAAAATACAGGTAAATGCTACGACAAAATCTGGCAATACTAACGTACTCAGGTAGCTTGAGAATAGATCAAGTTAGCTTTGACTCTTCCTCTGGTTCTATGATGGCAACCAACTAATAAATTATTAAGTTTACTGTCATTATTCAAACCAACCAGTGTATCATCCATTAGATTTGGTAGTAAGCCTCCATTCTTTTTCCTCCTGGAAGTGTAAACCTGTCATTTTTCATCGGAAGAATGACTCATCTGATCAGTTGATTGGTTTAGAGTTTGCACATGTGTAGGTTGTTGAACATTGGTAGCTTCCACTTGCTGTACCGGATGATCCTTTATGCTATCAAGAGAGCACTTGCCTAAGTCTTGGCATATAAGTGAGCCTTCTTTGATAGCAATAAGCGGTACCGACACGTTTGGGTGAGCATTTGGGAGAATTGAAGGGGAGGGAAAGGAATCTCAGCTTGGTGGCTTAGAGGTTGGTTGTCATTAGGTTTACTGGGAGCACGCTCAGGCTCGTGGGGTGCACTAATAGCATGTTCCTACTTTGGACTATTGGTTCTCAATTGTGGGTGTAAATTGAAACATTTCTCATGTGGGTGCTCAAACATCTTGCAGTGATTGCAGTAGTAAAGTTTTTTTCCCATAATGATTTGTTGCCAATATCCATTGTGAGTAGAGCCAAATCAGCCCTCTTCTACATCTGGTAGTGTAATATCTCTTTCAATCAAAATCCTTGTAGTAGAAGGACTTGAGAAATGAACTGTAGGTATATCTACCTGCATTGGTTTTTCAAGGATAATCCCAATTGCATATAAGATAAATTGATCGAAAAATTGAAGCTTGAGTCAGGTAATGAGAACCAGATAGGCACAATGAGGGGTTCTTGACTGAGATCAAAGTCAGGGGTCCCTTTAAGCAGTTTCATATGTTTGCCCTCGGTTATGATGAATTTCTTTGAAAAAATTCTTGTATAGTCTTCTTCTATGCTCAGCTGTATCATAGAATATCTTCCGTCAAAGAGGCTCAGCTGCCAAGCCCCAACTAGTTTGAAACCTTTAAAAACCTTCCTGATGATCTCCATCTTAGGGCGACCTAATTAGAACTTTCTAACTAGTCTAAATTCGTATTTTTACAGGGATGAAATTTCAGCTTCAGAAAAGAACATTGCTAGTTTGCCCGCCTTTTCCCTACTTATTTGATGATATTGCAATCTCCATGTACTGCAAGAAAATCATGGTACATCTGTGGGAATATCGGACTATCTGCGAGGTGAAAATGAGAGTTGCGTTTGTGTACCATTGTAGCATAGGAGGGTTTGCCTACCTCCGGAGTAGGTTTAGTCCCAAGAGGAAGGGATAGCTGCCATAAAGACAGACACTCAAGAGACTGCAGTAAGCGGAGCGACGAGTGGTCGAAATTCCGAGTGTAGACGGTTCGGCGCGACTTGCCGAGCACGGCGAGCTCGATGCAGTGTCGAGCGGACGGTTCGGCGCGGCTTGTCGAGTACGAGAGAGCCCGATGCAGCTGTCAAGAAGACGTAACCGGAAGCAAAGGACTGCAACACAGTCGAAGCACGCGGCATAGCGACACGATAACGCACTGTTCATAACACGAACGCGAAGCGCCGACACAAGCTCTGTCCCAGACGAAGCAGGCAACATGGGTCTTCTGCCTGACAACGCCGACGAAGAAGACGAAACAGGAAAAAAAAACGACACAAGAAATCCCGTGAAGTAGACGCTAGAGTTTTCCATGGGCGAAACCCCAGCAGAGCGGGGACGACGACATGACAGATATATATGTATGTATATATATATATATATATATATATTTTAGGAAAGCCCTAGAAAAGCGGTTACAGAAGCTTGAGGTGAGGGCCCAATAAATGGAGCCCTACCCCAACGATACAATGCTTAACAAAAATATCCAAAAGATCGAACGGAAAAATACACAAACAAAGCCTAAGAACGAGAACGTGATACTCTCGCTCGTGCCTTGGTGATCCATAAAGTAAGCTCTTTAAAGCTACTCCATTGCTACTGATTAACCGAGGTATCATCGATTAGAAGTGTATCTCCAGGCTACTTCTTACTATATATGTATATATATATATATATATATATATATATATATATATACGATATATATATATATATATATATATATACGTATGTATACATATATATATATATATATATATACATATATATATATATATACAAATTAATTAACTAGTTAAATTAGGTGAACCGACTTTATTAACAATATTTTATTAAGCTTAAATTTAAAAGGTATAATTAAATGTGGCTAATAATTAGTATAATAATAATAAAATAATATGATATATCGAATGGTCAAATTAAGAAAAATTGCTTTTTAATAATAAGATTAACTTATAATAAATTAATAATAATTTTTATGCACTTGGCTAGTGGTTTCTCATTAGAGATAAGTGAAAAGGATGTTTAGAATCATCAGTGATTGAGGTGAGCATTCTTATTCTTATATTATGGTTATATTTTAATTCTTCTAGACTAAATGCATCTATTGCTATTTTGGTTATGTGAAATTACTCTAAGCTTATGATTTTAAAGTCTAGTGAATGTGTTCATATTATATGAATGATGTGTGCACAACAATATTTAAATGATTTATAAATATGTTTTCTTCTATAAAAATAAGAATGAAATATATTTCAGTAAATAATAATTTTGATAGAATGTTTTTATATGCATGACTTACTATGATGAAGTTACCTCTTGATAGTATTAATGAGGGAAAACTAAGGTACCCGTGCATGTATATAAAAAATAATATTGATATTGAAGTGTTTTAATTGGTATAAATTTTTAGACGGCATTCTTGTAACAGTTGTATAGATATAAAATAATATTAATATGATATTGATATAGAAAGATTCATTGTGAGCATTAAAATTTTTTAATATTGATCTATTAAAATTTTAACTAGTATGCATTTTACTTTCTTTTTCTTTGGGTTCTATAATTTATAAATATGAGTATTCAGTAGCGTGTTTAACTCATTATTATCTTAAAATAATTTTTCAGGTTAATTAAGTGATTAAAGATGAACGATAGAAGGGAAAACGTTTATAGAAGACGCGGACAACCAGTAGCGACGTAATTTTAATTGTACCGCTTTAATTTAATTTGATTAGTCGCTCTTTTATCTGTTAAATTGTAGATTAATATAGGAAATTTAATTCACATTGTCTGACCATTTGTACCCGTCTTGATTAATTCCATGTTCTGTGCCGGGTCGTGACAAAATTCTTGTTTCTCGATTTTTTTTCAAAGTAAAAATGTCTCTTTCAATGTGAAGTTTCTCAGTTTATTAAACATCTTTGTGCATCTTTTTCTTTATAAACATACAAAGCAACTACACCATTTATTCTGATTCATAGCGATATTTGGGATCATTGTAAAAATCTTACATATTCTAGGATGTTGACTGTCAAAAAATATTTAAAAAAAAAGAAATAAAAATGCAAATCAACAAATAAATTTAGAACAGCTAATTACTCACTATTTGAATCACACTTCATAACTGTTTGCACGAGACAATTTTGTGGTTCGAATTAAAATCTATGACAGACTCCCATAATTCCTTCCTTATCATTTCTCCTATTTAGTCACAACAAAACTATAGAGCGTGATTTCCATTCTTCTTTGCAAATCCTATTTCCTATTTTTCTCTCCTCAAGTTTGAAACTTTGACTCCCTCGTCGTTCTCTCATGTGTGTAGAACCGATGTCCTCCATTCATTGCCATCGTTCCTAGCTAGAGACCGACACCCGCACGATATGCTTGTAGCTAGAAGTAGCGAGGAACTTTAACAAAGAGATTGTGACATACACTGATCTTCAAAAATCCCATGTTTCACTCCTTGTTTGAATCACACGCAAGCAAAGCCGTTCCCAATCCTGTCGATCTTCTCTTCCGCATGCTGTCTTCTCTATTTGACTTCATCTCCAACCCGAAGCTCTCGCCTGCCAAGTCAGTGGGAAAGCAATGAAGGAAGCACGACATACATAGACCTCCAATCCGTTCTACCTCGCACGTGTTGAATCGAATTCATCTTCTTGCATTGATAATTCATCTTCTTCCAATCCGTTCCATTTCTAAATTTGTGGAAGGAAACCAGAGAATAGGAGAATAATTCTTTATTTTCTTTTCTTGAATTGATAATACAAGTTGTTATATAAAGAAGAAAATGAAACTATCTAACTAATTCCCTTGATTTAAGGGATTACAAATTAATACAAATTAATACAAATTGATTCTTAATTTATTCTCCTAATCCTATTTACGAGTTAAACTGGAAACTTCAACACTCCTCTCGGTGAGGATAGATGTCTTCAGTTCACAACTTGGATACGAAGATCGTGGAAACTCGAAGCTATTCAGCCCGCTTTGTTAGAACGTCGATTAGTTGTTTCTCGATGGAACATAAGACATACATACTAACCCTTCATCCAGGTTTTTCTTTGATGAAATGTCTATCGATTTCGATATGCTTTGTCCTATCGTGTTATATAGGGTTATGAGCTATATTAATAGTGACTTGTTGTCGCGATAGAGACTCATAGGACCCTCCAGTTGGACTTCTTAAATCGTCTAAAATGATTCTCAACTACGATAATTCACATAATCCTCGAGCGATAGCCACTGAGTTCCGAATCCACGGATGACCTTGCCACTACATTTTGCTTCTTGCTCCTCCGTGTCACTAGGTTACCTCAAGAAAAGTACGATATCACGTAGTTGATCTTACATTCATTAGAGAGCCAGCATAATCAGCGTCGGTGTAGGCTTCCAGAGTAAGAGTCATTCTTTTTGAACAAGATTCCTTTCCCCGGATTGCCTTTTAAGTAATGTAAGTATCACGTAAGCGACACCGAAGACGAGGTTCTCTTGGATCATGCATGAATTGGTCGATCGAACTTACGAATATGCTTATGTACGGTCGAGTGTGAGCGGTATATGAGTGCCGTAACCGACCTGCAGTACGTTCTTTTGTCCACACTTGGTTCTTCTTTCGCTTCTCCCGACTTATAGTTTGGATCTATTGGAGTAGAGATCGGCTTACACTCCGATCTTCCTCGTTTACGCTGATAAATCAATCGCGTACTTTTCTTGAGATATGAAGATCCACTATGTGGAATATCTTGCCTCAATCTGAGAAAATCTTGATTTCTCGGTTTCTTTGTTTAAATTCTTTTACTGAGTCTCGGTGCTTAATTCATGCTTCTCTTTTTATCATTTCTAGTCTACTATGATATCGTCACATGAATTAAAAGGCGATCACTCCCCTGCAAGTTGAATGTTTAATGAAAAGCGTGTGGTCATCTTGGCTTTGTTTATACCCAGATTCCTTCATGAGTTTTGAAAATCTGCCAAACCATGCTTTAGGAGATTGTTTTAATCCATACAGTGCCTTTTTTAGCTTGCACACCTTGTTACTGTGTCCCCTTCGAATCCGGTGGGATGTTCGTATAGATTTCCTCATTTTGGTCACCATGGAGGAATGCATTCTTAACATCATACCGTAACTATTGCCACTGAAGTGAGCGACCAATGATAACGGGATTTTCACGAGTGTTCATTTTCTTCTTGGAGCGAAGGTTTTCGATAGTCCGCCCAGTAAGTACGAGTGTACTCGCTTCGCTTCTAACTTGCTTTATATCTTTCGAGGATCCATCGCCATTGTACTTCGATGTAAAAATCCACTTGCAATCAACAATGTTCTTTTATTTCGGTTTATCGACGATCTCCGATGTTTTATTCTTTTAATGCACCCATTTCCTCTCTCATAGCATCCTCGATTCACTTTTTGACAATGCTCGGACACATTTTTAGGGATGGCGATGGTGTTCAAACTCACAATGAACATTTTTTGAGCTGGTGATAGGCGCTTAAGAGAGACATAGTGAGATAGTGGATAAAGTGGTTTTGATCTTATCGTGATTTCATTTCCATAATTTGGATTGGATTTTTGGAATTGTGTTGGTTCAAGAACGTTTTTTCTCCTTGAATACACCTGAGAAAATCTTGGAAAATTGTGAGTGATAGGATCAGGTGACTTAGATGTGATTGGTTTAGAGGACTCGGGTTGAGCTGGAACATGAGGAGAGTTTGGCTCTGGGGATTCCAGTTCAACAACACGATGCTGGCACATCGGAAGGTCGAGATTTTTAGTAGTTCGAAAGGACTCACGAAATCTTATCTTCCATCATTGAAATCTCCCTACGAAGAGAGGACTTGGAGAAAAAAGGTTTATTTTACGTGAAAGTGACATCTCGAGAGATGTAAAAGTTTACAGTAGAAGGGTTGTAACACTCGTATCCTTTTGAGTGGATGAGTAGCGAGGAAAACACATTTGATGGCTACAGGGTCTAGCTTCCTCATATTGTTTGTGGACATAAACAAAGGCGGTACACCCAAATACCCTAGGTGTGAGGCCATTTGAGGTTCTGAAGTGAGGGTAGAAGCTATTAAGGATTTCTATGGGGCTTTTGTTTTCTAACACACGGGAGGGAAGTCTATTTATATGTGGCAGTAAGAACGGCTTCTCCCCAATAAGATTTGAAACATTCCCTTGAAAGAGTAAGGCTCGAGTGGTGTTGAGTAAATGCCCATTCTTTCTTTCAGCTATCGCATTTTGTTGAGGTGTCTCCACACATGATGACTCATGGATAATCCCCTGTGATTGAAAGCAATGTGATAGAATCTGATTGAAGTAGTCTCTAGCATTGTCTTTCCTAAAACTTTTTATTTTGACCCCAAATTTATTTTGAACCATTGAATGGAAATTATGTATAACAGTGCTAACATCAGATTTTTGTTTAAGAAGAAAGAGCCATGTAACCCGGGTGCAATCATCAACTAAGGATACAAGCCAACAAGCCCCAGAAATGTTAGGTGTAGTGGAAGGTCCCCATATGTCACTATGAATCAAATGAAAAGGATGAGAAGCTTATTTTATTGTTAATAGGAAAAGATACTGCGTTATGTTTCTGTAGATTCATAAATGTCGCAGATGAAATTCGAAATATCTAATCCTTGGAATAAGTGAGGGAACATTATATTTAAAACACTAAAGAAGGATGATCGAGACGCGAGTGATATAGCGAATAACATCTTTGTTCGAGAGCTTAGGAAAGATGAAGATAAATTTCTCATAATTTTATGGATGGTTCAAGGTGGTAAATACAGCTCCATTTCTTAGCAATCGAATCCTCATCCACGAGTCTTAGTCACGAAAAACATGATAAGAAGAGTGAAAAATAACATAGCGTTTGAGATCATGAGTCGACTTTTGAATGAATATAAAACTTGTTGACGGTTTAGGTACATGGCGAACGTTTTTAAGGATAAAGTTTAAGTGTGACATGTATATCTCCAATCACTGCACATGATGGTAATGAACCATTGGCACAACAATTTTCATCATTACTTGGACATGGGGTATAGGAATGGAAGAGTTGAGATGTGGGGGTGATATGGTCACGTAGCACCGAGTCATGATCCGAGAGTTGAGTATAGAATTTATGCTAAGACATTCATGTAAACAAATTTACTGAAAGAGCCATCGAACATGTTTCGAAGTTTTCTCAAGAGATCCCGACAAGCTACTTAGTTTCTCGATTTCTTACTTTGTTGAATCCCTCTTTTCCGAATTTTCATCGATATTGGATCTGCTTTGCCGCATGCGCTTGAGGCCTTTGTTGCCTCATTCTCGGCTTGGAGGTTTACCATTCGGCTTCAACACTTCTCGCTTTGTATGCCTTGGTTTCTTGCGGTAGGTGCTGCAAAGATTGTCTTTGTTCTCCTTCACTTGGTTTTCTCTGCCGAGTGTTTAGGCGGATTATTCTTTGACTTCTCTTGATTTGTCTTTGCTACTAAGGCTGACCCATCCATAATATGTGGTTCTAGCATGACACTCCTCCGACTTTCTTCTGCTCGGATTAGTGAGATGGTCTCTTCTAGAGACGGTGTATCCTCCTTGCCGAGGATTTGGATACTCACTCCGATCGAATTCGGAATTCGATCCTGCCGAAAAATCATATATCCGATCCTTCTCGATGAAGCTTCTTGAGGTGGCCGCATCGTCGGGGCATTTCATCTCGATTGCACTTATAGTGATCTAATTCTTGCCAAAGATTTTGCAACAGAGTTGCGTACTCTGTGACAGATTTGTCTCTTTGGTGGCTCCAGTTTTCGCCTTGATTTCGTACACAAGGGCAGCATCACGGGCGTTCGAGTATGTCCGGTTGATATAGTCCCAAATTTTCTTTGCGGTGTTCAAGAACATGTAAGTGTCACTGATCGTTGGGTCCATGGAATCCCATAGCCAGGACATAATTATGGAATCATCCTCGTCCCATGCTGCAAAGGTTGGATCCCTTTTTACGAGTCCGGTTCCGAGGAGGCGATTAAGCCTCCTTTGCCCTTTAGGTATGTGCGGATGATTTGGGACCATTTGAGATAGTTCTTCCAGTTGAATCTGCTGGATGCCAGAATATTCCGCAACTCTCCAATTTTCTGAACAGTATTGGATTCTTCGGACGGGTTGGAATTGCTGGAGACAGTTTCTGACATTGACATGGTGATGAAGAAGTTCGCAGCAATAAAGGCTGCGGGAAAAAACTCCTGCGGGAAAGAACCGCAGAGACGCTCCTGGCGCAGCGGACGACGCGGTCGCGGATGCGGACGAAGCGGGTGACGCGGTCGACTTGAAGCGTTCGGCGAGGACGAAGGCGGACGGCGCAGATGAAGTGTTCGGTGTGAAGCGGACGACGCAGATGAAAGCGGACGACGCGGATGAGGGCGGACGACGCGGACGACGCGGACGACGCGGACGATGCCTTCGACGCGAAGCAAGAAGACCACAGTCGTCTTCGAAACCCTAAAAAATTTTTAGGGCTCTGATACCATGTGGAAGGAAACCAGAGAATAGGAGAATAATTCTTTATTTCCTTTTCTTGAATTGATAATACAAGCTGTTATGTAAAGAAGAAAATGAAACTATCTAACTAATTCCCTTGATTTAAGGGATTACAAATTAATATAAATTAATACAAATTAATACAAATTGATTCTTAATTTATTCTCCTAATCTATTTACAGGTTAAATCTGGAAACTTCAACAAAATCATTTGAATTTATTAAAATTGATCAATAATAAATATTTGTGCTTTCATGAATAACTTAATAATACTGGGGGCTTAGCTAAATCTAAAATTGAAATATCAAAATTCAGAAGTCTAAGTTTAAATTGAAATTGAAGTACATTGACTTGAAAAGCTAAGTTCGACTTGAAATTGAATTGCCATTGCATTCGCAATACCATGTGTTAGCGAACAGAAGACAACCTTTTTAAAAAAGCCTACATGTTTCTGTGCATATACTTAATATGATGTAATTACATAAAACTTCCAAAATTTTGAATGATTTCATCAAGCTCTGAGTCATTGTTCAGTCTGAAGACAATATTTTGAGATTCATGCAAATGTGTTGCGATCTTTTCCAGTAGTTATAAAGATATAATAATACAGATTTTTTTAGTTTATGTATATGCATTCTAATGGAATGTAAGATGGATTTGTAGAAACTACAATAACTTTTAAGCTTGATTTTGTATTTTAAAACTTACTCTTAAGTGTGATGCATTTGCATTAAGATATGGGTGAGCATTGCATTTTAAAAAATCTGCAATGCAATTCTTGGATACATTGAATGTCTTATTGTATTATTATTTGTCTCATGCTTGAAATGTGCTCCCAATCTTGAAAATTATATACCAGCATGTGCCCCACTAAATTGAACTATAAGAGTACATTTGATTGTCACAAAATCTTATGTTAGTTAAATTCGTCTTCAATTTGTCTCCTTAGACAAACATCCACCCTATTTCTATATAAGGGTCTTTCGGACAACTCAGCCTATGGTTGCTGCAAGAATCATTCAGTTAGGTTAGGTCGGTTACATCATCTAAGTAGATCAGAGACCACAATGACTCGAGATGAAAGAACCGTGAGATTTTAATCAGGTTCATCATCATTCCCCCACCATTCTAGTTTAAGCTCAAAGTGATAAATTTTATAATTTAAAATGTATGTCTGTTGCTACTATATGTTGTTTCTTCAGTGTCAAATAACTAAACTTAATTAAAAGTGCTATCCTGTTATTAGGAGGGTAATTAACCATAAGGGCTTGCACCTATGATAAACCTCGAACCCCAGATAAAATAATCATCTCAAAATGAGGGCAAAATTTTAGGTTGTATCTTATCTACTATTCTACCCACCTATTGAAAATTTGACACTCATAGCTCTCATTACAAAAGCATAGTCCAGGGCGTCTAATTTTTTTGAGCCTACATAGGAAAGAATGATTTGTTACTTTCACTGCTGATTACATTAGGTTGAGTTTATTTTATGAAAAAATTTGAAGTGTAAACAATTTTTAAAAACCTCTACACCATATTCAATCATGAGTTAAAAAAATTATTCAAATATTACAGAGTTAATTCAAAAATATTTTAGGTCAATTTTTTCTTAAAAAAGGGACAATTGATAAAAGTTCTTGTGTTTGACACTCTACAAAAAAATTGTGACCAAGAGGAAAAACAAGCGCTTATTTGGAGTTAGTTCAGACATTGCTATTTAACAATCAGGTGCCTAAAATCTTTAGGGTGAAGTTGTTCTTATTGCCACTTTTCTCATAAATAGAATACCCAATAAGATTTTAAACTTTGAAACACCTTTTGATGTTTTTAAAAAAATTTTTCCAAAAAATTGGCTCTCATTTTTTTTACTTCTAATGATATTTTGGTATAATGTCTTTGTTCACATTCATAGTCATAATCAAGGAACATTTGGAACCTGGATAAAAAATGTGTGTTTATTGGTTATGTTCCTAACCAAAATAGGTATAAATGTTTTGATCCAAAAATTTTAAAAAATATTTATTATCATGGATGTCACCCTTTTTTGAATTATAATATTTTTTTTTCATCTTCAAGGGTGGGAACAAAGCAAAAATTCAACTGTTGGATTCAATATCTTCTTAAAATCGAAGACTCATAAAATAGTATCTCCCCAACTTTAATTGTTCAATCTGAAAACTCAAGTGATATTATATCAGGAGAAAGTTTGCGGAGTCTTTTAGAGATTGAAGATGATTTATATCTTTCTACAGTGCCATTTCATGATGTTCATAACAAAGAAGAAATATGAAAATGAACTACTATAGAGGTACCATTTAATATAGTCTACTGGCAGTCGAGGACAACTCAAAAGAAAGGGCCAAATTTTTTTTTTCATTGTCCATAATTAGCGAGCCCTCTAGGTAATGCCCTCAATGATCCTTTATCCCATATTCAGTCCACTTCATTTTTTAGTTCTAAGCCTTTTAGTTCTGAACCTGAGTCTAGATCGAATCCCAAGTCTAATGAGTCTAGTCTTCCAATTATTGCTTGTAAAGTGTAAATACCTTGCACTCAACATCCATTATCACATTATGTGTCATATGAAAATCTCTCACCCACTTACATGCTCACATTTGTCTCGCATGGAGATTCATAATATCGTGTAGGATGCTCTTAAAATCATCCTTAAGTGGAAAGTGGCTGTCTTTGAGGAGATGAAAACTTTTAAAAAAATGACACGTGGGAATTGATTGATCAACCTAGAAGAATGACAACTGTCAGGTGCAAATGTGTATTTATAATTAAATATAATTCTGATGGTTCTTTAGAATAGTTCAAGACTCGATTGGATGCTAAGGTATTTTCTCAGACATATGATTCAAATATATATTTATTTATTTATTTATATTCATGATGGTCTGCACAAGTTCAAAAGCGCTAAGGGCGGGGGTTCACTTGGGCTAAACAATATATTTGTATTTTTATTATATATATATATATATTAACCATTAAATGTACATTGGGTCAAATATGAGTCACTTTGTGAGAGCAAATTTATATAAATCTTGTTTACTAAGCTATTCTACGAGTGCTAGAAATATATACTAAACATCAACCACAAGAATAAAATATATAGGAGCAAATAGAATGATATGGATAAGTATGATTTTTATGTGGTTTAGCTGGAGTCTATGTCCATGCCTAGGTGTTTATCATACCTAGGATTTTCTTCAATACCTACATTTAAATAAGTTGTAACTCCACAAACAAATTATTTTTAGCACATGACCACCTCTCATACATTGAGCCCATCTGTCGGTCTTCCTCCCTTACGACAAGGAAAACCTTTCTTTGTGTTCTATCAAATACAACTAAATAATAATAAGAAAAATAAACTACAATCATGCGAGTTATTGTTGTCTTATTTTGATGAGCTTGAAGAAACCATGAAGCTTGAAATCCTTTGAGGGATCAATATGTTCTTCATGTGCATGGAAGCAATTTTCTTTCTTAATAAATTTCTCTTTTATTTCGAAAACTTTTCACTCAAAATATTCTTAGTAGCTGCAAGATGGAGAAAACTTTGGTTTCAGTAAGGTATTACCATAGGCATCATCACTCTCAAGTACTTTGAGATATATGCATATGTGGGGCTTTTAGTTTGACCTGAAAGCATATAAAATATTAAACTAGATTAAACTTTTCTACATTTTTCTATTAGAATATCTCCAAAACACCAGATTTCACGGCACGTATTCAAATTCAAATCAAATTCAAACAGCTAGTGGCTGTAATTAGAATTTTCCTTAAATAGATTCTTACAAAGGCACACAATTTAATGGAGCCCTGCAAAATTTGCATGGAGGCCCACAATAATTTGTGGAGATCCATTATAACTACATTTCAGGATCCCAAGTCTGTAGACTGCTGTGGATAATTGCAATGCTCTTGGAGACCCACAATATTGCGAAGGTTATATACCCCTTTATTAATATTAAATATATAATTCATGTTATTAATCCAAATAAATTTCTGCTGAATTATTTTTGCAATTGCATATTTAATATCTAATGAACTTATAAAACTATTTTTTATCATTTTAAAATAAGAAAAAATAATTTTTTAAATTTATTCCTAGGACATTTTATAGCTCGTTTGTTTGTGCACTAAATTCTTGATGTTTTGTGATTTGTAGATTTTGCATTTGACAAAACACTAATTTACGCTCTAATCTTCAGGTTTTCATGTGCATGATTTTGATGATAACCTATTTACATGCAAACATTTAATTCAAGAGGAAAAACATTAATCCATGTTCCTCAGTATAATTTGTAATCATCAAAACTAAAATTTCATCTCATTAGACTAAGAAATCATATTATGCAAAATAAATGCACTTGGATTTCAATTTTTGTTTAATTGATTCTTAGTGATTTGTTCGATTAAAGCTTGTTTTTCTTAGAAATTTTCTAATATAGTTTTTTATTTATAGATTTGGTATTTTTTTTTAACTTATTCACGCACCTATATATGCTAGATCTTATGGCCATGCGATTAGAGAAAATACCTAACCACTAGGTCAAGTGGTCAGCACCACTGTTTAATTCATTTGTTTCATTCATCATATTTTATGTCATATTTATAATGACATATGCTGCACCTCATAGTATGTTTTGTGACTCTTCAAATACTTTTTCGCTAGTGTACTATTTGTCATTGACTAAGTATGATGAAGATTTTTCTAATGAGAAAACTTGGTAATCTCAAGGTGGTTTATAATAAAACTTAAATTGAATTTGATTGTAAACTAATTGAGTTTGGTGAATAACAACAATGATGATGAAGTTTGTGATATCTGAGTTCACCCAAACAACAATAGACAAAAAATATTATTACTGACAAAGACAATAGTTAGTTACAATCAAATCACAGAATAGGAAATAATAATACCAGACACAATACTCAACATAATTAGATACGTATCACAAAAAAGAAGGCGATTGCTTATGCAACATGTATGGAAGGTTGGTAGAGAGCAACGGACTGGGAAGATGTGAGGTGGTGGAGGTTTGTAGGTGGGAAGATGGCGCTGTGGTGGGGTCGCTTGACAAACCCAGTGAGCGGCGCGCCAGCGCCAGTTCTTCACCACTGCCTCACCACCCCTATTAAAAGTCTGATTTTTTCGTCTGCCCCTTTATTCTTTTCGTGAGGCTTGCCCTAGTGTACCCTTACCGTCCCACGTTGATCACCAGGACGTTTAAACTAGAGAGGAAGTGAGAAGTGGCTAGAAGAGGAAAATCTTGGATTTTTAGAGCTGATTCAAGGTGAGATATCTCCTTTCACCATTGAACCGGAAGTGAGAATTTGCTTCTTATTCTTCATCCATTGTTTTTGAGCCTTATCCTTCATTTTTGTTCCTTTGAGAGCGATGACAACACTTAAATAGGGGAAGAAGGATAATATCTTAGTAACAAGAAGTTTGTTAGCCTTGAAGCTGTTAATCATTATAACAACTTCTTGCTATCAAAGAAATTGATTCTAGAGAGAGTGTTCTGTGAGCTCGAGGGTAGGTTGGAAGGAGTGATTGTCAGGAGAGGTTGAGAGAGGTTCTGCTACATTGCTTCACCCGTAGTTATTCTGATCGTAGAGCTAGTGGACGAGAAGGTCTTCGTGATAGGAAAATGAGCAGCTTTACATCCTCAAACCGTCAATTCAATCCTTGAACTTGCCAATTTCCCAGATTGTGAGTATTCCAATTTTCTGATTCTTGACTATTAGAAAATTATGAACTTTCTCACTGACGTAATTGCTTAGTAGAATGTTAGGGAGAAAATTGTTAATTTTCCCATAGACACAATGAATAAAGAGTCGTATAAAGAGTCGGACGTTTGGTACTATTTCATTGTTGTGAGACTCATGCCCACCACTAGCATGGTGGATGTCACTAAGGATCGATCTGTCGTCAATTATTCTATTTGGAAGGAGAATATCATTGATGTGGGCACGATCATTCATCATTCTCTTCACTACATCATTGGTGGGTAGACCACGGTAGGATTGGGTCACTTTGGTCTTGTCACTGCGCTATGGGCAAAAGTGGGGGTTGTTAAGGATAGTTGGAGGAGTTGAACCATGTGAAACCCATTACTAAGACCATCATTTTCTCTTACGAGACAACTTCAACCTACGAGAGAGTAGAGAGTTCCTCTAGGTCTATCCTTATCTCGACCAAGGCTGCCCACTTCGATCAATGCCATATCCGAGTGCCTAGACATCCTGGAGGAGGACTTAACCATCATGTAGTGGAGTTGCATGACTTGCAAGGGCGGTCACATTTTTTGCGGTCCAGCACCAGCGGCGGAATGACTTCATACACCAGTATTTTGTGGCTCAACAGAGTTGTTTTAGCGAGAGCAGAGGAACACTGGCTCGGACTATGTGCAATTCCCAGCGGAATCACCCTTTGAGTTGTTTGATGATGCGGTCGAGCCCATGGAGGAGGATGATCATGAACACTCTTCGGATATTCTTGTAATTTGCCTACTTTTGATATTGTGATGTGGTTTATGTGGTTGTGTGATTTAATATGTGGCGAGCACATGGTTCAGATTTATGATTACGCCTGCTCTTATTATAAATTTTTCATTATGGTATGTTATTATTATGTGCTCCCTTCATGTTCTATCCTATACTTTTCCCTTTCTTGCCATTATTCACATTTGTAGTGCAAACCAAGGGGGGCATGTGTACTAGCCTTAAAGTGATTTACATACCTAAACTTTAAACTCTACTTTATTGTAGCAACTAATGATAGGATTCATTTTAATTTGGTAATGCAATATAATAACTTGAAAATCAATGTGAATATTCATCTACAAGTTGGATTTAAGTTAATATCATAATAATTTAACACTTCAGATACTTTTACCTGTACATGAAAACCTTGAACATGTGGAATGGTGTGACTACAAAGATAAGTACTTAAAAAATTGGAAATATATTTAAGACCTTAAATATCAACTCAAACAAGCTAACTGAACTTAATCCTTTCTATATGAATTATAATATTTCTAAATTAAAATTAAGAAATGATTAAGAATTGGCAATTAGGGGAGATTAGATATTCAAAACTTTTAAAATACATGTTTAACTATATATAGTAATTCTCAGTGAAGAAGAGAAGAGAGAAGAAAAAGACTTTAAATCCTTAAAGAAAATGAATTTTAGAAGGATCTGATCTTAAAAGGAAAGAATTAGAGTTTTTATGAGAAGAGGTTTGAGGTTAAGTATGAAATCCAAAAATTGGTGTTTAATTTTTTCACTAATTAATAAAACTTAGAAACCTTTTTAATGAAGTTTTTAGATATTATATTCAAGAAAGAAATTAACAAATTTTGGGTTGTTTGATTGATAATTTATTGACTTATAAACATCTCTAATTAATGAAAATATTTTAGTCATATTAGATCAAGTGTTTGAGAAATGTTTATGCTCAGAAAAAAGTGAATTAAAAGAAAACTTGCTTATTAGCAATTAATGAAAATTCAACTGTAAGATGGTATTTGCACAATTTTATCGACATTTATATGACTTTATTAAAAGCGACAAATTTTCCTAAGGATAAGCTACTAAATCAAGTTATGAGATTATTTGAGGGCAAATAATAGATAAGTTTGGGGAATTGATGCAAAGGAAATATTTGATATTTTTCATGATTAATTTTATGTTTTATTGCATGATTATGTTGATTGTATGCTTGTAGAAGATGTTTTAGTCGTGTTTTATTGGATATAGGTGTTGAACGTGCTTTTGGGAGCTAAATAAGGCAATATTGCTAAGCAAAGGCGAGACACCCTCCCCGCAGAAGCAACACATTTGCACTGCCCTACATAGTACGCGACACCCCTGTGACGGAAGTGGCACAACCGTGCTGCCTACCCAATAAAAGAGATACCCCCGCTCTAAGAAGGTGAGATGCTCGCGCTTGCAGTGGTGCGCCCTTGCCACACCCTCAACACATCCATTCTTAGACCCATAGTTTGACGAATTGGAAGGATTTCTTGCCTGATTCGGTGCCCTAACTATATAAGAACATGCAACTAAACCTAGGGATCACTTTTGGCTGTGGAGGCTCTTCTCTAGGCTTAGGTAAGTTCTCTTTTGTGTGCCCTAGGGTTTTCTCGTGAGGTTTTCTTGGGAGAAAGGTTCATGGGTCATTTTGGAGAGGGGACATTTGAGTGCTTGTACAGGGGAGATTGCTGGAGAGTGCTCATCATAAGGTGAAGATCGCGGTATACCTCGAGGTGATCAACTCATGTATGAGTTTTTTTTATTTGTTTTCCTGCTTTCAATGAATATATTTTCTTGGTAACTGAGTTATTTTCATGCTCCTGTGATTATGACCGGATTGAATCGATGTTTTCTTCATGAGTTTTCTCTAGGTGTTTTTATGTGTTTTATTTAATTTATATTGATGTGTTAACCATTTGATCGTAATTTACGTCTAATCTGAATAACTAGAAAGTTAAAACATATTGTGATCTCGGACTTCTAATCATTGATTAGAAGAACAATTAGGTTAACAAACATTCATTAGACATCGTTAGTATTAGATTGCAACTTAGAAAGACTACTAGATTCCTGGGAAACCATTCATGATTAAGCCTCGTAATTGTAAAACGTGTTTCAAACGCTTCTTATGAGATAGACATAGGCTAAGAAGGATTTGTCTTTGGTTATCAACAACAACGTGAGGATCTCATAGGAAAGTTTTGGGAATTAACATAACCTAAGTCACAAAATTATGATTTTCATCATCTGAAAATTCCAAAACCTACTTCTATTTTATGCTTTTTTAGGATTTAAGAAATTTTTAACCTTCTGCAAACATAAAATACTTCAAACTAGACTTATGGTTTAGTATATGAGAAATTCACTAGTTAGGAAAATTGATTAGTTTTCTCATGGGATCAACACACATATTCTAATTCTGTATATTACTTGAGCGACATATGTACTTGTGTGATTGCCGACTACTTTACAGCAGTTTCGGGCATCAACGGTGGCCTCTCGTTGGGTCCTTTCCTCAATATCAACGAGCCGATGTAGCACTCGACCTAGTTCCCACGACATCTCTTCCATGGAAAACTTTTGAGTAGTGTCCGATAATTGCCTCATTGGCAGTGTTATTGTCTGGGGTGTGGGTTGGTGGAAAGAGGTGTGAAGGGTTGATGTAGGGTGGTAAAGAAAATTTTGAGTGTTGATTGGGTTGGATATTGGTAGATGCTAGAATCCTATGATAGGATTAGGGTTAAGATAGCTCTAATATCACATGATACCGAATTTACAACTGCAACAAATATGTTTACTAAAACAAACAATAGACAATTACAACCAACACATGGAAAGGAAAATAACAATACCAGACACAATGCTCAACTCAACTAGATGCGAATCGCAAAGGGAAAGGTGGGTGGTTATGCAAGATGTATGTGAGGTTGGTGGTGAATAGCAGGTTGGGTAGATGTGAGGTGGTGGAGGTTTGTAGGTGGGAGATGGGGCTGCAATGGGCTGGCCGGATTGCAGGGGAGAGGAGTGGGTTTAGCTGGTGGAAAGGAGTTGATCCACAAGGACAGCAAAAGCAGCAGGGACGGGAGTATTTGGAGGTTGGGTGATTGGCTGGCGGAGGGAGAATGGTTAGTTGGAAAGGTGGTAGGGGCAAAAGGATAGCAATGAGAGCTGTTTGGTGGTTCCTGCAACGAGGAGAGGGGACGACGGCCTTGGGAAGAGGTGGGGAATGTTGGAAAGGCAGCAATTGTGGCTGTCCTGGGTGGCTGCAACTAGAAAAGGAGGTTGCGACAATGACGGAATTGATGCTGGGGCAAGGAGAGTCAAAGATAGTCACCACATCGGACGAGCTACAACCGATGCATCACCTGCCTTTGGATATGACCCTAGAAGGGAGAACCAGAGATGTCGATGGTTGTCTCAACATAAAACATACACCAAAACTAACCCTGTTCATTGGAAATACAAATATATAATAATTGGATAACTAGGAGTGGTTCACGAGGACCGTCCTATTCCAGAACACGAAAAACCTAGACTGGTTCGGTCTAGGTTAAAAGGAGGACACAAGCTTGGTTGTGGGAAATCATGCGTCCTGCCTAGGCACGGGAGACTCCTGTGTCAGTTTGTGTCTTATGTTTGTTTTCATCACCTTAAAAAGTTGGGGTAGTACCTTTGAGATCAATCATTATTTTTATGGTTCTAACAAGCTAAACCCTAATGATATTACTTAATCATAGGTGAGGGAATTTGGAGATAAGAATTATGTGAAACCTTTTCCTTTCTTTTTTTAATATTTAAAATAGTTGAACAACGACAATAACAACAAGCTTTTATCCCACTAAGTGGGTTTGTTACATGAATCCGTTTTCTCCGTTGCATCCTGTTGAGTGTCATTTTTTCATTTAGTTCTAATCGATTAAGATCATTTTCTATACAATATGCTCAAGTCTTTTTAGGTCTATCTCTACCTTTCTTAATATTAGTCGAATCTAAAACATCTATTCTCCTAACTGGATCATCAGATAGTTTACGTTTAATGTGATCAAACCATTTAAGACGACTCTCAGTAATCTTGTTTGCCATTGGAGCTACACCAACCGTATCACAGATATATTCATTTCGCATTTTGTCTCTTAGTGTCAAGCTACTCATCTATCTAAGCATTCTCATCTCAGCAACACTTTATTTTATGCTTTTCTTTTAAAGGCCAACATTATGCGCCATAAGGCTAGCAAGTCTCACAACCATCTTATAAAAGTTTCCTTTCAGTTTAAATAGTACTTTTCTATCGCACAATAGGTCAGGTGCATTCCTCCACTCAACCAATCAACTTAAATTCTTACTATTAACATCCCCATCCATATCGCCGTCACTTTGAATAATAGATTCGAGATATCTAAAACGTTCACACTTTTTAATTATTTGATCACCCATAGTTACAACTCTGCCACTAGAACTACTGCTACTAAAATTACATTCCATGTATTTAGTTCTTGTTCTGCTCACACGAAGGCCTTTAGACTCCAATATGGTCCTCTATAATTGAAGTATTTCTTGAACTTTTTCTCTAGTTTCATTAGCGAAAAACATACACCAAGATAAATTCTCCTGATGAACAAAAAAAAAAAATTGACACTTTGAAGTAGATCTAAATCTCAAAGAGAAAAGCCAATATAACAATCAAAATTGAATTCAGACCAAAGTCTTCATGATACATGCTGACAATATGGCAAAATCAGACATGTGAAAAGAGATTGCCCATAGAAGGAAATGGAAAATTTTCAAATTAGAAAGAAGATTCAATAAATGGTTATATAAAAGAGATTCATAATAACACTAATCTTAAATGTTGATAGTCCCATGAAATTCTGATCCTAGAGTCGAATGCTATTGAGTAGAACTTGTGAAATTCACTTTGCTTCACATAAAAAACTCATGTATAATTATTTTAAAAAAAATTATGGTAAAGTTTATTTTTCCAGTGATCAGTCCATAAGTATTGTGTCTGTTGGTGATATTCAAATAAAAATGCCAATAGGGATTTGCAGAAGTTTTAAGTGTGCATATTTCAAATTTCAATAGATGTTTGATTTTCATTTAAGCTGAGCTATGGTAATACCATGTGGTAGTATGATAATACATTATATATGACTTAAATCACCAAAATAGTAAGAGTAACAATAGTCTAAATACTGATTCATACACATGGCATTAAGGTATTGACATTTGAGTGAGAAATATATGAGAATTTTACATTCAAAAGATTATTTTCCAAAATTCAAATATTTAAATTGTACTGTTCATGACTATATTCTTAAGAAGAAGAAAATATCAGTTTCTAGAAGGAACTTAGAACTCCAAAGTTGGAATACACATTGACCTTTAGGGAGCATCTCCACCAACACCTTTTAGGTTCCATTTGGGGCGACGTTCATGCTGCGGCGCAGCCTCACGATGCGAAGTTTGGTTGTTTGGGGAGGCGTTCGGGGCTCGGCGAGCCGCGTTTTGCCTAAAATGCGGACCGAGGTTTGACCCCGTGGCTTACGTTTCTTACTGATTTTTTTACGCGTTGCCCTCCTTTTTTGCAATTTGGAGCATTGCGATTGTTGTGTGCCCTAACCCGCATCCGTCGTCTGCGATCTCTCAGCCTCTGTGATCTCTCACTTCTTCTCCTTCTCGCTTCCTGCTCTCCTTCTCGGCCTCTGCGATCTATATTCCCAATTCCTTCTGTCTCTGTTCCCTTTTGGTAAGCAACGATTGATGTCGTTTTTATGGATGATTACATACATACCACTTCAAATCTGATGTAGGTACAAACCTTCCACCTAAACTGCACTTTTAATGGAAGTTTACATACATACCACTCAATTCTTGAGTAAATTACTTTGATGCTGTTTTTATGGAAGATTACATACATAACACTCAATTCTGATGCAATTACATATCTTCGACCTAAACTGCAACTTTTTATGGAAGTTTACATACATACCACTCAATTCTTGAGTAGGTTACTTTGATGCTATTTTTATGGAAGATTACATACATACCACTCAATTCTGGTGCAGTTACATATCTTCCACCTTGCACTTTTTATGGAAGTTTACATACGTACCACTCAATTCTTGAGTAGGTTACTTTGATGCTGTTTGTAATCCACTCAATTCCAATGCACTTACATATCTTCCACCTAAACTGCACTTTTTATGAAAGATTACATACATACCACTCGAGTCTTGAGTAGTTAGTTTGATGCCATTTTTTATGCCGAAATGGCATTTGAGTAGTTAATTTGATATCGTTTTTATGGAAGATTACATACATGCCACTCCATTCTTGAGTAGTAGTTAGTTTGATGCAGATTTTATTGTTGAAATGGTGTTTTTTATGTGAAATGAAAGGTTTTGGTTAGTATACATGTGAAAAGTAATGTTTAGATGTTGGATATTTAAATACATAGGAATTCGGTGGTATGTAATTTTTCTTTTACACATTTGGTGTTGCTGTGCTGTTGTGTAGTTTTGTGATGGTTGGCCAGTGTTGTGCTAGTTGACCAATGCTGTGCTAATCAGTGTTGTGGTTGCTCAGTGTTGTGTTGTTCAGTGTCGTACCAGTGGTTTGTTGGTTGGCCATTGTTGTGTTGGTCCGTGTTGTGACTGCTCAGTGTTGTGGTTGCTCAGTATTTTGTTGGTTAGTGTTGTGGTTGTGTTGGCCAATGTTGTGTGTTGTGTTGTGTTAGTCAGAGTTGTGGGTTGTGTTGTGTTGGTTAGTGTCGTGGGTTGTGTTGTGTTGTCCAGTGTTGTATGTTGTGTGGTGGTAGCTGTAGGTTGGGGAATATGACTGTGTTAGAGTATATGGCTGTGGGTTGATGGTTGTGTTGTGTTTGGGGCATATGGTACTGGGGCGGTGCGGTGGCTGTGGGTTGGTGCGGTGGCTATTGGTTGGGCTGCTTGATTGTTGACATGTGCATATATTGTTGAATTTTCATTTATGTAATTTTATTCTTTTCGTCATAGTTATACCATGGCTAAGAACAAGGACGTTGTTACACCCATATTGTGGGACAAAAACTATAATAAAATTTCGTGATCTTTGCCTGGAGGAGATAGATCTTGAAAATAGACCCACGACATTCTTCAATAAGGAAATGTGGCAAAATATTATAAAAAAAATTCAAGAGAAATACAGGTAGAGAGCGATAGGATGCAATTAAAGAACAAGTGAGATTAACTCAAGAAGGATTGAAAAGTTTAGAAGAAATTGAAGTGAGAATCAACGGGTCGGGTGGGATCCGGTGAAGCAAATCATTGATGCTTCCGATGAGTAGTAGGTAGAAATACTTTTGGTAAACATTTCTGACATGTTCCTTAATATGCTCAATTTAATTTTGCTTTAAAATTGAAGCAGATGTTATGAGTTTGTAGGCGGTGTCTGCTGCAAACAAATTTAAACTCAGTAACCTCGAACCTGAGTTGGAGGAGACGTTAGATAGAATGTTTGGAGGTGTCGTTGCGATGGGCAAATATGCCTATGCCCCTAGTGAAACAAGTTTTTGTGGCAAGCCCGAGAATTAGGTTGTCGAACAATCAGGTATTCCATTGAAGTCCCAAGCCCAGAACTCTGTGAAGTTGAGTCTACTCGTTGTACTAAGCGTCTGTGGGTTGAGAATAAAAAGAAAGGTGGTGCTGTTTTTTTCAGATGCCAGATATCACATCTTTGTGGTTTCTTGCAGTGCTGAACCCCGCCCAACTGAAGCAACTTTTGTGGATCGGGTTCTGAAAATTCTAAATGCAAATATGAAAATTTCAGTAGAGTTGCCTCTTTACTTATTCGTGATAGAATTGCTTGAAGGTCCGACCCATATATATTTTTCATGAAGATGCCCGAGGACAAAAGAATTTTGTACCTACGGTATTATTATAATCGCATGAACATCTCAGAGACAGTCTTTTTTAAATTACTATTGGTTGGGATGTTTATGTTTGTGTCATGTTTTCATTATGTTGTGGATATTTAAACTGCTTGGGACATGATTGTTTCATTGCTACTTATACGTTTATTATGTTATTCATGCTTCTTAAATGTTTATCATGCTATTCGTGTTGCTTAAAAGTTTATTATGTTATTTGTGCTGTTTAAGACATGATTGTAGCTAATTTATTGATGCTTATGTGTTAGACAATACAATGCAGTCAGAGAAAGACACAGAAGAAGAGTCGCAACTGTCGTATGTTTAATCCACGAATATTTCAACTCGTACATGTCGGCATATTTTTAGGTTGAATGTTGTATTTTTGAAAAGGGGTCCCCTACAGAAATTGTCGGCGAAATTTAAATATGTATATAATTTAGAAAGTAGTATTTGATTTTGAAAATAATTTTAACTTTGAAAATTTTAAGATATGAAATCAAATCGATCTCACATCCCAAATAATTTCTATAAACGAGCACCGCATCACAAACCGTGTATCTATCCCGAAGAATAGACACGCGCTAACGATGATGGGCTCGATTAAATAAGCTAAAAGATTTGTGACATCCGTTTGGTCTGCGAACCAATTTTATAAGCTCGACGAGTTCACACACTTAATATAAATGAATTAAGCGGGGTTTATATTACCCAGGTTCTTAAAGTTACTTATAAAGGCGAGCCCTTATAGTTAATTACATCTTAAATGACGGGAATCATTTAAGAAAACTCTCGATAATGATCGGTGGTTTTGCTCTCGAAATTTGAAAGTTTAGGGTTTTCGAAGGATTGAATTTTGGAATTTCGATTGGGAATGGATCGAATTTGGAACAGCTTATTTTTAGGAGTCGAAAGGAAGAGAAGTAGGAGAAGTCGAGGATCAAGAAGAATTTTGGCAACTTCCCAAACTATCCTGTTTTTAGTTTCGATTTGGGAGTTCATTTAATATTCCATCTTGACTGTTTTAATTAATTAGAACTTATTTGTATGATATGATTATACAAATAGCGCTCAAAGATGTGAGGGTTTATGTCGTACCAAACGACTACTTCGTAGTCTCAAGACAGGTTAGGGCTTAATTTGCATAACATGATTATGCGAATGCTCTAACGAAAAGTTGAGGATTTATGTTGCTGCTAGGCAATACTACCTCGAAGTCACATGGGCTTGGTTATTTAATTCTAAGAAAGTTTCTTTGAAGTAGATCCGAGTTTTCTTGATGACGATGGCCGTGCTTGCCACCATACTCGAGCTCCTTGTTATTGCGGAGGTTTAGTTTTAGAAGG
Organism: Papilionanthe hookeriana x Papilionanthe teres; assembly: GCA_022702705.1. NCBI lineage: Eukaryota > Viridiplantae > Streptophyta > Magnoliopsida > Asparagales > Orchidaceae > Papilionanthe > Papilionanthe hookeriana x Papilionanthe teres. The sequence continues at coordinate 108,271,713 of CM040425.1, read as the reverse complement.
TGAAAATCGAGGATGAGAAAAGTGTTTTGGTTTAGAGAAATTTTAAGGTCCGAGTGTTTTTAGTGTTTTAATTAAAACAAATCTTAAAGTTATTTAAACGAAGCCGATTAAGATCCCACGGTTCAGTCATCCCATGACCGTTATTTTCATTGAATTCACTTAATCCAGGATGAATTTCGCTAAACTCGACTGAATGAGTTCCACACTTTCATTTAGGCAAGTGGAAATCCAGTTAGTAACACGTAGGTTACATCATCAGAGGTATTCCGATCATTCAACGAGACGTTTTAATTTAGTTACGAAATGTAGTTTTGTTGTTACGTTTGTGATTAAATTTTGAGTTATTTTATATTTTGGAATGTTGTGGCGGTGAATTTTATCTTGCAGATGACTTTTATTTTAGTTTTGGTTTCGGTTCGGGACTATCACAAGGTTTTGGTTTTTATGCAGCAGTTTTGTTTATCGAGCAAGAAAAAGTAAAGTACGGTCTGATGTAAGTAAATTGCGATAAAGTAAATTGCGATTAAATAAAAGCGTACTCGGAGGGTCTTCCACGTCATCCATTTGCACTTAAAGCACATGTTAAGGCATTTAAATATTTTGCGAGAGATCACTAGGTAAAGGTTAAGGAAGGGTTTTGGTTGTCTACCAAATTCACGATCCATATTGCTAATCATCTCTTATGACGTTTAGGTTGTTGGTTTGGTTTAAGGATGATTTTTTCATCGAAAGAACAACTAGATTCAATTATTCTTCTAAAACATCCCGTTATATTGAGAAAGTGCTTAGGACGAGTCGCTAAGCATCTTTTCAATATTTCTGGGATTATTTTGAATCCAAATGAATTTTTATTATGCGGATGAATTGATCATCCAAGGATTTGTATTTTTGTTTTGTTTAACTGCTCGATGATCTAGGGCGTTTAAATATCACTATAAGTGAAGTAACAGCTGACTCGATACTTCGTTTAAGAGTTATAATAATAAGAAGCTTTAAAAAGGCAAATCAACTTATTAAGTATTTTAATGATTTAAACTTAATGATTTAATTTTAATTTTGACTTAATTATAAAAAAATTAGTTTAAGTTAGGAATAGTGTTAAATTATTTTAGATTTAATTTTAATGATTTCATTTAGGTGTGTTGTTAAATGATTTTAATTCAATTTAATTTTAATTTAATTTAAGTTTAATTTAATTTAATTTAATTTAATTTAATTTAGTTTAATTTAATTTAATTTAATTTAATTTAATTTAATTTAATTTAGTTTAATTTAATTTAATTTGATTTAATTTAATTTTAATTCAACTTAATTTGATTTAATTTATTTTGATTTAATTTTATTCTCAACATCTTAAATTTAATTTAATTTAATTGTTAAATTGTTTAGCATTTTAAATTTTAAGTTAGGATTATCCTTTTAGTTAAGAATTAAATATTATTGAAGTGATTAATTTAGGGATTCATAAATTAAAGAATAAATATTCTCTTAATAATATCCTTACTTTAATAATTTCAATTTCTATTATTCTTCCAAAATTTCAATTAATTAATTAATTAAAGTTTTATTTTAATTAGATTTGAAATGGTTAGTAGGTTTTACCCTCAATCATTTAAGTTTCGATCATCCAAAATCGGTTTAAAATCAAATATTTTACGCTCCACTTTTTGATTAATCCTAAAATTTTAATTAAGGGTTGAATTTTTTTTAATTACCCTTTTGCCTTCAAACTTAATAATTCTATAACTTACTAAACTAAGCTCAAATGAACTTGAAATTTTTATGTAGCATCACTCACATGTCAATTAAGACATGAGAGGAGAAAATGTGATTTTTCGTATTTAATTTATTTATGTAATTATTTTTTAATGGAAAATAGGGGTTTTCGAGGAAAATTCGATAACATGACTAGAAATATTTCAGTCGCTAAGAAAATTATGGGATGTTCATAATGATCGAAGGACAATTTGGGCGATTTTGGTTATTTTTTGAATTATATTTTATTTATTAGAATTATTTTGAATTTTGGAGTATTAATTAATTTAAAAAAGAAATAAAAGTCGAAAAAAAGATTTTATATATTTCAAAAATCTCTCTGACCTCAGGGAAATCAGAGAACCAAATTTTCTATTTTTCTGATTTTTCTTTGATTTATTAGAATTATTTTAGTGGAAATGTTAAAGAAAATTATTTTTTAATTCAAAAATTGTTTTAAGCCTTTAAAATTCAATATTTTACCTGCAGAACTTAGGAAAAATATTTGGTTTGTTCTAGAGTGATTAGAATTCGAAAATATGACATTTTTGTGATTTTTAATATTTTTATGATTTTTATGATTTTTTTAATTATTAAAAATATTAAAATAATGATAAAAATCAGCTTTTTAGAAAATTGCGATTTTAATTTTTCGAACTCCTCGATATCAAAGAAGCTCCAAAACTATTTTTCTGAATTTTTGAAAAGTATTTTGTGAGTTATGAAATTTTAAAGTTTAATTTCACTTATAAGCGCTTAATTAACGCATTTAGTGAAATTTAATCAAGTCCGATTGATATCAAATTTTTATGTGATGTTCCTACGATCCTAAAGAACAGTGGTGAATTGTTTTCAAGTCAATTTGATGTGTAGTTAACCCTAATTAATTAAAATTCAAATTTGGGTGTTTAGGCCAATTAGGGTTGTTCCAAGTGAATTAATCCAAAACCTATTTTTCCTAGGGTCATACGATCATGAGAAGCTTCGCTAAATTTTTCAGATTTTATTTCACAACATCGCTAATTATTGAAATTAAAATACTCAAAACGATAACATGCGATTGGAAAATCGATAACTTCTCATGGGATGGCTCTCGACCTTGGAAAATTCGGGGAATGTTCCCGAGTTCGGAGAGCTTAGCTCTCTATGATGCTCATACGCATAGTGAATTCGCTCTACGAATGAAGAATTAAAACAATGCGGAGAGTAAATAAATCATTAAAAATAAAATACTCAATGAAATGACTCGATTTCTTTTCACATTATTCTCATACGTTCATCGAGCTGATAGGGTATTTTTATTTTATTTTTAGGATTTTTCTACACAGTTATGAATTTTTGAAGTTCTGATAATTAAATAAATAGAAAAATACCCTATTTTCCTACTTATCCACGCGGCGCCACGCAATCCTCGGCAGCTCCGAACACCACGCGTCGTTATTTGATTCGTCGCCGCAATCTGACTCAGCTGCCACGGGGCCCGCGGTTCACGTACCATCTCCTGGTCCGACTCGATCTGGGCCATCCATTTGCGCGTGTATTGAATGGACGGCATCCGCTCATCGTCCCCAATCGACCTCACCCGAGAGCCGTCCACACTAAAACCTTAATATCTCACTCGATTCTCAATGGATTTTTGTGTTCTTATGCTCTATGGATTCGTCTTAAAGAGACGAACACGTCTATACTGGTAATCATGCATCGAAATTAAGGCGATAGGAATGGAGAATTCATGGAAGCTCGGGGAGGAGGAGAGAGCTCATACCTTTGCTCGGAGAAGTGTGACTTGATCCGAGAGTTGTGTCACCTTCGATTGAGTCAAGTAAGCTCCGAGATGAAGCCTCCGGCCCAGGGAATTGCTGAGACCTGATTTCCACTTGGTTTTGGGTGGAATTTTGGCTGAGAAATTGAGCTCGTGGATGGGGATTAGGGCAAATTATCACTGGGGATCAATTGCTCTAAGTGTGGAGGATGGTCTGGAACAATTTTGGCAGAGTTTCTGTATGGTTTGGTGCAACTCTTCTCTTGGCCGAGAGGGGTTGGGGTTTAAATAGAGTTGGCTGGAGGGCCTTCCAGGGGGAGTTAATGGGCGGGATTATCTGCTGCGGGCGAGGGAAGAATAGCTCCGATGGCCATTGGGCATGGGGCGGCTCGACGAGAGAGAATTTCAATGTTGGGCTCCTCCCGAGGTCTCGGCCATGGGGTTTTCCGGCAGTATGGTAGGTCGGCCGGCCGAGGTCGGGCCACCATCTCGACCGGTGAGGTCGGGGCTTGACGATGGTGAAGTCGGTGGAGTTGGCCATGTGTAAAGGTGGTGAATTGAAATGGAATGGGAAAGGGGTGATTTTGGCTTGGTTTGGGTCGACCCATGGTTTTGGGCTAGGTTCACCTCCCATGGCACTCGCTTGGTCGAAGAGGCTATTTGGCTCAGCTTAATTAGTGGGGAGAAGTCACCATCTAAGTACAATTAGGCTTAAACATGAATTAGGGGAGACATGAGAGTGGTTAATCACTTTAAGGGAATATGGAAAGAACCTCCTCCTTTTGCCCAAGATAGCATGGTGACATGTAAAGGGGCTTTAATGGCTCCCATGTGGCTCATACATGAGCTTATGGCTTCACTATGGCTTAGGATGGCTTGGCTTGGTTTCATAGAAATGGGTTTTAGGCATTTTTGATGAATTTTAAGGAGATTGTCATGTGGCTAAAATTGGAATGATTTGATGGTAAATTAGGACTTTAGAGATGATTTTAAATTGAATGTATAATGAGGGAGAGTGTCATATGGGCTTTGGATGAATTTTTGGGCTTTTGAGTTTGGTTAGGAATGGGCTTTTAAATGATTTAAATGGGTGGGCTTTTATGTTTCAAAATGGGCTTTTAGATGGAAACTTTTGCAAAGGGCCATGCTAAATAAATGTTGGGTTTGGTTTAGGGATGTGTCATGAGTGATTTGAGATAAATTTGAGGTGATTCGGAATTAAATTGAGTCTAATTTGGGTCCCCTTGGTGGTAGGGTCAAAATAGGTCAAAATGGACTAACTTGGGCTAAGGTTGGGCTAATGTTGAAATTGATGTAAATTCAATGTTGAGAAATGTTTATGGGAGTGTAACAAAGAGTTTTCAACCTTGGTTGGGCTTTAATTTTGGGATTTGGGCCTATTTGGGTTCATGGTGGATTTAGGCCTATTTAGGGAATTTTGGATTTGGGTTGAATTTGAGTAAGGTTTGGGTCCAATTTTGGGCAAACTATGTTAGTGTTTTGTTTGTGGAGATGTTAGGGAAGATTTAGAAAAGATTTGGGACCAATTGAGGTTGAATTGGGTTGGTTTGAGCTAGGTTTAGGTCATGGGCCAAAATTGGGCCTTAGGCCTAAAATTGAAATTGAATTCAAATGTCAATCAAATTGGGCTTAGATTTGGTCTAAATTGATGTTGGGGATATTGAATTGAAGTTTAGAATTGAATTGGACCAGAATTGAGATCAATTGGGGTGGTTTGGTTTGACATTGGGTTCACTTGGGTTGAAATGTGTCGAATTGGGGGTTTTGGTAAAAGTGGGGTAAATTGGCAAAATTGGCCGATGGTATAGTTGAACAAAATGAAATTGAAAATATTTGGGATTTTACTGGAATTTTACGGAATTTTTGGAATTTTTGAATTTTTGGGTCGAGAGGGGTATTTTGGAGAGGTATTGGGGGTATTTTTGGAAATTTTGGTATTTTTTGGTCGTAAATGATCAATTTGATTGGTGGGGAAATGTTCGAGGTTGATTTTGGAAAAGTTTTGGGTGATTTGGAAATTTTGGTGGTTTTGGGTAGTTTCGAGAGCTTTTAGTAGGTTTGGTGGGTCGGGGCCGTGGGTCAAAAATTGAAATTTAAAAAAATGAAAATTGAACGAGTGTGAGTGAAATGGAATCATTTTGGTTGAGCCATGAAGCATATTAAGCCCATAGGAGCATGAGAGGACTCATTTGAGCGTTCACTATGTTGTTCCTAACCCTCTTAGCCGAGGGCTTAGAGGTTAAGGACCATCCATGTGAATTACTACATGAGTCGAGAGGTCGAGTTGGGTGAGAGTGTGGGTTTTAGGATTTGGAATGTGTGTGTGAGAGTGTATAGTATGTGTAAGTCGACTCTCACTGGACCGAGCCACCGGGGGTGATCCTGAGGCCGAAAGAGTCCCATAGGGAACTCATCCTTTAAACCTCCGCATTCGATCTCGACCCTGCAGGTGATTAGGGGTTTACAATCGAGCTTGTGGGGTTTGCGGGGAGTTAAGAAGTGGTTGAGTTTCTAAAGGGTATGTTCCATCTACAGTCACTAAGATAGTCGAAAGGAAAAGCAGAAGTTTAGATCTCAAGATCTTAAGAGAGAGAGAAGGCACTCTTCAAAAATGAGGTCAACAGTACATTGATCGCTATCCATGCATGAAATCCTTATATGTTGGGGACAAATGGGTTGGAGAGTTGTTTGCGGAGCACCCAACGAGATTTAACATGTTCCGCATGAGATAGGAGGTATAAAATAATCTTTTGGAGGAACTAAATAGATTTCATGGACTTCATGGGTCTTCGAGGATGAATTCACGAGAGGTGTGGACGATAACCCTCTATATATTATCTCATAATGAATTAATGCGAGGAACAATAGAGAGATTTCAACACTCTGAAACAATTAGTAGATACTTCTTAGTTGAAGGCACTTGTGAGCTTTTCTTCACAAGTCATAAAACCTACCGATCCTACGTTCAAACGAACTCATACAGAGATTTCACGCGATATACGGTACATGCCGTTATTTAAGCTAACCTCTCAAATTCATTACATTCAATTTTAAAAATACCAACATTATTACTAACTCATCCTCATTGATAAGGATTGTATTGGAGCAATTGAAGGAACACACGTTGATGCACGTGTTCCAAATAATGAGAAGATTGCATTCACTAGCCATTGCGGATAACCGACACAGAATGTCATGGTTGTTTGCGACTTCAATATGTGTTTTACTTTTGTCATGCCCGGTTGGGAGGGTACTGCACAACAGTATAATTTTCAAAGTTGCAAAGCGGAATACCAATTGCAACATCTCACATCCTCCTCAAGGTATGCTCGAGACTCAATTACTCACATGATTCACTTTAACCTACTAATTATGCAATATATATGAAGTAAATATTACTTGTTTGATGCTGGATATCCGTTGTAGCGAGGGTATCTCAAGCCCTATCCTGATACGAGATATCACATTTCTGATTTTAAGCGAGCAAACAATTTGTTACGCCGCCGAAAAGAGATATTTAATAAAAGACATTCCTCTTACGCATTGTCATTGAGAGAACTTTTAGTGTTTGGAAGAACAAATGAGTTATACTCGGCAATATGTCATCTTACCCATTTCTCAAACATGTGCAAATTGTGATTTTCACGATGACTGCACAATAAAATTCAGCGACATTCTTCCCGCAATGACATTGACTTTCATAGGGCAAACGAGCATGATGAGCATGTACCTCTCGAGGCATTCAAGTACTATCTTAGACATTCCTTGTCACGACTTGAGAATTATCCTTTCACTACCTGTACTAGAGAGGAGGAAGGTGCAAGATAAATGATGGAGTTGAGGGAACAAATTGCAAATGCGATAGTAGGAGGCTATTTGGAGTATTTTATTCAGTACTATGTGTAATTTATTTCTTTTGTTCAATACTTCTTGTACTGTATATTTAATATTGACTATTTGTATATTTTATTCTGTTTGGAGTATTTTTTTTTCTATTTGCATTCTATTTGTTTTTCATTTGAGTGTTTTAAGAGGCTCATTATGATTCCTTCGATCTTATGGGTTCTTTTGGATGACCTGTTTTTCGGTATTGGTTGGTTTCACATATGAAATCCCACTGAAGACACCCAAGTTTCTCCTTCTTTTTCGGTGATATAGTTTTTGAGGCTCTTATGGTTGTCCTTTTTTGGTGATATTCATATGTGACGTACACGAGCTTAGTTTTACGTGAGTTAAAGGCAACCAAAAACCCTGTTTTTTAAGTAGTCGGTTGTCTTCTTGTAGCGACAAATTCGTTGGTTTGTATATTGAGCTCTCTAAGACTCTACGCATGCATAAATCTATAATTAATTACTTCTTTTAGCAATTTCAATTTGTGTTATGACTAATGGACTGTTGATTGCATTATTCAGGAAAGCTGAGCTCCAGGTTTTTCGGGGACCTCCCAACGATTACTCTGACACTGCTGACTTCAGACCTCCCTTTTGGCGTCACGTTGGACAGATAGTTATGAGATACAGTTTTACATGTGCCTGCGGAGAATCACAGAGAAGTGTGACTTCTTTCGGTGGGTATACGATTCGGTTGATTCCACTACCGACAGTGATCGAGAATGACTAGCATCCTTGGAGGGTGGTGTAGCTCATGACATATGCTGTCTGCATTCAAAAAAATCATATTAACATATTATTAAATGTAAGTTTAATATTTTTTTCTTCTTTCTTGCAATCTTGATACTAATAAGTGAGATGTGTATCCTATTTTCTATACTGTTTTGTAGTGGATTTTTGCTTCTAAAGTACCAGATATATTGTTATGTCAGTTATGTTATAAATAACATTACTACACAGGGGCGAAATGATCATTTTTCTAGAAACAGCTGCCACACAGTTATTTTGAAACTTTAAAAAATAAACAGACAATCAGATTATCCACAACAGCTTTCCTACAGTAGTTTTCTGGGGCAGCTGTTGCGAAGTAGCTTATTGGATAAGTTGTAGGTGCCCCTAACAGACCCTTAGTGACTCATTTTTATAAGCCACCTTCATGTATAATTGTTCAAAATAGATGGTTTTTTTTTAATTGGCAGAATGTTTTTGCTTCACTTGAAAAACGGAAAAAGTTTCGTGGTGAATGAGTATAGTGAAAAGATGAAGTTATGAACACATAATGTAGAATAATATAATATTAAAGACAGTAAGTTTTGTACAATTTATAGAATTCAATAGAGTGGTTAGATCTAAGCATACAACATGTAAATATGATCAAGCAAATGAATAGAACTTTGAATTAAAAAAGAAAAATAGAAAAAAAAATCTAAAGATTCATGATATTACATTTAGTAATGCCCAAAAATTTTCAAGCAAATGTCATAAGAATTATCACCAATAGAGAATTCAGTTTGTGTTTTTAACTATATGAAATTTTGATTGGGGATGGGTAAAACTTTCAGTTTTTTTGTTAATTTATTTGTATGCTTAGGGATTCTATTAATAGAGATAAACGAGGCCCCAAAAGTATAAAGTATTATTTCATTGGTTATGATGTTTATTTTTGCTATAGTTTTTGCGATAACCAAAAAAATAAAAAATATTAAAATGTTATATTCAATGAAAATTTTAGAAACAGTCAGTTTGAGCAATATTAAGAGATAGATCTCCACAAGTAAATAGATCGAGTTTGATTTTATTTTTGAAAATAATATTTAAAAAATTATAAAGTATTATTTCATTGATTACGGAGCTGATTTTTACTATAGTTTTAGGGATTGTTAAAAAAAATATATCAGAAGTAAAAACATCATCTTCAATGAAAAGTTTATGCATGGAAAATGTAAGCAATGCTAAGAGATAGACCTCCACAAGTAAATATATTGAGTTTGATATGATATTTGAAAATAATATTAAAAAGAGTTGTTTGTGCATTTACCTGTGACATATTAGTTGAGGGTTTAGTTTTCTGCCTTAAGACAGTGACTTCAAATCACAAATATTACCCATTGGGCTCAACTTTGTCGGAAAAATTAGTTGTTTGATGACAAATCAAAATTTAAGACAATTAAAGCCAAATATGCAACTGATAAAGCTAAAAAGATCTCAAACATGTTTAAGATAACACAGAGATATTCTTATTCCTTAAATTATTTACTGCTTAATGACTTGGTGTACTGGAATATTTTAAAGCAATCTAAGTTAAAGCTACTGTCAATTGAAAGCTTGTAGTGAGCGAGGATACTCATGAAATAACATATAGATGTTAATTATGCTACCAAAGGATAATTAGCTATTATAAAACAAATTAATTTTCAGTATTAAGGAATAGCACAATAGAAATAAAGGATACCCAGCAAGGCTTTTTGATAATAAATTTTAGCAGAAGGAATGTATTGATTTCAATGAGGTTTCTTCCAGTTTTTAAACTGGCTATATATAAAAAAATTGTTAGTATAATAGCAACAGAGACTTACATATTGAGCTGTCTGATATCAAAGATTAATTTTCTTCGTGTTGATTTAAAGGACTTCCACTTGTTGAAACTTAAAGGCTTTGAATTTCTTTTGAAAGAAGCCATGTTTACAAACTGAAGTCTTTTATTGATTAAAGGTGGTTCCCTGTCCGAAAGAGGTGGTTTGGAGTTTCAAAGGTTTTGAAATTTATCAAATTTAGTCCACCAGAGCTTATATGGATTGAAGTTTGCATACTTGTCCAGTAAAACTTTGATTGGTTCATGCATCAAATTAACCTTACTAGTTGCAGATAATTGTTGTTAAATCAAAGGTGTTAGTAAGGTTTGTATCATCTTAATCTTAGATCTATATGGCATGTTTATTGCATGCCAAATTGTAGTGAGTTCAAGAAACTGAGGAATAATTATTGAATGACTCTGCATCATAGGTGTACAGAGAGGCAAAAAAAATTTTTGTGATTAGAATTAGTCATCATAGAATGATTATACTGAATTTATCTCAATTTGACCATATTGAGAAGGTATTAAACCAATTTAATATATCAAATGTAAAATTTATAATCACTCTCATTGCATGCCACTTTAAACCCTCAACCCCAAATTAAAAATAATAATAATAAAAAAATAATAAAACAAAACACCTGAAATTAATGAAAAGAGAAAACAATCACTACATTTTTTTATGCTTCATTTGTTGGTTTGCAAACATGTGCATACATTTCCAATAAACCTACCATAAATCGTTTAGTGGACAATTGCTCAATATATGTACACTCTAATGAGGATTCATTTTGAGGTTTTAAAACGTATTGCACCCTAGTTGAAAGTTTAACACAGATACCAATGAAATTACACAGTGATGACATGCTTGTAGGTCTTTCTTGGAAAAAAACTAAACTTATTCAAAATATTTTATTAATTTATAGTAAAACATAAGATAACATCTAAGCGAGCATACTTTTTAATCTAGAGCTCTTTGGTAAGTAAGGCTTTGTTTATAATGCTAATCTTGGTTGTGACCTAGATATTTGATGAAGACCATATAATATATCTATATCTGGTATTAATAGGATTTGTTGGATATTCCATAGTTATAGATGGTAGTGGTCTTATTAACATTGAAGAAGAATATGCATGTACATGGTTTGGTTCTTCTTGAAAGAGCTGGGAAAAGAATAATATGATACTTTTTTCTGATAGGCAGTGTCGTGCATCATGTTAAGGATGCAACCTTCCATTCTAGGACAAAAGCATGTTGGTATTAAGTATAATTTTATCTAAAGGATGTTGGAGGAGAGTTTCCTATTGTTGATTTTCCAAAAAATTGGGCTAACATGGTTTCAAAGTTTGACAGTGTGACTCCTCATTTCACCTCTATTAAACGAGTTGAAAGGAGGGAAATGAAGCGAGAAGTCGGCAGCTCAGGAGGTGAGTTCGTTCTATAAACCGATGGTAGACGGAGGCGAGCGAGAGAATTCGTATCAGATGCCTTACCTGGGGAGTCGATCGATGCTTAATGAGGGCGATAGTCTGCGGGAGTATAAGTGTCGACAATAGGCGAGAGATTAGGGCTCAAAAAGGGTGAAGAAGAGTGTGTTTGGGGACAAAGGAGGAATCTACGTCGTACAAGCAAAGGAGACAACATGAGATGCTCGAGGGTGTAGCATAGAGCAGGCCAGATCACGCGTAGAGGAAAAGATGGGTTTCGTGTGCGCAGGGCTCTTGACTGAAGATATATGTGTGTGTGTGTGTGTGTGTGTGTGTGTGTGTGTGTGTGTGTGTGTGTGTACATATATCTTTCTTGATTACACTGGCTTTTCCTGCACTCAATTACCACTGAAATATCTTGGGGTGCAGCTTAACATTGGCAGAACTAAGCAAAGCCATTTTGATGAGGTACTAAATAAAATCAGCACCTACCTAGCAAACTGGTCACACCTCTACTTGTCTAATGGAGGCAGGCTCACTTTACTCGGGACTATTCTCACAACACTTCCTTCATATGTAATGCAAATGACCACCATGAAGAAAAGTACCCAAGCTGTTTGAAAGGGCTTTCAATCAATTCCTGTGGGCTGGTCAAAGAAAACAAATCCACTGGGCCTCCTGGCAAAAAGTTGCTAAACCTGTTTGGGCTGGTGGCTTGGGGTTCAACGGTTCATCAGATCATCCAAGTGAACCTCTGCAAGCTGTGATTAAGTTCAGGTCCCAAGAATCTCTTTGGGCCAAGTTCCTATCAGGCAAATACTATAAACACTCACACCCCTCTCAGGTTTCTAAAAAATTGGGGGACTCAAAGTTATGGGGGGCTATGCTGAAAACTAGGCAGCTGGCTGAAAAGCTGTATCTTTGGAATCTTGACAAAGGGGAGCTGTATTTCTGGTTAGATCATTGGTGTCCCACTGATTGGATTCATCCTTGTAACACCCGTTTAAATTTGAATCTGATGGTGGCTGAGTGTTGGGATGGGGATAATTGGTCACTTCCAACACTTCTGAATATTCTGCATGCTCCTTCTGCCAATCTGGTGGCCTCTATACAGTTTGATAGACAAAAGGACACAATTGCTTGGAGCACCACTCTCCATCATAATCTGTCCAAAACCATTTATGCCAAGTTACATCAGTGGGAGTCTGTCCCATGGGGGGACATCCCTTGGAACATATATCTTTCCCCTTCAATGAGTTTTTTTTGCCGGAGAGTCCTCATGAAATTCCTTCCCACTGATGACATACTTAAACTTAAGGGCCTTAGGGGCCCTTTCTGCTGCAGACTTTGCTGGTGGCTGAAGAATCGATCCCCCATCTGTTCTTTAACTGCAATTTCTCCCAGCTAGTTTGGAACAAACTGATGATGTCCCTCAGCATCAACTCACAACATTTGTTATGGGATAACATTTCCTCCTGCTGGGAAGATTGGAATCACTTGGGGTTTGGGGCTATCCCATTCATTACAGCCTGGCTCATTTGGATGTCTAGAAACAAAGCTACCTTTGATGGTATCTTAACTGGTGAGCAGGAAGTGGCCAGAAACTGCCTCACTTATATTCACAAGCTGATCAAGTTTAAGATGTTTCCTAATATCTGCTCTCTCCCTGCCATTCAAAATTTGAATCCCCCCAAAATTGACCTGGTGTTCTGGCCCCCTTACCTTCCCTTCATCAAGGTTAACACTGATGGAGTTTTAGGGAGGGGGAAGCTGGCATTGGGGGACTATTCAGGAACTATTTGGGGGAATGCTTACTTTTCTTCCATGCTCCCATCATTGCAGCTGATGCATTGGAGTCTGAACTCATTTCTGTGTACTGGGCCCTTCAAATTGCCTTGAAAGTTCAGTGGACCTCACTAGTAGTGGAAGGGAATTCTCAACTGTTAATTCAAATGATTAAATCTGATTGCCATCCCCCTTGGCATCACTTTCATTGGGTTCAGAAAATCCAATTTCTACAGTCCCAACTTCATGTCAGTTTTCAATTCAATTACAGGGAAGGGAACAAACCTACTGATTTGTTAGCTAGATTTGGCTCTGCCAACTCTTCTGTGACTATTTCCTACTCCACCTCCCAAGCTAAAAGTTCTAATTGAGGGAGATACCCTTGCTGCCCCACACCTCAGAATTGAGACCAGATGACACTCTTTGACTTGGCTTTTCTTAGGTTGCTGTTTTGATTGGTATGCCTGTATGTATGGGATACTTTCCTTGTTGTTACTGGGTTTCTGTAGAGCTGCTTTTAAAGGAGTTTTTTTCTTTTTTGGGTGTCTGTCTTATAGTTTGTAACTGGGTTTCCTTTGGAATTGCTCTGAGGATTGTAGAACCCTTTAGGAACTTTTTGTTTTCTTTTGGCTTAGATGGGGTTCTCTTATCCCTCCTCTTCTTTTGTAATCAGATCTTAAATTAACATGTAGGGAGCCTTAACTGCTCCTTTTCCATATATATATATATATATATATAATATGATATGATGGCGTCGTCCCCGATCGGCTCTGCTAGGATTTCGCGGCATGGCGTCGAACCCTAGCGACCATCATTGTGATCTCTTCGCATCTGATCCCTCGTCGATCCCGCGTCTCCTCCGGCATCGTCAGACGCTGCGCGGCTGCAGTTCCGACGTGCGCAGCGTTGTCGTCTGGCGCTGCGCGGTCTTCTTCGCGCGTCATCTGGAGCTCGCCCGACGCTCGCCGTGCGTACCGCGTGCTACTGCGGCGTCTTCCTCTCGGCCTTCGTTTGCGGCGGCTGTTTCTTTCGCAGCAGTCCGCGACTGTTGATTCGGCTTGTTGCTACGGGTCCGTTTTGTCCGAGCCGGGAAGGAAAGCTTGACGGAGCACAACGGGCTACTTCGATCTTGACGAGTGAGCGAGTCGGTTTTACGAGCCGTCTTCATGGCAACGACTACTTTTGCCGGAGTGGTGGCGGGGGCAACACCTCTCACAAAAAGTTCTCGATCATTTTTCTTTCCACGATCCTTTCACGATGCGGCGGTCTGGTAAAATCGAGCAACATTTTATCGGACAGATAGGTGAAAAGGATGGGAAGCTCTTTGTTATCTTCACTTACCACTGGAAATGAAGGCTCTCTGCGAGGATGTGAAGTTCACGCTAATTGGGAAATTTCGATTTGGTCGTCCAAGATGGATTTGGTTAGAAAGTTCTTTGAGGATGCGAAGCTCGTTGGAGGATGGAGGTTGGGAGTTTTAGATGGCGGACATCTACTTATTAGAATACGAAAAGAAGAAGATTATGCTTAAAATATTTGCTCAACAATCTGTTTTGGTTGTCGATGCACATATGAAGGCTTATCAAATGGACTCACGATTTTGACCATCTAAGGAACCTCCTGTCGTTCACTATGTGGTTCGAGCTTCGAGACTCCCTTTTCATTTGTACCAACGAAAAGCTTTATATAACATCGATCAAGCTCTTGGTATTCCTCTCGGAGTTGATTCACTACTTATGATATGGTCTCGCTCCGATGGTGCGGGGTTCGAGTGGAAAGGGATTTTACCCTCCCGGATGTGGATCGAATTTGGATCGCGGATGGTGAAGATGGGTTTTGGCGAGGAGGTGGTGGTAGAGAATAGACCTCTTTTTTGCCGGCGATTGCAAAATGTTCGGGCACATTAGGGACACTGTTACGGCTCGCATCCCCTATCGAGAAAAGGGCTTCGGGCCTTCTTTACTTCTTGTTGAGATTCTTCAACAAAGTGCGATGCTACCCTCGTTCGAAAGGTGAACGACGTAGCATCCGAGGTCGACGAGGTCGTCGGGGAGACTCCTCGATGAGTCGCACGAGTTGCCGCCCGGTAGTTAGCGCCATGGTTCTTCGAAGATGGAAAGGTGGCCCTTCCTCCGGTGGTGCAAACCGCCTGAGTAGCTTCTATACGTGTCGGTTCAGACAGATACACCAAAAAATTTAGCGAGAAAAGAAGAAATCTCCAACTTATCGTTGCACCCACCGGTAAGTTTCAGCAGACTCTGACAACTGAAGAGGAAGAAGCTGAAGAAGAAGCAGAAGAAGATGAAGAAGAAGAAGATGAAGAGGATTGGCAGGTTTACACTTCTCGACGGAAGAAGAAGCCTGGAGATACTCTACTAGTTGATGAAACCTTGGTCACTCATGGCAATGGAGCAGCAATTAAGAGCTTACTCTATGGATCTCCTAGAAACGGAAGCGAGAGCAGCAGCGATCTCGTTCTTAGACATTGTTATTGTTGTCTTTGTATTGAACTTTCGTTTCTTTTATTAGCTTTGTATCGTAGGGGTTGGGCTCCGTGTTTTGGGCCTCATGCAAGCTCATGTAACCGTTTTTATTTCAATAATATATATATATATTTTTTTCCAAAAAGCCACAGGACCATTTTCATTAATTATATATATATATATATATATATATATATATATATATATATATATATATATATATATATATATATATATATATGTATGTATGTATCCAAAGATCAGTACATAAATAACAATAACAAAGGCAAAGAACTAGATCGCTCCTTCGCAAGCTCATGTAACCGTTTTTATTTCAATAAAATTGGCTCTAGGGCTTTTAAAAAAAAATGTATGTATAAATGGTGTCGCGGGCTCTGCTAGGGTTTCACCATGACGATTCCCGACGTTAAAAACTACTCCCTCCGTTCGCAGATTTAGCTCGATATGACGCTCCGTTTTGCTAGCAGGCTCGCACGAATCATCCCAGCCTCACGCGCAACCTTCGTCGTCTCCCATGACGACGTCGTGTCTTCAGCTTCTTGGGGACGCTCCGCCTCACAGGCTCGCGCGATGTCGTTTCCTCTTTCGCAGACTACCCGACCTTGCGGTCTGCTGCGACGTCTGAGGAAGAGCTAGCATCCAGCCTGCCCCTCTGGCTGCAGCGTGTCATTTCCTGCTCGACGCTGACTGCTTCAGCTTCAAACCTGCTGGACGCCTCCTCCGCCAGAGTCGTCTGCTGTGGCTTTCGCGTAGACTGGCGACAGATCTTGTTGCGCCAGGTACTTCTCCTGGAGTGTGTGAAGCACGCCAATGGCATCCGGGCTTTATTACGACGCCTCCCTCGCCGGTGACAACTCTGTCAAACCCTCCAATACTACAGTGACTCACAAACACAGCTCCCCTTTCTACCTCGCCTGATATTCCTCCAGTCGAATCATGATTCTGTTGCAGGACATGGTGATTGCAATCTCATTAAAAAACTAGGGAAAAAGGCGGGCAAACCAATGTTTTTCTTCACTGATGCTGAAATCTCATCTCTTGCTGAAAAACACAAATTTACAATAGTTGGTAAGTTCCAATTAGGTCGCCCGAAGATGGAGACTATCAAGAAGGTTTTGAAGACTTCAAGCTAGTTGGGGATTGGTAGGTGGCCTTCTCGATAGAAGACAGGTTTTGATTCAGCTGTGCATTGAAGAATACTACACGAGGATTTTCTCGATGAAATTCATTACAGCTGAGGGCAAACTGATGAAATTGCTCAAATGGACTCCTGATTTTGATCTTAGCCAAGAACCCCTCTTTGCGCCTATCTGGTTCTCATTACCTAAACTCCAGCTTTAATTCTTCGTCTATCCTATCATATATGCAATTGAGAATTTCCTTGGAAAACCTATGTAGGTAGATACTCCTACAATTCATTGCTCAAGGCCTTCCACTGTAAGGATTTTGATTGAAAGGGATATTACATTACCAGATGTAGACAAAATCTGGCTTGGTTCTGCTTACAATGGTTATTGACAAAAATTCATTATGGAACAAAAGCCTCACTACTGCAAGCACTGCAAGATGTTCGGCCACCCACAAAAGAAATGTTTCAGATTGCACCCATAGTTGAGTACTTCTAGTCAAAAGCAGAACCCCACTGCTCTGGACACATTGGCTCCACCAGAGGAGGGACTCACCACAAGACAGATATTGGTACCTGAGGTAATTCAGGAACTCCCATAGATCTGGACACATTGGCTCCACCTGAGGAGGGACTAACCATAAGACCAAAGGTGGTATCTAAAGCAATTCCCCTTACTTTTGACCTTACTGCAAAAGATAATGTCGGAATTCAAATCAGGACAGTCCTGCAATTCCTCTTCTGCATTTCCTCTTCAGGAAGCACCAAGTGCAAAGATGACATTACATTCTAAATCTTCCGCTGTTGCAATAATTGGCTTTCCTTCTACTGAGGTTCTACCATCTAATCAGATCGAGTATCGCATGAGCCAATCTTCAGTTGAAGAATGACAGGTTTGCACTTCTCGGCCGAAAAAGAAGGCGGGGAGTACACTCCAGCTTGGAAACGTAATGAATGACACTTTGGTTACTCCTGGCAATGACACAACACTTCAAAGTTTGATATCTTAGCTATTCAAAGTTTCTTTCAAGGTGAAGACCCAGGTAAATATTTCACTGCTGCCATGATTGTTCTAATCCCTAAAGGTAATGATAAAACTCATTGGCATAATTTTAGACCTATATCTCTTACTACTGTGATCTCTAAGGTCATCAGTAAATTGCTTGTGGCTCGATTACAACCACATCTCTCTACTATCATCTCACCTCAACAGTCAGCATTTATTAAGGGCAGGGAAATAACTGACAATATCTTACTAGCTCAAGAGCTTATTGAAGACCTTGACAGAAAATGCAGGGGTGGAAATTTGATTGTTAAACTTGACATTAAAAAGGTCTTCGACACTATAAGTTGGGATTTTATTATAAATATTCTTATTGCTAGATGTTTCCATGCTAGTTTTTGCACACTTATTAAACGTTGGTTATCTAATAACCACTATAGTGTCATGGTTAATGGCAGATCTTACGGTTTCTTCTCTGCTAAGGAGGGTATCAAGCAGGGTGATCCCTTATCCCCTACAATCTTTATTATTGCATTTGATCATCTGTCCAGGTTACTTAATAGTCTCCAGATGCAACACCCTCACACTCAATACTCTAACAAAGCTAAATTTCTGGTTACCCACTTGGCTTATGCTGATGACGCTATTATTTTTGCAAATGCTTCTAAGCCATCTGTCAAGAGGCTTATGTCGACTCTGGATATGTTTCAGCAGTGCTTGAGTTTATTTTTTAAAAAGGAGAAGTGTCATATGTATTTTAGCAAGCATGTTGAGAATACTATTGCCAACTGGGGGATTTCTTATACGGGATACCACTATTCTTCCCTTTTCTTTAATATACATTGGTGTCAATCTGCTCAGGGGTAGAAGGAAACAAATTCAGATGGATGAATGTATGAGAAAATTAAGCATAAAATTGCTGACTGGAGGAATTGCTTCCTCTCAAATAGGGGTCGGATGACTCTTCTTGCCAGTGTTCTTCATTCTATCCCTCTGTATGCTTTGCAGGTCTTTAACCCCACAAAAAGCTCTCTAAAAATTTTAGAGAAATTATATAACAAATTTCTCTGGGCTGGGGGTGGCGCAAATAAGCTGTGGACTCCTGAAACAAACTTTGTAAGCCTAAGAAGGCTGGGGGTTTTGGCTTTAAGACCTTACAGCATATTGTAGAGGTTAATATGTGCAAGCTTTGGTACAAATTTGAATTGGACAATTCTTTGTGGTCATCTTTCATGCATCTTAAATAATGCCTCTACTCATCCCTCTATTGTAGTCTGGAAAGTAGGGGATTCAAAGATTTGGAAAGATATTCTGAAGGCTAGGTCGATTGCTACAAATTTTATTTTTTGGTATATTGGTGAGGGAAATATCTCTTTTTGGCATGACTCATGGGGTGAGTATAGTCCTTTGAATTATCCTCATTCTCCTCCTACTACTCATTTATTGGTCTCTGATTTTTTCAACTTGGGAGAGTGGGATATATCTAAGTTGTCAGCTATGGTTGGGGAAAACACTGCACTTAGAATTTTGAGATTGCCCATTCATCCTGATCAAAAGGATACCCCCATTTGAAAGAACAACTCCTCTCAGTTTATAAGCAAGATGATCTACGCTCAGCTACATACCTTCCCTGATTGGTATTGGGGATCTTGGATTTGGCATAAACTTCTCTCACCCTCCATCTCTTTTTTCATTTGGAGATACTTCCTCTCTATGCTTCCCCTAGATAACACTCAAACTCAAGGAGCTTCGGCTTGCTTCCATATGCCCCATTTCTAGGTCTTCTGAGGAAAACTATATGCATATACTCTTTGAATGTGTTTTTTCTGTGGATGTTTGGAATTTATTTGCTATGCATGTTGGTATAAAATGGAACCACAGGGGCTCTATTATGAACTTCCTTTGGGAATGGAAAAGCTTCTCTAATTTTGGCAAGCAGTTTAATTTCTTTCCTTTGGTTATACTTTGGTTCTTATGGTGTGCTAGAAATAGCCACAAATATAGCACCTCTCCTCCTACTTTCCTTATTACTACTTCATACATTTTGGCTCATTTTTATAAAGCTCAGAGGGCCTTCTATGGTGCGGCTACTCATCATGGAAATGTCTTTCATCCCATTTTGGTTAAATGGCAAGCTCCGCCTCCCGGCTGGGTGAAGGTGAACATTGATGGGAGTTGGACCTCTTTGGCAGCTGGTGTTGGTGGACTTTTTAGAAATCCTGTTGGCCATTTACTGTGTTACTTTACATTGTTGACCTCGTTTCTGTCGAGGTTTAGTTCTCCTCCTAAGATTTAGGGTTCTAGCTTTAGGAGCTTCCCCGACGTTCTTAGATTCCTAGCAATGGGCCCACCTCGTTTTAGAAAGTTCGGAGCCACCTCTTTACTTTTTTGGAATCCTGGATGAAATTCCGTACCTCTAGCTCATAGCAGGTTGGAATTAACGTTAGGAATATAAATTGAGTTCCCATAGGACCACCGGACTTTAGGACAGCTTCGTGCACGTTTCCTTCACCACCGTGCACAAATTCCTCGATTTGCGACCTCGACGCTTTCAGTACTCCGCGACTGATCAAGACCAAAGTCAGGATGCCAGGACGATCGACGTCAAGGTCAGAATTTCAGAAAACGCCGGATTTGACGCACTTTCGACGCGACCGTCGACGAGGTTGCCCAGACGACTTCGGATGACGAAACGGACTGCGCCGATGCGTCCGGAGCGTCGTTTTCACCTAAAATTGATATTTAATTTGCGACGCCAGCCCGCCGGGGATGAAACTTATGAAATGATTTTTTTTTAATTATCTTATTAATAATAATAATATTTATATTATTATTATTAATATATGCTTATTCATATATTTCTCCCCACACACTCCCTAAACCCTATTCATCCTACTCGTGGATCTGTCTCTCCCGCGCTCGAGCATGCCGCTCGACCAAGCTCTCCCTCTCTCTCCCCCTTCTTCTTCACGGCACCAGGTGCCCCATTCCCTGCGGCTCCTTCCTCGAGCCGCACACATACACGCGCTCTTACCTGTCGTCGGATCCTATCCCTGCCGCGACTCTTATCACCTGCGGCATTCCATGTCGTGTGCCGGGCCACTTGCGCGCCTGTTTCTTCTGTTTACAACGGGTAGAGGTCTCCCTGCAGGTGCTCTCCCCATCTCTTTTTCTCTCTTGCCTATAAATAGCCCTAGGTTTGAGGAGTGAGGGCTGGCCGATTTTACCTGGAGGAGGGGAGGTGCTGCTGGGTTTAACTTTGACCTTCTTGCTTTGCTGGTAACCTCTTTTCTCTTCTTTATTCTTCTCGGTTTGGCCTAGTGTGGCTTGTGGCTTGTGGCTTTGGTGCGTTTCTTCCTATTTAGCCTCTCGGCTGGGCATTCATATGCCTTGGGGATGATCTGTTAGCTAGCTTGAATACTTGTTCTTTCTCCTTTTCATTTTAGCAACATGTTAGCTTGTTGTTATGGTTTCATTTGGGAATATTTATCATTTGAAGCACATTAAGGATGAAAGCATGAGTAGGAATAGAGATTTTGAGCATGTTCTATATGAAATATTGGTCATTTGCTTAGGGAAATGAGATATACTATGTTGTGAATCTTCCTCTCTCTCTTTCCTTTTATCTAAAGCATGAAAGTATAATTTTGAGGCAAAGTATTAGCCCCTCTTTTTAGCATGTTGGGGTATGTATTATGAGGCCCCTTTTTGCTCTCGTTTGGCATGAGTTATGGAAAAACTTGTTTAGCTTTTTAATATGCATTTGGGGGGCTCATTTCTTGCTCCTTATGGCTTTCCTTTTCCAAAGTTGCATGCTAGAGAGCAGTTTTAATTTAATTTGGAGAAGCCTCATGTATTCTCATGTTAAGCATATGGTGGCTCTATATTTTGATATGTTAAATATATGGAGGTGTTTGTTTTAGCCTCATGCTTGGTTTGGTTTCAATCCTATCATGGCTCATTTTAGCCTCACCTGGAGGCTCGGTTGGCTTGATTTAATTCTTATTTGAAAGCCTGTTTTGGTGGCCTGAGTTCATTTTTATGTTGAGTTTGATTTTTGGGCTTTGTGAGGCCTCATTTGGCTCATTCTAGCTCTACCCGAGAGCCTTTTCTTGATGTATAATTGCGGCCCCCTTGTTTCAATGCTTCAAGGGATTTGTTTTGGCTTCATTTGGGGAGGGGGGGGGGGGGGTTCGGTTGGCTCATTCTAGCCCTACCCAAGAGCCTATCTTAATATGTTACACTTGTCTTTGCTCGAATGCTTTGAGGGATTGTTTTTGATCTTATTTAGAGGCTCCGTTTTGCTTGTTTTAGCCTCTACCCAAGAGCCTATTTTTGATGTATAATTGCTGTCCCTGTTTAGGAGCTTTGAAATTTTCCTTTTTTGAGCCTTGCTTGTGGTTGGGCTGGGTGCGGTTTTGTGTTGGGCTGTGGTCTCGGCCGTGTGGTGAGTGCTGTTGCTTGTAATGGCTTAATCCCAGCTTTTATTAATGTTTGAATTGGGAGAATTTTTGAGGTTGCGGTCTGAGGCTTCCTTGGCTTGCTTATGGAGTGAGGTGATTAATGTTTGGATTTGGGTATCTTTGCTATATTTTGCTTGATGGAATTGGAGCTGAATTGGAATTTTATGCGAGCTTGTACATTCACTTTCTTATGTGTTAGAGGCTATGTTTGGAGCAAACCTCTTTTTGAGCTTTGTGTCTATGCCTTGGCCGTGGGCCTCACTGTAGTGGTTTGCGGCACGGTGGCTTTACTTCTTGCTACCCTTGCCCGTGAGGTTGTTTGTGAGGAGCTGGAGCTCTCCTTGGTTTGCTTGTTGGGAAGAGATCTTATATGTTGAGGGCTTGGTGTTGTGAGGGTCCTCCTGCTCTTGCCTTGGCCATGAGCCACTTGTTGCCCTCTGTTATGGCCTTAGCCGTGAGCTTCTCCTGATTTCTGTAGTCTTAGCTGTGAGCTTCTATTTCGTATTGTGGGAAGACTTTGCACTTATGATATATGAGGAGTTATGCATCATTGGGAGGTCTATGTTTTAAAAGTTATCAATTGAGTTGGAGGTTGAGAAATATTGATTTTGGCATGGATTTAGAGGTGTTAGCAGTGGTCTAGAGTCTAGGGGCTTTGTCGATGACTTCACGTCCTTCTTTACTGCCGTTACTTGGGAAGAGGGGGTGTTTTCCTTAGTAGTCTAGTCCTCATCCTCTCCGGGAGTGTCGATGTTTCTTTAGGTCTTTATAGGTCGCGTAAGGACGGTCGGGAGTCCGGGGTGATTCACTTGCTTTGATTGTTGTTGGGAATCAGTTCACCTCTTTTACGAGAATTGTGTTAGGTGGACTGCTTTCTCCTCTTTCCTTTCCTTGTTCCCCCGTCCCTTGATTTTCTCCTTGCTTCTTGGTTCAATGTCCGCACCTACAGGGGACGTGTAGGTGTGCACATATAGCCCCCTTAGGCTATATGTGGGGCCATCAAGCAAGGCTGTAAGTAGGGTGGTTAGGGTCGGACGGCGACGATAATGCTTATGTGTGCTTAAAAAAGAGGGTTTTAGAATAGTATCCCCTTGCCAGTGCGTAAAATCTCCATTGGAGTCGAGGCTCGGGATCGACGATACTATTCGCCAATTCTTGGTAAGACTGTTGCCACCAATACCCTTAAGTTGTTAGTAGTCCTAGTTCGATTAGGGTGGTTAGCCTGTGGACTGTACTACTTTATAAAATAAAAAAAAAAACTTTTGCAACAAAACTTTCTCTACGACGAAATTACTTCTTACTTATAAAATTTTATATGCATGCAAATTGAAATGAATGAAAATTAGCAAAGGTCCACGGTTAATTACTCGAGTCGAGGTTAGGACTGCCCTCTGTAGGGTGTCGGTCCGGTAGCTCTTGTCCAAGATTGGGAAGCACACAGTCCAGCTCTGAGTCCTCCCTACCACCATGCTTATGGTCTTTTTTCAGATGCCCCATGACTTTCTTACGGTCCTCCGTGAGTTTAGCGGGACACCTGTGAGTTTCTTCTTTTAGAGTTTGTGGTTTTCGCTACGACTTTGTTTTGTTTTCGTTCGTGATTTTATTCGAGGCTTTTCGCGAAAGTTCTTTTCTTTCTTTCTCGATTTTCTTTGTTTTCCTGTCGTCTTTCTTTTGGGTTTGTTCCCGGATTTCACACATCGCTTTTCCTGCACGTACGGTAGTGCCTCTACTTAGTCAGGTTTTCCTTACTACGTTCTCTCTTGTTCTTTTCTTGTGCTGACGCCTTTTCTGCAAGAAAACAATAAGATGACAATAATAAACAGGTAACAATACACCGCGGGTAATTAGTGCCTACGGTACACTTGCAGCATTTTTTTTTACTTCTTTCCTTTACTGCGTTACATGCTTTACTTTCTAGTACCCGCTCCTGTTAGTCCAGCATGTTTTACTTGTTACAGCGCATATTCCTGCTAGCGTAGTATGTTTTATTTCCTGTAACATGTACTCTTGCTTAGTGTAGCATGTTTATTGCTTAGCGTAGCATGTTTACTGCAACATACTTAGCATAACTTGCTTGTGATGCCTGCTTCCTGTTATTCACTATAGCATGTTCATGTGTACCTGTTTTCCTGCTTTCTTTTACTACCGCTCACTATCATTGCAGTACATTACTCACGTTCTGAATAGTAATGATAATAATAATAATAAACGAAATAAAGCAATTTGCATGTTCACTTTAACCTAAACTTTAAATCTAAACTACGATCTTGCTACGACGTGGAGCTTGGAGCACGGTGAGCAGCACGGCCATCTCCAACTAATAGCTCGTGTCGACATCAACAATAACCATTCCTAGTCTAAATAATGAGTGATAGGACTTCGAGGTAGTCCGCCTAGTGCGACATAAATCCTCACCTGTTCTTTTAGGCCTTTGCATAGCCTTGTTGTGCAATATAAGCCCTAACTTGCTTAGGATTTCGAGGTCGTCGTCCGATACGACGTAAATCCTCTTATCTTTCAGGTTATTTGCATAATCATGTGATTATTTAAATGTAATTCCTATAATTAATTGACAGGACTGAAACTAAAATAAGTTCATTTCTAAAATTTAAAGCCTAGCATTAGGATAGTCTGGGAAGTCATCGAGGTTCTTCTCGAGATCCGTGACATCCCCTACCTCTCTTTTCTTTGACTCTGGAAATAACTGTCCCACATTGCGCCTTTCACACTATCGGATTTCCTACTACTACATTTCTTTGAAAACCTTACCCTTGAATTCATGAAGATAGAAACCCCTGGGCTAAATCGAGAGCTCTCTCAGGTGACTTCGGTCATTTGAGGGGTAATTGAATATAGGGGCTTGCCTTTATAGGGAGCTTTAAAGACCCCAGATAATATAAACCCTATTTAATTCTTTTTGTATTAAATAAGAGAATTTGTCGGTCCACATAAAGGTTCGCGAGCAAGAACGGATGTACATGAATTCTGTAGTTTATTTGATCGAGCGATATCGTCAAGTAGGGTGTCTATTCTTCGGACGAGATGCGTTACTTGCGATATTACGCTCGTTCATTCAAGCTGCTAAACGAATGAAATCCGTCCATTCTCATTCTCATAGACAATTCAATTAAATTAAATTAAATTTTAAGCTTTCAGCGGCCGACATACATCCCCCTGTTGTTGCGGATTCCCATCTTCAAACTGATTGTTGGGCTGCTCTTCTTGCATTGAAAACTGCGATTTCCTTTAGCTTTTTTTGTCTTTGCATAAAAATTATTCCAAATTGCTTTGTGATATGTTGAATGATACATCTAAACCTCCTTGGGATCTTATTTGTTTGTATAAACGAATTAGGGATCTTATTTCTCATCATAATTTAGTGGTGTCTTTCACTTTTATACATAGAGAGGGGAACACCCCTGCGGACTGGTTGACAAAACATGCTGGGGGCATACCTACTATGGGGTTAACTCCCCCAAAATCAATCTGCTGGTTTCTTATTTGGGACTCATTGGATTTACCCTATGTTAGATGCTAAGTTCTTCTCTGCCCATCTCGTATGGACTGTTAGTTTATGCTCTTTTGCTGGATTGTAGATTTGCTTCATTACGGGTTTCTTTTGGAAGGTTTTGCTTTGCTATAATCTACTGTTTATGTTTTCTGCCTCCATGCTACTTTCACTCTCATCACTTTGCAGGTCATGCTGGTTTAACTTCTTGGGGCACGTTGACAGTTTCAGTTACTGGGTCCTGTGTTTCGAGTTTCACTGTTTGCTACTTTCGGTTACAGCCTGCTTTGCTCACAGCTGCACCTATTTTCCAAGATTACTTTTTCTTTCTGCTGGTATACTGAGTTACATGTTTTGCTTGGAGATCTTTTTTTTTTCTTTTTTGTGTGGAGTTGCTAATATGGAACGAGGAACCTCTAGGGCTCAATGTATTTCTTTTGTTAAGAATCCTCCTTTCCCTCCCCTAACTTTTGAAACTTTTTATTATATTAACGCGTAGGGAGCCATGAGCTGCTTCTTCCTCCCAAAATATTTATGTATATATGTATATATATATATATATATATATTATTCAACATTTGATTCGGACATAAAAGTTTCACTTTTGGATTGATGAAAGTTTAGAAACAACAAGAAATGTTAGGGTTTTATTTCCAAAAATATTTTGTATAAATTAATCATATTTAATATTAATTTCAATGACTAAACTTAAGTTTAAGTATTGAAATTTTAATTAAAATAACATAATAAAATAATATTTAATAATTAAATTAAAATATAATTAAGTAATTTGATAAAAAATTAGTAGCATGAATATTTATATTTTGTAGGTATTAATTTGAAAGAAGTGATAAAACTCGAGAGCAAGCAAATCTTCTCTGATCGTGCAAGTACTTATACTTTTAAATTATAATAGTAATTTGGTTTCTTCAAAATTTGATACAATCTATTAATTATTTAGATAGATTTTACTTGTTCTTTAAGTTCATTTGATCATATCGAATTGCATGTTACTGATTCTTGGATATGTCCTGCCAATTGCATAAATCAGGTTATTATATTATATACTGACAATCATGAAAATAAAATAAGAATTAGATTTACTATTTGTATTGCTTGCATGTGCATGTATGTCTATAATGAAGTCACTCATTTATGGTACTAGCGGGGGAATGCTAGATACCCATGCACGCAAATAGAAATTGATATTGATATTGAAGTACCTTAATTGATACAATTTTTAGACTGTACTCTTATGACAGTTATGCATATATAAGTGATATAGATATGATATGGATATATTAAAATACCTTAAATATTATTAAATAGCTTGAGCGGTCATATTTATAAGATAACAAATGTTTGATTATTGATTTGTTAAGGACTTAACTGGTATGCATTTGTATTCTTTTTTATTGTGCTATTATAATTTAAGAGTATGAGTATTCACTGATTTTGACTAGATCTTTGTTATTTTAAACTAACATTTCATGTTTAATTAATTGATTTAAAAGATGAGCAATGAAAGAGAAAGTGT
This sequence comes from Papilionanthe hookeriana x Papilionanthe teres, assembly GCA_022702705.1. Lineage (NCBI taxonomy): Eukaryota > Viridiplantae > Streptophyta > Magnoliopsida > Asparagales > Orchidaceae > Papilionanthe > Papilionanthe hookeriana x Papilionanthe teres. Next base: position 108,244,356 of record CM040425.1, on the reverse strand, counting down.
TTATAATAGAAGGTACACACAACATGTAATGAGGTAAATTTAATTGTACTGCTTAAATTTACGTTTTTAGTGGCTCTTTCATTAATTATATGTTGAATATAAATAATTTTTTATTTCTCACCGTTTAGCCGTATGTACCCGTCTTAGTTAATTTCAAACCCAGGCCCGGGTCATGACTGATAGTGTTGACAAACTAAGCATTTGTAAAGCCTCAATTAATTTTCATGGTTTGATCAAGAAGAGGTACAAAACATGTTTATTTTAATTTATTTTACCTGTTAGCACTTAAAAAATCAAACCCAATTCTTCATTTACAAGCTGAAGTATGAATTCAAACTGGTTGGCTTCAATTGTGGAAGGTTTTGAAATTTGTCAGAAGTTTGGTTAAATTTGGTTTTTATTGTTTTCTTTAAAGCAATAGGTATAACAAGAATTACTATTCCCGATGATTGTGTGTTTTTTTAATGTAAAGGTAAATGAATTAATCGGCCTATTTTATCAAGTATAATGAAGCATTCAACTAATCCATTTTGATTGTGCTGCATTAATAGTTGTAAGACCCAAAGTCTAGTATTCCTCAGTCAAACCCCTTACATGATCATTTGCCTTATCTCAATTATTTTGTGAAGGATGTATAAATTCTTCTCCACTATAGATTCTTGTGGTGCGCATTAGGGATTAATATGGTGTACACCATTTTTGCATTAATGTTTGCTATGTTACCTTTGATTTGTTCCTTTAATTCTTACTACCTTTCACATCATTTCCAGCAAATGTTTGTTGGTACATCTTTTGCACTTCATTCTACATGTCAAAATCAAAATCAAGTTTTCATCAAAATAAAAATTAAATATTCTATAATAAAAAAAAATACTCCCACAATTTCTATAATTTAATTCTTCTTTTTGTTATAGTTTTATTAAGCATTCATAAAAAAATTCCTATTTAATCTACTAAGTGGTATCGCTCTTCCAAAGTATAGGTATTGTTGAAAAATAATATTTAAAAAGCTCATTTTGATCTCACCCAATTTAACTCAATACCTTTATCTGGTCCCAACATTCAATTATTCCATAATAGCCGTTCTACTTGACTGTAATGCCCCACATCTGTATCCGTTTTTGTAAAAAGTAACCGTCAAAAGCATGCCAAAATCATGTTATAGTTGGTAACAAGAGATTGATTAGAATCGCCTGACGAACTTTTTCTTCCCTCCACTATGAAATAGATCCTTAAATCAGTTAATACCAGTCATCCGAAGCTCATCATTATCAATTTGAGCAAGGTGCCAAAATAGTCCTTTGACTATTTTACATGAGTCATTTTAATCCTAAAGTTTATAGAAGTGTCAAATTAATCCCCATTTATTAAATTGGGGCTCTAATAGTCCTCCACAGAGACCATTTTATCTCCAAATTAATGAGTTTTGGATTAATTTAACACTTATATATACTCAGACTAAAACAACCCCATTTAAATAGTTGGGGACTATTTCAGCACTTTATTCTTACCAATTTTAACAATTCCAATGTGAGTAATTTGAATATTAATAAAAAAACTTTCTTATTCCTCTTCTTTCTGCAGGGAATACTTTCATCAGCTGTCAACTACGGGCTCATAACATGGTCCAATACAATTCTTGGACCAGCATTGGTCGCCTTGTACATGCCTCTTCAACCAGCCGTGTCTGCTTTTTTGTCAGCAATATTTATTGGCAGCTCCATCTTCCTTGGGAGGTATTGTAGTTAAAATTTTCCATTCAGAGATGTCAAATTATCAGAATTCTGCTTGGTTGAGCTTTAAAAGGCTCTTTATCTTATATTCACAGTATTGTTGGGGGATTTCTCATTATCGCTGGCTTATATCTGGTCACGTGGGCTCGTTACACCGAGAGCGAAGAAGCCAAGGCAAAGTCTCGTGAAGACCTGATCTCAGAGCCTCTTCTTTAGGGGGACGCATCACCACCCTTTCCAGAAAGGAAAGTTCATCCATTATTCCATTGTCCTGAAACATGGCCGCAAAAACATCAGATTGCCGAGGGTTGTTAAAGGAGTATAAAGGGACACAATATGGCTTTTGGTTTGTAAATTCACTGTCAGTCCCAGCTGTGTTGACTGAAAGGAAGACTAGGAAGGCACTAAGCAGACTACAGATAGGAAATATCCATGGGACGAAGATTTATATTACGAGCCTAACTGAGCATAACTGCATGTATTTGGCCTGTTTAATATATTATTGTGCAATTCTGTGTGCTATGCATAACAAAATTCATATTCCAATGCAGCTCGCTTCATTTGGCGGGCATGTTCACTTTAGGTGTGAAAACAGTGGATTCTGTGATGTAGTTTTCATTATTAATAAATCTATATGCCATATACTCGAGAAATATTTATGTACGGAGTTTCCCACTTGAACTCAAAAAAGCATTTCTTTCTGGTTTAGGAAGATAGAAAGTCAAATTCAAATAGAGAAATGACTCTGAAATCTGAAAAAAAACAAACCAAGTGGCAGGAAGCAGCACACCAGGAGGTGCAGGACGAACTCCTTCTTTCTCAATCTTGAAATCGAGCTGCCAAATAAGTACGGCAGGTTCAGTCCAGCAATTTGTCAACCAGCAAAAGAGACACACCAAAAGCTCATTCTATTCTTTTTTTCAATCAATCTCATGTAGGAGAGCCTAATGATGGGAAACTGAAATGTGAGAATTCAGGCGAAAGAAAGATCGATCTTTCTTGCTCCTTCAAAGTCGCACCTTCTCTCTCTTTCTTTGTTGCACAACTCAAGTTGCCTTTTTTGCTACGCACCTTGAATCTCATCCATACAAGATGAGAAAACTCCAAAAAATTGGAAACTATCTAGCCTAGCGAAGATCCTTATTCTCAGGTCAGAGACATATAGATATGTGAATCATAGCTCCGCTAACGTCCTGACTCCTTTGGCCTGGGATCTGTCCCAAGAAACTAGCACCTTTTCTTTGTTGCCTACCTCTAGAATAGTTGAGCACGAGAGGCTGAAACCTTCAGCGCTTGATCCGCTATCGAGACCTTTTTCTTCCTTCATTCTCCAGGTTAGATAGCTGATACGCCCTTAATCGGCCGCCAAATATGTCGCTAGATCGGGGATCGGTTGAAGCCTCACTCTTTTCTTGGTCTATAGCGTTTTGGAAAGTTCGGAATTGAGATGATACAAGCTTTCTCCTTCCGGATCGGAATGTCAGCGAATTAGAAGACTTCCGTCTTCAGGACTTTCGAACTGGCAAAACTCACGGTCCTCTGTTAGAGGGGACCTATCACTTTAACGCGCAATCAGACGTGCCTACATAGGTTGTGATGGGGTAGCCAATTCCCCTTTACCCATCCTTTACGTCATTCTACTTCAGATGTTCAGGCACTAGCCCTCGAACATTATGTTGGATAGAATCTATAGCGGGAAGAACTCAACTGATTCAATCTCCTCTGCAAACATGCGCTTTCATAACCGAAACTTAAGGAAGAAGAAGAGCTTCGTTACGCTATGCTACGCTTTTCCCTAGGGCTTTAAGTTATTGTCTACAGTAGTTCAAGTACAAGAAAACTAGCGCCTCTAGAAAGTTCCTTGTTGAGAGGGAAGGCCAGAACTGAGCTGAAAATAGGATTTTCCATACGAAAGAAGCACTTGAGAGGACATCTTTGAACAAAAGCAGCTATAACGAAAGAATCAGTCCAGCAACACAGATTGAAATGGAAGCAGCTCAAAGTTAGGTCATTGACCATTGATATAGGAACTTTTGTACTAGAAACAATGGTATCTCCAATTATAGCCTGTATGTCAAATATATTTCTTTTCATCATCCCCATAGTGTCTGATACAAATGTATGCTTTTTGATTAGGGTCGTATTCTATGGTTACGATTCTATCAGATATATTCATTTCGTCGAAAAGAGAATTGACGATATAGACACTTATGACCTCCCTCTCTTCTTTCTGGCTCATCACCAAACATGTCAAAGGGACTCCACGGTAAATAGCCCATACCTCTAAAGGTTCTTTCTGAGTGGAACTGTGAATCGCCCGATTGAATGCAAACTGGAGAGATGGTAAACTCCCATCCCAAGTTTGTGGATGCTTGGAATTCTAGCCCCGAAGAAGATGTACCATCACCATCGTCTAGAATATTTTAGGCAAGAAGAAATTTGTCCAAACATGCTGAAAAAACAACTTGGCTGCTTCCTCACCTGTGACTTTTTTCAATTTCAACTAGGCACTCCATCTCGCTGAAACGATCAACCACCACAAACAGGTAGTCATGTCCATGATTTGATTGTTGTAATCCCCTAGGAAGTTCATCCAAAGAATCTCCCAAGGGCTGCTGGGCATTGGTAGCGGCGTTGATAAACCCAGCTAAGCCTCTGGGTTGAGGGCGTTAAGCTTCAAGTTGGTGAAGTTCTTTTTATTTGGTAGGGAAATATGTATAAGGTCTTCGTTGAGATTAGATAAGTGGTTATTCTTTTTCTCCCATTTTGTAGGCTCTAGAAAAGAATGTTTCTAATATACTTGGCAATTGTTTGATTCATTCAGTTGCCTATTTTTTCTCTGATTATGGCACTTACGCCAGACGTCGACCAGCCCTTTACTATAGGCGCGGAGCGTTTGGGTTTTCAAAGCAAAGAAAAAAGGTTTGAATCTCAACCGTTGTCTTTCTTTGCATCTTCTTGCACCTTTACCCTATTTTGATCTTCCACTTCTTATTGTTGGATTCGACAAATGTCTTCCTTATTCTTTAACTCAAATCCTCCCTACTCAGAAGGACGATTCACTTCCAATTTAGTAGACTAGGGTTGTTTGGGGGGGCTGGTCTTTGTCTTTCTTTTGAATCTGGGTAAGATGATGTAATGAGCTTCCGGCGCATCCACCTCGGAGGGTCGGCCCGAGCCGACCGAGCTCTTGAGACTGGATAAAAAAAAAAGAGGAATCCGACAGCCATTCCTCATGCTGAACAGGCTATGGATGACCCGGATCTCGATTGTTGGAGTTTGGTTTACCTTTACCAAAGGTAGATTTGAATGCTTTTCAAGAGTTTATTGACCCGAAGTTCCAACCCCCAATTACCTTTCCCTCTGATGCCAATACGACCAAGAACAATTTTTTTTTGAAAGATCACTTTTTGATTGGATTAGGGGGCTATCGGCTACCCTACTCTTTCGTCTTGTTTTTGTTTTGCTTCGTAGTCTTTGTATCCATGATTGTTTTTCTGTTCTGACTTGCAGAAGAAATAGGTGGAGTGACATATCAAGAGGAGACCCCTAGCAGGAAAGAAGAGTGGTTATGCGGGCTTCTTTCGCATTCATCCTCGGAGTCTAATGACTCATGGATTGGTGAGCCTCCTCTCTCCAAAGAAAAGAATTAGTCTACCTATTATGTCCACCCTCGGGAGGACTTTACCTGCTTGCATTCATTATCCCCATCCCCCTGAGCACTCAGAAGGACTAAGCTATTATCTCCTTACTCTATCGTTTTTTCTGAGTGCGCAGAATGGTGCTTTGCGGCTACTATGGGTCTTCCAAACGGAAGCAGGAAGGGGGACCGCGGTTCCGAACTTCCACTCTGAAAGACAAAGATTTCACACTAGGTTCTGAAAACTCCTCAAAAAGAAAATCAATGGTTGGCCCCTACCTAATAAAAAGAGTGAGAAGCCGCTCTTCCCAGTTATTCCATTCTCAAAACTTCGACTTCGATTGAACAGGGGCGTCGCGCTCTTGAGAGATGCGATTCATAGTGAGAAACCCTACCCTAGTCCTGTCCTACCTACTCAAAACAAAACTTTTTTTTTTTCAAAACTACAATCAAAGCTGTGCGAGAATCACTATTGAGTGCCATCCCTCCCAACTCTTATAGGTATGCCTTAGTGGCGAAAGAGTCTTCCCCGACTCTCAAGTGAGTGAGTAGATAAAGGGAGGGGGCATCCCTTTCAGATGGATAGAATCGTCTGCTGTTAGAGATTCACAGTATATCTACGTCACCGTAGCCTTGGTTTTGGAATGAGGTAACACATCCTTAAAAACATAGCTTGAACTGGGGATAGTTTCTAGCCCTTCTAGCCTTTGAAAGTATGCTTCTCTTTACTGCCTCCTGATCCTCGCCCAAGGAATATCAGGGCGAATTGTGCTGGTTCTGATGCTGCTTGAATGTCGGAGAATCTACTTCCGCACAGTTGTGAAACAACCCAAAGCCAAAGAATGCTGGAACAATCCAGCCTTATCGCAGTCCATATCATGACACGGTTCCTTATCCACTGGGTACCAAATCCCACCTTTTTCTATGTTGGATGGGCCCTACACTTATAACTTATAGAATTTCATTACCACTTGCCGGGACACTGCGACAAAACGGGTATTGCTACGCACCTTTCCCTCGACGGTCCTGCCTACGATCAGGCGGGGCCCCATCTATATGGGATCTGAGCATTTTTGACGTCCATTCCTTATCTGAGGATAAAGACTGCTTTTCCGGGGAACAGCCTTATCTTTAGATTGAAATTGAAAGCAAGGAACGAAGTAGCTCGAGAGGTATTCGAGAGGAACGGTGCCGTGCTGAAGAAAGTGTCGCAGCATGAACTCTGCACCTGCCGAGAACTGGTTCATCCGGGAAGTCTCCGAGAATTTCCTCATCAATATGACTTCCGACTTCAGCGAACTCGCCCCCACCGTCTGACGACTTCGGGAGGCCGGAGGTCCGCCCGGAGACTGGAACCCTACTTTCTGGAGTCTCGATCTCTATCTCGTCCCAGAGCTTATTCAACTCAGCTACCATAGAAGACCTGGGAGAATAGAGTCCGCTGCTCGTCGCCTTCTCTGGAGAAGTCGCAGCTCTAGTCTCCGTCGCCAGTACAGTACCCAAGAGTTCACTCACAGTAACGCTCTTTTCTCAAGTAACTGCTTCACCAGGCCTAGAGGCTCCTCCAGCAGCCTCCTCCCTTGGTGCAAGACTCTGCTCCTGATTACCTTCTGTACCCTCAGCTGGTTCAGTTTTCACTTTCTTCAGTGGAGGCAATTCTGAAGATGAAGATTCTCCTGCAGCCTTGCGTGCCAACGATTCTTTGAATTTCTTCAACAACCTTGCAGCAACCTCATCACTAGTCAGGCTTATGATCTCCTCCATCCTGCCAAAGAAATCAAAAGCAATTGAACAATCAGAGAAACGATGATCAAGGAGTAAAATGGAAACCTTTGAATAAAGCCCTGAGCCTCATACTTATAGGCATCGATCAGTGACGTGTCTGCCACTTGTCAACGATCCAAGCATCTTAAAGATTCAACGTTCCAGATTACCCAGGTTCTAGAATGAATTCTCCTGTTCTTCTCGGCTTCTCGGAAGAGACACGAGAATCGGGGAACTAATGTACACCCATATTCGTCTGGGTAAGATTGATCAAATCATCATGTAAGCCTGAACCCGGTTCAACAAATCGCCAGCTATGAATCAACTCGGTACTTGCCAAACTCGAAGTCGCCCAATGCTTCGAGCCGCCCAGAGTCACATCTCGACAAGAGAACTAGCCAAGGGCACTCGCCCTCAACTTGGAACTCGCCAGGCATTCTCGCTCATTGGGACAGCTGCCAGCCAGACTCGTCCGCTACACAGCTTGCTACACCAAGCCCAATTATGTACTTTTCTTGTATTCAATCATGTAGCCCTTCCTGTACCGCAGACCTTGGCTCACACCTAGAAAGAGGGGGTCACTGGTCGTGCGCGGGGATCTGGAACCTGAAATCTCGAATCTCGAGTCCAGGACACCACTTTGTACTTTTTGACCAAAACTCTGTCCAATCGAAATCCCAGATTCTCTCTCTGTCCTCTCTTGGCTCGGTTTGACTCTCTCTTTTTGTGCTCTAAGGTGCCAACCTATGGGTCCCCATGAGAGGGCCCATGTGGGCGAGATCTGGTATGGAGTCCGGTTGACCTCACTTTTGCTTGAGGTCTAGTCTATCTTTAGAATAACCTAGGGTCTAGTCATAAGACTTTCTTCGTAACTATCTTAAAGGACTAGCAATGGAACCCTCACCCCATAAAAATTCAAAATACCTTATTGCTTCACTTGAAGTTTTCATATGCTTAAAGTCTAACCTCTAAATGCTTAGGAGGATGAGATCAAGCATTAGGAAGCTCAAAATAAGTCCTCTATAGGATGGTCAAGTCTTAGGACTTACCCTGGGTGGTCTGGGGGAGGCTCGCACACATACTTGCAAAATACACTCACACATACTGCCTCACAACTTTGGACCAAACTTCTCCACACTTGATCCCCTACTCCTTTGGAAACTCTTGGGTGGTTTCCCCAAGCTCTTAGCCCTAAGCTAGGGCTTGACTAGTACCAACACATGGAGGATCCAAATGGGGATTCCTTTGGTCCATGGCTGAAATGGGTTATCAATCTCACTCTACTCCAAATTTTACAAAAAATCCAAACTTTTGACCCCTTTACCCCTAAATTCCACCAAATGACCAAATTATCCCTAAAACCCCAATTTTGCCCAAAATTCCCAAAATCCCAAAAATCATCTCAAAACAATTTTCACCACTCAAAATACCTAATACACCTCAAATTTACCAAAATTCCCAAAATATCTAAAATTACTAAATGCTCCTCCTAGCCCAAAAATTCCAAAAATTCCAAAAATTCCCACCCCCCAAATATTCATAATTTCAATTCAAACCACTTTATTGACACAATTTGACCAAATTTGCCTAATTTAATCAAAAGCCCCAAATTGCCCTTTAAGGCCCAAAATGCCCAAATCACCCCATATGTCCATCAAATTGACTTCCATCCTCTTCAATCCTAATTCCAAACTTTAATTCACAATACCTAACCTCATCTCAAACCAGATCAATGCCCAATTTGACCCACAATTGAGCTCAATTCGAACCCAAACCTAAAGCCCTAATTTACCATATGATCAAATTTCCCCAAATTGAACCCAATGTCAATCAATTTCCCCCAATTTTGAATTCTAAACTCTTTAGGACATTCCCCTAAACCAAATTGAACCATCAATTGTCCCCAATTTGAGCCCAAACCTCACCCAAGTCCAACCAAATCCAAAATCCCCAAATTTGCCCCAAATGTGTCACATGCCCGAAATCCATCAAATTGAATATCCCAATCCCAAAATTTTCACCTAATTAATATCAAGAACTCTTCCTAAAACCCCCATAGACCATTTGGAACCATCAATTGGCCTTTGACCAAACCCTAGCTTAACCTAACCCAGCATGCCCAAAATTGACCAAATACCCAAATCAAACTAAATTGATCCCCCAAACCAATTCAAAACCACCCCAATATTCTTATAAACTCTTTATAAAAATCATATAAACCATATTGAACAATCAATTTGAGTCAAACCAAGCTCAAACCCAACCTAGCCCAACTTGAACCCAAGTTACCCAAATTGAACCCATGAGCCAAAGTAACTAAATCAAGCTAAATGTGACCAAACTAAGCTCACCATAGCCAGCCATTGGACCTCTAGGACTGTGCTAGATTCACCTAGCCCACTCTAGTGGAGCCATGGACCAATGGTCCCATGATTTAGGGGATTCCCTCCCTTAAATGGGTAAAACTTAAAGAAATTTGTAATGAGCAATTAACAACTTAAGCTCACCCACCTCCCCTAGCCTGCCGGCCTAATCGCCGGAGGAGCCAAAACCAAGAGCCACCCCTCTTGATTCTTCACGCAATTGACCCATTCAATCTGCAAGCCCTGAATTGCCACATGAGCTCTTCTGCCTTCCACCTAAGCAGTTGATTCCACCCACCAGCAAGTCCCAAGCTCAGCCCAATGGCCATAGCCATAAATTGAGCTCTCTACGGCCAAGAGAGGGTGCTGAAATTTTCTTTAAAAAAATCCCTCAAATTTCTTCCAGAGCTTCCTTGAGATCCCCTAAGGCAAACCAAACAATTTCCCAACCATCTCCCTCACTGCCTGAGCTCAATGTTTGAGCTCAAAATCAAGCCAAAACTAGGACACATTTCACCACAGCCATACACTCAACCAAAATTAAATTAATTGTGCCCAAACCTTCACACCATTGAAAGAAGAAGTTCCCCCATCAAAACCTAATCATAGAGAGCTTCTATACCAGACTCTAATCAACACCTGAAATCGGGTCTGGTCGAACTTGGGTCTAGACATTTAAACAGGGCAAAAGACTTCATCTGAAGATTCGCTGAGACCAATCGAAGTTACTACAACCATTTTATTGAGGCCTCCTGTCTCAGACAAAGGTATTGAACTACACCTTCCCCCCGAGCTATTCTTCATCCTCCATACATGTGTACTGTATTTTATACCATATAAGCCGTATAGATATGTTCGTCTAGGTCATATGAGTCTATATAAATAAATCCCATGTGATTTGGTTGAGTCTAGGACGAGATCTTAAGGTTAGAAGGTGGAAGACTTACGGGATGAAGTAGTTGGGGACGAAGACCAGGAATCATTGGATCGCGTGTGTTTTGTTTGGACGGTCATGATTTTGTTGGACGAGAGTGGTGCATAAAGTGGAGGGTGATTCAAAAGGCGCGACAAATAAGGAAGCGCCACGTAGTCTTTCGACGCTCCGTAGGATGAGTTGGTGCCGACGTGGTTAAGTGGAAAAATATGGATATTTTGAAATTTAAATTAGTGAACTTTAAAAAATTATAACTTGGTGTAGACACATCAAGAAAAATAAAACAATAATTCCCTCTTGCTCAGTGAACAAAGAAATATAATGTGGAACTGGTTTGAAGATTATTTGGTGTATATTTTATTTGTAATTAATTAAATATTGTTCTGAGTATTTGATTCTTCATTTGCATAGATACTTCACCATGGCTTGACCTTTGGGGGTTTTGATTTTTCTAAGGTCAGGGGAGATCTCTTTGAAGAGATCCCTATTTTTCAAGTTGTATGTCTGCTTTGGTATAAAAATTATAATAATTAAAATATTTATTAGAAAAATCCAAAATAAATTTTGTTAGATTCACTGTGACCAGAGGAACATAGGAAAAATATAAACTTGGTTTAACTCATTAAGTATAACCCTAATGGTAATTAAATCATAAAAAATAAATAAAAATAAATTGAATTAAATATAAATGGAACTAACCTAAAAATCACTCTCCATTGTAATTTAAAGTCAGGAGAACTCCCTATAAAAATTTCAATTCAATTGGAGTTAATTTAATTACTTAAATGAATTTTCAAAGTTAAATCACATTTTTGAACACTTATATAATTATAATAATTAAAATACACTTTAAAAAATTACAAAATTAATTTTGGGAGTTCTCTGTGATCAGAGAAGTCTCTAAAAAATAAAATTGTAATTAAAATAAAATTTTCATTTTTAAGCATTATTTTATTATTTAAATAATTAAAAATTAATAAAATTGATGGAAATGTTCTAAATTGTCTCCTAATCATTTAGGAACAATTGGAATAATTTTTTCTATCTCTATAAATAAATATATTAAATTTTAAAGGGTTAAAATTATTTTTTTTAAAGGCTAAAGATGAAATTTCCTTAATTTCTCACTAAAATAATTCTAATAATTAAAATATAAATCATAAAAAAATAAAATTTGATCCTCTGGGTTCCCTGACCTCAGAGAGATTTAAGAAAAATATAAAACTTAATTTTCTGATTAAATAATATTTTATATTTAATTAATACTAAAAATTGAAATAATTATAATAATTAAATTAAAACTTAAAAAATCATAAAATTTGGTCCAAGTTATTCTCTAGTCTATGTAAACCTCCGATAATTTTTTTAAGGACAGAAACTTTGTTTGACTAAGTTATTAAATTTCTTTTTAAAATCACTATTTTGCATGAAAAATAAATATATAAATTAAATTGAATTAAGAAAAATCACATTTTCTCCTCTAATACTTTAATTGACCCATGGTTGAGGCAGAATAAAAATTTTAAAGTCATTTGAATTAAATTTAACGAATTATGGAGTGATAACACCTTTAGGAGCAAAAGTGTAATGTTAAAGAATTTAGCCTTAATTAATATTTAGGCTTAGTTAAAGTGGGAAATAGGCAATGGATAATCTTAATAAATATGTTTGAATGATTGAAACATAAAGGGATAACTGGTAGAAACCAATTTCACTTTTGTCATATAAAAGATAAATTGACAATTTTCTTGATTATTTTAATTTAGAAGAAAATTAAACTAAATGATCTTTGAAGCTAGAGGTTTTGTCTTTGGAGGGTGATATTTAATGATTTAAAACTCCTAATCCATGGTTCATTGATAATTCACTAATTTGATAAGAATCATAGTCATATAACTAAACTTTTCTAAAATTTACAAACGTACTCATTAAAGTCTTAAGAGCTTAATAGTGAGCTAGACTTAATTCAAATTTAACTAATGAGGTTTAGAAAAGTAAAATACAATTAATTTTAAACAAATTTGAAACACTACAAGTCCATCAAATTTGGTTAAACTCTTTCATAAATTAAGTTGCCCTTAAGGCCCCACTTACATAAATATGAAATTAAATATCAAGTGATATTTACCCCACCTTTTGGGACAACTAAGACATTAGTTCACTAAGCATAAGAGTATGAAATGGATGAATCATTTAATAATTGTGATAAGTTTAAAATGAACTCAAGAAAGTTCAAGTGGGTTGTGAAATATTTAGGTACTCTTTGTATCTTTTCACAAGTCTCCTGGACATCTTGTAGAACCACTGAGCCTATCACACTTATTAAATGAAAATATTTCTCAAATGAATGAATAGGACCCACCAAGTTATGACATAGGATTTTGTAAACTTATGATGAACCTATCTATAAGCTTTTACTTCCCTGTAAATTATAAATATTTACCGCAAAAGACACTAAAGTTTCCGGTGGAGGAACGAGAAGACTCGACAGGTACGTTTTTACAAGTTTACAGTACATTCTTTTCAGTACTTTATTTTTCCTGCTTACAAGTTTGCTTGTTAAACAATGTCACCCTTTATGAAAACCAGAACTTTTAGGATAGCCACAAAAGCAAGACCAAAATTAATACTAAAATGAAACAAGATAAAATTCACCCCCACAACAGTCAAAATATAAGACAACTCAAAATTTAATCCCAAACAATACAAGAATCACAATTGCAACTAAATTAAAATGTCTCTATCAGATGATCGAGAATACCTTGGAGGATGCAACCTACAGCTGCTAACGAGGTTTCCCATGGTCTAAATGAAAGTATGGAACTCATTAATTTGAGTTTAGTAAATTCATCTGGACTAAGTGAATCCGAAGAAAATAGTGGTGTCGGAATGAGGGAACTGTGGGATCGTAACCGGTGTCGCTATAATTAACTTTAATATTTCCCTAAATAAGACCTTAAGACACCCCAATTCAAAAATTTCCAAAACAAGATACTTTTCTTTTCTATTTGATTGACACTTCTTTAAACTGAACTTGCTACGACGAGGAGCTTGGACCATGCATAGTGGGCAGTACGACCATCTTCAATAACAAAACTCCTTAGAATTAAACAATAAAGCCATAGGACTACGAGGTAGCTAGCCTAGTGCAGCGTAAACCCACACTTTGTCTCTTTAGGCCTTTGCACCACGTGTAATATAAGCCCTAACTCATCTTAGGATTTTGAGGTTGTCATCAGATATGACATAAATTCTCCTATATTCCAGGCTATTCACAAGATTTATATAAGGTGAATGTAAGCCTTAAGTAAAAAAATTGGCAGGATGAAACATCAAATAAATATCTCAAATCATAGCCAAATCATAGGTTAGTCGGGAAGGTACCAAGATTCCTCTTGGATCCATGTCCTTCCCCTAGCTTTCTCTTCCTTTGGATTCCCATGATAAATGTACCAAAATTCGAGCCACTCACTTATTGAATTTCCCATTATCACATTTTCTTGAAGATCCTACCTTTTGGAAATCATAAATACAATATTTCCTGATCTTTATCAAGAATTTTCTTATGTGACTTCAGTTTTCTAAGATGTAATTAACTATAGGGGATTGCCCTTATAAGAAACTTAAAGACCCCAAATTAATCTAAACCCTATCTAATTACTTCATATTAGATAGGGGAATTGTCGGTCAACATGAATAGTCGCAGACCAAACAGATGTCATGAATTCTTTAGTTTATTTGATCAAGCCTCACCACCAAGCAATGTATCTATTCTTCGGGATAAATACATATCTTGTGGTGAAGTGCTCGATTATCTAAACTATTGATTATATGGAATCAGTTTGATTTCATATTTTAAAATTAAAGTAATATTTTCCTAATATATATATTTACATAAATTAAAACCCCAAACACACTCCCGCGACCGAAAATTTTCTGGCTACTCCACTGGGGACAAGTTTCTCTCTTCATTTAGATCAGAAAATGTTATATTCATACGTGAGTAATGAGTTCATGTCCCTCATGAACCAGATTAACATTCTTTTGTTGACATACTTTACCCATTTATTTCTTGGGAAAGTACAATCGAATTTCCTCGATTTCAGGACTGTCTGTTTAAGCCATCTTTAAATAGAAGGGTTCAGGAATCTTTTAAGATTCTTATTGATTTTTGTGGGGTCGGACCCTCGATAGGTGTGTTGGCAAATAAGTTTCGCCAAGGCAATTGCATCATGAAGGGGATCCCAGACGGGGTCACACACTTCACCTCCTATTTGTGCCTCCCGAGTTTAGTTTTACTATCGGCATAGTGACCCATTTCTTCTTAAATCTTAAAACCCCTTTTAACGAACATATGAAAATCAAAACATGATAAAATACTAATGATCAATTAAAATTAAATAAGATGAAATTGTGTCCAGTTCACATAATGACTTTTTTCGTAGTATTTGCACTATGATTAAAGGTTTTAAGCCTCCGATGACTTTCAGAATGTTTCTTTCAACAGTCACGATGTCGATTCCTACACTTACTTTCTCCTGCAACTTGCCCATTTACCGTGAGGCCCGTCCTGCAGCACCAACGATTCAATTCGGGACTGACTTCAATGAGTTCGAAGTCATACATGGAAAAGCCTCGTCCGTTGCCACCCCCGAAGTTCAAGAGTCGTCTACCGTGTTTGAACTGAACTCTCACTACGATTTCCCTTCTATTAAGAAGGTGAAAGTTGCTACTACCCCCATCAAGTCAGTCGTCTCCGTGCCTAGGAGAATTGTTACCCTTACCGCTATCGGTTTTGCCATCACCGCACCTGCTTTCCCGTCTACTAAAGGGAAGGAAAATCTGCATGAAGAAGATTCTGATAATGCATTTCTTGCTCTGCCATCAGTCTTTGAGATTGGTTCTAGTTCTATAGTTCTTCCATCGATTAGGTCTTAAATTAGGAATCACAATCGTAAGATTCTCAAAGCCACCAGGGCACAAGCTGCAAGTCTGCTAGTGATTGATGAGATTCCTCAGCAGGAGGAACTCGGTTTACCGGAGACCTCTCCCCTCCTTCGATGGAGTAGGTTCCAATCGTTGACTGATACTACTGGAGTTGAAGGCCTCCACAAGAATGCTGCTACACTTCCATCACCACATGGTCGTGATGAGGTGAGAGAGAGGCCCACACCCATCACCCGAGTTCACACCCTTCTCTAAAGGTTAACTGAAATGGAAGGATGCTCTTTTGCTAAGCTCCTCAAGCAGAGGGGATGTGCAATATCCCCCAAAATAAAGAATGAAATTCTAAAGATGGAGAGACCCGTTCGAGTATCCATCAAACATTATTTGGGGAGACTTGTTGATACTGCTACTACAGATGATACTACTGCCGTTCTAAAACGCGCATTGCACAGATCAGTCAAGGTTGGCTGGGTACGAGAGTACCATCTGCCGATGATTATGAGAAATCCTGGAAGAGAGGGAATAAGAGAGGATTATTTCCCTCTGTACATGGTCTACATCCTAAGGAGCACACTTCCCCTCGTCACTTCAATGTCCCCGCCAAGACACCCCGTCTCAAGGCATCGACTCTTAAGAGGAAAGTGTGGTTACCGAAGAATGTTGCACCAGTGCACTCCAAGAGCTTTGTGTATCATAAAATGGAATATGTGTTTGATGTTCCTGTTGCCACTACCGTCGTTGCTCCTTCGTCAGTTGCAGAGAGAAGTGATAGCTGAGGGAAGTCTACTGATCTGAAATTGATTAAAGAGAAAACAGTCGATGATAAAGTCTGAAAGCTCTAAGCAGAGATTTCAAAATTAGCCAAACAATGAGGTCTGGATATTGATGATGAAGATTACTTCCTGTCAGATTACATAGACGAAGAGTTCATGGAAATTAATGTGGTTAAAATCAGATCCACGACATCTGCGCGTAAGGCTCCTAATGAGGATAACGCCACATATGAGCTTCAGAGGATCATACTAACAAGAGATGAGCATATTATTCGTCTAGAAAAGAGGATGGAGGAGATGACTGCCATCATGATCGCCATAGCTACACTCCACGGACAGTCACAGTCACAACCAGCAGCATCTCCGAAAATTAACCAGCCCGAAATCATATACTTTACCGATGAAAGATGAGAAGTCGCTTCCACTAATGAGGATGAAACACCGAGAAATGATTCAACTTCAAGCCATCTAGAAAAGGATACCAAGCAAATGGTTAACAACAAGTTTGAGAGGCCTAGGCTCATTTCAAATGCGGAGCAGCTGTTTCAAGGGGTATACCCTACCCGGAGGAATTTGATGCCATGCCTTAACTCAAAGGCTTCGTGCCCCCTGACTTTCAGGACGTTCGAGGGAACATGAAATCTTCGTTAGCACATAGCACACTTCAGGGTCAAATGTTGTAACACAGGAAGAAGCGAAGCTCTATTGTTCAAACATTCCGTCAGCACTTATCAGGAATAGCATTCGATTGATATGTCGAGCTTCCAAACGGACCAGTGAAGACCTTTACAGAAATGGAGAACATGTTCGTGAAAAGATTTACCGGCGTGCAGCACCACATTACTATAGGAAACCTAGTAGTAGATCGACATAAGCCCAACGAGATTCTGGTCGACTACATTTTGAGATGGAGGAATTTAAGCATGAAGTGTGAACCTCGGCTACAGGAACATCACGCGATAGAAATACTACTCATGAGTATTCACAGTTTGGTGGCTTTCATGCTTAAGGCTCTCACCATCAAATCATTTGGGAAATTACTCAGTAAAGCAAGTAGTTTAAAAGAAGAAGTCAAACATGTGGAGCCTGTAAAGAAAGCAGATAAAATAAGGCCAGCCAAAGCATATGAGAAGAGATCTAGCGTGCTAGAAATGGTCGACAAAGGGAAACAACTGATGACAATTCAGGCCGAGCAGTCATAGCAGTAGCACAGTCAACCTCAGTACAGTCAGCCTCCATAGTATAATCAGTCTCAGAAGTATGGTCAGCCCCGTCCATAGTAGAATAATCAATCTGGTCAGGAACAGAGGTCGTACAGAACAGACGAACGACAGGGTCCGACGATGTCAGAACAACTGTGCAGTAACTATTCTTTCAAAGATAATGTCGTAGCAAAGATGTCAAAAACTTGATGAAGAAGCCCGAGTTCAGATTGCCTGATCTGAAGAAACCAGAAGAGATGAACAAGAAATATCAACCCAATTTTTATCCCTACCACAGGTTGCTCGAAAACACGATAGAAGGATGCTTTAGTTTTAAAGATTGGTTTAAAAGGAATTACAAATAAGGTAATATAACGATACCAGAAGAATATTTGGAAGAACCTGAAAGAAGTTCTGTAAATGTGTTTTCGGCCGAGCCTATTTCTCTGTTTGACCCATATGCCAGCAAAGGTGGGTGGAGTATGTTTTAGAACAAACTCAAGAGAGACCTGGATCAGATCCAGTCCACTTTAAGGAAGGCCGCTGCCCGGAATCTGCCACCAGCCCAGTCTAAGATGAAGACTCCACCAAGGAGACTACCACAGTGGGGAGGAAGAAGGAGATTACAAATGAAGTTAAAGACGAAAGAATGGTAGGATAGAGGCTTCCCCTGTTAGATTAGTTGTCTCAGAATCGGGGGTGAAATCCCTCAAACTCCTGACTTTGTATGATTATCTTTATGCCCCTCCTGGGTCTCATAATGATAATAGAAATGGTTTGGGCTACGTTCTTACTGTCTCTAGTGATGACATAACTAATAACAAATTATCTAACCACGATTTTGATTCTCAAAATGATCCTCAAATCATATTATCTCCCGACGAGAACGTTGACGAAAATGAAGAAGATATCGACGCCATCAGTTACGACAGCGCGAGGAGTGAGGAACTAGTCCTCGAGTTCAAAGGAACTCAACTTGTCATCAATTTGGACTTCTCAGATATAGAAACAGTACCAGAAGAACCAGCTACAGCGACAAGAGAAGCTCTGGGTCTAGAGGAGAAAGAAATAACTGAAGTGAATCTCAGAAGTGGCAAGATACTACTGCCAAGAATAGCTCCAGTGGAAAAAGGAAAACAGATAATTACTCAAGAAGAAGTGCCTCCAGCAATTGAAGAAGTACAGATTCGAAATGAGATTGAAAGTTCAAACAAAGTGGATTACAATATACTAGCACATCTTAGGAAGTTACTAGCCAAATTGAACATATACGACGCTCTGATACTGTCAAAGGAGATGAGAAAAAAATCTGGTTAAGGCTCTACTTGATCTAGAAATTTGCTTAGCTCAATTGGCTAGCTCATCCTTAGGTGGAGTTGTTATTTGAAAAACAGCGTGGCGTAACCTTCACCAATGAAGACTTGCTACTCGGTACAACCGATCACAACCATCCGCTCTACATTTCCGTAATCATCGGTAGGTTTGTGCTCTCTAGAGTGTTAGTAGATTGACACGCCTAAAATATATACGCTTTTTGCTATATCATTTTACTCATTTTTGATGATATTACACTTTAAAGGAAGGTATTTTGTATGTTTTTTGGTTTTACGTACAAGAAATGGTGATTGGAGCAAAAGGAAGAAAAACGGTGCAATTTGGAGCAAAAACGAGCAAGAAATGAAATTCTGCCCTGACACCTTTCAATAAGTCTTTTGATGCTTAATCTCTTTTACACTTCTTGCATATTTTTGATTGAGATTACACTTTAAAGAAAGGTTTTTTTTATGCTTATTTTGTAGGACTATCTGTTACGAATGCAACACAACTGAAATGGGGCGAAACGGAGCTAAAACGGAGCCAAACGGAGTGAAACGGTGGAGCCGCGCAGCAGCCTGCTCACCGAGGGCGAGATCGATCTCACCGACGGTGAGATTTTCCTGAGACCACCGAAAAATGGCCGAAAAGGCCGCCGACAGCGGTCTCAAACCCGCCGACAGCGGCCCGGACGACCATGAATCGATTTTTGGCGGTTTTCAGCCAATATTCGACGTATTTGGACGCTTTTTCGAGGGGAGCTTGTGGAAACTCTTCAAACTTCGTCCATACTCTTTAAAATGGCGAATATAGGTAGAGTAAAAAAAATAATAGAGGAAAGGAGAGAAAAACTTAGAGGAATGTTTATGATTCTTAGATTAAGAGTAGAAATGTAGATTTCTACCCTTTTGGAGAGATTGGAGAGGAGATTTTGAGAGAATTTGTAAGGGATTTCGCTAGCATTGCATGGATTGTCGGGAGACCTTATGGGAGAGATCTTCGTCTTTCTTTCAAAGGGAAAAAGCTAAGTATTGTTCTTCATTATCTTATGATTTTGTAAACATTTGCGTAGTGGATTTGCTTTGGTTAAATGAAGTTTCCTTTGTGATTTCTTCATGCTTTGTGACTTATCTCTCTTACTCTTTCTTCTTCTTTGAAAATAGTGGCATAAGAAGATTATGCCACTGTTTTCCTTTTACTTTTCTTTTGCAATGAGTAGAAATCATGTTTAGGATTTTGTGATGCATGGTAGAAGTAAATTTAATTATAAATGTGATGGTTTTTACTTGCACTTAATTTACATTGCAATAAGGGCCCATTGTAGTGTTAAAATTCGTTGTAATTGCATTAAGTCCCGAAAGGGCATATGTTAGAAGGATCCCTTAAATTTATAATTGATGCTGCCACTGGTGGATCATTAATGTAAAAATCATTTGACGAAGCGTATGCATTAATTGAAGAAATGACTACAAATGAATTTCAATGGCCCTCTACAAGGGTAAATCATAAAAATGTAGCTAGTGTTCATGATATAGATACAATTACAATTCTTGCATCTCAGATTGCTGCAATATCAAGGAAGTTGGACCAATTTGGAATGACCCAACCTCAATTTACTCCTGTAAGTGAGGAAAGTTCATTAGGGTCTATAATTGATTCTAAATTATCATATGAGACTTTAAATACCATAAACAACCCGTACTCTAACTTTTACAACCCAAGTTGGGAGAACCATCCTAAATTTAACTGGAATCATACTACTGATGGTGGAAACCAAAAATGGGAAAATAATCATGCAAATCATAATGGAAGTTGGAATAATCAGGGGAACACAAACTATAGACTTTCATATCCACCGGACTCTAACAATGATCAACAATTTGAGGATAAGAAAATGTCTATGGAAGAAGTGGTATTGCAAATGGGAAACCAGTTGCAAAGTCAAAATGCTGCGATTAGAAATATATAGAATCAACTGGGATAAATTGCTAATTCACTTAGCAATAGACCCAAAGGAACACTTCCTAGCAACAATGAGATCAACCCTAAAGAGAACACTAATGAACAAATAGAAGCTGTCCAATTAAAAATTGGAAGAGATATAGAGGATGTGGTTAGAAAAGAGAAAGATGTTGTGAGAGAAACAAAGGAAACTAAAAGACCTAAAGAACATGTTTCTAAGGATATAGAACAATTAATATCTCCAACTAAAATCAGTTTGGAAAAACCACCACCTCCATTTCCTCAAAGACTTAGACAGCATGAGTAGACATCATGAGTTGGATAAAAAATTTTCAAAGTTCATGAAAGTACTTAAGAAGTTAACGATAAATATTCCTTTCACTGAAGCTTTGGAACAGATGCCAAGTTATGCAAAGTTTATGAAGGATATACTAAACAAGAAAAGGAAATTTAGAGATTACGAGACAGTTGCACTAAGTGAAGAGTGCAGCTCTATACTTCAGAAAACTTTTTCTCGGAAACTTAAAGATCCTTGTAGCTTTACAATTCCTTGTGCAATTGGAAAAAGATTATGTGGAAAAGCTTTATGTGATTTAGGAGTGAGCATTAATGTGATGCCTCTATCTATATTTAGAAGGTTAGGTTTAGTCGATATTTCTCCCACTACTGTATCCCTTCTGTTAGTTGATCAATCTATCATTTATCCAAAAGGAGTTATAGAAGACGTGCTTGTTAAAGTGGATAAATTTATCTTTCCTTTGGACTTTATTGTATTAGATATGGAGGAATATAAAGAAATTCCAATTATTTTTGGGAGACCTTTCCTTGTTACTGGACAAGCTATGATAGATGTGCAAAAAGGAGAGTTGGCTATAAATATTAATGACCATGAAGTCACTTTTGATGTATTAAAGACTATGAAATATCCAATCGAGAGAAAAGATGATGATTGTTTTTGGATGGATGAAATTGATTATCTAAGTAAAGACCATTTCCAAGAAAGTTTGAGAGTAAGTTAAAAGATGAGATTGAAATAGATTTTCATGATGATTCGAAAACATTACTTAAAGAAGACTGTATGTATGTTCAGGAGAGGTGTGAAATGATGAACGCTACCAAAAATAGTAAACTTTTAATTCCATTTGTTGAAAAATCTCACGAACTTAAGATGGATGTACCCCATACAATTTTAAAGTCTATCTATTTAGAGAATTCATCTACACAACCAGTCTTTATATCTATAGATGCGACTCAATCACAAGAAAAACCTGAATTGAATGATGAACAAGAAAAAATTATTGAACTAGGACTTGAAAGAGAATTTGAGGATATATTTCAAAAGAGCTTTGAGTTGGGAAAAGAGGATAAGTATTTTGAATAACCAATAGAAGATAACATGAGACAGAAGAATATCCCAGAAGACTTTGATCCTGAATTTGAATTATTTAAAGAGAATCTGATCCAAAATTTGGGAGATATTGAGGTATCTTATAAAGATCCATTTCTTATAAATTTCAAGGATGATATTAATATGCAGATTAAGAAAATCAATAGAAGAATATTGGATCTAGAAAGAAACTTGTGGAATTATGATATAAATCAAACTGAAAATGAAGAGCTGAATGAAAAATTACAATTTGAGAATTTTATAAGAATTCCTGGATCTGAAAATGATTGGGCGATTGATCGAGGATTACTTTAATGGAATTTTGATCCAGGTGGAATCATTTGTCGGGCTAACGACATTAAACCAAGCGCTTTATGGGAGGCAACCTATAGTTATCAGTGTGCTTTGATTTAGTGTGCTTGAGAGTCATGATTGTTAGTGATCTATTATATTTGCTTTATAATGGATTGATCAGTTTGATTGATGATTGGTAGATGTTTGGATTATTAGTAGTTTGATTTTCATGAGGGAGGTGATTCCTTAATTTCTTACTGTGGTTAGACGTTTATGTTCTCTTGTAGTAGTTGGATTGACGAGTTCACTACAACTCGGGTCTCACCCGGACTTGAGTTTTACTAGAGATATCATGAATTTAAATTGTAACATATCTATCTCAAATTTGATACTTCTTTTCTTTAACTTTACTTTCATTAGGTATGAGTCATGAACCTATTTGATTAATACCATTAGGATGATCTCACACTATCTTTATAACTGTTAGAGGTGCTTAATTAAAGAAATTTGATGATGCCTGAGATTGGTGTCCGGAAACCAATTTATCAGGGGTAATCTTATCTTTGGGATTATAATCTATAAAATCATTTTAAAGTACCTAATTTACTAGTGTAGTGATTCCGTTAAAAATTGAAGGTAACATAGTGAGATTGGTTGAGTTAAAGGATGAATTAACCTCATTAATCATATGTGTGTTTATGTTTGTGTTACAACTTTATTTTGGTTTTGAAGAACATTTTTATATTCCCTTGCTGATACCTGCTATGCTAGTTAGACTTTGGTTTAGTTAATTTCATTCTGGCATGATTAGTTTAGATTTACTTTCTGCTGCATATTGTTCTGTCCTAATGAATAGTTGCAAATGATTTTGATAGACATTTGTGGTAGATAGAATTTCTAAATTATTTTCTTCCGCTTATATTTTTTGTACCAAATGCTATATATGTTAAAAATTAAGTTTGGGGGTAGGAAGAAAAATAAAATTTTAATGTGAAAATACTTCCTTTTAGTGTAATTTTATTACAAGCATGTTTTAAGGTTAGATTTACTTTCTCCTACAATCATTTTATCCTGATTATGCATGATATGAATTTGATAGGATGTTGTAGTAGTAAGTATATTCACCCTTTACTTTTTCTTCCTGCTATATTTTATGGAATTAGTTGCAAAATATTTTAAAATTTAAGTTTGGGGGGAAGAAAAATATTAACTCTTATTTGTTCTCAATTGATATATTTTCAAAAATTATTAGCATAACTTCTGGCAATTGAACCTCGCTTGAGATAACTAAAACTTTTTATTTCAGTTGAATATTATGGAAGGATTGGATGAAAGTTTTTAGTAATAAAGGTTAATTTTATAAGGGTGAGATATTTGGTATGAAAGAATTTGATTATAGTTAACTATTTAAAGTAAAGAAAACTGTATTTTTGAAATGTTAAGAGACTTAAAGTATTGTGTGTTAAGAAGAGATTATGACTTTATGATGAATAATAAAGCTCATACATAATTATAAAGTAAGGATGTGTTTCAAGTTTGAACTTTAGAAAGAAGAGAGTGATGTTCAAAATCATTACAGGCTCTCTAGATATAGTAATCTTCATTAAGAAAAAAAAGAAAAAAGAAAAAAAAGAAAAGAAAAGAGAAGAAGGATTGAAAAAAATTCCCCCAAAAAAAAAGCAAAAGAAAGAAAATATTTATGAGGAGAAGCTTGAGGAGATGGCTAATCAAAAATTGGCTTCACTTGAGTCACCCTAAAGGGAGAACTTGATTTCATTTCTGAATTTATATTTAAAAGTATTGGCCTACATTCTGATGAAGTTTGCATGAACTTCTTTTTCACATAATCTTTCAATGTATTCTTAATGTGACAAATTATGGTTTATCTTGAAATAAATAGAAGAATAGAACCCTTAGACTTGATTGCTGAATATTCTTATACTTGTAGTGTTAACCCAAGTTACTGAATTTCTTTCTAAAAGTCTAACCAATATATTCTTTTGAATGAAAAATTTTAGTGTCTTACAGGTGAAAAGTACATTGCCTTGAGTTATATTTTTATGTAGTAAAAGTGTTACTTGAGGACAAGTAACAATTAAGTTTGGGGGATTTTGACACGCCTAAAATATATATGTTTTTTGCTATATTATTTTACTCATTTTTGATGATATTACACTTTAAAGGAAGGTATTTTGTATGTTTTTTGGTTTTAGGTACAAGAAATGGTGATTGGAGCAAAAGGAAGCAAAAACGGTGTAATTTGGAGCAAAAACGAGCAAGAAATGAAATTCGCACCTGACACCTTTCGATAAGTCTTTTAATGCTTAATCTCTTTTACACTTCTTGCATATTTTTGAATGAGATTACACTTTAAAGAAATGTTATTTTTATGCTTATTTTGTAGGGCTATCTGTTACGAATGCAACGGGACTGAAATGGGGCGAAACGGTGGAGCCGCGCACCAGCCTGCTCGCCGACGGTGAGATTTTCCCGAGACCACCGAAAAATGGCCGAAAAGGCTGCCGACAGTGGCCCGGACGACCATGAACCGACTTTTGGCGGTTTTG
This sequence comes from Papilionanthe hookeriana x Papilionanthe teres, assembly GCA_022702705.1. Lineage (NCBI taxonomy): Eukaryota > Viridiplantae > Streptophyta > Magnoliopsida > Asparagales > Orchidaceae > Papilionanthe > Papilionanthe hookeriana x Papilionanthe teres. Next base: position 108,219,476 of record CM040425.1, on the reverse strand, counting down.
GGCCAATATTCGACGTATTTGGATGCTTTTTCTTGGGGAGCTTGTGGAAACTCTTCAAACTTCGTCCATACTCTTTAAAATGGCGAATATAGGTAGAGTAAAAAAATAATAGAGGAAAGGAGAGAAAAACTTAGAGGAATGTTTAGGATTCTTAGATTAAGAGTAAAAATGTAGATTTCTACCCTTTTGGAGAGATTGGAGAGGAGATTTTGAGAGAATTTGTAAGAGATTTCGCTAGCATTGCATGGATTGTCGTGAGACTTTATGGGAGAGATCTTCGTCTTTCTTTCAAAGGGAAAAAGCTAAGTATTGTTCTTTATTATGTTATGATTTTGTAAACATTTGCGTAGTGGATTTGCTTTGGTTAAATAAAGTTTCCTTTGTGGTTTCTTCATGCTTTGTGACGTATATCTCTTACTCTTTCTTCTTCTTTGAAAATAGTGGCATAATAAGATTATGCCATTGTTTTCCTTTTACTTTTCTTTTGTAATGAGTAGAAATCATGTTTAGGATTTTGTGATGCATGGTAGAAGTAAATTTAATTATAAATGTGATGGTTTTTACTTGCACTTAATTTACATTGTAATAAGGGCCCATTGTAGTGTTAAAATTCGTTGTAATTGCATTAAGTCCCGAAAGGGCATATGTAATTCTCAACAAAGTGGAACCACATTCAAATTTCATGGATGGTGAAGTTCATGGGAATTGAATGCAAATAAATAGGGAAATAATATTAATCAGGCGTAGAATTGGAGATTTTAGAGTGACAGACTAAAATCCTCAATTCGATCTTATCGTTTGGGTGCTGAAGTGAAGATGTTAGCCCTCAGGCGAGGGGAACGTGGGAGCTCCGAAGTGAGAGCCGGTATCCTCCTAGCCTAGCCACGGATTCAGTAACCAAGCATAGGATTAGCCAATGTTCTTTATGCCTGGACCAAAGGGTAAAGAATAGGATTGCTCCTATTTGGCATATACAATATTTAATGCATCTCAATCCTATACATTATCTATTTCATTACATAAGAATAGTAGTTTTTAATATCTTAAAATTCTCCAAACCAATTCATCCAGAAAGGGTTATATTTAGAATTGTTATTTGAATTTAGATATAGTTACTATCTTTACATTTAACACTTGCATTTAGGAATAGTTGCTAGATAAAACACAATTTTAATCGACATTCCAAACTAAGGACTATTATTAGTAGATTAGAATTTGATTAAAGACTTCTTACTTCACTTCCTCGTGGGATCGATACTGGGGTTTTTAAAGAAAATTCTATATTACTTGAAACAATATGTATACTTGCGTAGTACCCCTAGTGTGTAAAATATTTTCTAATTTTTATATCATTAAAAAATTTGCACACTAGCCGCTATTTATAAATTGGGTCAAGTTTTTGGCCATCTTTTGGAAGTTAATTTACTGCGTAATTACAGGTCGGGTCATAGATCCTGGAGCGTCACTTAACATAATGAGTCTATGGAAGTTAGCTTACTTGGATATCGATGCACGAGAGCTTACTTCGGATAAAATGATGTTAAGAGGATTCAACCAGAAATGAGAAAGAGAAGTAAAAGCACTTGGATCTATAACACTGCAGATGAAAGTTGGAGATCTAGTAACAACCGCAAAATTCCATGTCATCAATGAAGATACTTAGTTTAATACCCTGCTTGGTCGATCGTGGCTTTACGGTACAATATGGTCCCCTCATCGCTACACAAATGTATCAAATACTATAAAGATGGACAATAACATTGCATTAAGGGAGACTTACAACCGTTCTCGATACATGCAGTGGGCATTCACGAAGATGCCGCCTACTACGCTCCCCCGAAGAAAACAGTCCTTTCAAGAGAAGTTATACAAAAAAAGTTGAAGATTCATAAAGAACACTAGAACGGAACCATTCACCTCCACTTCAACAATCTCCCACTAATCCTTCACAATGAGTTAGTAGAGGTTCTTTTAGCTCACAAATCTGAGGTCAAGGCCGGGGACGTGGGCAAGGGATAACTCACCAGATTATTGAACAGACGAAGCTAGTGATCAGCATTGATGTAGAAGGAAACTCCAAAGAAGATGAATTCAACAAAAAAATAATGATTATAAGTCAGAAAAAGCCTCAGTTCGAAATCTCTTTTGAAGACACAGAAAAGAATGAATATGAATCAATGTACGATCAGATTAACACTATGTTCAAGCCATGACCTTAACTCCGATTCATCCTCAAAAGATCAAGAGTATGGAGGTCAAGGAAGTTCATAATGATGGTTTTAAACCGATCAAGTTTTATCGGGCTTCTCCTTCTACTTCCGAACCTTGTGTAATTCTCGAAAAAGATGATTCTAATGAATTAATGGAATTACCTTTTGGTTACTTTCCGTCATATGTACAAAAATTAATTCAACAAGGATATGTGCTGAAGAAAATGCCGAAAGATAAGTTACAATCATTTGAAGGATTATGGAATACAAAAGGAAAGAAACTCAATTCAAACAAGGTCTTGGGTTTGGAACGATTGGGCTAATCCATGACTCGCGATTTTGCATGGTTTTTACTAGTTACTCAGAAGAAGATTGCCTTAACATTCAAAATGAGTTCAAGGATGAACCAATAGATGATGCTCCATCAGAGTTTAAAGAATAAATCAAATCAAAAGTGGATGAATTAAATGAAATTAACCTTGGGACTGAGGAGCAGCCCTGATCAACTTTTATAAGTTCGTTACTCAGTGAAGAAGTTTCTGCAGATTTGATCAAGTCATTATCAGAATTCAAAGATTGCTTTGCTTGGAGTTACAACGAAATGCCAGGTCTATCTCCAGAAGTCACGGTTCACCGACTCGGAGTGGATCAAAGTACAACGCCAGTGAAGCAAGCTCCCAGAAGAATGTGCCTAGAAATAGAGCAACAAGTTACAACAGAAATAAAGAAATTAATAGATGCTAACTTCTAGTCATGCATGAAAGCTCACCATGCAAAATTTTATGTAAAAAGCTATCTAAAATATCAAAAGCACATCATGTTATTCATATATTAATAATGAAGCAACTGTAGCTCATAGTATGAAGTTCTAGACACTACATTGATAAATAGAGCAAAAGAGATATTCGGGGCATAAAAATCATAATTTCGGAATGTTCCCACATGAAGCTATGTTTCAATCCAATTTTATGATTTAATTGAAGTTAATTTATTTGATTTTCATTTTATGTAATTTATTTTAAATTTGTTTTAGATTTATGAGGTGAATGGGTAGTTGACTAAAAGTGAGTTCAACACTTGCAGATCATTCTTTTACTTACCCTAAGAGGATAATTGATGATATCATAATTAAGGTTGATAAGTTCATATTCCCATCAAATGTTACTGGATTGGACATGGATGTTGATGCTGAACCTCAATTATACTTGGTAGAACTTTTCTTGCCAATAAAAGAGAAAATATTGATATATATACACGGGGGTTAATTATGAGAGCTTTGGATAAAGATATCATCTTTATAATTTATAATATGATTCAACCTCCTACATATTTTCTAAAAGAGTATGTAAAATTGAGATTGAAAAATTATAAGAAATTTTAAATAAGGGTGCATGCAAGAATGCATGTAAACAAAAAAATTTTAGATTGGAACTAAAATTTGATGGCTTAGAAAATCTTCTAGGATAATTAAAATATGAGAAGACTGATTAGATGCTATTGAAATGACAATTAAATCTTGAAGAAAAAGTTTAAGAAAGATTTGACTATGTCAGACTGAGTACAAAAACCAAACATTACTTAAGAGGCACCTCAAGCATTATCTTATTTGATTTAGTTGAATTGGCTTTATGATTAATTTGGTTTGATGAATTTGAGTGTGTTTTGCTTTGATCTGATGGTGTGGTTGCATGTTTATTTTGCCTTAAGATGTATGTGTTCTACATTGTGATGTAGTCAGACCGCAGACGTTAAAAAAGGTGCTTGTTGTGAGGTGACCCAAGGTATATTCTCTTGCTCATAGTGTGTATTCCTTTGTTAGTTGACTTATATCTGTAGAGACACCTACCTCTCAATCATATTTTGTAGCATAATGATGAAGGCTGGCTTGCTTATGATTCCTAACCTTGATACTATTCCAACATATTTTTGTTGTGAATGTTTATGCATATAAAAATGTGACTTCATATTTTATTCTCATGCTGTGATAATGTTTTGTGGCTTTAGTGTTTTATGTGATAAATATGTGAGTCAAACCTAGTGTTTATTACAAGTGTGTTGTATTTTCTCTTTTATTAGATTCATGTTCTACCTTGCTATGCTCCTTTCCCAATTATGTTGTTATTTGCATGTGTAGTATAGAATAAGTTTTGGGGAGGGACTTGTGTAGAAATATAGCCTTGAAGTAAGTAAATATTTTAAATTTATAAATTCTTGGAAAAATGGTAATCTAAGAAATAATCCAAAGTAAGTTGGTAAGAAGAGAAAAAAATTAGTAGGGATAACATAAATTTTTTAGTAAGAATTGAAAATTATTAAAGATTTATGTTGATCTCATTTTCAGTCACATAGAACTTGCACGAACACTTTTCATTGGTCCGGTGCAACCACATTGGAAAAATTGCACTTGCCTTATTTTTGGCCAAATGTGGTCGTGCAATGCCTGAACGTGACCACACCCAGAAGTATCCTGGCGTGGTCATGCCTAGCTTGGAAATGATCACGTCCGAAAGCTTCTCAGCATGGTCATGCCAGCTTTGGGCGTGACCACGCCCGAGTAATTATTGAAGTGGCCACTCAGCTTGGTCACTCCACTTAACATGCTAGCAATCCTAACCTTTGTCCATGGATCAGATGATGAACCATCACGCCATTTAGGTGGCGGTGATCTATGGTTCATTAATGGTCCAATTCATCTATGTAGTTGATCTGCCTTCTAATGTATGGTCAGGAATCCTTTGCCATTGCCTTCCCCAGCCTATAAATAGATGGTATTTGATTCTAGGATACACACTCAAACTCACATTAACACTCAGACACACCCTTTAAGAATTCCAACTGTTTGACACTTACCTCGGACAGCTTGAACAGAGAATGGAGAAGGAAAACAGTACTTTAGCGAAGTCTTCTCCTCCAGTCAGTCGCCTTCTTTTAGTAAGCTCTCTGCTTACTAATGCACCAAAAATATTTTAGATTTTTTATATATATTTTGTACTCATTTTGTGTGATATTGCACTTTAAAGGAATGTATTTTTCATGTTTTGTTGCAGGTGTGATGATTTTAGGCAATTGGAGCAAAAAGAAGCAAAAAGAAACGAATTTGAAGTAAAAAAAGGTGAAAACCAGAAACCTGTATTCTGGCACTGACGGTGCCAGAATGGGCGCCAATGGCACCCAATTCCAGAGGGCTCCGTAAATTAAAGCGCACTGGGCGCCGACGGCGCCCACTGTCGGTGGAGGCCAGATTCAATGTATTAGGACATCCTTTGGAGGGATTCTTGAGGCATAACTTGGGGAATTCATCCCTAGGCTATTTCAAAGCGAATTTGGCGCCAGAAAAGGTGGTGTGAGTGTAGTAGAGTAGTGTATAAGTGCTTTGTGAGTAGAGAGAAAGTGTGTAGAGAGTTTAAAGTCTAGGGTTTGGTGTAAAAAATGTTGTTTTGTGAGGGATTATTCTTTAGGAATTGTAGGAGGAGAAAAAAAGTAAGAGATTGCTTCTTCCTTATTGTTCTAAGAGGAAATTGTGTCATTGTGAGGAGGGAAAGAGATTCAAAGGAACTTGAAGGATTTGCTTGGAGAAGAAATTAAGATAAGTCGTATTTACTTTTTATTGTTTGTATGACTTTGCTTTTATATATAAAATTCTTATTTTGTTGTATCTTCCTCATGAATTCTGAGTTGATTTAATCGTCTTTCTCCTTGCAATGATAAATGGTGAAGTGATGATTTAGATTGAATGTGTCATATGAATGTTAATAAATTGTCATGATTTTTCACTCTGTACTTCATTTACTTTTTGATATGACCAATTAAATTTTTAAAATATGTTGTGAAACATACTATCCGAAAGGAGTATGCGTTCTACAACAAAGGTGAAGATTACATTCAATGTCTATGAATGAGTGATGTAGTTCATGGGAGTTGGGTGCAAATAAATAGAGAAATATGGTTTATTGGGCATAGAATTGGAGAATTTAGGGTGACAGACTAAAATCCCCAATTTAGCCCTAGTGTTTGGAACTAAAACGAGAGTTAGCCTTCAGGCGAAGGGAAGTGGGAGCTCTGCAGTGAGAGCCAGTATCCTCCTAGCGTAACCACAGATTTAGGGATTAAACCTAAGATTAACTAATGTTCTTTATAGCACTTGGAAGAGAATAAAGAATATGTATGCTTCTATTTGGCTCAATACAAGGTTTTCACGAATCATTCACTCATCATAACATCATTGTAAGGGAAATGACACTTTCTCTAAATTTGAACCTTTCAATACAAAACTTAATGTAGTGGTAGTTAACTTTAATTTGAAGTTTAGAAAGTATTTTAGTAGTCTCAAAATCTCTAGCATCTTTAAACTTAGAACCTTTAGTATGTACTTACGTGCATTGTAATTTGACTATTGGATTTCTGTGATACGCTTTAAAGATTTGCTTCCTCCCTGTGGGATCATAACCAGAACTCTACTATAGCCCTGTATTACTTGAGTAATACGTATACTTGCGTATAGTTTGGTTGATTTTTTAATAGACTGATTATAAATACTTATAAATTTAGGACAGCCACGATCAAGTTATTAGCGAATAATACTTATAAATAATTATTTAAGACAACAGCGATCAAGTTTTTGGCGCCGTTGTCAAGGAGGCAACAATAAATTTATTAGTAACTTAAAACCTTTGTTTCATAGTTTGCAATTGTGTGTGTTTACTTGCTTTTAAGTGTGCTTACTGTTATAGTGTATGTGTAGTATTGGATCTGAATGTTTAGTACCTTACGATTCTGAGTTAGAATGTACTATTAGAAACATTCAAAAACGACAAAAAAATTTAAAAATTTGAACAAATGGCAAATAATTTAGATAAAAAAAGAAATGAAAATGAACATCAACCTAGAACCTTAAGAGATTATGCTAACCCTACAGCATATAAAATTCACTTAACTATTCAAAAACCTTATGTAGCTGCTAATTCATTTCAACTTAAACATGTTATTATCTAAATGATACAAATAATCAATTTGATGGAACACCGAATGAAGATCCTAACTTACATCTTGCTAGTTTTCTAGAATTGTATACTTACATCTTGCTAGTTTTCTAGAATTGTATGCTACATTTAAATATGATGGAGTGTCAAACGACGCTGTCAGACCTAGACTTCTTCCTTTTTCATTAAGGGATAAAGCTAAGGCGTGGTTAAATTCATTAGTAAATGGATCTATCTGAACTTGGGGAGAACTATCATAAAAATTTTTTTCAAAATATTTCCCTCCATAAAAAACTACTAAGCTTAGAAACGATATTACATCTCTCTGTCAGTTTGAAGGGGAACCATTATATGAAGCTTGAGAAAGATTTAAAAATCTCTTTAAGAAGTGTCCACATCATGCTTTACTAGATTGGTTAATAATTCAAACATTTTATAATGGATTAGTGGGATCTCTTAGATCGATTATAGATACTACTACTGGTGGATCATTAATGTCAAAACCTTTTGATAAGGCATATTCTTTCATAGAAGAGATGACTACTAATAATTTTCAATGGCCCTCTGAACGGGTAAATCCAGAAAGAGTAGCTAGTATTCATGATTCTGATGCAATATCTATGTTGGATTCTAAAATTGCTGCTATTTCAAAGAAAATAGATCAATTCAGAATGAACTATTCTCAAACGCCTCATGTGTCAGAGTAAAATTCATTGGGACAAATAGTAGATTCTCAATCATCCTATGAGACCATGAATGCTAAAAATAATAGACCTAAAAAATCTTATTCTAATTATTATAATCCTGGTTAGAAAAGTCACCCAAACTCAAACTGGAATAACAAAACTGCTACTGTTAATCCGCAGTGGGGGAACAATTCTGTGAACTTATTCAGAAATTCGAACAACTAGAGAAACAATAACTATATACCTTCTTATCCTCCAAGTTTCAATAGTAACCCACACTTTACAGAAAAGAAATTGTCTATGAAAGAATTAATGTTAAACACGGGTAATCAATTACAGAGTTAAGGGCATCAATTACAGAGTCAAGGTAACCAATTAAAAAGTCAGGGAGCTGCTATTAAAAATATTGAAAATCAACTATGACATATTACTACTGCACTTAGTAATAGACCTTCAGGAAATTTCCCTAGTAACGTTGAAGTTAACCCAAATGATCAAAGTAAAGATCAAATTAAGGCTATACAGTTAAGAAGTGAAAAGGAATTGGAATCAGGAGTGCAAAAAATGCTGAAGTTGAAAAGGAGAAGGTGGAAACCGAAAAAGGTAATGATAGTATATATCTAGATTTAGAATATCTGCTTAAACTGATGAAAATTACTACAGAAAGACCACCACCTCTATTTCCTCAAAGATTGAAACAACAAAAGAGAGATAAAAAATTCTCAAAATTCTTAGAAATTCTTAAAAAATTAACAGTAAACATTCCCTTCATTGAAGCCTTAAAACAAATGCCTAACTATGTGAAGTTTATGAAGGGTATACTAAATAAGAAAAGAAAGTTTACAGATAAAGAGACTGTTGCATGATCCACTTTTCGATATACTTACTACTATGATATGAAAAGTTAGCAACGACACCAAAAACTTGATCCCGCACTGAGTATATATAGATACTGATGATTCTGTTATGGATTTTATGATTTATATTGTGGATACTACGCAAGTATACGTATCATTATCAAGTAATATAGGGCTCTAATGGAGTCCTAGATATCAATCCCACAGGGAAGTTAGAGAATTTCAAAGACAAATTAAAGTAAACTTACTTACTAATCAAGTATACGGAAATTAAGAAAACTTAGACTAAAATAAACTAATGCTTAAAGGTTGAATATAAGATTTCAGAAAAGTATCTTTCTCCTTGTTTTAGAGAATTAAGTGAATGAAGAATTAAATGAGTTTTTAAATGTATTGTGCCAAATAGAAGCATTCCTATTCTTTACTCTTTGGTCAAGGTGCAAAGAACATTGACTAGTCTTATGTTTGATTACCGAATCTCGCGACTGAGCCGGGAGGATACCGACCGCCACTTCGTAGCTCCCACGTTCCCCTCGCCTGAGGGCTAACATCTACACTTCAGCTCTCAAACAATAAGACCGAATTGAATATTTTAGTCTGTCACACTAAAATGTCCAATTCTACGCCCGATAGTTAATATTTCCCTATTTATTTGCACCATCCTTCCAAGGCTTTTGACTTCCCTGAATCTTGGATGTAATCTTTACTATAGTTAATAATTCAACATATGTTAACAAATCAATTGGTCAGATTGAAAGTAAATTAAGATTTAAGTAAAAGATTATCACAATTTCTATTTTTATATTTTTAGGCACAACTACTTTAATTCATCATTTCACGAAATCTCGATAACAAGGAGAAAGACTTAAGAAACTACTCAGAATGCATGGGAAAAGTAACATAAAACATGGATTTCATTAAAGTTAACAAACAAATAACAAATATAATTATCTCAATTCTTCTTCCCATGTAGACTCCTTGAAGTTCCTTTGACTCTTTCTTCCAGTACAGCACACCAAAACGCTAAACACATTATCTACTCACTCAAAAGACTCTTAAATTACACTTAACTTCCACACAAATGACACAAAACTGACACACAACTGACTAAAATTCGTCTATATTTATAGAAGGGGTCAAATCTCTAAAGGTTGCTTAAGCACCTCTTCAAAAAGTGTCCAGGTTCAATATATTTTGGCTCTTTTCAACTGTCTCGCCGTCGGCGGGCTTTTAGAAGATGGGCTAACCGTGCCGATCTCGCTGTCGGCGGGCTCGATCTCGTCGTCAGTGGGCTTCTTATAATATATTAAAAATTTTTCTGGAAAAACTCGCCGTCGGCGGCTTAAATCTCGCCATTGGCGGATGGATTCAATTTTTATCAAATTGAGTCCTTTTTGCTCCAAATTTGCTTCTTTTGTGCTTTTTGCTTTCAGTACTTATAAATCTTCATTTCTGCAATAAAACAAAGAAAATACCGTTCTTTAAAGTATAATTTCATATAAAATTGGTATGAAATTCTTAATATATTTTCTAGTGATCAAATTCCCCCAACTTAACTATTACTTGTCCTCAAGTAATTTAGATACTACATAAAAGTAAATGATTATTTGTCGTAAAGTTTTAATTTAGAAATACTATGAATTTGATTTAAATAAGTATTATAGTAAAGTTTAATATAAATATTTTTAGATATTTAAATTAATTTTATAGATATAAGGCTATTTAGTCATCAAGTATAAGATTTTTAGTCTTCTATTTATTTTAAGAATGACTATATTTGAAATATTAAATTACTTGAAATATTCAGATGATAAAAAGTTCATGAAAACACTATTTAGTAAAATACTAATCCATATATATAAGTTCAGAAATGTAATTGAAGTTTACCCTTTATGTTGATTCAAATGAAGCCAATTTTTGATAAGGCATCTCCTCAAGCTTCTCCTCACTTTATATATATATATTTTTCTTTTTTTTTTTTCTTTTCTTTTTGGATTTATTTTCAATCCCTTTTTCTTTACTTTTTTTTAAGTGAGGATCACTATTTTTGGTTAGCCTGTTAATAATTTTGAACTTCATTTTCCTCTTCCTAAATTTGAAACTGGAAACATTTACTTCTCTTATATATATTTCAAAGTTTTTACTTTATTGAGTTTTAATCTTTTTTTTCTCAACTAAATACCTAAGAATTTCATATTTGAAAATATAGTTTTCCTTACTTTAAATAGTTAACTATATTCTTATACTTTTAAACTAAATTTCTTAATTTATAAAATTAGTTTAATTACTAGAAATATTTTATTCAACTTTTATAATAATTAGATAAATTAATTCTAGTTACTGAATTAAAATTACTACATAAATTCATTTTTATAATAATTTTGAAAATGTAAATTGAGAACAATTTAATAATTAAATTTGTATTTTTCCCTCCCCCAAACTTAAATTTTTATATCTATCTATATAGGGTGAAAAGGAAATAAACTGTAATATTTAAAACATACCTTCGAGTTTTAGATATTTATTCTTTTTGAAGTTCTGCAAGCTTTTTCCATTACTTAATTAACCTGTACTGTTAGTATTTTTCTACAAAAAAAATATTAAAGAAAGTGCTGGGTAAAGAAGTTTAACACAATACTACCATATTTTATACTAACATGTTATACTACATCCACATACATTTACTAATTCAATTCAAGGTTACAATAGTAGTCTGAAAACATTAAAAATTTTAAAACTATATAATTTTAACAATAATATTAAAAAAGATCTACACTACATCATAATCAAGTTCATAAACTAAAACATCAATACTAAAATGTAAAACAACAAACAAATAATCACAACATCAGAGTCTATAACTAAATAAATAAACATAGCATCTAATCTTCTGCATCAAAGTCCCACACTATATCTTCATTTCCTTGATCAGTGGGTGGATTAGGCTAGTAATGAGTATATCAGGGGCACTCAGGAAATACAACATCGAGCTCTCCTCTCCTATAACGATTCTCAGTATCATAATAGGCTATCTCATACTCTGAATGTCTCTTGAGATACTCGCTGTCATAATCATGTCTTCTCTCTAAGCCTCCAATTCTTCGATCAATATGCGCCAGTTTTTCTTCTATTTTCTCAAAACTTTTCCGCTGTAGAGTCATCTCATTCATCAAATCTTGAAGGGTAGGAGTACTATAGGGAGGAGGGTCATAACTGGTAGAGGGAATATCTCTACTCGAAGAAGGTACATAGCTCCTTGTCCCATATCTCCATCCTTCGTGGAATTCATATTTCTTAATATTAGCCGGAGTAATGGGTTTCATAGGCTCCACCCATTCCTCATCATCTCTTGCCTCTACCCCAAATAATTGGCAGAGTGCATAAATCAGACCAGGGTGTGCTAGTCCTCCTCCACTTTCACTTCTTGCAGTGGCTAATATATTTTTATAAATTATATTTTTCACATTAATACTTCTTTGGTTCTGAATAAGAAATTCAGAACTGCTCTATCTCTTATTACCTCACTATGATGATAAGTGGGTAACAAGGTAGAACAAATAAAATAATGTCAGGCTTTAGATGATGCATTTAACATTGAGAGAGGAAAGTTTACCCTTTCACGCTGCTTAAGCTTCCAAACTCCTTTCCCGTCAGTGAGAAAGTTGATCACTTCTTCCAGTGGTCCTTCCATAGTTCCAAAGGTATCGTTCTCACTGGAGTATACATCTCGTACTTCGTAAAATGAATTAATCCTTGCAGCACTGAAATTTACCAAAAATCCTCTCACCTTGATTGGTGCATCTTCGATCGCAGTTAGGTTGGCATAGAATTCTTTTACCACTTCCACAGCGGCTCTTTGGTTATGTAACGTAAGTTTTCCCATCCTCTTTCTTTAATTATTCGCTCTACTTCACCTCCAGGATTTTTGAAAACTCCATCCTGAATGCATTTTCTGGCTTAAATATTGTGAAAATATCTTGATTGTGCCCTTGCATTCACAAAATGAGATTCGTCGTAATCCATTCTTCTCTTTTGTCGTGGAGCCATTTTTCGATCTATGAAATTCAAAAAAATCTTAACTAAACTTCTAAATATTACTAAGATGGCTTCCAATAGTTACTAAAATCAATCTAAATCAAGTTCCATGAATTTCTTCCAAGTCTTTTCTTCACACTTCAACATTTTTCCAAAATTCCTCAATGTAGAAGAAATTCATGGTGAAAATAAAAAATTTTTACATAAGAGTGAAGCTCTTACCAAGGGAAGATGAAATCCGGTGTCAAAATGTGTTTAAATCGCTTCAAATCCAACATTCCACAAGCCCTAGGTCGGTTTTTCAAAGTTTTGAAGAAGGGGACGGTGAATAGTGTCAGTTTACCGGTCAAAAAATAATACATTTCGCGATCTCGCTGTCGGTGAGAAATTTCTCGCCGTCGGCGAGCTAATTAATTCACCAAGGCCAAAGTTTCGGGAAAATCTCGCCGTCAGCGGGATCATTTTCGCTGTCAGCGGATTTTTCCTCGTCGTCGGCGGGATTTTCTCGCTGTCGGCGGGGTTTCCAAAATTTTAATATTTTTAATATTTATAATGTTTTCAATCTAGATTAAGCCTTGTTCATTGTTCCGGTCACTAAATTTGATATATTTTTTAAAGATTAGATACTATGTTAATACATAAATTCACACAACACAAACATTATAACTTTATAAATGAAATCAATGAACTTACAAACTTCAAATACCACAAAACTAACAATTGACTTATCAAATTATTCCAAATACATCTAACTCAGCATTGTAATCCACACCACGACATTCTAAATGCTGAGACTAAACAAACAACATATAATCTCATATAAACTGAGATTATATACGTAAAGTTCAAATTATATCAAAAACTAAATTTAAATCAACACGCATACATATAATATGAATAGAAATTTCTATTACTCATCGAAATCTGAACTGATCTCTTCTCTGATGTTTCCAATAGAACGCAGGTGCACAAACAAATTGTAGAAAGGCCTGAAAGGGAATTCTGCAGTAGAATCTTCTTCAATCCACCCTTTCTGTCTCAATAATCGTATAAAACTTGCCTCCAGATGTCCTGTATGGTCAAAGTGCTCTTTCATTCTCCAATCGATGTGATCGAATAAATCAGAGATATTATCAATAGAATTCATCACATTCTGTAGTTCCTTCTCCAATCTTTTAAGTTTTCTTAAAATGAGGTTTGTTCTATCAGTCAGGGGCTTAACTAAAGGATTGTTTTGGGATGCTTGATCAGAAATAATTACTGTTTCATCATTGTTATCCAATGTAGGAAACATATCTGTCGGATCTAGTGGTTTCCAAGGCAATATTACTTTTTCCCAAGCTTCGTAGGAAACTTGGTACTGACTACATAAAGCAAATATAGTTGATGGGTGTCCAAGTCCATGAATTGACCCATGCACAATTAATCCTAATGCAGACTTCACAATGATAGATCCAATCAATAGGCAATCCAGATTGAATACAGTAATTTAAGATTGCACATTCCTTCGAGACTTTGTTTACCCTCATAGTGAGTAATAACTTTTATGAAATAAAGAAATGCCAATGCTTTGAGACAGGGTTAAGAAGTGACGCAGAAAAACTAACGTACCCGTCTTCTAGTACTTCCCAATCGTCAGGTTCGTCGGTCAGATATCTATAGATCTCATTCATGTTGTATCTTATAGGAACAAAATTTGAATAGTGGCAAACAGGGGTATTTTCAATCGAGTATAATTCATTTATTCGAGAAGGAGTGAAAGTTACCCATCTGCCTCTTACGTAAACACTTCCATTATGGATCGTATGCATATTATAGTAGAATTCCTTGACTACTGGAATGACTACAGCAGATGTGGTATAGCAGAATACCTCCCAACGTCGCTGAACAATCATTTCTTCAATTGTTGTTGTTGAATTCTCCGCTCCTCTGTTTACGAATCCTCTTTCTTTAATCAGCCGCTTCTTCATCAAAGCCTTGTTGAATAGTCGCTGAGCCTCAGAACTGACGAACTTTCGTCGGTTAAAAACTCCGGATTTCTTGGTTTCAAGTGGTTTGGAGGCCATAATAGATTGTTTTGGAGGGGCTCTAAACGTTTCTAAGGAAAAAGATAGTGTAAAAATGAAGTTTGAAATGTTTTATATAGAGAAATGGCCTTAGAACCGTCCAAAACCACAAAATAACTAACAAAAACCACTTTTTAACTATCTCGCCGTCGGCGGTAACGATCTCGCCGTCGGCGGGATAGTTAATAAATTTAAACTGAATTTGGGCACACCGATCTCGCTGTCGGCGGGATCGATCTCGCCGTCGGCGAGATTATGTAAATTGCCCAATTTTCGCTCCGGTCTGAATATTTTCTGATTTCTTCGTATAAATTAAAATTTGTAATGATTCTAAAAAGTAAAATGAGTAGAATTTATTTTAATTTTTCAATAACTTTAATAAATAGATCATAATTAATAATTACTATGGGTTGCCTCCCATAAAGAACTTGGTTTAACGTCGTCAGCTCGACCTAATTTAGTTAGTAATCAGGTTGACTGAGCATTAAAACCTCTTTAAAATTTGGTCTTTTCCCTTCAAAATAAGGTTTTAATCTGTGTCCGTTTCCTTTAAATCTATGCCCAGTTTTTGGATCTTCAATTTCTATAGTTCCGTATGAAAATATTTGAGTTATAATGAAAGGCCCTAACTATCGAGATTTCAATTTCCCAGGAAATAATTTCTATCTTGTATTATAAAGTAAAACTTCTTGTCCTGGCTCGAAATTTTTCAGGTTAATCTTCCGATCATGCCATAATTTCATTTTTTCTTTATAAATTCTATTATTATGATAAGATTCATTTCTTAATTCATCTAATTCATTTAAATGCAATAATCTCTTCTCACCGACTTCTTTCGGATTGTAATTAAATTCTTTAATTGCCCAATAAGCTTTATGTTCTAATTCAACCGGTAAGTGGCAAGTCTTTCCATAAATAAACCCGTAAGGAGTCATTCCAATCGGAGTTTTATAAGCAGATCTCGTATGCCCATACTCGCAGGTGTCTAGTCTTATAGACCAATCCAATCTATTAGGGTTTACAGTCTTTTCTAAAATACATTTAATTTCTCGATTAGAAACTTCAGCTAATCCACTGGTTTATGGATGATAGCAGTTGATATCTTATGAATAATGTTAAATTTTTCTACTTGTTTGTGAATATATTTATTTCTAAAATGAGAACCTCCGTCAGTGATAATCACTCTCGGCATTCCAAATCTAGTAAAAATATTTTTCATTAGAAACTTTGAAACACTCTTAGCGTCACATCGAGGTAAAGCTTGTGCTTCAATCCATTTAGAAACATAATCAACAACAACTAATATATATGAGTTTCCAAATGAAGGAACAAATGGTCCCATAAAATCTAATCCCCAAACATCAAAAATCTCAACTTCTAATATAAAATTTAGAGGCATTTCATTTCTTCTAGATATATTACCTACTCGTTGGCATCTATCGCAAGTTCTGATATATCTATAAACATCTCTAAAAAGAGTAGGCCAATAAAATCCAGATTGTAAAATTTTATAAGCAGTTTTATGTGTTCCAAATTGTCCTCCAAAATCAGAATCATGACATTTCTGAATGGTTTGTTCTGTTTCTTCATAAAGCACGCATCTTCTAATTATAAGATCCTTACATTGCTTATATAAATATGGTTCATCCCAAAAATATGTTTTAACATCATGAATGAATTTTTTCTGTTGTTGCAAAGTTAACATAGGTGGTAAAATATCACTTACAATATAATTTACTATGTCAGCATACCATTGTATTTTCCACTCATTTATATTATATAATTGTTCGTCGGGAAAATCGTCGGTAATTTCATTATCGTTGTCGAGATAATTCATTATATTCTAGTCTTGATAAATGATCCGCAATTTGATTATCGGTTCCCTTTTTGTTAATGATTTCAAAATCAAATTCTTACATTAGTAATATCCATCTAATTAATCTTGGTTTGGAATCTTTCTTTTGCATTAAATATATACACGAGTGATCGATATGCATAATACATTTATTTCCAATTAGATAAGGCCTAAATTTATCAAAAGCATAAACAATTGCTAATAGCTCTTTTTCGATAATCGTATAATTCAGTTCAACATTATTAAGAGTTTTATCGACATAAGTATATAACTTTGAAAATTTTATCATATCTTTTCCCAAGTACGTTGCTCTATAGCATAATCACTAAGCATCACACATAAGTTCAATGGTTTCTCCCAATCGAGGTGAAACTAATATAGATGCTTGTGATTAATTTATCTTTTAATAATTCAAAAGCATTTAGGCATTCGATTGTGAATTCAAATTTCTTGTCCTTTTCGAAAAGTTGGCATAGAGGTTTAGTAATTTTTGAAAAATCTTTTATGTAGCGTCCGTAGAATCCAAGCATGTCCAAGAAAACTTCTTACCCCTTTTACCGTAGTTGGAGGTGGTAATTTAAGCTATAACTCGAATTTTTGTAGGGTCTACTTCCATGCTATTTTCTGAATTTTATGCCCTAATACGATTCCTCCTGCAACCATAAATTTACATTTCTCCCAATTTAGAACTAAGTTAGTTTTCTCGCATACTTCTAATACTTTTTCAAGATGATTCAAGCATGCGTCAAATGACGTTCCAAATACAGAGAAATCATCCATAAATACTTCTATTCCATCATCAATTAATTTACTAAATATAGACATCATACATCTCTGGAATGTTGCAGGTGTATTACAAATCCAAAAGACATTCTTCTAAAAGCAAATGTTCCATAAGGACTAGTAAATGTAGTTTTCTCTTGATCCTCAGGAGCAATATGTATCTGATGATAACCGATATATCCATCTAAAAAACAAAAATATTTTTGTCTGGCTAATCTATCCAACATTTGGTCTAGGAATGGTAATGGGAAGTGATCTTTCCTGGTGGCTGCATTTAATTTTCTATAGTCAATACATATACGCCATCCAGTAACTTGTCTTATAGGTATTAAATCATTATTTTCATTAGCTTTAACGGTCACTCCTCCTTTCTTAGGAACACAAGTGAATCGGGCTTACCTAAGCACTCGTCCAAAATAGGATATATAATACCATTATCTAACCATTTTAATATTTCTTTCTTGACTACTTCTTTCATTATCGGGTTTAATCTCCTTTGAGGATCTACTCTTGGCTTATGTTCATTATCTAAAATAATTCTGTGCATACAGATTGAAGGACTAATTCCTTTAATATCTGCTAAAGTCCAACCAAAAATTTTCTTATATTTTTTTAATATTTCTAACAGTTTTTGTTCTTGTGATTCATTCAATTCAGCTGATATAATAACTGGTAGGGTTGATGGTTACCTAAGTAAGCATATTTTAAATGATTAGGTAAAATTTTTAATTCGAGTTCACGAGGTCTAATAATTGACGGAACTATATTCTTTTCAGCGTTTTCAGTATTATCCAACATTTAAAATTTTTCCTGTATATAATCCAGTTTTTCATTATCTGCTTCTTCAATTAATTCAGTATTTTCTTTTTCTAATTTTTCTTCATAATATTCTTTAAAATGTTCATTTTGCAAATGTTCAAGTATTTCCATTCGAAAACATTCATCATCTTTTTCTAAAGCAGGATATTTCATTGATTTTGCTATGTTAAAAGTTACTTTTTGATCATTTACTCTCATAGTCAATTCTCATTTCTGAACATCAATCATAGCTTTTCCAGTGGCTAAAAAGGGTCTTCCTAATATTATGGGAATTTCTTTGTCTTCTTCCATATCTAGAACAATAAAATCTACCGGGAAGATAAATTTATCCACTTTTACTAACACATCTTCAATAACTCCCTTAGGATAATCACAGAACGATCAGCTAACTGCAGAGTTACTGAAGTAGGTGAAATTTCTCCTAATTCTAATCTTTTGAAAATTGATAGAGGCATTAGATTTATGCTTGCTCCTAAGTCACACAAAGCTTTTCCATAAAATTTTTCTCCAATAAGCACGAAGGTATAGTGAAACTAACGAGATCTTTTAATTTTTCGGAAGCTTTTTCTGAATAATTGCACTACACTCTTCGCTAAGTGCAATAGTTTCATTATCTGTAAATTTTTTTTTATTTAAAATATCTTTCATAAATTTTACATAATTAGGCATTTGTTATAATGCTTCTACAAAAGGAATATTTACCTTTATTTTTTTTAAAATTTCAAGGAATTTAGCAAATTTTTTATTTTTTTTATGTTGTTTAAGTCATTGAGGAAATGGTGGTGGTGGTTTTTCTATAGATATTTTCATAGGGATCAATGGATATTCTAAGTTTTGATCTTGCCGATCCTTTTCTTTTTCTATTTCCACTTCCTCATTTTTACTTTCTATTTTTTTCTGAATTTTAGTTTCTAACTCTTTTCCACTCCTTAATTGTATCGCTTTAATTTGTTCTTTTCCTTGGTCTTTAGGATTTATTTCCACATTACTAGGAAAAGTTCCAGGAATTCTATTGTTAAGTGCGGTAGCGATATGTCCAAGTTGAGTTTCAATATTTTTAATTGCTGTTCCTTGATTTTGTAATTAATTTCCTTGAATTTGTAATTGATTTCCTTGATTTTGCAAGTGCTGACCCATACTTAATATTAATTCTTCTATAGATAACTTCTTATCTTTAAATTGATTGTTATTAAATCCAGGTTGATAAGATGGTTTATAATTTGTATTTCCTTGATTAGGTGAATTTCCTATAGAGTTGTTCATCCATTGTTGATTAGCTGTATTCTTAATCCAATTAAAATTTGGATGATTCTTCCAACCAGGATTATAATAATTTGCATAAGGATTATTGGGTCTATTATTAATAGCATTTATAGTTTCATAAGGAGATTGAGAATCCATAATTTGTCCATATGAGTTTTCTTCTAATATAGTAGGAGAGTAATTCATTCCAAAATGATCTAATTTCTTTGATATAGCAGCAATTTGAGAAGCTAACATAGATATTGTATCATTTTTATGAATACTAGCTATCTTTTTAGGATTTATTCTTTCAGCAGGCCATTGAAAATTGTTAGTAGCCATTTCTTCGATTAACGCATAGGCTTCATCAAATGGTTTTGACATTAATGTACCTCCAAGATGACAGATCAATGATTGATCTAAGAGATCCTACTAATCCATTGTAAAAGGTTTGTATAATTAACCAATCCGGTAATGCATGATGTGGGCATTTCCTAAGAAGTTCTTTAAATCTCTCCCAAGCTTCATATATGGATTCTCCATCAAACTGACTAAAAGATGTTATATCATTTCTAAGTTTTGCAGTTTTCGAAGGAGGAAAATATTTGGATAGAAATTTTTTGTGATAATTCTCCCCAAGTTTTAATTGATTCAGGTGCTAATGAATTTAATCACATCTTAGCTTTATCCCTTAAAGAAAAAGGAAAAAGCCTAAGTCTAATAGCATCATTAGATACTCCTTCATATTTAAAAGTAGCACATAGTTCCATAAAACTAGCAAGATGTAAATTAGGATCTTCATTAGGTGAACCACTAAATTGATTATTCCGTACCATTTGGATAATTGCGAGTTTAAGTTCAAATGAGTTAGCGACTACATCGTGGTTTTGAATAGTTTGGTGAATTTCATCTAATGTAGGGTTGGCATAATCTCTTAATGGTCTTTGTTGGTTTATATTTTCAATTTCTGGATTATTTTCCATTTGTGTTAAATTTATAATTTCTCTCTTTTATTTTCTAATTCTTTTAATTGTGCGCTCTAATTCTGAATCGTAAGGAATTAAATTTTCGTTTCCAAATTTACGCATACAATTTTTAAATAATATTTAAAATAGTCCGTTACTCTAGTAATTATTTTAATAATTCTATTAATTATCTTAATAATTACTTTACTTCACTTCCCCGGCAACAACGCAAAAAACTTGATCCACTTTTCGATATTTATACTTACAACTATGATATGAAAAGTTAGCAACGACACCAAAAACTTGATCCCGCACTGAGTATATATAGATACTGATGATTCTGTTATGGATTTTATGATTTATATTGTGGATACTACGCAAGTATATGTATCGTTATCAAGTAATATAGGGCTCTAATGGAGTCCTAAGATATCAATCCCACAGGGAAGTTAGAGAATTTCAAAGATAAATTAAAGTAAACTTACTTACTAATCTAGTATACGGAAATTAAGAACACTTAGACTAAAAGAAACTAATGCTTAAAGGTTGAATATAAGATTTCAGAAAAGTATCTTTCTCCTTTTTTTAGAGAATTAAGTGAATGAAGAATTAAATGAGTTTTTAATTGTATTGTACCAAATAGGAGCATTTCTATTCTTTACCCTTTGGTCCAGGTGCAAAGAACATTGGCTAGTCTTATGTTTGATTACTGAATCTGTGGCTAGAGCTAGGAGGATACCGACCGCCACTTCGTAGCTCCCACGTTCCCTCGTCCGAGGGCTAACATCTACACTTCAGACTCTCAAACAATAAGACCGAATTGAATATTTTAGTCCGTCACACTAAAATGTCCAATTCTATGCCCGATAGTTAATATTTCCCTATTTATTTCGCACCCTCCTTCCAAGGCTTTTGACTTCCTCGAATCTTGGATGTAATCTTTACTATAGTTGATAATTCAACATATGTTAACAAATCAATTGGTCGGATTGAAAGTAAATTAAGATTTAAGTAAAAGATTAAGACAATTTCTATTTTTATATTTTTAGGCACAACTACTTTAATTCATCATTTCACGAAATCTCGATAACAAGGAGAAAGACTAAGGAAACTACTCGTAATGCATGGGAAAAGTAACACAAAGCATGGATTTCATTAAAGTTAACAAACAAATAACAAATATACTTATCTCAATTCTTCTCCCCAAGCGTACTCCTCAAGTTCCTTTCGACTCTTTCTTCCAAGATAAAGACACCGTAACGCTAAACACTTTATCTACTCACTCAAAAGACTCTTAAATTACAATTAACTTCCACACAAATGACACAAAACTGACACACAACTGACTAAAATTCATCTCTATTTATAGAAGGGGTCAAATCTCTAAAGGTTGCTTAAGCATCTCTTCAAAAAGCATCAAGGTTCAATGTATTTTAGCTCTTTTCAACTGTCTCGCCGTCGGCAGCTTGATCTCACCGTCGGCGGGCTTCTAGAAGATGGGCTAACCGCGCCGATCTCACTGTCGGTGGGCTCGATCTCGCCGTCAGCGGGCTCCTTATAATATATTAAAAATCTTTCAGGAAAAACTCACCGTCGGCGGCTTAATTCTCGTCGTCGGCGGGCAGTTCAATTTTTATCAAATTGAGTCCTTTTTGCTCCAAATTCGCTTCTTTTGTGCTTTTTTGCTTTCAGTACTTATAAATCTTCATTCCTACAATAAAACAAAGTAAATACCTTTCTTTAAAGTGCACTTTCATATAAAATTGGTATGAAATGCTTAATATATTTTCTAGTGATCATTGCACTCAGTGATGAGTGTTCCGCAATTATTAAGAAAAAGCTTCCTGAAAAAATAAAAGATCCTGGTAGCTCTACTATACCTTGTGTTATTGGAGAAATTTTTTTTGGAAGAGCCTTATGTGATATGGGAGCCAATATTAATATCATGCCTCTATCAACTTTCAAAAGGTTAACAATAAGAGAAATTTCCCCTACTTCAGTAACAATTCAGTTAGTTGATTGTTCTATTACTTATTCTAAAAGAGTTGTAGAAGACGTATCAGTAAATGTTGATAAATTTATCTTTCCTGTGGATTTTATTGTTTTAGATATGGAGAAATATAAAGAAATTCCTATCATTTTCTGAAGAGCGTTCTTTGAAACTGGAAGAGTTATGATAGATGTTCAAAAAGGAGAATTAACTATGAGAGTAAATGATTAAGATGTAACATTTAATATTTCAAAATCAATGAAATACCTTACAAAAAAAAAAAGATGATGAATGCTTTCGAATGAAAATTTGTGATTATTTAAAAGATGAGCATTTTAAGGAAAAGTTTGAAGAAACAAAGAGCAAGAAGATTTGAAATGCGAGGATAAAGGTGAACTGAAAAATAAATTTGATGAGATAGATAATGAAGAACTAGATTATGGTCATGAAAGATTTGAAATACTAGATATTACAGAAAATGATAACAAAAGTCTAATTCCATCTATCATAAACCTTCCTGAACTTGAGATGAAAATACTTCCTAATCATTTAAAGTCTGTGTTCTTAGGAGAATTATCTACATTACCAGTTGTTGTATCCTCAGATTTAAATGATTTACAAGAACTTAAATTATTAGATACATTAAAAAAATATACAAAGGCTTTTGGTTGGACTTTAGCTGATATTAATGGAATTAGACCTTCGATCTATATGCATAGAATTCTATTGGATGAACAACAAAAATCTAAAGTTGTTCTGCAAAGGAGATTAAATCCATTGATGAAGGAAGTAGTAAAGAAAAAAATTTTAAAATAGCTGGATGGTGGAATTATATATCCTATTTCAGACAGTGCGTGGGTAAGTTAAATTCATTGTGTTCCTAAGAAATGAGGAGTGACAGTTGCGACGAATGAAAGAAATGAATGAATAACTACTAGAAAAGTCACTGGTTGGCAAATCTATATTGATATCAAAAATTAAATGTTGCCACTATGAAAGATCACTTTCATTTACCTTTTCTAGACCAAGTGTTGGATAAGCTTCTGGGCACAAATATTTTTGCTTTTAGATGGATACACCGCTATCATCAAATACCAATTGCTCCTGAGGATCAAGAAAAGACCACATTTACTAGTCATTATGAAACATTTGCTTTTTGATGAATGCCCTTTTGATTATATAACGCATCTGCAATATTCCAAAGATGTATGATGTCAATTTTTAGTAATATGATTGATAATGGAATAGAAATTTTTATGGATGATTTTTCTGTATTTGGAACTTCATTTGATGCTTGCTTAAATAATTTAGAAAAATTTTTGAAGTTATGCGAGAAGACAAATTTAGTTCGAAATTGGCAGAGATGTCAATTTATAGTTGTAGGATGAATTGTACTTTGGTATAAAATTTCTAAATATGGAATGGAAGTAGACCTGCAAAAATTTAAATCAACGTGAAACTACCACATCCTACTACTGTGAGAGAGTTTAGAAGTTTTTCAGGTCATACTGGTTTCTACAAGCGATATATTAAAGATTTTTTAAAAATTACTAAGCCTCTGTGCCAACATTTAGAAAATGATAAGAAATTTCATTTTAAGGAAGAATGTTTAAATGCCTTTGAATTATTAAAAGAAAAATTAATCACTGCCCCTATAATAGTTTCACCTGATTAGGAGAAACCTTTTGAACTAATGTGTGATGCCAGTGATTATGCAATTAGAGCTGTTCTAGGAAAAATGTATGATAAAATTTTTAAAGTTATATACTATGCTAATAAGACACTTAATGAGGCTCAAATTAATTATACCACTATTGAAAGGGAGTTATTAGTGATTATATATGCTTTTGAAAAATTTAGGTCGTATTTAATTGGGACTAAATGTATAGTGCATACATACCATTCTGCTATCAAATATTTAATACAAAAGAAGAATGCTAAAACAAGATTAATCAGATGGGTATTTCTATTGCAAGAATTTGACTTCATGATAGTGGATTGAAAAGGAAATGACAATCAAATTATAGATCATTTATCTAGGCTGGAACAACATGAATTATCTGATTTTGAAGATGAAATTACATAAACTTGTCATGATGAACAACTTTATAATTTTAAGGAATGGAATTTATCGTGGTATGTCGATATTGTGAATTATATTGTGAATGATATTTTACCACCTGAATTAACAAAGAAACAACAGAAGAAATTTATGTATGATGCTAAATTTTACTTTTAGGATGACCCATATTTGTATAAACAATGTAAGGATCTAGTTACTAGGAGATGTGTGCCTTACGAAGAAATTGAACTATTATTCAGAGATGTTATGATTCTTAATTTGGGGGATTGACAAAACTGCACGTAAGATTTTATAATCTGGATTCTATTGGCCTACTCTTTCTGGGGATGTTAATAGATATATTAAAACATGTAATTGATGTCAGCGAGTAGGTAATATTTCGTAAAGAAATGAAATTTCCCTAATTTTACATTTGAAGTTGAGATCTTCGATGTTTGGGGATTATATTTTATGGGGCTATTTATTCCTTCATTTGGAAATATATATCTATTAATTTTAGTGGACTATGTATCAAAATGGATTGAAGCAAAAACTTTACCCATATGTGACGCTCGAAGTGTTTCAAAAATTTTAATGAAAAATACTTTTTCAAGATATGGAATGTTGAGAGTCATCATTACTGATGGTGGATCTCATTTTAGAAATAATATTATTCAGAGATTGGTTGAAAATATATAATATTATGCATAGAATCTCAAACTCTTATCATCCCCAGACTAGTAGTTTAGCTGAAGTTTGCTAAATGAATTTTGGAGAAATCTGTAAATACCCAAAAATTAGATTGGTCTGCTAGATTAGATACTGCATTATAGGCATATAGGACTGCTTATAAAACACCTATAAGAATGTCTCCTTATAGACTGATTTTTGAAAAAAGTTGTCATTTACCAGTAGAATTGGAACATAAAGCATATTAGGCGATAAAAGAGTTTAATTTCAATTTAAAGAATGCCGGTGAGAAAAGATTTTTACAACTTAATGAATTGGAATAAATTAGAAATGAATCTTATGATAATGATATAATTTAAAAGGAGAAAATGAAGACATGGCATGATCAGAAGATTATAAGAAAGAAATTTGAATATGGACATGAAGTTTTGTTATATAATAAAAGATTGAAATTATTTCATGGAAAACTAAAGTCTAGGTGGATAGGACCTTTCATTGTTTTAAAAGCTTATCAATTTGGAGCTGTCGATATTAAAGATCTTAAAATTAGAAGAATAATTAAAGTTAATGGGCATCGATTAAAACCATATTTTGATGGGCCACGACCAAATTTTAAAGAGGTTTTAATGCTAAGTCATTCTAAATAAAACTAATGTTTATCGGGCTGACGATGTTAAACCAAACACTTTATGAGAGGCAACTCGTAGTTATCTTTGTTGTTTAGTTTACTTGAGTTGGTAACAGTTGATATTATTATTATTTAATTGTATATTTGAGTCCTATTCACTCATAAATATCATAAATGATGATAATTATTGGTTTATATCAAAGATTCAGAATTTATTTGGACCAAAATGAAGTTGGAGCAAAACTGAGTTCTGGCGCCGATAGCGTCAGAATGGGCACTGACGACGCCCTTTTATAGAGAGCATTACAAATTTTCAGAGTGCGGGCGTCGACAAAATTAGTCTAAATGGTCCTCTAGTCATTAGGAATGCCCCATAATTTTCTTAAGGACAGAAAAATTCCCTTGGTCATCTTATTGAATTTTCCTCGAAATCCCCATTTTCTACAAAAAATAATTATATAAATATATTAAATACAGAAAAATCACATTTTCTCCTCTAATGTCTTAATTGACATGTGAGTGAAGCCACATAAAAATTTCAAATTCATTTATGCTAAATTTAGTGAGTTATGGAATTATTAAGCTTGAAGGGCAAAATGGTAATTAAAATTTTAACCCTTAATCAAAACTTTGGGCTTAATAAAATGAGAGAGTAAAATATTTGATCCTAAATCTGATTTGGATGATTGAAATTTAAATAATTAAAGGATAGAGACCCATCAATCATTTTTAAGATTAATTAGAGTAAACTTTAATCATTTGATTAATGAAATTTGGAAGATTAATAAAAATTGAAATTATTAAAATAGGGATATTATTAAGAAGACATTTATTCTTTAATTTAAGAATCCCTAAATTAATCAATTCAATAATATTTAATTCCCAATTAAAATGATAATCCAAACTCAAGATTTAAAATACTAAAAGACTTAATCATTAAATTAAATTAAAATTAAAACATTTAAATTAAATCCTTCCAAAATTTCAATTAATTTAATACTTTAATAATTAACTTAAATCATCTTTAAAACATAAAAAATAAAATATTAAATTAAAATTAAGATAAAATTAAATTAAAATTAAATAAAATAAAATAAAATAAAATAAAATAAAATAAAATAAAATTAAATTAAAACATATTAAATTAAATTATATTAAATAAAAAATAAAATCAAATTAAAATAAAATTTAAATTAAATTAAAATTAAAAATAAAATTAAATTAAAATTAAAACTAAACCAAATTAAATTAAATTAAATTAAATTGAATTAAATATAACATCACCTAAGACATAAAGAATTCAAAATAGGTCTAAAAACAACTTGAATACTATTCCAAACTTAAACCCATTAATTAAAAATTAAATTAAATCACAAATCACTTAAACATCAATTTGCCCTCAAAAGCTCTTGTTGTCATAACTCCTAAACGAAGTATTAAGTGAAGTGTTACTTCACTTATAGGATATTCAAATGTCCTAGTTCACTGAGCAAAAGAACAAAACTTAATTAAACCTCGGATGATCAATTCACCTGATTAATTAAATCCGTTTGGACTTAGAATAATTCTAGCAATATTGAAAAGATGTTTAAGATTCGTCTTAAGTACTTCCTCAATATGACGGGGTGTTTTATAAGAACAATTGAACTTAATTGTTCTTTGGTGCAGAAAATCATCCATAAACAAAATTGAAAACCTAGACGTCATAGGAATGACTAGCTATAGGACTAGGATCTTGGTAGAAAACCAGAAACCTTGCCCTTAGCTTTACCTAGGTAATTGCTATAAATACTTAAATGCTCTAACATGTGTTTCAAGTGCGACTTGGGATGACGGGAAGACCCTCCGAGTACGCTTTTATTTTATTGCAATTTACCTTCTCGCAATTTAATTAATCGCATTGCACTTTCTTTTCTTGCATGATAAACAACCGTTGCATAAAAACCAAAACCTTTAGGATAGTCCCTGAACTGAAACCAAAACTAAATTAAAAGTCATTACAAGATAAAAATCATTGCCACAACATTTCAAAATATGAAACAACTCAAAAGTTAATCACAAACAGAACACAAAACTACAATTGCAACCAAATTAAAACGTCTCGTTGAATGATCGGGAATACCTCAGATGATGTAATCCACGTGTTGCTAACGGGATTTCCCACGGTCTAAATGAAAGTGTGGAACTCATTCGATTGAGTTTAGCAAATTCATCCGGACTAAGTGAATTCGATGAAAATAACGGTGTCGGGATGACGGAACCGTGGGATCTTAATCGCTTCCGTTTAAACAACTTTAAGATTTGTTTTAATTAAAATATTAAAAACACTTGGATTTTAAGATTTTCTCTAAACCAAAATACTTCTCTCATCTCCCGATTTATGACTTCTAAAACTAAACCTCTCGCAACAACAAGGAGCTTGGAGCACAGTGGGCGACACGGCCATCGTCATCGCGAAAACTCGGGTCTACTTCAAAGAAAACCTTTCTTAGAATTAAATAACCAAGCCATAGGATTTCGAGGTAGTTTGCCTAGTGCAACATAAATCCTCAACTTTTCGTTAGGCATTTGCATAATCATATTATGTAAATTAAGCCCTAATCGGTTTTAGGATTCCGAGGTAGTCGTTTGGTACGACATAAACCCTCACATCTTCAAGGCCGATTGTATGATTATGTCATACGAATATAAGTCCTAATTAACTAAAATTGGCAAGATTGAAATATCAGATAATATTAGGATTTTCTCAAATCTAAGCCAAACAATAGGATAGTTTGGGAAGTTGCCAAGATTCTTCTTGGATCCTCAGCTTCTCCTACTTCTCTTCCTTTAGATTCTCAAAAATAAAATGTCCCAAATTTTGAGTCATTCCCTTTTGAATTTCCAAAAATCTGATCCTTTGAAAACCTCAAACTTTGAAATTCTTGAGAGCAAAACCTCTGATCATTATCGAGAGTTTTCTTAAGTGATTCCCGTCACTTAGGATGTAATTAATTATAGGGGCTTGCCCTTATAGGGAACTTTAAGAACCCAGGTAATATAAACCCTGCTTAATTCATTTATATTAAGCAGGGGAACTTTTCGGCTTATAAAATTGGTTCGCAGACCAAACGAATGTCACAAATCTCCTAGTTTATTTAATCGAGCCCCATCATCAAGCGAGGTGTCTATTCTTCGGGATAGATACACGGTTTGTGGTGCGGTGCTCGTTTATATAAACTATTTGGGATGTGAGATCGGTTTGATTTCATATCTTAAAACTTTTAAACTTAAAATTACTTTTAAAATCAAATGTTATCTTTTAAACTATATATATATTTAAATTAAATTTAAAATATGAAAATTCGCCGACAATTTCTGTAGGCGACCCCCTTTTTAAAACACATAACCTAAAAATATGCCGACAACTTCTGGCGACTCCGCTGAGGACAAGTTCCTCTCTCCATTTTAATCAGATGGTTTTGCTTTCATAAATCGGTAGTGAGCCCATGCCCCTAATGGACCAAACTACCATTCTTCCGTTGGAATACCCCGTTCATTTCGTCTTGAACGAGTATAGCCAACTCCTCTCGGATTTAGGAGCCAACTGTTTAGACACCCCTAAACGGAGAGGTTCCGAGATCCTTTTACCTCTTTTCTGAGGTGGGGTGGACCCCCAATAGGTGTTAGTTTAGGAGCGGTCCTTCGAGTCGAGAAGTCCTGCATAAGACTTTCTCTTCCTTTCCAATTCTGAATCGATTCCTTACCTTCTCTACACCTTTGAACATGCCGTTCCTAATAAATAAACCCTCTAATGAATGACTCTTTTAACAAATAACTCCTTTTTATAAATACATGAACAAAAATGTGTTCGGACTCTTTTCGATTCCTTTCTTTTTGTCCTGATGAGAAGAAGTATAACTTGGGACTGACAATCAGAATCTACCTTGGAGAAGATGTCTGCCTCAAAGCTGATTTTCTCCTTCACCAATGGACTGGACTTCGCTGTTTACAAAGATGAGCTGCCCGACAATGGGATCATCCGGTTTGGACAAGGATTTGAGAACACAAATGTCAAGATCACTGACGCCACCCTTTTCACACTTACAGACAAAGTGCCTGAAACTGAAAGACCTTTGATCGAGTTCAACCTTAAGTCAACTCAAGAGTTCCCTCCCCTGCAAAGGGTTCCAGCTGAGAGGAATACTACTATCCATAGGAGGACCGTTATCTCTACCCCCACCGGTCTAGTCGTCTCCGCACCTACCCCGGCTTCCGCCAAACCGAAGGGGAAGGAAATTCAAATTCGCAACGAGCATGTTACCGCGGAGGGTACGGATTTCCGTGCGAGACCTTCCGTTTTGAAATTGGGTCCAGCTCGAGGGTTCCACCCCTAACACGGACTCAGAGAAGAAATAGAGGTAGGAAGATTGCCAGAAAGGCCAAGGCTGCTGAAGTTGCTTTCTTGGAAGAAATCCCTGAGTACACACCACTAACTGAGTACATACCATTGCCTGAGTATACACCGCTTTTGGAAGGAAGTAGATTCCATCCCCTTTTCGCCGCAGCTGAAGAGGAAAATGTCCACAGGATTGCTTCTACATTACCTCGACCCGCATACTATAGCGACAGCAGAAAGAAAAGGGCTAGGATTACACCCTTTGCCCGACTACGGATCGTGATAGAGAAGTTAGCAAAGAAAGAGAAATGTCATGTATCAGAGATTTTAAGAAGAATAGGGCGGGTGCCAGCCAAGTCCCGTCTTGGGCCGCGAGTAGAACCCGTTATCGCCACAGAAAAGCTGAATAAGAAGATGAAGGCTAGTCCATCTGTTGTTGTTTCGGGTTTACGGATCGGTGAGGATACCACCTTCCGACGATTCGACCGACGGACCATCCGGTCCTGAGCCTTCGTCGCTAGAAGGATGGTATGGCGTCCTACTACTGGCCAATTAAGACTGAAACAACGACCTGAAAAGGAAAGTCTCATCAGGAGACTCGAATCCGAAGAGAACACCACTGCAATAAAGGGGACTCCCAAAAAGGAAACTCAATAGCCATCGCATGATAACTGCGAAACCGCACGAAAAAGACCATTGGAAGACGCTATGGAAAAGCTAAGAACCGACATTCAACGATTAGCAAGAGAAAGAGAAGAAAAGTTTGGAGATGAAGTTGACTCGTCGGAGTTCATGGATGACGAAAATGTGGAGATCAACATGGTTGAGACACGAGCATCGTCAGCTTCGCAAGGTGCCCCGGCAGCTGCGGAGAGAGATGAACCGGAATCATTAAGAGCACAAATTCGAGAAAAAGATGATACAATCTCTCAAATGGCAAAAAGGATGGAAGAGATGGCTGCAGCCTCTAGCCACTCTTCGCAGTCAGGCTCAACCCCCAAGAGAAACGCCTCCAGAAGTCATTCATATTACAGACAGAGGAAAAGAGATTACATCCGTTAACGGAGATGATCAGCCGAAGAAAGATGCTACCCAGAATATGATTCCAGAGAAGGACATCAAGAACATGGTGGAACAGCAGGTGCGAGAAGCCTTAGCACGATCCAAGAGCGGAGCATCTATTCGGACGGTAGACCTTACCCCGAAGAATTTGATGCAAGTATAATACCCAAAAGGCTTCGTACCACCTCTCGTTCAAGACTTTTGATGGTACCGGAAACCCTCGACGATATGTTGCACATTTTCGCGCTAGTTGTTGCAACGCCGGTGGAAGTGACGCCTTACTCTTCCGACAATTCGTCAACGACTCGTCGTGGATCGCCTTCGATTGGTACGCGAGTTACCGAAAGGTTCTGGTAAAGACGTTTTCGAATTAGAAAACCTCTTCGTGAAACGGTTTGTCGGAGCTCAGCACCATATCACCATTGGTGACTTAGTGGTGGAGAAACATAAACCGAACGAAACTTTAGTGGACTACATACTTCGATGGAGAAATCTAAGCATGAAGTGTGAGCCACAGCTACAAGAGCAGCATGCAGTCGGTATCCTACTTAAAAGCATTCACGGCCCGATAAAGCACTTCTCCTTAAGGGATTTACAATTAAGACTTTCGAGAAGTTGTTAAGCAAGGCCGAAGCTTGCAAGAAGAAGCGAAGAAACTAAGTTTCGTCGACAAAACGGACAAATAAGCCTGCGAAGACATTTGAAAAGAAATCCGGGATCGTCGCTGCAGTCGATAAGGGCAAGCGACCAATGCAAATACAAATGGAGCAGACTGCAGACTCATCTATCAACAACCTCAGCAGAACTACCAACAACCTCAACCCGGTTATCGACCAACTCAACAATATGAGCAACCGCCTCGCCTACGCGCGCACGTTAAAGGAGCTTATAAATAAAGAATATCCATTCAAGAATGAGGCAAGTGCCAAAGATGTTCCGCAGCTTGATGAAGACTTCGAATTTTGATCGCCGGAACCCGGAAGCCGAAGAAGTCAACAAGAAAGACCATCCCAACTATCGCCCTTACCACCAGATGCTTGGACATAAGATAGAGGATTACATTACCTTTAAAAGTTGGCTTGACAACAATCTCCAAAAAGGGAACATAACGATCCCAAAGGAATACATGAAAGAACCCTAGAAAGGAGGTTTTGTCAATGTTGTTTCAACGGATCCCATTGTTCCGATAGACCCCTACACGACCGATGATGGATGGAGTACCGCTTGGACGAAGTCATCGAAGAAAATTTTGGATCGCATCCAAACCTCTTCGGTGCGTGCATCAACTCAGAGTTTGAAACCTGTCAAGCCGGGGCTATCGCTTGCAATTGAAGAACCACCCCAGGAAGAAAAGATCATAGAAAAGAAGGAGATCATAGAAGAAGAAAAGACCGAGGCTCCTAAGGCTAGACTAGGGGCTGCTTATCCTAGGATGGTTGTTTCCGATTCGGGGAAAAATTCCTCGAACCTCTGACTCTGTATGATTATTTGCTCACTCCGGCGGGATCTTATAATGATAAGAGTTATGGCGTTGGCTACGTTTTGACTGTTTCTAACGATTACGTAACTAATGACAACCAATCTAATCCGGATCTCGATTCCGATACCAATAACAATTCTCAAATCATACACAACCTCGACAATCACGATGACAAAGAAGACATTCATCAAGAAGGCTATGAAAGTTCAACAAGCAATGGATCTATTTGTGAATTTCAAGGAACTCCAATCACAATAGAGTTAGAGCTTTCAGATTCCGAAGCGACTCCAGAAGAACCCATCATGCCGATTCAAAAGGAGACACCAGTAAACTCGGCATCGCATTCGAAGAAATCACGAAGTCAACTTAAGGAGCGAAATGTTCTACCTCCGAGAATGGGTCCAAAAGACAAAGGAAAGCGGTGGTTGTTCGGAAGAATCAACCCCAGCAGAAGAATTGCCCATTCGGGAAGAAACTGAGACACATGGTAACAAAGTGGACTATAACGTGCTAGCCCATCTTAGGAAACTACCAGCTAAACTGAGCATCTACGACGCTTTCATCTTATCAAAAGAGATGAGGGAAGCTCTGATCAAGGCCTTACTTGATCCAGAGATTTGTTTAGCTCAGATGGCCGGAGATTCCTTAGACGAGGTTTGCTCATTAAAGGAACATCGAGGTGTTACCTTCACTGGACGGTGATCTACTACTTGGGACGACCGATCACAACCGACCGTTGTACATTTCAGTCACAATTGGAAAGTTTACACTCTCCAGAGTATTGGTGGATCCAGGAGCGTCAATCAACATAATGAATCTTCGGACGCTAGCATACTTGGAAATTGATGCTCGCGAGCTTGAAGCAGACAAGATTTTACTAAGGGGATTCAACCAGAAAGGAGAAAGAGCCCTTGGATCAATAACACTGTTGATGAAGACCGGTGACTTAGCAAAGACAACCGCAAAATTCCACATAATTGACTGCGAGACATCGTTCAACGCTCTATCGGGCCGGCCGTGGATCCATGAAAACCGGATGGTACCATCGTCTCGCATCGGTGCATAAAATACTACGAAGGAGGAGAACGAGTGCATTAAAGGTGATTTGCAACCTTTCTCCGTACACGAGATTGGAATCCATGAAGATGCAACTTATTACGCACCTCCGAAGAAAACAATCTTCTCCGAAACACCGTGCCAAATGAAGCAAAAGAAATTCGAGACGGTGAAGAACCTAAAGTTCTAGTCCAACGATC
The DNA here is from genome assembly GCA_022702705.1 of Papilionanthe hookeriana x Papilionanthe teres. Taxonomy (NCBI): domain Eukaryota; kingdom Viridiplantae; phylum Streptophyta; class Magnoliopsida; order Asparagales; family Orchidaceae; genus Papilionanthe; species Papilionanthe hookeriana x Papilionanthe teres. The sequence goes on along the minus strand of CM040425.1, from coordinate 108,185,433 downwards.
CACTCACCACTCCCTTACGGCGAGATGGTGAAGGTTTCTCCGGAACTCGCATCCGAGGTCGAGGCCGGGACGAGGTCATGGAAGAGACACCGGGACGAGTTGGACGTAAAAAGCCAATGATCAATGTTGATTGGGAGAACAGCTACGAGGAAGAAGAGGAAATCAAGAAAGAAGCGAGCTACAATAAACCGGAAGAAACCACAATTCAAGATTTCTCTCGAAGATGAGAAGAACGAAGAATACAAATCGATGTACGAGAAGATTAATCACTATGTACACACTATGACCCTGACCCCGATCCAGTCTAATAAGATCGAGGGTATGGTGGTCAAAGAAGTACATAACAGCGGTGCAAAGCCAATCAAATTTTACCGTGGCACTTCTTCCAATACTGAAAACAATGTACAATTTGAAGATGTCACTTCTTCCGAATTAATGGAATTACCTTTTGAGTGGTACTCTTCCTGTGTTCAAAATTTAATTCAGCGTGGCGTCTTACCTCGACAATGGACAATAGGCCGATCACAACACTTCGAAAAATTATGGAATAATGCCGGTCGGCCTCCCAATTCAAAACATGGTCTCGGATTCGGCACAGTAGGTTCAGTTGACGATACGGAATTTTGTTTGGTTGTCACTTGCAAACCTAATGAAGACTGCTTGGAAACCACAGAAGAGTTTGAAGATCTGCAAATTGGAGACGCTCCACCAGAGTTCGAAGAAGAAATCAAATTTACAATAGATGAGTTAATGGAAGTTAACTTAGGAACTAACGAAAAGCCTAGACCAACCTTTGTTATCTCCTTACTCAATAAAAAAGATTCTGAGGAAATAATCAAGCTATTAATGGAATTCAAGGACTGTTTTGCTTGGAGTTACGAAGAAATGCCAGGATTAGCTCCAGAAGTCGCAGTTCACAGGCTAGGAGTGGATTCTACTTCTGTTCCGATCGACAAGCTTCCGGAAGAATGCGTTTGGAAATTGAACAACAAGTAATAGCTGAAGTTAAGAAGCTAATCGACGCTAAATTTGTCCGTGAAGAACAATACCCTACTTGGCTAGCCAATGTGGTACCAGTCAGGAAGAAGAATGGTCAGATCAGAATCTGCGTGAATTTCAGAGACTTGAACAAAGCATGTTCGAAGGATGAATTTCCACTACCAATTCCAGAGTTAATGATCGACATCGCTTCGACACATGAAATATTCTCTTTCATGGATGGATCTTCAGGATACAACCAGATAAAGATGGCACCAGAAGACGAAAAGCTCACGGCATTCGAACACCAATCGGAGTGTATTGCTTATACAAGTAATGCCATTCGGACTAAAGAACGCAGGAGCAACATACCAAAGAGCAATGACAAAGATTTTTGATGATCTCATTCACAACCAAGTCGAGTGCTTATGTGGATGATGTGGTCATCAAAAGCAAACCGAAGGAAGATCACACGTATGATTTGAGAATTATCTTCGAGCGACTAAGGCAATACAACCTTAAGATGAATCCCTTAAAATGCGCCTTCGGCGTTACCTCCTGGAAATTCTTAGGATTTGTTGTCCGACATCGTGGGATTGAAATCGATCCGGAAAAGATTAAAGCTATCTTAGAGATGCCGCCTCCCAAAACCTTAAAACAGCTACGATCCTTTCAAGGGAAGCTGGCATATCTTTGACGCTTTATTTCGAACTTGTCAGGTAGGTGTCAGCCCTTCTCGGCATTAGTTAAAAAGGACGCCAAATTCGTTTGGGAAGAGAAATGCCAATGGGCCTTCGAGGACATTAAACAATACTTAACAACACCTCCTGTCTTAACAGCCCCAGTCTCAGGTAGACCGTTGATACTTTATACCACGGCTCTAGACGACTCCTCGGAGCCCCGTTAGCTCGAGTCAATGATGAGGGAAAAGAAAATGCTCTCTACTACTTAAGCCGTCGTTTGATTCCGATGGAAGTAAGGTATCCTCCAATTGAGAAGCATTGTTTAGCCCTGATCTTTGCCGCACAAAAACTCAGGCATTACATGCTCTCTCATAAGATCAACCTTATCTCGAAAGTTAATCCGTTGCAATATTTGATGACCCATCCAACACTTTCTGGCAGACTTGCCAGGTGGTCGATGATACTATTGTAATTCGACATAACTTTCGTTCCTCTCCGTGCCGTAAAGGACAAGTTCTAGCTGACTTCCTTGCAGCACACCCTTTACCGGTAAATTCGCCTCTCAACGACGATTTGCCTGACGAACAGATAATGAGCCTAGAAGACACTAATGATCGACGTTGGGAACTATACTTCAATGGAGCGTCCTCAGCACAGAAAGACAAAGAATTGCAAACGATAGTGCCCGGTAAGGCAGGAATCGGACTAATCTTTATAACACCGGAGCGGGGGATGTTAAGATACTCCTACCACTTAACAGAGCCGTGCACAAACAACGAGGCAGAATACGAAGCCCTCATAACATGACTAGAACTGACTATTCAAATGGGAATAACGGATATCAATATCTACGGAGATTCTCGATTGATCATTCAACAGTCGCCGGACAATACGTAATTTTAAAGCCAAGACTCGAGCAATACTTTCGATATGCCATGAAGCCGTTGGAACAAATTCCGAATGTAACAATCTACAAGATCCCCGTAAGAGAAAATGCTCTCGCGGATGCGCTAGCTCGCCTTGCAAAAGAATTTGCACCGCTTACAAGATGAGTCGGTTGAGGTGTCGGTTCAAGGACGACGAGTTCTATCACGGCTCGACATAAATATGATACGAAATCGAAAAAGCGAGAGGAATCGCTTGCGGCGAGTGACGGAAAACATAGAAGATTAGGCGTCGACCGCTAATAGACTACCCGCAAACGGGGAAATTATCGGACGATAAGTCATTAGCACATCAAATCAAGAAAAGAACTCGTCTTACGCATTAATAAACAATACATTGTACGGAAGGTCTTTTGATCGGATGTGGTTAAGATGCTCGAGCGGGTCCGAGGCTCGTGAAATTGTCAAAGAAGTGCATTCAAGACTTTGTGGCGCTCATCAGTCGGATCCGAAATGAAAATGAAAATTAAAAGACTAGGGTATTACTGGCCCTCGATGATGACCGATTGCATGAAGATTGCCAAGAGTTGTCACCAGTGCCAAGTGCACGGAGTGGTTCTACACCAACCTCCAAACGTGCTACATCCGACAATTGCGTCGTGGCCATATGAGTGTTGGGGCACAGATATAGTGGGTCCGATGAACCACCTTCTTCAAGAGGACATCGCTTCATCCTTGCGGCTACGGACTACTTTTCTAAATGGGCGAGACGGTTCCACTCGGAGAAGTAAAGGTACACCACGTGCTACGCGTTTTCAAAATCAAGTCGTCTACCGTTTCGGAGTACCGCGCGAATCATTTCGGATAATGGGTTCGCATTCGAAGCACAAAAATCAACAATTTTGTCAGAAGACATGGGATCGATTGGCGATACTCAACAATCTACTACCCAAGAGCAAACGGCTTGGCCGAGGCTTTTAATAAAACTCTCGTTCAAATTTTAAAGAAAACTTTGGACGACAACAAGAGAAATTGGCACGAGAAGTTGTTAGAAGCCTTATGGGCCTACAGGACAACTTTCAGGACTCCTACTCAGTCTACGCCTTATGCTTTAGTGTACGGGTCCGAGGCCGTTTTACCTTTGGAGGTTCAGCTTCCATCACTTAGGATTGCAGTTGCAAATAAAATCACTACAGAAGAAAATGTCAGATTACAACTGGAAGAACTGGAAAGCTTGGAAGGGAAAATACTTGCAGCGCAGCAAAATTTGGAACTGTACCAAGCTAAGATGATCCAGGCCCATGATAAACTGGTCCGCCTGAGAACTTTCAAAGTTGGTGACTTAGTTCTTGTTCTCAGAAGACCTATTCTTGCACATCGCAAGATAGGAGGCAAATTTGAACCGACTTGGGAAGGGTCGTTTGTGGTCGAGGCAGTCTACTCAGGAGGCTCTTACGAACTTGTGAATTGCTAAGGAGAACGATAAATGCTTCCAATCAATGGACGATATTTGAAGAAGTATTACGCAACCTGATGTTTCGAAGGGTGACCTCTAAGATAGAGTCTTATCCCTAGAAACACGGGTAAAGCGATCACTTTGTGACTGGGTCCGAACCCAAAAACATAAAAATGGATAAAATAAAATATGTGCTAAAAATAAAATATGTGAAAATCATAATAATAAAGTTTTACCCTTCCTTTCAAATCAAATCTTTTTCCTGATCTTTCTTTCCTTTCCTATTTTCCTTAAAAATTAAAATTGGAAAAAGTGAATAAGAATCTTCAGTGATAAATACTTTCTTAATGTTCTTGTTCTTAGTACAGCCCACGATCCTTTCCTTGTTTTCTTCGCGAGGAAATGTCGAACAGGCGGTTGGTCCTAAACTTTAAAAATGGCGTGAGTCTCGCACTCGATGAAAAGAGGGTGAAGGATGGAGCAGTGATAGAAATTGATTCTGACTTCACACCAGCCATCCTACAGTATGAAGAAAATGATTGGGTCCCAGTGGACCGAGAAGAGCTTCATAGCCAGACAGTAATGAAGATGGGTGGGCCAAGCCACCAATCCAGCAACAAGAAAAGAAAGACAAACATCGAATAAAGCAAGAAAATCAAGTCAGTAGTTGCCACGGCAGAGGGCAGGCTCGTCAGCGCCGCGCCCGCAGAAATTCAAGAAGTGAGGAGAGCTATGCTCACTGCTACTCAAAGAAGGAATAAGAATCGCCGTATCCGCAAGATGTTGACTAAACTAGCAGCAGATCAACACGAGGAAATAGCCACCTTCGCCAACACACACATTTCAAAGATACCGGTTCATCAGGAACCTGAAAAGAGAGAACAAGCTCCAAGAACAACAGAAAGGATAAGGGAAACTCTGAGAAGATCAGAGGCAGAGAGATTGCCTCGACGCCAGATAGAGATACCATATCCGAAGAACCTTGTTCGTCGAAGCAACCCGGAGGATGTCCCGACAGAGACAATCCCCGAGGAGCCAAGGTATGCAGGAGAACGTGATGGGATTGAGCCATACATCCCGCAATACGTTATTAGGCCTCGTCACTTGCAGATCATCCCAGAATATGAACTAGAAAGAATGCAAAATGTTGAGAAGAAGACTTTCGAATATTTTGAAAGGATTAGAGGCAGAAGAATCAACATTTTGGAAGGCCTCGAGTTACACACAGGTGTATTCTCAGAGTACGAGCAACAACAGATTGTGGATTGCATTCTAGAACTTCAGAAGATGGGTCGAGCAGGCCGTCCGAGAGAAAAGACTTATTCGGAACCCCGTAAATGGATGCCGGGGAAAGGAAGAGTCACAATACAATGCGGATGTTGCTATAACTTCGCAAAGGACTGAAAAGGAAATCCACCGGGGATACTCCGTCACGGTGAGGTGGATCCAATGCCGAGAATAATTAAAAGAATGGTGAAAAGAATGATAACGTGGAGGGTACCGCCGACGGACCGCATACCCAACAGTTGCATCATCAACATTTATCGGAAGGGCGACCGCATACCTCCACACATAGACCACCATGACTTTGTCGGACCTTTCCGCACGGCTTCGTTCGTCAACCAATGCAATATCATGTTCGGATCCGGCCTACGGATAGCGACCCGGGTAAGTTCCGAGGGCCGGTGGAGATACCACTTCCGGTAGGTTCCGTCATGATATTACAAGGAAATGGAGCAGACGTCGCAAAGCATTGCATACCGGGAGTACCAGTGGAGCGGATCTCCATCACTTTTAGAAGGATGGACGACGAAAAGGCACCATACCACTTCCAGCCAGATCCAGAATTGGAGAATCTCCGGCCCTACGAGCTGTGAGTTACATGGGAAATAGCACACCTCCAATGCACATCCATGCGACATTCCTGCCAAGTATGGCTTGGAAGGTGATGTTATTGACCGTGTATCTCATTATTCAGACATGGATTTGACAGACACTTTTTGGATGGATCCACAAGAATCATACATAGTCCGTTTTGAGTCTTGGATTGTATGAGAAATATTTCAAATCGAGTTGTATGATGTATCTTCAACAAGATTGGAATGAAAGTGACCATGTCACATTTTGCCTTCACCTCTTTTTGTGCAAATTGATCAGGAAACGCCATTAAAGTTAAATGAACTTCGAACAAAGAACAGAAAAGAAAAAAAAATAAATAAGAACTCTCTTCCATAAAAATCCAAACATTAAAAAGAATTTCAAATCCACATGAACACCAAATAAAAAAAATGAGATAGTTAAAGAACAAACAAAACAAATCTAAAGCTCAAATTGAATTCCAATTTACGTCCATCTTTTCAAATCCTCCAATCCTTCTTCAAATCAAGATCTATTCCGTACCTCCTCTGAAACCCTCTCTCGGGATGATTTCAGAATCACGAGGAATCTTCAATTTGATTCGGATGGCATAGGTTCGTACCCTTCGCCAAGCAATCAAACTTTGATTGATTCCCGTGGGATATGGAACACTTTCATATCTCATTTCGGTCTCAGCATAATCCAAATCTCAGTAAAATTCTTCATAGTCACAGCATAAATCAAATATCAACAAAATCTTTCACAACCACTGCATAAACTGAATCTCGGCATTCGGGATAGGCTTCCGCCCTACTCCCATCTCGGCAATCTCGAGCATTCGGGATGAAGCTCGCCTCTACTCCCATCTCAGAGCAAATCTCGGCATTCGGGATAGGCTTCCGTCGTACTCCCATCTCGACGAATCTCGGCATTCGGGATAGGCTTCCGCCCTACTCTCATCTCGACGAATCTCGGCATTCGGGATAGGCTTCCACCCTACTCCCATCTCGATAAATCTCGGCATTCGGGATAGGCTTCCGTCCTACTCCCATCTCGAGCAATCTCGGCATTCGGGATAGGCTTCCGCCCTACTCCAATCTCGACGAAATCTCGGCATTCGGGATAGGCTTCCGCCCTACTCCCATCTCGAGCAATCTCGACATTCGAGATAGGCTTCCGCCCTACTCCCATCTCGACGAATCTCGGCATTCGAGATAGGCTTCCTCCCTACTCCCATCTCAGCAAATCTCAGCATTCGGGATATGCTTCCGCCCTACTCCCATCTCAGCAATCTCAGCATTCAGGATAGGCTTCCGCCCTACTCCCATCTCAGAAGGATAGGCTTCCGCCCTACTCTCATCTCAGCAAATCTCAGCATTCGGGATAGGCTTCCGCCCTACTCCCATCTCAGAGCAATCTCAGCATTCAGGATAGGCTTCCGCCCTACTCCCATCTCAGCAAGTCTCAGCACTCGGGATAGGCTTCCGCCCTACTCCCATCTCAGCAAATCTCAGCACTCGGGATAGGCTTCCTCCCTACTCCCTTCTCAGCAATTCTCAGTACTCGGGATAGGCAGAGTCCTACTCCTTTCTCAGCAAATCTAAAAATTTGATCCTCTCAACAAGAAATTGAAATTAAAGCACTCTGCATTTCGGATAGGCTTTGTCCTATTCTTCCTCAGCATTTGGGATAGGCTCACTCCTAATCCTTCTCAGCATACACATTGGATATGTTCAATCCTGCTTCCTTCTCAGTATACAAATGCATTTGGGTGGGCCTTAGCCCTACTCTTTTCTCCGCATAAAACCAAAATTGAAACTCGAATCAAAATTCAAACTCATAATTAAAACTTGAAATAAAAAATGAAACGAATCTAAGATCCAATCTCTTAAAATCTTGTGATCTGAAATTCACCTTCTTTTTCCCCAGCAAGAATTCTGGAATCTTCAGTCTTGGAGATTTACTTGATACTCCCCAGCGGAAATCCTTCTACTTCGTCCTAAGTTTGTCACTTGGACATTTGTTTTGGTTTTGTTGATTTCTTCGATCAACGCCAATACGCGCGGTGAGCTTGGTTAGCACACCACACCTATTGGGGGTCCATTTGTTGACCTCATTTTTGATGAGGTCTTCTCTTCCCTCTTTAGTGTTTAGGATCTAGCCTTAGGCTTTTCCTTTGACTATCTTAGAGGACTAGAATTGGGACCCATCCCTTAGAAATTTGAACCACTTCTTGCCTCCCCGCAAAGCCCACAAGCTTGATTGTAGACCCCCAATCACCTATAGGGTTGAGATCAAAAGTGAAGGTTTAAAGGATGAGTTCCCTATAGGACTCTTTGGCCTTAGGACCACCCTAGGTGGCTTGGTCTGGTGAGGGTTGACTTACACACTCACTACACTCACACTCTACACTCTCACACACACAATACAAATCCTAAAACCACACCCATACCCAACTTGATTCCTTGACTCATGTAGGTAATTCATATGGATGGACCTTAACCCCTAAGCCCCTGGTTAAGAGGGCTAGGAACAACATAGTGAATGCCTCAAATGAGTCCTCCCATGGCTCATATAGGCTTAATATGGCTTCATGGCTCAATCAAAGTGATTCCATTCCACTCATATTTGATCAATCTTCATTATTCCAAAATTTCAATTTTTGGCCCCGGGGACCCTACACCTACCAAACCTAAAGGCTCATTCCCTTAAGCCTTCCTAAAAGCCCATCCAAAGCAAGTTCAAAAGCCCAAAGTCCATGGCAAAGCCCACATGAAATTCCTCTCATCATCCCTTTGATTTAAAACACTTCCTAAGTTCTAAAATCCATCACCAAATAAACCCAAATCAAGCCTTATGACAATTCTCCTTAAATCCATGCAAGTGAGACAACTTTTCCCAAGCCATATATGAGCCATGAAGCCATGCATGAGCCACATGGGAGCCATGAGAGCCATGGAATCTACTTTCCACCTCACCAAGCCATTAATGGCAAGAGAGGGGATCTCTTTCTTAAACCTTTTTAAACCCTTTTTACCTTAAACATGATACACTCTAAACCATACTTTGCCACCTAATCCTTGATGTGGACTTCACTACCTTTGGTAGGTTGACTCACATGATTCTCTCAGCCTAAAACCAGGTAATGGGGAGGTGAACCCAACCCAAACACATGGGTTGACCCAAGACAAGCCAAAATAGCCATGCCCCCATTCCATTTTGATCTAACCCCTTTACACATAGCAAAGCTCAATTGCCTACACAAAACCCCAGCCCTGACTCACCTGAACCTGAGGGTGACCCATGCTCGCCGGCCGCCCGCCCGGATCGCCGGAAAACACCATGGCCGAGACCTTGGGAGGAGCCAAATTTTGGAATTCCACCTTCGTCGAGCCGCCTCACTCCAAATGGCCATTGCAGTATGTTCTTCTCCTCACCGAGCAGGCCGATCCCAACCCTTAAACCCCCCGGGAGGCCCTCCATCCTCTCCTATTTAAACACCCCTCCTCTCGGCCAAGAGAGGTACCGAACCAAACCTTACCGAAACCCCGCCAAAATCATCCCGGACCACTCTCTACACATAGAGAACTTGATCCCCACTGAAATCCCCCTGCCATTTCCTCTCTGCGAGCTCAATTTCGAGTTGAAATCCAAGCCCAAAACCAGGACACTTCACCACGGTGAGTCAATCTTCAAATTGATTGACTCTACACCTTCACTCGGACCAAGAGGAGAAGTTTCCCGAGCAAAAGCCCCCTCACCAGAGCCAGCCATTGCTTCCGACCTCCAAGCTTTGTGATCGACTGTGGTCACTTTTGTACCTGAGCAATTCACCGGGCCGAGGGACTTCATCCGGAGCTTGCTTGGACCCAATCGAACGTGACAAAACCCTCAGATTGAAGCTTCACTTCTCTGAGCAAAGGTATGGACTCACTCTTCCTCCCGAGCTTACAGAGATTCTCCATTTAGTTTGAGTTAATTTCAATGCATGTGCACCAGATGGATGTGTTCGTCTCTTTAAGACGAATCCATAGAGCATAAGAACACGAAAATCCGTTGAGAATCGAGTGAGAAATTAGGGTTAGAAGGTCGACGGTCACGGGTTCGCACCAGTCGTAGACGATGACTGGGAACCGTTGGATCGCGCGTGTATCGGATGGACGGCTCGGATCGCGTCGGACCAGAAGAAGTTATGTGAAAGGCGGGTCCAGGGACGGCTGAGTCAGATGGCGGCGCCGAATCAGGAGACGACGCGTGGAGCTTCGGAGACGCCGAGGTTGAGTCAGCGCCGCGTGGATAAGTAGATAAATAGGCTATTTTTCTATTTATTTAATTCCCAGAACTTCAAAAATTCATTACTTTGTGTAGAAAAATCCTAAAAATAAAATAAAAATACCCTCTTGCTCAGTGAACAGAGGAGAATAATGTGGAAAAGAAATCAAGTAATTTCATTAAGTATTTTATTTTTAATGATTTATTTACTCTCTGCATTGTTTTAATTCTCAATGCATATAGGAAATTCACCATGGCATGAGACAATAGGGCTTTTGAAGCCTCTGAACTTGGGAACATTCCCTGAATTTTCCAAGGTCAGAGGCCATCCCTATGAGAAGTTATTGATTTTTCAAGTTCATGTTACTCGTTTTGAGTATTTTAATTCCAATAATTAGCATGTTGAGAAATAAATCCTAGGAAAATTTGGTGATGTTACTTGTGACCAGAGGGACCTAGTAAAAATAAGTTTTGAGTTAATTCACTTTGAACAACCCTAATTGGCCTAAACACCCAAAATTGAACTTTAATTAATTAGGGTTAACCACTCATCAAATTAACTTAAAAATAATTCTCCACTGTCCTCTAGGGATAGGAGAACACCACATAAAAATTTGAGATCAATTGGACTTGGTTAGCCTCATCAAATGGGTTGATTAAGCCTCTTAAGTGAAAATGGGTAAAATTAAACTTTAAAAATTCATAACTCACAAAATACTTTTCAAAAATTCACAAAAATGGTTTTGGAGCTTCTCTGATATCAGAGGAACTTAGGAAAATTAAAATTGTAATTTTCTAAAAAAAGTTCATTTTTATCATTATTTTAATATTTTTAATAATTAAAAAATAATAAAAATCATAAAAATATTAAAAATCACCAAAATGTCACATTTTGAATTCTAATCATTTAGGAACAAACCAAATATTTTTTTTAAGTCCCTAGGATAATATATTGAATTTTAAAGGCTTAATGTAATTTTTAATATTAAAAAATGTATTTTCCAACCTTCTCACCAAAATAATTCTAATAAATCAAAGAAATATCAGAAAAATATAAAATTTATTTCTCTTGACTCCTTGAGATCAGAGAGATTTAAGAAAAATATAAAATCCATTTTTCAACTTTAATTTTATTTTAAAATTAATTAATGCTCCAAAAGTCAAAATAATTCTAATAAATAAAATATAATTAAAAAAAAATCACCAAAATTAGTCTAAATGGTCCTCTGGTCATTAGTAATGCCCCATAATTTTCTTAAGGACAGAAAAATTCCCTTGGTCATCTTATTGAATTTTCCTTGGAAATCCCCATTTTCTACAAAAAATAATTATATAAATAAATTAAATACAGAAAAATCACATTTTCTCCTCTAATGTCTTAATTGACATGTGAGTGAAGCCACATAAAAATTTCAAATTCATTTATGCTAAATTTAGTGAGTTATGGAATTATTAAGCTTGAAGGGCAAAATGGTAATTAAAATTTTAACCCTTAATCAAAACTTTAGGCTTAATAAAATGAGAGAGTAAAATATTTGATCCTAAATCTGATTTGGATGATTGAAATTTAAATAATTAAAGGATAGAGACCCATCAATCATTTTTAAGATTAATTAGAGTAAACTTTAATCATTTGATTAATGAAATTTGGAAGATTAATAAAAATTGAAATTATTAAAATAAGGATATTATTAAGAAGACATTTATTCTTTAATTTAAGAATCCCTAAATTAATCACTTCAATAATATTTAATTCCCAATTAAAATGATAATCCAAACTCAAGATTTAAAATACAAAAAGACTTAATCATTAAATTAAATTAAAATTAAAACATTTAAATTAAATCCTTCCAAAATTTCAATTAAATTAATACTTTAATAATTAAATTAAATCATCTTTAAAACATAAAAAATAAAATATTAAATTAAAATTAAGATAAAATTAAATTAAAATTAAATTAAATTAAATTAAATTAAATTAAATAAAATAAAATAAAATTAAATTAAAACATATTAAATTAAATTAAATAAAATAAAAAATAAAATCAAATCAAAATAAAATTTAAATTAAATTAAAATTTAAAATAAAATTAAATTAAAATTAAAACTAAACCAAATTAAATTAAATTAAATTAAATTAAATTAAATTAAATTAAATATAACATCACCTAAGACATAAAGAATTCAAAATAGGTTTAAAAACAACTTGAATACTATTCCAAACTTAAACCCATTAATTAAAAATTAAATTAAATCATAAATCACTTAAACATCAATTTGCCCTCAAAAGCTCTTGTTGTTATAACTCCTAAACGAAGTATTAAGTGAAGTGTTACTTCACTTATAGGATATTCAAATGTCCTAGTTCACTGAGCAAAAGAACAAAACTTAATTAAACCTCGGATGATTAATTCACTCGATTAATTAAATCCGTTTGGACTTTAGAATAATTCCAAGCAATATTGAAAAGATGTTTAAGATTCGTCTTAAGCACTTCCTCAATATGACGGGTGTTTTATAAGAACAATTGAACTTAATTATTCTTTGGTGCGAGAAAATCATCCATAAACAAAAATGAAAACCTAGACGTCATAGGAATGACTAGCTATGTGACTAGGATCTTGGTAGAAAACCGTAAACCTCGCCCTTAGCTTTACCTGAGTAATTGCTATAAATACTTAAATGCTCTAACATGTGTTTCAAGTGCAGCTTGGGATGAAGGGAAGACCCTCCAGGTACGCTTTTATTTTATTGCAATTTACCTTCTCGCAATTTAATTAATCGCATTGCACTTTCTTTTCTTGCATGATAAACAACTGTTGCATGAAAACCAAAACCTTTAGGAAGTCCCTAAACTGAAACCAAAACTAAATTAAAAGTCATTATAAGATAAAAATCACTGCAACAACATTTCAAAATATGAAACAACTCAAAAGTTAATCACAAACAGAACACAAAACTACAATTGCAACCAAATTAAAACGTCTCGTTGAATGATCGGGAATACCTCGGATGATGTAACCCACGTGTTGCTAACGGGATTTCCCATGGTCTAAATGAAAGTGTGGAACTCATTCGACTGAGTTTAGCAAATTCATCCGGACTAAGTGAATTCGATGAAAATAATCGGTGCTGGGATGACTGAACCGTGGGATCTAAATCGATTCCGTTTAAACAACTTTAAGATTTGTTTTAATTAAAATATTAAAAACACTTGGATTTTAAGATTTTCTCTAAACCAAAACACTTCTCTCATCTCCTGATTTATGACTTCTAAAACTAAACCTCTGCAACAACAAGGAGCTTGGAGCACAGTGGGCAACATGGCCATCGTCATCAGCAAAACTCGGGTCTACTTCAGCAAAACCTTTCTTAGAATTAAATAACCAAGCCATAGGATTTCGAGGTAGTTTACCTAGTGCAACATAAATCCTCAACTTTTTGTTAGGCATTTGCATAATCATATTATGTAAATTAAGCCCTAACTGGTTTTAGGATTCCGAGGTAGTCGTTTGGTACGACATAAACCCTCACATCTTCGAGGCTGATTGTATGATTATGTCATACGAATATAAGTCCTAATTAACTAAAATTAGCAAGATTGAAATATTAGATAATATTAGGATTTTCTCAAATCTAAGCCAAACAATAGGATAGTTTGGGAAGTTGCCAAGATTCTTCTTGGATCCTCGACTTCTCCTACTTCTCTTCCTTTGGATTCTCAAAAATAAAATTGTCCCAAATTTTGAGTCATTCTCTTTTGAATTTCCAAAAATCGATCCTTTCGAAAACCTCAAACTTTGAAATTCTTGAGAGCAAAACCACCGATCATTATCGAGAGTTTTCTTAAGTGATTCCCGTCACTTAGGATGTAATTAACTATAGGGGCTTCGCTCTTATAGAGAACTTTAAGAACCCGAGTAATATAAACCCCGCTTAATTCATTTATATTAAGCGGGGAACTTGATCGGCTTATAAAATTGGTTCGCGGACCAAACGGATGTCACAAATCTCCTAGTTTATTTAATCGAGCCCCATCATCAAGCGAGTGTGTCTATTCTTCGGGATAGATACACGGTTTAGTGGTGCGGTGCTCGTTTATATAAACTATTTGGGATTCGAGATCGGTTCGATTTCATATCTTAAAACTTTTAAACTTAAAATTACTTTCAAAATCAAATGTTATCTTTTAAACTATATATATATTTAAATTAAATTTAAAATATGAAAATTCACCGACAATTTCTGTAGGCGACCCCCTTTTCAAAACACATAACCTAAAAATATGCCGACAGAGAGACAACATGAATGAAATCTATCAATATTTGACAGATGAAGGTGAAGATTGGGAGATAAGAGACAACATATATGTAAATTTCTCTACTACCATATTGGATCATGTGTCGAAGCAATGACATTTCTTTATATCTTTGAAATTACTCCCAACCATGAAAATTAGTAAAGTGAAAAATTAAAATGTAATACTGAACTATTGTAGTCAAACTGGAAGACCTGTTGATATTAGCACCATAATTGTGAAATCTATTTTTTACTTGATTGTACATGGATCAAATTATGGTTTAGGACATCATTCCACTATATTTCTTCTCTACAGCCAGTCACAAGTGTCATATGAATGCTGGGAAAAAATGCTTCTCCCTTGGAAGCCCATGGACCCAAGTAACATTTATGACTGTTAAGCAACTAGGGGGATAAAAATGATCTAAGAATAATTGTAGACAAACCATCTCAGAGTTCACTACCTATTCAACCTCGCTTTCCTGAAAGTTCGCAGTTGATTGTGAAGAAGATCAAGAACTGGAGAAATAGGTACAAAATCATATGAATGAAATTAATAATATTTTTATATTATTTGATCATTTGGATTGGCGGATGAATGAACAATTCTATCATATTGAGCGTATTGAAGAAATTCGATACGTTTGATGAAAAAAAGGCTTGGATTAAAGAGAATTTGACTGATCAATTCCCGTATCGACCCTTCTACAATTTTTTCATGCACCACTAATTCATGGAAGATATTAGAGAAGATAGCACCGATATTGATGAAAAGTAGCGATTCTTTATTTTATCTAGTATTTGGTGTTTAAACTTTATTATGCTTAGATATGTTTAGTATTTGGCTTGCTTTATTGTGTGATTTCAGACTTATTATGTTTTGGATTTGAGTCTATGTTTAGTTTTCAGCGTTAGGGTGTTATGGTATGATTGCGATGCTGAGTTACTATGTGGTAGAATGATTTATATGTGAATATTTGTAATAGTTACTGGCTTCCTTGGTCGATGTGCATAAGTTTACACTTGTTGGGAAATTTCAATATGGACATCCCAAAATGGAAAGAATTAGGAAAATCTTTGATGATTTGAAGCTTATTGGTAATTGGAAAGTTGGTCTTTTTGATGGTAGGCATATTATGATTAAGCTTTCTAATGAAGAAGATTATGCTAATTTATTTTCCAAGAAGTTTCTTATGATAGAGGGTATTTACATGAAAATCTTGAAATGGTCTCCTGATTTTGATTCTAATCAGGAAGCACCTATCATTCCTGTTTGGTTTAAAATTCCTAATCTTAAACTGCAGTTCTTTAATCATCAAGTTCTTTATGCAATTGGTACTGCTTTGGGGAAACCACTTAAATTAGACTTGTCTACTTTTAATCTGTCTAGACCTTCCATGGCAAGAATCCTTGTTGAAAGAGATATTACTCTTCAAGATGTTGATGAAATATGGCTGGGTTCACCACATAATGGGTATTAGCAATCTATTATAATGGAACAAAGACCATTCTATTGCAATCATTGTAAAATGTTTGGTCATACTAAGGAAGGTTGTTATAGAGTTCATCCTAATCTTATGCCATCTAAATATAAGAATGGGGTTGCTCCTGCCATTATTATTCCTGATAAAGTTAATGGAATTCTTGCTGTGGTTAAGATAACTCCAAATGAGATTAAAGATTTCACTGTCATTATCGAACTTCGTCGAAACATTGATTAATGTATCTTCCCGAATAATTGTGCCACCTTGCATACCTTTACTAATCCAAGCTTTGCGATGTTCCTGATCCAATTGCTTCTGTTGTGAATCCTCTTGTTGATTGTGCACCCAATTCTGGTTCTAATTTGATTGCTACAAATGCTAATATTGAGTTAGCCAAAGAACTGGATTCAGCTGTTTCTGGAACTATTGTTGATGCTACTCAACTTGTTTTTGATAAGGGTTTTGATGCTGTTCCTGAAGTAGCTGGTAATTTAAATTCTGAAGCTTCTTTCAATGAAGAAGTGAAGGAGGATGATGCTGTTATTAGAATAGATTTATCTCTTTATCAGACAAGGGAAGTTTCACCTACTATCATTAACTATCCTATATTCCAGAATTCTTCACAGGATATGGATACTAGTTTTTCAGATCAACTGAATGTTGTCAATATTGAATTGAAGGGTGATTGGATGGTGCAAAAATCTAAGAAGAAAAAAGAATTAAAGCAATTATCTTTGACTAATATTATCCCTTCTACTACTGCTAGTTTTCTAGGCTTACTAGAGGAAGTAGATCTGCCCATGATTAAATTTTTATGCTGGAATGTTAGGGGAGTGGCTAACCTTGGCTCACTTAACAGAATTCTCTGTCTCAACAGGGTTCATAAATTTTGGGTGATTGTTCTTCTTGAACCTTTGGTGAAAAAGAACTTTGACAGATTTTTAAGGAAGTTTTCTATATTTTCTTTTATTTTTAATTCTACTAATAAGATCTGGCTTCTTAGTAGAAAGGAGTTGAGAATTGATATTCTTATTGATCATCCTCAATTCTTACATTTGCATTTTGAACTTAATCAATTTAAAGGCTTTGCCACTTTTGTTTATGCTTCTTCTTCTATTGCTGGTAGATCTGAACTTTGGTCTCAGCTGAAGGTTATTGGTCAAAATATGGATGAGGGCTGGATAGTAGGTGGAGATTTTAATTGTATTTTACAACCTAGTGAGAAGAAAGGAGGAAGGAACCCTAATCTACAAGATATGCTAAATTTTACTAATCAAGTTAGTGCTGCTAATCTATTTGATATTGGGTTTGAAGGTTCTCCATTTACTTGGAGAAGAGGTTCTCTCTATGAAAGATTGGACGGAATTTTTACTAATCAACTCTGGCTAGATATGTTTAACCTTTCTAAAGTTAAGCATCTAGCAAGACTTGGTTCTGGTCATGCTCCCTTACTGGTTCAATTCTCTCATTTTACTAATACAAAACAAACTGGTTTCAGATACTTAAATGTATGGTCTTCTCATCCTAATTGTTATCAAGTTGTTAAGAATCATTGGAATCTTCCTACTCATTAATCTGCTGCTAATCCATTGTTGAAGTTATGGCAGCTTCATAAATGAGTTGCTAAGGCTTTAACCAGTTGGAATTGGACTGACTTTGGGAATCTTACATATAATATTCAAAAAGCTGAAACTATGGTGGCCCAGGTAGAACTTGAAGTGGAAGATGGAAGGAAAACTGAGAAAGATCTGATGGATGCTAATGAGATTCTGAATTCTGCTATATTACAAGAAGAGCTTTTTCTTCAACAGAAAGCTTGAGTTAATCATTTCCTACATGGAGATAGGAATTCAAAATTTTTCCATGCTATAATTAAGCATAGAAGAACCATTAATACTATTCTGAGAATTAAATCTACAAATACTTTCTGGCTTTCTACTTCTCAGGAAATTGGGGATGATGCAGTTAACTATTTTTAGACTCTATTCTCTTATCATGATACCAATTCTATTGTCCTCTCTAATAATCTTATGCAAACTGATTTACAGTTGGCTAGGGACTGTCAATTATCCAGATTACCAAATGAAGATGAAGTATTATCTGCTATTAATTCTTTCGATAGCAACAGGACAGACAGGACCGTATGGATTTACTCCCGATTTCTACAAGAAATTTTGGCAAATTATTAGGTTGGATGCTGTTGAGGCTGTTAAGTATTTTTTCCAAGGAGTGGACCTTCCTAAATATTTTGTCTCCTCTTCTATTATTCTTATACCAAAGGATAAAAAGAAAGAGTGTTGGCATGACTTCAGACCTATCAGCATCACTTCAACTTTTTCAAAAATTATCAGCAAGATTCTTGTGGCCAGAATTCAGCCTTTTATGGATACATTGATCTCAGAAAATCAATCTACCTTTGTCAAAGGAAGAAGTATTAGTGAAAATATTTTATTGGCTCAAGAATTGCTCACTGATATTGATATGCCTTGTAGAGGTTCTAATTTGATTCTTAAACTGGATCTTTCTAAAGCTTTTGATACTATAAGTTGGTCCTTTATTCTTAAAGTACTTTCGCTAAAGGGTTCAGCTTCGATTGTCGTGGACTTATTTCAAGGTGGTTAAGTAATAATTATTATAGTGTTCTCATTAATGGAGAGAGCAAAGGGTTTTTTCAAGGTGTAGAGGCTTTAAACAAGGAGACCCCCTTTATCCTTATATCTTTATATTGGCATTTGACTACCTCTCCAAGCTCATCAATAATGTTCGGATCACTCATCCTTTACCCGAGCTTCAAAGACGTATCTACTCAAATCATTACCCATCTTGCTTTTGCTGATGATGTCATAGTTTTCTCGGAATGGTAGTAAGAATTCCATAAGATGTTTAATGAAGGCTTTGGCTGAATTTGAAGATGTTTCTGGTATGACTTTTTAACAAGTCCAAATGTCATTTTCTACCCAATTCTAACTTCAATGCTAACTCTAAGATGTGGATTGCTGATTTCACTGGTTTTAAGGAAGCCAAATATCCCTTCAAGTATTTGGGATTTCCTTTAATCAAAGGTAGACTTAGACTTCTCACTACGATGATGTGGTAACTAAAATTTTTGCTCAAATTCAATGTTGGACAAATTCATTTCTGTCAAATGGTGGTCGAATCACTCTTCTTAAGAGTATTTTAACATCTTATCCTCTCTATATCCTCCAAATGATCAAGATGAAGAAAAGCACACAAAAATTACTTTCAATTATCTTCAATAAATTTCTTTGGGAAGGTCATCATAGATAAATGCATTGGACCAATTGGGATAAAGTTTGTAAACCTATTGATAGTCGTGGCTTGGGTTTTAAAAGTTTTCAACAAATTAGTTTTGCCTTTTACTGCAAACAGTGATTAACTTTAGAGCAAAGAATTTCTTATGGTCTAAGTTTTTGCATGGGAAGTACTGTCATAATATTCATCCCACTCAAGTTCAGGTGAAGGCTGGGGATTCAATAAATTGGAAGCAATTACTGAAAATGATGAAGCCGAACAACTTTTTGTATGGGAGCTTGCAGATGGGCAAATTCATTTTTGGAGGGATAAGTGGTTTTTTAATGATTCTTTGATTGACCATAATGCTCACCATTCCATTCAAAAAGTAGTTGATTGTTGGACCAATTCAAAATGGGATATCAAGTAGCTATGTTGATTATGCAACTCAAAAGAAGATTCTCGAACATTCCTATTCACCTGCACCAAAAGAGATAGATTAGTAACAAAGAATCCACCAAATCAAAGCTTGTCTAAATTTCTATTTAGAGATACCTGTTCTACTAATGACTGGGGGAAGAAGCTTTGGAATAAAATTTTAACACCTTCCATGTCTTTTTTCTGTTGGAGACTTTTTAGGAAGTTTCTTCCAACAGATGATATTTTAAAATTAAAGGGCATTCAGGGACATTCTATTTGTCAATTCTGCCATTCTAATGAAGAATCCATTTCTCACATATTTATAAGGTGCTTTGTTGTTCAAGATGTATGGAAATCTGTTTTGGATATTCTTGGGCTATCTTCTAAATGTTATTCATGGCTTAGCATTCGATTTATGTTGGCAAGATTGGAAAGGTTCTCCTGATTATTATATCCCTTTTATTATCTTTTGGTTTATCTGGATGGAGAGGAGTGAAGCTATTTTCAACAGCAAGGAATGTTCTATTCAGCATATTACCAGAAATTGTCTAACTTATATTCATAAGGCTAGAAAAATACTTAATTTCCAGCAGATTTCACTTATTAACAAAGTCAAACTTATTATTTGGAGATTGCCAAAGGCTCCTTGGATTAAAATAAATACTGATGGAAGTCTTTCTTCATTGGGTGCTGGAATTGGGGCAATTTGCAGGAATTATCATGGTAATTGCATTTGGTTTCTATCTCGCTCCAGCTTATGGTCGAGAATAGTCTTGAAACCGAAATAATTGCCGCTTATCGGGGTCTTAAAGCTGCCTTCCTTAATAATCAAAATTTCATTCATATGGAGATGGATTCATTGCTTTTAGTGCAGATGTTATTGAATAAAGTTGTTGTTCCTTGGAATATTCTTATTTGGATTAATATGATCTTCAAGTTATCCTCTAAGTTAGTTGTTATTTGGAGTCATGTTCATAGAGAGGGGAATCAACCTGCAAATTGGTTGGCCAAGAGAGCTTCTTCTAGTAAGGAAATAATTTGTAACTCTGGCTCTTCTTCAGAGTTTCTATCTTCTTCTTTTTCTATTTTTGGAGCTCTTTTGCATGGGGATTTATTAGCCATTCCGCATGTCAGATGTAATAAAACCACCATTACTCAATAAAATTACTTTTTTGTGGTAATATATATATATATATATATATATATATATATATATATATATATATATATATATATAAGTGATGTTTTGTATTGTTTGTGAAATTTTTATTAGTTAATCACTTAATTATTAAAAATAGATGCTTAAAAAAGGCTAATTAGATGTCGATGTAACTTAGAAATGATTGAAGTCGCAAAAAAAAAAAATTGGAACTAGAAAATTGGTTTGGCACCGATGGCGCCCAAAACCTGAAACTTCCCAGATCTTCTTAAAACCATGAATTTGAGTAGTTGACCTCACTTTGACCATCTTCAACTGTTTGCCAAGGCTGAAAACTGCCCTGATCAACCTAAAAATGTACTATTTTTTATGCCATATTTTATAATGATATTGCACTTTAAAGGTATGTTTTCTTGTATTTTTGGTTGTAGGTACATCAAATTGAAGAATTTGGAGTGATTGGAGCAAAAAGAACAAAAATGGACCAAAATGGAGCATACCGAAGCAAAATGGGTTGAACCGGAGCATACCGGAGTAAAACAGGTCAAAATGGACACTTATGTACTTGTGTCTGGCGCTTCAGAGCCAGGTAGTTGGCGTATAGACGCCAGAAATTGCGCCTAAGCGCCAGAAATCGGCGCATAGGTGCCAAAAGACGGTTGGTGACAATTTTTGGCATAACTTCCTGTAGAAACGTCCGATTTGGACCATTTTTGAAGCATTGCGAAGCTTATCTCATGGGGAATTCATTGGGAATGATAAAATAAACTTTCTAAAAGAGTTTTTGGCTAGTTAGAAGGAGTTATTATGGAAGGGATGTGTCTCTTGGAGTGAAAAGCCACTTAAGGCACCCTTTGGAAGATTCAATGAATATGGACTCTTTTGAAGAGACACTTAAGCACCTCTTGGGAAATTATAACACTCTTTACTCTCTTGAGGGGGAGTGAACAATTGGAATGGAAGAGAAGATTGGAAGAGGAGAAGAAGGCTTTGAGAAGAAGTGAAGGCTTGGGGCGTGAGCCCCGAGTGGGGTGACAAGGTGAGAGAGAAAGAGAGAGTGCGAGAATTTCTTCTTTTCTTTTCACTTTATTCTTGGAGAGGATTGTAAGGAGATTGCTTTTGCAATAAAAGGAAATTTTGATTTTCATCAGAGATAAGTATTTTCATTGTATTATGATTTCAATTTAGTAGTTTGTTTGTATGGTTTCAAAGACTTGTTCAATGAAAAGTTCTTGTTGTTTCTCCATGTGTAGTGAGTAGTTTTCTTTACTCTTTCCTCTTACAATGAATTAGTATACATGTGTAGGATATAGAATTGAGTAGAGTGAGAATATGTTGTGATGATTTTACTTTTTTCTTCATTTAAATGTAAAC
Organism: Papilionanthe hookeriana x Papilionanthe teres; assembly: GCA_022702705.1. Lineage (NCBI taxonomy): Eukaryota > Viridiplantae > Streptophyta > Magnoliopsida > Asparagales > Orchidaceae > Papilionanthe > Papilionanthe hookeriana x Papilionanthe teres. Next base: position 108,163,315 of record CM040425.1, on the reverse strand, counting down.
TTGATCAACTGCATGTTAAAATCTGTTGTGAGAACATGTAAGAACAAATGTTGTATTGTCTCAGTCAACTATTAGTAAGAATCACATGAGATTATTGAACCACCCCGCAAACTTTACGTTAATTTAAAACTGCTTTTATTTGATAAAGATGTGTATAAAGATATTCAATAATCACAGAGCTATCTTTCAACGCAAGTATACGTATCGCTCAAGTAATACAAAGCTCTAATGGAGTCCTGGATATCGATCCCACAGGGATAGTTCAGAAGCAACAAACTAGGATTATAGAAACTAATTTAGAATCACAACTTTGTAAATCTAATTTCCTATCTGTCACTATTATGCAATCATAAATAAGATAATGTTTTAATAAACTAGTTCTACCACAGTTAACTAATTCTACTAATAAAGTGAAGTTCAAATATATAAGCAAGAATCCTTCTCCTTTTTAAGAAATTTAAGTGAATGGATAATTAAATCTAGTTTAAAAACGGTGTTGTGCTAAATAAGAGACCCTTTGGTCCAGGCATAAAGAACATTGACTAATCCTATGCTTGGTTACTGAATCTGCGGCTAGGCTGGGAGGATACCGGCTATGGCTTCAGAGCTCACACGTTCCCCTCACCTGAGGGCTAACATATACACTTCAGTACCCAAACGATAGGATCGAATTGAGGATTTTAGTCTGTCACTCTAAAATCTCCAATTCTACACCCGATAAATATTATTTCCCTATTTATTTGCACCCTACTTTCAAGGACTTTGACCTCCCTGAATCTCAGATGTAATCTTCACTATAGTTGTTAAACTCAACATATTTTAACTAATCAATTGGCCAGATTTAAAGTAAATTAAGATTTAAGTGAAAAGCTTATCACAAATTCTTTTAAAATTCTCTTAGCACACTAATTTAAATTCCCATTTCACAAAAATATTAAAACAAGGAGAAAGACAGAAAAACTACTCAGATTTTATGGAGAAGATACGACAAAACTTGGATTTCATATATAAAAACAAAGTTTAACAAACTAAAATAAGTAAATACAACTTATCTCGAATTCCTCCCCAAGCAAACTCCGTGAAGTTCTTCTGAATCTCTTCATTTCTTTACAGCACACAGAATTCTCGTTCAAAACGGTAAGGATGAAGAAATCTCTCACTTCCCTTATTCTCTTACAATCTTTTGAAGAATTCCTAACAAATATCACTAATTGAACTCACTATCTAAAACTATAATGGAAACAAGACCCTAACTAACACTCAAGTGACACACTATAGACTTGGTGGACTCACTTACAATAACAGACAACAACAATGGACACTAGTGGACACATTTTTTTGCCCAAAATTGTTTCTTTTAAAGTGGTTGAAGAGTTTCCAAAAGTTTCCTAAGCATCCCTTCAAAAATCATCCACATTCAATGCACCTCATGAGAGAACTGAATTTCCGGTCTTCGGCGGCCTCAAGCGCGCCGTCGGCGGCCTTCTAGAATACTTAACCTTGGACTCTCTTTCATAAGACCCGCTGTAGGCGGCCTCGATCTCGCCGTCGGGAGGCTTCCTAGTAATATTTTCTGAACTCTCGGGAAAAAATTCGCCGTCGGCGCCATCGTGCTCGTCGTCGGCGCCCTAGATCAAATCTTCACATTTTTGGTCCTTTTTGCTCCAGATTCGTTCCTTTTCGTATTTTTTTTCTTCATTATGCATAAATCAACATATCTGCAACAAATCATCAAAAATACCCTTCTGTAAAGTGCAATATCATCAAAATAAATATAAAATATGCATGAAAATCTTAACATATTTTCAGTGGGTCAAAATCCCCCAAACTTAACTATTACTTGTCCTCAAAAAATTTTTAGTACTACATAAAAGTTATGATTCATTGTAGTAAAGTTTTAATTCAGAAACACTATAATTTTGATTTAAATAAATATCATAGTAAGCCTTCTTAGAAAGATTTTCAAGTAATTAGATTAACTCTGCAGATATAAGGCTATCTAGTCATCAAGTCTAAGAGTTCTAGTCTTCTATTTATTTCAAGAATGACTATATGTTACAATATTAGTTCACTTAGAATATTCAAATGATAGGAAATTCATGAGAACACTACTAGTAAAGAAACTAGTCTATAAATATAAGTTCAGAAATGTAGTTAGTTTTTCCTTTAGGTTAATCCAAGTGAAGCCAATTTTTGATAAGGCATCTCCTCAAGCTTCTCCTCACTTACTTTTTCTTTTCTTTTTATTTAGATTGCTTTTCAATCCTTTATATATTTTTCTTTTCTTTTCAGGGATTGTTTTTCAATCCTTTCTTTTTATTTTTCTTTATCTTTTCCCAAGTGAGGATTACTATATCTGGATAGCTTGTTAATGATTTTAAACTTCACTCTTCTTTTCCTAAATTTAAAACTTATAGCATTCCTTTACCTTATATGTAATTCATAGTCTTTACATCATTGAGTCCCAATCTTTTCTTTCTCAACTAAATTCCTAAGATTCTTAATATTTCAGAATATAGTTTTCCTTACTTTAAATAGTTAACTATAGTCTTATTCTCTTATACTAAATATCTTAACCTACAAAATTAATTTTCATTACTAAAAATATTTCTTTGAATCTTCTACAATATTTAAATAACATCTAAATATAGTTAACTGAATTAAATTTTATCACAAAAATCATGTTATAAATTTTGAAAAAATGTTAATTTGAGAACAAATAATAGTTAATATTTTTCTCCCCCCAAACTTAAAGTTTTCAATAATATAAATAATATGGGTGGAAAGAAAAAATTCTAATAATATAAATCATACCTTTGCACTTTAGGCATTTTCTTCTCCCTGAAAGTTTTGCAGGTTCTTCTCAATATTTTAACTTCAATTGACCTGTAATATTAGGAATTTTTCTATAAATATAAAAATATAGAGAATTTGCTGGGGTAATGAAATTTTGAAACAAGTATATAAAACAAAACATTTAACTTCAACAATTAACTACACTACACAGGACAGTAAGAAATAACATTTGCAATTCACAACATAGTAACAAACAATCTACTAATTAAACTAAGAGTTCACAATAATAACCACAATTATGCATCACAATGCAGAAATGAAATATAAACTACAAACACAATACAAATCTCAGAAAATAAAATAGTTCACAAAATACAAATAACAAAATGAAAATACTACAACAAAACAAAAATACATCACATCACAATCACGGATCAAAATCCCATGCTATGTCTTCATCTCCCTTGTCAGCAGGTGGATCGTGCCGATGACGAGTATACCGGGGGCATTCGGAAAAGTAACATCAGGCTCACCTCTGTAGTATCTAGCCTGAGCATCATAATAAGCAATCTCGAAATCTGAATGCCGCTGAAGATATTCACTATCATGATCATGTCTCCGCTCTAATCTTTCAATCCTTTGATCTATTCTCCAAAGTCTTTCATCAAACTTTTCAAAACTTTTCCACTGCAAGGTCATCTCAATCATCAAATCATAAAAAGTAAGAGAGCTAGAGGCAAAAGGGTCATAACTAGTAGAGGGGATATCTCTACTGGTAGAAGGTGCTTTACTCCTATTAACAGATCTCCATTCTTCATGGGATTCATAAGTCTTCAAATTGGTTTTACTAATGGGTTTCATAGGATATACCCATTCTTCATTTTCTCTAGTTTCCACTCTATATAACTGGCAAAGGTATAAATTAGGCCAGGATGTCCTAAATATCCACTCGATTCACTCTTTATCGTGGCCATAATATTCTTGTAAATAATACTCCCCACATTTATACTTCTATTGTTCTGAATACAGAAATTCGAACGACTCTATCTCTCGATACTTCACTATGGTGATAGGTAGGTAGCAGAGTAGAACAAATGAAATAATGCCATGCCTTAGCTGTGGCATTCATCATAGAAAGAGGAAAGTTAATTCGTTCACGATGCTTAATTTTCCAAGTTCTTTTCCCATCAGTGAGAAAGTCAATAATATCATCTAACGGACCTTCCATAGTTCCAAATGTTTCATACTCGCTAGAATAATAATCGTGAAGCTCGTAAGAAGAATTAATGTAGGTAGCATTAAAATCAACAGAAAAACCTCTTACTTTGACAGGCTCATCCTCAAGTTGAGTCAGATTTGCATAGAACTCTTTTACAACTTCTACAACAGCTTTCTTAGTAGAGTAACAGAAGTTTTCCCACTTCCTTTCTCTAAGTACTTGTTCCACCTCTCCTCCAGGATTATCGAAAACTCGATCTTGAATGCACTTCTTTCCTTGGAAGATTGAAGTGTATTTAGATTAGGCTTTAGCATTTATAAAATGAATCTCATTAAATTCTAGTTGCCTCTTTTGACGTGGAGCCATTTTTTGATCTATCAAAATTACAAAAATCCAAACTAGATTCCAAAACAATAATGCAATTGCTTCCAAAGGTGACTTAAAGTAATCTAAATCAAGTTTCATGAATTCCTTTCAAGTTTTTTCTCCACATTTTCAAATTTTTCGAAATTCCTCAATGTGGAAGAAATTCATGATAAAAATAAAAAATTTTACATAGGAGGGAAGCTCTTACCGAGGGAAGATGAAATCCAGTGTTAAAATGGGTTGAAATCGCTCCAAATCCAAGATCTCTCAAGCCCTAAGTCGAAATGTTTGGTGAATAAAGGAAGAAGATGATGAATAGTGGCGGTTGACTGGTCAAAATCGTGGTTAAAAGGTAATTTTTAGGATCTCTCCATCGGCGGGGTCGTTCGCGTGTCACCGGGCTCAATTGAATTTAATTTCAATAGTCTCGGGAAAAACACGCCATCGGCTGCCTTGAGCGTGCTGTCAGCGAGATTCTTAAATTTTGATCATTTTTCAAAATTTTGTAATTTCGATCAATTTTAAGCCTCATCGTCATCCGTTCGATCATTTTAAACATAAATTTTAAGTGATTAAGTGATGTATTAACACAAATAAATATACACACAACAAAACTTCACAATTATATATTAAATCCAAGTGTTACAATAGACATTACATATCAAACAAGCCAGGTATTTTCTCAACCTAAATTCGTCAATTCAGCGTCGCGATCCAAGCCACAATACTCTAAACGCTGAAAACAAACATTCTAAACATAATCTCAACTATACTGAGATTAAAAAGCAAACAATCTAAAACAAACAAACAAACATAGTTCAAATCAAGTTCAACATAAAGAAACATATAAAGTAAAGCAATTCTACTACTCCTCTGAATCAGTGCTGGTTTCTCCTCTGATATCACCCATCGCTTGAACATGGACGAACATGTTATAGAAAGGTCGGAATGAGAATTCTTTAGTTGAATCTTCTTCAATCCGTCTCATTCTTCTCATTAAGTGTATCAAACGCACTTCGAAATGTCCAGTATGATCAAAATGCTCTTTCATTCTCCAATCAAGGTGATCAAAGAAATCAGAGATATTGTTAACTGAATTCATTAAATTTTGTACCTGGTTCTCCAAATTCTTGATTATGTGTAAGATCATCGGTGTCTTGTCCGCTACAAGAGGTTGAATTGGAACAGAGTTTTGCGACGCTTGATCCATAATCACGCCCATATCATTCTCCCCATCATTGGCTGGGAACATTTTGGTTGGGTTTAAAGGTTTCCAAGGTAGTAGTATTGTCGGCATATTTTTAGGTTGAGTGTATTTTAAAAAGGGAACGCCTACAGAAATTGTTGGTGAATTTTTAGATTTTAAATTTAATTTAAATATATATATATATATATAATTTAGAAGGTAGCATTTGATTTTGAAAGTAATTTTAAGTTTGAAAATTTTAAGATATGAAATCAAACCGATCTCACATCCCAAATAGTTTATACAAACGAGCACCACATCACAAACCGTGTATCTATCTCGAAGGACTAACACACTGCTTGACGATGGGGCTCGATTAAATAAACTAGAAGATTTGTTATATCCGTTTGGTCTGCGAACCAATTTTATAAGCTGACAAGTTCCCCTACTTAATATAAGAGAATTAAGCAGGGTTTATATTACCTGGGTTCTTAAGTTCCCTATAAGGGCAAGCCCCTATAGTTAATTACATCTTAAATGACGGGAATCACTTAAGAAAACTCTCAATAATGATCAGTGGTTTTGCTCTCAAGAACTTCGAAGTTTAAGGTTTTCAAAGGATTGGATTTTGGAAATTTCAAAAGGGATTAGCTCAAATTTGGAACAGTTATTTTCAGGAGTCCAAAGGAAGAGAAGTAGGAGAAGTTGAGGATCCAAGAAGAATCTTGGCAACTTCCCAAACTATCCTATTGTTTGGCTTCAATTTGAAAATATATTTAATGTTTCAATCCTGCCAATTTTAGTTAATTAGGACTTATATTTATATGACATGATCATATAAATAGCCTCGAAGATGTGAGGGTTTATGTCGTACCAAACAACTACCTCGGAATCCTAAGACCGGTTAGGACTTAATTTGCATAAAATGATTATGCAAGTGCCTAACGAAAAGTTTGAGGATTTATATTACACTAGGCAAACTAACTCAAAATCCTATGGCTTGGTTATTTAATTCTAAGAATGGTTTTGTTGAAGTAGATTCCAGTTTTGCTGACGAAGATGGCCGTGCTGCCCATTGTGCTTCAAGCTCCTTGTTGTTGCCGAGGTTTAGTTCTAGAAAGTGAAAATCAGGAGATGAGAGAAATTTTTTGGTTTAGAGAAATCTCAAAGTCCAAATGTCTTTAATTTTATTAGGGGAATCTTAAAGTTGATTATAACAACACTGGTTAAGATCCCACGGTTCCATCATTCCGACACCATTATTTTTATCGGATTCACTTAGTGCAGATGAATTTGCTACACTCAACTGAATGAGTTCCACACTTTCATTTAGACCATGGGAAATCCCGTTAGCAACATGTAGGTTACATCATCCGAGGTATTCCCGATCATCCAATAAGACGTTTTAATTTAGTTGTGATTGTAGTTTTGTTGTTCTGTTTATGATTAAATCTTGAGTTGTTTTATATTTTGAAATATTGTGGCAGTGGATTTTATCTTGTTGTGACTTTTAATTTTAGTTTTGGGTTTCAGTTTTGTGGCTATCCTAAAGGTTTCAGTTTTATGCAACAATCTTGTTTAACGTGTAAGAAAAGTAAAGTGTAGAACAGGTAAGTAACTTGCAATAAAATAAAAGCGTTCCTGAAGGGTCTTCCCGTCATTCCAAGCTACACTTAAAGCACATGTTAAGGCATTTATATAATTTGTAAGAAAACAACTAAGTAAAGCTAAGGGAAGGTTTTGGTTGTCTACCAAAGTCCTAATCTTATAGCTAGTTAATTCCTATGACGTCTAGGCTCTTTTGTTTTGTTAAGGATGATTTTCTTCATCAAAGAATAATTAAGTTAAGCTGTTCTTCTAAAACATCTCATCATATTGAGAAAGTGTTTAGGACGAGTCCTAAACATCTTTTCAATACTTCTGAAATTATTTTGAGTCCAAATGAATTTTATTGTACTGGTGAATTAGTCATCCAAGAATTAAGTTAAGTTTTGCTTCTTGCTCAGTGAATTAGGATGTTTGATTATCCTAGAAGTAAAGTGACATTTCACTTAATGATCCATTTAAGAGTCATGATAAAGAAAGCCTTTAAGGGCAAATCAGTTTATTAAAGATTTTAATAACTTAAAATTGGAATTGATAATTTAAAATAGTTTAATTTAGTTATGAAATTTTAATAATTTTAAGTTTGGAATAATGCTCAAGTTGTTTTAAATCCATTAAATCTTTACATTTTAAATGATCTCAATGTATTAGATTAATTTGGGTTGAAAGAGGTGTTTAGATTATCAATTTAGATTTTAATGATTTAATTTTAATTTAATTGAAATATTTTAAGTTAATTTTTTAATTGGTTTGATTTTTTTTATGTTTTTAATTATGAATTGTCTTAAGGTTGATTTTCTTTAATATTTCAAATTTGTTTTAAATTTGTTTTCAAGTGATCTTTGAGATTAATTTTTAATGTTTTAAATTTATTTCAATTTGATTGTTAAATTACTTAATGTTTTAAGCTTTTAATTTAATTAAGGTTTATTTTCTTTTTAATTATTTAATTATTAATTTCAATTATCATTTTTGAGTTGATTAAGAGATGAATATTATTAAAGTGATTTATTTAGGGATTTTAAATTAAAGGGTTATAGTCTCCCTAAGTTATATTCCTCATTTTAATAATTTAAATTTCAATTAATCTTCCAAAATTTAAATTATTTAATTAATTAAGGTTTCATTTTTTTTTGTTTGGATTATTAGAAATGATTAATGGGTTCCTACCCTTTTATTTCCCAAAGTTTCAATCATCTAAGAGAAAATTAAGATCAAATATTTTACCCTCCCCTTGATTAGACCTAAAGTTTTAATTAGGGTTAAATTTTTTTAATTACCTTTATGCCCTTTTAAGCTTATTTATGTCATAACTCACTAAATTGAGCTCAAATAAACTTGAAATTTTTATGTCACCTCACTCACATGTCAATTAAGACATTAGAGGATAAAATGTGATTTTTCTGAATTTAATTTAATTTATATAACTATTTTTGTGAGAAAATGAGGGTATCCAATGGAAATTCAACAACATGACCAAGGCAAGGTTTCTGTCCTTAAGAAAATTATAAGATGTTCCTAATGACCAGAGGACCACTTGAACTAATTTTGGTGATTTTTTGAATTATATTTTATTTATTATAATTATTTTGAGTTTTGAAGTGTTAATTAATTATAAAATAAAATTAAAGCTGAAAAATGGATTTTATATTTTTCTTAATTCCCTCTAACCTCAAGGAACTCAGAGAAATAAGTTTTACATTTTTCTGATTTTTTTCTCTGATTTATTATAATTAATTTACTGAAAAGCATAGAAAATACATTTTTAATATTAAAAATTGTTTTAAGGCTTTAAAATTAAATATCTTAACCTACAGACTTGGGAGAAATGTCTGGTTTGTTCCTAAGTGATTAGGAGGCAATATGTGATATTTTTATGTTTTTTAATATTTTTGTGATTTTTATTATTATTATTATTTTAATTATTTAAAATATTAAAATAAGTTAGAAAATGAAGATTTTTGGAAAATTCCAATTTTAATTTTTTTAGACTCCTCTGATATCAGAGAAGTCCCAAAACCAATTTAATGAATTTTTAAAATGTATTTTTGGAGTTATGAATTTTTAAAGTTTAATTTTGATCATGTGATGTAATTAATCCATTTAGTGGGACTAATCACTTCCAATTGATCTCAAATTTTTATGTGAGGTTCCTCTGACCCTAAAGATCAGTGGAGAATTATTTTCAAGTGATTTTGATGTGTGGTTAATCCTAATTAATTAAAATTCAATTTTGAGTGTTTAGGCCAATTAAGATTATTCTTAATGAATTAACTCAAATCATAATTTTCCTAAGGTCCTCCAGTCCTAAGATACCTTCCTAAAATTTTATAGAATTTTCTAAGCAACATACTAATTACTAGAATTAAAATATCAAAACAGGCACAAAAATTTGGAAAATCAATAGCTTACCATAGAGATGACCTCTGACCTTGGAAAATTCAGGAAATGTTCCCAAGATCAGAGACTACAAAAGCCCTATGGTCTCATGCTATGGTGAATTGTCTATACAAATAAAGAATTAAAACATTGAAATCAGTAAATAATTAATTAAAAATAAAACATTCATCAAATTAACTCAAATCTTCTTCCACATTGTTCTCCTCTATTCACTGAGCAAGAGGGTATTTTTAGTTTATTTTTATGATTTTTTATGCAAATTCATGGATTTTTCAATTTCTGGGTATTTAAATAAATACAAAATAGCCTATTTATCTATTTATCCAGCGCGGCGCTGACTCAACTTCGGCGGATCCGAAAGCCCATGCGGCGCGCTCCCATTCGACGCCGCCATCTGACTCGGATACCACGCGGCCCGCGATCTCGCTCCATCCTTCAATCTGGCGTAATCTGGACCGTCCACTCGATACACGCGTGATCGGATGGCGCCTGGTCATCGTCTACGACTGGTGTGTCCCGTGAGCCGTCCAAACTAAAACCCTAAGATCTCTCTTATTTCTTAACGAATTTTCGTGTTCTTAAGCTCTATGGATTCGTCTTGAGGAGACGAACACATCCATACGGTTTATATGCTATGAAATTAAGTCAAGCAAAATAGAGAATCGCTGTAAGCTCGGGAGGAAGAAGGGGTCCATACCTTGGCTATGAGAAGTGAAGCTTCAATCAGAGAGTTGTGGCACCTTCGATTGCACCCAATGAAGCTCCAGATGAAGTCTCTAGCTCTGGGGAATTTCCTAGGTATGAAAGTGACCAAGGACGATTTCAAAGCTTGGCCGATAGAGAGGATGGCTAGCCTGGTGAGGGGGCTTTCACTGAGGAACTCTTTCTCTAGGTCTTGTGCAGGTGTGGGTGAGTTTAATTTGATTTTGGTGGAGGTTTCGAGTTGTCCTGGTTTTGGGTGGATTTTTAGTCGAGAAATTGAGCTCTGTTAATGGGAATTAGGGCAAAGGGACACTGGGAATTAATTGCTTTGGGTTAGGGGAAGGTCCTGGAGCAATTTTGGCAGAGTTTTGTTAAGCTCTGGTTCATCACCTTGTTTGGCCGAGAGGAGATGGAGTTTAAATAGAGCTGGCTGGAGGGCTTCCCAGGGGGAGTTAGGGCTTAGGATCAGCTGCCTTGGTCAAGGGAAGAACAGCCACAGTGGCCATTGGGCATGGGGCAGCTCAGCCTGGGGAGAATTTGGGAGTTTGGCTCACATGGAGCTCTCGGCCATGGCGTTTTCCGGCGACCCAGGCGGCTGGCCGGCAGGGTCAGGTCACCATCTTGACTCAGTGAGTCCAGGGATTGAGTTTTGTGCAAACAATGGGGGTTAGCCATGTGTAAAGTAATTGATTTAAGTGGTATGGGGAGAGGGCTATTTTGGGTTCAAATGTGTCCAAGTCATGGATTTGGGTTTGGTGCACCCACCAAGGAACTGATTTGGGCTGAGGGAGGTCAGGTAAGTCAGCTAGCTTAGTGGGGAGAAGTCACCATTTAAGCATATTTAAGTTTAAGCATGGTTTAGGGGAAGCATGAAAAGGTTGAATCACTCTTAAGGGAATCATTAAAGGACTCCCTCCTTTTGCCCAATATGGTATGGTCACATGAACACCACTCACATGGCTTGCATGGGGCTTAAGGATGGCTTCATGGCTAGCCTATAGCTTGCCCATGGCTTGGCTCAATTTCATGAAAATGGATTATTTGGAATTTTGATGGATTTAGGGGAAATTGGCATGAGGCTTGATTTGGAATTATTTGATTATTGATTTAGGACTTAGGGATGATTTCAATTAAAAGGATGATGATGGGAATTTCACATGGGCTTTAGAATAAATTTTGGGCTTTTTGAACTTTGGTAAAAATGGGCTTTTAAAGGCTTTATGGAAGTGGGCTTTTAGATTTTAAAATGGGCTTTTAGATGAAAGTTTTGTGAAGGACCATGCCAAATAAATGTTGAGTTTAGTTTAGGGATGTATCATGAGTGATTTGAAATAGGTTTGGTGTCATTTGGATTTGAAATGGGTTCAATTTGGGCCTTTTTGATAATGGGTTCAAAATGGATCAAATTGGGCCAACTTGGGTTAAGGTTGGGCCAATGTTGGGTTTGGTAAAATTAATGTTGAAAAATATTTATGGGGGTGTGACAAACAGTTTTCAACTTTGGATAGGCTTTGATTTAGGGATTTGGGCCTATTTGGGTTAGGTTTGGGTTTAGGCCAATTTAGGGGATTTTGGTTTTGGGTTAGGTTTGGGTGGAGTTTAGGTTCAAATTTGGGGCAAATCAAGTTAGTGTTTTGTTTGTGGGGATGTTAGGAAGGTTTTTAAGCAAGGATTTGGGGCCAATTGGGGTTGATTTGGTTTGGTTTGGGCTAGGTTTAGGTCATGGGCCAAAATTGTGCCTTAGGCTTCAAATTGAAATTAGATCCAAATGTTGATAAAATTGGGTTTGGATTTGGTCTAAATGGATATTGGGGATATTGAATTGAAGCCTATAATTGAATTGGATCAAAATTGAGGTCAATTGGGTTGGTTTGGTGGGACATTGAGTCCACTTAAGTTAAAAATATGTAAAATTGTGGGTTTTGGTAAAAGTAGGTTAAATTGACAAAATTGGCTTATGGTGTAGTTGAACAAAATGAAATTGAGAATATTTGGGATTTTCTGGAATTTTCTGGGAATTTTCTGAATTTTTTGGAATTTTTGGGTTAAAAGGGTATTTTGGGTATTTGGAGGGTATTGAGGGGTATTTTTGGAATTTTTGGTATATTTGGCCATGGATGATCAATTTGAGTGGGGGGAAATGTTTAGGACTGATTTTGAGGAATTTTGGGTAATTTAGGCAATTTTGCAAATTTTGGGCAATTTCGAGGGTATTTGGTAGAGTCTTGGTGGGTTTAGGGTCCGGGGGTCGAAAATTGAAATTTTGGAAAAGTGAAGATTGATTAAGTGTGAATGAAATGAAATCATTTTGGTTGAGCCATGAAGCCATATTAAGCTCACAAAAGCCGTGAGAGGACTCATTTTAGACATTCACTATGTTGTTCCTAACTGTCTTAACCAGGGGCCTATGGGTTGAGGTCCATCCATATGAATTGCCTACATGAGTCGGGAAGTCAAAATGTTGAGTCTGAAAGTGACGGAGATTCGTTCAATAGACACTCCTGGAATGCAATGTTTTGCTATGTTTGCTCCATTTCCTTTTAATACTGTGACGGAACCTGCCGGTAGTGGTATTTATACCGAGCTCTCGGAATTTTACGGGGCCCGCTATCCGGAGGTCGGATCCGAACATGATATTACACTTGGTTGACAAAAGAGAGCGTGCGAGAAGGTCGACAAAATCATGATGGTACTATGTGTGGAGGTATGCGGTCGCCCTCCTTGTAAATGTTAATGATGCGGTTATTGGGTATGCGATACGCATGCAATACCCTCCATGTCACCATCCTTTTTACCATTTGTTTTGATAATTCTTGACATCGGATCCACCTCACTGTGACGAGTATCCACGGTGGATTTCCTTTTACATGTTCTGCGAAGTTGTAGCAACACCCGCACTGGATAGTTACTCTTCCTTTTCCTGGCATCCATCTTCGGGGTTCTGAATAGGTTTTCTCCCTCAGACGACCAGCTCAGCCCATTTTCTGAAGCTTGATAATGCAGTCCACAATCTGCTATTGTTCGTAATCTGAGAACACATCCGTATGCAGCTCAAGGCTTTCCAAGATATTGACCCTCTTGCCTCGAATCCTCTCGAAGTATTCAAAACTTTTCTTTTCAACTTGCTGTAATTTCTCTAGCTCGTATTCTGGGATTATCTGAAGTCCTCTGGGTCTGGTAACATACTGCGGGATGTATGGCTCAACCCCAGCATGCTTTCCTTTATGTCTCAGCTCCTCGTGGATAGTCTCTGTTGGGACATCCTCAGGGGTTGCTTTCACAACTAGACTCTTTAAAACTGGTAGCTCTGTCTGGTGTCGTGGTACTGATTCTATTTCTACTCTTCTCGGGACTTCTTTTATCTTTTCTGTTGTTCTTGAAGTTGGTCTCCTCTTTTCTGGCTCCTGACTAACCAATTTCTTTGAAGTATTTGTATTGACGGTAGCAACTGTCTCTTCTTGTTGATCTGCTGCCAGCTTAGTCAGCATCTTGCGAATGTGACAGTTCTTGTTTCTTTGTTGATTAGGAGTGAGAGTGGCTCTCCTCACCCCTTGAATTTCTGTAGGCATGACGCTGACAAGACTGCCCTCTGTTGTAGCAACCATGGACTTAACTTTCTTATCCTCTCCCGTTGCATGAGCGGTGTTTGTTTTTCTCTTCTTGCTAGTAGACGGCTGACTCGGGTCACCTAATTTCATCACTGTCTGACTGTGGAACTCTTCCCGATCAATCAGAGTCCAATCATTTTCTTCGTATTGCAGCCCGACCGGTGTGAAATCAGGGTCAATTTCAATCGCGGCTCCATCCTTCATCCTCTTTTCATCGAGTGCCAGACTCATGCCATTCTTAAAGTTCAGAACCAACCGCCCATTCGACATTTCCCTGTGAAAAACAAGGAAAGGATCAGGGGTTGTACTAAGAACAAGAACAATAAGAAAACATTTATTAATGAAAAATTTTATTTACTTCTTTTAAATTTTAAAGGAAGTAGGAAGAGATGAGAAAAGATCAGGAATGAATTGATTTAAAAGAAAAGATCAACATTTTATCATTTCACATATTTTCTTTTTAACACAATTTTTTTTGTTAATGATTTTTATTTTATCATCAATTTTTTTATATTTTGGGTTCGGACCCAGTTACGAAGGATTACTCCACCCGTGTTTCTAGGAATGGGAATTCATTCTTCGAAACATCAAGTCGCGTAATACTTCTTCAAATATCGTCCATTAATTGGAAGCATAGGTCGTTCTCCACGACAGTTAACAAGCTGGTAGGAACCCCCTGAGTAGACTGTCTCAACCACGAACGGGCCTTCCCAAGTTGATTCAAATTTACCTCCTATTTTGTGGTGTGCTAGGATAGGTCTTCTGAGTACTAGAACAAAATCACCAACTTTGAATGTCCTCGGGCGGACCAGTTTATCATGGGCCTGGATCATCTTGGCTTGATACAGTTCCAAATTTTGCTGTGCTGAAAGTCGTTTCCCTTCTAAGCTTTCCAATTCTTCTAGTCGTAATTTGGCATTTTCTTCTGTAGTTATCTTGTTCGCAACTGCAATTCTGAGTGACGGAAGCTGAACCTCTAAGGGTAAAACGGCCTCGGACCCGTACACTAAGGCGTAAGGCGTAGACTGGGTAGGAGTTCTGAAAGTTGTTCTGTAGGCCCATAAAGCTTCTAACAACTTCTCGTGCCAATTTCTTTTGTTGTCATCCAAAATTTTCTTTAATATTTGGACGAGAGTTTTATTAAAAGCTTCGGCCAAGCCGTTTGCTCTTGGGTAGTAAATCGTCGAATAGCGCCAGCGATCCCGTGTCTCCTGATAAAATTGTTGATCTTTGTACTCTTGAACGCAGACCCATTATCTGAAATGATTCTGCGCGGTACCCCAAAATGGTAGACAACTTGATTCTTGAAGAACTGTAGCACGTGGTGTGCCTTCTCTGAGCGGTACTGCTTCTGCCCATTTGGAAAAGTAATCTGTAGCTGCAAGAATGAAGCGATGTCCTCTTGAAGAAGGCGGTTCTATCGGGCCTACAATATCTGTGCCCCAACATTCAAATGGCCATGACACAATTGTCGGATGTAGCACATTTGGAGGTTGATGTAGAATCACTCCATGCACTTGGCACTGGTGACAACTCTTGGCAACTTTCATGCAATCGGTCATCATCGAGGGCCAGTAGTACCCTAGTCTTTTAATTGTCATTTTCATTTTTGGACCTGACTGATGAGCGCCACAAAGTCCTGAGTGCACTTCCTTAACAATTTCACGAGCCTCGGACTCGCTCAGGCACCTTAGCCACATCTGATCGAAAGACCTTCTATATAATGTATTGTTTATTAATGCGTAAGACAGAGTTCTTTTCTTAATTTGATGAGCTAATGACTTATCGTCCGGTAAGTTTCCTATTTGCAGGTAGTCTATTAGCGGCTGACGCCAATCTTCTGCATTTTCTATTACTGCCGCAATTGTTTCTTCTTCTTTTCCTGACTTGTGTATCGTGTCCATGTCGAGTCGTGAGAGAACCCGACGTCCACTGAACCGACACTTCAGTCGATTCATCCTGCAGCGGGCAAATTCTTTTCCAAGGCGGGCTAACGCATCTGCAAGAGCGTTTTCTCTCCGGGAATTTTGTAGATCGTTACATTCGGAATGCGCTCCAACAATTTCATGGCATACTGAAAGTACTGCTCGAGTCTTGGCTTTAGAATTCTGTATTGTTCTGCGACTTGTTAAATTATCAACTGAGAATCCCCATAGATGTTGATATCTGTTATCCCCATCAGAATGGTTAATTCCAATCTGGTTATAAGGGCTTCGTATTCTGCTTCGTTGTTTTTACACGGTTCTGTTAAGTGGTAGGAGTACCTTAACATCCCCCGCTCCGGTGTTATAAATATTAGTCTGATTCCTGCCTTACCGGGCACTATCGTTTGCAATTCTTTATTTTCTATGCTGAAGATGCTCCGTCGAAGTACAGTTCCCAACGTCGATCGTCGGGGTCTTCTATGCTCATTATCTGCTCATCAGGCAAATCGTCGTTGAGAGGCGATTCTGCCGGTAAAGGGTGTGCTGCGAGGAAGTCTGCTAGGACTTGTCCCTTTACATCTCGAAGAGGAACGAAAGTTATATAGAATTGCAATAGTATCATCGACCACCTAGCGAGTCTGCTGGAAAGCGTCGGGTGAGTCATCAAATATTGCGATGGATTAACTTTCGAGATAAGGTTGACCTTATGAGAAAGCATGTAATGCCTGAGCTTTTGAGTGGTGAAGATCAGGGCTAAATAATGCTTCTCAATCGGGTGATACTTTAATTTTGTTGGAATTAGACGACGACTTAAGTAGTAGAGAGCGTTTTCTTTCCCCTCGTCATTGACCTGGGCTAGCAGGGCTGCAAGGGAGTCGTCTAAAGCCGCTGTATAAAGTATTAACGGTCGACCCGAGACCGAGGCTGCTAAAGCAGGAGGTGTCATTAAATATTGTTTGATGTCATCGAAGGCCCGCTGGCATTTCTCTTCCCAAATGAATTTGGCGTACTTTTTAACCAATGCCGAGAAGGGCTGACACCTACCTGACAAATTCGAAATAAAGCGTTGAAGATATGTCAATTTCCCTTGAAAGGATCGTAATTGTTTCAAGGTTTTGGAAGGTGGCATTTCTAAGATAGCTTTAATCTTTTTCAGATCGATTTCAATTCCACGATGTCGGACAACAAATCCTAAGAATTTCCCAGAGGCGACGCCGAAGGCGCATTTCAAGGGATTCATCTTAAGGTTATATTGTCTTAATCGCTCGAAAACAATTCTCAAATCATACAGGTGATCTTCTTTCAGTTTGCTTTTGATGACTACATCATCCACGTAGCATTCAACTTAGTTGTGAATGAGATCATAAAAAATTCTCGTCATTGCTCTTTGGAATGATGCTCCTGCGTTCTTCAATCCGAAAGACATCACTGTGTAGCAGTATATTCCGATTGGCGTTCTGAAGGCTGTGAGCTTTTCATCTTCCGGTGCCATCTTTATCTGGTTGTATCCTGATGATCCATCCATGAAAAAGAAGATTTCATGTGTCGAAGCGATGTCGATCATCAGTTCTGGAATTGGTAGAGGGAATTCATCCTTCGGACATGCTTTGTTTAAATCTCTGAAGTCTACGCAGATTCTGATCTGTCCATTCTTCTTTCTGACTGGTACCACGTTGGCTAACCAAGTTGGATATTGTTCTTCACGGACGAATTTAGCGTCTATTAGTTTCTTAACTTCAGCTATAACTTGTTGTTCAATTTCTAGACGCATCCTTCTTGGAGCTTGTCTGACTGGCACGGAAGTGGGATCCATTCCTAGCCTGTGAACTGCGACTTCTGGAGCTAATCCTGGCATTTCGTCGTAACTCCAAGCAAAACAGTCCTTAAATTCCATCAGTAGCTTGTTCATTTCTTCGGAGTTTTCTTTGTTGAGTAAAGAGCTAACAAAGGTCGGCCTAGGCTCTTCGCTAGTACCTAAGTTAACTTCCATTAACTCGTCTACTGTAGATTTAATTTCTTCTTCAAATTCTGGCGGAGCATCTCCGATTTGCAGATCTTCGAGATCATCTGAGTTTTCTAAGCAGTCTTCATTACGCTTGCAAGTGACAACCAAGCAAAACTCTGAGTCGTCGACTGATCCAACTGTGCTGAATCCGAGACCATGTTTTGAATTGGGAGGCCACCGGCATTATTCCATAATTTTTCAAAGTGTTGTGATCGATCTTTTGTCCATTATTTAGGTAAGACACCACGTTGAATTAAATTCTGAACAAAGGGAGAATACCACTCAAATGGCAATTCCATTAATACAGATGAAGTAACATCTTCAATTTGTACATCTTTTTCAGTATTGGAAGAAGAAGCACCACGGTAGAATTTGATCGGCTTAGCACCACCACCATGCACTTCCTTGACCACCATACCCTCGATCTTATTAGAATGGATCGGGGTCAGGGTCATAGTATGTACATAATGGTTAATCTTCTCGTACATTGATTTGTATTCTTCGTCCTTTTCATCTTCGAGAGAGATCTTGAACTGTGGTTTCTTTTGACTTATTGTTGCTGCTTCTTTCTTAATTTCTTCTTCTTCGGAACTATTCTCCCAATCAACGTCGATGACCGGTTTCTTCTGTCCAACTGTTCCAACGTCTCTTCCTCGACCTCCACCCCGGCCTCGACCTCGGGTGCGAGTTCTGAAGAAACCTTCACCATCTCGCCGTACGGGAGTGGTGAGTAACTATTGGACTAGAATTTCAGGTTCTTCATCGTCTCGAACTTCTTTTGCTTCATTTGGTTCGGTATTTCTGGAGAAGATTGTTTTCTTCGGAGGCGCGTAGTATGCTGCATCTTCGTGAATTCCGATTTCATGCACGGAGAATAGTTGCAAGTCACCTTTGATACACTGTTCTCCTCCTTCGTGTTACTTTATGCACTGGTGCAGAGACGACGGTACCATCCAGTTTTCATGGATCCATGGTCGACCCAGTAGAGCGTTGAACGATGTCTCAGAATCAATTATGTGGAATTTTGCGGTTGTCTTTGCTAAATCACCGGTCTTCATTAATAGTGTTATCGATCCAATAGCTCTTTCTCCTCTTTGATTAAACCCTCTTAATAACATCTTATCTGCTTCAAGCTCGCGAGCATCAATTTCCAAATATGCTAGCGTCCGAAGATTCATTATGTTGATTGATGCTCCTAGATTAACCAACACCCTGGAGAGCGTAAACTTTCCGATAGTGACTGAAATGTACAACGGTCGATTGTGATCAGCTGTTCCAAGTAGTAGATCATTGTCCGTGAAGGTAACACCTCGCTGTTCTTTTAACGAGCAAACCTCGTCTAAGGAATTACCGGCCATTTGAGCTAAACAAATCTCTGGATCAAGTAAGGCCTTGATCAGAGTTTCCCTCATCTCCTTTGACAGGATCAGAGCGTCGTAGATGCTCAGTTTGGCTGGTAGCTTCCTAAGATGGGCTAGCACGTTATAATCCACTTTGTTACCATGTTCCTCGATTTCTTCCCGAACGGGTAATTCTTCTATTGGGGTTGGCTCCTCCTGAGCAACCACCTGCTTTCCTTTATCCTTTGGACCCATTCTTGGAGGTAGAACTTTTCCACTTCTTAGGTTGACTTCAGTTACTTGTTCTGAATCTGGTGGTGACTCTACCGGTGTCTCCTCTTGAATCGGAATGACTGGCTTTTCTGGAGTTACTTCGGAATCTGATAACTTTAATTCTATAGTGATTGGAGGTCCTCAGAATTCATAAATAGATTCGTTGCTTGTTGAGCTTTCGTATCCATCTTTGTGAGCGCCTTCTCCTTCGCCACGGTCATTGAGGTTTAGTATGATTTGAGAATCGTTTATCGTATCGGAATCGAGATTCGGATTAGGTTGGTTGTCGTTAGTTACGTAATCGTTAGAAACAGTCAAAACGTAGCCAAAACCAAAACTCTTATCATTATAAGATCCCGCCGAGGCGAGCAAATAATCATACAGAGTCAGAGGTCCGAGGGATTTCTCCCCTAATCGGAAACAACCATCCTAGGATATGCAGCCCCTAGTCTACCCTTTGGAGCCTCGGTCTTCTTTTCTTCTACGATCTTCTCCTCCTTCTGGGGTGGCTCTTCAATCGCAAGCGATAGCACCGGCTCGACGGGTTTCGAACTGCGAGTTGAAGCGCGCACTGAAGCGTTCTGGATATGATCCAAGATTTTCTTTGAAGACTTTGTCCAGACGGTATTCCATCCATCATCGGTCGTGTATGGGTTTATCGGAATAATAGGATCCGTTGAAATAACATTGATGGAACCTCCTTTTTAGGGTTCCTTCATGTATTCCTTCGGGATCGTTATGTTCCTTCTTCGGAGATTACCTTCGAGCCAATTCTTAAAAGTGAAGCAGTCCTCAATCTTGTGTCCGATCATCCGGTGGTAAGGGCAGTAGTTCGGATGATCTTTCTTGTTTACTTCTTCTGGCTTTTTGGGCTCTGGTAATTGGAAATCAGGTGCTTCATCAAACTGCGAAACATCTTAGCTACTGCTTTCGTCTTGAATGGATATTCCTTGTTCAGAAGTTCCTCCAGGGGACGTGACAAACGAGGTAGTGGTTGACTATACAGCCATGGCTGGTGACTCGGTCGAGGCTGTTGATAGCCCTGCTGAGGTTGCTGATAAATATGTTGTGGTTGTTGGTAAGTCCATTGCGGTGGTTGATAACTGGGCTGTGGTTACTCTGGCTGTATCTGCACTGGCTGCTTGCCTCTATCTACTGCCGCGACGATTCCAGATTTCTTTTCAAATGCTTTTACAGGCTTCTGCTTGTCAGTCTTGTCAACAAAACTCAGCTGCTTTGCTTCCTCCTGCAAGCTCCCGGTCTTGCTAAGCAACTTCTCAAAAGTCTTGATTGTAAATCCTTTAAGGAGAAGTGCTATCGGGCCATGGATACTTTTTAGCAAAATACCGATCGCATCGTTGTTCTCGAAGTTGTGGTTCACACTTCATGCTTAAGTTTCTCCATCGAAATATATAATCCACCAAAGTTTCGTTCGGTTTCTGTTGCTCCACCACTAAATCACCGATAGTGATGTGGTGTCGAGCTCCGGCAAACCGCTTAAGGAAGAGGTTTTCCAATTCTGAAAAGGTATTAACTGAGCCATTTGGCAATTCTGCATACCAATCGAAGGCGATCCACGACGAGTCGTCGACACATTGTCGAAAGGGTAAAGCATCAATCCCACCAGCTTTGAAGCAACTAGCACGAAAATGTGCGACATGCTGCCTGGGGTTTCCCGTTCCATCGAAAGTCTTGAACAGAGGTGGTACGAAGCCTTTTGGGTATTGGACCGCATCAAATTCTTCAGGGTAAGGTCTACCCGTCTGAATAGAAGTTCTGCTCTTAGACTGTGCTAAGGATTCTCACACCTGCTGTTCTACCATGTTTTTGATATCCTTCTCGGGAATTATGCTTTGCACAAAATCCTTTTTCGATTGTTCATTTCCGTTAACAGATTTGATCTCCTTTCCTCCATCCACAACATGGATGATCTTCGGGGGTATTTCTTTCTAAGGTTGCACCTGACTTTGGAGAGTGGCTAAAGCGGTAGCCATCTCTTCCATCCTTTTTGCCATTTGGGAAATTGTGTTATCCTTCTTCTGAAGTTGTGCTCTCATCACTTCCGGTTCATCTCTTTCCGCTGCTGCCGGAGCACCTTGCGAAGTTGACGATGCTCGTGTCTCAACCATGTTGATCTCAACATAATCTTCATCCATAAACTCTAATGAATCTACTTCAGTTTCCAATTTTCCCCCTCTTTTCTTTGCCAACCGTCGGATGTCGGTTCTTAGCTTGCCTATGACATCCTCTAGTGGCCTCTTCCAAACGGTTTCACGGTTGTCATGTGACTACTGTTGGACTTCTTTCTCAGGAGTTTCTTTTAATGCAGTAGCACTTTCTTCAGATTCTGGCTTTCTGACGAGACTCCTCTTTCCAGAACATTGTGTTTGTATCGGTTCAACAATAATAGGTCGCCACACCATCCTTCTCGCAGTAGAAGGCCTAGGACCAGATGGTCTGTCGGCTGTGCGTCGGTAGGTGGTGTCCTCCCTAATATGGTGTCCCGATACGACAACAGGCAAACTAGCTCGCACTTTCTTCCTTGGCCTCTCCGGGGCAGTGACGAGGTTTACTCGTGGTCCGAGGTGGGATTTGATTGGCACTCATCCCATTCTTCTTAGGATCTCTGATACGGGGCACCCTTCCTTCTTAGCTAGTTTCTCTACTACGGCTCGCAGTCGGGTAAGCGGCGTAGTCTTGGCCCTCTTCCTCTTACAGTCACTATGGTATGCAGGTCGGGGTAATGCAGCGGCGATCCTTCGGACATCTTCTTCATCCGATGCAGCAGAGAGAGGTTGAAACCTACTTCCTCCCAACAACGGTGAAATTTCAGGTAGTTCTTCCTCCTCCTCAGGAATCTCTTCTAGAAAAGCAACTTCAGCAGCCTTGGCCTTCTCGATCCTAGCGATCTTTCTGCTCCTATTTCTTCTCTGAGTCCGAGTCAGGGGTGTAAACTTTGAACTGGACCCAATCTCGAAGACAGGAGGTGTTGCGGCGAAAGTCCGTACCCTCCATGGTGGCGAGGCTCATCACGGACTTGGATTTCCTTCCCCTTCAATTTGGCAGGAACCGGGGTAGGTGCAGAGATGACTAGACCGGTGGGGGTAGAGACAACAGTCCTCCTACGAACAATGATACTTCTTTCAGCTGGGACCCTTTGCAGGGGAGGGAACGCTTGAGTCGATTTCAGGTTAAACTCAATCACGGGCTCCTCAGTTTCTGGCACTTTGTCCATTAGTGTGAAGAGGATGACGTCAGTGAACTTAGTGTCTGTATTGTCAAATCCTTGTCCAAAACGGATGATTCCATTGTCGGGCAATTCATCCTTATAGACGGCGAAGTCCATTCCATTGGTGAAGGAGAAAATTAACTTTGGTGCAGTCATTTTCTGCAGGGTAAATTCCGAACGTCAGTCTCGAATTATGCTTCCTTTCGTCACAAAACTTAAGACGGAAAAGAAAGAGTCCGAACACATTTTAGTTTATCTTAGTATATTTGCGATTTAAACGAGTTCGTTTATTAAAATGTTGTTTATTAGAGGATTTGTTTGTTAGGAATAAAATGATTAAAGGAGGAAGGTTAAAGGAAAGGTAAAGGATTCGATTCAGAATTGGAAAGGAAGAGAAAGTCTCGTAAGATTTCTCGACTCAAAAGACCGCTCCTAGGCTAACACCTATGGGGGTCCACCTCACCTCGGAAAGAGGCGAAAAGGATTTCAGAACCTCTCTGTTTAGGGGTGTCTAAACGGTGGCTCCGAAATCCGAAAGGAGTTGACTATACCGTTCGAGACAGAAATGAACGTGGTATGCCAACGGAAAGAATGGTAGTTTGGTCCAAAAGGGGTATGGGCTCACTACCGATTTATGAAAGCAAAACCATCTGATCAAAATGGAAAGAGGAACCAGTCCCCAGCGGAGTCGCCAGAAGTTGTCGGCATATTTTTAGGTTGAGTATATTTTAAAAAGGGATCGCCTACAGAAATTGTCGGTGAATTTTTAGATTTTAAATTTAATATATATATATATATATATATATATATATATATATATATATATATATATATATATATATATATATATAAAATTTAGAAGGTAGCATTTGATTTTAAAAGTAATTTTAAGTTTGAAAATTTTATGATATGAAATCAAACCGATCTCACATCCCAAATAGTTTATATAAACGAGCACCACATCACAAACCGTGTATCTATCTCGAAGGACAAACACACAGCTTGACAATGGGGCTCGATTAAATAAACTAGAAGATTTGTGACATCCGTTTGGTCTGCGAACCAATTTTATAAACCGAAAAGTTCCCCTGCTTAATATAAGAGAATTAAGCAGGGTTTATATTAACTGGGTTCTTAAAGTTCCCTATAAGGGCAAGCCCCTATAGTTAATTACATCTTAAATGACGGGAATCACTTAAGAAAACTCTCGATAATGATCAGTGGTTTTGCTCTCAATAACTTCAAAGTTTAAGGTTTTCAAAGGATTGGATTTTGTAAATTTCAAAAGGGATTAGCTCAAATTTGGAACAGTTATTTTCAGGAGTCCAAAGGAAGAGAAGTAGGAGAAGTTGAGGATCCAAGAAGAATCTTGGCAACTTCCCAAACTATCCTATTGTTTGGCTTCAATTTGAGAATATATTTAATGTTTCAATCCTTCCAATTTTAGTTATTTAGGACTTATATTTATATGACATGATCATATAAATAGCCTTGAAGATGTGAGGGTTTATGTCGTACCAAACAACTACCTTGGAATCCTAAGACCGGTTAGGACTTAATTTGCATAAAATGATTATGCAAGTGCCTAATGAAAATGTTGAGGATTTATGTTGCACTAGGCAAACTAACTCGAAATCATATGGCTTAGTTATTTAATTCTAAGAATGGTTTTGCTGAAGTAGATTCCAGTTTTACTGACGACGATGGCCGTGCTGTCCACTGTGCTTCAAGCTCCTTGTTGTTGCCGAGGTTTAGTTCTAGAAAGTGAAAATCAGGAGATGAGAGAAATGTTTTGGTTTAGAGAAATCTCAAAGTCCAAATGTCTTTAATGTTTTATTAGGGGAATCTTAAAGTTGATTATAACAACACCGGTTAAGATCCCACGGTTCCATCATTCGGGCACCGTTATTTTTATCGGATTCACTTAGTCCAGATGAATTTGCTAAACTCAGTTGAATGAGTTCCACACTTTCATTTAGGCAGCGGGAAATCCAATTAGCAACACGTAGGTTACATCATCCGAGGTATTCCCGATCATCCAACAAGACGTTTTAATTTAGTTGCAATTGTAGTTTTGTTGTTCTGTTTGTGATTAAATTTTGAGTTGTTTTATATTTTGAAATATTGTAGCAGTGGATTTTATCTTGTTGTGACTTTTAATTTTAGTTTTGGGTTTCAGTTTTGTGGCTATCCTAAAGGTTTCGGTTTTCATGCAACAATCTTGTTTAACATGCAAGAAAAGTAAAGCGCAGTACATGTAAGTAACTTGCAATAAAATAAAAGCGTACCTGGAGGGTCTTCCTGTCATTCCAAGCTACACTTAAAGCACATGTTAAGGCATTTATATAATTTGTAAGAAAACACCTAAGTAAAGCTAAGGGAAGGTTTTGAGTCCAAATGAAAGTGTTTAGGATGAGTCCTAAACATCTTTTCAATACTTCTGAAATTATTTTGAGTCCAAATGAATTTTATTATACTGGTGAATTAGTCATCTAAGAATTTAGTTAAGTTTTGCTTCTTGCTCAGTGAATTAGGATGTTTGAGTATCCTATAAGTAAAGTGACATTTCACTTAATGCTCCATTTAAGAGTCATGATAACGAAAGCCTTTAAGGGCAAATCAGTTTATTAAAGATTTTAATAACTTAAAATTGGAATTGATGATTTAAAATGGTTTAATTTAGTTATGAAATTTTAATAATTTTAAGTTTGGAATAGTGTTTAAGTTGTTTTAAATCAATTAAATCTTTACATTTTAAATGATCTCAATGTATTAGATTAATTTGGGTTGAAAGAGGTGTTTAGATTATTCAATTAAGATTTTAATGATTTAATTTTAATTTAATTGAAATATTTTAAGTTAATTTTTTAATTGGTTTGATTTTTTTTTATGTTTTTAATTATGAATTTTCTTAAGGTTGACTTTTTTTAATATTTCAAATTTGTTTTATATTTTTTTTCAAGTGATCTTTGAGATTAATTTTTAATGTTTTAAATTTATTTCAATTTGATTGTTAAATTACTTAATGTTTTAAGCTTTTAATTTAATTAAGTTTTATTTTCTTTTTAATTATTTAATTATCAATTTCAATTATCATTTTTGAGTTGATTAAGAGTTGAATATTATTAAAGTGATTTATTTAGGGATTTTAAATTAAAGGGTTATAGTCTCCCTAAGTTATATTCCTCATTTTAATAATTCAAATTTCAATTAATCTTCCAAAATTTAAATTATTTAATTAATTAAGGTTTCATTTTTTCTTGTTTGGATTATTAGAAATGATTAATGGGTTTCTACCCTTTTATTTCCCAAAGTTCCAATCATCTGAGAGAAGATTAAGATCAAATATTTTATCCTCCCCTTGATTAGACCTAAAGTTTTAATTAGGGTTAAATTTTTTTAATTACCTTTTTGCCCTTTTAAGCTTATTTATGTCATAACTCACTAAATTGAGCTCAAATAAACTTGAAATTTTTATGTCACCTCACTCACATGTCAATTAAGATATTAGAGGAGAAAATGTGATTTTTCTGAATTTAACTTAATTTATATAATTTTTTTGTGAGAAAATGAGGGTTTCCAATGGAATTTCAACAACATGACCAAGGCAAGGTTTCTGTTCTTAAGAAAATTATGGGATGTTCCTAATGACCAGAGGACCACTTGGACTAATTTTGGTGATTTTTTGAATTATATTTTATTTATTATAATTATTTTGAGTTTTGGAGTGTTAATTAATTATAAAATAAAATTAAAGTTGAGAAATGGATTTTATATTTTTTTTAATTCCCTCTGACCTCAAAGAACTCAGAGAAATAAATTTTACATTTTTCTAATTTTTTTCTCTGATTTATTATAATTAATTTAGTGAAAAGGCTAGAAAATACATTTTTAATATTAAAAATTGTTTTAAGGCTTTGAAATTAAATATCTTAACCTAGAGACTTGGGAGAAATGTTTGGTTTGTTCCTAAGTGATTAGGAGGCAAAATGTGACATTTTTATGATTTTTAATATTTTTGTGATTTTTATCATTATTATTTTTTTAATTATTTAAAATATTAAAATAAGGTAGAAAATGAAGATTTTTGGAAAATTCCAATTTTAATTTTCTTAGACTCTGCTGATATCAGAGAAGTCCCAAAACTAATTTGGTGAATTTTTAAAATGTATTTTTGGAGTTATGAATTTTTAAAGTTTAATTTTGATCATGTGATTTAATTAATCCATTTAGTGGGACTAATCACTTCCAATTGATCTCAAATTTTTATGTGAGGTTCCTCTGACCCTAAAGATCAGTGGAGAATTATTTTTAAGTGATTTTGATGTGTGGTTAATCCTAATTAATTAAAATTCAATTTTGAGTGTTTAGGCCAATTAGGATTATTCTTAATGAATTAACTCAAACCATAATTTTTCTAGGGTCCTCCAGTCCTAAGATAACTTCCTAAATTTTCCTAGAATTTTCTAAGCAACATACTAATTACTAGAATTAAAATATCAAAACAGGCACAAAAATTTGGAAAATCAATAACTTACCATAGAGATGACCTCTGACCTTGAAAAATTCAGGGAATGTTCCCAAGATCAGAGGCTACAAAAGCCCTATGGTCTCATGCCATGGTGAATTGTCTATGCAAATGAAGAATTAAAACATTGAAATCAGCAAGAGGGTATATTTAGTTTATTTTTATGATTTTTCTATGAAAAGTCATGGATTTTTCAATTTCTGGGTATTTAAATAAATAAAAAATAGCCTATTTATCTATTTATCCAGCGCGGCGCTGACTCAACCTCGGTGGATCTGAAAGCCCACGCGGCGCGCTCCCATTCGACGCCGCCATCTGACTCAAATGCCACGCGGCCCGCGGTCTCGCTCCATCCTTCAATTCGGCGCAATCTGGACCGTCCACTCGATACACGCGCGATCGGACGGCGCCTGGTCATCATCTACGACTGTTGTGTCCCATGAGCCCTCCACACTAAAACTTTAAGATCTCTCTTATTTCTTAACGGATTTTTGTGTTCTTAGGCTCTATGGATTCGTCTTCAGGAGACGAACACATCCATACAGTTTATATGCTATGAAATTAAGTCAAGCAAAATAGAGAATCGCTGGAAGCTCGGGAGGAAGAAGGGGTCCATACCTTGGCTCTGAGAAGTGAAGCTTCAATCAGAGAGTTTTGGCACCTTCGATTGCACCCAATGAAGCTCCAGATAAAGTCTCTAGCTCTGGGGAATTTCCTAGGTATGAAAGTGACCAAGGTCGATTTCAAAGCTTGGCCGATAAAGAGGATGGGCGGCATCGGTGAGGGGCTTTCACTGGGGAACTCTTTCTCTAGGTCTTGTGCAGGTGTGGGTGAGTTTAATTTGATTTTGGTGGAGGTTTCAGAGTTGTCCTGGTTTTTGGGTGGATTTTTGACTGAGAAATTGAGCTCTATTAATGGGGATTAGGGCAAAGAGACACTGGGAATCAATTTCTCTGGGTTAGGCGAAGGTCCTGGAGCAATTTTGGCAGAGTTTTGTTAAGCTCTGGTTCATCACCTTATTTGGCCGAGAGGGGCGGAGTTTAAATAGAGCTGGCTGGAGGGCTTCCCAGGGGGAGTTAGGGCTTGGGATCAGCTGCCTTGGTCAAGGGAAGAACAGCTACAGTGGCCATTGGGCATGGGGCAGCTCAGCCAGGGAGAATTTGGGAGTTTGGCTCACATGGAGCTCTCGGCCATGGCGTTTTCCGGCGACCCAGGCAGCTGGCCGGCAAGGTCAGGTCACCATCTTGACTCATTGAGTTTAGGGATTGAGTTTTGTGCAAATAATGGGGGTTAGCCACTTGTAAAGTAATTGATTTGGGTTTGGTGCACCCACCAAGGGACTGATTTGGGCTGAGGGAGGTTAGGTAAGTCAGCTAGCTTAGTGGGGAGAAGTCACCATCTAAGCATATTTAAGTTTAAGCGTGGTTTAGGGGAAGCATGAAAAGGTTTAATCACTCTTAAGGGAATCATTAAAGGACTCCCTCCTTTTGCCCAATATGGTATGGTCACATGAACACCACTCACATGGCTTGCATGGGGCTTAAGGATGGCTTCATGGCTAGCCAATGGCTTGGCTCAATTTCATGAAAATGGATTATTTGGAATTTTGATGGATTTAGGGGAAATTGGCATGAGGCTTGATTTGGAATTATTTGATTATTGATTTAGGACTTAGGGATGATTTCAATTAAAATGATGATGATGGGAATTTCACATGGGCTTTAGAATAAATTTTGGGCTTTTTGAACTTTGGTAAAAATTGGCTTTTAAAGGCTTTATGGAAGTGGGCTTTTAGATTTTAAAATGGGCTTTTAGATGAAAGTTTTGTGAAGAACCATGCCAAATAAATGTTGGGTTTAGTTTAGGGATGTATCATGAGTGATTTGAAATAGGTTTGGCGTCATTTGGAGTTGAAATGGGTTCAATTTGGGCCTTTTTGATAATGGGTTCAAAATGGATAAAATTGGGCCAACGTGGGTTAAGGTTAGGCCAATGTTGGGTTTGATGTGAAATTAATGTTGAAAAATATTTATGGGGGTGTGACAAAGAGTTTTAAACTTTGGATAGGCTTTGATTTAGGGATTTGGGCCTATTTGGGTTAGGTTTGGGTTTAGGCCAATTTAGGGGATTTTGGTTTTGGGTTAGGTTTGGGTGGAGTTTAGGTTCAAATTTGGGGCAAATCAAGTTAGTGTTTTGTTTGTGGATATGTTAGGAAGGTTTTTAAAAAAAGATTTGGGGCCAAATGGGGTTGATTTGGGTTGGTTTGGGCTAGGTTTAGGTCATGGGCCAAAATTGGGCCTTAGGCTTCAAATTGAAATTGGATCCAAATGTTGATAAAATTGGGTTTGGATTTGGTCTAAATGGATATTGGGGATATTGAATTGAATCTTATAATTGAATTGGATCAAAATTGAGGTCAATTGGGTTGGTTTGGTGGGACATTGAGTCCACTTAAGTTAAAAATAGGTTAAATTGGGGGTTTTGGTAAAAGTGGGTTAAATTGACAAAATTAGCTTATATTGTAGTTGAACAAAATTAAATTGGGAATATTTAGGATTTTTTGGAATTTTTTGGGAATTTTTTGAATTTTTGGAATTTTTGGGTTAAAAGGGTATTTTGGGTATTTGGAGGGTATTAAGGGGTATTTTTGGAATTTTTGGTATATTTGGCCATGGATGATCAATTTGAGTGGGGGGAAATGTTTAGGAGTGATTTTGAGGAATTTTGGGTAATTTAGGCAATTTTGCAAATTTTGGGCAATTTCAAGGGTATTTGGTAGGCTTGCTGGGTTTAGAGTCCCGGGGGTCAAAAATTGAAATTTTGGAAAAGTGAAGATTGATTAAGTGTGAATGAAATGAAATCAGTTTGGTTGAGCCATGAAGCCATATTAAGCTCACAAAAGCCGTGAGAGGACTCATTTTAGAGATTCACTATGTTGTTCCTAACCCTCTTAGTCAGGGGCACAGGGTTGAGGTCCATCCATATGAATTGCCTACATGAGTCGGGAAGTCAAATTGGCTAAAGGTAGTTTTAGGGTTTGGAATGTGTGTGTGTGGGAGTGTGGTGTGTGCAAGCCAACCCTCACCAGGACCAGACCACCCAGGGTAATCCTAAGGCCAAAGAGTCTTATAGGAAACTCATCCTTTAAACCTCCACATTTGATTTTAACCCCCTAAGTCGCTTAGGGGTTTACAATCAAACTTGTGGGGTTTGAAGGGAGACAAGGAGTGTTTTGAATTTCTAAGTGGTGGGTTCCATCTCTAGTCCTCTAGGATAATCAAAGGGAAAGCCTAAGGCTAGATCCTAAGTACTAAGGAGAGAGATCAGACCTCATCAAAAATGAGGTCAACAAGTACCTTTTCCCAAATCTCATATGATACTCGGAACAGACTGCATATTGAAAAAATTGTTGAATGATGTACAAGCCCTTGAGATGATCCTTGAACGATCAGGCCAAAAACAGACTTCACAATAATTGATCCAATATCAATTGGTCATCCCATTTGAATGCATTAGTTCAATATAGTACTCTCTTTGGTGACTTTACCGATCTTCATAGTCAGTAATAGTTTTGCAGATATGAAAAAGTGCCAATGTCTCGAAAAGGGGTTTAAAAGTGTAGCAGAAAAACTGACATACCTATTTTCTCTAACTTCCCAGTCGTCAGTTTCATCCGTCAAATATTGGTATATTTCATTCATCTTATCTCTCGTCAACATGAAATTGGAATAATGGCAGACAGGAACATTCTCAAGCATGTACAATTCATTAATTCTTCCATAATTATAAGTTATCCACCTACCTCACACATAGACGCTTCCTTGGTTGATTCCATGCAAATTGGCGTAAAACTCCTTCACCACAGGAACGACTACTGCGGCAGTAGTGTAGCAAAATACTTCCCATCTTTGCCGCACGATCATTTCTTCAATTGTTGTCGAAGGATTGTTTAATCCTCGATTCACAAAACCTCTTTCTTTAATTAGCCTCCTCTTTGACATCACTTTGTTGAAAAGTCGTCGTGCCTCAGCACTAACGAACTTTCGCCGGTTGAAAACTCTAAATTTAGGGTGATCTATGGAATTGGAAGCCATTAGAGAAGAATTCAAGGGAGTTTCCATTCATTTATGAGAAATGTAGAGTTTTAGAACTGTCCATAGAAGTTTATAGGGGATAAATTCGCTAAAAACTGCCAAAAACTGTCGTTTCAAACTCGAAAAACTACCCACTCGCCGATCTCACTGTCGAAGGCCTCAATGGCGCCGTCGGCGAGCTTTGTGCAATTAAATGTCAGGATCCTTGGGAAAAACCCGCCGTCGGCACCCTACGCAAAATTTTGTACAAAAATGTCGTGGTCAAATACGTTCCAAATTTTCTCTATGAATCCAAATTCTATGATGATCAAACGGTAAATACAAGCAGTAGAATTCAATACTACTACAAACAAATGATAATTTCAAACAAACACACAACAAATACAGATAACTATGGGTTACCTCCCATAAAGCGCTTGGTTTAACGTCGCAGCCCGACCTATTCAGGTGTTATTCAGGTTGATTGAGCATTAAAACCTCTTTAAAGTTTGGTCTTTTTCCCTCAAAATATAGTTTTAATCTATGTCCATTTACTTTAGATCTATTCCCAATCTTTGGATCTTCAATTTCAACGGCTCCATAAGTATAAACTTGAGTTACAGTAAAGGATCCTAACCAACGAGACTTCAATTTCCCAGGAAATAACTTCAACCTTGTATTGTAAAACAAAACTTCTTATCCTGGTTCAAAGTTCTTCTGGTTAATCTTCCAATCATGTCTTAACTTCAGCTTTTCCTTATAAATTATATCGTTATCATAAGATTCATTTCTTAATTCTTCTAATTCATTTAATTGTAACAATATCTTCTCACAAACATTTTTCAAATTACAATTGAATTCTTTAATCGCCCAATATGCTTTATGTTCCAATTCTACTGATAAGTGGCAAGTCCAAAAATGAGTTTGTAAGGAGTCATACCAATAGGAGTTTTATAAGCAGTCCTGTATGCCTATAATACAGTATCCAGTCTTGCAGACCAATCTACTCTACTAGGATTTATAGTATTTTCTAAAATTTATTTAATATCACGATTAGAAACTTCAGCTAAACCACTGGTTTGAGGATGATGAGCAGTAGAGAATCTATGAACAATATTAAACTTTTCTGCCAATCTTTGAATGTATTTATTCCTAAAATGGGATCCTCCGTCTGTGATAATCACTCTCGGTATTCTGTATCTCGTGAAAATATTTTTCATTAAGAATCTTGAAACACTTTTAGTATCACAATGAGGTAAAGCTTGTGCTTCAATCCACTTTGATACATAATCAACTGCAATCAAAATAAATAAGTTCCTAAATGAAGGAATAAATGGTCCCATGAAATCTAATCCCCAAACATAAAAAATCTCAACATCTAACATGAAATTCAGAGGCATTTCATTTCTTCTATATATATTACCTACTCGTTGGCATCTATTACAAATTTTGATATATCTGTAAACATCTCTAAAAAGAGTAGGCCAATAAAATCTAGCTTGTAAAATTTTGTGTGCAATTTTGTCAGTCCCAAAATGTCCTCCAAATTCAGAATCATGATATTTTTGAATAATTGGTTTAGTTTCTTCATAAGACACACATCTCCTAATAATAAGATTATTACATTGCTTATATAAATATGGTTCATCCTAAAAATATGCTTTTGCATCATGAATGAATTTTTTCTGTTGCTGCAGTGTAAGCATCGGTGGTAAAATATCACTTACTATATAATTAACTATATCAGCATGCCAAAGTATTTTCCACTCATTTATATTATAAAGTTGTTCATCAGTGAAACTGTATGTTATTTCATTGTCGGTGTCAGATGATTCATGATATTCTAATCTCGACAAATGATAAGCAATTTGATTGTCAGTTCCTTTTCTATCAATTACCACAAAATCGAGTGCTTGCATCAAAAGTATCCATCTAATTAATCTTGGTTTAGTATCCTTCTTTTGCATCAGATATTTAATAGCAGAGTGATCAGTATGCACAACACATTTAGTCCCAATTAAATAAGATCTGAATTTATCAAATGCATACACGATAGCCAGTAAATCTTTTTCAGTAACCGTATAGTTAATTTGAACATCATTAAGAGTTCTACTAGCATAGTATATAACTTTAAAAATATTATCATATCTTTGACTAAGAACAACTCCAATAAGCATAATCACTAGCATCGCACATTAATTCAAATGGTTTCTCCTAGATCGAGTGAAACTGTTACAGTGTGTCGTGATTAGTTTTTCCTTTAATAATTTAAAGGCATCTCGACAGCCTTTCGATAAATTTAAATTTCTTGTCTTTTTCTAAAAGTCGGCATAGTAGGTTTGGTAATTTTTGAAAAATCTTTAATATATCGCCCGTAGAAACCAAAGCATGTCCACGAAAACTTTTTACCACTCTCACTGTAGTAGGAGGTAGTAATTTAGCTATTACTTGAATTTTTGCAGGGTCTACTTCCATGCCATTTTCCAAAATTGTATGCCCTAATACAATTCCTCCTGCAACCATAAATTGACATTTTTCCTAATTTAGAACTAAATTAGTTCTTTCACATAACTCCAAAACTTTTTCAAGATGATTTAAGCATGCGTCAAATGATGTTCCAAATACAGAGAAATCATCCATAAATACTTCTATTCCATTATCAATTAACTTACTAAATATAGACATCATACATCTATAGAATGTTGCAAGTGCATTACATAATCTGAAAGACATTCTTCGAAAAGCAAAAGCTCCATACAGACTAGTAAAAGTTGTTTTCTCTTGATCCTCACGAGCAATAAGAATTTGATGGTACCGGTATATCCATCCAGAAAGCAGTAGTACTTGTGTCCAGCAAGTCTATCCAACATTTTGTCTAGAAAAGGAACAAGAAAGTGATCTTTTCGGGTGGCGGCATTTAATTTTCTATAATCAATACAAATACGCCATCCAGTAACTTGTCTGATAGGTATTAATTCATTATTCTTATTTACTTCAACAGTTACTCCTCCTTTCTTAGGAACACAATGAATTGGACTTACAGAAGTATTATCTGAAATAGTATATATAATTCTAGCATCTAACCATTTTAAAATTTCTTTTTTAACTACTTCTTTCATAATAGGGTTCAGTCTCCTTTGTGGATCAATTCTTAGTTTATGTTCATCATTTAATAAAATTTTGTGCATACAAATTGAAGGACTAATTCCCTTTATATTAGCCAGAGTCCAACCAAAAGCTTTTTTATACTTTTTAATGTATCCATTAATTTTTGTTCTTGAATTTCATTTAAGTCTGAGGATAAAATTACTGGTAATGTTGAAAATTCTCCTTAAAATATATATTTCAAATGATTTGGAAGAGTCTTTAATTCAAGTTTAAGGGGTTTTACAATTGATGGAATTAATATTTTATTCGCTGGTGCTGTTGAATTGAGTGTTTCAAATTGTTCCTGAATATAATCAGCTTCTTCAATATCAATTTCATCATATTTATCATTTTCCATATCTTCATTTTCTTCAAATTTTTCTTTGAAATATTCTTTTCTCAAAAAATCACATATATCCATTCTAAAACATTCATCATCTTTTTCTATCAAGGATATTTCATCGACTTTAAGATGTTAAAGGTTACTTCTTGATCATTTACTCTCATAGTCAACTCTCCTTTTTGAACATCTATCATGGCTCTTCCTGTAGCTAGGAATGGTCTTCCTAAAATGATTGAAATTTTTTTATCTTCTTCCATATCTAAAATAATAAAATCTACAGGAAAGATAAATTTATCAACCTTAACCAGAACATCTTCTACAACTCCTGTGTAATAGATAGATCAACTAACAGTAGAGTTACAGAATTTGGTGAAATCTGTCCTATTCCTAACCTTTTAAAAGTTGATAAAGGCATCAAATTTATGTTAGCTCCCAAATCACATAATGCTCGACCATAAAATTTTTCACTGATAGCACACGAGATAGTAAAACTATCAAGATCTTTAAGTTTTTCAGGAAGCTTTTTCTGAATTATAGCACTGCACTCTTCACTGAGTGCAACAGTCTCATGATCTAGTAACTTCCTCTTTTTGTTGAGTATATCCTTCATAAATTTAACATAATCAGGCATTTGTTCCAAAGCTTTAACAAAAGGAATATTTATTGACAATTTTTTTAAAATGTCTAAGAATTTAACAAATCTTTTTCCTTTATCTTGTTGCTTTTGTCTTTGAGGAAATGCTGGTGGTGGTCTTTCAACAGTAATTTTCATAGGTTTCAGAGGAAAATCGAGATATAAACTTTCATTCTCTCCTTCAGCTTCCACTTTTTCCTTTTCAACTACGAGCTTCATTTTGATCTCTTGTTTCCAACTCTTTTCCACTTCTTAATCGAATAACCTTAATCCGTTATTTTCCTCGATCTTTAGGATTTACTTCAACATTATTAGGTAAAGTTCCAACAGTGTCTATTGCTTAAGTAAGATAGTAATATGACCTATTGGTTTTCTATATTTTTAATAGTAGCTCCTTGACTTTGTAATTGATTTCCCATATCCAAGCCTAATTCTTCCATAGATAACTTCTTCTCCTTGAATTGTGAATTATTATAAAAACCTGGTGGATTAAAAGGTCTATAATTGGAATAACCCTGATTGTTTACATTTCCTAATAGGTTTACAGGATTATTCCCCCACTGAGGATTAACAGGATTAACATTACCTTGGTTATTCCAATTAAAATTTGGATAATTTTTCCAACCTAGATTATAATAGTTTGAATAAGGGTTATTTTTTCCATTATTTATCAAATTTATAGTTTCATATGAAGATTGAGCATCTACAATTTGTCCTAATGAATTTTATTCTAACACTGGAGGTGTTTGAGAAAGATTCATTCCGTATTGATCTATTTTATTTGAAAGAGCAGCAATTTGAGAAACTATCATAGTTAAAGCATCTGAATCATGAATATTGGCTACTCTCTTAGGATTTACCCTTTCAGCAGGCCATTGAAAATTATTGGTAGTCATTTCTTCGATTAAAGCATAAGCTTCTTCTAAAGGTTTAGACATTAGTGATCCACCAGCAGCAGCATCAATAATGAATCTAAAAGATCCTACTAATCCATTATAAAAATTTTGAATAATTAACCAATATGGTAAAGCATGATGTGGACTTTTCCTAAGAAGTTCTTTAAATCTTTCCCAAGTTTCATATATTGATTCTCTCTCATACTGACTGAAAGATTTAATATCGTTTCTTAGCTTAGCAGTCTTAGATGGTGGAAAATATTTTGATAAGAATTTTTGTGAAAGTTCCCCCCAAGTTCTAATAGATCCAAGTGCTAAAAAATTTAACCAAGCCTTAGCCTTGTCCCATAGTGAAAAAGGAAAAAGTCGAAGTCTGACAGCATCATTAGACACTCTGTCATATTTAAAAGTAGCACAAAGTTCTAAGAAACTTGCAAGATGTAAATTAGAATCTTTGTTAAGAGTTCCGCCAAATTGATTGTTTGTACCATTTGGATAATTGCAGGTTTAAGCTCAAATGAATTAGCAGCTACATTTGGATTTTGGATGGTTAAGTGAATTTCATCAAATGGACGGTTAGCGTAATCTCTTAGTGGTCTAGATTGATGTTCATTTTCTATTCTTTGGTTGTTTACGTTGTTTTCCATTGTATCAAGATTATCAGGATTTCTATGCTCTTTTCTCAGCTTTCTAATTCTTCTAACAGTGCGTTCTAATTCCGAATCGTAGGGTATAAGATTTTCAAATCCAAATTTACGCATACAATCGAAATCAGCACACAGAAAAATAGTTGAGTAAATAATAATAAGTTGCACATTCTTTTTAAAAAGTTTTCTAATTGTCCTAAATCGTCCGTTACTCTAGTTAGGTTATATATCTATCTATCTTTTCTATTCTATCTAACTAACGCTCTAACTATCCTTCTAACTATCCCCGACAACGGCGCCAAAAACTTGAACAGCACTGCACATTTTGCGTTAATTTAAAATTACTTTTATTTAATAAAGATAAGTATAAAAATATTCAATAATCGCAGAGCTATCTTTCAACGCAAGTATACGTATCACTCAAGTAATACAGGGCTCTAATGGAGTCCTGGATATTGATCCCACAGAGATAGTTTAGAAGCAACGGACTAGGATTATAGAAACTAATTTAGAATCACAACTTTGTAAATCGAATTGCCTATATGTCACTAATATGCAATCGTAAATAAGATAAAGTTTTAATAAACTAGTTCTACCACAGTTAACTAATTCTACTAATAAAGTGAAGTTCAAATATATAAGCAAGAATCCTTCTCCTTGTTAAGAAATTTAAGTGAATATATAATTAAAATTAGTTTAAAAATGGTGTTGTGCCAAATAGGAGCATACCTATTACCCTTTGGTCCAGCCATAAAGAACAATGACTAATCCTATGCTTGGTTACTGAATCTGCAGCTAGGCTGGGAGGATACAGGCTCTCACTTTGGAGCTCCCACGTTCTCCTCGCCCGAGGGCTAACAACTACACTTCAGCACCCAAACGATAGGACCGAATTGAGGATTTTAGTCTGTCACTCTAAAATCTTCAATTTTACGCCCGATAAATATTATTTCCCTATTTATTTGCACCCTACTTTCAAGGACTTTGACCTCCCTGAATCTCGGATGTAATCTTTACTATAGTTGTTAAACTCAACATATTTTAACTAATCAATTGACCAAATTGAAAGTAAATTAAGATTTAAGTGAAAAGATTATCACAAATTCATTTAAAATTCTCTTAGCACACTAATTTAAATTCTCATTTCAGAAAAATATCAAAAATAAGGAGAAAGACAGAAAAACTACTCAGATTTCATGGAGAAGATACGAAAAAACTTGGAATTCATATATAAAAACAAAGTTTAACAAACTAAAATAAGTATATACAACTTATCTTTATTCCTTCCCAAGCAAAATCCGTGAAGTTCTTCTAATTCTCTTCCTTTCTTTACAGCACGCAGAATTCTCCTTCGAAACGGCAAGGATGAAGAAATCTCTCACTTCCCTTCTTCTCTTACAATCTCTCGAAGAATTCCTCACAAATATCACTAATTGAACTCACTATCTAAAACTATAATGGAAACGAGACACTAACTAACACTCTAGTGACACACTATAGACTTGGTGGACTCACTGACAACAATAGACAACAACTATGGAGACTAGTGGACACCATATTCGGCCCCAAATTGTTTCTTTTAAAGTGGTTGAAGAGTTTCCCAAGCATCCCTTCAAAAATAGTCCACATTCAATGCACCTCGTGAGAGAACCGACTTTCCCACCGTCGGCGGCCTTCTAGAATACTTAGCCTTGGATTCACTTTCATAAGGCCCGCTATCGGCGGCTTCGATCTCTCTGTCGATGGGCTTCCTTGTAATATTTTTCTGAACTTTTGGGAAAAATCTGCCGTCAGCGCCGTCGTGCTCGCTGTCGGCGCCCTAGATTAAATCCTCACATTTTTGGTCCTTTTTGCTCCAGATTTGCTTCTTTTTGCATTTTTTCGCTCCATTGTCCATAAATCAATATATCTGCAACAAATCATCAAAAATACCCTTCTTTAAAGTGCAATATCATCAATATCAATATAAAATAGGCCTGAAAATCTTAACATATTTTCAGTGGGTCAATTATATGGGTGAGAATATAGTCCATATAATTGAGTGCAATTAAATAAAGAGATATGCATGTTTAAGAGGTGTAGAATTGGAGGACTTTAGGGTGACAGACTAAAGCCCCTAATTTGGTTTGATGTGAAAAGTTTTGTGATGAGATGTTAGCCCCTGTGTGGAGGGAGAAGAGGGAACTCTAGAGTGAGAGCTAGTATCTTCCCTGCCTAACCCATCTACAAAATTTCAAATCATCAAATTATCCTATGTTCTTTATAGAACCATGTAAGGGTAAAGAATATAATTGCTCATATTTGTCACAATCTCTCTCACTACTTGTTTTACTTTTACACATGTCACTAATTTCATTGCATGAGGAAGAGTACTTTTAATATAATAAACTTCGCTTTTCTGATTTTCACTAAGTGTTTTAGTTTAGAAATAGTATTGTAGTATTAATTTTAGGATTTAATTAAAACCAAACCTTTATCGACTTTCCATGCTACGGCGTATTATTATAGACTAGAACTTCTCTTGAAATCCAGTGTGATGAACCGCGATCTCCGTGGGATTGAAATTCGGGGCTTAATCAGAAAGCCCTATATTACTTGATAACAATATGTATACTTGCGTAAAATCCTATTTTAAAATAATATCAATTAAACTCTTATTTGCATCAGCATCAAGTTTTTGGCGTCGTTGTAAAGAAAGAGATATAATTAAAGGAAATAAAGCATTAATATCTGGGATCAATTTTTTGGTGCCGTTGCCAGGGATCACAACAGTTGATCTTGACTTTTAGGAGGATTTTGTTTAAAGTATTTAGTCTTAGACTTAGAATATTGTAGTGTCGTAAAAGCTATTTTGTGTGAAAAAGTGTTTTTTTGTATGAAAAAGTGTTGTGAAAAAACTTTTTGTGTGAAAAACAAAGTGTTTGTGAAAATGTTTTCTTGTGTTGAAAATATTTTTTGTTTATTTATTAATGTATTGTATGTTGTGTTATGTATGAAAACTAAAGGATCTGTAGGACATGTGCCTTATGATCCTGGGTTAGAAAAAAAGAAAAAAAAATCAAAAAAATAAAATGTACTTGAAAAACTAGAAATGGAAATGGAAAACGTTCAAAATAATAACTTGAAAAATCATCATAAACCATTGAGGGATTATATAAATCCTACGATAGGTGAAACTCACTCAAGTATACAAATCCTTGTTGTAGAAGCTGACTCGTTTGAACTTAATCCAGAGATGATCCAACTAGTGCACAATAACTAGTTCGGGGGAACTCCTTCGGAGGATCCTTATTTACACTTATCAAATTTTCTGAAACTTTGTGCTACATTTCGTTATAACGGCATGTTAGACGATGCTGTTAGACAAAGGCTTTTTCTTTTCTCACTAAGGGATAAGGCTAAAATGTGGTTATACTCCTTAGCACCTGACTCTATTAAAAATTGGGATGACTTATCTCAGAAATTTCTAGCTAAGTAATTTCCACCTTCAAGGAGTACTAAACTTAGAAACGATAGTATCTCATTTTGTCAGTATGAAGGGGAATCAATATACGAAGCCTGGGAAAGATTTAAGGAGCTCCTAAGAAAGTGTCCACACCATGCTCTGTCTAATTGGTTAATCATTCAAACTTTTTACAATGGGTTAGTAGGATCCCATAGGTTCATAATTGATGCTGCTGCTGGTGGTTCATTAAGGTCAAAATCATTAGATGAAGCATATGCATTAATTGAAGGAATGGCTACAAATGAATTTCAATGTCTCTCTGCAAGGGTAAATCCTAAAAAGCTAGTCAGTGTTCATGATACAGATGTGGTTGCAATTCTTGCATCTCAGAATGTTGTAATATCAATGAAGTTGGACCAATTTGGAATGAACCAGCCTCAATTTACTCCAGTAAGTGAGGAAAGTTCATTAAGGCATATGATTGATTCTAACTTATCATATGAAACTTTAAATACCATAAAAAGCCCGTATTCTAACTTTTACAACCTAGGTTGGAAGAACGATCATAATTTTAATCGGAATCATACTACTGGGGGTGGAAACCAACAATGGGAAAATAATCATGCAAATCCTAATGGAAGTTGGAATAATCAGGGGAATCCAAACTATAGAACTTCATATCCACTGGACTCTAACAATGATCAACAATTTAAGGATAAGAAGATGTATATAGAAGAAGTGGTATTGCAAATGGAAAACCAGATGCAAAGTCAAAATGTTGTGATCATAAACATAAAGAATCAACTGGGA
Source organism: Papilionanthe hookeriana x Papilionanthe teres (assembly GCA_022702705.1). Lineage (NCBI taxonomy): Eukaryota > Viridiplantae > Streptophyta > Magnoliopsida > Asparagales > Orchidaceae > Papilionanthe > Papilionanthe hookeriana x Papilionanthe teres. The sequence continues at coordinate 108,122,138 of CM040425.1, read as the reverse complement.
CAAATTGCTAATTCACTTAGCAATATACCCCAAGGATCACTTCCTAGCAACATTGAGGTCAATCTTGAAGAGAACAATAATGAACAAGTAGAAGCTGTCTGATTAAGAAGTGGAAGAGAGATAGAGGATGTGGTTAGAAAAGAGAAAGAAATTATGAGAGAAACAAAGAAAACTAAAAGACCCGAAGAACATGTTTCTAAGGATCTGGAAAAATTAATATCTCCAGCTAAAATCAATTTAGAAAGACCACCACCTCCATTTCCTTAAAGGCTTAGACAACAAGAGTTGGATAAACAATTTTCAAAATTCCTGAAAGTGCTTAAGAGGCTAACGATAAATATTCCTTTCGCTAAAGCTTTGGAACAGATGCAAAGTTATGCAAAGTTTATGAAGGAGATATTAAACAAGAAAAGGAAACTTGGGGATTACGGACAGTTGCACTAAGTGAGGAGTGTAGCACTATACTTCAGAAAACGTTTCCTCAGAAACTTAAATATCCTTGTAGCATTACCATTCCTCATGTAATTGGAGAAAAATTATGTGAAAAAGCTTTATGTGATTTAGGAGTGAGTATTAATGTGATGCCTCTATTTATATTTAAAAGGTTAGGTTTATCTGATATTTCTCCTACTACTGTAACCCTTCAGTTAGCTAATCAATCTATCATTTATCCAAAAGGAGTTATAGAAGATGTGCTTGTTAAAGTGGATGAATTTATCTTTCTTTTGGACTTTATTGTATTAGATATGGAGGACGATAAAGATAATCCAATTGTTTTGGGGAGACATTTCCTTGTTACTGGACAAGCTATGATAGATGTGTAAGAAGGAGTGTTGACTATGAATATTAATGACTAGGAAGTAACTTTTGATGTATTAAAGACTATGAAATATCCAACTGAGAGAAAAGGTGATGATTATTTTTGGATGGATGAAATTGTTTATCTAAGTAAAGACCATTTACAAAAGAGTTTTGAGAGTAAGTTAACAGATAAGATCGAAATGGACATTCATGATGAGTTGAAAATGTTATTTAAAGAAGGCTGTATGTATGTTCAGGAGAGGTGTAAAATGATGGATGTTATCGAAAATAGTAAAATTTGTATTCCATCTGTTGAAAAATCTCATGAACTTAAGATGAATGTACCCCACACAATTTTAAAGCCTACCTATTTAGGGAATTCATCTACACCACCAGCCTTTATATCTTCATATTTGACTCAATCACAAGAAGAACTTGAATTGAATGATGAACATGATAAAGTTATCGAATTAAGACTTAGAAGAGAATTTGATGATATATTTCAAAAGAACATTGAGTTGAGAAAAAAGGATAAGGATAATGAAAAACCACCCCTACCATTTACTCACTACTAAGGGGAAAAATTAGAAGATAACATGAGACAGAAGAATATCCTAGAAGAATTTGATCCAGAATCTGAATTATCTAAAGAGAATCTGATCCACAATTTGGGAGATCTTTAAGTATCTTATAGAGATCCATTTCTTATAAATTTCAAGGAAGATTTTAGTATGAAAATTGAGAAAATCATTAGAAGAATATTGGATATAGAGAGAAATATGTGGAACAATGATATGAAATAATCCGAAAAGGAAGAGCTGAAAGAAAAATTACAATTTGAGGATGTTGTAGGAATCCCTGGATCTGAAAAAGAATGGGCGATTGATCAAGGATTACTTAAATGGAATTTTGATCCAGGAGGAATCATTTGTCGAGCTGGCGACGTTAAACCTAGTGCTTTATGGGAGGCAACCCATAGTTATCAGTGTGGTTTGATTTAGTGTGCTTGAGAGTTATGATTGTTAGTGTTGTATTGTGTTTGCGTGGATTGATCAGATTGATTAATGTTTGATTGATGTTTGATGTGTAAGAGTAGTTTGGGTTAATGTTATGAGGTTATGCCTTGGTCTTGACTAAATTTGTTTATGACTTATGGTAGAAGTAGACTAACGAGTCTGTTACGACTTAGTTCTCAACCGGAGCTGAGCATTACCCTAAAGCATGTAGAGTTTGGACTTGAACCACTTCATGTCAACTCTATTACTTCCTTTATCTGACTTTGTCTTTACTGAGTAAGGTCATGAACTTACTTAGTGAACAACATCTGGATGAACTGCACTACTTTTATTTACCAGATTGTGTATACCTTAGACTTAGAGTAAACCTAAAATTGGAAACACATGAGTTTTTATAATAGGGGAATTCTAGTCCAAGGGAGATAACCATATAAAAAATTTTATAATACACCCACGTTATTAGTGTACTTTCATCTGTTAGAAATTGAAAGTATGGAGGGGAAATGTGAGTAAAAGGGAGATCAAATTAACCTCAGTTGTTATTTGTTTACGAAATTTGTGAGTCTATGTATTGGAGTTTGTGTGTGTATGTTTGTGAGTCAAGTTGAATGAGTCATTGGAGACAACAAAATTTATCTTAATATTTTAAACTTGTTAGCATTCAGCAATTCCTTTATAAAATTTAAAATGTGTTCCTATTTAATCTTCACTTTGTACATTTTCTACTATTTAAAATTCCTTTATAGTGTTATGTCAAGCATGTTTAGGCTATATTTACTTTCTACTGCAATATTCTACCATGTGCTATTTGTTGATATTTTTGTAGGAAGTGTAGTAAATTGTAAAAGTGATCTTTCCCTGCCGCATATTTTTGCACTTTATTATTAAACATGTTTGAGATTAAGTTTGGGGGGAAAGAAAAATGTTTCAAATTTAAACCTTACTTGTTTTAAAAAATGCTACAATTAAATTTTTATTTTATTTCTGATAATTATTGTTATGTGGAGTCAACTTAAGGATGTTAAAATTTTAAGTATTTAAATGGAGTAGAAAAACTTAGTAGATATTTTTAGTGAAAAAGGTGAACCTAGAGTTAAAGATATTTAGTGGAGAACATGGGAAAATGAATAACTATCTTTAGTAGGAAGAAAGGTATTTTTTGAAAATTAAGGATTCTTAGAATTTTTATTTTCGAACATTTAAGACTCTTTTAGTAAGTACTTAAAAAAATATATGTATATATTTTTAAGTAAAGGAAAGTAATAAGTTTTAACTTTAGAGGAGGATAATGGAATTCAAAATCATTTAAGGACTTCTCCAGATATAGTAATCCTCACATCCAAAAAGAAAAGGATCAAAATGAACCTAAAAAAAAAAGAGAGAAAAAAATGTGAGGAGAAGCTTGAGGAGAGGTCCTAATCAAAAATTGGTTTCACTTGAGTCTTTCTATAGTAAAGAACTTAGAACAATCCTAAGCTTGCTTTTTATACATATATTAGTTAAATTATTTTTAAGAGAGTTCTTAAGTCGAGAAAGTAAAGTTCATAGGATCCGAAGTTTGAAAAATCTGCATATTTTTCTGAATTAGATAGGAAAACAAATTCCCAAGTTTGATGATAAATATTTTGGACCCTGGGCTAGTCTAATTCACTAGAAGGTCTTGTAAGTTGAACGATCACATTTTCAGAACAAAATTTTAACAATTCTAAAGGGTGACCCATTAACTCTAATCTATAAAAAGTATTTAAAATTATTGTATTACTTGAGGACAAGTAATGTTTAAGTTTGGGAGATTTTGATCAACCTAAAAATGTACAATTTTTTATGCCATATTTTATACCGATATTGCACTTTAAAGATATGTTTTCTTGTTTTTTTGGTTGTAGGTACATCAAATTGAAGAATTTGGAGTGAATGGAGCAAAAAGAACAAAAATGGACCAAAATGGAGCATACCAAAGCAAAACGGGTCGAACCGAAACATACCGGAGCAAAATGGGTCGAAATGGACACTTATGTACTTGTGTCGGGCGCCTAAGCATCAGGCAGTTGGCGCATAGGCGCCAGAAATGGCGCCTAAGTGCCAGAAATCGGCGCATAGGCGCCAGAAGACGGTTGGTGACGGTTTTTGGCATAACTTCTTGTAGAAACGTCGGATTTGGACGATTTTTGAAGCGTTGCGAAGCTTATCTCATGGTAATTTATTGGGAATGATAAAATAAACTTTCTAGAATAGTTTGGGTTGGTTAGAAAGAGTTAATATGGAAGGGATGTGTCTCTTGGAGTGAAAAGCCACTTAAGGCACCCTTTGGAAGATTCATTGAATATGGACTCTTTTGAAGAGACACTTAAGCATCACTTAGGAAATTATAAAAACACTCTTTAATCTCTTGAGGGGAGTGAAAAATTGGAAGGGAGGAGAAAATTAGAAGAGGAGAAGAAGGCTTGGAGAAGAAGTGAGGGCTTGGGGCGTGAGCCCCGAGTGGGGCAACAAGGTGAGAGAGAAAGAGAGAGTGTGAGAATTTCTTCTTTTCTTTTCACTTTGTTCTTGGAGTGGATTGTAAGGAGATTGCTTTTTCTATACAAGGAGAGTTTGATTTTCATTAGATATAAGTATTTTCATTGTATTTTTATTTGAATTTAGTAGTTTGTTTGTATGGTTTCAAAGATTTGTTCAATGAAAAGTTCTTGTTGTTTCTCCATGTGTAGTGAGTAGTTTTCTTTACTCTTCCCTCTTACAATGAATTAGTATGCATGTGTAGGATATAGAATTGAGTAGAGTGAGAATATATTGTGATGATTTTACTTTGTTCTTCATTTACATGTAAAGTTGATCAATTGCATGTTAAAATCTGTTGTGAGAACATGTAAGAACTAATGCGGTATTGTCTCAGTCAACTATTGGTAAGAATCACATGAGATTATATGGGTGAGAATGTAGTCCATATAATTGAGTGCAATTAAATAGGGAGATATGCATGTTTAAGAGGTGTAGAATTAGAGGACTTTAGGGTGACAGACTAAAGCCCCTAATTTAGTTTGATGTGAAAAGTTTTGTTATGAGATATTAGCCCCCAGGTGGAGGGAGAAGAGGGAACTCTAGAGTGAGAGCTAGTATCTTCGCTGCCTAACCAATCTACAAAATTTCAAATCATCAAATTATCCTATGTTCTTTATAGAACCAAGTAAGGGTAAAGAATATAGTTGCTCCTATTTGTCACAATCTATATCGCTACTTGTTTTACTTTTACACATGTCACTAATTTCATTGCATGATTAAGAGTACTTTTAATATATTAAACTCCACTTTTATGATTTTCACTAAGTGTTTTAGTTTAGAAGTAGTATTGTAGTAATAATTTTAGGATTTAATTAAAACCAAACCTTTATCGACTTTCCATGCTACAGCGTGTTATTATAGACTAGAACTACTCTTGAATGCCAGTGTGATTAACCGCAATCTCCATGGGATTGACATTCGCGGCTTAATCAGAAAGCCATATATTTCTTGATAACAATACGTATACTTGCGTAAAATCCCATTTTATAATAATATCAATTAAACTCTCATTTGCATCAGCATCAAGTTTTTGGCGTCGTTGCAAAGAAAGAGATATAATTAAAAGAAAATTAAACATAAGCATAAATATCTGAGATCAATTTTTTGGTGTCGTTGCCAGGGATTGCAACAGTTGATCTTGACTTTTAGGAGGATTTTGGTTGAAGTATCTAGTCTTAGATTTTGAATATTGTAGTGTCGTAAAAGCTAGTTTGTGTGAAAAAGTATTTTTTTTTGTATGAAATAGTGTTGTGAAAAAACTGTTTGTGTGAAAAATAAATTATTTGTGAAAATGTTTTCTTGTGTTAAAAATATTTTTTGTTTAATTGTTAATGTATTGTATGTTGTGTTATGTATGTAAACTAAAGGATCTGTAAGACGTGCCTTATGATCCCGGGTTAGAAGAAAAGAAAAAAAATCAAAAAACAAAAAGTACTTGAAAAATTAGAAATGAAAATTGAAAACATTCAAAATAATAACTTAGAAAATCAACATAAACCATTGAGGGGTTATATAAATCCTACGATAAGTGAAATTCACTCAAGTATACAAATCCCTGTTGTAGAAGCTGAATTGTTTGAACTTAATCCAGATATGATCCAACTGGTGCAGAATAACCAGTTCGGGGGAACTCCTTCGGAGGATCCCTATTTACACTTATCAAATTTTCTAGAACCTTGTGCTACATTTCGTTATAACGTCATGTCAGACGATGTTGTTAGACTAAGGCTTTTTTCCTTTCTCACTAAGGCATAAAGCTAAAATGCAGTTATACTCATTAGCACCTGGCTCTTTTAAAAATTGGGATAAGTTATCTCAGAAATTCCTAGCTAAGTATTTTCCACCTTCAAGGAGTACTAAACTTAGAAACGATATTATCTCATTTTGTCAGTATGAAGGGGAATCAATATACGAAGCTTGGGAAAGGTTTAAGGAGGTCCTAAGAAAGTGTCCACACCATGCTATAAAAGTAGCAAAACCTGTTTTATCATCAATAGAGAATTGTAAATGAATGAATTGTGGATCATCTATCAAGATACTATACTTGACTTCTTTTCTCATCAGAAGCCAAATTTTGTTATTGGTATTGTAGTGAAAATGAAATTGAGGGAACTTTTTTGAAATTTTCTGAGGGTCTTTAGAAACTAGAGGCTCCAAAAGAGCCATGCACCAAAATCTATGCTTTCTCACCAGGAACTTCAATCTGTGTAGAGAGGCAAGGTTAGCTACCCCTCTTACATTCCAACAAAGGAAATTAATCATTAGAATGAGCTAGCCCTTTCCCCCTAGTCTTGGGGAGAGGAAACTGGCATAAAGTATCTGAAAAAGGCCCCATGAGAAGTTGCTGATCATCCATAAGGTTCTTTAGCTCTGAAAAACCCTTCTTTTTCTTCTTAGATTTCTGTGTGCTCCAACCTTCTTCCATCTCCTTCTTCAAAGTTGGTTCCAGGGAACCAACCTTCCCAGGAGAAGTCACTAGGGTGCCCAAAGTGTTTTTGTCTTCATCAAAATTCTCCCTAGGAGTATCAATAACAAGAGCAGTCTGGGTGGCAAGGGGATCTAAAATCTCCAAAGGATTTTCAAGAGCAAGTGCAGTCTGGTTTGGACAATGGGGTTCGAGGGGGGAGGGAGGGATGGTAGCAGGAATGGGAAGAGGGGTAATGGAGGGAGAGAAGGTAGATGTCAGGGTGGGTTCAATGCGGGTTGGGAGGTTCGTAAATCCCTAATGGATGAATTAGGAGGTCTTTTTGTAGGAGGGTGCAATCTGTAGCATCTACTGATGGTATGACCAAACATCCTGCAATGAGTGCAATAGTAAGGTGTTTGTTCCATAATTACTTCCTGCCAGTAAGCTTCCTGGTCTGATCCAATCCAGAGCCTTTTTATAGGGGGAAGAGTAACATCTCTTTCAACCTGTACTCTTGCAGCTGCAGGTCTGGCCTTGTGCTTGGTAGGGGCATCCAATTTAAGAGGAGTGCCCAGTGCTTTAGCAATGTTAAAGATGGCATTTTGATTGAAGAATCTAATAGGGAGTTCAGGGAATTTAAACCAGGTTGGGACAACATGAGGCTCTTTCCTGGTGTCAAAATCTGGAGTCCATTTCAATAGCTTCATCTCAGATCCCAAAATGGTAATAGACTGTTTAGCAAATAACCTTGCATAGTCCTCTTCAGTAGATAGTTGGATCAGTAGATGACGGCCATCCAGCAATCCAATCTGCCAGTCTCCTAGAAATTGGAAAGATTGAAAATAAGCTCTAACAGATTCCATCTTGGGATGGCCCAAGGCAAATTTCCCAACAAGAGTAAATTTAACCTCCTCATTCAATTGTGATAGTTCATTATCAGTAAAATAGACAGCTGGTTCGCCATCTTTGCTCCCAGTGGGATGAACAAAGGGACAAGAAGCCCGGCCAGCTGCTGTTTCATAAAGAAATTGTGAGAACACCAGAGAGTCAGAAGAGGTAATTTTAGAGGAGATGCTGCCAACTACACCTGCATAGGTGGCTTTAGACCATTGGATATTGGTGTCCAAATTAATGGGGTGAGCCATCAGAAAGGATAAACCAAGTTTCCAAAGCCCAGGAAAATACCAATAACTCAACAAATGCAATAGTAAATTTGAAAAAGAAGGAGCCTGGGAAGGACCAAACACTCAAATGAGAGGTGGAAAAGAACCACCACCAGGAAACTAAGGTCCAGAAGCACCACCTCCTGCCTGAGAAGCCACCGGAGCAGGAGCCACCGCCAGAGTTCATACTGGGAACCCTAGCGAAGCAAGGAAGATCACGTACGCCATATATATATATATATATATATATATATATATATATATATATATATATATATATATATATATATATATATATATGAGAGAAAAAATTTATGCAAGTCAATCATGTTTAAGTACTTTAGGGGTGATTATATAAAAGTGAATTAATACAAGTTAAGTTAAAAAAAACTAGATTTATTTTTAATGAATAATCAATATTAAGAAGACATTTATGTATCATGAAAAATATATTTACTTTATTAATAAAAGACTCTAAAATACTAAACATGAATTACCATTAAATTTTATATATTCTAAGTTTGGATATTGAATTACTTGACACTAAGTAATAGATAAGTTTAGGGGTATTTGATCTATATCAAATATGCATGATATCATATGTTAGTTTTTTATTGTTTGTGTCTTATATTATATATATATATATATATATATATATATATATATATATATATATATATATATATATATATATATATAGTATTTTGTTTTTACCCTTCTTCGATCAAAAGATGAAATTGGCCGGCTTGAAGACAGCGGAGAACACCCACGAGGAGTCCATATGGGCAGCTGCGTGGGTTCCGGCGACGGATAACCGATCGGCGATCCTTCTAACGGGCTCACTCGACGAGGCAGTGCGTCTAGGGCGACCTGACGACCTGTCACCTGCGGGGCCTCCGATCGGGGGCCATGCCCTCGGCGTCATCTCAGTCGCCGCCCACCCCGGCAGTGTGATCGCGGCCTCCGCTTCCCTTGATAGCTTCATCAGGGTGTTCGATGTCGACAGTAACAGTTCTATCGCAACTCTAAAGGCGCCGCCCTCTGAGGTCTGGAACATGCAGTTTGACCCTAAGGGCACCATTTTAGCAGTGGCGGGAGGCAGCAGTGCATCAGTCAAGCTTTGGAACACATCTTCATGGCAGCTCATCGATTCGCTAGCTATTCCCTGGAAAGAAAGTTCTCGTTCTTCCGAACTTGCTGGCAACGGTAAGTTCGTGCTCTCCGTCGCCTGGAGCCCGGACGGCAGCCGGCTAGCTTGCGGATCCATGGATGGCACAATTTGCGTCTTCGACGTTCATCGTGCGAAGTTCCTCCACCATCTCGAAAGCCATTTCATGCCGGTTCGATCGCTTGTGTACTCCCCTTTGGATTATCGTGTCGTCTTCTCGGCATGCGACGGCACCCATGTTCACATGTACGATGCTGAGGGCAAGAGTTTAGTTGGCAGCATGTCCGGGCATTCGAGTTGGGTGCTGAGTGTGGATGCCAGGCCAGATGGTGCAGCCATTGCTACGGGGTCTAGTGATCGGACCGTCCGGCTCTGGGACCTAACCATGACGGCATCGGTGCAGACGATGAGTAGCCTCTCAGATCAAGTTTGGAGTGGGGCTTTTCGTCCGCACGGCATAACAGGGGCTCGAGTGGGTCGACTGGCTAGTATTTCGGATGACGAGCATTTCTTTGTATGATTACTCATAAGGGGAGAAGTGCCATTTTATTTTTAGCAGATTTTAGCAATTCTAATATTCACCTTTTTTTATTGTCATTATTTTTCGTGGAAGAAATTGGGACTGAGTCTATGGAATGTTTTTTAGGGATGGATTAATAATATATATATATATATATATATATATATATATATATATATATTGTATTTTATTTGGTACATACATTATATAGGTGATTAGAACATCTGGGCAGAATTGGCACACAAACACCAATCTTGGTAGGTAAGGCGACCAGAACTAGAGAGTTGTCGGCAGTGAATGTTGGAGAATATGTCTGCCACCGAGATAGGTATCCCGACACTCGTTTTGAAAACATTTAATTTAACATATATATGTATAATTTTAGAAAATATCTTTTTTTTTTAATTTTGAAAAATATGAAATCAAACTGATATCATATAATCAATAGTTTAAATAATCAAGTGCTTCACAACAAGACGTGTATCTATCTCGGAGAATAGATACATTGCTTGGTGGTGAGGTTTGATCAAATAAACTAAAGAATTCATGACATCCGTTTAGTCTGGGAACCATTTATGTTAATGACAATTTCCCCTATCTAATATTAGAGAATTAGATAGGGTTTATATTAATCTGGGGTCGTTGTGTTTCCTATAATGGCAAACCCCTATAGTTAATCACATCTTAGATAACCAAGGTTACCTAGAAAACTCTTGATATATATCAGAAAATATTTATATTCATTACTTTCAAAAGGGTAGGATTCTTCAAGAAAATGTGATAGTAGGAAATTCAATAGGTGAATGACTCAAATTTTGAAACATTTATCATGGAAATCCAAAGGAAGAGAAAGCTAGGGGAAAGACATAGATCCAAGGGAGATCTTGGTGTTTTCCCAAACTATCCTATGGTTTGACTTTAATTTAAGATATTATTTAGTGTTTCATCATGCCAATTTTATTTAATTAGGGCTTACATTCACTTGATATCGATCATGTGAATAGCCTAGAAGATATGAGGATTTATGTCATACTCGATGACAATCTCAGAACCTAAGACGAGTTAGGGCTTATATAGCACGGGGTGCAAAAGCCTAAAGAGATAAAGTGAGAGTTTACGCAGCACCAGACAAGCTACCTTGAAGTCCTATGGATTGTTATTTAAGTCTAAGGAGTTTTGCTGTTGAAGATGGCCGGGCTACCCACTGTGCAGGCTCCAAGCTCCTCATCGTAGTAGGTTTAGTTTAAAGAAGTAGCTTGCCTTGGACTCCGCCATTTGACTCTGCCTTCTGACTCAGCAGCCACGTGGTCGTGCTTTATGTTTAGATCCCCCATCTGGCGCAATCCCAGCCCTCCATTAGATACACGCGCGATCCAATGGCACCTGTCCTTCGTCCACAACTGGTTCATCCCGTGAGCTGTCCAAACTAAAACCCTAAGATCTCGAGCTAGACTCAACCAAATCAGTTGGGGTTTTTTTCTAAAGACACATCTAACCTAGATGAACCTATCTATACAGCTTATACGGTATGTAATACAATATACATTTATGAAGGACGAAGAATATCTCGGGAGAGAGAGAGTTCAATAACCATGTCTGAGATGGAAGGCCTCAATCAGATGGTTGTAGCAGCTTCAATTGGACCCAACGAACCTCCAGATGAAGTCTTTTGCATTGGTGAAATGCCTAGACCTGAATTTGATCAAGGTATTTTAGGTGTTGATTAATGTATTGTACAAAGGCTCTCTGTGATGGGGCTTTGATAAGAGAACCTCTTCTTTCAGTGCTGTGAAGGTGTGGGCACAATTAATTGAACTTTCGTGCAGTGTGGAGCTGTTGTGAAAAGTGTCCTGGTTTCGGTTGTAATTTCAATGGGAAAATTGGCTATGGACAGTGGGATTCAATGACTGAGGATGGTGGGCTTGCACTCAGGAGGTCTCAGGGAAGCTCTGGGAGCAATTTGGCAAAGTCTCCTTAGGAAATTTTCAGCACCTATCCTTTGGCCGTAAAGGTTGGCTTTTATAGCCATTGCAATGGGTGGAGCTTGGGGTGCCAATGTGGGTGCTTTAGCTTGCTTATGGAGAGGGTTGAGCAGTGCAATTGATCCATGAGGGGATGCTACACTGACAAGGCTCAATTTTTGGTTTAAAGGGGTATAGGGGGCGCTCATGCTCAGCCATTCTGGCGGCTAGGTCGGCCAGCAAGGACATGGAAGGTGGTTGGCAGGCTGATGGGAGGTAAGAGAGGGGTTCAGTGCAATCAAGTGGCTGGTTTAATGGAGGTTGCTTGAGTTAATTGGCTTAACCAAAAGGTGAGGGAAAGTTGACTTTAGTGAAGGACCATTGGTCCATAGCTCATTTGGATTTGTTTTGGTTGGTCTAGACCATAGGTCAGATGTGGTAAGCTCAATTTGACCAATTTGGCTAAATTTGGTGACATTTGGGTTATGGCTTGATTGGGTCACTTTGGGTTCAAGTTGGGCTAGGTTGGGTTTGGGCTTGGGTTAGAACCAAATGATTGTTCAAAATGGTCTAAATATTTGTCATAAGGTATTTGAAAAAGTCTTGGAGTGATTTTGAATTGGTTTGGTAAGTGGATTTGGGGACATTTAGGTATTTGGCCAATTCACAAGTTGGGTTAGCTTGAGTCTAGGTTGGGCTAGAGTGGGGTTTAGGCCCAATTGATTGTTCAAAAAGGTCTAGGGGGTGTGGTGAAGAGTTCCCAACATAAATTGGGTGGCAATTTTATGGTTGGGTCATCTAATTTGGTGGGATTTGGCCATGTGTCCAATTTGAGGCAAAATTAAGGATTTTGGATTTGGGTTGATTTGAGTGAGATTAAAGCTCAAATTGGAGGAAAATGAATGTTGCATTTGGCCTAGAGGAGTGTCATGAGAAGTTTAAAATTCAAAATTGGAGGAAATTTATTGACATTAGGTTCAATTTGGGTGAAATGGGTCAATTAGTTAAAATTGGGGATTTTGAGTTTGGGTTGAAATTGGGTCTAAATGTGGATCAAATTGGATTTGGATTTGGTTTATATTGAGACTAGGGATGTTGAATTTTGGTTTGGAATTGAAATTGAGTAAAATTGGGGTTAATTGGGTGGACATTAGGGGTGAATTGGGCATTTTGGGCCTTAAAGGGCAATTTGGGGCTTTTGGTTAAATTGAGTAAATTTGGTCAAATAAAGTGGTTTAAATTGAAATTGGGAATATTTAGAGGGTTTTGGGAAATTTTGGTAATTTTTGGAATTTTTGGAATTTTTGGGCTAGGTGCATTTTGGTAATTTTGGGTAATTTGTAGGTATTTTGGGTATTTTGATAGATTTGAAGCGTTTTGGGTATTTTGAGTGGTGAGAAATGTTTTGAGGTGATTTTTGGAGGATTTTGGCAATTTTGGTTGATTTTGGGGGTAATTTGGTCATTTGGTAGAGTTTAGGGCTAAGGAGTAAAAAACTAGAATTTTTTGTAATATTTAGAGTTGGGTGAGATTGATAATCTATTTGAGTCATGGACCCAGAGAACTCCCCATTTGGATCCTACATGTTCTTATACTAGCCAAACCCTAGCCTGGGGCTAAAATCTTGGGAAAACCACCCACATGAGTTTCCAAAAGAGCAGGGGATCAAGTGTGAAGAAGCTTGGTTTAGGGTTGTGAGGTAGTGTGTGAGTGTGTAATGTGCAAGCGTGTGTGTGAGCCTCCCCCAGACCATCCTATAAGGAACTTCTCTTCGAGCTTCCTAATGCTTGGTCTCATCCTCCTAAATACTTGGTTGGATTTTAAACATTTGAAAACTATAAGTGAAGTGAAGAAGAGTTTTGAATTTCTATGTGTTAAGGGTTCAATTGCTAGTCTTCTAAGATAGTCATCAGGAAAGTCCTAACCCTAGGCTATTCTAAGAAAAGACTAGACCTCAACCAAAAGTGAGGTCAACAAGAATGTGATGCACAGAATAAATCCTAGGAGCAAAACTAGAGAATAGGCACCTAGGCACCCGTTTTGAGTGCACATATGTATGGAATTAGATGAACATAAACTTAGGCCCTAGTTTCGGGCTACCAAATGTCCTTATATGCAAGATTATGCTTTAGGTGTCTCAATTCACATCATTTTGCAGGCCATGGATTAAATTGGCGAATAGGAAGGAGATAAGGAGGCTTTTAGAGAGAGATCTAAAGGTAAAGTGTAGAGATTGACTTTTCAAAGACTAGATGGGAGAATCAAAGAAGAACACACTGTGCAATTGAGTGAAAGTGGAGACTGGATGGGAGAATCAAAAATAAGTTCAAAGACATGGCACTTCTCTATTGTGAATTGTGCATGAAAATTCTCTATTGTGAATCCCATCCTCCTCTGTCGCTCGTTGTTGGGCCTTCTTTTTTTTAACCAGAAGCTCGTTTCTTTGCCTCGCGCACGACCCCCAAATCAAGAGCCTACACTCATCTAAATCCCTCTCCATTTTGTCTTTCTGAGTAGCAAAACTGAGATACTCAACCCTTATTCTCTCTTTTCATATATATTATATATTGGTTTGCGAACAAGAATAGAGAACAAGGGAAAGGTAAAAGATTGCGGTAAAGTCTTAAACCAGAGGGAGAGTTATAGTGTTGTGGTCCTCATTTGACAAGACACACGAGGAGTTATTAGGATATTCGAACGAGACAATTAGTTTGGGCAAAAAATATTAAGTTACGAGTTCTAATTCTAATTAAAATTTGATGTGTATTCTTGTATAAAACATAGAGAAGTCTGAAGTCCATCCGGCCATGCAGTACAACATGATTGTTCTTCTTCAGTACAATCAGGTTGTATTATATTGCTTTCATATCGAATTATTTATTTGAATGTCTTTTTACATAGTACAATATGATTGTACTGAAAACATGTTTTACTCCATGTCCGGGACTACGTCAGGATTCCTAACTACTATTTTCTCAAAGTTGATGGTAGCAAATAAGGCTTAAACTTAATTAGTTATTTCTATATATTTATTATGTTATTTTACCAAACAACATTATTGATTGTAGTTTACACAACTTATCACAACACTTCAAGCATAAGCTTTTTGCAACACTAAGATCATGTTATCATCAAATATTAGTGGAACCAAGGGGGGTTGGTGGCAGTCGACCTCCTTGATTTTTAATAACTATATAATTTCATGTTATGTATTAAAAATTTTGACACAGTATTGAAACTTAAATGTTTAGTAATAATTATTTTTTTAATTTATTGTTTTAAATAATTTCTCATAAAGATGATCATTATTCCATTGAATATAGATATATAATTTATTTTTATTAAATATTTTTATAAATGTTAAATTAATTAAGATATATATATCTATATATATATATATATATATATATATATATATATATATATATATATATGTGCGCGCAGTCGCGGTCTCATGGCTGTGGGGTTCACCGTAAGTCCCGAAGCGTCCCGGTTCGATTCCTACCGAGGGCGCGGACGGATCGGATAGACATTTGGAAATCGGTAGTTGGGAGCCCACCGGACCCAAATACCGATTTCTTCAAAAAAAAAAATATATATATATATATATATATATATATATATATATATATATATATATATATATATGCCCCAAAACAACCCCCGCCCCCCAATTGAAACCTTTGACTACAGCACCTTAAAACCTCCTTCCCAAAAATCCCCCCTCCCAACTTTTTTCAAAGCCATCATGGAACCCTCCAGAAATAGTTTTAGTTTTATTTTTATTTTGTATTTTATGACAGATTCTTTAAAAATTACATATGCTCCTTATCAATTTTTATAAAGAAAGTCACAGAATTTAATACCGAAAATCAAACACTTCTTCAAAATTTAAGTGAAACATGATTTTTTTTTAATTCTAGAAGGTGAATTTATGTTTTTAAGAAAAAACATGTCTGAGATACGAATGATCTTTACTCTGAATGTAGAGGATGCTCTCATCATAAAAAGACAATAATAGTAGAGCATCATTAAATGATAAATATTTTCATAACCACTTTAGACACATAACTATAGGGATGGAAAATATATTTAAAGAAAATCTTTTAGAGTTATTAATTCTTAATTATGTATTGGATTTCCTAGATAAATATTGATCATTCAAAATTGATAATATTTGTCAACTTCCAAATAATCTCTATAATAAAGATTTCAATAAAAAAAAATCTTAAAAGTTCAATTAGAACATTTTAAAATTGATAAGCATATGAATCAATTTTTTTCATAATCTCTTAATAACTTGATTTCTTTCAAAGACCGACTGAAACAACATAATCAGCTATATCTTTTTATTGATCGTTTGATTAGGTTGATTTTGACTCTATTTTGACAAAAACTGAATGCATATTTTCAGCTGTGAAAATCATCGAAATAGGATTATAAATAAAATCGAAAATGATCTTCTTACCATTTTACAGATAACATATACTAAAAAGGCTATTGCATTGAGTTTCGATATAGAATTAATGATTACTGATTTTTATACAATACAAGTGTCATGCACATTTCAAAATGTCTATTCATAACAACTAGATTAAAATGATTATTATGTTTATTTTATAAATCATTCTCAGCAATTTTTTTTCATTCATTTATTTATTTATTTATTTTGTTTTAGAAAAAACATTATTAATCTAAACCAAAGGAAATCAATTGTAATGTGAGTGTGTGTTGGGGGCGATGAATAAGAATAAGATGGGCATTAGGATTTCACATTACAGGAAATAAATTAATCACTCTATTGTAGACTTTATCATCAGCAGTAACCCAATGATCTAAATTATCCTTTGTTAATCCTCACTCTCAATTCATTCCTATAGAAGATTGTTTAGGAATTGAATTCAATTTTGGGCAAATCCTAATAGGGACTTCAATCCATGATAACTTGATCCACCATTCCTCCCACTACTCTTTCCACCATAATTATATTTATTTTTATTGGTACATATTTCAATCCTCTACTATATATGCCCAGACCATATAATTTATTTTTTATTTATCTTATTTTCAAATATGTGTTCCTTGCACAGTTCCTTTCAAACTAGCTTCCCAAACTCTAATTTATACTATTTTTCTCTCGAACATTTATATTAGTATTCTCATTTATACCACACTCAGATCGTCAATTTATGAATTGCTTATAGCCCAAAAAATTGATCCATAAAATAGTTGATAAATTCACAATTTTAATATTTATACACAAGTCTCCACAATAGTAAGCTACGCGAAATGAAGCCCAAGTCTAATTTCTTATCAAAATACAACATAAGAGGGGGGTTAAATCAGCAATAAGATGGATAATAATAATTGTCATTACAAGGATGGACTTGAAGCACCATTTAAGCATACAAGGATTTAAACAAAATATTGCTTCCTAAGCTACAGTTAAACAAATAAATACAATAATATCAGTTCAATCCGTCAGTAGTTCAGGTGAAGATCACACAGGAATAATAGTGAAAAACAGTTAAATAAATTAATACAATAATATCAGTTCAATCCGTCAGTAGTTCAGGTGAAGATCACACAGGAATTATAGTTTAAAACTGAGAAGCATCATAAAATTAAAGGAAATCTGAAAAGTCATTGGGTTCACAAGGACCAAACTGAATGATCAGCATTATGCATCTGACTTGGTATCAATTAGAACCCAAGAAATTAACGTCACTTAACTAAGCCAAAAAAAAAACCTTATTTGATTGATCAGCATAAGAATAAAATCAATAATAACTCGTCAAAAATTACTTTTCATTATTACTTATTTGCAACATGATTGTTTCAATGTCATATCTAAGGATAGGTTAAGTTCCAGTAGAGATTGAAGTTAAACGTATGATCTCACACTCAATTTTATGAACTTCAATTCTGACTTCTGATGAATTATACATATTCAAGTTTATAAACATAATTTATTAGAAGCTGGTTCAAATTCAAAATCATTAGATGTTGATTCATCATGTAAATGTACATATAAATTATTTTACTCATCCAAAACATCCTCTAATGAATACTCGTTAAATTTCATTTTTTTTATTGGATAAACTTCAACAGTGTATAATTCTTTTGCTGTCATGTATGCAGGAGACTTCATAGAAGATGAAATTAATTTGTCTTCAAGGACATGAATAACACGCGTGTTATTCTAATAAGAATAACTGAAATACTCAATATCCATAACTATGTGTAAACTCCCATGTATGAGTCTGGAAAATTAAAGCTTAGTTCAAGCTTGGAATTTGTTGTGGTGTTTCTCATTTACGACCCAAGTGAATCAAATAATAAAAAGAATTTAAACTTTAAATACAAAAAAAAATTTGTTACCTATAATCCTTGCATAATAGTCAAGCACGTCATAGTTATGTTGTTAACAACCTTTAAACTGACCATATAGTTATTTTTTATTTTTTATTTTAATTGACCATATAGTTGATCTCAATCTCCAACAAAAAAAAATTTTGCTAGTCAATTTTATATTTTATATCAACCCATGATTACTTAACATGTGCCATTGATTTTGATTTGGCATATTTAACTCTTTTGGAGTCGAATAGTTGTATTAGGCGAAAAAAATCTTCAAAATTATATATTCACACTGAACATTGTAAAAAGAATATCTCTCATCAAATATGGGAATATAGTTTTGAATAGATTTAGGGCTCGTTCGAAGCACAACTTATTTGGTGCGCTGCGTTTTATAAACGCTGGCTTAGGCTTTTGGTTACTACTGCGCTGTTAGGGCTGTCAAAAAAGCCGTTATTCACGAACAGTTCGTGTTCAGTTCGTCAAGGAGTTCGTGTTCGATTCGTTCGATAAGTAACGAGACGAACACAAATAAATTTTTTTTCGTTCGGTTAGTTAAACGAACCAAACACGAACAGTGATGTGTTCGTTCGTGTTTGAATCGTTATCGTTCGAAATATAAAATAATTTAAAATAATTATATTTAAAAAAATTATGATATTTAAAAAAATTAAATTTTATAAATTATAATATATAATAAAAAATAATAATAATAACATATTAATATACTATATTAGTAATATACTAATATAGATGTTATATATTTATATAATATAAATTATATAATTAATATATATATATATATATATATATATATATATATATATATATATATATATATATATATATATATTAGGGTACATCAAATTGGCTCGTCGTTCGCGAACAGCTCGTGTTCGGTTCGAGTGTGATTCGTTCGTTAAGAAACGAACACGAATAGTGTCTTCATGAACAATTTCGAATACGAGCTTATTTCAAACAAACTAAATTTCAAACGAATCGAACACGAACACAAGCTCTGTTCGTTCGTGTTCGGTTCGTTTACACCCCTATGAGCTGTAGCTTCTCCTAATAATCTGTGTTCAAAAGCGGTCATGAGTTCGGCCCCGCGGCCCTTGTTTCCTCGCGTAAAGTATTACCCCGCTGCCCCTCTCGACCCCGTGGCTCCCTCTCTAGTGTCTCTTCTATCCTAGGCACCTCTCTCCCTTGGATCTGTGGCTCCGATGGCTAGGCGTTGTTTCCGGTTACCACTTGTTTGTTGCAAGTGGTTATTTCGGTGACCCATACATACTTCTCCCTCTCCTCTCTTTTCTTCAACTCGATTTGGTGGTTCTGTGCACTCTGTGCTCTGTGTGGTGGCACCCTTTCTTTGGTTGGTGGTTATTGCGATGAGCTTTCTATTCTATCCTTCCATTTCTCTTCTTTTCTTCGGCTCGGTTTGGTGATTGTGCGTATTTTGGGTTTTGTGCGGTATTCCCTCTTCTACCTCTCCCCTCTATTCTGTTAATCTTTGTCTTATCTATTCGGTGGCTTTATAATTATGCAAATGTTACTGTGCAATGGTTCTCAGTTTGATTGTTGGTTTCCTCTCCACGATTTCTCTGTTTGTTCGGGTTGGTGGTTTTCGGTTTGATATGTTCGGTTGATGATTTTGATACTTCATGTTGCATCCATGATGAATTTGGTTTATAAGTTCAAAGCTTTGTGCTTTGCAATTTTAGTTGGGTTTTGGTCTGTTCGGTTTGTGGATGTTGGTATTGATTTTAGTATCGCTACACAAGTGTCCTTATATAGTGTCAAATAAAAAAAAGGCTCCCACATTATGAACGGATGCGAGCAAAAAAAATTAATTCATGAAACTAATATAAAAATAAAATCTTTGAAATATAGGTACTCTTAGAGGCAAATTAATGGAATTAATAGATATTATGGATAATAGGAAAATAAATATCTTATCCATTCAAGAAACTAAGGATTCGTTTGGAGTGGTAGTGCGACACCGCCGCCACAGTTTTGTCTTTTTGGATAAACTGCGTTTTGACAACTTTTTCAAAAAGCTGCCGTTGAAATCTGTATTTTCCCGCTGATCTTGGTTAGGTGTAGGACAGCTTTCTAGCTGAGATATGAGTTCTTAAAAAAATTTTAATAGCCACCGTAGCTTTTTGAACATCATATTATTTTTCATCTGCTTCACAGCTGCTTTTTAATAAGTTGTAGCTGCCCCAAACATAACCCAAATGGGTTGGAGAAAAATCTAAGGAGATTGATAACTTAGTAATTAAAATTTGGTATTTAAGAGTCGTACTAAAAAAAGGTGTGTTTAATTATAAATAAGGGTCTGGAAGATAATATTATAAAAATTAAAAGAATTGAAGATATAATTACAGTCCTAAAGATTATTATTTATATTAAGGTTTTTAAGGTTATAAACGCTTATGGTCTTCAAGTAGGTTTAGATATAGGTTCGAAAAAAGGAATAATCTAGAAAAACTAATACAAATGATTCCCTCTTTTGAAGAAAAAAATTTCATAAAATGAAAGAGTGACTTGTGAGAAAAATATATTGTAAAAAATGTAAAGATTATAAGGTTATTTCAAGTGAAAATTTAAATATTCAAAATCGATTATTAATTCTAGATTTTAAGATGAATAGTTGGAAGAAAAAAATGAAATAAAATATTGTCATAATATTAGATGAGGACACCAGAAAGACAAATAAAATTATTTTAAAAGAAAACTTCAAGATTTCAAAATTTAGGATGTTCATGGAAAAACTAATTCTAATTGGGATAAAGAAATAAGTACATTAAATAAGTGATAAAAGATCTACTTAAAGAATCAAAAGTAAAAGTTTTTATAAATAAAAATAGTTAGTAGTGGAATAATAATGTGTAAGAAAATATAAAATATAAGAAGTTGTGCTAATAAAACTTGATTTAAATGTAAAAATTTAGACAACTGAGAAAGATATAAGGTGGCCCGTAAAGAATCTAAGAAAACAATTGTGACACTAATAATTTTGCTTTTCAGTGATATTTGCAATAGATTAGACACCAAAGATAATGAAAAAGATATGTATAAACTAGACCAATAAAAAGAAAAGAAAAATAAATATTTAATCTAAATGTATTAAAAATGAAAATAAAAAATAGAGATATTTTGATAAAATTTTTAAAGCCATTTCTGAAAAATAAAGCTGACGTTAGTGATCATAATATCCTTAATAATAATAAGACTATATTTATTTTTACCGTTGCATTAGTAAGAGAAAGGTGATGTTGTTTTAAAGAAAATCAAGAGTGGAAAATCAGTAGAACCTGATGATATCCCAATTGAAGTATAGAAATAATTAGGAGATTTGAGAGTTTTTTGGCTTACTAAACTCTCTAATATTATTTTAAAAACTAAAAAGATACCTAAGTGGAGGAAGAGTATTTTGGTCCCTATTTTTAAGAATAAGGGGATGCACAAGAGTGCAAATTATAAAAGAATTAAGTTAATGTTGCATATATTAAAATTATGGGAGACTAATTGAACATAGGATAAGACGTGATACAAAAATTTCTAATAATCAGTTTGGATTTTTGTCGGGCAAGTCTAGTATGGGATGAGAAGTTTAATGGAAAAGGACAAAGCGGGTAAAGAGGATCTGCATATGATTTTTATTGATTTAGAGAAAGCTTACAATAAAATTTCAAGAGAAATTCTGTGAGAGTTTTAGAAAAGAAATATGATTATTTATATTCAAGTTATTCATGTGTACTAGAGCTGTTACTTGTGTTCGAACAGAGAGATTGACAAGTATTTTCCTATTTCAGCTGGAATGCATTAGAGATCAACTTCAAGTCCATAGCTTTTTTGCTTTAATTATGGGTGCTATTACGGGACATTTACAGGAGTATGTATCTTGGCGTATGCTTTCCGTTGATGATATTCTTCTTGTGGAGGAGAGAAGAGAAAGAGTTTAGGAAACACTTGAATTATGGAGGTTTATATTGGAGTCTAATGTTCTTCGTTTTAGTAGATTTCAAACTGAATATATAGACTATAATTTTAGTAGTAGTAGATCTAGTGGCAGAGTTGTAATTATGGATGATCAAATCATTAAAAGATGTGAAAGTTTTAGATATCTCGGGTCTATTATTCAATGTGATGGTGATATAGATTGGGATGTTATTAGTAGAATTTAACTTGGTTGGTTGAAGTGGAGAAATGCACAGAGTCAATTGTATGATAAGAACAGTACCTATTAGACTTGAATGAAAATTTTATAAGATGGCGATGATATCTACTATGCTTTATGGCGTCTAAAAGAGAAGAAAAAAACTAAGTGAAGTGTTTCTTAGATGAGAATGCTTAGGTGGATGGGTGGCTTGGCACTTATAGACAAAATGTAAAACAAATGTATCAGTGAACACGAGAGTAAAAGGTTATATTAAATGTCCAGTGGCAGATAAGATTAGAGAGAATCATCTTTCATGATTTAGTCATATTAAATGTCGACAATCTGATGATCCAGTCAGGAGAGTAGATATTTAAGATTGACTTACATTAAGACAATGGTTGACCTAAAAAGACTTGGCATATTGTATAAAAAATAATCTTAATTTATTAAAATTAAATGAAAATATGACACTCAATAGGACACAATAGAGAAAAAGGATTCATGTAGGTCACTAAATAAAGTGGGATAAAGTCTTGTTGTTGTTGTTGTTGTTGTTATTGTTGGCCCAATTAATATATTCTACATTTAGATGATATGATGTAAACATCAGCTCTTATATTAGTTTCATGCATGATTTAGATCAAGGGTTTCTCAACCATAATGACGCAAGGTAATAGATCAAGCAAAACATAGATAACCATATCTTAGGTCACTAAATGTGAAAAAAAATGAAATTAGCTTCTTGAGATGCAAAATGACATGCTAGAATTAAAACAAATAAAAAAAAGCAATGATTGAAGGCATGTGAATAAAGTAAAGAGAATTTTAAATAATGACAAATAAACTATAAATTGTCATTTAACCACCACAATTAAACTCCTCGTAGTATCAAACTTCAATAAAAATAAGAACTCAAACAAGCTAATAAAAATTATGCCAAAAATTTGGTAAAGAAAAGAATTTACCAAAGTAATAAAAAATGATCATGTATCAAGTTGGTACACAAAATAACTTTCTTCCAAAATTAGAAAATCACACTTAAAGCCAAACTTAAATAAGTCATAAATCCAAGTCTTATACAACTATTAATTGACCAAAATTATTCAATTACATGCTTAAGACTGTCTATTTGAAAACTCCACATCCCTACATTAAAAGCTTTGTTAGAACAAGATCAACCAAATTTGAGCCCTAAAATCCATCAAATTCAAACATGATTTTATCCAAAATCCAATTCTAAAGAAACATAAATATATTCCTGAAACATAGAAAAAACTACAATTTGATTGAGCACACCACGAACAAATGTGAAAGAAATCCCATAAAAGAGAAAATTTGCAAATTGTGGCAACCATCAAGCCTGTAATTAGTGGTTGAAGAATAATAAATAGAAAATAACTTGTAAAATATGAAATAGTAAAATAGCTGGCTCCCAAAGTAGTGGATCTCCCATATAGAAAGCACAACATTAGGAAGAATTATTAGGTGCGGACTCCGCACATGCAGATTTTCTTTTATTTTGGTTGTATTGGTTGTATTAATACAGCGAATACAATCACAATACAAAAAGTACTCCATTCCTTAAAAGTGCTTCAACATTAGACTTTAATCAGCACATATGAAAAGAAGTATTGATCCACGTATGAAGATGCCATGGTCCTTCTAAAGAAATGAAAGGAACGAGCATCATAATCCCGCATCAATATATTTTCATTTTTTTTTTCTTTCTACTCCTGTTCAAGAAGAGAACAAATCACATTCTTCCCCTCTTAAATCACTAAATTAAAGAGGACAAAATACATAACTTCTTTTATTTTAGTTTCTCTTATCTCAAATCATTCTTCTGTCCTCAATTCCTTATCAGATTTCTTAACTCATAATCAAAAGAAAACACTTTCTTTCTAAGTCACTTCTCTTACAAACCAAACATCCAATCAGAATCTGTGGGAGTTGCTTGAAAGAGTTGATCCATGTCGGTTGGAATATGAACAGATACAGTAATATATCTAAATCGGAAATTTTTTTTCCTCCCTGAATTGACCGTCATAACAAACAATTCTCGCATTCATATAATCAACCAAAAGCTACTTTTCTCCAACACAGCATAAATAGATAAAATGACATCACCTTGTTGTATTTTATACACATGAAAAAAAAAAAACAATTAACCTCTAATACTGTCTTCCAAAGAATAAACAAAATCAACCAACACAACATTTTCATAAATCTATGACACCATTCAAGTTCTAATCAAGCAAATAATTTATTTCGAGCTGTCAGACTTATCTTGATTTTTTCCCCACTCAACTGCAGCTTGCCCATCAATCATAAAAAGAATGGGATTATCAACTGTGAGAATCCAGAGGAAAAAAGACAAAAACCCAGATTAATAAGCTATGGGAAGCGCATTACGTAAAAGCAAGCAACCGTTTAAGAAAACTACTACAAAAAGTTCAAATTCAAGTCCTCTGATAACCAAGACACAAGGAATCTCACATGTTCTTACTTGTAGCAGCGATGACAACATGAAGTCGAGCAAATATCATAAAAATACATTAGGGAAAGGAAAGCAAAGGTTATTGAATAGCTCACAGTGCTATACGGAATAGCAAAGCTGAAGCTATTTTTTGAAGCTTCCCCGAACCCCTGGGCGGGGCTTGGACGAATCGCCCACGTTGGAGGCATGGAGATCGGTGAGCTTTGATTCTTCGAAAGGGATCTTAGGGTGTCGGGCTTCATGATGGATCTGCATCGACTTCATATCCGGCGCGGTTATCCTGCAGTGGGGGCACTCCAATTTAGCATGCCCTCCCTTATCCTGTCCCGATCGGTCTGCAAGCCCAGCCTTACCCCCGCCGCGATTCGTAGTCGCTGCGTCGACCTTTGCTGCTATCTCCTTCGCTGTGTGCTTCTTCGGCTTCGCCTTTCCCGTCATCTTCTACTTCCTCTTCTTGAGCTCCCTCTCCTTACCGCCCTCCGACCAAAATCCTAGCTTTTATTTCCCCCTTGCCGTGTCTGCACCGCCGCTGATACTGCTGCGGCTATGGGTGCGGCGAAGCGAGAATCTCCAATTAATGAATTAGTCTTCGGATGGCGTGTTGATAAGAACAAGGTTGGAAGAAGAGAAAATGATCCAGTGGATCGCTATCAAGACGGCTAGGGCAAGAAAAAAAAGAAGGTATAGGTGGCCCATGAGCATCAAGTTTATATAACGCGAATCATGATGATAATGAGCACCAATGAGGAAACACGAATCATGATGATCATGAGGATCCAATGAGTGTTAGCTATAGTGGCATTTATATGCATACCATCAAATTTTAATATATTTACAAAACCAACATCATAATTTTATATTTTACCTTTATAAGGTACAAATATTTCATATTACATAAAAAATATTACAATTTTGAATGTATTTCATGTATTGATAAAATAGCATATATAAAAATTGAAGTCTAGTAGTTAAATATGTAAATACCTAGGAATTGAGTGGTATGTATGTAATTTCTTTCTTAATATAATTAATGGGTTTTATGGGATTTGGAAATGTTAGCATCTATTTGGCTTTTGGTTGGATTTTAAAATTGAATTTAATCTATTCTGTATTGGTTAATTTTGAGATTCATAGTACAAAAGGAATTAATTTTATTTATATTTAAATTAATTTTTACTAGTTATTCTTACTTAAAAATATTATATGAATATTAAATTATCTTTTTATCAATTATACATAGTGATGTAACATTATTAAATTATATATTTTCATAAATTGGTTATTTTAATGCACTTTATATGCACAAATTTGTAATTGATCAAATATTCATGTTGTTTATTTTTTTAGAGACTTATACATAAAAGATATTCTTCGAATAAAAGTACCACTTATATTAACAAATTATTTTTTAAAGTCAAATTCGACTGAAATTTATTAAAGAGACGTTCAACTAAGCTTCTAACAAAGTTTGATTGAAGCTTCAAATATGGTTGAGTAAGCTTTTAACTTATTAAAAGAAAGCTTAAAAAATGTTTAAACGTACCTCAAATATGATTAGGATAAGGTTCCTATAGAGCTCTAATATTCAAGTAATGATAAGCATTAAAATTATTTTAATTCTATCAATTTTTAATTTTAATTTTAACTTTAAAAATCCAATGTTTAGATGGCAAGTCTTAATTTGGTTGGAAGCTTCATGATGAGCTAGCTCGCTAGCCTATCATGAGTGGATTCTTATTACACTAAGACTTATGCACACATCTAGGTGATGAGTTGGGTTTGTCCTCTTAGGTACTTAGTATAAATATGATGCATAGATTGATATTTTGTGTGAGCATCCTCTTGATGCATGAATTATTGATTTATTTTTTGATTTGTCTTTCCTCAATAACGTGCATTTATTACAACTATTGTTTTGGTACTAAGATATAAATACTTTTTATCAAGGGTGCAAGCCATATAGCTAGTAATATATGTTGATATGTTATCAAAAATTTCTTTTGATTCAACACAATTCTCAATGCATATTGGGATTAGAAGCTTTCAAAATCAAATTAGCGAACATCTACACTCAATTTCAATAAAATTACACTCAAACTCAACATCTCAATGAGAACCAAATGATCCCAAAAGTAATAAGATCCAAGCTCAAATGAGACCAGATCAAGCATGGGGAGAATAATAAAACCCTTTTGAATATTAATTGGATAATCAAATGATCTTTAACTCTTGTATGTTTGTATTCAAATCAAGTGGCTCAATGAAATGACTCCAAGAAGCTTATGATCGCTCATTTTCAACATCATTAAGTATTCAAACCCAAAACACTAAACCCTAAACCCTAAACCCTAGAGGGAGGTGGGGTTGGATGGGTGCCTAAACTTAAGGGAGAAGACTCAAGAGAGCTTTGAGGCCCCAAGGATTCCTAAGCTCCACTCATGACACTGCCACTTCCAAGGCACTACCACTGTTAGACCACCGTCCTCTAGTTGTTACCACTATCGCAATCACCCCACAAATATTGCCAGATCGCTTATATGACTTTGCATGGGCTAACATAAGTTCATGTGTCAGGTAAGCAATACAGTGGATTAAGTCCATAATAGTTCCCACAGTAAAATCCCAATTTATATTCAAAAGGTTAGATTAAAAAATGTGAATATATATATATATATATATATATATATATATATATATATATATATATATATATATATATAATTTTGTTAAATTTTCGAAGTAAAAGTGCCTTTTGAGTTTGTCATTTAAAAATTAAATTTGTGGATTCATTTTAATTTAAAAAATTACTATCAATTGGGACATTCTAGTTTAAAGTCTTTATCAAAAGCTAAAAATGCTACTTTTGAAAACCTTAAGTCTATATGTATTTGCTCAATGTGATTTCAAAGATTGAATATTCAAATTTGTTTATGAGATTGCAAGAAATCAATGGAAATATGTTTATTCTCCTAAATTCAAGATGTGAATATTCCTTGTGTAGATTAACACTCTTTTGATACTATAGATCTATGCTATGTTTTAAGCACTAGTTTGGTCATCATTAAATATTGAATTAGATTGGATTCAACATAAATAGGCAATCAAAGTATAAATTACAAAACCAAAAGTTTAGTGCCTTAGCCTAACATGTGTTTATGATTTGTCAATATAAAGTTTTTCATTTCATTAAATTTTAAGAGTATCACATAATACAATAAAAAAAATAACTAAAATATGAAAGTAGAAGTAGGAAAACCTAGTGATTTTTCAATGCAATTAATTCCCCAGGTAATCTCATCCTCTTCTGGTCTCATACCTGATGTAAGTGACACTCATACTCTTACCACACTTATAAGCACTATGACACTCACTTTGTCACTCACTCTCTTCTTGATCTACTAAATAACACATGGCCCTTCACTCGTCGTAGCACTCCTCTTGAATAAATTCTGCACTCTCAACTGTCCTTCCCTCCAAAGAATTTGAAATTTGGGAAGAGTAATTGTTCTTTGGGGCTATCATGACATGACGCTATAGTAATGACACCTAGGAGTTGAGGTAGGAATTAAGGCACTCTAGGACTAGCACTGACGCAGTAGGCTTTTAATTTCCTACTCTTTCGTCTTAGTATCAATTACATCACAACATTAAAGGTGGAGGTGTTGAGGCACTGATTTTGGGCATCTAGGCTATTTGCTTTGGGTCTTTGACTCTTTCAGCCTTCAGGTGATGCCAAGCTGTTTTGCATATGGCACTGAGGCGCTAGGTTTGGGCAGCTGGACTTTGAATTCTAGAGGAATAAATCATGTAGGATGCCCATGACATCTAGACACTAGGCACAACGTTGAGGTGATCCATTCAGGCTCCTTAAATTTTCCTAAATTCATTTTAAGGGGTTTTCATGCACAAAAATACAGAAAATTATTTGAAAATATGAAAAAAAAAACATGGAATATGGCAAGAATATGATCTGTATTTTAATGTTTTTCCTTCACTTAATAATTTCTTAAACTCAAAAATTAATTTTCCCAAATAATATATTTATCTAAATTTTACATCTAGATCAAATAATTAATTTAATATATTTTTTAAATAGATAATTAAGTGAGTGTATAATTATTATTCATATTAATTTCACAAAATGCATGAATTATTGACTAATAATTCCCTAATTTTTTTATAAAAATGCAATACTCTTTCAATTCAATAAACATAAGTGATTAAAATGCAATATTGGCTAGAATTCATTTAATTAATAAGTGAATAAAAACTTTAACATATTCAATCATGTACGCTTAATTTAGGCTTTTTCATTTTCAATATACTATCTTAAATTTCAATGAGATTTTGAATAATTTAAGCTAAAGAAGATAATGTTGGCATCTCTTTTCGGCTTACTTCAAAGCCTACATGCCCATTTAAGCACCTCGAGATCGATGCATGTGCCTGATAGGAGGTCGCACCAGCAATTCTTAGATAACATAAGGAAGGAGCCATGGAGTTGATCTTAGCATCACAACACTATAGGCAAAGGGACAATTCTTTATTGGAACATGTACCATCATAATGACATTGCAGCCCTAAAGGTCGATCATTGCAGTCCTAAAGGCTGGGCATCATGACACCCAATTATGGCTTGATATTTGAACTTTGGTGCTTAAATTTTATTGATTGGGTCAAAGGGGCAGCTCCACGACACTACACTTTGCACCACAACGCTACACTCAAACAATGACACTCAAATAATAGGAGAAATAATGATCGTTCGGTGGACAGTCCCACATGCGCCTAGCACTGAGGTGCAATCACCAGTGTCTCGACGCCGTGAAGCCTATATAAAGGGGTCAGATCCAAAAAAAGTCATGCTTTCAAAATCTTTCACGGCTCTGTGTCGTGACTGTCACCTTCCTCTTATCTCATTTTTCTGCCTTCACTTAAAAAATGCAATAGATGTGCTAGATACCTGACAATAGTACCTACAGAGGATGTGTATGATAGATACTGGTTCTTTAGCTGGGAAGTAGCAAACGGTTACGAGGAATCCCTCCTCCATCAAAAGATTATTCTATAGTGATCACTATAGCGAGGCAAGACTACTGGAATTTCTTTTAAGCCCTTGGGAAATGAAAAAAATGTAAAGATCCACATCAACATATATAGTGCTAATAAAACATCACACATGAAATATGGAACATCCCAGACATGGAAAAATCACACAGAGATCAAAAGAGAACATAACAAAGTCTCAAACCACGTGCACTCAAATCCAACTCTGGTAAGACCTCTGAATGACACTAACATGCTGCATTTCAAAACAAAGGCACACTCAAAACAAATTTAAGAAAAATTCAAGGAAAAATAGAATAAATCAAAATCAAACACAAATTAAATGCATAAGATAATTCTTTGGTTGCCTCTTAAGTACAACTTTGTTTGATGTATTTAGCTCAAGCCAATTAAATCAATCCTGCATTATTTCTCCATGATCAAAATATCTTTTTTGTAATCCCTGATCAACCTTATAAAATTTTAATTGCCCTGGAGTATTACCTAAGTCATCAATTCTCAGTCCCAATTGTGGATCTTTTTTAGTAAATGTGTTCCTTCTCACACCCTTACTCAAAATATTTTGTAATCTCTCCATCCCAAGTATGTAATATTTTTTTGAAGGAAATGTTAGGGGTAGACTAATCCACTTAAAATTTGATAGCTTTTTAATGTCTATTTCATACCTATTTTTGATGATATTGCACCATAAAGGAAGGTATTTTGTATGTTTTTTGGTTTTAGGTAGAAGAAATGACTTTTGGAGAAAAGAAAACAAATATGGTGCAATTTGGAGCAAAAACGAGCAAAAAAATAAATTTTGGCCTAACACATTTTGATAAATCTTTCTTTATTTAATCTCTTTTACACTTCTAGCATATTTTTAAATGAGATTACACTTTAAAGAATGGTTGTTTTTATACTTATTTTTTAAAGCTATTTGTTAGGAATGCAACACAATTGAAATGGGGCAAATCAGAGCTAAAACGGAGGCAAACGAAGCAAAATGGTGGAGCTGCGCAGTACCTGCGTCGAACCGCGCCTAGACCAGCGTCAAACCGCGCCAGAAGATATAGAACGATGAAAATTCAATGGAAATAGCATCGGACAGCGCCCGAAAGGTCGCCAGGCTGCGCCCAAACAGTTTGGACGCGATTTTGGATGGTTAGGGGCCGAGATTCAACGTATTTGGACACTTTTTGAAAGGTTTCTTGTGACAATACTTCGAACTTCGTCCCTACATTTAAAAAAAAGATTTTAGGTCAGAAAAAGTGTGTGTGTGTGTGTGTGTGAGGAATGTTAGAAAAAACATGGAGAATTTTGAGAGATCTTAGAATAGGAGTAGAAATGTAGATTTCTACCTTTTTGGAGAGATTGGTGAGGGGATTTTGAGAGAATTTGTAAGGGTTTTGTTCTAGCATTGCATGGATCGCGGGGGACTTTATGGGAGAGATTTTCATCTTTCTTTCAAGAGGAAAAAGCTAGGTATTGTGTTATTCATTATCTTATGATTTTGTAAACACTTATTTTGTGGATTTGCTTTGAAATGAGGTTTTCCGTTGTGTTTTCTTCGTGCTTTGTGATGTCTTTCTCTTATTATTTCTTCTTCTTAGGAAATAGTGACATGAGAAGATTATGTCGTTATTTTTCTTTTACTTTTCTTTTGCAATGAATAGGATTCATGTTTAGGATATTGGGATGCATGCTAGAAGAAGTTTTAATTATAAATGTGATGGTTTTACTTGCACTTCATTTACATTACAATAAGGGCCCGTTGTATGGTTAAAATTTATTGTAATTGCATTGTTCCAAAAGGGTAGTGAATTTCTCTACAAAGTGTAATTACATTCAAATTCCATGGATGGTGAAGTTCATGGGGGTTGAGTGCAAATAAATAAGTAAATATACTTTGATGGGCGTAGAATTGGAAATTTTAGGGTGACAGACTAAAATCCCCAATTCGATTTTAGTGTTTGGAAACTAAAGTGAGAGTTAGCCTTCAAGCGAAAAGAAGTGGGAGCTCTGGAGTGAGAGCCAGTATCCTCCCAGCCAATATTTTTCCAGAATAGGATTGTTCCTATTTGGGACATACAATATTTAATGCATCTCATTCATTTACATTATCCAATTCATTACTTGAGAATAATAGTTTTTATTATCTCAAAATTCTCCAAACCAATTTATCCAGGATGGTTTATCTTTAGTATTAATATTTTCCTTTAGGAGTAGTTATTAGTTATTTTAAAATAAGACTTACCTTTAAGAGTAGTTAAAAAAAACCACTTATATCGACCTTCCAAACTAAAGTCTAATAGTAGTATACTAGAATTTGACTAAGGATCTCTTACCTCGCTTCCCTGTGGGATCGATAAACGGGACTCCACTAGAGCCCTGTATTACTTGAGCGATACGTATACTTGCGTTTGAAATTGTGACTTTACAAAATCATTATAAATATATAAATCTGGGTTCATAAATTCTTGCATATAAAAAGTCGAAAGTTTTTGGTGCTGTTGCCGGGGAGGCTACGGTAAAAATTTTAGGAGAATTTTAGTTGAAGTAATTTGGCTTAGAATTGGAAAACTTTAGTGTCATAAAATTGTTTTTGTATGAAAAATGTTTTTGTTATGAAAAAGTGTTGTGAAAAATAACTATTTGTGTGAAAAGCAAGTTGTTTGTGAAAATGTTTTGTTGTTTTGAATATATTTTTTTATTTTATTTGTTTTGTTGTTAATGTATTGTTTGGTGTGTTACATATACAAAATAAAGGATCTGTAGGACTTGTGCCTTATGGTTCCGAGTTAGAAAAATAGAAAAAAAATAAAAAAAAACAGAAATGACTTGAAAAACTAGAATTGGAAATAGAAAAAGTTCAAAATAATAACTTAGAAAATCATCATAAATCATTAAGGGATTATGTAAATCCTACGACAGATGAAATTCTCTCAAGTATACAATACCATGTCGTAGAAGCTGACTCGTTTGAACTAAATCCAACGATTATTCAACTAGTGTAGAACAACCAGTTTGGGGGAACTACTTTGGAAGATCCCTATTTACACTTATCTAGTTTTCTATAACTTTGTGTTATATTTTGTAATAATGACATGTCAGAAGATGCTGTTAGGCTAAGGCTTTTTCCTTTCTCACTAAGGGATAAGGCTAAAATGTGGTTATATTCATTAACACCTGATTTTATTAAAAATTGGGAGGAGTTAACTCAGAAATTCCTAGCTAAGTATTTTCCACCTTCAAGGACTACTAAACTTAGAAACAATATTATCTCATTTTGTCAGTATGAAGGGGAATCAATATACGAAGCCTGGGAAAGATTTAAGGAACTCCTCAGAAAGTGTCCACATCATGCTCTGCCATATTGGTTAATCATTCAAACTTTTTATAATGGGTTAGTAGGATCCCTTAAGTCAATTATTGATGCTGCTACTGGTGGTTCATTAATGACAAAATCATTTGATGAAGCATATGCATTAATTGAAGAAATGACTACAAATGAATTTCAATGGCCCTCTGCAAGGGTAAATCATAAAAATGTAGCTAGTGTTCCTGATAGAGATGTGATTGCAATTCTTGCATCTCAGGTTGCTGCAATATCAAGGAAGTTGGACCAATTTGGAATGAACCAGCCTCAATTTACCCCTGTAAGTGAGGAAAGTTCATTAAGGCGTATGATTGATTCCAACTTATTATATGAGACTTTAAATACCATAAATAACCCGTATTCTAACTTTTACAACCCATGTTGGAAGAACCATCCTAATTTTAACTGGAATCATACTACTGAGGGTGGAAATCAACAATGGGAAAAAAATCATGCAAATCCTAATGGAAGCTGGAATAGTCAGGGTAACACAAGCTATAGAACTTCCTATCCACTGGACTCTAACAATGATCAACAATTTAAGGATAAGAAGATGTTTATATACAAAGTGGTATTGCAAATTGGAAACCAGTTGCAAAGTCAAATGCTGTGATTAGAAACATAGAGAATCAACTAGGACAAATTGCTAATTCACTTAGCAATATACCTCAAAGAACACTTCCTAGCAACACTAAGATCACACCTAAAGAGAACAATAATCACAAGTATTCCTTGTTAATGAACAAGCTATGATAGATGTGCAAAAAGAAGAGTTTATCATGAATATTAATGACCAGGAAGCCACTTTTGATGTGTTAAAGACTATGAAATATCCAACTGAGAGAAAAGGTGATGATTGTTTTCGGATGGAAGAAATTGATTATCTAAGTAAAGACCATTTCCAAAAAAGTTTTGAAAGTAAGTTAACAGATGAGATCGAAATGAATTTTCATGATGAGTTGAAAACATTATCTAAAGAACACTGTATGTATGTTTAGGAGAGGTGTGAAATGATGGATGCTACTAAAAATAGTGAAATTTAAATTTCATCTGTTGAAAAATCTCATGAACTTAAGATGGATGTACCACATATAATTTTAAAGCCTAACTATTTAGGGAATTCATCTACACTACCAGTCTTTATATCTTTAGATTTGACTCAATCACAAGAAAAACTTGAATTGAATGATGAACAAGATAAATATATCGAAATAAGATTTGGAAGAGAATTTGAAGATATATTTCAAAAGAACTTTGAGTTGAGAAAAGAGAATAAGGATATTGGAAGACCAATTGAAGAAATTCATAAGGAATTAGAAAAATTTATTTCCTCAACTAAGATAGATATAGAAAGACCATCTCTATCATTTAATAATTATCAAGGGAAAGAATTGGAAGATAACTTGAAACAAAAGAGTAACATAGAAGAATTTTTTCCTGAATCTGAATTATCTAGAGAGAATTCGATACAAAATTTGGGAGATCTTGAATTAACTTATAAAGATCCATTTCTTATAAATTTCAAAGATGATATTAATATGAAAATTAAGAAAATCAATAGAAGAATATTGGATCTAGAAATAAATATGAGGAACAATGATATAAATCAATCTTTAAAGGAAAAGTTGAATGAAAAATTAAAATTTAAGGATTTTCTAGGAATCCCTGGATCTGAAAAAGATTGGGCGATTGATCAAGGATTAATTAATTGAAATTTTGATCCAGAAGGAATCATTTGTCAGGCCCGCAACGATAAAACCAAACGTTTTATTGGAGGAAACCCATAGTTATCAATGTGCTTTGATTTAGTATGCTTGAGAGTCGTGATTGTTAGTGTTGTATTGTGTTTGCTTTAGAGTGAATTGACTTGATCTTTCTATATCATTATGGATTAATCAGTTTGATTGTTAATTGATAAATGTTTGGATTGTTAGTGATTTTGATTTGATCTTTATGTGTCATGAGGGAGATGATTCCTTGACTTCTTGTTATGGCTAGACTTGTATGTTCTCTTTGTAATAGTTGGATTGACGAGTCCACTATGACTCGGGTCTCATCCGGACTTGAGTTTTACAAGAGACATCGTGAATTTGAACAATGACAGTTCCATCTCAATTTTGTTACTTCCTTTCTCTAACTTTATTTTCATTAGACGGGTGTCGCGAACCTATTTGATGAGAAACATGAGGATGATCTTACACTATCTTTATAACTGTTAAAGGTGCTTAATTAAGGGGATTAGATGATTGCCTGAGATTGGTGCCCAGGAACCAACTTATCAGGGATAATCTTATCTTTGGGATTATAATCTATAAAATCATTTAAAAAGTACCTGATTTATTAGTGTAGTGATTCCGTTAGAAATTCGAGGTAAGCAGTTATATGTGCTGAGTTAATGGAAGAATTGACCTCATTTATCATGTGTTTGAGTTTGTGTTACAATTTTATATAAGACTTGAAGAACATTTTTATATTCCCTTGCTGATACCTTCTATGCTAATTAAAACTTTATTTAGTGAATTTCATTCTGGCATGATTAGTTTAGATTTACTTTCTGTTGCATATTGTTCTGTCCTGATGAATAATTGAAGATGTTTTTTATAGACATTTATGGTAGATATAATTTCTAAACTTTTTTTCTTCCTGCTTATATTTTTTGTACTAAATGATACATATGTTAAAAATTAAGTTTGGGGGTAGGAAGAAAAATAAAACTTTAAAGTGAGTACACTTCCTTTTAATTTAATATTATTGCAAGCATGTTTTATGCTAGATTTACTTTCTCCTGTCGTCATTCTATCCTAATTTTACATGTATATGAATTTGATAGAATGTTGTAATATCTAGTAGATTCAGCTTTTACTTTTTCTTCTTGCTACATTTTATGGAATTAATTGCAAAATATTTTAAAATTTAAGTTTGGGGGAGAAAAAGAATTAACTATTAATTGTTCTCATTTAAAAGTATTTTCAAAATTATTAACATGATTTCCTGTGATAGAGCTCAATTTCAGATAACTATATTTTGATTTTATTTGAGTACTTTAGTGGACTTAAATGAAAGTTTTTGGTAATGAAAGTTATATTTGTAGGCTAAGATATTTGGTATAAAAGAATAGGACTATAGTCAACTATTCAAAGTAAGAAAAACTGTATATTTGAAATATTATGAATCTTAAAACTTTATGTGAAAGGAAAGGATTGAGACTCTATGATAAATCAATAATAAGCTAAAGAAATGCCTATAAGGTAAAGGATTGTGGTAAGTTTCAAAATTTGGGTGAGGAGGGTGAAGTTCAAAATTATTAAAGACTATCCATATATAGTAATCCCCACATAAAAAAAAAGAAAAAAAGAAAAAAAGTGAAAAAAAGGGATTGAAAATGGTCCTTAAGAAAGAGAAAAGAGAAAAAGAAGAAAAAGAAAAGAAAAAGTGAGGAGAAGCTTGAGGAGATGTCTAATAAAAAATTGGCTTCACTTGGATCTACCTAAAGGGAAGAACTTAATTACATTCCTGAACTTATATGTGTGGATTAGCATCTTTACTAGTAGTGTTCTCATAAACTTCTTTTCATGTAATCCTTTTAAGTGCCTTAATAGGACAATCTACAATCATTTTTGAAATGAATAGAAGGCTAGAACTCTTAGACTTGATGACTAGATAGCCTTATACATGCAGAATTTACTTGGATTATTCAAAGATCTTTCTGAAAATTTTACTGCTGTATTTATCTAAATCAAAATCATGGTATTCTAGAAAGCAATTCATTGCAGTGGATCTTTATTTTATGTATTAACTAAATTACTTGAGGACAAATAATAGTTAAGTTTGGGGATCTTGATCCACTGAAAAATTTGATAGCTTTTTAATGTCTATTTCATACATATTTTTTATGATATTGCACTATAAAAGAAGGTATTTTGTATGTTTTTTTGTTTTAGGTACAAGAAATGATTTTTGGAGAAAAAGAAACAAATATGGTGCAATTTGAAGCAAAAATGAGCAAAAAACAAATTTTGGCCTGACACATTTTGATAAGTCTTTCTTTGCTTAATCTCTTTTACACTTCTTGCATATTTTTGAATGAGATTACACTTTAAAGAAAGCTTTTTTATGCTTATTTTGTAGGGCTATCTGTTAGGAACGCAACGCAACTAAAACGAGGGGAATTAGAGCTGAAACAGAACCAAATAGAGCGAAATGGTGGAGCTGCGTAGTAGCAGCACCAAACTGCGCCTAGGCCAGTGCTGGACTGCACCAGAAGACAGAGAACGATGAAAATTCAATGGAAATAGTGCCGGACACCGCCCGATAGGGCGCCGGACCGCGCCCAAACAGTTTGGACGCGATTTTGGACGGTTAGCGGCCGAGATTCAACGTATTTGGATGTTTTTTGAAAGATTTCTTGTGACAACTCTTCAAACTTCATCCCCGCACTTTAAAAGAACATTTTTAGGTCAGAAAAAGTGTGTGTGTGTTTGTGTGAGGAATGTTAGGAAAAACGTAAAGAATGTTGAGAGGTCTTAGAATAGGAGTAGAAATGTAGATTTCTACCTTTTTGGACAGATTAGTGAGGGAATTTTGAGAGAATTTGTAAGGGTTTGTTCTAGCATTGCATGGATCAACGGGAGACTTTATGGGAGATATTTTCATCTTTCTTGCAGGAGGAAAAGCTAAGTATTGTGTTTTCATTCTCTTATAATTTTGTAAACACTTATTTTGTTGATTTGCTTTGAAATGAGGTTTTCCGTTGTGTTTTATTCGTGCTTTGTGATGTCTTTCTCTTATTCATTCTTCTTCTTAAGAAATAATGGCAGAAGATAATGCCATTATTTTCCTTTTACTTTTCTTTTGCAATGAGTAGGATTCATGTTTAGGATATTGGGATGCATGCTAGAATAAGTTTAATTATAAATGTGATGGTTTTACTTGCACTTCATTTACATTACAATAAGGGCCCGTTGTATTGTTAAAATTTATTGTAATTGCATTGTCCCAAAAGGGTGGTAAAATTCTCAACAAAGTGGAACCATATTTAAATTCCATGGATGGTGAAGTTCATGGGGGTTGAGTGCAAATAAATAGGGAAATATACTTTGATGGGCGCAGAATTGGAGATTTTAGGGTGACAGGCTAAAATCTCCAATTCGGTTCTAGTGTTTGGAAACTAAAGCAAGAGTTAGCCTTCAGGCGAAGGGAAGTGGGAGCTCTGGAGTGAGATCTAGTATCCTCCCAGCCTAACCACGGATTTAGGGATTAAACCTAGGGTTAGCCAATGTTTTTTATGCCCTCGGAAGAGGGTAAAGAATAGGATTGTTCCTATTTGGCACATACAATATTTAATGCATCTCGTTCATTTACATTATCCAATTCATTACTTGAGAAAAGTATTTTTTATTATCTCAAAATTCTCCAAACTAATTTATCCAGAAAAGGTTATCTTTAGTATTAATATTTTCCTTTAGGAGTAGTTATTAGTTATTTTAAAATTAAGATTTACCTTTAAGAGTAGTTGTTAAAAATATCACTTATATCGACCTTCCAAACTAAAGTCTAATAGTAGTAGACTAGAATTTGACTAAGGACCTCTTACCTCACTTCCCTGTGGGATCGATAAATGAGACTCTACTAAAGCCCTGTATTACTTGAGTGAAACGTATACTTGTGTTTGAAATTGTGACTTTACAAAATCATTATAAATATATAAATCTGGGTTCATAAATTCTTGCATATAAAAAACTTACACCATAGATGCACTGATAAATTTTAGAATAAACTTTATAATCCAAGGATCTCATCAATTTCTCATCTTGTAATTCACTCAACTAGGCATAAATAATGAGGAGATAGGCAGAAGATTCTTTCATAGACGTATACTTTGAGGTGCATATGGAGATCTTTCACTTCTAATTTTGGGCCTTCTTCTATGGATGTCACTAAAGGCTTGGTATTGTTAGTATTTCTGTCATGCTTAACCCTATCACTAACAACTATGAGGATTTTCTATCAAAGTATAATATATTCTTCCTTATGGCTCTCATTACAATCCTCAAACACATGTTGCTCTACTGGGTCCAACTCCACATATTTAGAAAATTGATTATCAACTAACTCTGCCATCACATTTACCCTATGACATTGACTATTTCTAAATCCTTAAGAAAATTTCATTGATTTCAGAAAATTAATAGTCACCTTCTTGTCATTAACTCTCATGGTCAATTCCCTCACTTAGACATCACTTATGTCCCTTCCAATGGCTAAAAGAGCTAGCAAGGTATGATGGGGTTCTCTTTATATTTCTCTATATCTATGACAATGAAATCAATAGGGAATACAAACCTATCAACATTCCATAACACATCCTTTATCACTTCCAAGGATGGGTGAAAGTTCAGTCAGTTAATTGCAGCAACATTGTGGTGAGCTGGTCCTCTCTTAATTTTAGTCTATTAAAAATCGACAAAGGCATGAGGTTGATACAGTGATTTCCCAGAAAATCTTTTTTCTACGCACACAGAATGGTAAAGCTCCTTGGGTCCTTAAGTTATCATTGCAATTTCTTTAGTAAGATCTTGCTACAATCCTTAGTGAATGCAATAGTTTCAAAATCTTTGAGTTTCTCTTCTTTTCAAGGTTCTCTTTGATGAATTTCATGTAACAGAGTATCCAGTCTTTGGTTTTATCATATGGGTGTCGACATATTTTTAGGTTGTGTGTTGTATTTTGAAAAGGGGTCGCTAAACAGAAATTGTCGGCGAATTTTAGGTTTTAAATTTAATTTAAATATATATAATTTAGAAAGTAGCATTTGATTTTGAAAATGATTTTAAGTTTAAAAATTTTAAGATATGAAATCAAACTGATCTCACATCCCAAATAGTTTATATAAACGAGCACCGCACCACAAACCATGTATCTATCCCGAAGAATAGACACACTACTTGATGATGGGGCTCGATTAAATAAACTAGAAGATTTGTGACATTCGTTTGGTCTGTGAACCAATTTTATAAGCCGACAAGTTCCCCTGCTTAATATAAAGGAATTAAGCAGGGTTTATATTACCTGGATTCTTAAAGTTCCCTATAAGGGCAAGCCCCTATAGTTAATTACATCTTAAATGACGGGAATCACTTAAGAAAACTCTCGATAATGATAAGTGGTTTTGCTCTCAAGAATTTTAAAGTTTAAGGTTTTCAAAGGATTGAATTTTGGAATTTCAAAAGGGATTAGCTCAACTTTGGAATAGTTGATTTCAGGGGTCCAAAGGAAGAGAAGTAGGAGAAACTGAGGATCTAAGAAGAATCTTGGCAACTTCCCAAACTATCCTATTGTTTAACTTCAATTTGAGAGTTTATTTAATATTTCAATCTTGCCAATTTTAATTAATTAGGACTTATATTTGTATGACATAATCATACAAATAGCCTCGGAGATGTGAG
Source organism: Papilionanthe hookeriana x Papilionanthe teres (assembly GCA_022702705.1). Taxonomy (NCBI): domain Eukaryota; kingdom Viridiplantae; phylum Streptophyta; class Magnoliopsida; order Asparagales; family Orchidaceae; genus Papilionanthe; species Papilionanthe hookeriana x Papilionanthe teres. The sequence goes on along the minus strand of CM040425.1, from coordinate 108,081,651 downwards.
GGTTTATGTCGTACCGAACGACAACCTGGAAGTTCTAAGACCGGTTAGGGCTTAACTTGCATAGCATGATTATACAAATGCCTAACAAAAAGTTGAGGATTTATGTTGAACTAGGCAAACTACCTCGAAATCCTATGGCTTTGTTATTTAATTCTAAGAAAGGTTTTGCTGATGTAGATCCAAGTTTTGCTGACGACGATGGTCGTGCTGCCCACTATGCTCCAAGCTCATTGTTGTTGTAGAGGTTTAGTTTTAGAAGGTAAAAATCAGGAGATGAGAAAAGTGTTTTGGTTTAGAAAAGTTTTAAAGTTCAAATGTATTTAATGTTTTATTAGGGGAATCTTAAAGTTGATTATAACAACACCGGTTAAGATCCCACGAGTTCCATCATTCCAAGCACCGTTATTTTTATCAGATTCACTTAGTCCAAATGAATTTGCTAAACTCAACTGAATGAGTTCCACACTTTCATTTAGACCTTGGGAAATCCCGTTAGCAACACGTAGGTTACATCATCCGAGGTATTCCCGATCATCCAACAAGACATTTTAATTTAGTTATAGTTGTAGTTTTGTGTTCTGTTTATGATTAAATTTTGAGTGATTTTATATTTTGAAATATTGTGGCGGTGGATTTTATCTTGTTGTGACTTTTAATTTAGTTTTGGGTTTCTGTTTTGTGGCTATCCTAAAAGTTTTAGTTTTCATGCAACAATCTTGTTTAACAAGCAAGAAGAGTAAAGTGCAGCTCATATAAATAAATTGCAATAAAATAAAAGCGTACCTGGAGGGTCTTCTCGTCATTCCAAGCTGCACTTAAAACACATGTTAAGGCATTTAAATATTTATAACAAGTACCTAGGTAAAGCTAAGGGAAAGGTTTTGGTTGTCTACTAAAATCCTAATCCTATTGCTAGTCACTTCCTATGACGTCTAGGTTCTTGTGTTTTATTAAGGATAATTTTCCTCACCAAAGAACAATTGAGTTTGATTGTTCTTCTAAAACACCCCAACATATTGAGGAAGTGTTTAGGACGAGTCCTAAATATCTTTTCAATATTTTTGGGATTATTTTGAGTCCAAATGAGTTTTATCGCACTGGGAGAATTAATCATCCAAAAATTTAGTTTAGTTTGTTCCTTGCTCGGTGAATTAGGATGTTTGATTATGCTTATAAGTAAAGTGACATTTCACTTTATGCTTTACTTTAAGAGTTATAATAATGAAAACCTTTAGGAGGCAAATCAGTTTGTTAAAGAATTTAATGATTTAAAATTGGAATTGGTGATTTAAAGTGGTTTAATTTAGTTATGAAATTTTAATAATTTTAAGTTTGGAATAGTGTTCAAGTTGTTTTAATTTAATTAAATCTTTTCATCTTTAATGATCTCAATGTATTAGATTACTTTTGGGTTGAAAGAGGTGTTTAGATTATTCAATTTAAATTTTAATGACTTAATTTTAATTTAATTGAAATATTTTAGGTTAATTTTTAATTGATTTGATTTTTTATGTTTTTAATTATGAATTGTCTTAAGGTTAATTTTCTTTAATGTTTCAAATTTGTTTTAGATTTATTTTTTTTAGTAATTTCAAATTAATTTTAATGTTTTAAATTTATTTCAATTTGATTATCAAGTTATTCTATGTTTTAAGTTTTAATTAAATTAAGGTTTATTTTCCTTCTAATTATTTAATTATTAATTTCAATTATCACTTTAAATTTAATTAAAAGTTAAATATTATTAAAGTGATTCATTTAGGGATTTTAAATTAAAGAATTAATATCTTCTTAAATCATATCCCTAATCTTAATAATCCAAATTTTAACCTATTCTTCCAAAATTCAAATTGTTTAATTAATTAAAATTTACTTTAAATATTTTCAAGGTGATTAATGAGTTTCTAACCCTTAATTCCCTAGGTTTCAATCATCTAATGAAAATTTTAAAATCAGATATTTTACCCTCCCCTTGATTAAACCTAAATATTAATTAGGGTTAAAATTCTTTAATTACCTTTATGCCCCTTTTAAGCATGTTCATTTCATAACTCATCAAATTAAGATCAAATGAACTTAAAATTTTTGTGTCACTTTATTCACATGTCAATTAAGACATTAGAGAAGAAAATGTGATTTTTCTGAATTTAATTTAATTTATATAACAATCTTAATGAAAAATAGGGATTTTTAATGGAAATTCAACAACATGACCAAGGCAAGGTCTCTGTCCTTAAGAAAATTATGAGATGTTTCTATTGATCAGAGGACCACTTGGACAAATTTTGGTGATTTATTGAATTATATTTTATTTATTATAACTATTTTGAGTTTTGGAATGTTAATTAATTATAAAATAAAATTAAAGTTGAAAAATGGAATTTATATTTTTCTTAAGTACCTCTGACCTCAAGGAGTTCAGGGAAGCAAATTTTATATTTTTATGATTTTTCTTTGATTTATTAGAATTAATTTGGTGAAAAGGTTGGAAAATCCATTTTTTAATATTAAAAATTGTCTTAAGCATTTAAAATTCAATATCTTAACCAAGAGCCTTGGGAAAAATATTTGGTCTGTTCCTAAGTGATTAGGAGTCAAAATATGACATTTTTGTGATTTTTATGATTTTTATTACTTTTTAATTATTTAAAATATGAAAATAAGGTAGAAAATGAAGATTTTTGAAAAATTCCAATTTTAATTTTCTTAGACTCCTCTGATATCAGAGAAGTCCCAAAACTAATTTGGTGAATTTTTAAAATGTATTTTTTGAGTTATGAACTTTTAAAGTTTAATTTTGATCATGTGACTTAATTAATCTATTTAGTGAGGCTAATCATTTCCAATTGATTTCAAATTTTTATGGGGGACTCCTTTGACCCTAAAGATCAGTGGAGAATTGTTTTTAAGTGGTTTTGATGTAAGGTTAACCCAAATTAATTAAAATTCAGTTTTGAGTATTTAGGCCAATTAGGGTTATTCTTAATGAATTAACTCAAAATATATTTTTCCTAGAGTCCTCTAGTCCTAAGATACTTCCCCAAATTTTTCTATGATTTATTGATCATATGCTAATTACTGGAATTAAAATGACAAAACAGACACTTAAACTTGAAAAATCAATAACTTGCCATAGAGATGGCCTCTAGCCTTGGAAAATTCAGGGAATGTTCCCAAGATAAGAGGCTACAAAAGCCTTATGGTCTCATGCCATGGTGATTGTCTATGCAAATAGAGAATTGAAACATTGAAATGAGTAAATAATTAATTAAAAATAAAATACTCATAAAATTAACTCAATTCTTTTTTCACATTGTTCTCCTCTTTTCACTGAGTAAGAGGATATTTTTAGTTTATTTTTATGATTTTTCTATGCAAAGTTATGGATTTTTCAATTTATGGGTATTTAAATAAATAGAAAATAACCTATTTATCTACTTATCCACGCGGCGCCGTGTCAACCTCGGTAGCTCCGAAAGGCCACGCGTCGTGTTCCCATTTGATGCCCCACCTGAGTCAGCAGCCACACGTCCCGCGGTCCCGCTCCGTCTTCTGGTCCGACGCGATCTGCACCGTCCATTCGATACACGCTCGATCCAACGGCGGCTGGTCATCATCTCCGAATAGTGTGTCCCGAGAGCCGTCCAAACTCAAACCCTAAGATCTCTCTCATTTCTCAACGGATTTTAGTGTTCTTATGCTCAATGGATTCGTCTTGAAGAGACAAACACATCGATACAGTTTACATGCTATGAAATTGATTCAAATGAAATGGAGAATTCATAGAAGCTCAGGACGGAGAAGTGATCCATACCTTAGCTCTGATAAGTGAAGCTTCAATCAGAGAGTTGTGGCACCTTCGATTACACCCAAGGAAGCTCCAGATGAAGTCTCTGGCTCAGGGAATTTCTAGGTATGAAAGTGACCGGGCCCGATTTCGGACTTTGGAGGTACGGAAGCAATGGCTGGCCTAGTGAGGGGGCTTTTGCTGGAGGACTTCTTCTCTTGGTCCTGTGCAGGTGTGGGTGAGTTTAATTTGATTTTGGTGGAGGTTTCAGAGTTGTCCTAGTTTTTAGGTGGATTTTTGACTGAGAAATTGAGCTCTGTTAATGGGGATTAGGGCAAAGGAACACTGGGAATCAATTGCTCTGGGTTAGGAGAAGATCCTAGAGCAATTTTACCAGAGTTTTGTTAAGCTCTGGTTCATCACCTTATTTGGCCGAGAGGTGGTGAGGTTTAAATAGACATGGCTGGAGGGCTCCCCAGGGGCAATTTAAGGCTTGGATTAACTGCTCAGGGCAAGGGAAGAACAGCCATGGTGGCCATTTAGGTTAGGACAACTCAGCAAGGGGGAATTGAATTTTTGAATCAATTTAGACCTCTCGGCCGTGGTGTTTTCCGGCGGCTTGGTGGCTGGCCGGCTAGGCATTGGTCACCATCTTGACCAGTGGGGTCAGGGCTGAGGTTTGGTGCAATCTATTGGCCATGGACATGTGTAAAGGGCTTGATTTAAATGGAATGGGAGAAGGCTCATTTTGGCTTGGTTTGGTTCAACTCATGTATTAGGCTAGGTGCACCTCCCCAAGGCTTGACTTTAGGCTAAGGGAGAATCATTTGGGTCAGCTAGGAAAGGTGTGAAGTCCACATCCAAGGTGATGTGGCTAATTTTGGTTGAAGTGTATCATGAATGAGGTTAAAAAGGTTAAATGAAGGATTAGGAAAGTCCCCCCCCCCTCTTCTTGCCATTAATGGCTTGGTGAGGTTTCAAAGCCCTCATGGCTCCATATGGCTTGTAAATGGCTCCATTTGGCATGCCCATGGCTTGGGAAAATGTTGCTTATTTCATGGAAAAGGGTTATGGGATTTTTGATCGGTTTAGGGAAATTGTCATGTGGTTTAATTTAGAAACATTTGATGATAAATTTGAAACTTAGGGAGTGATTTAAATCATAGGGGATGATGAGGGGAAATTTCATGTGGGCTTTGGAATAGTTTTTGGGTTTTTTTTGGAATTATTTTAGATGGGCTTTTGAAATAGTTTAGGGAAGCGGGCTTTATGTTTCAGAATGGACTTTTGGATGAAAAAAAAAATTTGTGAAGGACCATTCCAAATAAATGTTGAGTTTAGTTTAGGGATATGCCATGAATGATTTGGAACAAATTTGAGGTGATTTTGAGTTGAATTGAGTTTAATTTAGGTCTTTTTAGTGGTAAGGCCAAAATAGGTCAAAAGAGGCTAACTTGGGCTAACTTTGGGCTAAGGTAGGGCTAACTTTGGGTTTGATGTAAAATTAATGTTGAAAAATGTTTATGGGAGTGTAACAAAGAGTTTTCAAGTTTAATTGGGTTTTGATTTTGGGATTTGGGCCTATTTGGGCTCATGATTGAGTTTAAGCCAAATTGGGGATTTTGGCTTTGGGTTTGGTTTGGGTGGAGTCTGGGCTCAAATTTTGGGCAAATCAAGTTCGTGTTTTGTTTTTGGGGATATTAGGAAGGTTTAGGAAAATATTTGGGGTTAATTGGAGTTGAGTTTGGTTAGTTTGGGCTAAGTCTATGTCATGGGCCAAAATTGGGCTTCAAGCTCCAAATTGAAATTAGATCCTAATGTTAATCAAATTGGACTTGGATTTGGTCTAAATTGATATTGGGGATTATTGAATTGAAGTTTAGAATTGAATTGGATCAACATTGAGGTCAATTGGAGTGGTTTGGTTTGACATTGGGCTTACTTTGGTTAAAAATGGGCCAAATTGGGGGTTTTAGTAAAAGTGGGTTAAATTGATAAAATTGGCCCATGGTGTAGTTGAAAAAAATTAAATTGGGAATATTTGGGATTTTCTGGAGTTTTCTGGGAATTTTTGGATTATGGATTTTTTGGGCTAAAAGGGTATTTTGGGTATTTTGGGGGTATTTTGGGAATTTTTGGAAATTTTGGTGAATTTGGCTATGGATGATCAATTTGAGTGGTGGGAAGTGTTTAGAGTTGATTTTGAGGAATTTTGGGAAATTTAGGCAATTTTGAAAATTTTGGGTAATTTCAAGGGCATTTGGTAGGTTTGGTGGGTGTAGGGCCCTGGGGGTGTTGACCTCATTTTTGATGAGGTCTTCTCTTCTTCTTTTTAGTACTTAGGATCTAGCCTTAGGCTTTTCCTTTGACTATCCTAGAGGATTAGAATTGGGACCCACCACTTAGAAATTCAAACCACTTCTTAACTCCCTGCAAACTCCACAAACTTGATTGTAGACCCCTAATCACCTAGAGGGTTGAAATCAAATGTGGAAGTTTATATGATGAGTTCCCATAGGACTCTTTGGCCTTAGGACTGCCTACGGGTGGCACTGGTGCAGTGAAGGGCTGACTTACACACATACTACACCTATACACTACACTTTCACACACCTCCTAAAAACACACCCATACCCAATTTGACCTCCGACTCATGAAGGTGATTCAAATGGATGGTCCTTAAGCCACTAAGCCCTTGCGTAGAGGGTTAGGAACAACATAGTGGGTGCCTCAAATGAGTCCCTTCATGGCTCATGTGGGCTTGATATGGCTTCATGGCTCAACCAAAATGATTTCATTCCACTTACATTCACCCGATCTTCAATTTTACAAATTTTCAATTTTTGACCCGGGACCCTACACCCACCTAACTTACCAATACCACTGAAATTACCCAAATTTTCTAAAATCTCCAAATCACCCAAAAATCCTCAAGACCAATCCCAAACATTCCCACATCACTCAAATTGATCATTCATAGCCAAAAACACCAAAAATTCCAAAAATACCTCCCAATACCCTCCAAATACCCAAAATACCCCTCTTAGCCAAAAAATCCAAAAATTCAAAAAATTCCCAAAAAATTCCAGAAAATCCCAAATATTCCCAATTTCATTTTATTCAACTACACCATGGGCCAATTTTGTCAATTTACCCCACTTTTATCAAAACCCCCAATTTGACCCATTTTAACCCAAAATGAACCCAATGTCAAACCAAACCTACCCAATTGACTCAAATTCTGGTCCAATTCAATTTTAAACTTCAATTAAACATCCCCAACACCAATCTAGACCAAATCCAAGTCCAATTTGATTGACATTTGGATCCAATTTCACTTTTGGCCTTAAAGCCCATTTTGGACCCATGACCCAAACTTAGCCCAAACTCACCCAATTCAACTTCAATTAACCCCAAATCTTTTCTAAACCTTCCTTAACATCCCCATAAACAAAACACTAACATGATTTTCCCAAAATTTAGACCCAAACCCCACTCAAATTCAACCCAAAATCAAAAGGCCCAATTTTGACCTAAACCCAAACCTAGCCCAAATAAGCCCAAAACTCAAAATCAAAACCCAACCAAAGCCAAAACCTCTTTGAAACACTCCCATAAACATTTCCCAAAATTTATTTTACATCAATTTCAACCCTAGCCCAACATTGGCCCAAGTTAGCCCAATTTGACCTATATTGGCCCATTCACCAAGGAAGCCCAAATTCAACCCAATTCAAGCCCAAACTACTTCAAATTGATTCCAAATCATTCATGAAACATTACTAAATTAAATTCAACACTTATTGGATCCAATCCTTTGCAAAATTCTCATCCTAAAATTTGTTTTGAAATCTAAAAGCCCACTCTCTAAACCATCTTGAAAGCCCATCCAAAGTGAAATCTAAAAGCCCAAAGCCCACATGACAATTCCTTCTCATCATCCCTTTATTTGGAATCAATTCCTAAGTCCCAAATCAATCATCAAATCAACCTAAATTGAGCACCATCTAAATTTTTCACTAAATTGCCAAAATCCCCAAATTCCTTTTTCATATAAATGGATCCACTTTTCCTAAGCCAAGGATGAGCCAAATGAAGCCACATGCAAGCCATAGACAAGCCACATGAAGCCATGGGGGGTTTGACATGTCACCATGCCATTTTGGGCAAAAGGAGGAGACTCTTTCCTTAATCTCCTAAAGTCATTAGCCTTAAGCATGTTTCCCCTTAACCAAGATTTAATCCAAATATTCTTGGATAAGGACCTCACCACCTGTTGACCAGCTAGCCTAGCTGATTTTCTCAGCCTAAACCAAGCCTTGGGTGGTGCACCCAGCCCAAAGGGATGAGTTGACCAATTTGAGCCCAAAATGAGCCTTCTCTCATACCATTCTAATCCAAGCCTTTTACACATGGCATTTGCCGATTGCCTGCACTAAACCTCAGCCACGACCCACTCGAACAAGATGGTGACTCAGTGCTGGCCGGCCGGCCACCACGGTCGCGGAAAACACCAGGCCGAGAGCTCACATGTGAGCCCAAACTTGGAATTCTCACCTGCTGAGCTGCCCCATGCCCAATGGCCACCATGGCTGTTCTTCCCATGCCAAGAGCAGCTGATCCCAACCCTTGGCCACCCCTGGGAGAGCCTCCAGCCATGCCTATTTAAACACCACCCCCTCTCGGCCATGAGAAGTGCTTGAACCAAACCTTAAGGAAACTCTACCAAAATCATTCCAGATCACTCTCCACACATAGAGCACTTGATCCCCACCGAATTCCGCCCCATTCCCTCCGACTGAGCTCGATTTCTGAGCTCGAACTCTAGCCCAAAACCGGGACACTTCTTCGCGGTGGATCAATCTTCAAATCGATTGGTCCTACACCTTCACCGGACCGAGAGGATAAGTTTCCCACCGAAAGCCCCATCCCCGGGCCACCCGAGTTGTTCCGGCCTCCAAGCTTTGTGATCGAGTCGTGGTCACTTTCATAGCTAGACAATTCACTGGGCCAAGGGACTTCATGCGGAGCTTACTTGGACCCGATCGAAGGTGACACAACTCTCGGATCGAAGCTTCACTTCTCCGAGCAAAGGTATGGACTCACTCTTCTTCCCGAGCTTCCGGAGATTCTCCTTTTAATTTGAGTCAATTTAAATACATGTTTACCGTATGGATGTGTTCGTCTCCTCGAGACGAATCCATAGAGACATAAGAACACGAAAATCCGTTGAGAATCGAGTGAGAAATTAGGGCTAGAAGGTTGACGGTCACGGGTGCACACCGGTCGTAGACGATGACCGGGAGCCGTCGGATCGAGCGTGTATCGAGCGGACGGTCCGGATCGAGCCGGACGGACGCGATGGTACGTGACCGCGGGACCCTGGAGCGCCGAGTCGGATGGCGGCGCCGAATCGAAGACGACGCGCGGCGCTTCGGAGATGCTAAGGTTGACGCGGCGCCGACTCGGATAAGTAGAAAAATAGGGATTTTCCGATTTATTTAATTCCCTAAACTTCAAAAATGCATAACTTTGTGTAGAAAAATCAGAAAAATAAAATAAAAATACCTCTTGCTCGAGTGAACGAGAGGAGAATAATGTGGAAAAGAAATCATTTAATTTCATCCAGTATTTTATTTTTAATGATTTATTTACCCTCTGCATTGTTTTAATTCTCCATGCATATAGGAAATTCACCATGGCATGAGACCATAGGGCTTTTGAAGCCTCCGAATTTGGGAACATTCTCCGAATTTTCCAAAGTCGAGGCCATCCTATAGAAGTTATTGATTTTTCAAATTCATGTTACTATTTTGAGTATTTTAAATTCAATAATTAGCATGTTGTGAAATAAATTCTAGGAAAATTTGGTGATGTTTCTTATGACCAGAGGACCCTAGGAAAAATAGGTTTTGAATTAATTCACTTGGAATAACCCTAATTGGCTTAAACACCCTAAATAGGTCCTTAATTAATTAGAGCTAATCATGCATCAAATTGACTTGAAATCAATTCTCCATTGACCTTTAGGATCAGAGGAACCCACCATAAAAGTTTGAAGTCAATTGGGTTTGGTTAGCCCTATCAAATGGGTTCATTAAGCCATTTAGCCAATTTAAATTTTGAAAATTCATAACTTTCAAAATACTTTTCAAAAATTCACCAAATTGGTTTTAGAGCCTCTCTGATATTAGGGGAATTTAAGAAAATTAAAATTTCAATTTTCTAAAAAAGTTGATTTTTTGTATTATTTTAATATTTAATAATTAATAAAATAATAAAAATCACAAAAATAATAAAATTCACCAAAATGTCACATTTTGAATTTTAGTCACTTAGGAACAAATCTCATATTTTTATTAAGTCTCTATGATGAGATATTAAATTTTAAAGCCCTAAGGTAATTTTAAAATTAAAAAAAATGTATTTTCTAGCATTTCCACTAAAATAATTCTAATAAATCAAAGAAAAATCAAAAAATTGTAAAAATTGATTCTCTGATTTCCTTGATATCAGAGAGATTTTTGAAAAATATAAAATTCATTTTTCAACCTTTATTTTATTTTTAAATTAATTAATACTCCAAAACTCAAAATAATTATAATAAAAAGAATATAATTCAAAAAATCACCAAAATTGGTCCAAGTGGTCCTCTAGTAATTAAGAATGTCCCATAATTTTCTTAAGGACAGAAACTTTCTCTTGGTCATATTATTAAATTTTCCTTGGAAATCCCTATTTTCCACCAAAAATAATTACATAAATAAATTAAATACAGAAAAATCACATTTTCTCCTCTAATGTCTTCATTGACATATGAGTGAAGTCACATAAAAATTTCAAATTCATTTGAGCTCAATTTAGTGAGTTATGAAATTATTAAGCTTGAAGGGCAAAATGGTAATTAAAATTTTAACCTTTAATTAAAACTTTAGGCTTAATAAAATGAAAGAGTAAAATATTTGATCTTAATCTGATTTGGATGATTGAAATTTAAATAATTAAAGGGTAGAAACCTATTAAACAATTCCAAAATGATTAAAATGAACTTTAATTAAAATAATTAATTAAATTTGGAAGAATAATAAAATTGGAATTATTAAAATAGGGATATTATTAGGAAGAGATTTGTTCTTTAATTTAAGAATCCCTAAATTAATCATCCCAATAATATTTAATTCCTAATTAAAATGATAATCCAAGTTTAAGATTTAAAATGCTAAAAGATTTAATCATTAAATTAAATTAAAGTTAAATTATTTAAAGCAAACCCTTTTAAAATAAAATATTAAATTAAATTAAATTAAATTAAATTAAATTAAATTAAATTAAAACACATTAAATTAAATTAAATTAAATCAAATTAAAAATTAAATTAAATCAAATTAAATTAAATTAAATTAAATTAAATTAAATTAAATTAAATTAAATTAAATTAAATTAAATTAAATTAAATTAAATTAAATTAAATTAAAACTAAACCAAATTAAATTAAATCAAATTAAATTAAATTAAGCTAAATTATATTATATTAAATTAAATTAAATTAAATTAAATTAAATTAAATATAACATCACCTAAGACATAAAGAATTCAAAAATAAATCTAAAACAACTTGAACACTATTCCAAACTTAAATCCATTAACTAAAATTAAATCATAAACCACTTGAACATCCATTTGCCCTCAAAAGCTCGTGATGTCATAACTCTTAAAAGGAGTGTTAAATGAAGTGTTACTTCATTCATGAGATATTCAAATGTCCTAGTTCACTCGAGCAAGACAACAAAACTTAAATTCTCGGACGATTAATTCATTTGTATAATTAAACTCTCTTGGACTTAAAACAATCCTAGAAATATTGAAAAGATGTTTAAGATTCGTCTTAAGCACTTCCTCGATATGATAGGATATTTATAAGAACAATTGAACTTAATTGTTCTTTGATGAAGAAAATCGTCCTCAAACCAAAATACAAGAACCTAGACGTCATAGGAAATGACTAGCTATAGGATTAGGAACTTGGTAGAAAACCATAACCCTTCCCTTAGCTTTATCTAGGAACTTACTTTAAATGCTTAAATATTCTAACCGTGTTTTAAGTGCAGCTTGGGATGACGGGAAGACCCTCCAGGTACGCTTTTATTTTATTGCAATTTACTTTATTGCAATTTATTTAATCGCATCGCACTTACTTTTCTTGCATGATAAACAACTGTTGTATGAAAACCTACACCTTTAGGATAGTCCCTAAAACTGAAACCATAACTAAATTAAAAGTCATTGCAAGATAAAATTCACCGCCACAACATTTCAAAATATAAAACAACTCAAAATTTAATCACAAACAGAACAACAAAACTACAACTACAACTAAATTAAAATATCTTGTTGGATGACCGGGAATACCTCGGATGATGTAACCTACGTGTTGCTAACGGGATTTCCCACGGTCTAAATGAAAGTGTGGAACTCATTCAGTTGAGTTTAGCAAATTCATCTGGACTAAGTGAATCCGATAAAAATAACGATGCCGGAAGGATGGAACCGTGGGATCTTAACCGGTGTTGTTATAATCAACTTTAAGATTTGTTTAATTAAAATATTAAAAACACTTGGAAATTAAGATTTTCTCTAAACCAGAACACTTTTCTCACCTCCTGATTTATGACTTCTAAAATTAAACCCCTGCAACAACAAGGAGCTCGGAGCATGGTGGGCAGCACGGCCATCGTCATCAGCAAAATCTGAGTCTACTTCAGCAAAACTTTCCTTAGAACTAAATAACCAAGCCATAGGACTTCGAGGCAATTTGCACTAGTGCAACATAAATCCTCGACTCTTCGTTAGGCATTTGCATGATCATGTCATGTAAATTAAGCCCTAACCGGTCTTAGGACTCCGAGGTAGTCGTTTGGTACAACATAAACCCTCACATCTTCAAGGCTATTTGTATGATTTTATCATACAAATATAAGTCCTAATTAATTAAAATTGGCAAGATTGAAATATCGGATAATATTAGGATTTTCTTAAATCCGAGCCAAACAAATAGGATAGTTTGGGAAGTTGCCGAGATTCTTCTTGGAACCTCGACTTCTCCTACTTCTCTTCCTTTTGGACTCCTGAAAATAAATGTTCCAAATTTGAGCTAATCCCTTTTGAAATTTCAAAAATTCAATCCCTTGAAAACTTAAACTTTGAAATTCTTGAGAGCAGAACTACTGATTATTATCGAGAGTTTTCTTAGGTGATTCCTTCACTTAAGATGTAATTAACTATAGGGGCTTGCCCTTATAGGGAATTTTAAGAACCCGAGTAATATAAACCCTGTTTAATGTTTTCATATTAAATAGGGGAACTTGTCGGCTTATAAAATTGGTTCGCAGACCAAACGGATGTCACAAATCTTCTAGTTTATTTAATCGAGCCCCATCATCAAGCAATGTGTCTATTCTTCGAGATAGATACATGGTTTGTGGTGCGGTGCTCGTTTATATAAACTATTCGGGATGTGAGATCAGTTTGATTTCATATCTTAAAATTTTCAAATTTAAAATTATTTTCAAAATCAAATATTACTTTTCAAATTATTTATTTAAATTAAACCTAAAATAAGCCGCACAATTTACGTAGGCGACCTCTTTCAAAACAAAACACTCAACCACTAAAATATGCCGACAATTTACGGCGACTCACGTGGGGAAAATTCCTCTCTCCATTTTAATCAGATAATTCTGCTTTCAAAAATCGGTAGTGTATTCATGTCCCTAATGAATCAAACTACCCTTCTTTCCGTTGGAATACTATGTTCATTTCTACCTTGAACGAGTATAGCCAACATTCTCTCGGATCTAGGAGCCACTGTTTAGACACCCCTAAACAGAGAGGTTCTGAGATCCTTTTACCTCATTTCTGAGGTGGGGTGGACCCCCAATAGGTGTTAGTTTAGGAGTGATCCTTCGAGTCGAGAAGTCTTGCATAAGACTTTCTTTTCCTTTCCAACTCTGAATCAGATTCATTACCTTCTCTACACCTTTGAACATTCCATCCTAAATAAACAAACCCTCTAATGAATGACTCTTTTAACAAATAACTCTTCCTTATAAATACATGAACAAGAATGTGTTCGGACTCTTTTCAATTCCTTTCTTTTCGTCCTGATGAGAAGAAGCATAACTTGGGACTGACAATCAGAATCTACCTTGCATAAATGGAAGCCTCAAAACTGATTTTCTCCTTCACCAATGGACCTGGACTTCGTCGTTTACAAGGATGAGTCGCCCGACAATGGGATCATCCGGTTTGGACGAGGATTCGAGAACACAAATGTCAAGATCGCCGACGTTACCCTTTTCGCACTGATGGACAAAGTGCCAGAAACTGAGAAACCCATGATTGAGTTCAACCTTAAGTCAACTCAAGAGTTTCCTCCCCTGCAAAGGGTTCCAGCTGAGAGGAATACCGCTGTCCAAAGGAGGACCGTTATCTCTGCCCCCACTGGTCTAGTCGTCTCTGCACCTACCCCGGCTTCCGCCAAACTGAAGGGGAAGGAAGTTCAAATTTGTAACGAGCATGTTACCGTGGAGGGTACAGATTTCCGTGCAAGACCTTCTGTTTTTGAAATTGGGTCCAGCTCAAGGGTTCCACCCCTAACACGGACTCAGAGGAGAAACAGAGGCAGGAAGATTGTCAGGAAGGCCAGAGCTGCTGAAGTCGCTTTCTTAGAAGAAATCCCTGAGTACACACCACTACCTGAATACATACCATTGTCCGAATATACACCCCTTTTGGAAGGAAGTAGATTCCATCCCCTTTCCGCCGCAGCTGACGAGGAAAATGTCCGCAGGATTGCCTTTACATTACCTCGGCCCGCATATTATAGCGACAACAGAAAGAAAAGGGCAAGGATTACACCATTTGCCCGATTACAGACTGTGATTGAGAAGTTAGCGAAGAAAGAAAATGCCCCGTATCGGAAATTTTAAGAAGGATAGGGCGGGTGCCGGCTAAATCCCGTCTTGGGCCACGAGTAGAATCTGCTATCGCTGCAGAAGAGCCTAATAAGAAGATGAAGGCCAGTCCACCTGTTGTTGTTTCAGGTTTACAGATCAGGGAGGATACCACCTTCCAGCATTCAGCTGACAGATCATTCGGTCCTAGGCCTTCTACTGCTAGAAGGATGGTATGGCGTTCCACTACCGGCCAATTAAGACCGAAACAACGACCAGAGAAGGAAAGTCTCGTCAGGAGACTTGAGTCTGAAGAAAGTGCTACCGCAGTAAAGGGGACTCATGAGAAAGAAACCCGACAATTATCACATGGCAACTGCAAGGATGTACAGAAAAGACCACTGGAAGATGCTATGGAAAAGCTAAGAACTGATATCCGGCGACTAGCAAGAGAAAGAGAAGAGAAGTTCGGAGATGAAGTTGACTCGTCAGAGTTCATGGATGATGAATATGCAGAAATTAACATGGTTGAAACACGAGCTTCGTCGGCTTCACAAGGTGCTCCTGCAGCCAGCGAAAGAGAGGAGCCAGAAGTAATGAGAAGGCAGCTTCAAGAGAAAGATGATACGATCGCCCAAATGGCAAAAAGGATGGAAGAGATGGCTGTAGCCCTAGCCACTCTCTAGAGTCAAGTTCAACCCCAAAGGGAAACACCCCCAGAAGTCATTCACATTGTAGACGGAGGAAAGGAGATTACATCCGTCAACGGGGATGATCAATTAAAGAAAGATGCAACACAAAGTATGATTCCGGAAAAGGATATCAAGAACATGGTGGAACAGCAGGTGCGAGAAGCCTTGGCACAATCAAAAAGCGGAACATCCATTCAGACGGGTAGACCTTACCCTGAAGAATTCGACGCTGTTCAATATCCGAAAGGCTTTGTACCACCTCTGTTCAAGACCTTTGATGGAACCGGAAATCCTCGGCAGCATGTTGCACATTTTCGTGCCAGTTGTTGCAATGCCGGCGGAAGTGATGCTTTACTCTTCCGACAATTTGTCAGCAGCCTGTCAGGGATCGCCTTTGATTGGTATGCGGAATTACCAAACGGTTCGGTAAAGACATTTTCAGAATTAGAGAACCTCTTCATCAAGCGATTTGCGGAGCTCGGCACCACATCACTATAGGTGATTTAGTGGTAGAGAAGCAGAAGCCGAATGAAACCTTGGTGGACTACATACTTTGATGGAGGAACCTAAGTATGAAGTGTGAGCCACAGTTACAAGAACAGCATGCAGTCGGCATTTTACTAAAAAGCATCCATGGCCCGATAGCACTTCTCCTCAAGGATTTACTATTAAGACTTTCGAGAAGTTGTTAAGCAAGGCCGGAAGCTTGCAAGAGGAGGCGAAGCAATTAAGTTTCACCGATAAAGCGGACAAAAGAAGCCCGTGAAAACTTTTGAAAAGAAGTCCGGGATCGTCGCAGCAGTCGATAAAGGCAAGCAACCGATACAAATATCGTCAGAACGGCCGCAGCAACCTCAACAGAATTACCAGCAACCCCGACCCAGCTATCAGTCATCTCAACAGTATGAACAACCGCCTCGTCCACAACGTACGTTTAGGGAGTTCCTGAGCAGGGAGTATCCGTTCAAGAATGAGGCACCGAAAATGTTCCGCAGCCTGATGAAGACTCCAGATTTCCAACTGCCAGAGCCTAAAAGACCAGAAAAAGTCGACAAGAAAGGTGATCCCAACTTTTGCCCTTACCACCGGATGCTTGGGCACAAGATAGAAGATTGTATTACCTTCAAAAGTTGGCTCAACGACAATCTTCGGAAAGGGAATATAACGATCCCGAAAGAATACATGAAGGAACCCCGTAAAGGAGGTTCCGTCAATGTTATCTCGACGGATTTCATTGTTCCAATAGATCCCTATGCGACGGATGATGGATGGACTACCGCTTGGACAAAGTCTTCGAAGAAGGTTTTGGATCACATCCAAACCGCTTCGGTGCGAGCCTCAATTCGCAGTTCAAAACTCGTCAAGTCGGCGCTATCACTTGCAATAGAAGAACAACCTCAACAAGAGACAATTGAAGAAAAGAAGAAAATTGACGAAGAAGAGAAGACAGAGGCTCCTAAGGCTAGACTAGGGGCTGCTTATCCTAGGATAGTTGTTTCCGATTCAGGGGAGAAATCCCTCGAACCTCTGACTCTGTATGATTATCTGCCCACTCCGGTGGGATCTTATAATGATGAGGGTTATGGCGTTGGCTACGTTTTGATCGTTTCTAACGATTACGTAACTAGCGACAATCAACCTAATCCGGACGTCGATTCCGATACAAATAACAATTCTCAAATCATACACAATCTCGACGATCACAATGACGAAGAAGACATCCACCAGGGAGGCTACGAGAGTTCAACAAGCAACGAATCTATTTGCGAGTTTCGAGGAGCTCCAGTCACAATAGAGTTAGAGCCTTCAGACTCCGAAGCTAATCCTGAAGAACTTGTCATTCCAATTCAGAAGGAGACACCAGCAAACTCAATGCTAAATTCAGAAGAAATCACAGAAGTCAACTTAAGAAGTGGAAGAGTTCTACCTCCGAGAATGGGTCCAAAGGACAAAGGAAAGCAGGTGGTTGTTCAGGAAGAACCAACCCCGGCAGAAGAAATACCCATTCGAGAAGAAAACGAGGCACATGAAAACAAAGTGGACTACAACGTGCTAGCCCATCTTAGGAAACTACCAGCCAAACTGAGCATCTACGACGCTCTCATCTTATCAAAGGAGATGAGAGAAGCTCGATCAAGGCCTTACTTGATCCGGAAATTGCTTAGCTCAAATGGCCGGAGATTCCTTAGATGAGGTTTGCTCGTTAAAGGAACAACAAGGTGTTACCTTCACGGACAATGACCTACTACTTGGGACAAGCAGACCACAACCGACCCTTGTACATTTCGGTTACAATCGGGAAGTTTACGCTCTCCGCAGTATTGGTGGATCCAGGAGCATCAATCAATATAATGAATCTTCGAACGCTAGCATACTTGGAAATTGATGCTCGCGAGCTCGAAGCGGACAAAATGTTATTAAGAGGATTCAACCGTAAAGGAGAAAGAGCCCTCGGATCAATAACACTGCTAATGAAGACCGGTGACTTAGCAAAGACAACCGCGAAATTTCACATAATTGATTCAGAAACGTCGTTCAACGCTCTACTGGGCCGACCATGGATACATGAAAACCGGATGGTACCATCATCTCTATATCAATGCATCAAATACTACGATGGAGGGGAACAGTGCATTAAAGGTGACTTACAACCGTTCTCCATACATGAAATTGGAATCCATGAAGATGCAGCTTATTATGCACCTCCGAAGAAAATAATCTTCTCCAGAGATACCATAACAAATGAAGCAAAAGAAATTTGGGACAACGAAGAACCTGAAGTTCTAGTCCAGCAGTCACTCACCACTCCCTTACGGCGAGATGGTGAAGGTTTCTCCACAACTCGCATCCGAGGTCGAGGCCGGGGACGAGGTCGTGGCAGAGACGTTAGGACATTTGGACAGAGGAAACCAGCCATCAATGTTGATTGGGAAGATAGTCCTGAAGAAGAAAAAGAAATCAAACAAGAAGCAGCGACAACAAGTCGGAAGAAGCCGCAATTCGAATCCCTCTCGAAGATGAAAGAAACGAAGAATATAAATCGATGTACGAGAAGATTAACCACTATGTACATACTATGACCCCGACCCCGATCCATTCTAATAAGATCGAGGGTATGGAGGTCAAAGAGGTACGTAGCGGTGGTGCAAAGCCCATCAAATTCTACCGTGGTGCTCCTTCCTCCAAAACCGAAAATAATGTACAATTTGAAGATGCTACTTCATCGAATTAATGGAATTGCCTTTTGAGTGGTACTCTCCCTGTGTGCAAAATTTAATTCAGCGTGGTTTCTTACCTCGACAATGGACAAAAGGTCGATCACAACATTTTGAAAAATTATGGAATAACTCCGGTCATCCACCCAATTCAAAACATGGTCTCGGATTCGGCACAGTAGGATCGGCCGACGATACCGAATTTTGCATGGTTGTCACTTGCGAGTCTAATGAAAACCGCATGGAAGCTACGAGAAGAACTCGAAGATTTACAAATTGGAGACGCTCCACCAGAATTCGAAGAAGAGATCAAATCTACAATAGATGAGTTAACAGAAGTTAACTTAGGTACTAACGAAGAACCTAGACCTACCTTTGTTAGCTCCTTACTCAATAAAGAAGACTCCGAAGAAATAATTAAGCTATTAATGGAATTTAAAGACTCGTTTTGCTTGGAGCTACGATGAGATGCCGGGTTTAGCTCCGGAGGTCGCGATCCATAAGCTAGGAGTGGATCCTCGCTTCGTTCCGATCGGACAAGGTCCCCGAAGAATGCGTCTAGAAATCGAACAACAAGTCATAGCCGATGTTAAAAAGCTAATAGATGCTAAATTTGTCCGTGAAGAACAATACCCGACTTGGTTAGCCAATGTGGTACCAGTCAGGAAGAAGAATGGTCAGATCAAAATTTGTGTGGATTTCAGAGATTTAAACAAGGCATGTCCAAAAGATGAATTTCCTCTACCGATCCCGAATTAATGATCGACATCGCTTCAACACATGAAATATTCTCATTCATGGATGGATCTTCGGGATACAACCAGATAAAAATGGCTCCGGAAGATGAAAAACTTACAGCATTCGTAACGCCGATCGGGGTATATTGCTACACAAGTAATGCCATTTGGACCGAAGAACGCAGGAGCAACCTACCGTAGAGCGATGACAAGAATTTTTGATGATCTCATCCACAATCAAGTCGAATGCTACGTGGATGATGTGGTCATCAAAAGCAAAGTAAAGGAAAACCACTTCGTATGATTTGAGAATTGTTTTCGAACGATTAAGACAATTTAATCTTAAGATGAATCCCTTAAAATGCGCCTTCGGCGTCACCTCCGGGAAATTCTTAGGATTCGTTGTTCGACATCGCGGAATTGAAATCGACCCGGAAAAGATTAAAGCTATCTTAGAAATGCCACCTCCCAGAACCTTAAAAAAACTACGATCTTTTCAAGGGAAGCTGGCATATCTTCGACGCTTTATCTCAAACTTGTCAGGTAAGTGTCAGCCTTTCTCGGCACTAGTTAAAAAGGACGCCAAGTTTATTTGGGAAGAGAAATGCGAGAGGGCCTTCGAAGACATTAAACAATATTTAATGACACCTCCTGTCTTAGCAGCCCCAGTCTCAGGTAGACCGCTAATACTTTATACCGCGGCTTTAGACGACTCTCTCGGAGCCTCGTTAGCCTGTGTCAATGATGAGGGTAAAGAAAATGCTCTTTACTACCTAAGCCGTCGTTTACTTCCGACGGAAATAAGGTATCCCGCAATTGAAAAGCACCGTTTGGCCCCGATCTTCGCCGCTCAAAAGCTCGGGCACTACATGCTTTCTCATAAGGTCAACTCGATTTCGAAATTTAATCCATTGCAATACTTGATGACCCGTCCAACGCTTTCGCAGACTTGCCAGATGGTCGATGATATTATTGCAATTCGATATAACTTTCGTGCCTCTTCGTGCCGTAAAGGGACAAGTCCTAGCAGACTTCCTCGCAGCACACCCTTTGCCGGCAGAATCTCCTCTCAATGACGATTTGCCAGATGAACAAATAATGAACCTAGAAGACCACGATGATCGACGTTGGGAATTATATTTCGACGGAGCATCTTCAGCACATAAAGACGAAGAATCGCAAGTGATAGTGCTCGGTAAGGCGGGGATCGGACTAATCTTTATAACACCGGAGCGGGGGATGTTAAGATACTCCTACCACTTGACGCAGTCGTGTACAAATAACGAGCGGAATACGAAGCCCTCATAACGAGATTGGAATTAACTATTCAAATGAGTATAACGGACATCAACATCTACGGGGATTCGTGAGTTAATCATTCAACGGATCGCCGGACAAGTACAGAATTTTAAAACCAAGACTCGAGCAATACTTTCGGTATGCCATACAAGCTGTTGGAACGATTCCGAATGTGACAATCTACAAAATTCCCGAAAAGAAAACACTTTAGCAGATGCGTTAGCCCGTCTCGCAAAAGAATTTTCCCGTTTGCAAGATGAATCGATGGAAGTGTCGGTTCACGGACGTCGAGTCCTATCACGGCTCGATATAGACACAATACACAAATCGAAAAAGAAGAAGAATCGGTTGCAACGATGATGAGAAAACACGGAAGATTGGCGACGGCCATTAATAAACTACCTGCAAACGGGAAAACTACCGGACGATAGGTCGTTAGCTTCATCGGATCAAGAAAAGAACTCTGTCCTACGCATTAATAAACAATACATTATACAGAAGGTCTTTTGATCAAATGTGGCTGAGGTGCCTAAGCGGGTCCGAGGCCCGTGAAATTGTTAAAGAGGTGCATTCAAGACTCTGTGGCGCTCACCAGTCGGGTCCGAAGATGAAAATAAAAATTAAAAGACTAGGGTACTACTGGCCCTCGATGATGACCGACTGCATGAAAATCGCCAAGAGCTGTCACCAATGCCAAGTGCACGGAGTGGTTCTATACCAACCTCCAAATGTGCTACATCCGACAATTGCGTCGTGGCCATTTGAATGTTGGGGCACAGATATAGTGGGTCCAATAGAACCACCATCTTCAAAAGGACATCACTTCATTCTTGTGGCTACGGATTACTTTTCCAAGTGGGCGAGGCAGTTCCACTCGGAGAAGTGAAAGCACACCACGTGCTACGGCTTTTCAAGAACCAAGTTGTCTACCGTTTCGGAGTGCCGCGCGAGATCATCTCGGATAATGGGTCAGCATTCGAAGCACGCAAATCAACAATTTTGTCGGGAGACACGGAATCGATCGGCGATATTCAACGATTTACTACCCGAGAGCAAATGGCTCGGTCGAGGCTTTTAACAAAACTCTCGTTCAAATCTTAAAGAAAACCTTGGACGATAATAAGAGAAATTGGCACGAGAAGTTATTAGAAGCCTTATGGGCCTACCGGACAACCTTCGAACTCCTACTCGAAGCTACACCTTATGCTGCGGTGTATGGGTCCGAGGCGAGTGTTACCTTTAGAGGTCCAGCTTCCTTCACTCGGGATTGCAGTTGCAAACAAAATCACGATAGAAGAAAATGCCAAATTACGACTAGAAGAATTGGAAAGCCTGGAAGGGAAAAGACTTGCAGCGCAACAGAATTTAGAACTATACCAAGCTAAGATGTTTCAAGCCCATGACAGACTGGTCCGCCCAAGAACCTTTAAAGTTGGTGACTTAGTTCTCGTTCTCAAAAGACCTATTCTTGCACACCGCAAGATAGGAGGAAAATTTGAACCCACTTGGGAGGGACCGTTTGTGGTTGAGGCAGTCTACTCGAGAGGCTCCTACCAGCTAGTGAACTGCCAAGGAGAACGACATATGCTTCCGATCAATGGACGATACTTGAAGAAGTATTACGCTACCTGATGTTTCGAAGGAATGAATTCTTCATCCCTAGAAGCACGGGCGAAGTAATTACTTAAGACTGGGTCCGAACCCAAAAATAATAAAAAATGTGCTAAAATAAATAAAATCATGATAATAAAGTTTTCCTTGTTTCCTCTTCCATGTCAAAATCTCTTTCCTGATCTTATCCCACTTCATTCCTGTTAAATTGAAAAATACAAAAGTAATAAAAAAAACTGTCTTTAATAAACATTTTCTTAATATTCTTGTTCTTAGTACAGCCCCTGATCCTTTTCCTTGTCTTTTCGCAGGGAAATGTCGAACGGGCGGTTGGTCCTGAACTTTAGAAATGGCGTAAGCCTTGCACTCGACGAAAAGAGGGTGAAAGATGGAGCGATAATAGAGATTGACTCGGACTTTGCACCAGCGAGCTCGCAATACGAGGAAAGTGACCGGGTCCCGATCGATCGAGAAGAGCCGCCCGTCGGACGAGTAATGAAAGCGGGTGGCCCAAGCCACCAATCCAACGATGAAGAAAAGAAAAACAAACACCGAAGAAGACAAGAGAATCAAGTCCGTAGTCGCTACGGCGAAGGCGGGCTTGTCGGCGCCGCGCCTACGGAGACTCGGGAAATACGAAGAGCTACTCTCACAGCAACTCAACGAAGAAATAAAAATCGCCGTATCCGCAAGATGTTAACTAAATTAGCAGCGGACCAGCGCGACGAGGCAGTTGCTACTGCCAGTACATACACTTCAAGGACACCACTTCACCAGGAACTTGAAGAAAGGAGGATAGCTCCGAGGATAACAGAAGAGACCAGGGAAATCTCAAGAAGAACAGAAGAAAGAAGGCTACTACGCCACCAGATAAAGTCACCAGTAATGCATGACCTTTTTGCAGAAGCAACCCCGGAGGATGTCCCGACGGACATCATCCCCGAGGAGCCGAGGTATGCGGAGGAGAACGTGAAGGGATTGAGCCATATATCCCACGAGTACGTCACCGAGCCTCGCCATTTGCAAATTATCCCGAATACGAGCTAGAAAGAATACGGAATGTCGAGAAGAAAACTTTTGAATACTTCGAGAGAATCGGAGGCGGGAGGATCAATATACTAGAAGGCCTCGAGTTACATACGGACGTGTTCTCGGAATAAGAACAACAACAAATCGTGGATCGCATCCGGGATTTGAAAAAGATGGGCCGAGCGGGTCGCCTAAGAGAAAACACTTACTCGGAACCCCGGAGATGGATGCCGGGAAGGGGAGAATTACAATACAATGTGGATGCTTGCTACAACTTCGCGGAAGACAGGGAAGGGAAACCCACCGGGGATACTCCGTCATGGCCGAGTGGATCCAATGCCATTAGTCATTAAAAGGATGGTAAAAAGAATGATAGCATGGAGGGTACCGCCGGCAGATTGCATACCCAACAGCTTGCATCATTAATATTTACAAGAAGGGTGATCGCATACCCCCGCACATAGATCACCATGACTTTGTCGGACCTTTCGCACGCTTTCTTTTCCGAACGAGTGTAATATCATGTTCGGATCCGACCTCCGGATAGCGAGCCCGAGTGAGTTCCGAGGGCCGGTAAAGATACCATTACCGGTAGGTTCCGTCATGATATCGAAGGGCAACGGAGCGGATGTCGCTAAACATTGCATACCGGGAGTACCGATGAAGCGGATCTCGGTTACTTTCGAAGGATGGACGACGGAAAGCACCCTACCACTTCCGACCGGACCGGAGTTAGAGAGCCTCCGACCTTACGAGCTGTGAGTTACATGGAAAATATCACACCTCCAACGTACATCCATACGACATCCTTGCCAAGGATGGCTTGGAAGGTGATGTTATTGACCATGCACCTCACTATTCAGACATGGATTTTTGACAGATACCTTTTTGGATGGATCGACAAAGATCATACTTAGTCCGTTTTGAGTCTATATGGATTGTATGAGATGTATTCCAGATCGAGTTGTATGATGTATCTTCAGCATGATTGGAATGAAAGTGACCACGTCACATTTTTGGCCTTCACCTCTTTTGTGCAAATTGACTGGGAAACGCCATTAAAGTTAAACGAACTTCGAACAAATAACAGAAAAGAAAAAAATAATAAAAAAAATAATAAAAATAAAATAAAATAAAAAAAAAAGAAAATAAAAATATAAATAATAAATGAGAATTATTTTTTCTTAAAAATCCAAACATAAAAATAACTTCAAAATCCACGTGAACGCTAAATAAAATTCACATGAACATTAACTACACGGCTAAAAAATTTTGGAAAGTTAAAGGACAAACAAAATGAAAATGAATCTCAAATCGGATCCCACTCTAAATTCATCTTTTCAAACATTTCAAATCAACTCCAAATCGAAATTTATCTCAAGAAGCTTTGAAATTCTCTGTCAGGGACAACTCTTCCTCACAAGAGACCCACACTTCAATTTCGAACCCTAAACCTTTTTTTCGTCACATCGAAATCATTTCGACTTTTGTGGCCTACCTTTCTTCCTGTATGGAGATCGACTAGAGTCTATTGACCCGAGCCACGAGCTTTGTCTGATTTGGTTCTGATGGCATGAGACTGGGTCCCTCTTCACACAAATAAACTTCCGAGATTGGAATCCATTTCCAATTCTCATTAAACTTCCGAGATTGGAATCCGTTCTAATTCTCATTAAACTTCTGAGATTGGAATCCGTTCCAATTCTCATTAAACTTTCGAGATTGGAATCCATTTCCAATTCTCATTAAACTTTCGAGATTGGAATCCATTTCCAATTCTCATTAAACTTCCGAGATTGGAATCCATTTCCAATTCTCATTAAACTTTCGAGATTGGAATCCATTTCCAATTCTCATTAAACTTTCGAGATTGGAATCTGTTTCCAATTCTCATTAAACTTCCGAGATTGGAACCTCGTTCCAATTCTCATTAAACTTCCGAGATTGGAATCCATTTCCAATTCTCATTAAACTTTCGAGATTGGAATCCATTTCCAATTCTCACAAATAAACTTCCGAGATTGGAATCCATTTCCAATTCTCATTAAACTTTCGAGATTGGAATCCATTTCCAATTCTCATTAAACTTTCGAGATTGGAACCTCGTTCCAATTCTCATTAAACTTCTGAGATTGGAATCCGTTCCAATTCTCATTAAACTTTCGAGATTGGAATCCATTTCCAATTCTCATTAAACTTCCGAGATTGGAATCCATTTCCAATTCTCATTAAACTTTCGAGATTGGGACTTCGTTCCAATTCTCATTAAACTTCTGAGATTGGAATCCGTTCCAATTCTCATTAAACTTTCAAGATTGGAATCCATTTCCAATTCTCATTAAACTTCCGAGATTGGAATCCATTTCCAATTCTCATTAAACTTTCGAGATTGGAATCCATTTCCAATTCTCATTAAACTTCCGAGATTGGAATCCATTTCCAATTCTCATTAAACTTCCGAGATTGGAATCCATTTCCAATTCTCATTAAACTTTCGAGATTGGAGTTCAATTCCAATTCTCATTAAACTTTCGAAATTGGAACTCCGTTGCAATTCTCATTAAATTTTCGAGAATGGTACCTAAATTCCAGTCCTCATTCCAAGATTAATACTTAAATTTCGACTCTATTTCGAGATTGATACTTAAATTTCAATCCTCACCTCTTTTCGAGATCAGTACCTAAATCCTGATTCTAACCCCTTCAATCAACACTTAAACTCCGATTCTCATTCTGCGGCTGGTACCCCGATTCCAGTTTTCTCCACAATCCCGGGATTGGAACCTCGTTTCGAATCCAAACTTCAAATCCAAATTTCCTCAAATTGATTTTAAATCAAACTTCAATCTAAATGAAAACTCCAAATCTAAACTTACACATCAAAACTTAAACTGAAACAAAATGAAATCTAAATCGAAATCCCCCCAGATCATGTGATTTGGATTCACCTCCTTTTCCTTTCCCCAGCGAGAGTTCAGGGATCTCCAGTCTCAGAGATACACTTGACACTCCCCAGCGGAAATTCTTCTACTTCGTCCTAAGTTTGTCACTTGGACATCTGTGTTGGTTTTGTTGATCTTTTCGGTCAACGCCTGATATGCGCGGTGTGCTTGGTTAGCACACCACACCTATTGGGGGTCCATTTGTTGACCTCATTTTTGATGAGGTCTTCTCTTCTTCTTTTTAGTACTTAGGATCTAGCCTTAGGCTTTTCCTTTGACTATCCTAGAGGATTAGAATTGGGACCCACCACTTAGAAATTCAAACCACTTCTTAACTCCCTGCAAACTCCACAAACTTGATTGTAGACCCCTAATCACCTAGAGGGTTGAAATCAAATGTGGAAGTTTATATGATGAGTTCCCATAGGACTCTTTGGCCTTAGGACTGCCCTGGGTGGCCTGGTCTGGTGAAGGGCTGACTTACACACATACTACACCTATACACTACACTTTCACACACCTCCTAAAAACACACCCATACCCAATTTGACCTCCTGACTCATGAAGGTGATTCACATGGATGGTCCTTAACCCCTAAGCCCTTGGCTAAGAGGGTTAGGAACAACATAGTGGGTGCCTCAAATGAGTCCCTTCATGGCTCATGTGGGCTTGATATGGCTTCATGGCTCAACCAAAATGATTTCATTCCACTTACATTCACCCAATCTTCAATTTTACAAATTTTCGATTTTTGACTCCGGGACCCTACACCCACCTAGCCTACCCAATACCCCTGAAATTACCCAAATTTTCTAAAATCTCCAAATCACCAAAAAATCCTCAAGACCAATCCCAAACATTCCCACATCACTCAAATTGATCATTCATAGCCAAAAATACCAAAAATTCCTCCCAATACCCTCCAAATACCCAAAATACCCCTCTTAGCCAAAAAATCCAAAAATTCAGAAAATTCCTAAAAAATTCCAGAAAATCCCAAATATTCCCAATTTCATTTTGTTCATATACACCATGGGCCAATTTTGTCAATTTACCCCACTTTTATCAAAACCCCCAATTTGACCCATTTTAACCCAAAATGAACCCAATGTCAAACCAAACCTACCCAATTGACTCAAATTCTGGTCCAATTCAATTCTAAACTTCAATTCAACATCCCCAACACCAATCTAGACCAAATCCAAGTCCAATTTGATTGACATTTGGATCCAATTTCACTTTTGGCCTTAAAGCCCATTTTGGACCCATGACCCAAACTTAGCCCAAACTCACCCAATTCAACTTCAATTAACCCCAAATCTTTTCTAAACCTTCCTTAACATCCCCATAAACAAAACACTAACATGATTTGCCCAAAATTTAGACCCAAACCCCACTCAAATTCAACCCAAAATCAAAAGGCCCAATTTTGACCTAAACCTAAACCTAGCCCAAATAGGCCCAAACCTCAAAATCAAAACCCAACCAAAGCCAAAACCTCTTTGAAACACTCCCATAAACATTTCCCAACATTTATTTTACATCAATTTCAACCCTAGCCCAACATTGGCCCAAGTTAGCCCAATTTGACCTATATTGGCCCATTCACCAAGGAAGCCCAAATTCAACCCAATTCAAGCCCAAACTACTTCAAATTGATTCCAAATCATTCATGAAACATTACTAAATTAAATTCAACACTTATTGGATCAAATCCTTTGCAAAATTCTCATCCTAAAATTTGTTTTGAAATCTAAAAGCCCACTCTCTAAACCATCTTGAAAGCCCATCCAAAGTGAAATCTAAAAGCCCAAAGCCCACATGACAATTCCTTCTCATCATCCCTTTATTTGGAATCAATTCCTAAGTCCCAAATCAATCATCAAATCAACCTAAATTGAGCACCATCTAAATTTTTCACTAAATTGCCAAAATCCCCAAATTCCTTTTTCATATAAATGGATCCACTTTTCCTAAGCCAAGGATGAGCCAAATGAAGCCACATGCAAGCCATAGACAAGCCACATGAAGCCATGGGGGGTTTGACATGTCACCATGCCATTTTGGGCAAAAGAAGGAGACTCTTTCCTTAATCTCCTAAAGTCATTAGCCTTAAGCATGTTTCCCCTTAACCAAGATTTAATCCAAATATTCTTGGATAAGGACCTCACCACCTGTTGACCAGCTAGCCTAACTGATTTTCTCAGCCTAAACCAAGCCTTGGGTGGTGCACCTAGCCCAAAGGGATGAGTTGACCAATTTGAGCCCAAAATGAGCCTTCTCTCATACCATTCTAATCCAAGCCTTTTACACATGGCATTTGCCAATTGCCTACACTAAACCCAGCACTCGACCCACTCGAACAAGATGGTGACCGGTGCCCGGCCGGCCGACCACCGTGTCGCCGGAAAACACCATGGCCGAGAGCTCACATGTGAGCCCAAACTTGGAATTCTCACTCGTCGAGCTGCCCCATGCCCAATGGCCACCATGGCTGTTCTTCCCATGCCAAGAGCAGCTGATCCCAACCCTTGGCCACCCCTGGGAGAGCCTCCAGCCATGCCTATTTAAACACCACCCCCTCTCGGCCATGAGAAGTGCTGAACCAAACCTTAGGGAAACTCTGCCAAAATCATTCCAGATCACTCTCCACACATAGAGCACTTGATCCCCACTGAATTCCAGCCCAATTCCTCTCAAGTGAGCTCGATTTCGAGCTCGAACTTTAACCCAAAACCAGGACACTTCTTCACAGTGGATCAATCTTCAAATTGATTGGTCCTACACCTTCACCAGACCAAGAGGAGAAGTTTCCCACTGAAAGCCCCATCCCCAGGCCACCCAGTTGTTCCAGCCTCCAAGCTTTGTGATCGGCTGTGGTCACTTTCATAGCTAGACAATTCACCGAGCCAAGGACTTCATCTGGAGCTTACTTGGACCCAATCGAAGGTGACACAACTCTCAGATCGAAGCTTCACTTCTCTGAGCAAAGGTATGGACTCACTCTTCTTCCCGAGCTTCCAGAGATTCTCCTTTTAATTTGAGTCAATTTAAATACATGTTTACCGTATGGATGTGTTCGTCTCCTCAAGACGAATCCATAGAAGCATAAGAACACGAAAATCCGTTGAGAATCGAGTGAGAAATTAGAGGCTAGAAGGTTGACGGTCACGGGTGCACACCGGTCGTAGACGATGACCGGGAGCCGTCGGATCGAGCGTGTATCGAGCGGACGGTCTGGATCGAGCCGGACAGCGCGATGGTACGTGAACCGCGGGGTCCTGGAGCGCTGAGTCAGCTAGCGGCGCCGAATCAGAAGACGACACGCGGCGCTTCGGAGATGCTAAGGTTGACGCGGCGCCGACTCGGATAAGTAGAAAAATAGGGATTTTCTGATTTATTTAATTCCCTAAACTTCAAAAATGCATAACTTTGTGTAGAAAAATCGGAAAAATAAAATAAAAATACCCTCTTGCTCGATGAATAGAGGAGAATAATGTGGAAAAGAAATCATTTAATTTCATCTAGTATTTTATTTTTAATGATTTATTTACCCTCTGCATTGTTTTAATTCTCCATGCATATAGGACATTCACCATGGCATGAGACCATAGGGCTTTTGAAGCCTCTGAATTTGGGAACATTTCCTAAATTTTCCAAAGTCAGAGGCCATCCCTATGAGAAGTTATTGATTTTTCAAATTCATATTACTATTTTGAGTATTTTAAATTCAATAATTAGCATGTTGTGAAATAAATTTTAGGAAAATTTGGTGATGTTTCTTATGACTAGAGGACCCTAGGAAAAATAGGTTTTGAATTAATTCACTTGGAATAACCCTAATTGGCTTAAACACCCTAAATAGGTCCTTAATTAATTAGAGCTAATCATGCATCAAATTAACTTGAAATCAATTCTCCATTGACCTTTAGGATCAGAGGAACCCACCATAAAAGTTTGAAGTCAATTGGGTTTGGTTAGCCCTATCAAATGGGTTCATTAAGCCATTTAGCCAATTTAAACTTTGAAAATTCATAACTTTCAAAATACTTTTAAAAAATTCACCAAATTGGTTTTGGAGCCTCTCTGATATTAGGGGAATTTAAGAAAATTAAAATTTCAATTTTCTAAAAAAGTTGATTTTTGTATTATTTTAATATTTTAATAATTAATAAAATAATAAAAATCACAAAAATAATAAAATTCACCAAAATGTCACATTTTGAATTTTAGTCACTTAGGAACAAATCCCATATTTTTCTTAAGTCTCTATGATGAGATATTAAATTTTAAAGCCCTAAGGTAATTTTAAAATTAAAAAAATGTATTTTCTAGCATTTCCACTAAAATAATTCTAATAAATCAAAGAAAAATAAGAAAATTGTAAAAATTGATTCTCTAATTTCCTTGATATCAGAGAGATTTTTGAAAAATATAAAATTCATTTTTCAACCTTTATTTTATTTTTAAATTAATTAATACTCCAAAACTCAAAATAATTATAATAAAAAGAATATAATTCAAAAAATCACCAAAATTGGTCCACGTGGTCCTCTGGTCATTAAGAATGTCCCATAATTTTCTTAAGGACAGAAACTTTCCCTTGGTCATATTATTAAATTTTCCTTGGAAATCCCTATTTTCCACCAAAAATAATTACATAAATAAATTAAATACAGAAAAATCACATTTTCTCATCTAATGTCTTCATTGACATATGAGTGAAGTCACATAAAAATTTCAAATTCATTTGAGCTCAATTTAGTGAGTTATGAAATTATTAAGCTTGAAGGGCAAAATGGTAATTAAAATTTTAACCTTTAATTAAAAACTTTAGGCTTAATAAAATGAAAGAGTAAAATATTTGATCTTAATCTGATTTGGATGATTGAAATTTAAATAATTAAAGGGTAGAAACCTATTAAACAATTCCAAAATGATTAAAATGAACTTTAATTAAAATAATTAATTAAATTTGGAAGAATAATAAAATTGGAATTATTAAAATAGGGATATTATTAGGAAGAGATTTGTTCTTTAATTTAAGAATCCCTAAATTAATCATCCCAATAATATTTAATTCCTCATTAAAATGATAATCCAAGTTTAAGATTTAAAATGCTAAAAGATTTAATCATTAAATTAAATTAAAGTTAAATTATTTAAAGCAAACCCTTTTAAAATAAAATATTAAATTAAATTAAATTAAATTAAATTAAATTAAATTAAATTAAATTAAACTAAATTAAAACACATTAAATTAAATTAAATTAAATCAAATTAAAAATTAAATTAAATCAAATTAAATTAAATTAAATTAAATTAAATTAAATTAAATTAAATTAAATTAAATTAAAACTAAACCAAATTAAATTAAATCAAATTAAATTAAATTAAGCTAAATTATATTATATTAAATTAACTTAAATTAAATTAAATTAAATTAAACCACATTAAATTAAATTAAGTTAAATTAAATTAAATTAAATTAAATTAAATTAAATATAACATCACCTAAGACATAAAGAATTCAAAAATAAATCTAAAACAACTTGAACACTATTCCAAACTTAAATCCATTAACTAAAATTAAATTATAAACCACTTGAACATCTATTTGCCCTCAAAAGCTCGTGATGTCATAACTCTTAAAAGGAGTGTTAAATGAAGTGTTACTTCATTCATGAGATATTCAAATGTCCTAGTTCACTGAGCAAGACAACAAAACTTAAATTCTCTGGACGATTAATTCATTTGTATAATTAAACTCTCTTGGACTTAAAACAATCCTAGAAATATTGAAAAGATGTTTAAGATTCGTCTTAAGCACTTCCTCGATATGATAGGATATTTATAAGAACAATTGAACTTAATTGTTCTTTGATGAAGAAAATCGTCCTCAAACCAAAATACAAGAACCTAGACGTCATAGGAAATGACTAGCTATAGGATTAGGAACTTGGTAGAAAACCATAACCCTTCCCTTAGCTTTATCTAGGAACTTACTTTAAATGCTTAAATATTCTAACTGTGTTTTAAGTGCAGCTTGGGATGACGGGAAGACCCTCCAGGTACGCTTTTATTTTATTGCAATTTACTTTATTGCAATTTATTTAATCGCATCGCACTTACTTTTCTTGCATGATAAACAACTCGTTGCATGAAAACCTACACCTTTAGGATAGTCCCTAAAACTGAAACCAAAACTAAATTAAAAGTCATTGCAAGATAAAATTCACCGCCACAACATTTCAAAATATAAAACAACTCAAAATTTAATCACAAACTGAACAACAAAACTACAACTACAACTAAATTAAAATGTCTTGTTGGATGATCGGGAATACCTCGGATGATGTAACCTACGTGTTGCTAACGGGATTTCCCACGGTCTAAATGAAAGTGTGGAACTCATTCGGTTGAGTTTAGCAAATTCATCCGGACTAAGTGAATCCGATAAAAATAACGATGCGGAAGGATGGAACCGTGGGATCTTAACCGGTGTTGTTATAATCAACTTTAAGATTTGTTTAATTAAAATATTAAAAACACTTGGAAATTAAGATTTTCTCTAAACCAGAACACTTTTCTCACCTCCTGATTTATGACTTCTAAAATTAAACCCCTGCAACAACAAGGAGCTCGGAGCATGGTGGGCAGCACGGCCATCGTCATCAGCAAAATCTGAGTCTACTTCAGCAAAACTTTCCTTAGAATTAAATAACCAAGCCATAGGACTTCGAGGCAATTTGCCTAGTGCAACATAAATCCTCAACTCTTCGTTAGGCATTTGCATGATCATGTCATGTAAATTAAGCCCTAACCGGTCTTAGGACTCCGAGGTAGTCGTTTGGTACAACATAAACCCTCACATCTTCAAGGCTATTTGTATGATTTTATCATACAAATATAAGTCCTAATTAATTAAAATTGGCAAGATTGAAATATCAGATAATATTAGGATTTTCTTAAATCCGAGCCAAACAATAGGATAGTTTGGGAAGTTGCCAAGATTCTTCTTGGAACCTCAGCTTCTCCTACTTCTCTTCCTTTTGGACTCCTGAAAATAAATGTTCCAAATTTGAGCTAATCCCTTTTGAAATTTCAAAAATTCAATCCCTTGAAAACTTAAACTTTGAAATTCTTGAGAGCAGAACTACTGATTATTATCGAGAGTTTTCTTAGGTGATTCCCGTCACTTAAGATGTAATTAACTATAGGGGCTTGCCCTTATAGGGAATTTTAAGAACCCAGGTAATATAAACCCTGTTTAATGTTTTCATATTAAATAGGGGAACTTGTCGGCTTATAAAATTGGTTCGCAGACCAAACGGATGTCACAAATCTTCTAGTTTATTTAATCGAGCCCCATCATCAAGCAATGTGTCTATTCTTCGAGGTAGATACATGGTTTGTGGTGCGGTGCTCGTTTATATAAACTATTCGGGATGTGAGATCGGTTTGATTTCATATCTTAAAATTTTCAAATTTAAAATTATTTTCAAAATCAAATATTACTTTTCAAATTATTTATTTAAATTAAACCTAAAATAAGCCGCACAATTTCTGTAGGCGACCTCTTTTCAAAACAAAACACTCAACCCTAAAATATGCCGACAGGGGGTCAAAAATTGAAATTTTGGAAAAAATGAAAATTGATCAAATGTGAGTAGAATGAAATCACTTTGGTTGAGCCATGAAGCCATATTAAGCTCATAGGAGCCATGAGAGGACTCACCTTGGGCACTCAATATATTGTTCCTAACCCTCTTAGCCAGGGGCTTAGGGGTTGAGGACCATCCATATAGATTACCTGCATGAGTCAAGAAGTCAAATTGGGTGAAAGGGTTTTTGGGATTTAAAATGTGTGTGTGGGTGTGATGTGTGCAAGTCAACCCTCACCAGACCAGGCCACTCAGGGTAGTTTTAAGGTCAAAGAGTCCTATAGGAAACTCATCCTTTAAACCTCCACATTTAATCTTAACCCTCCCAGTGGTTTGGGGGTTGTTAATCAGGCATGTGGGGTTTAAAGGGAGTTAAGAGGTGTTTGAATTCCTAAGTGGTGGGTTCCATCTGTAATCCTCTAAGATAGTCGAAGGGAAAGCCTAAGGCTAGATCCTAAGTATTAAGGAGAGAGAGAGAAAAGACCTCATCAAAAATGAGGTCGACAAATGGACCCCCAATAGGTGTGGTATGCTAACCAAGCACACCAAGCGTATTGGCGTTGACCGAAGAGATCAACAAAACCAAAACAGACGTCTAAGTGACAAACTTAGAACGAAGTATAGAAAAGTTTTCGCTGGGGAGTATCAGGTAAATCTCCAAGACTGAAGATCCCTAAACTCTCGTGCGGGAAAAAGGAGGTGAATTCCAGATCACAAGACCCGGGGAGATTTTGATTTAGATTTCATTTCATTTTCTGTTTCAAATTTTAATGTGTGAGTTTGGATTTCAGTTTGTTTTAAGTTTCAATTTCGATTGAAGTTTAATTTAAAGTCTATTTAAGAAAATCCTGGATTTGAAATGAGAATTGGAACCTAGGTTCCGATCTCGGGATTGCAAAGAGAACTGGAATTTAAGTACCAGTCTCGAAGGGAGAATCAGAGTTTAAATATCGATTGAAAAGGGTGAGAATCAGAATTTAAGTACTGATCTCGAAATGAGAACTGGAATTTGGTACCAGTCTCGAAAGGAGAGAATTGAAATTTAGCATCAATCTCGAAAGAGAGTCGTAATTTGGTACAGACCACAAAAGGAGAGAACTGGAATTTGGTACCAGTCTTGAAGGTTTAAAAGGTTGAAATTTGGTATTAACCTCGAAAAAGAGTCGGAATTTGGTACAGACCTCGAAAGGAGAGAACTGGAATTTGGTACCAATCTCGAAGGTTTAAAAGGTTAAAATTTGGTATTAACCTCGAAAGAGAGTCGGAATTTGGTACCAACTTTGAAAGGAGAGAACTGGAATTTGGTACCAGTCTCGAAGGTTTAAAAGGCTGAAATTTGGTATCAACCTTGAAAGAGAGTCAGAATTTCGTACCGACCTCGAAAGGAGAGAACTGGAATTTGGTACCAGTCTCGAAGGTTTAAAAGGTTAAAATTTGGTATCAACCTCGAAATAGAGTCGGAATTTGGTACCGACCTCGAAAGGAGAGAACTGGAATTTGGTACCAGTCTCGAAGGTTTAAAAGGTTAAAATTTGGTATCAATCTCGAAAGAGAGTCGGAATTTGGTACCGACCTCGAAAGGAGAGAACTGGAATTTGGTACCAGTCTCGAAGGTTTAAAAGGTTGAAATTTGGTATCTACCTCGAAAGAGAGTCATAATTTGGTACCGACCTCGAAATGAGAGAACTAGAATTTGGTACCAGTCTCGAATGTTTAAAAGGTTGAAATTTGGTATCAACCTCGAAAGAGAGTCAAAATTTGGTATCGACCTCGAAAGGAGAGAACTGGAATTTGGTACCAGTCTCGAAGGTTTAAAAGGTTGAAATTTGGTATCAACCTCGAAAGAGAGTCGGAATTTGGTACCGACCTCGAAAGGAGAGAACTGGAATTTGGTACCAGTCAAGAAGGTTTAAAAGGCTGAAATTTGGTATCAACCTCGAAAGAGAGTCGGAATTTGGTACCGACCTCGAAAGGAGAGAACTGGAATTTGGTACCAGTCTCGAAGGTTTAAGAGAGAATTGAAATTTATTTGGAAGGATTTGTGAAAATTTCAGTTTAGTGGAGGATTGGAATGAGACATGAAAGCGTCTTACATCCCAAGAGCGTTGATCAAAGTTTGATTGTTTGGCGAAGGATACTAATCCATGCCATCAGAACCAAATCGAGAATTTTGTGGTTCTGTGTCAGTAGACTCGATTGACCTTCTCAAAAGAGGGAAGAAATTACGGAGAGTCGAAAGGGATTTCAAGAACAGCCGGAGGCTGGGGATTTCAGATTCGGGAATTTGTTTTAGTTGTTTGTTGTGATTCGGTTTTAGCTTGATTTTCAATTTAGAGTTCACGTTTGATTAGAGTTCGTGTTTATTTGTAGTTTATTTTGACATCCAGATTTTTTTTTTAAAAGAGAGTTTTCATTTATTTTTATTTTGCCTTTGTTCTTTGTTCGAAGTTCTTTTAATTTAATGGCGTTTCCCAGTTAATTTGCACAAAAAGAGGTGAAGAAAAAACATGACATTGTCACTTTAATTCCAATCTTGTTGAAAATACATCATACAACTTGATCCAAAACATGATGATATTTCTTTGAGAATTCAATATCTCATACAATCCATATAAATCCAAAATGGATTGTGTAAGATTCTTGCAAGTTGTTTCTAAAAGCATCTGCAAAAATCCATGTTTGAATAGTGAGATATATGGACAATAACATCACCTTCCAAGCCACTCTTGGTAGGAATGCCGTACGGATGTGCATTGGAGGTGTGTTATCTCCCATGTAACTCACAGCTCATAAGGCCGGAGGCTCTCTAACTCTGGATCTGGCTGAAAGTGAAAAGGAATCTTTCTGTCATCCATTCTCCTGAAAGTAACAGAGATCCGCTCAACAGGCACTCCTGGAATGCAATGCTTTGCGATGTCCGCTCCATTCCCTTTTAACACCATGACGGAACCTACCGGTAGTGGTATCTCCACCGGCCCTTGGAATTCTCCAGGGCCTGCTATCCGGAGGTCAGATCCGAACATGATATTGCACTGGTTGACAAAAGACACTGTGCAGAAAGGTCTAACGAAATCATGATGGTCTATGTGTGGAGGTATGCAGTCGCCCTCCTTGTAGATGTTAATGATGCAGCTGTTGGGTATGCAGTCTGCGGGCAATACCTTCCATGTCACCATCCTCTTTACCATTCTTTTAATAATATTCGGCATTGGATCCACCTCACTGCGACGGAGTATCCCTGGTGGATTTCCTTTTCTGTCTACCGCAAAGTTGTAGCAACACCCGCATTGGATCGTAACTCTTCCTTTTCCTGGCATCCATATTCGGGGTTCTGAATAAGTTTTCTCCCTCAGACGACCAGCTCGGTCCATTTTCTGAAGTTCAACGATGTAGTCTACAATTTTCTATTGTTCCTAGTCCGAAAACACATCTGTATGCAGCTCAAGGCCTTCCAAGATGTTAATCCTCTAGCCACAAATTCTTTCAAAGTATTCAAAAGTTTTCTTTGCAACATTCTGCATCCTTTCCAGCTTGTATTCCAGAATTATCTGCAACTGGCGAGGTCTAGTAACGTACTGTGGGATTTATGGTTCAACCCCAACACGTTCTCCTGCATGTCTCGGCTCCTCGGAGATAATCTCTATCGGGACATCCTCCGGGGTTGCTTTCGCAACAAGACTCTTTAAAACTGGTGCATTTGTCTGGCGTCGTGGCACAGATTCTGTTTCTGCTTTTGTTGGAATTTCTTTCATTTTTCCTGCTATTCTTGGAATTGGCTTCCTCTTTTCCGGTTCCTGATGAACCGATTTCTTTGAAGTATTTGCACTGACGGTAGTAGTTGTCCCTTCATGTTGATTCATTGCTAGCCAGGTTAGCATCTTGCGAATGCGTCGGTTCTTGTTTCTTCGTTGAGTAGGGGTGAGAGTAGCTCTCCTTACTTCTTGAATTTCTGTGGGCATGGCGCTGACAAGCCTGCCTTCTGCTGTAGCAACCACGGACTTAACTTTCTTATCTTCTCCTGTTGCATGAGTGGTATTTACTTTTCTCTTCTTGCTGGTAGATGGTTGACTTGAGTCACCCAATTTCATCACTGTATGGCTGCGGAGCTCTTCCCGATCAATCGGAGTCCAATCATTTTCTTCATACTGTAGCTCGACTGGTGTGAAGTCAGAGTCGATCTCAATCACGGCTCCATCCTTCATCCTTTTTTTATCGAGTGCGAGTCTCACGCCATTCTTAAAGTTCAGAACCAACCGCCCGTTCGACATTTCCCTGCGAAAAAAAGGGAAAGGATAAGGGGCTGTACTAAGAACAAGAACAATAGAAAAATTTATTAATGGAAAATTTCATTTGTTTCTTTGAAATTTCAACAAGAGTAGGAAAATATGAAGAAAGATCAAGAGTGAGACTCGATTTGAAAGGAAGAATAAAAACTTTATTATCATGATTTCACATGTTTTCTTTTAACACTTTTTTTTTTAACGATTTTCTTTATCATCCACCTTTTTTTATATTTTTGGGTTCGGACCCAGTCATAAGTAATTACTGTGTCCGTGCTTCTAGGAATGAGGATTCATCCTTCGAAACATTAGGTTGCGTAATACTTCTTTAGATATCGTCCATTAATTGGAAGCATAGGTCGTTCTCCACGGCAATTCATCAGTTGATATGAACCTCCAGAGTAGACTGTCTCGACCAGGAATGGCCCTTCCCAAGTCGGTTCAAATTTACCACCTATCTTGCAATGTGCAAGAATAGGTCTTCTGAGAACCAAAACCAAGTCACCGACTTTGAATGTCCTTGGACGGACCGGTTTGTCGTGGGCTCGGATCATCTTGGCTTGATACGGTTCCAAGTCCTGCTTGTCTTGAAAGTCTTTTCCCTTCCAAGCTTTCCAACTCTTTTAGTCGTAGTTTGGCATTTTCTTCTGTAGTGATCTTGTTTGCAATTGCAATTCTGAGAGACGGAAGCTGAACCTCTAAGGGTAGAATGGCCTCGGACCCGTACACTAAGGCGTAAGGCGTAGACTGGGTGGGAGTTCTGAAAGTCTTCTGTAGGCCCATAAGGCTTCTAACAACTTCTCGTGCCAATTTCTCTGTTTGTCGTCCAAAGTTTTCTTTGGGATTTGGACGAGAGTTTTATTAAAAGCCTCGGCCAAGCCGTTCGCTCTTGGGTAGTAGATTGTTGAATAACGCTATTCGATCCCATGTCTTCTGACAAAATTGTTGATCTTTGTGCTTCTGAATGCGGACCCGTTATCTGAGATAATTCTGCGCGGTACCCCAAAACGGCAAACGACTTGATTCTTGAAGAACTGTAGCACGTGATGTGCTTTCACTTCTCTGAGCGGTACTGCTTTTTTCCACTTGGAAAAGTAATATGTAGCTGCAAGAATGAAGCGATGTCCTCTTGAAGAAGGCAGTTCTATCGGACCCACAATATCTGTGCCCCAACACTCAAACGGCCACGACGCGATTGTTGGATGTAGCACATTTGGAGGTTGATGTAGAACCACTCCATTTACTTGGCACTGGTGATAACTTTTAGCAATCTTCATGCAATCGGTCATCATCGAGGGCCAGTAGTACCCTAGCCTCTTAATCTTCATTTTCAATTTCGGACCTGACTGATGAGCGCCATAAAGTCTTGAGTGTACTTCTTTAACAATTTCACGAGCCTCAGACTCGCTCAGGCACCTTAGCCACATCTGATCAAAAGACCTTCTGTATAACATGTTATTTATTAATTCGTAAGACAAAGTTCTTTTCTTAATCTGATGAGCTAACGACTTATCGTCCAGTAGGTTTCCTGTTTGCAAGTAGTCTATTAATGGTTGCCGCCAATCTTCTGTAACTTCTGTTACTGCTGCAACTGATTCTTTTTCTTTTCCTTCTAATTTGTGTATTGTATCCATGTCGAGCTGTGATAGGACCTGTCGTCCTTGAACTGACATTTCAACGGACTCATCCTGTAGGCAGGCAAATTCTTTTGCAAGGTGGGCTAACGCATCTGCGAGAGCATTTTCTCTTCTGGGAATCTTGTAGATCGTTACATTTGGAATTCGCTCCAACAACTTTATGACATATTGGAAGTACTGCTCAAGCCTTAGTTTTAAAATCCTGTACTGTCCGACGACCTATTGAATGATCAACTAGGAATCTCCATAGATGTTGATGTCTGTTATCCCCATCTGAATGGTTAATTCCAGTCCAGTTATAAGGGCTTCGTATTCTGCCTCGTTGTTTGTACACGGTTCTGGCACTATCGTTTGAAATTCTTTGTCTTTCTGTGCTGAGGATGCTCCATCGAAGTACAATTCCCAACGTTGATCATCGGGGTCTTCTAGGCTCATTATCTGCTCGTCTGGAAAATCATCGTTGAGAGGCGATTCTGCCAGTAAAGGGTGTGCTGCAAGGAAGTCTGCTAGGACTTGTCCCTTATAGCACGAAGAGGAACTAAAGTTATATTGAATTGCAATAGTATCATCGACAAACTAGCAAGTCTGCCGGAAAGCGTCGGGTGAGTCATCAAATATTGCAATGGATTGAACTTCGAAATAAGGTCGACCTTATGAGAAAGCATGTAATGCCTGAGCTTTTGAGCAGCGAAGATCAGGACCGAACAATGCTTCTCAATCGAATGATACTTTACTTCCGTCGGAATTAGACGACGACGTAAGTAGTAGAGATCATTTTCTTTTCCCTCGTCGTTGATCTGGGCTAGCAGGGCTCCGAGAGAGTCGTCTAAAGCTGCAGTATAAAGTATCAACGGTCTACCCGAGACTGGGGCTGCTAAGACAGGAGGTGTCATTAGGTAGTATTTAATGTCCTCGAAGGCTCGTTGGCATTTTTCTTCCCAAACAAATTTGGCGTCCTTTTTAATTAATGCTGAGAAGGGCTGACACCTACCTGACAAATTCGAGATAAAGCGCCGAAGATACGCCAACTTCCCTTGAAAGGATCGTAGTTTTTTCAAGGTTTTGGGAGGCGGCATTTCTAAAATAGCTTTAATCTTCTCCGGATGGATTTCAATTCCACGTTGTCAAATAACAAATCCTAAGAATTTCCTAGAGGTGACGCCGAAGGCGCATTTCAAGGGATTCATCTTAAGGTCATATTGTTTTAACCGCTCGAAAACAACTCTCAAATCATACAAATGATCTTCTTTTAGTTTGCTTTTGATGAATACATCATCCACGTAGCACTCGACTTGGTTGTGAATAAGATCATAAAAAAATCCTTGTCATTGCTCTTTGATAGGTTGCTCCTGCGTTCTTTAATCCAAATGACATCACTGTGTAGCAGTATACCCCAATCGGCGTTCTGAAGGCTGTAAGCTGTTCATCTTCTGGTGCCATCTTTATCTGGTTGTATCCTGATGATCCATCCATGAATAAGAAGACTTGATGTGTTGAAGAAATGTCAATCATCAATTCTGGAATGGGTAGTGGGAATTCGTCCTTTGGACATGCTTTGTTCAAATCTCTGAAAACCACGCAAATTCTAATATGACCATTCTTCTTTCTGACTGGTACCACATTGGTTAACCAAGTTGGATATTATTCTTCAAGAACAAATTTAGCATCTATTAGCTTCTTAACTTCAGCTATAACTTGTTGTTCAATCTCCAGACGCATTCTTCTCGGAGCTTATCTGACTGGAACGGTAGTGAGATCTACTCCTAACTTGTGAACTGCGACCTCTGGAGCTTATCCTGGCATTTCATCATAACTCCAAGCAAAACAGTCCTTGAATTCCATTAATAACTTGATTATCTCTTTGGAGTCTTCTTTATAAGGAGCTAACAAAGGTCGGCCTAGGCTCTTCGCTAGTACCTAAGTTAATTTCCATTAACTCGTCTATTGTAGATTTAATTTCTTCTTCGAATTCTGGTGGAGCATTTCCAATTGGTAGATCCTCGAGATCATCTGAAGCTTCCAGGCAACTTCCATCATGCTCGCAAGTGACAACCAAGCAAAATCTAGTATCATCAACTGATCCTACTGTGCCGAATCGAAGACCAGGCCGACTGGCATTGTTCCATAATTTTTTGAAGCGTTGTGATCGAACTTTTGTCCATTGTTTAGGTAAGACACCACGTTGAATTAAATTCTGAACATTGGGAGAGTACCACCCAAAAGGCAATTCCATTAATTCAGATGAAGTAACATCTTCAAATTATACATCTTTTTCAGTATTGGAAGAAGAAGCACCACGGTAGAATTTGATCGGTTTAGTACCACCACGTACTTCCTTGACCACCATACCCTCGATCTTCTTAGAATGGATCAGGGTTAGGGTCATAGTATGTACAAAATAGTTAATCTTCTCGTACATTGATTTTTATTCTTCATTCCTTTCATCTTCGAGAGAGATCTTGAACTGAGGTTTCTTTTGATTTACTATTGCTGCTTCTTTCTTGACATCTTCTCCTTCGGAACAGTTCTCCCAATCAATGTTGATGACCGGTTTATTCTATCCAACTGTTCCAACGTCTCTTCCTCGACCTCGTCCCCGGCCTCGACCTCGGGTGCGAGTTCTGGAGAAACCTTCACCATCTCGCCGTAAGGGAGTGGTGAGTAACTGTTGGACTAGAATTTCAGGTTCTTCATCATCTTGCACTTCTTTTGCTTCGTTTGGTATGGTGTTTCTGGAGAATATTGTTTTCTTCGGAGGCGCATAGTAGGCTGCA
Organism: Papilionanthe hookeriana x Papilionanthe teres; assembly: GCA_022702705.1. NCBI lineage: Eukaryota > Viridiplantae > Streptophyta > Magnoliopsida > Asparagales > Orchidaceae > Papilionanthe > Papilionanthe hookeriana x Papilionanthe teres. The sequence continues at coordinate 108,039,032 of CM040425.1, read as the reverse complement.
TCTTCATGAATTCCGATTTCATGTACGGAGAACGGCTGCAAGTCACCTTTGATACACTGTTCTCCTCCTTCATAATATTTTATGCACTGGTCCAGAGATGACGATACCATCCGGTTCTCATGGATCCATGGCCGACCCAGTAGAGCGTTGAATGATGTTTCAGAATCAATTATATGGAATTTTGCGGTTGTCTTTGCCAAATCACCGGTCTTCATTAACATTTTTATTGATCCGAGTGCTCTTTCTCCTTTCTGATTGAACCCTCTTAATAACATCTTGTCTGCTTCAAGTTCGCGAGCATCAATTTCCAAATATGCTAACGTTCGAAAGCTCATTATGTTGATTGATGCTCCTGGATCAACTAACACCCTGGAGAGCGTAAACTTTCCGATAGTGACTGAAATGTACAACAGTCGATTGTGATCAGCCGTTCCGAGTAGTAGATCATTGTCCGTGAAGGTAACACCTCACTGTTCTTTTAACTAGCAAACCTCGTCTAAGGAATTACCGGCCATTTGAGCTAAACAAATTTCCGAATCAAGTAAAGCCTTGATCAGAGTTTCCCTCATCTCCTTTGACAGGATCAGAGCGTCGTAGATGCTCAGTTTGGCTGGTAGCTTCCAAAGATGGGCTAGCACGTTATAATCCACTTTATTACCAGGTTCTTCAATTTCTTCCCGAATGGGCAGTTCCTCCGCTGGGGTTGGCTCTTCCTGAGCAACCACCTACTTTCCTTTATCCTTTGGACCCATTCTCGGGGGTAGAACTTTTCCGCTTCTTAAATTAACTTATGTTATTTCTTCTGCATCTGGTACTGAATCTGCCGGTGTCTCCCCTTGAATCGGAACGACTGGCTCTTCTGGCGTTGCTTCGGAATCTGATAACTCCAATTCTATCGTGATTGGAGCTCCTCGAAATTCACAAACAGACTCGTCACTTCTCGGGCTTTCGTAGCCATCCTTGTGAACGTCATCACCTTCATCGTGGTCATCGAGGTTTAGTATGATTTGAGAATCGTTATTTGTATCAAAATCGAGATCCGGATTAGGTTGGTTGTCGTTAATTACGTAATCGTTAGAAACAGTCAAAACATAGCCAACACCAAAACTCTTATCATTATAAGATCTCGCCGGGGTGAGCAAATAATCATACAGAGTCAAAGGTTCGAGGGATTTCTCCCCCGAATCGGAAACAACCATCCTAGGATAAGCAGTCCCTAGTCTACTCTTTGGAGCCTAGGTCTTCTTCTCTCCCACGATCTTCTCTTCCTTCTGGGGTGGTTCTTCAATCGTAAGCGATAGCACCGGCTCGGCAGGTTTCAAACTTTGAGTTGAAGCACGCACCAAAGCGTTCTAGATATGATCCAAGATTTTTTTTTGAAGACTTTGTCCAGACAGTACGCCATCCATTGTTGGTTGTGTACGGGTTTATCGGAACAATAGGATCCGTTGAAATAACATTGACGAAACCTCCCTTTTGGGGTTCCTTCATATATTCCTTCGGGATCGTTATGTTCCCTTTCCGGAGATTGTCATCAAGCCAAATCTTGAAAGTGATGCAATCCTCTATCTTGTGCCCGAGCATCCGGTGGTAAGGGCAATAGTTTGGATGATCTCTCTTATTGACTTCTTTCGGCCTCTTGGGCTCTGGTAGCTGAAAATCGGGTGTCTTCATTAAACTGCGGAACATCTTCGCTACTGCTTCAGCTTTGAATAGATATTCCTTATTCAAAAATTCTTTCAAGGTACGTTGTGGACGAGGCGGTTGCTCATAATGCCGAGGCGACTGATAGCTTGGTCGAGGTTGCTGATAAATCTGCTGAGGTTGTTGGTAAGTACGATGCGGTGGTTGATAGCTAGGCTGTGGCCGCTCTGGCTGTATCTGCACTGGCTGCTTGCCCTTATCTACTGTCGCGACGATTCCGGACTTCTTTTTGAATGCTTGCACCGGTTTCTGTTTATCGGTCTTGTCCACGAAACTTAGCTGCTTTGCTTCCTCTTGTAAGCTCCTAGCCTTGCTAAGCAACTTCTCGAAAGTCTTGATTGTAAATCCTTTAAGGAAATCAGGCTGTGGATGCTTTTCAGTAGGATACCAACTGTATGTTGTTCCTGTATCTGTGGCTCACACTTCATACTTAAATTTCTCCATCGAAGTATGTAATCCACTAGAGTTTCGTTCGGTTTCTGTTGCTCCACCACTAGATCACCGATCGTGATGTGGTGCTGAGCCCCGACAAACCGCTTAACGAAATGATTTTCTAACTCTGAAAAGGTCTTAACTGAGCCATTTGGCAATTCTGCATACCAGTCGAAGGCAATCCCTGATAAGCTGCTGACGAACTGCCGAAAGAGTAAAGCATCGCTCCCACCAGCATTGCATTAACTAGCACGAAAATGTGCAACATGCTATCAGGGGTTTCCTGTGCCATCAAAAGTCTTGAACAGAGGTGGTACGAAGCCTTTTGGGTATTGGACTTCATCAAATTCTTCGGGGTATGGTCTACCCGTCTGAATAAATGCTCCACTCTTAGATTGTGCTAAGGCTTCTCACACCTGTTGTTCTACCATGTTTTTGATGTCTTTTTCGGGAATCATGCTCTGTGCAGAATCCTTCTTCGGTTGCTCGTCTCCGTTGACAGATGTAATCTCCTTTCCTCCATCCACAATCTGAATAATTTCTGGGGGTGTTTCCTTTTGAGGTTGCACCTGACTTTGGAGAGTGGCTAAGGCGACCACCATCTCTTCCATCTTCCTTGCCATTTGAGAAATTGTGTTATCCTTCTCCTGAAGTTGTGCTCTCATCACTTTCGGCTCGTCTCTTTCCGCTGCTACCGGAGCACCTTGCGAAGCTGACGATGCTCGTGTTTCAATCATGTTGATCTCGGCATACTCTTCATTCATAAATTCTGATGAATCAACTTCATTTTCCAACTTTTCTCCTCTTTCTTTTGCCAACTGGCGGATATCCGTCCTTAACTTTCCTATGGCATCCTCTTGTGGCCTCTTCCACACGGTCTCACGGTTGTCGTGTGATGATGCGTTGAATGTCTTTCTCAAGAGTTTCATTCATTGCAGTGGCACTTCCTTCAGATTCAAGCCACCTTACGAGACTTTTCTTCCCAGAATTCTCTGATGGTTTCGGTTCACCAATAATAGGTTGCCACACCATCCTTCTCGCAGTATGTGGTCTAGGACCAGATGGTCGATCGGCTGTGCGTAGGTAGGTGGTGTCCTGATATGATAACAGGCAAACTCCTTTCGTTGGCTCGTGCCTTTTTTTCTTGGGTTTTCCTTAGCAATGACCGAGTTTACTCGCGGTCCAAGGCGGGATTTGGATGGCACTCGTCCCATTCTCCTCAAAATCTCAGATACGGGGCATCTCTCTTTCTTTGCTAACTTTTCTACTACAGCTTGCAGTCGAGTGAGCGACGTAGCCCTAGCTCTTTTTCTTTTGCTGTCACTGTAATATGTAGGTCGAGGAAACACAGCAACGATCCTTCGGGCATCTTCTTCATCAGCTGCAGCAGAGAGAGGGTGGAACCTACTTCCTCCTAACAGTGGTGAATATTCAGGGAGCTCTTTTCTTTCTTCAGGAATTTCCTCTAGAAAAGCAACTTCAGCAGCTTTGGCTTTCTCGATCCGGCGATCTTTCTGCTTTTGTTTCTTCTGCGAGTCCGAGTTAGGGGTGTAAACTTTGAGATGGACCCGATTTCAAAAACAGATGGTATTGCAGCAAAATCCGTACCCTCCACGGTGGCAGGTTCATTATAAACTTGAACTCCCTTCCCTCTCAGTTGGGCGGGAATTGAGGCAGGTGTAGAGACGACTAGACTGGTGGAGTTAGAGATTACAGTCCTCCTACGAACAGTGGTATCTTTTCTAGCTGGAACCCTTTGCAGGGGATGAAATTATTGAGTCGATTTCAGGTTGAACTCAACCACGGGTTTCTCAGTTTCTAGCGCTTTGTCCATTAGTGTAAAAAGAGTGACGTCAGCGAACTTGATTTTGTATTGTTAAATCCTTGTCCAAAATGGATGATCCCATTGTCGGGCAGCTCATCCTTGTAAACGGCGAAGTCTATTCCGTTGGTGAAGGAGAAGATTAACTTTGGGGCAGAAATTTTCTGTAGGGTAGATTTTGAGTATCAGTCCTGAATTATGCTTCCTTTTGTCACAAAATTTAGGACGAAAAAGAAAGAGTCCTAACACATTTTCGTTTATCTTAATGCATTTGCGATCTAAAAGAGTTTTTTTATTAAAGGGTTGTTTATTAGAATATTTGTTTGTTAGGAATGAAATGTTTAAAGAACGGAGGTTTATAGAAAAAGGAAGGGACCCGGTTCGGAATTGAAAAGGGAGAGAAATTCTCGTAAGGCTTCTCAATCCGAAGGACCGCTCCTAAGCTAACACCTATTGGGGGGGTCCACCCCACCTCTTAAGAGGTAAAAGGATTTCAGAACCTCTCTATTTAGGGGTGTCTAAACAGTGGCTCCTAAACGCAAAAGGGAGTCGACTATACTTGCTCAAGACAGAAAAGAGCGAGGTATGCCAACGGAAGAATGATAGTTTGGTCCACTAGGGATGTGGACTCACTATCGATTTATGAAAGCAAAACCATCTGATCAGGATGGAGAGAAGACCTAGTCCCCAGCGGAGTCGCCAGAAATTGTCGGCATATTTTTAGGTTGTGTGTTGTATTTTGAAAAGGGGTCGCCTAACAAAAATTGTCGGTGAATTTTAGGTTTTAAATTTAATTTAAATATATATAATTTAGAAAGTAGCATTTGATTTTAAAAATGATTTTATGTTTAAAAATTTTAAGATATGAAATCAAACCGATCTCACATCCCAAATAGTTTATATAAACGAGCACCGCACCACAAACCGTGTATCTATCCCGAAGAATAGACACACTGCTTGAAGATAGGGCTCAATTAAATAAACTAGAAGATTTGTGACATCCGTTTGGTCTGCAAACCAATTTTATAAGCCGACAAGTTCCCCTTCTTAATATAAAAGAATTAAGCAGGGTTTATATTACCTGGGTTCTTAAAGTTCCCTATAAGAGCAAGCCCTTATAGTTAATCACATCTTAAATGACAGGAATCACTTAAGAAAACTCTCGATAATGATCAGTGGTTTTGCTCTCAAGAATTTCAAAGTTTAAGGTTTTCAAAGGATTGAATTTTGGAATTTCAAAAGGGATTAGCTCAAATTTGGAACAGTTGATTTTAGGAGTCCAAAGGAAGAGAAGTAGGAGAAGCTGAGGATCCAAGAAGAATCTTGACAACTTCCCAAACTATCCTATTGTTTGACTTCAATTTAAGAGTTTATTTAATATTTCAATCTTGCCAATTTTAATTAATTAGGACTTATATTTGTATGACATAATCATACAAACAGCCTCGAAGATGTGAGGGTTTATGTAGTACCGAACGACTACCTCGGAGTCCTAAGACCGGTTAGGGCTTAATTTGCATAACATGATTATACAAATGCCTAACAAAAAGTTGAGGATTTATGTTGCACTAGGCAAACTACCTCGAAATCCTATGTCTTTGTTATTTAATTCTAAGAAAGGTTTTGCTAATGTAGATCCAAGTTTTGCTGACGACGATGGCCGTGCTGCCCACTATGCTCCAAGCTCCTTGTTGTTGCAGAGGTTTAGTTTTAGAAGGTGAAAATCAGGAGATGAAAAAAGTGTTTTGGTTTAGAAGAGTCTTAAAGTTCAAATGTCTTTAATGTTTTATTAGGGGAATCTTAAAGTTGATTATAACAACACCGGTTAAGATCCCAAGGTTCCATCATTCCGACACCGTTATTTTTATCAGATTCACTTAGTCCAAATGAATTTTCTAAACTCAACTGAATGAGTTCCACACTTTCATTTAGACCGTGGGAAATCCCATTAGCAACACGTAGGTTACATCACCTAAGGTATTCCCGATCATCCAACAAGATATTTTAATTTAATTGTAGTTGTAGTTTTGTGTTCTGTTTGTGATTAAATTTTGAGTGGTTTTATATTTTGAAATATTGTGGCGGTGGATTTTATCTTGTTGTGACTTTTAATTTAGTTTTGGGTTTCAATTTTGTGGCTATCCTAAAAGTTTTAGTTTTCATGCAACAATCTTGTTTAACATGCAAGAAGAGTAAAGTGCAGCTCATATAAATAAATTGCAATAAAGTAAATTGCAATAAAATAAAAGCGTACCTGGAGGGTCTTCTCGTCATTCCAAGCTGCACTTAAAACACATGTTAAGGCATTTAAATATTTATAACAAGTACCTAGGTAAAGCTAAGGGAAAGGTTTTGGTTTTCTACCAAAATCCTAATCCTATTGTTAGTCACTTCCTATGATGTCTAGGTTCTTGTGTTTTATTAAGGATGATTTTCCTCACCAAAGAACAATTGAATTTGATTGTTCTTCTAAAACACCCCAACATATTGAGGAAGTGTTTAGGACGAGTCCTAAACATCTTTTCAATATTTTTGGGATTATTTTGAGTCCAAATGAGTTTTATTGCACAGGTGAATTAATCATCCAAAAATTTAGTTTAGTTTGTTCCTTGCTCAGTGAATTAGGATGTTTGATTATCCTATAAGTAAAGTGACATTTCACTTGATGCTTTACTTTAAGAGTTATAATAATGTAAACCTTCAGGGGGCAAATCAGTTTGTTAAAGAATTTAATGATTTAAAATTGGAATTGGTGATTTAAAGTGGTTTAATTTAGTTATGAAATTTTAATAATTTTAAATTTAGAATAGTGTTCAACTTGTTTTAATTTAATTAAATCTTTTCATCTTTAATGATCTCAATGTATTAGATTAATTTGGGTTGAAAGAGGTGTTTAAATTATTCAATTTAAATTTTAATGACTTAATTTTAATTTAATTGAAATATTTTAGGTTAATTTTTAATTGATTTGATTTTTTATGTTTTTAATTATGAATTGTCTTATGGTTGATTTTCTTTAATGTTTCAAATTTGTTTTAGATTTGTTTTTTTAGTAATTTCAAATTAATTTTAATGTTTTAAATTTATTTCAATTTGATTATCAAGTAATTCTATGTTTTAAGTTTTAATTAAATTAAGGTTTATTTTCCTTTTAATTATTTAATTATTAATTTCAATTATCACTTTAAATTTAATTAAAAGTTAAATATTATTAAAGTGATTCATTTAGGGATTTTAAATTAAAGAATTGATATATTCTTAAATCATATCCCTAATCTTAATAATCCAAATTTTAACCTATTCTTCCAAAATTCAAATTGTTTAATTAGTTAAAATTTACTTTAAATATTTTCAAGGTGATTAATGAGTTTCTACCCCTTAATTCCCTAGGTTTCAATCATCTAATGAAAATTTTAAAATCAGATATTTTACCCTCCCCTTGATTAAACCTAAATATTAATTAGGGTTAAAATTCTTTAATTACCTTTATGCCCCTTTTAAGCATGTTCATTTCATAACTCATCAAATTAAGCTTAAATGAACTTAAAATTTTTGTGTCACTTTACTCACATTTCAATTAAGACATTAGAGGAGAAAATGTGATTTTTCTGAATTTAATTTAATTTATATAATTATCTTAATGAAAAATAGGGATTTTTAATGGAAATTTAACAACATGACCAAGGCAAGGTTTCTGTCCTTAAAAAAATTATGGGATGTTTCTATTGACCAGAGGACCACTTGGACCAAGTTTGGTGATTTTTTGAATTATATTTTATTTATTATAATTATTTTGAGTTTTGGAATTTTAATTAATTATAAAATAAAGTTTAGGTTGAAAATTGGATTTTATATTTTTCTTAAGTACCTCTGACCTCAAGGAGTTCAGAGAAGTAAATTTTATATTTTCTGGTTTTTCTTTGATTTATTAGAATTAATTTGGTGAAAAGGTTGAAAAATCCATTTTTTAATATTAAAAATTGTCTTAAGCATTTAAAATTCAATATCTTAACCAAGAGTCTTGGGAAAAATTCCTAAGTGATTAGGAGTAAAAATTTGACATTTTTGTGATTATTATTATTTTTGTTATTTTTATTATTATTTAATTATTTAAAATATTAAAATAAGGTAGAAAATAAAGATTTTTGAAAAATTCCAATTTTAATTTTCTTAGACTCCTCTAATATCAGAGAAGTTTCAAAACCAATTTGGTGAATTTTTAAAATGTTTTTTTGGAGTTATTAATTTTTAAAGTTTAATTTTGATCATGTGACTTAATTAATCCATTTAGTGAGGCTAATCATTTCCAATTGATTTCAAATTTTTATGGGGGACTCCTCTGACCCTAAAGATCAATGGAGAATTATTTTCAAGTGGTTTTGATGTATGGTTAACCCAAATTAATTAAAATTCAGTTTTGAGTATTTAGGCCAATTAGGGTTATTCTTAATGAACTAACTCAAAATACATTTTTCCTAGGGTCCTCTGATCCTAAGATACTTCCCAAATTTTTCTATGATTTATTGATCAATATGCTAATTACTGGAATTAAAATGCCAAAACAGACACTTAAACTTGAAAAAACAATAACTTGTCATAGAGATGGCCTCTGACCTTGGAAAATTCAGGGAATGTTCCCAAGATCAGAGGCTACAAAAGCCCTATGGTCTCATATCATGGTGAATTGTCTATGCAAATGGAGAATTAAAACATTGACATGAGTAAATAATTAATTAAAAATAAAATACTCATCAAATTAACTCAATTCTTTTTCACATTGTTCTCCTCTATTCACTGAGCAAGAGAATATTTTTAGTTTATTTTTATGATTTTTCTATGCAAAGTTATGGATTTTTCAATTTCTGGGTATTTAAATAAATAGAAAATAGCCTATTTATCTACTTATCCACGCAGCGCCGCGACGACCTCGGCAGCTCCGAAAGGTCAATAGTCGTGCTCCCATTCGACGCCGCCACCTGAGTCAGCAGCCACGCATCTGGTGGTCCCGATCCGTCTTCTGGTCCGACGCGCTCTACACCGTCCATTCGATACACGCTCGATCCAACAGCGGCTAGTCATCGTCTTTGACTGGTGTGTCCCGAGAGCCGTCCGCACTCAAACCCTAAATTACAGATTTTCATGTTCTTATGCTCTATGGATTCATCTTGAAGAGACGAACACATCCATACGGTTTACATGCTATGAAATTGATTTAAATGAAATGGAGAATTCACAGAAGCTCGGAAGGGAGAAGTGATCCATACCTTAGCTCTGAGAAGTGAAGCTTCATTCAGAAAGTTGTGGCACCTTCGATTGCACCTAAGGAAGCTCCAAATGAAGTCTCTGGCTTTGGGGAATTGCCTAGGTATGAAAGTGACCAGGCCCGATTTCAGACTTTGGAGGCTCGAAGCAATGGCTAGCCTGGTGAGGTGGCTTTTGTTGGGGGACTTCTTCTCTTGGTCCTGTGCAGGTGTGGGTGAGTTTAATTTGATTTTGGTGGAGGTTTCAGAGTTGTCCTGGTTTTTGGGTGGATTTTTGACTGAGAAATTGAGCTCTGTTAATGGGGATTAGGGCAAAGGAACACTGAGAATCAATTGCTCTGGGTTAGGAGAAGATCCTGGAGCAATTTTGGCAGAGTTTTGTTAAGCTTTGGTTCATCACCTTATTTTGCTGAGAGATGGTGAGGTTTAAATAGACATGGCTGGAGGGCTCCCCAGGGGCAATTGAAGGCTTGAATCAACTGCTCGGGGCAAGGGAAGAACAGCCATGGTGGCCATTTAGGTTGGGACAACTCAGCAAGGGGGAATTGAATTTTTGAATCAATTTAGACCTCTCGGCCATGGTGTTTTTCGGCGGCCTGGTGGCTGGCCGGCCATGCATTGGTCACCATCTTGACCAGTGGGGTCAGGGCTGGGGTTTGGTGCAATCAATTGGTTGTGGACATGTGTAAAGGGCTTGATTTAAATGGAATGGGAGAAGGCTCATTTTGGCTTGGTTTGGTTCAACTCATGTATTAGGCTAGGTGCACCTCCCCAAGGCTTGACTTTGGGCTGAGGGAGAATCATTTGGGTCAGATAGGAAAGGGTGGTGAAGTCCACATCCAAGATGATGTGGCTAATTTTAGTTGAAGTGTATCATGAATGAGGTTAAAAAGTTTAAATGAAGGATTAGGAAAGTCCCCCCTCTTCTTGCCATTAATGGCTTGATGAGGTGTCAAAGCCCTCATGGCTCCATATGGCTTGTAAATGGCTTCATTTGGCTTGCCCATGGCTTGGGAAAAGGTTGGCTTATTTCATGGAAAAAGGTTATGGGATTTTTTATGGGTTTAGGGAAATTGTCATGTGGTTTAATTTAGAAACATTTGATGATAAATTTGAAACTTAGGGAGTGATTTAAATCATAGGGGATGATGAGGGGAAATTTCATGTGGGCTTTGGATTAGTTTTTGGGTTTTTTTTGGAATTATTTTAGATGGGCTTTTGAAATGGTTTAGGGAAGTGGGCTTTATGTTTCAAAATGGACTTTTGGATGAAAAAAAATTGTGAAGGACCTTTCCAAATAAATGTTGGGTTTAGTTTAGGGATGTGCCATGAATGATTTGGAACAAATTTGAGGTGATTTTGAGTTGAATTGAGTTTAGTTTAGGTCTTTTTAGTGGTAAGGCCAAAATAGGTCAAAAGAGGCTAACTTGGGCTAACTTTGGGCTAAGGTAGGGCTAACTTTGGGTTTGATGTAAAATTAATGTTAAGAAATGTTTATGGGAGTGTAAAAAAGAGTTTTCAAGTTTAATTGGGTTTTGATTTTGGGATTTGGGCCTATTTGGGCTCATGATTGTGTTTAGGCCAAATTGGGGATTTTGGCTTTGGGTTAGGTTTGGGTGGAGTTTGGGCTCAAATTTTGGGCAAATCAAGTTAGTTTTTTGTTTGTGGGAATATTAGGAAGGTTTAGGAAAGATTTGGGGTTAATTGGAGTTGAGTTGGGTTGGTTTGGGCTAAGTCTAGGTCATGGGCCAAAATTGGGTTTTAAGCTTCAAATTGAAATTGGATCCAAATGTTAAACAAATTGGGCTTGGATTCAGTCTAAATTAATATTGGGGATATTGAATTGAAGTTTATAATTGAATTGGATCAACATTGAGGTCAATTTGAGTGGTTTGGTTTGACATTGGGCTTACTTTGGTTAAAAATGGGCCAAATTGGGGGTTTTGGTCAAAGTGGGTTAAATTAACAAAATTGGCCTATGGTGTAGTTGAACAAAATTAAATTGGGAATATTTGGGTTTTTTTTGGAATTTTTTGGGAATTTTTGGAATTTATGAATTTTTTGGGCTAAAAGGGTATTTTGGTTATTTTGCGGGTGTTTTGGGAATTTTTGAAAATTTTGGCGAATTTGGCTATGGATGATCAATTTGAGTGGTGGGAAGTGTTTAGAGTTAATTTTGAGGAATTTTGGAAAATTTAGGCAATTTTGAAAATTTTGGGTAATTTCAAGGGCATTTGGTAGGTTTGGTGGGTGTAGGGCCCCGGGGGTCAAAAATTGAAATTTTGAAAAAAAAGAAGATTGATCAAATGTGAGTAGAATGAAATCACTTTGGTTGAGCCATAAAGCCATATTAAGCTCATAGGAGCCATGAGAGGACTCACCTTGGGCACTCAATATGTTGTTCTTAACCCTCTTAGCCAGGCGCTTAGGGGTTGAGGACCATCCATATGGATTACCTACATGAGTCAAGAAGTCAAATTAAGTGAAAGTGTTTTTGGGATTTAAAATGTGTGTATGGGTGTGATGTGTGCAAGTCAACCCTCACCAGACCAGGCCACTCAGGGCAGTCCTAAGGTCAAAGAATCCTATAGAGAACTCATCCTTTAAACCTCCACATTTGATCTTAACCCTCCCAGTGGTTTGGGGGTTGTTAATCAGGCATGTGGGGTTTAAAGGGAGTTAAGAGGTGTTTGAATTCCTAACTGGTGGGTTCCATCTCTAATCCTCTAAGATAGTCAAAGGGAAAGCCCTAAGGCTAGATCCTAAGTACTAAGGAGAGAGAAGAGAAAAGACCTCATCAAAAATGAAGTCAACAATGGGATGTTGATTGTGATTTTTTTAAAACCCTTTAGAAAGCTAATAAACTATTGGTATAATTTATATCTCTAGAAACATTGAGGAAAAGATGATGTTGGTCTCTATTGCATTATCCTAGGAGGTGAGGGAGGTTCTTCACTCTCTCCTTTAGACTTAGAAATTAGCTCTACAAGTTTACTCTCCTTCTTTAGAATATCTTACTACTCCATCCTTATCCTTACTCTGATGGGTTTATATAACTCTACATTTTTATTTATTCAATTCACTTTGGTGTTAATAGAGAGTGTTTCATGTGGTATATTACTCAATGACTCAGCTAAAAGATTAATTTGATTTTCCATGCTCTTTATGATTGTAGCTTAGCTTTGTAGCTGGTTTCCCTTATATAACACATTCTTTTTAAAAGATGATCTATTAACCTTAAACTGAGAGGTGAATCCCGGTTGCTAAGTCTATCATAGGTTACTATTAAAATAGTGGTTCCATTTCCTACAGGTTTAGATTGAGTACATCCCCACCCTTGGCTTCCTGCCCCTGGGTGGTTGTTGCTCTATTATGATTTGGGTGATTTTCTCAAGCTGGGTTGTAGGTATTGGAATAAGGGTTATTAAACTAGTTTCTTATAACATTTAAGGTCATGAAGGTAGTAGTGCTAGAATCTTCTGTTAGTTCATAAGTCATCTCATTAGCAGGTAGGGATCCTAGCACTGAATTTATTCCAAAATTGTCTAACTTAAAAGAGATGGAAACAACCTGTGAGGCTATGATAATAAAAATATGGTCTCATGCACACTGGCAACTCTCGCAAATGGCCAATCTCTATTATTTATTTTCATTTTCTTAATCACTTCATACTCCTCCTCATATGGTTTTGACATTAGGACCCCCAGTTGTAGTATCTAGAATCGACCTTAAGGATCACATCATTCCATTATAAAATGTTTTAATAATTAGCTAGTCATGTAAGGAATAGTGTGGGCACTCCCTAAATAGTTTTTTGAACCTTACCTATTCTTCATAAATTAACATTCCAACTATTTGCATGAAGGAAGTGATGTCATTCCTAAGTTTGGTAGTTGGATGAAGGGAGGTATTAGACCAAGATTTTTTTAGCGAAGTCCATCTAATTGGTGATTGATCCTAGTTATAAGAAGGTTAGGAACATCTTGGTTTTATCTCTAGGTGAGAAAGGGAATAGTGATAGTTTAATGACATCGTCGAGGACAATGTTATACCATAAGGTAGAAAACAACACTAAGAAATTAGCCCAGGGATGGCTTGGGTCCTTAGAAAGTGATCCCTAAACTAGTTATTTTGAATCATTTGGATGATTGTAAGTCTCAGTTCAAATGTATTTGCTTCTATGGTAGGGTTGATATTCATGAGTATATCCTCTACCGATGGGTTGGGATACTACTTGGTCATTATGTAAATTTGTCATTTCTATGTGTTCATTTTTAAGTTTTTGGTTTTCTAATATTTTTAAGGGTTTCTATATTTGAGGTCTCAAAGGGTACTAATTCAGCTAAATGGCTTTTACACATGAAATTATGATTTTTCCACAATTGATTTTAGTTTAATGCAAAAATGAAAAATAAGAATTACAAACACAAAGAAAACATACTACTAAAAATAACTATTGTGCACAACACAAGAATATAAATGAAAAGATGCAACAATTTCTATTACAGTCTTGGATTCTTCAAAAATAACAAAAAAAAATAATAATAAGAGCACAAATAAATAGGGAGATAAGAAAAAATTCAAACCTAAACTCAAATTTTTTTCAACTAAAATTTTACCAAAATAAAAAAATTTGACTAGTTTTCTCGACAACGGTGCCAAAAATTTGATGCCCAAAATTACTATGAAGCAATCAGTAAACCACACAAGTATATGTATCAATCAATTAATATACAAAATTAGAGTTCACATATCCATCTCACAATGAAACTTGTCAACTTTATTAAAAGGCTAAATTCTAGTTTACTATACCGTTGGGTTTAGGTTAAAGTTTCATTTGTGTAGAAGGTGAAATGTTCGAAAATCTTAAATTAGAAATTAGAAAATTGAATTATGTTTTTTTAGAGTTTCTTAGAGCATAAAGGTTCGCACTCCTGTGACACCGGTCTAGTGAAACCTTAATATTTAACCTACAAGTTCCCCGTGTTATTGAAAACAAAGGACAAGTCTTCTTTTTCCTATGTCTAGTTCATATGAAGTATTGGAAACTCATATTACAGTTAAGAGCGCTTAACCATGTAAGGTCTTTGATATACCTAAAATATATAATATTTCTATGCACATTGTTATACCTATTGTTGATGATATTGTACTTTAGTGGAAGGTATTTGTGTGTTTTCTTTCAGGTACACTTAAATGAACTTAATATGTTAAAAGGAGTGAAAAATGATCAAATTTGGAGCAAAAATAAAGAAGGTGTTAAAATGAACTAGGGCGCCTAAGCGCCCAGATTTGGCGCATAAGCACCAGCAGATGGAAAAGACCATGCCTAAGCACCAAAATCCCGTGCTTAAGCGCCAGGTAGTTACTTTGCAATTTTAAAGAATTTTTGGCAAATTTTGAAGAGGTGTTTGAGGCATCCTTTTATACAAACGTGGGAAACTGATCAAGGGCGCGAAAATACATTCAAATTTCACTTGAAAGGATGCATCTCTTGGGTAGATTCATTGAATATGGATAAATTTTGATGAGACACCAAGGCACCTTTTGAGAAAGTTTAAAAGAAAGGACTTGAAGGAGGAGGAGAGTTCTTATATAGAGAGAGAAGAGAGGCTGTTACAAAGTAGAATTAGTGTGTTTTTACAAAGTTTAGAGTGTAAAGAGTTGAGGATTCTTACTTAGGGTTTCTTCACACTTTTTTCATTCCTAGTGAAAGAGAAAGTGAGTACGAATTCCTAAGTAAAAATCCATTTTTTTAGAGAGATTTAAACTCTCTTGGGTTGGGCGACTAGTTCAAGGGATTCTTGTAAGAGAAATGAAGAGATTCAAAAGAACTTCAAGTGTTTGGTGGAGAGGAACTTGAGATAAGTTTTTATCTTTGTAATTCATTTGGTTTTAATTGAGACTTCTTGTGTTTTCTACATGGTTTCTACTTTTAAAACTATTTGTCGTTGTGTTTTTTACATGGATTCTGAGTAGTCTTCTTTACCTTTTCCTTAAGATAAAAAGTAATTAAGTGTTGGAAGAAAATTTTGAAAGTATTGATCTTTAATAATGGAAGAAGTTGTGTTGATTTAATCCTTGCATTTTATTTACTTATTGATTTGGCCAATTAAGATGTTAACATTTGTTGTGAGAACATGTAAGATCCTAGTAGGTATTGTCTCAATCAACAATAGGTAGGAATCAAATGGGATTGTATGGATGAGAAATTAATTCATATAATTTTGTGCAAATAAATAGGGAAAATATACTTTGATGGTTGTAGAATTAAAGACTTTAGGGTGACAGACTAAAGCCCCTAATTTGGTTTATTTTTTTAGGTTTTGATGCGAGAGTTAGTCCCCAGATGGAGGGAAAGGAGGGAACTCTAGAGTGAGAGCTTGTATATTCCCTACATAAACTGTCTTCAAAACTATTCAAACTTTCAGCTAGCCAATGTTCTTTATAGCATCTATAGTAAGGGTAAAGAATAAAATTGCTCCTATTTGGCACAACATATTTTGAATATTTCCACAACAGAAGTCATGTACTTAATACTTATTCATGATAAGGAAAAAGATATTTTCATCTATACTTCTTTAAATCTTACAAAAATCTCATTATAGTTTGTAAATTGTTTACTTTATTTCATAATTTAAGAAAATACCAAAAGGAATTGCATTTCTAAAGTTATCTGATATCCAAAACTATTTAAGTAAGAGTCTTTTCTAAATAGAATTTGTGATATAAAAACTTTTTTTATGTTTTAATATTCATAAATTTTCCCCTTAGGATCGATTATTTGGGGCTTAATCAAAAAGTTCTACATTACTTGATAATGATACGTATACTTGCATAGAATCCCTAAATTAAAGTATCACTGTTGTATTCTTATTTACATCAAGATTAAGTTTTTGGTATTGTTGTAAAGGGGAATATTTTATATCAAAAATATAAGTATAATTGGATTACCATAAGTATAGAATCAGGATCAAGTTTTTGGCACCTTTGGCGTAGACAATTAAATCAAGTTTTCTTTAGATTTGAATTTAAAAGATAAATTAAAAAGAATTTTTAGAAAAAAATAAAATTTCTATTTGTAAAAAAATCTTATTTAAACCTTATATGTTAATGTGTGTTTTATTTTTTATGTTTGTTTTTGTTTCTATTGTTGTGTTGTAATGGTTTATACAAAGTTCAAGTTCTAAAGGACTTGTATCTTACCATTCTGAATTAGAACGAAATATTAAGAAAATTTAAAAAATTAAAAATATAGAAAAAATTCAAAAAATTCAAGAAATGACAAATCAAATTAATAAAAATGCTGAAATTCATCATGAATTAAGACCTTTAAGAGATTATACGAACCCTACACTTGATGAACCTCATGCTAGTATTCAAAATCCTGCTGTAGCTGCTTCATTTGAACTTAAACTTGTTATTATTCAAATGATATCTAATAATCAGTTTGGGGGATCACCAATTGAATAAACAAATTTACACCTTGCCAATTTTCTAGAATTGTGTGCTACATTTAAATATGATGGTATTTCTGATGATGTTATTAGGCTTAGACTTTTTCCATTCTCACTTAGGGATAAGGCTAAGATATGGTTGAATTCTTTAGCACCTGGATCTATCAAAACTTGGGGTGATTTAGCATAGAAATTCCTTGCTAAATATTTTTCACCATAATAAAATGTGAAGCTTAGAAATGATATTACATCTCTTTATCAGTTTGAAGAGGAATCTATTTATGAAGCTTGGGAAAAATTTAAAGAATTCCTAAGAAAGTGTCCACACCATGTTGTGCAAGATTGGTTAATTATTCAAACCTTTTATAATGGATTAGTTGGATATCTTAGATCTATTATCGATGTCGCTGTCGGTGGTTCATTGATATCTAAACCATTTCTTAAAGCTTATGCTTTAATTGAAGAAATGACTACTAATAATTTTCAATGGCCTTCTGAAAGGGTACATCCTAAAAAGGTAGCCAATATTCATGATTCTGAAGCTTTTTCCATGTTAGCAAATCAAGTTGCTACTATTTTAAGGAAGATAGACTAATTTGGAATGAATTTTTCTCAACCAATTCCAATGATTGAAGAAAATTCATTAGGCCAAATGGTTGATTCTCAAACATCAATTGAGAGTTTGAATGTTATAAATAAAAAATCAAATAACCCATATGTAAGCTACTATAATCCAGGTTGGGAAAACTATCCTAATTTTAACTGGAATAATAATTCGAGAGGTACTAAACAACAATGGGGGAGTAACCAAGTAAACCCATTAGGAAATTGGAACAACCAAGGTAATAGTAACATAGACCTACCTATCCTCCATGTTTTAAAAATAATCCACAATTTAAGGATAAGAAATTGTCTATAGAAGAAGTGGTGTTACAAATGAGAAATCAGTTACAAAGTCAAGGAGCTGCTATAAGAAATACTGAGAACCAGTTAGGACAAATTGAAAACTCATTAAGTAATAGAACCCAAGGAACACTTCCTATTAATACATAAGTTAATCCTAAAGACCAGAATAAAGAGCAAGTAAAGGTTGTTCAACTTAGAAAAAAGAGAGTTGGAAAGCTGAGTTCAAAAAGAGATTTAAGTAGAGAAGAAGTAATTGAAAAATTTAAAGAGGACGCTCCAAAAGATTTTGAGAGACCTATTTCTCCACTTAGGATTGATTTAGAAAAACCGTCACCACCTCCATTTCCTCAAAGACTTGGTCAACAAAATTTGGATAAACAATTTCAAAATTTCTGGAAATCTTTAAAAAACATACAATTAATATTCCTTTTGCTGAAGCTTTAGAACAAATGCCAAGTTATGTGAAGTTTACGAAGGATATTCTTAACACAAAAAGAAAATTTAAAGATAATGAGACATTTGCATTTAGTGAGGAGAGCGGTGCTATAATTCAGAAAAAACTTCCTGAAATCTTAAAGATCCTGGAAGCTTCACAATCCCATGTGCGATATGAGACAGATTTTTTGGAAAAGCCTTATGTGATTTGGGTGCAAGTGTTATCCTTATGTCATTACCTATATTTAAAAGACTGGGATTGAGAGAAATATGTACTACAACTATAACCTTGCAATTAGCAGATCATTCTATAACATATCCTGAAGGAGTTGTAGAAGATGTATTGGTGAAAGTTGATCGATTTATCTTTCCTGTTGACTTCATTGTGTTAGATATGGAACAAGATAAAGAATTACCTATCATTTTAAGGAGACCTTTCCTAGCAATAGGTAGAGCAATGATAGATGTGCAAAAGGGGAATTAACGATGTGTGTTAATGATCAAATGATTACTTTTAATATTTCCAAATTAATGAAATACCCTACAAAAAGTAAAAATGATGAATGTTTCGAGATGGATGTAATGAGATATCTTAGTGAATGCAATTTCAAAATAACTTATAAAGAGAATTCAAAAATGAAAGAGTTGGAACACGAGCAAGAAGAGGAATTAAGACATCTTAATGATTTTATTGAAGAAAATTCAAATGTTGTTCAAGAAAGTTTTGAAGTTTTGGACACGACAGAAAAAGAAATATTTTTTTCCATCAATTAAGAAACCTCCGGAACTTGAATTGAAGTTACTTCCTAAGTATTTAAAATATGCCTTTTTAGGTGATTCCTTAACTTTTCCAGTTATAATTTCCTCGAAATTAACTTCCGAAGAAGAAGAGTGTTTGCTGAAAATTTGGAAGAAATATAAGAAAACCTTTGGATGGACAATTGCTGATATTAAAGGAATCAGTCCTTCAATTTGTATACATAGAATGCTGATGGAAGAAAACTGCAAACCTAGGGCTGATCCTCAAAGGAGATTAAATCTCATTATGAAAGAAGTTGTCAAGAAAGAAATTTTAAAGTGGTCAGATGCTGTGATTTTCTATCTTATTTTAGATTGTGCATGGGTTAGTCCTTTTACTATGTTCCTAAAAAATGAGGAGTAGCTGTAACTATTAATGAAAAGAATGAAATAATACAATTAAGACAAGTTATAAGATGGCGAATATGCATTAATTATAGAAAATTAAACCTTGCCACGAAAAAAAATCATTTTCCATTACCCTTTCTGGATCAAATGTTGGATAGACTAGCTGGGCATAAATATTTTTGTTTTCTAGATGGATATACTGGTTATCACTAAACACAAATTGCTCCAGAGGATCAAGAGAATACAACATTTACCAGTCCTTATGGTACATTTTATTTTAGAAGAATGCCCTTTGGTTTATGTAATGCTGCTGCTCCATTTCAAAGATGTATGATGGCTATTTTCTGTGATTTAATAGAAAAATGAATTAAAGTTTTTATGGAAGATTTTTTGGTATTTGGAATCGTTTGAATTGTGTTTATAAAATTTATCACGAGTTCTAAAACGCTGCCAAGAAACAAACTTAGTACTTAATTAGGAAAAATGCCAATTTATGGTAGCAGAAGGAATTGTTTTAGGACATCACATTTCTGAGAAAGGTATGAAAGTAGATCCTACCAAAATTCAAGTGATCGCTAATTTACTTCATCCATAAAATTTGAGGGAAATTAGAAGTTTTTTATTACATGTTGGATTGTATAGGTGATATATTAAAGATTTTTCAAAAATTGCTAAGCCAATATGCCATTTACTCGAAAAAGATGTGATTTTAATTTTGATAAGGATTGCCAAAAAGTTTTTGAAATTTTAAATCAAAAGTTAATCACTGCACTAGTTATTATTTCACATATTGGAAAAAACCGTTTGAATAAATGTGTGATGCAAGTGATTATGCTATTGGAGCTATTTTGGGATAAAAATATGATAAAATTTTCAAAGTAATTTACTATGCTAGTAAAACTCTTAATGAAGCTCAAATTAATTATACCACAACTGAAAAAGAGTTATTAACAATAGTATTTTCCTTTGAAAAGTTTAGATCTATTTTATTGGAACTAAATGTGTGGTGCATACAGATCATTCTAATATTAAGTATTTAATAAAAAGACGGATGCAAAACCAAAACTGATAAAATGGGTTCTTCTTTTACAGGAATTTGATTTTGAAATAGTGATAGAAAGGGAGCTGATAATCAAATTATTAATCATTTGTCCAAGCTTAACTCTAAGAAATCACTTTGTTCTGAAGAAAAAATTAATGAAATTTTTCCAGATGAAAAATTGTTCAATATTAATGAATGGCGTGTTCCATGGAATGCATACATTGTGAACTTTATTTTTAGTAATATTTTATTTTATGGTCTGACACACCAACAAAAGAGGAAATTTTTACATGAAGCTAAGAATTATTATTGGGACGCCCCATTTTTGTATAAACAAAGGTAGGATTTAATTATTCGAAGATGTGTGTCTTTAGAAGAGACTTTTGAAATTATTCAAAAATATCATGATTCTGATTTTGGGGGACATTTTGGTGTTGATAAAACAACATATAAAATCTTTTAATCTGGATTTTATTGGCCTACTATCTTTAGACATGTTAATGCTTATATTAATAATTATGATCATTGTCAACGTATAGGCAATATTTCTAGAAGAAATGAGATGCCCCTTGAAACGGGGCAAGCAGCCAATCTATACACATGTATACATATAGTTCCAGTAATACAGGGCTCTAGTAAAGTGCTGGTTATTGATCCCATAGGGAGGAAGCAAACCTTAAAGCGTAGCACAGAAATCCAATATTCAAATTTGCAATGCACTTAAAGTAAACACTACAGCTGCTAAAGTTTACCGATGCTAGAAATTTTGAGATAACTAAAGTACTTTTTATACTTCAAATTAAAATTAACTACTACTACAACAAGTTTTGAATTCTAAGGTTCAAATTTAGAGAAAGTGTCCTCCCCCTTTACAATGATGTTGTGATGAGTGAATGATAAAGATTAGTAAGATTCTTGTATTGTGCCAAATAGGAGCATACTTATTCTTTACCCTCATCCGAGTGCTATAAAGAACATTGGCTAATCCTAGGTTTAGTCCCTAAATCTATGGTTAGGCTGAGAGGATACTGGCTCTCACTCCAGAGCTCCCACTTTCCTTCGCCTGAAGGTTAACTCTCGCTTTAGTTTCCAAACACTAGAAACAAATTGGGGATTTTAGTCTATCACCCTATAATCTCCAATTCTACGCTCAATAAACATGTTTCCTTATTTATTTGCACCCAACCTCAATGAACTACATCACTCATTCAAGGACACTGAATGTAATCTTCACTTTTATTGTAGAAAGCATAGTCTTTTCGGTTCGTGTGTTTCAAAACATATTTTAACAATTTAATTGGCCAGATCAAAAAGTGTTGACCTCACTTTTGATTGAGTTATAGTCTCTCTTCAGAATAGCCTAGGGTCTAGCCATAGGACTCTCCTAGTGACTATCATAGAAGACTAGCAATGGAACCTTTACCACATAGAAAATCAAAACACTTCTTTACTTCACTTGTAGTTTTCAAATGTTTAAAGTCTATCCTCTAAGTATTTAGGAGGATGAGACTAAGCAATAGGAAGCTCAAAGAGAAGTTCCTTACAGGATGCCTAAGCCTTAGGACTTACCCTGGGTGGTCTGGGAGAGGCTCACACACACACTTGCACATTACACTCTCACATTCTACCTCATAACCCAAAACCAAATTTCTCTACACTTGATCCCTTGCTCCTTTGGAAACTCATGTGGGTGGTTTTCCCAAAGCTGTTAGCCCCGGTCTAGATTCGAATAGTACCAACACATGGAGGATCTAAATGGGGAATTCCATTGGTCCATGCCTCAAATGGGTTATCAATCTCACCCAACTCCAAATTTTACCAAAAATTCCAGTTTTTGACTCCTTAGCCCTAAACTCTACTAAATGACCAAATTACCCTTAAAACCCTAATTTTACCCAAAATTCTCAAAATCAATCAAAATTGCAAAATCCTCCAAAAATCATCCCAAAAAATTTCTCACCACTCAAAATACCCAAAACACCTCAAAATTTACCAAACAACCCAAAATACCCAAAATTACCAAAACGTCCCTCCTAGTCTAAAAATTCCAAAAATTCTCAAAACTCTCCAAATATTACCATTTTCAATTTAAACCACTTTATTTGATCCAAATTGACCAAATTTGCCCAATTTAACCAAAACCCCCAAATTGCCCTTTAAGACCCAAAATGCCCAAATCACCCCCAATGTCCACCCAATTAACCCCAATTTTACTCAATTTCAATTCCAAACCAAATTTCAACATCTCTAGCCTCAATCTAAACCAAATCCAATTTGACCTGCATTTGGACCCAATTCAATAGAAAACCACACCAATCCTTTTCTAAAATCTTCATGACAATCATACACACCAAATTGCACAATCATTTCGACTCAACCCATGCTCAAACCCAACCTAGCCCAACTTGAACCCAAAGTGACCCAAATCATGCCATAACCCAACTGTCACCAAATTTAGCCAAATTGGTCAAATTTACTCCACCACAGCCAACCTTGGGACCCTAAGGACTAGCCAAGACCAACCAAACCCAACCCAAATGAGCTATGGACGAATGGTCCTTCACCAAAGTTAAATTTCCCTCACCTTTTAGATAAACCATTACTCCAAGCCAACTGCTCATCATGGTAGCCAATTAAGCATCATTTAAACCTCTCTTACCTCCCATCAGCCTGTCAACCAACTTCTCTGTCCTTGTCGACCGACCTAGCCGCCGGAATGGCTGAGCCCGAGCGCCCCCATACCCCTTTAAACCAAAAATTGAGCCTTGTCAGTGTGGCATCCCCTCATTGATCAATTGCACTGCTCAATCCTCTCCATATACAAGCTAAAGCACCCACATTGGCACCCCAATTCCCCCTGAGCTCCCAATTCCAGCCATGGCTTTAAATAGCCCTCTTCACGACCAAGGTTCAGGTGCAGAAAATTTTTCAAGGAAACTCTGTCAAATTGCCCCCACAGCTTCCTTGAGGCCTCCTAAGCTCATCCCAGGCACCTTCCTGCTCTATTCCCCACTGCCTGAGACCAATTTTGAAGCTCAAAATTGGTCTGAAACAGGACACTCCTCCACAGACCTCCACACTTGATAAAAATCAAATTGCTTGAACCCGTACCATCCCCACAGTGGACAAAGACGACCCCCCATAAAAGCCTCATCACAGAGAGCCTCTGCATCAGACTTTGATCAACACCATAAATCGAGCTTGGTTGAACTTGGGCTTAGGCAATTCACCACAATAAAAGGCTTCATCTCTGAATACCTATGAATTGCATCTCATGATTTTAAAATACTCATCAAAATGCCCATTTTTTCATGTATCATCGCCGCCCACACCAGCTCAATTAATTGTCTTCGACCAACTTGATCAACCAGCCAAAACCAGTCTGATGTTATTAATCAACCATCCTTCCTTTATTGGCCACCCATGTCGGCTCGATCAACCATCCTTCGTTGATCGGTCTCCCATGCTGGCTTGATCTACCATCTTTTGTTGACTTGATCGATCTGTCGCCACCGGCCTGATCATATCAATCAACCATTCTTTATCAAATGGCCACCTTCACTAGGGCGATCGACCATCTATTGGTTGACTTGATTGACGGCCTGCCACTGGCCCGATCATCTCTATCAACCATTCTTCGTTAATCGACCACCCATGTTGGCTCGAATGGCCAACTTCGATCGAATTGATTGATGGCACATCACCGGTCTAATCATATCGATTTACCATCATTAGTCAATTGGATGCCTTTGCTGGCTCGATCGACCATCATCTGTCGACTTGATCAATCAGCCACCACTAGCTTGATTGTATTGATTGACCATCCTTCATCGATCAGCCACCCACGGTGACTCAATCAGCCATCTTTGCTCCATTTGATCAAAGTAACACCACTGACATGATGGTATCAATTGACTATCTTTCGTTGATTGGCTTCCTATGCAAAGTTGATCCACCACTTTTGTAGACTTGATTGATCAATCGCAACTGGCCTAATTGAACAATTGAATATGTTCATTTGAGTGTCACACTGTTGCATGCTTGTCACGTTATATACATGAGCACATTAACGCTCACACCCTATCGTGCACTTGTGAGCATATGTCCTCATATGCTCATGGTAAGTATTCATGCCTCATACAAACAAATTATTCCCTACATTTGTCGTGTGGCATCTTTATGTCACTCTACACTTCATCACATGTGCCTTTACCTGCTCTCCTCACTCTTGCACGTGTTCTCTTTAAGGACAGCTTACACATCAAGTCTACCCAGTGAGTAACTCTCCCTAATGAGAGTTACGTCATTTGACTTCCTACGACATCACTTCTGAGTGTCGTAGGTATCTCTCACCGTGCCACTTGGCATGGGTCATGCTCTTGAACCCTTGAATCCATCTAGTGCATAGTTATTATTTACCTACACATTTCGTTATGTCGTCTAGCATAGGTCACACTTCATAGCCCCTATGCCTATGTAGTGCACTTTGTCTCCCTCCTCGTGCCACCTGACATAGGTCATACTTCATAGCACCTAAACCTATCTGATGCACATTTTTTGTACACTTACACCCTTTACGTTGTGTCACTTGGCATGTGTCATGCTTCCTAACCTCTGAATCCAACTAGTATATGATGTGTTTCCACTTGGGTATATGATTCTCACCTTGCTTAGGTCACGCTCCTTAGCCTCAAAATCCAATTAGTGCATGAACCATATTACTAATCTATCATGACAGTACCTCACATTTTCTTGAGCACACTCTCTTGAATGGAGCATGTGTTAGTTGTGTTTGTGATTGAGCATTTGCAATTCTACACCATTGGTGTTTTCGTCACTAGTATATGCCACCATATACCTATGAAGAATATCTGTCATTTGGTGATCGCTTCTATCCTGGTAGAAGAATATCACAATGCAATAAATATGCACAACATATTCAGCTCCGATGGGATATGGTCTAAATTTATCAAAAGAATAAGCAATTGCTAATAATACTTTTTTAGTAGATGTATAATTAATTTGAGTATCATTAAGAGTTTTACTAGCATAATATATAAATTTAAATTATTTATCATTTATTTTCACTAAACGAGCTCTAATTACATAATCACTGGTATCACACATTAAATCAAATGGTTTCTCCCAATAAGGTGAAACTATGATAGGAGCAATGGTTAATTTTCCCTTAATAATTCAAAGACATCAATGCACTTGTTGACCTCACTTTTGGTTGAGGTCTAGTCTCTCTTTAGAATAGCCTAGGGTCTAGCCATAGGACTCTCCTGGTGACTTTCTTAGAAGACTAGTCATGGAACCCTTTCCCTTAGAAATTCAAACTTTTCTCACTTCACTGGGATTTTTCATACTTAAGGCCTAACCTCCAGTTTCTGGGAGGAAGAGACCAAGCATAAGGAAGCCCAGAGAAAGTCTCCTATAGGTGGTCAGACCTTAGGATCTACCCTGGGAGGTCTTGAGCTTACACCACACTTACACTACACACTCACAACCCTAAACAAGGCACATCACCTTTGATCCCCTAACTCTTTGGAAACTTATGTAAGCGGTTTTCCCAAGCCCTTAACCCCAGGCTAGGGTTTGGCTAGTACCAACACATAGAGGACCAAATGAGAGTGACCCTTGGTCTATGGCTTAACCTAAACAATGACATATTACTCACTTTCAACCAGTCCTAATTTTTCCATAGATTTCAAATTTCTAACCCCTTTGCCCCAAAATACCGAAAGTACCCCAAAATTTCCAAAATCACCCAAAATACCCATAATTTTTAAAAAATCATTCCAAAATACTCCCTACCACTCAAATTAATAAAATTTCCAAATTTTCCAAAAGAGCCCCAAAACGACTGACCCACTTTTAATATGTTTGCAAATTATGTTTATAGCAACGGCACCAAAAACTTGATCCCGCTTTAAATATATATATGATTTTAATGTATAATGTGGATTCTACGCAAGTATACGTATTGTATCAAGTAATACAGGGCTCTAGTGGAGTCCTGGTTATCGATCCCACAGGGAAGTTTTTAACGAGATTTGTTATCGGCTAAATTTAAAGGAATTACTTACTAATATAGTAAACGGAAATTTAAAGTAACTATAGCGAAACTAAGGTAAACTAATGCTTGAAATAAGTTGATTTAAATAATTCAGAAAAAGTATCCTTCTCCTTGTTTTTAGAAAATTAAGTGAATGATGAATTTAAATAGAATTCTTAAATTGTATTGTGACAAATAGGAGCATTCCTATTCTTTACCCTTTGGTCCAGGTGCAATGAACATTGACTAATCCTATGTTTGATTACTGAATCTGCGGCTAGGCTGGGAGGATACTGGCTGCCACTTCAGAGCTCCCACGTTCCCCTCACCTGAGGGCTAACATCTACACTTCAGCTCTCAAATAATAGGACCGAATTGAATATTTTAGTCTGTCACACTAAAATGTCCAATTCTACGTCCGATAATTAATATTTCCCTATTTATTTGCACCCGCCTTCCAAGGCTTTTGACTTCCACGAATATTGGATGTAATTTTTACTATAGTTGATAATTCGACATATTTTAACAACTCGATTGGCCGGATTGAAAGTAAATTAAGTTTTAAGTAAAAATTATCACAATTTATTTTAATATATTAGATACTTCTATTTAATTTCATCAATCCGCATAATTTTCATAAACAAGGAGAAAAACTAAGAAAACTACTCAGAATGCATGGGAATAAAACAAAGCATGGATTTCAATTAAAGTTAATAACAACAATAAACAAAGATACTTATCTTAATTTCCTCCCCAAGCAAACTCCTTGAAGTTCCTTTGACTTTTCCTTCTAGTACAGCAAACTTCTAAATAGCACTCAAATAAACTAAGAAACTCACTAATGACTGACAACAAACTCAAAATAGACTCAGACTCTCTAAAATAGACACACCTAGACACTAGAATTCAGCCTCTATTTATAGAGGTAGGCAAAGGTCCAAGGGGTACTTAAACACCTCTTCAAAAAGTGTCCAGGTTCAAAGTATTTGCATTTTAAACTGTCTCGCCGTCGGCGGGAAACGACCTCGCCGTCAGTGGGGCTTCTAGAAGGTCTTCAAACCGCGCGATCTCGCTGTCGGCGGGCTCGGGCTCGCTGTCGGTGAGGTAGTTATAATTCCTTCAGAAATTCTCCTCACGATCTCGCCGTCGGCGACTTAGTTCAATTTGCATGAATTTCTTCCTTTTTGATCCAAATTTGCTCCATTTCATGCTTTTTGCTTTAATTACTTATAAATCTTCATTCCTGCAATAAAATAAAGGAAATACCTTTCTTTAAAGTGCAATTTCATCAAAAAAGAGATATGAATTTCTTAATGTATTTTTCTGTGATCAACGACCAAAATGCCCCTCTTAGTCCAAAATTTCAAAAATTTCAAAAATTCCCATAAATTCCCAAAACCTTCCAAATATTCCCAATTTCATTTCTCCCGACTACTAGATGACCCAATTTGGCCAATTTAGCCCAATTTAACCAAAAGCCCCAAATTGACCCATTTAACTCAAAAGTGCCCAAATTGAACTCAATGACTACCCAATTGATCCCAATCTTGCCCAATTTCAATTCCAAACTTTAATTCAACATCTTCAATGTCAATCTAAAAAAAATACAAGCTCAATTTGACCCACATTTAAGTTTAATTTCACTTAAAATCCAAAATCCCTAACTTTACCTAAGTGGCCCAAATCCCCCAAATTGACCGAACACCAATCAATTTCTCCCCATTTTGAATTCTAAAATCTTCATGAAACTCCCCTAAATTTAATTGAACCATCAATTGCCCCCAATTTGAGCCCAAGTCTCACCCAATTCCACTTAAAGTCTAAAACCCCAAATTTTGACCCAAACATGCTATATGCCCAAAATCTCCTAAATTGATTGCCCTACTCCCAAAATTTCCACCCAATTGATGTTGGGAACTCTTTATGACATCCCCCAAGATCATTTGGAACCTTTAATTGGCCTTGGACTCAACTCTAGCCTAACCTAACCCAAGTTAACCTAACTTGCCCCAAATTGACCAAAATCTCAAATCAAGCCAAATTGATCCCCCAAACCAATCCAAAACCACTTCAATCCTTCTCTAAACCATTTATGACAATCATATACACAACATTGCTCAATCACATGGGCTCAATTCAAGCTCAAACCCAAGTTAGCCCAATTTGGACCCAAGGAGACCCTAATGAACCCATGACCTAATTTAATCAAATTGAACCAAATGTGACCAAACCAACTTCTCCACGGCCACAAAGTTGACCTTAGGTACTGGGCTAGACCCACCTAGCCCACCCTAGTGGAGCCATGGAGTAAAGGTACCCTAAATTAGGGGATATCCTCCTTTAAATGGTTAAACCTAAGGGGTATTTGCCATAATACATTAACCACTTAAGCTCACCCCATGATGGCCTGCCCACTGGCTCACCTGACCCACAGCTCACCTCCCCTGGTATGGCCGGCCAGCCTAGTCACCGAAGGAGCCCAAACAGAGAGCCACCTCACACTTGGCCAAACTCAAACTCCACCCTATAGCCGACTCAGCCCAAAATTGCCATTGGAGCTCCTCTGCACTCCACCTAGGCAGCTCTTTGCATCTGAATTGAAGCCCTGGTAGCCACCCGAGCCATGCCTATTTAAGAAACCACCCTTCAAGACCAAAAGGTTGGCTAAACCAAACCTTAAAAAAACTCTACCCAAATCACTCCAAATCCTTCCCACAGCACAGAGAACTCAATCCCCACCAATTTACAGCCCCCAAATCCTCAGTCTGAGCTCAATTTTTGAGCTTAAAATTGAGCCCAAAATAAGACATCTCTGAAAACTCCATCAAAGTCAAATTAGACTCACCCACACCATCCCCACAGCAAGAGAAGAAGTTCCTCACTGAAAGCCCCATCATCAGGCCACTCCAACAGGGACTTCCATTAAAGCTCCAAATTGGGTCAGGTTCATACCTAGGCAATTTACCAATGCAAGTGGCTTCATCCCTGAGCTCCTGGGACTCCAACAAAGGTGTAGAGAATCTCTGATTGAAGCTTCACTTATCAGAGCCAAGGTATTGACCTCTCCTTCTTCCTGAGCTTCTTTGAATTCTCCATGTAATTAAGGTTAATTTAAATCATGCTTAGCCTTATGGATATGTTCGCCATGCTAAGACGAGTCCATAGGATCAAACCCAAAGTGATTTAGCTGAGTATAGCTCAAGAAATTAGGGTTTTAGTGTGGATGGTCACGGGATCACACCAGACGGCGACAAAGACGGGCAGCCGTTGGATCGCGTGTGTTTTTGTTGGACGGCTCTGATCGCGCTGGATAAAGAGATGGAACTGAATTGCGGGCCGCGTGGCAACCTAATCAGCTTGCGGCGTTAAATAGGAGCGCGCCACGTAGGACTTCAATCTGCCGTAGGTTGACGCGGCGCTGAGCTGGTTAAGTGGGAAAATATGGATTTTCTCATTTATTTAAATTACCTAAACTTTAAAAATCCATAACTTGGTGTAGAAAATTTCTAAAAAAAATAAAAATACCCTCTTGCTCAGTGAACAGAGGAGAATAATTTGGAAAACGTTTGAAATTCATTTGATGCATGTATGATTTTTAATTAATTAAATACCCTCTGTAGTATTTTAATTCTTCCTGCATTATGACATTTCACCATGGCTTGCCGTTTTAGCAAGTTATAGCCTCTGTCATGGGGGATATGCACTGATTTTTCCAAGGTCAGAGAATACCTCTATGAGGAGATCTATATTTTCCAAGTTTTTGCATCTGTTTTTGATAAATTAATTCTAATAATTATCATGTTGATTAGAAAAATCCAAAACAATCATGGTAGGTTCCCTATGACCAGAGGACCCTAGGAAAAATAAAAATTTGATTTAAGACACTAAACATAACTCTAATGGTAATTAAGGCTTAAATATCAAATAAAAATAAATTGGATTATATATAAATGTAAATTGCACAAAAAAATTCTCCACTAAACATTAAAGGTCAGAGGACTCCCCATAAAAATTTCATGACATTTGGAGTTCATTTAGCCACCTAAATGAATTTCCTGAATGAAATGATAATTTTGAACATTAAACTAATTTTAATAATTAAAATACAACTAAAAAATTCACTAAATTACTTTTGGGAGTTCTCTGTGATCAAAGAAATTTTCTAAAAATAAAATTGGAATTTTACTAAAATTTTTATTTTTAACTATATTTTAAATATTTAAATAATTAAAAAATAATAAAAATCACAAAAAAATTAAAAATCATCAAATTATCACATTTGGTCTCCTAATCATTTAGAAACCATCTACGTAATTTTCCTAAGCTTGAAAATCAAAATATCAATTTTCAAAAGCTTAAATTAATTTTTAAAAGGTTAAAAAAATGAATTTCCTTAATTTTCTACTAAAATATTTCTAATAATTAAAATAAAAATAAAAAATATATAAAATTGGTTTCGTTGGGTTTCCTGACCTAAGAGGGACTTAAGAAAAATATAAAATCGAATTTTCAAATTTTAAAATATTTCATAATTAATTAATCCTCCAGAAATTAAAAAAATTCTAATAAATAAATTAAAACTAAAAAAATCATGAAATTTGTTCCAAGTGGTCCTCTAGTCTATTATACCTCCAATAAAAGTTTCAAAGTTAAATGTTTTGTCTTGGGCAAGTTATTGAATTTTCATTGAAAACCCCTATTTTTGCATTAAAATAAATATATAAATTAAATCAAAATTTAGAAGTCACATTTTCTCCTTTAATGTTTTATTTAACCCATAAGTAGGGTCACATAAAAATTTTAAAGTCATTTGATGATAAACTTAATGAATTATGAAGTGATAAAGGCCTTTAGAGGTAAAATTGTAATTTTGGAAAATTTAACCTTAATCAATGTTTAGGCTTAATCAAAATGGGAAAAGACCAATGAATGACCATAATTATTATGTTTGAATGATTGAATCTTCAAGGGATAAGTGGTAGAAACCCACTGCAATTTTGTCACACCAAAATTAAGTATTTAAATTTCCTTAATTATCATAATTTGGAAGAAAATTAAATTAAAAGAGCGTTAAGGTTAGGGATTGATTTTGGAAGTTAATATTCTACTAATTTAATACCCCTTCATTTGGTGTTTAAATTATAATTCAATATTTTGATAAGAATCATAATCATGAAGGTCATTTAACCTTTTTTAAGACATAAAAATACACGCTAAAATCTTAAGGGCTTAGTAGTGAGTTAGGCTTAATTAAGAATTAACTAATAAGAATTAGAAAAGAAAACATGATTAATCTTAAACTACCTTTTGAAACATTACAAGCCCATCAAAATTTGATAAATTCTTCCATAAGTTAAGTTTGCCTCTAAAGTCCCACCCACATAATTCCAAAGTAAAGTATCGAATGATAACTACCCCGTCTTTCGGGATGACTAAAACATTGGTCCGCTGAGCATAAGGGTATGAAACAGATAAATCATTTAACAAATATGATAAGTCCAAATGAACTCAAGGAAGCTCAAAAGTGTTGTGAAATGTCCAAGTACACCTTAGATCTGTTTCACAAATCTTTTGGACACCTTGTAGAACAACTGGACCTATCATATCTATTAAATGAAAAATATCTCTCAAATAAATCAATAGAATTCACCATGTTATGGCCTAGGAATTTCTAAGCTTATGACGAACATATCCATAGGTTTTACTTTCCTACAAATTATAAATGTTTATTGCATGAATAATGAAGTTTCAGGTGGAGATGATGGGAACACCTACCAGGTATGCTTTTATTTTATTGCAATCTACTGACCTGCACTCTACTGCACTTTCTTTTCTTGCAAATTTGTATGCTAAACAAACAATGTCACCTTGCATGAAAACTGAAACCTTTTAGGATAGCCATAAAACCAAAACAAAACTAAAAATCAAAATTAAAAATCAAGATAAGATAAAATTCACCACCACAACATTCAAAATATAAAACAACTCAAAATTTAATCACAAATAAAACAAAAAAACTACAATCATAACTAAATTAAAACGTCTCGTTTGATGATCGGGAATCCCTCGGAGGAGGTAACCTATGTGTTGATAACAGGGTTCCCCACGGTCTTAATGAAAGTATGGAACTCATTAAGTTGAGTTTAGTAAATTCATTTGGACTAAGTGAATCCGATGAAAATAGTGGTGTCGGAATGATGGAACCGTGGGATTTTAACCGGTGTCACTATAATCAACTTTAATGTTTCCCTAATGAAATATTAAGACACTTCAATTTAAATACTTCCAAAACTTGACACTTCTCTCCTCTCTTACAATTAACACTTCTTTAAACTAAACCTACCACGACGAGGAGCTTGGAGCATGCATAGTGGGTAGCACGGCCATCTTCAACAGCAAAATTCCTTAGAAATTAAAACAAACAAGCCATAGAACTTCGAGGTAGCCTGCTTAGTGCAGCATAAATACTCACCTTTTCTTTAGGCCCTTGCATAACCATGTTGTGCAACATAAGCCCTAATTCGTCTTAGGATTCCGAGGTTGTCATTAGGTATGACATAAATCTTCCTATCTCCCAGGCCATTCACATGATCAGTATCAAGTGAATGTAATTCCTAAATAATAAAATTGACAGGATTAACACTAAATAAATACCCTAAATCAAAAAAACCAAACCATAGGATAGTTTGGGAAGACATCAAGATTTTTCCTTGTTTGTATGTTCTTCCCCTAGCCTTCTCTCCTTTGGATCCTGACAAAATGAAATATTCCAAAACTTGAGCTATTCTCCTACTGAGTTTCTGACTATCACATTTTCTTTGAAAACCTTACCCTTGGAAGTCATGAATATAAATATTTTCTTATTTATATCAAGAGTTTTTTTAGGCGACTTCGGTCATCTTAGATGTAATTAACTATAAGAGCTTGCCCTTATAGGAAACCTAAAGATCCCAGATTAATATAAACCCTATCTAATTTCTTCATATTACATAGGAGAAATTGTCGGTCAACAATGGTTCGCAGACCAAACGGATGTCATGAATTCTTTAGTTTATTTGATCAAGCCTCACCCCAAGCAATGTATCTATTCTTCGGGATAGGTACATGTCTTTTGATGAAGCGCTTGATTATCTAAACTAACGTTTATATGAAATCAGTTTGATTTCGTATTCTTCAAAAATCAAAATGTTATTTTAAAAAATCTATATGTATTAAATTAAATCAAAATTCTATTTTATAAAACTATATTTTAAACCCTTTTTTTTTAAAAAATTTCAACCTCACACAAAAATTTTAACGTACCGATAGTACTCTTGGTTAAAATTAAATTTTACACCTTTTCTAAAAGTTGGCATAAAGACTTAGTATTTTTTGAAAAATATTTAAAATATCGCTTGTAGAAACCAACATGTCCTAAAAAAACTTCTAACCCCTCTCACTGTAGTAGGAGGGGGTAGTTTAGCTATAACTTGAATATTTGTCTGATCTACTTCCATACCGTTTTTTCTGAAATTTTATGCCCAAGAACAATTTCTCCTGCAACTATATTTTTACATATCTCTAATTTAAAACTAAATTTTTCTCTTCATATCATTCCAAAAATTTTTTATAAACATGATTCAAAAGAAGTTTTGAGCACTGAAAAATCATCCATAAATACTTCTATCCCTTTTTCAATTAAATCGCATAAAATTTATATTATATATCTTTGAAACATTACAAGTGCATTACATAAACTAAAAGACACTCGTCTAAAAGCAAAAGTACCATAAGGACTAGTGAATTTTGTCTTTTCTTGATCCTCAGGAGTAATAGGAACTTAATAATACCCAGTATATCCATCCAAAAAGCAGAAATATTTGTGCCCAGCTAGCTTATCCAACATTTGGTCTTGAAAAGGAAGAGGAAAGTGATTTATCCTAGCATAATTAAATTTTCTACAATCATAGATTCGCCAACCAGTGTCTTGTCTTGTTGGTATTAATTCATTTTTCTCATTTATAGTTATAGTCACACCCCCTTTCTTAAGAAAGCATTAGACTCACCCAAGCACTATCTAAAAGAGGGTAGATGATTCTGACATCTAAACATTTTAAAATTTGTTTTTTAACTACTTCTTTCATCATAGGTTTTAATCTCCTTTGAGGTCAACTCTAGGTTCATGATGTTCTTCCAAGAAAATTTTATGTATACAAATCGAATGATTGATTTCTTTGATATTAGCTATTGTCCATCCAAAAGCTTTCTTATATTTTCTTAAAGTTTCCAGTAATTTTTGTTCTAGTAATTCAGTTAAATCTAAGGATGTTATAACAAGTAATGTAGATAAATTTCTTAAAAAAACATACTTTAAATGTGTAGGAAGTATCTTCAGCTCAAGTTCAGAAGGTGTTTCTATTAAAGGACTAAGATTCTTATTATTTTTCGTAGTGTCCAATAGTTCAAATCATTCCTGAACATAATCCAAATCCTCGTTACTTACTTCTATTGATTTATCTGGCATTTTATCCTCCTCTTCATGCTCCAAATGTTCTTCTCCAATTTTCTCTTCAAAAATATATTTGTTGCTTAAATAATCACTAATCTGCATTCTGAAGCATTCATCATCTCTTCCTTTTGCTAGGTATTTCATTGATTTTGATATATTAAATGTAACTTCTTGATCATTGACTCTCATGGTTAACTCTCCTTTTTGTATGTCTATCAAAGCTCTTCCAGTAGCAAGAAAAGGTCTCTTTAACATGATTGAAATTTATTTATCTTACTCCATATCTAACATAATGAAATCCACAGGAAAGATAAATTTGTCAACCTTCATCAATACATCTTCAACAACTCCCTCAAGATAAGTGATTGAACAACCAGCTAAATAAAAGGTTACATTAGTAGGGAAATCTCTCCTAAACCTAACATTCTAAAAATCGATAGAGGCATAAGGTTAATATTGGCTCTCAATCACACTAAGCTTTTCCAAAAAATCTCTCTCCTATAGCACCGAAATAGTATAACTATCGGGATCTTTGAGTTTTTCAGGAAGCTTTTTTTCAATTATAGTGTTACACTCCTCATTAAGTGCATGGTATCATTATCTGTAAACCTCTTTTTTTATTAAGTATATCCTTCATAAACTTTACATAGCTTGGCATTTGTTCTAGGGCTTCAACAAATGGAATGTTTATGGTTAATTTCCTCAATATTTCTAAGAATTTCAAAAATTGTTTATCCATTTAGCTGTCTCATTCTTTGAGGAAATGGAGGTTGTGGGTTTTCTACTTTAAACTTGATTGGTGTAATAGGGTATTCTAAGTCGTGATGAATATCTTCCTCATGCCTTTTAGTTTTCACCCCTTCTTTCTCAATTTTAATCACTTTTTGAACTTTTTTCTCCACTTCTAAATTGAATATCCTTAAGTTGTTCTTTGTTCTGGTCTTTACGATTGATTTTGACAGTACTAGGTAGAGTACCTTGAGGCCTATTGCTAATTGCAGTAGCAATATGTCCCATTTGATTTTCAAGCTTTCTAATTACAACTTCTTGACTTTGTAATTGATTACCCATTTGTAATACAAATTCTTCCATAGACAATTTCTTCTCATTAAATTATGGGTTGGCCTAGAGCATAATAAGTTTTATAGTTATTACTTCCCTGGTTATTAACATTTCCCATTAGATTCGCTTGATTGTTCCCCCAATGCGGATTTTCAACATTAGAGTTATTATTATTCCAACTTAAATTAAGGTGATTTTTCCAACCAGGATTGTAATAATTAGAATAGGGTTTATTAGCTGGATTATTTATTACATTAAAAATCTCATATGATGATTGATGATCTATCATTTGTCCCAAGGAATTTTCCTCAACCATAAGAGATGTTTGAGATAAATTCATTCCAATTTGATCTATCTTGTTTGATATTAGAGCCATTTGAGCAGTCAAAACAGACATATCGAACACTGGCTACTCTCTTGGGATTTACCCTTTCAGAGAGTCGTTGAAAATTGTTAGTAGTCATTTCTTCAATTAAAGAATATGCTTCATCGAATGGTTTTAACATTAACAAACCACCAACAACAGTGTCAATGATAGATCTAAGAGATCCCACTATCCTATTTTAGAATGTTTGAATTATTAACAAATCAGGTAAATCATGGCGTTGAAAATTCCTAAGGAGATCTTTAAATCGTTCTCAAGCTTCGTATATTGATTCCCCTTCAAACTGACAAAAAGAGTTGAAATTTGTTCTTAGCTTTGCATTTTTTTATGATAAGCAATATTTAGCTAAAAATTTCTGAGATAAATCTCCCCAAGTTCTGATAGATTTAGGTGTTAATGATTTTAACCACAACTTAGCTTTATCCCTCAATGAAAAAAGAAAAAGTCTAAGTCTTCAACATCATCTGACACTCTGTCGTATTTAAATGTAGCAGACAATTCTAGAAAACTAGTAAGATGTCAATTAGTATTTTTAGATGGTGTTTCCCCAAAGTAATTATTTTTTAATAATAGCAGGTTTAAGTTCAAATGAATTAGCAGCAACAGTAGAAGTTTGTATACTCAGGTGTATTTCATCTATTGTAGGATTAGAATAATCTCTTAAAGGTATCTATTGATGTTCATTTTCAATACATTGATTATTCAAGTTGTTTGTCATTTTGTTCAAATTATCAATATCATTTTTTTTTTAATTTTTCTTATAGTTCTTTCTAATTCTGAATCGTAAGGTACTAATCCTTCGTATCCTAAACTACGCATAAACAAACATAATTAACTATTATAAAAATAAGCACTCACACAAGAACGCACATATATATATATATATATATATATATATATATATTGGGAAGGAGTAGCTTATGGCTCCCTACGTGTTAATATATGCAAAAGAAAAAGTTACATGTAGAGGGAGGGAGAGTGGATCCCCATCTAAAAAAACAAAAAGAACAACATGAAGTGGTCCTATAGGGTTCCACTTGCCACCATACAAATCCACACAAGAAAAGGAAATCAGAAAGATAAAATGAAACCAAGGGTACAAGTCATCATGTATCACCAGTATACCAAAACCCAAAAATGTATACACAAACCAATTCAGCACACCAATAAAGTCCAAAGGAAGAGGTTCTTCAGTGGTAGAAAGCAGCAGATGTAGTTGGAATCAGCCAGCATAGATCATCAGCATCTCAGAATTCTCAAGTAAGGCACCTCTAAGAGATCACCAAACAGACATGAAGTCTACAAGGGAGACACCAATCTGAGATGAGGGACCTCCAACTTGTCCCCAGCCAGAAGAAAAGAAGGGCAGAGTGGGGATTGAAAGAAACAACCACTTTCTTAGAGGCAACACCAGCTCTGGCTAGCCAATTTGCAGGTTTATTCTCCTCCCTATAACTGAAAGAGAAATGTGTTGTGAGCAGCAGATTGAGCCTTCTAATTCAAATTTTTCTTCAGAAATGACTTTACATTTTTCTTGATAATGTTTTTCAATTATATAATCAATTATATCCATTCGATAGCATTTTTCTTTATCAGGGTACTTCATTGATTTAAGGACATTGAATTTAATATCTTGATCATTAACTCTCATAGTTAATTCTCCTTTTTGCACATCAATCATAGCCCGTCCGGTAGATAGAAAAGGTCTCCCTAAAATAATATGTATTTCTTTATCTTCTTCTATATCAAGCACAATGAAATCCACAGGGAAAATAAATTTATCCACTTTAACAAGAACATCCTCTATAACTCCTTTAGGGTAAGTGATAGATCTATCAGCTAATCGTACGATGGTGGGAGTAATCTCTCCTAAATTCAACCTTCGAAAAATAGAAAATGACATGAGATTAATACTTGCTCCTAAATCACATAAAGCTTTTCCACAAAATTTTTCTCCAATAGCACAAGGTATAGTGAAACTTCCCGGATCTTTAAGTTTCTGAGGTAATTTCTTTTGAATTGTTGCACTACATTATTCACTTAATGCAACAGTTTCAAAAGCTTTAAATTTTTGTTTCTTACTTAAAATATCCTTCATAAATTTTGCATAAGTTGGCATCTGTTGCAAAGCTTCAGCAAAAGATATGTTAATGGTAAGTTTCTTAAAAATTTCAAAGAATCTAAAAAATTGATGATCAAACTTCTGCTGTTTTAGTCTTTGAGGAAAAGGTGGTAGTGGTTTTTCAACTTCGACATTAATAGGAATAACAGTCTGATCTTTACTAGGAGAAGGAGTTTCTTTAGGTTTTTCAATCTCTTCAACCTCAATCTCATTTTCAATTTCATTCTGAATTCTTTCTTTCAATTCCTTTCCACTTCTAAGTTGTACAACCTTAACATGTTCATGCTCTTTCCCAGTTTCTTTTGGATTGATTTCAACATTATTAGGAAGTGTTCCTGGAGGTCTGTAATTAATTAAATTAGCGATTTGTCCCATTTGATTCTCAATATTACAAATAGCAGTGTTTTGATTTTGTAATTGATTACTCATTTGTAAAATTAATTCCTCTATAGATAACTTCTTTGGTTGATTATTAAATCCAGGAGGTTTATAATTTGAATTTACTTGATTGTTCCAATTTCCAGTTGATGAGATTGATTATTACCCCATTGTTGTTATGAATTGTTCCAGTTAAAATTAGGGTGATTTTTCCACCCAGGATTATAATAATTTGAATAAGGATTATTTTTACTAGCAACAGCTTGTAAAGTTTCAATAGTTTGAGAATCTTCCATATTAGCATAATTTTTATGTGATATATTGATAGCAAAATTATCTAATTTCTTAGATATTGCAGCTACTTGTGAAGCTAAGATAGAAAAGGCTTCGTTATCATGAATAATTGCCATTCTTTTAGGATTAATCCTTTCAGAAGGCCATTGAAAATTATTATTAGCCATTTCTTCAATTAAAGTATAAGCTTCTTTAAATGATTTAGCCATTAAAGAACCTCTAGCAGCAGCATCAATAATTGATTTCAGTGATCCAATAAGTCCGTTATAAAATGTTTGAATAATTAACCAATTAGGTAAAGCATGATGAGGAC
This sequence comes from Papilionanthe hookeriana x Papilionanthe teres, assembly GCA_022702705.1. Classification (NCBI taxonomy): domain Eukaryota; kingdom Viridiplantae; phylum Streptophyta; class Magnoliopsida; order Asparagales; family Orchidaceae; genus Papilionanthe; species Papilionanthe hookeriana x Papilionanthe teres. The sequence goes on along the minus strand of CM040425.1, from coordinate 107,999,727 downwards.
ATTTTCTTAATAGTTCTATTAATCTTTCCCAAGTTTCATAAATTGCCTCCCAGTCAAATTGACTAAATGATGTAATGTCATTTCTTAATTTAGCAGTTTTAGAAGGAGGAAAATATTTAGCAAGGAATTTTTGTGTCATTTCAGCCCATGTTTTAATAGAACCTATTGCTAATGAGTTCAACCACATCTTTACTTTATCTCTTAAAGAGAAAGGAAAGAGTCTAAGTCTAATAGCATCATCAGAAACATTGTTATATTTAAATGTAGCACAAAGTTCTAAAAAAACTAGCAAGGTGTAAATTTGGATCCTCATTTGGTGTTCCCCCAAATTAATTATTTTGAACCATTTGAATAATATATGGTTTAAGCTCAAAAGAATTAGCATCTACAGTGGGTATTTGAATACTGTTATGAAGTTCATCAACTGTAGGGTTAGCATAATCCCTTAATGGTTTATAAACATTTTGTTCATTAATTTCAATTGGATTTTGTAAATTGTTATGTAAATTAGCCATCTCTTGATATTTTTGAATTTGTTTTCCTTTTTAAATTCTTCTACAGTTCTTTCTAATTCAGAATCTAAAGGTAATAATCCTTTAGAACCAGAACTACGCATAAAAAATAAAATAACAAGAAATAAAATTTGTTCTTATTTTTATTTTTATTTTTATAAATGTTTTTGTATTTTTATATTTTTATATTTTGATAATAAAAGAAACAAATAAAATAAAATAAATATTAAAAATCTAAAAATTTTCCATCCCCGGCAACGGCGCCAAAAACTTGACCTCGATCCGCGAATAACGCAATAATTAATGCTTTCAAAAATATGTTATAGTCAATACTTTGACCCAAATAATAATAACGGTTAGTGTATTTAAATATAATTTTATGAAAAATATTTTACACACTAGAGGTACTACTCAAGTATACGTATCGTTTCAAGTAATATAGGGCTTTAAATAAAGACCCCAGTATCGATCCCACGAGGAGGTTTATAGATTTTTAAATATTATAATTTTATTTTTATGTATTTCTTTTAAGGTTTATAGATTTTTAATAAATGCAGAATTAAAGCAATAATAAAATAAATGAGTGATGTAAATGATAATAAGCAAACAACTTTCTTCCTTTCAATTAATTCAAGACTTTTTAGATAATATAATATTCGTGGAGAATATAAATTTATGGTATTGTGCCAAATAGAAGCAGTCATATTCTTTACCTTCGCTCGATAGTATAAAGAATATTGGCTAATCTATAGATCAGGTTTGGATGTATTGTTAGTAGAATGGGTTAATCTAAGCTCACACTACTAGATGTCCAAGGGTGGCTATGGTCGGCCCTACTAGTGACCCGTTCCCTCTCTATAAACCAAATTACAAGAATTTAGTCTGTCACTCTAAAAACTTATCAATTCTACACCCATTGAATAATATTTTCCTATTTATTTGCACTTCACCTTGAATACCCCGCTCAAGGCCTTCGACTACCCAAGGATTCATGTGATATCTACTAGTTAAGAATTCATCTCCTTCTAAGGATTCATGGCCAATTTAAATAGTAAATTAAGATCCGGTATTAATATCATCACAATATTTAAAACATATTTTAGTTTTTAATTCTCCAACAAATTTTAGATTATCTTATTTATCTTTTCATAATTGAAAGGAGAAAGTAAAGTAACTACTCAGAACACATTGAATCTAAATAACAAAACATATAAATAAAACTTTGAATAAAATTACAAATACTTATCTAAAGTGTTTCTCTAACTGAACCTCTGATTCCTACTGACTCCAAAGCAAAATAGACTTCAGAAGCACCAACTCTTCCAAGCTCTCAATACAAACTCTAAATAAAATAACTCACTAATTTATGAAGGAAAGTAAACTAAAACTATGGCCCTTAAAATTATCTCTCTAATTTTTGGATTTCTTATTGGGCTACTTGGATTGGGCATTTTTCTCTGTAGGAATAGCCTCCTATTTATAGGCTTCAAGGGTTGCCTAAGGCACCTCTTCAAAATGTGTCCAAGTTCAATGAATCTTCTAGAAAGTGTGTCTGGCGCCTAGGCACCGACATCTGGCGCCTAGGCGCCGGCATCTGGCGCCTAGGCGTTGGACTCCGCGTCCAGTTCTTCGCACCTCTTCACTTTGGATCGCACCTCTTCACGATCCAAACCATTTCCAAGCGTCTAAATACAATGTATCACATGTCCTATAATCCAAGAATAACTGCCAATCTTCTAGATATTCCAATAACCGCTAACACCGTCAAAATAACTATCCAAAGCAGTCAAAAATCTTAACAGCATTCTGTATCGAACTGGCGTGTAGGCGCCGGATTCTGGCGCCTAGGCGCCAGGCCATTATTTTGACAATTTTGCATTTTGGCTCCATTTTTGCTCCTTTTTCATCCTTATTCATTTTTTTTCTTTTTTGAACAATTTTACATCACCTACATCCAAAAACACAAAATACCTTTCATTAAAGCATAATATCCTTAAAATTTTGATAAAAATCAAGGCATAAAAACATGTTATTTTTTCATGGATCAGGAGGCTGATAAAGCCAAATCTAATGCCCAATATACAACTAACAGCTTGACTTCAAGAGGGTCCTTAGCAGATATAGGAGCCTGTAAGAAAAGGAGATAGTGGCCTGTATGGGTTCTGAACACACCCCCCATGCCAGCACTGTGTTTAACAAAGCTACTATCTGTATTTATCTTAATGGTGTGGGTCTGTGGGGGCTTCCAAATAACAATGTGGACTAGTGGGGGAGACATATTTAAAGGATGTGTAGATTTAAGAATATTAGGGAATTTGTGAAAGCTGATCAGTTTGTGGAGGTAGGACTGGAAATTTCTCACCACTTGTGCAACAGTTCTTGGTTGTTGCTCAAATTTATATTTGTTTCTAGCCATCCAGATGAACCAAGACACAATAAAAGGTACAGTTTCATACTTATGCTTCTTCCAACTTTCCCAGAAAATATGAAAATGATCCCAAGAAAAGCTGCTACTTTCCAAATTTAATTTTTGAATCAGTTCCTTCCAGCAATCCTGTGAGAAGGTACTGTTGAAGAATAGATGAGAAATGGATTCCTCTTGTTCTAGACACAACAGAAACTTAGAGGGGCCTTTGAGACCTTTGAGTTTCAGTATATCATTTGTGGGGAGGAGGCTATGAAAAGTTCTCCAGCAGAAGAAGGACATTGAAGGAGACTGTAATTTATTCCAGATGATATCCTCGCATGGAACAGTAAGCCAAGTAAAGGAGTTATGATAGATAGCTTTGGTGGTTGTAAGCTTGCCAAATAATTTTATCAGGTCTGCTTCTATAAAATGGGATTTTGGAAATCTGGAGAGCAGAAGACTCCTGAAGAATGGCCTTGAGGGTGGGTAGGGACCAATTGTGTCCATCCCAACTGTCAGCCACAGTGAGGGAGGAGTCAGTGTGATCAGTCAGGGGAGAAGCCAATCCTTAGGACACCACTTATCAAGCCAGAAGTTAATTTCACCTTTACCCAAGTCCAAAAAAAAAAGATTCTCAGTATATTGTCTGGTTTTTAACATCCTTACCCATATTTTGGATCCTCTATTTTTTTGATAGTGAGGGAGGGGTGTTGATGTCTGCAATATTTGCCTTTAAGAAACTTGTCTGAGATCTGAATTTGATCAAGAGCTTGCATAAGTTAACCAGCATAAGATGTTGAAGCCCTCCCTTTGAAACCCAAACCTCTAGCCATAGAAGGATTTGCAACCTTTTGCCAAGAAGTCCAATGCACCTACTGTCTTTGGCCAGACCACAAAAATCTATTGAAAGCCCTTTCTACCTGCAGCTGTGTACTTTTCATCATGGTGGTCATTTGCAATATGTAAGAAGGGAAGGTTGTAAGGATACTTTTCAGTAGGGTGATTCTACCTCCATTGGAAAGGAAGGAGTTAGTCCAGTAGTTGACTTAAGAATTGAATTTATTAAGAATGGCATCAAACTGGGTTTGTTTGGCTCGACCAATAATGAGGGGAACTCCAAGATACTTAATGAGGAGTTGAGTGCAAGAGTTAGCAGTAAATTCCATGATCCATTTTTTTATAAGAAAGAGGAATTCTCTTAGGGAAAATTAACTGACACTTGGCAGGGTTGAACTTCAGCACAGAATAAATTTGAAATATCTTTAAACATTGGCTCACTTTCCTGATAACAGTCTTATGGGCACTTGAGAAGATTAGAATGTCATCTGCATAGATAAGATGAGAAATAACAATATTTGATTTATGGTGATACATGGAGTAGTGTTAATTGAGAATAGACTGATCCAGCAATCTAGACAAGTAGTCCAAGGCAAGAATGAAGATTGTAGGAGGTAGTGGGTCACCTTGCTTTAACCCTCTGGTAGCGCTGAAATTTCCCCAAGCTTGCCCATTGATTAACACTGAGTGCTCATGTTGACCTCATTTTTGATGAGGTCTGATCTCTCTCCTTAGTACTTAGGATCTAGCCTTAGGCTTTCCCTTTGACTATCCTAGAAGACTAGAGATGGAACCCACCACTGAGAAATTCAAACACCTCTTAAACTCCCTTTAAACCCTACATGCCTGATTAACAACCCCCAAACCAGTTGGAGGGTTAAGATCAAATGTGGAGGTTTAAAGGATGAGTTCCCTATAGGACTCTTTGGCCTTAGGACTACCCTAAGTGGCCCCCTGAGTGGCCTGGTCTGGTGAGAGTTGACTTGCACACACCACACTCCACACACACATTCCAAGCCCTAAAACTACCTTTAACCAATTTGACTTCCTAACTCATATAGGTAATTCATATGGATGGTCCTCAACCCCTAAGCCCCTGGTTAAGAGGGTTAGGAACAACATATTGAGTGCCTAAGATGAGTCCTCTCATGGATTTTGTGAGCTTAATATGGCTTCATGGCTCAAGCAAAATAATTTCATTTCACTCACACTTAATCAATCTTCATTTTCCCAAAATTTTAATTTTTGACCCCTGGGGCTCTAAACCCACCAAACCTACCAAATGTCCTTGAAATTGCCCAAAACTTTCAAAATTGCCTAAATTACCCAAAATTCCTCAAAATCAATCCTAAACATTTCCCCCCACTCAAATTGATCATCCATGACCAAATATACCAAAATTTCCAAAAATACCCCCCAATACCCTCCAAATACCCAAAATGCCCTTTTTAGCCCAAAAATTCAAAAATTCCAAAAATTCCCAAAAAATTCCAGAAAATCTCAAATATTCCCAATTTCATTTTGTTCAAATATACCATAAGCCAATTTTGTCAATTTAGCCAACTTTTACCAAAATCCCTAATATGACCTATTTTTAACCTAAAATGGACCCAATGTCCCACCAAACCAACCCAATTGACCTCAATTTTGATCCAATTCAATTCTAAACTTCAATTCAATATCCCCAATATCAATTTAAACCAAATACAAACCCAATTTGATCAACATGTGGATCCAATTTTAATTTGAAGCTTAAAGCCCAATTTTGGCTCATAACCTAAATTTAGCCCAAACTAACCCAACTTAACTCCAATTAGCCCCAAATCTTTTCTAAAACTTTCCTAACATCTCCACAAACAAAACACTAACTTGATTTGCCAAAAATTTGAACCCATACTTCACCCAAACCTAACCTAAATCAAAAATCCCCAATTTGGCCTAAACCAATCATGAACAAAAATAGTCCCAAATCCCAAAAACCAAAGCCCAACCAAAGTTGAAAACTCTTTTTAACATTCCCATAAACATTTCTTAACATTAATTTTACATCAAACCCAACATTAACCCAAAATTAGCCCAAGTTAGCCCAATTTGGCCCATTTTGACCCCATTACTAAAAAGCCCAAATTAAACCCATTTCAACTCCAAATGGCATCAAATCTCTTCTAAGTTCTCATGACACATCCCTAAACTAAACCCAATATTTATTTGGCACAACCTTTTACCAAGTTTTAATCCAAAACTTTGTTTTAAAATTTAAAAGCCCACTTTCTTAAGCCATTTCAAAAGCCCATCTCTTACCAAATCCAAAAGCCCAAAATCAATCCAAAGTCCACATGGCATTTCTTCCCATCATAATCCTTTTAATTGAAATCATCCCTAAGTCCTAAATCAATAATCAAATCATTCCAAATCAAGCTTCATCCAAATTTCCACCAAAATGCCAAAATTCCTAAAATCTACTTCCATGAAATTGACTAAGCTTTGCCCCAAGCCAAATGGAGCCATGGAGCCATGGAGCCATGCATAAGCCACATGAAAGCCTTTTGGGCCCCTTTACACCTCACCAAGCCATTAATGGCAAGAAGAGGGGGCTCTTTCTTAAGCCTTCATTAAAAATTTTTAACCTCATTTATGTTACACTTTAACCAAAATTAGCCACATCACCTTAGATGGGGACTTCACCACTCCAATTCAGCTGACCCAAATGATTCCTCTCAGCCTAAGGTCAAGCCTTGGGTGATGCACCAAGCCCAAAACCATGGCTAAACCAAGATGAGCCCAAAATAGCCCTCTCCCCCATACCACTTAAATCAACTACTTTACACATGGCCAATTCCTATTGAACTCACCAAACCCCAGACCTGACCTCACTGGTCAAGATGGTGACCTGACCCTGCCGGCCAGCCGCCTGGGTCGCCGGAAAACGCTATGGCCGAGAACTCCATGTGAGCCAAACTTTCAAATTCTCCCTTGCTGAGTTGTGCCAACCCAAATGGTCATTGCAGCTGTTCTTCTCCTCCCATGAGCAGCTGATCCCAGCCTCCAACTCCCCCTGAGAGGCCCTCCAGCCATGCCTATTTAAGCCCACCTCCCTCTCGGCCAAAAGAGGTGCTGAACTAAACCTTACCAAAACTCTGCCAAAATTGCTCCACACTCTTCTCCTAGCATAAAGCACTTGATCCCCACTGAAATCCAGCCCTAATTTCCCCTCTGTGAGCTCAATTTCTGAGTTCAATTTTGAACCCAAAACTAGGACACTTCATCACAGTGAGTTAATCCCCAAATTGATTGATTCTACACCTTCACCAAACCAAGAGTAGAAGTTCCCCAGCAAAAGCCCCCTCACCAGGCCAGCCATTCTTTCTATCGGCCAAGCATTAAAATCGGCTTTGGACGAAGTCTGGTCTAGAAAATTCACCAGGGCCAGAGGCTTCATCCCTAGGCTCCTCCAGCTCCATCGAACGTGTCGAGCACATTCAGTCGAGGCCTCACCTTCTGAACCAAGGTATGGAGACTTCCTTTAACCCAAGCTTCCAGCGATTCTCCATTTCATTTGAGTCAATTTCAATGCATGTTAGCCGTATAAATGTGTTCGTCTCGTCAAGATGAGTTCACGGAGCATAAGAGCGTTTAACTTGGTTAAGTATCGAGAGAGATATTAGGGTTAGAAGGTGGAAGGCTCACGGGACGCACCAATCGTAGACGATGACCAGGAACCGTCAGATCAATTGTGTATCATTTGATCGGCTCAGATGGCGTCAGACAAGGAGATGGAACATGAACCGCGGAACGCGTGGCGCTGACTCAGATGGCGGCGTCGAATAGGAAGGCGCTGCGTTGGGCTTCGGAGCTGCCGAGGTTAATGCGGCGCTGACTAGTTTAAATAGAAAAATAGGGTATTTCAGAATTATTTAAATACCCAGAACTTCAAAAATTCATATCTTTGTGTACAAAAATCACAAAAATAAAATAAAAATACCCTCTTGCTCAGTGAACAGAGGAGAACAATGTGGAAAAAGAATTAAGTTAATTTGATGACTATTTTATTTTTAAATAATTATTTACTAATTTCAATATTTTTATTCTCCATGCATGTATACAATTCACCATGGCTTGAGACCATAGGGCTTTTGTAGCCTCTGTTCTTGGGGACATTCCCTGAATTTTCCAAGGCCAGAGATCATCTCTATGGCAAGTTATTGATTTTTTAAGTTTATGTGCTTGTTTTGCCATTTTAATTCCAATAATTAGCATATTGTTCAATAAATTCTAGGAAAATTAGGGGAGGTATCTTGAGACCAGAGGACCTTAAGAAAATTATGGTTTAACTCAGTTCCTTAAAAATAACCCTAATTGGCTCAAACACATAAAATTGAATTTTAATTAATTAAGAGTATATACACATCAAAACCACTTGAAAATAATTCTCCACTGCCATTTAGGATATAGAGAACCTCACATAAAAAATTTTAAGTCAATTGAAAATGATTTAACCCATTAAATGAATTAATTAAGTGACATAGCCATCTTGAAAATTAAAAAATTCATAAAACTCAAAATACACTTCAAAAATTCACCAAAATAGTTTTGTGGGCTCTCTGATATCAGAGGACTCCAAGAAAGTTAAAATTGGAATTTTCTAAAAAACTTTATTTTTAACCCTATTTTGAATATTTTAATAATTAAAAAAAATAAAAATCACAAAAATATTAAAAATCAAAAAAATGTCATATTTTACTTCCTAATCACTTAGGAACAAACCAAATATTTTTCCCAAGTCCCTAGGTTAAGAAATTGATTTTAAAGGTTTAAGACAATTTTTAATATTAAGAAAATGGATTTTCCAATCCTTTCACCAAAGTAATTCCAATAAATCAAAGAAAATTTAGAAAAATATAAAATTTATTTCTCTAGACTCCTTGAAGTCAGAAAGACTTATGAAAAATATAAAATCCATTTTTCAACTTTAAATTTATTTTATAATTAATTAACACTCCAAAACTCAAAATAATTATAGTAAATAAAATATAATTCAAAAAATCACCAAAATTTGTCCAAGTGGTCCTCTGGTTAGTAGGAACATCCCATAATTTTTCTAAAGACAGAAACTTTATCTTGGTCATGTTTTTGAATTTTCATTGAAAATCCTTTATTTCCACGAAAATAAATATATAAATTAAATCAAAAACTGAAAAATCACATTTTCTCCTCCAATGGCTTAATTGACATGTGAGTGAGGTGTCATAAAAATTTTAAGTTCATTTGAACTCAATTTAGTGAATTATGGAATGAACATGCTTAAAGGGCATAAATGTAATTAAAGGATTTTAACCCTAATTAATATTTAGGTCTAATCAAAGGGAGGGTAAAATATCTAATTTTAACCTTCTCTTGGATGATTGAAACTTAGTGAATAAAGGGGTAGAAATTGATTATTCACTTTGAAAATATCAAAATGGAACTTTAATTAATTAAATCATTTAAATATTGGGAGGATAATTAAAATTTTGGATTATTAGGGATGTGACTTAAGGAGATACCAATTCTTTAATTTAAAATCCCTAAATGAATCATTTTAATAATATTTCAATTCTTAATTATCTTAAGATGATAATTGAAAATTAATAATTAAATAATTAAAAGAGAAAATAACCTTTAAATTAAATTAAAGCTTAAAACATTAAATGATTTGATAATCAAATTTAAATAAAATTTAAATACTTAAAAATTATTTTGAAATCACTTAGGAAAAAATTTAAAACAAATCTAAAACCTCAAGTAATTTCAAAACAATTCATAATATATATATATATATATATATATATAACCAATTAAAGTTGACTTAAAATACTACAATTAAATCAAATCAAATTTAAATCATTAAAATTTAATGAAATAAATAATTTAAAAACCTCTTTCAACTTAAGCAAATTTAAAAAATTAAAACTAATTTTAAATATTAAGATCATTCAAAATATAAAGATTTAATTGAATTAAAATAACTTCAACACTATTCCAAACTTAAGATCATTAATTAAAATTTTGTAATTAAACCAAATCATTTTAAATCATCAATTCCAATGTTTAATTGTTAAAACCGTCAACAAACTGACTTGCCCCTAAAGGCTTTCATTATCATATCTCTTAAATAAAGCATTAAGTAAAGTGCCGCCTCACTTATAGGATAATCAAACATCCTAGTTCACTGAGCAAGAAACAAAACTTAACTAAATTCTCGGATGATTAATTCACTTGTACAATGAAATTCATTTGGACTCGGAATAGTCTCAGAAGTATTGAAAAGATGTTCAGGGCTCATCCTAAGCACTTTCTCAATACGATGAGGTGTTTAGAAGAACAATTGAACTTAAAATTCATTTGGTGAAGAAAATCATCCTCCACAAAACACAACAATCTAGACGTCATAGGAATTGACTAGCAATAGAATTAAGATTTTGGTAGACAACCAGAACCTTCCTTTAGCCTTACCTAGTTGCTTTCCTTGAAATATATAAATGCTCTAACAAGTGTTTTAAGTGCAGGTAAAAAATGATCGGAATGCTTATCAGGTACGCTTTTATTTTTATTGCAATCTACTTACCTGTACTGCACTTTACTTTTTTTGCATGTTAAACAAGAATGTTACCCTGCATGAAAACTAAAACCTTTAAGATAGCCACAAAACTGAAACCCAAAACTAAATTAAAAGTTACAACAAGATAAAATTCACCGCCACAACATTCAAAAGATAAAACAACTCAAAATTTAATCACAAACAGAATAACAAAACTACAACTTCAACTAAATTAAAACGTCTCGTTGGATGATCGGGAATACCTCGGATGATGTAACCTACGTGTTGCTAACGAGATTTCCCATGGTCTAAATGAAAATGTGGAACTCATTCAGTTGAGTTTAGCAAATTCATTTGGACTAAGTGAATCCGATAAAAATAACGGTGCCGGAATGATGGAACCGTAGGATCTTAACCGGAGTTGTTATAACCAACTTTAAGATTCCCCTAACAAAATGTTAAAACACCTAAACCTTAAGACTTTTCTAAACCAGAACACTTTTCTCATATTTTGATTTTCACTTTCCCAAACTAAACCTCTGCAACAACAAGGAGCTTGGAGCATAGTGGGTAGCACGGCCATCAGCGTCAGCAAAACATGTGTCCACTTCAGCAAAACCTTTCTTAGAATTAAATGACAAAGCCATAGGATTTCGAGGAAGTTTGCCTAGTGCAACATAAATCCTCAACTTTTCGTTAGGCATTTGCAAAATCATGTTATGCAAATTAAGCCCTAACCGGTCATAGGATTCCGAGGTAGTTGTTTGGTACGACATAAACCCTCACATCTTCGAGGCTATTTGAATGATCATATCATACAAATATAAGTCCTAATTAATTAAAATTGGCAGGATTACAAAATTAAATAAACTCTCAAATTGAAACCAAATAATAGGATAGTTTGGGAAGTTGCCAAGATTCTTCTTGGATCCTCAACTTCTTTTACTTTTCTTCCATTGGATTCCTAAAATAACTGCTCCAATTTTGATCCATTCCCAATTGAAATTTCCAAAATCTAATTGTTTGAAAATCTTAAACTTCGAAATTCTTGAGAGCAAAACCACTGATCATTATCGAGAGTTTTCTTAAATGATTCCCGTCATTTAAGATGTAATTAACTATAGGGGCTTGCCCTTATTGGGAACTTTAAGAACCCAGGTAATATAAACCCTGCTTAATTTCTTTATATTAAGTAGGGGAACTTGTCGGCTTATAAAATTGGTTCGCAGACCAAACAGATGTCACAAATCTTCTTGTTTATTTAATCGTGCCCCATCATCAAGCAGTGTGTCTATTCTTCGGGATAGATACACGGTTTTCGGTGTGGTGCTCGTTTGTATAAACTATTTGGGATGTGCGATCGGTTTGATTTCATATCTTAAAATTATTTTCAAAATCAAACGTTACTTTCCAAATTATATATATATTTAAATTAAATTTAAAATTTAAAATTCGCCGACAATTTCTGTTAGGTGACCCCTTTTCAAAATACAACACACAACCTAAAAATATGCCGACAATTTCTGGCGACTCCGCTGGGAAGTAGTTCCTCTCTCCATCTTAATCAGTTGGTTTTGTTTTTATAAATTGGTAGTGAATCCATGCCCCTAATGGACGAAACTACCATTCTTTCCGTTGGCATACCATGTTCATTTCTGTCTTGAACGGGTATAGTCAACTCTCTTGAATTTTGGAGCCACTATTTAGACATCCCTAAACAGAGAGGTTTCATAATCCTTCTACCTCTTAAGAGGTGGGGTGGACCCCTAATAAGGTGTTAGCTTGGGAGCGGTTCCTCGGGTTGAGAATTCTTACGAGACTTTCTCTTCCTTTCCAATTTTGAATCGGGTCCTTTACCTTTTTATAACCTTCCTCCATTAATCGCTTTGTTCCTAACAAACGAATCCTCTAATAAACAAACCTTTTAATAAACAAACTCTTTTAAAATCACAAACACATTAGGATAAACGAAAATATGTTCGGACTCTTTCTTTTTTTTGTCCTAAGTTTTGTGACAAAAGGAAGCATAATTCGGGACTGACGTTCGGAATCCACCCTGTAGAAAATGTCTGCACCGAAGTTAATCTTCTCCTTCACCAATGGAATGGACTTTGCTGTTTATAAGGATGAGCTGCCCGACAATGGAATCATCCATTTTGGACAAGGATTCGACAATACAGATATTAAGTTCGCTGATGTTACCCTCTTCGCACTAATGAACAAAGTGCCAGAAACTGAGAAACCCATGATTGAGTTCAACCTGAAGTCGACTCGAGAGTTTTCTCCCATGCAAAGGGTCCCAGCTGAGACAAGTACTGCCGTTCGTAGAAGGAACGTGATCTCTACCCCCACCGGTCTGGTCATCTCTACACCTGCCTCGGCTCCCGCCAAACTGAAAGGGAAGGGAGTCCAAGTTTATGATGAGCCTGCTACCATGGAGGGTATAGATTTCGCTGCAATACCGTCTGTTTTTGAAATCAGGTCTAGTTCAAAGTTTACACCTCTGACTCAAATTCAAAGAAGAAATAGGAGCCGAAAGATCACCAGGATCGAGAAGGCTAAGGCTGCTGAAGTTGCTTTTCTGGAAGAGATTCCTGAGAAGGAAGAAGAACTTTTCACCGCTGTTGGGAGGAAGTAGGTTCCACCTTCTCTCTGTTGCATCGGATGAAGAAGATGTCCGGAGAATCGCCGCTGCATTACCCCGACCTGCATACTATAGTGACTGTAAGAGGAAGAGGGCCAAGACTATCCCGCTTACTCGACTGCGAGCCGTAGTAGAGAAACTAGCTAAGAAGGAAGGGTGCCCCGTATCAGAGATCCTAAGAAGGATGGGACGAGTGCCAGTCAAATACCACCTCGGACCGCGAGTAAACCCCGTCACTGCCCCAGAGAGGCCAAGGAAGAAAGTGCGAGGTAGTGAAAGAAGTTCGTCTGTTGTCGTATCAGGTCACCATATTAGGGAGGACACCACCTACCGACGCACAGCCGACCGACCATCTGGTCCTAGGCCTTCTAGTGCGAGAAGGATGGTGTGGCAACCTATTATTAGTGAACCAAAACCAACAGAGCATTCTGGAAAGAGAAGTCTCATCAGGAAGCCTGAATCTGAAGAAAGCACCACTGCGTTGAAAGAAACTCCTGGAAATGCAGTTCAACAGTCATCACCGCGAAACCGTTTGGAAGAGGCCACTAGAGGATGCCATAGGCAAGCTAAGAACCGACATCCTACGGTTAGCAAAGGAAAGAGGAGAAAAATTGAAAAATGAAGTTGATTCATTAGAGTTTATGGATGAGGAATATGCCAAGATCAATATGGTCGAGACCCGAGCGTCGTCAGCTCTGCAAGGAGCTCCATCAGCTTCAGAAAGAGATGAACCAGAAGCGATGAGAGCGCATCTTCAAGAAAAGGATGATACAATTTCCCTGATGGCAAAGAGGATGGAAGAGATGGCTGCCATCTTAGCCACTCTCCAGAGTCAGCTTCAACCTCAAAGGAAACACCCCCGGAGATCATTCACATCACAGATGGAGGGAAAGAGATCACATCCGTCAATGGGGATGAATAACTGAAGAAAGATTCTACACAGAGCATGATTCCCGAGAAAGATATTAAAAACATGGTAGAACAGCAGGTACGAGAAGCCTTAGCCCAATCTAAGAGCGGAACATCTATTCAGAAGGGTAGACCTTACCCCAAAGAGATTGATGCAGTCCAATACCCAAAAATCTTCGTACCACCTCTGTTCAACACTTTTGATGGTACGGGAAACCCCCGGCAGCATTTCGCACATATTCGTGCTAGTTGCTGCAATGCCGGTGGGAGCGACACCTTACTCTTTCGTCAGTTCGTCAGCAGTTTGTCAGGGATTTCCTTCGACTGGTATGCAGAATTGTTGAATGGTTCAGTTAAGACATTTTCAAAATTAGAAAACCTCTTCGTTAAGCGGTTTGTCGGGGCTCGGCACCACATCACTATTGGTGATCTAGTGGTGGAGCAACAGAAACCGAACGAAACTTTAGTAAACTATATACTTCGATGGAGGAATTTAAGCATGAAGTGTGAACCCCAGCTTCATGAACAGCATGCAGTCGGTATCCTACTAAAGAGTATCCATGGCCCGATAGCACTTCTTCTCAAAGGATTTACAATTAAGACTTTCGAGAAGTTACTTAGCAAGGCCGGGAGCTTGCAGAAGGAGGCAAAGCAGCTGAGTTTTGTTGACAAGACTGATAAGCAGAAGCCCGTAAAAGCATTCAAAAAGAAATCTGGGATCGTCGTGGCAGTACACAAAGGTAAACAGCCAATGCAAATACAGCCAGAGTGGCCATAGCCTAGTTATCAAGCATCACAACGGACATACCAACAACCTCAACAGAACTACCAACAGCCTCGACCGAGCTATCAGTCGCCTCAGCATTATGAGCAATCACCTCATCCATCGTGTACCCTGAAAGAACTTCTAAATAGGGAATATCCATTCAAGACTGAGGCAGTGGCAAAGATGTTCCGCAGTTTAATGAAAACACCTGACTTGCAACTACCAGAGATCAAAAGGCCAGAAGAAGTCGACAAGAAAGATCATCCAAACTACTGTCCCTACCACCGGATGCTCGGACACAAAATAGAAGATTGCATCACTTTCAAGAGTTGGCTTGATGATAATCTTCAGAAATGGAACATAACGATCCCGAAGGAATACATCAAGGAGCCCCAAAAAGGAGGTTCCATCAATGTTATCTCGACGGATCCTATTGTTCCGATAGACCCTTACACGACTGATGATGGGTGGAGTACCGTATGGACAAAGTATTCAAAGAAAACTTTGGGTCAAATCCAGACCGTTTTGGTGCGTGCTTCAACTCAGAGTTTGAAACCTGCCGAGCCAGCACTATCTCTTGCAATTGAAGAACCGCTCCAGAAGGAGGAGAAGATCGTGAAAGAAAAGAAGACCGAGGCTCCGAAGGCTAGACTAGGGGCTGCTTATCCTAGGATGGTTGTTTTCGATTCGAGGGAGAAATCCCTAGGACCTCTGACTCTGTATGATTATTTGCTCGCCCCAGCGGGAACTTATAATGGTAAGAGTTTTGGTGTTGGCTACGTTTTGACTGTTTCTAACGATTACGTAACTAACGATAACCAACCTAATCCGGATTTCAGTTCCGACATGAATAACGATTCTCAAATCATACTAAACCTCGATGACCACGATGAAGGAGAGGACGTCCGCAAGGATGGCTACTAAAACTCAATAAGCGATGAGTCCATTTTTGAATTTCGAGGAGCTCCGATTGCGATGGAATTAGAGCCGTCAGATTCTGAGACAACTCCAAAAGAGCCAGTCGTTCCGATTCAAGAGGAGACACCGGAAGATGCAGAAGAAATAACAGAAGTTAATTTGAGAAGCGGAAAAGTTCTACCCCCGATAATGGGTCCAAAGGATAAAGGAAAGCAGGTGGTTGCTCAGGAAGAACCAACCCCAGCAGAGGAATTGCCCATTCGAGAAGAAAATGAAGAGCCTGGTAATAAAGTGGATTATAACGTGCTAGCCCATCTTAGGAAGCTACTGAACAGACCGAGCATCTACGACGCTCTGATCCTGTCGAAGGAGATGAGGGAAACTCTGATCAAGGCTTTAATTGATCCAGAAATTTTTTTAGCTTAAATGGCCGGTAATTCCTTAGACGAGGTTTGCTCGTTAAAAGAACAGTGGGGTGTTACCTTCACGAACAATGATCTACTATTTGGAACAACTGATCACAATCGACCGCTGTACATCTCGATCACTATCGAAAATTTTACGCTCTCTAGGGTGTTAGTTGATCTAGGAGCATCAATCAACATAATGAGCCTTCGAACGTTAGCATATCTGGAAATTGATGCTCGCGACCTCGAAGCAGATAAGATGTTACTAAGAGGCTTCAATCAAAAAGGAGAAAGAGCCTTTGGATCGATTACACTATTAATGAAGACCGGTGATTTGGCAAAGACAACCACAAAATTTCATATAATTGATTCTGAGACATCATTCAACACTCTACTGGGTCGGTCGTGGATCCATGAGAACCGGATGGTACCGTCGTCTCTACACCAATGCATAAAATATTATGAAGGAGGAGAACAGTGTATCAAAGGTGATTTACAACCATTCTCCGTGCATGAAATTGGAATTCACGAAGATGCAGCTTACTACGCGCCTCCGAAGAAAACTATCTTTTCCAGAAATGTCATACCAAATGAAGCAAAAGAAGTTCGAGACGACAAAGAACCCGAAATTCTAGTTCAACAGTTACTCACCACTCCCTTATGGTGAGATGGTGAAGGTTTCTCCAGAACTCACACCCGAGGTCGAGGCCGGGGACGAGGTCGGGGAAGAAACGGTGGAACAATTGAATAGAAGAAACCGGTCATCGATGTTGATTGGGAGAACAGTTACGAAGAAGAAGAAAGAAAGAAAGAAGCAATGCAAATAAATCAATAGAAACCCTAGTTCAAGATCTCTCTCGAAGACGAAAGAATGAAGAATACAAATCAATGTACGACAAGATTAATCACTATGTACATACTATGACCCTGACCCCGATCTATCCTAATAAGATCGAGGGTATGGTGGTCAAGGAAGTGCATGGTGGTGGTGCTAAGCCAATCGAATTCTACCGTGGTACTTCTTCTTCCAAAACTGAAAATGATGTAAAATTTGAAGATGTTACTTCTTCTGAATTAATAGAATTGCCTTTTGAGTGGTATTCTCCCTGTGTTCAAAATTTAATTCAACGAGGTATCTTACCTAAACGGTGGACAAAAGGTCAATCACAGTGCTTTGAAAAATTATGGAATAATGCCAGTCGGCCTCCCAATTCAAAGCATGGTCTTGGATTCGACACAGTAGGATCAGTTGATGATACGGGATTTTGCTTGGTTGTCACATGCGAGCCTAATGAAGACTGCTTGGAAGCTTCAGATAATCTTGAAGATCTACCAATCTGAGATGCTCCTCCAGAATTTGAAGAAGAAATTAAATATACAATAGACGAGTTAATGGAAGTTAAATTAGGTACTAGCGAAGAGCCTAGGCCGACCTTTGTTAGCTCCTTACTCAACAAAGAAGACTCTGAAAAGATGATCAAGCTATTAATGGAATTCAAGGACTGTTTTGCTTGGAGTTATGATGAAATGCCAGAATTAGCTCTAGAAGTTGCAGTTCACAAACTAGGAGTGAATCACACTACTGTTCCTGTCAGACAAGCTCCCAGAAGAATGCGTCTAGAGATTGAACAACAAGTTATAGCTGAAGTTAAGAAGCTCATAGACGCTAAATTCATCCATGAAGAACAATATCTGAATTGGTTAGCCAACGTGGTACCGGTCAGAAAGAAGAATGGACAGATCAGAATCTGTGTAGATTTCAGAGATTTGAATAAAGCATGTCCAAAAGACGAGTTTCCACTACCAATTCTAGAATTGATGATCGACATCGCCTCGACATACGAAGTCTTCTCTTTCATGGATGGATCGTCAGGATACAACCGAATCAAGATGGCACCAGAAGACGAAAAGCTTACAGCCTTTAGAACACCAATCGAAATATACTGCTACACAGTAATGCCTTTCGGATTGAAGAACGCAGGAGCAACCTACCAAAGAGCAATGACAAGGATTTTTTATTATCTCATTCACAACCAAGTCAAGTGAGTGCTACGTGGATTATGTGGTCATCAAGTGCAAATTGAAAGAAGATCACCTATATGATTTGAGAATTGTTTTCGAGCGATTAAGACGATTTAATATTAAGATGAATCCCCTGAAATGCGCCTTCGACGTCGTCTCTGGGAAATTCTTAGGATTTTTGTCCGACATCGTGGAATTGAAATCTATCCGGAGAAGATTAAAGCTATCTTAGAAATGCTGCCTCCCAAAACTTTGAAACAACTACGATCCTTTCAAGGGAAGTTGGCGTATCTTCGACGCTATATCTCGAATTTGTCAAGTAGGTGTCAGCCCTTCTCTGCATTGATTAAAAAGGACGCCAAATTCATTTTGGAAGAGAAATACTAGCGGGCCTTCGAGGACATTAAGCAGTATTTAATGACACCTCCTGTTTTAGCAGCCCCAGTCTCGGGTCGACCATTGATACTTTATACCGCAGCTTTAGACGACTCCCTTGGAGCCCTGCTAGCCCAGGTCAATGACGAGGGAAAAGAAAACGCTCTCTACTACTTAAGTCGTCGTCTAATTCCGACGGAAGTAAAGTACCCTCCAATCGAGAAGCATTGTTTGGCCCTGATCTTCGTCGCTCAAAAACTCAGGCATTACATGCTTTCTCATAAGGTCAACCTTATTTCGAAGTTTAATCCATTGCAATATTTGATGACCCGACCGACGCTTTCCGGTAGACTTACCAGGTGGTCGATGATACTATTACAATTCGATATAACTTTCGTTCCTCTTCATGCCGTAAAGGGACAAGTCCTAGCAGACTTCCTCGCAGCATACCCTTTACCGGCAGAATCACCTCTTAACGACGACTTGCCACGACGAGCGCGATAACTGAGCCTAGAAGAACCCGATGACCGGCCGTTGGGAGACGCAGTACTTCGACGGCGAGCATCTTCGAGCACTGAAAAGATAAAGAAACGCAAACGATAGTGCCCGGTAAGGCAGGAGTCGGACTGATATTTATAACACCGGAGCGGGAATGTTAAGGTATTCCTACCATTTAACAGAGTCGTGTACGAACAATGAAGCAGAATACGAAGCCCTTATAACCGGATTAGAGTTAACTATTCAGATGGAGATAACGGACATCAACATCTATGGAGATTCTCAGTTGATCATTCAACAGGTTGCCGGACAATACAAAATTTTGAAGCCAAGGCTCGAGCAGTATTTTCAGTATGCCATGAAGTTATCGGAACAGATTCCAAATGTAACGATCTGCAAGATTCCCAGAAGAGAAAATGCTCTTGCAGACGCGCTAGCCCGCCTTGTAAAAGAGTTTGCCTGCTTACAGGATGAGTCAGTGGAAATGTCAGTTCAAGGAGGACAGGTCCTCTTACAGCTCGACATGGATGCAATGCATCAATCAGAAAAAAGAAGAAGAAGAATCAATTATGGCGAAGTAATATAAAATACGAAGACTGGCGTCAAGCTGTTAATAGAACTACCTGCAAATAGGAAACCTACCGGACGATAAGTCATTAGCTCCATCAAATCACGAAAAGAACTCTATCTTACGCATTAATAAACAATACGTTATACAAAAGGTCTTTCGATCAGATGTGGCTAAGGTGTCTAAGCGGGTCCGAGGCTCATGAAATTGTTAAAGAAGTGCATTCAGGGCTTTGTGGCGCTCATCAGTCAGGTCCGAAGATGAAAATGAAAATTAAGAGACTAGGGTACTATTGGCTCTCAATGATGACCAACTACATGAAAGTCGCCAAGAGTTGTCACCAATGCCAAGTGCATGGAGTGGTTCTACATCAACCTCCAAATGTGTTACATCCGACGATCGCGTCATGGCCGTTTGAATGTTGGGGCACAGATATTATGGGTCTGATAGAACCACCTTCCTCGAGAGGACATCACTTCATTCTTGCAGCTACAAATTACTTCTCCAAATGGGCAGAAGCTATACCGCTCAAAGAAGTGAAAGCATACCATGTGTTGTAGTTCTTCAAGAACCAAGTCGTCTACCGTTTCGGGATACCATGCATAATCATTTTAAATAACGGGTCCGCGTTCAAGAGTACATGGATCAACAACTTTGTCAGAAGGCACAAGATCGACTGGCGCTATTCAACGATCTACTACCCAAGAGCAAACGACTTGGCCAAAGCTTTCAATAAAACTCTCGTTCAAATCTTAAAGAAAACTTTGGACGACAACAAAAGAAATTGGCACGCGAAGTTGTTAGAAACTTTATGGGCATACATGACGACTTTCAGAACTCTTACTCAATCTACACCTTACACTTTGGTGTACTGGTCCGAGGTCGTCTTACCCTTGGAGGTGCAGCTTCCATCTCTCAGAATTGCAGTTGCGAACAAGATTACTACAGAAGAAAATGCCAAACTATGAATAGAATAATTGGAAAGCTTGGAAGGGAAATGACTTTCAGCGCAGCAAAATTTGGAACTGTATCAAGCCAAGATGATCCAGGCCCATGATAAACTAGTCCGCCCAAGGACATTCAAAGTCGGTGACTTAGTTCTAGTTCTCAAGAGACATATTCTTGCGCACCGCAAGATAGGAGGTAAATTTGAACCGACTTGGGAAGGGCCGTTCGTGGTCGAAACAGTCTACGCTGGAGGTTCCTACCAAATGGTGAATTGCCATGGAGAACGACCTATGCTTCCAATTAATGGACGATATTTGAAGAAGTATTAATCAACATGATGTTTCGAAGGATGAACTTTAAAACATGAGGTCTCATTCCTACAAGAACGGGTAGAGTAATCATTTGTAATTGGGTCCGAACCCAAAATATAAAAATGGATGATAAAATAAAAATAAAAAAACCATTAACAAAAAATGTATTAAAAAAATATGTGAAATCATAATGATAAAATTTTGATCTTTTCTTTTAAATCAGCTCATTCTTGATCTTTCCTCATCTTTTCCTACCCTTATTAAAATTTTAAAAGGGAAATGAATAAAAGCTTTTCATTAATAAGTAAATTTTCTTATTGTTCTTGTTCTTAGTACAACCCCTGATCCTTTCCTTATTTTCGTAGGGAAATGTCAAAAGGGCGGTTGGTTCTGAACTTTAAGAATGGCGTGAGTATGGCACTCGATGAAAACAAGATGAAGGATGGGGCCGTGATTAAAATTGACTCTGATTTCACACCGGCCAGGCTGCAATACAAGGAAAATGATTGGACCCCGATTGATCGGGAAGAGTACCACAGCCAGACGGTAATGAAATTGGGTGGCCCAAGTCAGCAGTCTACAAGCAAGAAGAGAAAAGCAAATGCCGCTCATGCAACAAGGGAAGACAAGAAAGTTAAGTCTGTGGTTGCTACAGTAGAGGGCAGGCTTGTCATCACCATGCCCATAAAAGTTCAAGAGGTAAGAAGAGCTACTCTCACTCCGACCCAACGAAGAAACAAGAACCGTCGCATCCGCAAGATGCTAACCCAGCTAGCAGCGGATCAACATGAAGAGATAGCTGCTACCGTCAGTGCAAGCACTTCTAAGAAGCCAGTTCGTCAGGAACCAGAAAAGAGGAGACCAACTCCAAGAACAACAAAAAAGATGAAAGAAATTCCAAGAAGAACGGAAACAGAATCGGCGCCACGACGCCACGACGCCATGCAGATGTACTAGTTTTGAGGAGTCTTATTGCGAAAGCAACCCCGAAGGATGTGCCGATAGAGACGATCCTCGAGGAGCCAAGACATGCAGGAGAGCGTGCTGGGGTTGAACCATACATCCCACAGTACATTACCAGACCCCGCTAATTGCAGATAATTCCAGAATACGAGCTGGAGAGACTGCAACAAGTTGAAAAGAAAACCTTCTAATACTTCGAGAGAATCCGAGGAAAAAGGATCAATATCCTGGAAGGCCTTGAGCTGCATACGGATGTGTTCTCAGATTACGAACAACAGCAGATTGTGGACTTCATTATCAAGCTTTAGAAAATGGGTCGAGCTGGTTGTCTGAGGGAGAAAACCTATTCCGAACCCCAAAGATGAATGACAGGAAAAGGAAGAGTTACTATCCAATGCGGGTGTTGCTACAACTTCGCAGAAGACAAAAGAAAATCCACCAGGGATACTCCGTCATAATGAGGTGGATCCGATGCCAAGAATTATCAAAAGAATGGTAAAAAGGATGGTGAAATGGAGGGTATTGCCTGCAGATTGCATACCCAACAGATGCATCATTAACATTTACAAGGAGGGCGACTGCATACCTCCACACATAGACCATCATGACTTTGTCAGACCTTTCTACACAGTCTTTTTTGTCAACCAGTGTAATATCATGTTAGGATCTAACCTCCAGGTAGCAGGACCCAGAGAATTCCGAGGGCCGGTGAAAATACCACTACCGGTAGGTTCTGTCATGGTATTAAAAGGAAATGGAGCGGACATAGCAAAACATTGCATTCTAGGAGTGCCTGTTGAACGAATCTTAGTCACTTTCAGAAGGATGGATAACAGAAAAATGCCTTTCCACTTTCAGCCAGATCTAGAGTTAGAGAGCCTTCGGCCTTACGAGCTGTGAGCTACATGGGAGATAGCACACCTCCAATGCACATCCTGACGGCATTTCCTGCCAAGGATGGCTTGGAAGGTGATGTTATTGTCCATGTATCTTACTATTTAGACATGGATTTCAACAGATTCTTTTAGAAAAAACTTGCAAGAATATTACACAATACATTTTGGATTTATGTGGATTGTATGAGATACTGAATTCTCAAAGAAAATATCATCATTTTTTGGATCAAGATGTATGATATATTTTCCACATGATTGGAATGAAAATGACCATGTCAAGTTTTACCTTCACCTCTATTTGTGCAAATTGACTGGGAAACGCCATTCAGTTAAATGAACTTCGAATAAAAAAAGAAGGAAAAATAAAAATAAACATGAACTCTCTTCAAAAAATCTGAATGTCAAAACGAACCCCAAGTAAGCGTAAACTCTAAATTGAAAATCAAGCTAAAATCAAATCACAACAAACGACGAAAATAAATTCCCGAATATGAAATTCCCAGCCTCAGGCTATTCTCAAACCTTTTCGTCTTTCCCCGATCTCTTTTCTCTTTTGAGAAGGTCGACTGAGTCTAATAACACAGAACCACAAAATTTTTTATTTTGTTCTGATGGCATGGATTCAGATCCTTCGCCAAACAATCAAATTTTGATCAACTCTCCTGGGATGTGAAATACTTTCATGTCTCATTCCAATCTTCCACTAAACTAAAATTTTCACAAAATCTTCCAAACCAAATCAAATACAAACTATTGGGGTCTGTACCTAAATTCTAATTCCCATCCTTTCGAGACTGGTACCAAATTCCAGTTCTCTCCTTTCGAGGTCGATACCATATTCTGATTCTCTTCCGAGATTGATACCAAATTTCAATTCTCTCTTTCGAGATTGGTATCAAATTCCAGTTCTCTCGTTTCGAGGTCGGTACCAAATTCTGACTCTCTTCCGAGATTGATACCAAATTTCAATTCTCTCTTTCGAGACTGGTACCAAGTTCCAGTTCTCTCCTTTCGAGGTCGGTACTAAATTCCGACTCTCTTCCGAGATTGATACCAAATTTCAATTCTCTCTTTCGAGACCGGTACCAAATTCCAGCTTCTCTCCTTTCGAGGTCGGTACCAAGTTCCGATTCTCTTCCGAGATCGATACCAAATTTCAATTCTCTCCTTTCGAGATCGGTACCAAATTCCAGCTTCTCTCTTTCGAGGCTCGGTACCAAATTCCGACTCACTTTCGAGATTGATACACAAATTTCAATTCTCTCCTTTCGAGACTCGGTACCAAATTCCAGCATTCTCTCCTTTCGAGGCTCTGGCTACCAAATTTCGACTCTCTTTCGAGATTGATACCAAATTTCAATTCTCTCCTTTCGAGATCGGTACCAAATTCCGATTCTCTCCTTTCGAGGTCGGCACTCAAATTCTGATTCTCTTTCCGAAATTGA
This sequence comes from Papilionanthe hookeriana x Papilionanthe teres, assembly GCA_022702705.1. Classification (NCBI taxonomy): domain Eukaryota; kingdom Viridiplantae; phylum Streptophyta; class Magnoliopsida; order Asparagales; family Orchidaceae; genus Papilionanthe; species Papilionanthe hookeriana x Papilionanthe teres. Next base: position 107,975,724 of record CM040425.1, on the reverse strand, counting down.
TACCAAATTTCAATTCTCTCTTTCGAGACTGGTACCAAATTCCAATTCTCATTTCGAGATCAGTACCTAAATTCTGATTCTCATTCTTTTCAATCGATACTTAAACTCTGACTCTCACTTCGAGGCTGGTACCTAAATTCCAGTTCTCTTTGTAAATCTCGAGATTGGAACCTAGGTTCCAATTCTCATTTCAAATTCGAATTTTCTTGAATCAATTTTAAATTAAACTTCAATCGAAATTGAAACTCAAAACAAATCGAAATCCAAACTCAACATTAAAACTTAAAATTGAAAATGAAGCGAAATCTAAATTAAATTTCTCCAAATCTCATGATCTGGAATTCACCTCCTTTTCTTTTCCCCAGCGAGAATTCAGGGATCTTCAGTCTTGAAGATTTACCTTATATCCCTTAACAGAAATTTTTCTATGATTCGTTCTAAGTGTGTCGCTTAGACGTCTGTATTGGTTTTGTTGATCTTTTCGATCAACGCCAATACGCGCGGTGTGCTTCGTCAGCACACCACACCTATTGGGGGTCCATTTGTTGACCTCATTTTTTATGAGGTCTGATCTCTCTCCTTAGTACTTAGAATCTAGCCTTAGGCTTTCCCTTTGACTATCCTAGAGGACTAGAGATGGAACCCACCACTGAGAAATTCAAACACCTCTTAAACTCCCTTTAAACCCCACATGCCTGATTAACAAACCCCAAACCACTTGGAGGGTTAAGATCAAATGTGGAGGTTTAAAGGACGAGTTCCCTATAGGACTCTTTGGACTTAGGACTACCCTGAGTGGCCTGGTCTGGTGAGGGTTGACTTGCACCACCACACTCCCACACACACATTCCAAGCCCTAAAACTACCTTTAACCAATTTAACTTCCTAACTCATATAGGTAATTCATATTGATGATCCTCAACCCCTAAGCCCCTGGTTAAGATGGATAGGAACAACATATTAAGTGCCTAAGATGAGTCCTCTCATGGCTTTTGTGAGCTTAATATGGCTTCATGCCTCAACCAAAAAAATTTCATTTCACTCACACTTAATCAATCTTCATTTTCCCAAAATTTCAATTTTTGACCCCCGGGGCACTAAACCCACCAAACCTACCAAATGTCCTTGACATTGCCCAAAAATTCCAAAATTGCCTAAATTAGCCAAAATTCCTCAAAATCAATCCTAAACATTTACCCCCACTCAAATTGATCATCCATGACCAAATATACCAAAATTTCCAAAAATACCCCCCAATACCCTCCAAATACCCTAAATGCCCTTTTTAGCCCAAAAATCCAAAAATTCCCAAAAACTTCCAAAAAATCCTAAATATTCCCAATTTAATTTTGTTCAACTACACCATAAGCCAATTTTGTCAATTTAGCCCACTTTTACCAAAAATCCCCAATATGACCTATTTTTAACCTAAAATTGACCCAATGTCCCACCAAACCAACCCAATTGACCTCAATTTTGATCCAATTCAATTCTAAACTTCAATTCAATATCCCTAATATCAATTTAAACCAAATCCAAACCCAATTTGATCAACATGTGGTTCCAATTTCAATTTGAAGCTTAAAGCCCAATTTTGGCTCATAACCTAAACTTAGCCCAAACGAACCCAACTTAACTCCAATTATCCCCAAATCTTTTCTACAACTTTCCTAACATCTCCACAAACAAAACACTAACTTGATTTGCCAAAAATTTGAACCCATACTTCACTCAAACCTAACCCAAATAAAAAATTCCCAATTTGGCATAAACCAATCATGAACCCAAATAGGCCCAAATCCCAAAACCAAAGCCCAAACAAAATTGAAAACTCTTTGTAACATTCCCATAAACATTTCTTAACATTAATTTTGCATCAAACCTAAACATTAACCCATTTTGACCCCATTACTAAAAAAGCCAAAATTGAACCCATTTCAACTCCAAATGGCATCAAATCTCTTCTAAAGTTCTCATGACACATCCCTAAAATAAACCCAATATTTATTTGGCACAACCTTGTACCAAGTTTTTATCCAAAACTTTGTTTTAAAATTTAAAAGCCCACTTTCTTAAGCCATTTCAAAAGCCCATCTCTCACCAAATCCAAAAGCCCAAAATCAATCCAAAGTCCACATGGCATTTCTTCCCATCATCATCCTTTTAATTGAAATCATCCCTAAGTCCTAAATCAACAATCAAATCATTCCAAATCAAGCTTCATCCAAATTTCCACAAAAATGCCAAAATTTCTAAAATCTACTTCCATGAAATTGACTAAGCTTTGCCCCAAGCCAAATGGAGCCATGGAGCCATGCATAAGCCACATGCAAGCCTTGGGGGCCCCTTTCCACCTCACCAAGCCATTAATGGCAAGAAGAGGGGGCTCTTTCTTAAGCCTTCATTAAACAGTTTTAACCTCATTTATGTTACACTTTAACCAAAATTAGCCACATCACCTTGGATGGGGACTTCACCACTCCAATTCAGCTGACCCAAATGATTCCTCTCAGCCCAAGGTCAAGCCTTGGGTGATGCACCAAGCCCAAAATCATGGCTAAACCAAGATGAGCCCAAAATAGCCCTCTCCCCCAAACCACTTAAATCAACTACTTTACACATGGCCAATGCCAATTGAACTAACCAAACCCCAGCCCTGACCTCATTGGTCAAGATGGTGACCTGACCCTGCCGGCCAGCCGCCTGGGTCCCCGGAAAATGCCATGGCCGAGAACTCCAAGTGAGCAAAACTTTCAAATTCTCCCTTGCTGAGTTGTCCCTACCCAAATGGTCACTGCAGCTGTTCTTCTCCTCCTATGAGCAGCTGATCCCAGCCTCCAACTCCCCCTGAGAGGCTCTCCAGCCATGCATATTTAAGCCCACCTCCCTCTTGGCCAAAAGAGGTGCTGAACCAAACCTTACCAGAACTCTGCCAAAATTGCTCCACACCCTTCTCCTAGCATAAAGCACTTGATCCCCACTGAAATCCAGCCCTAATTTCCCCTCTGTGAGCTCAACTTCTGAGTTCAATTTTGAGCCCAAAACCAGGACACTTCACCACAATGAGTCAATCCCCAAATTGATTGACTCTACACCTTCACCAGACCAAGAGAAAAAGTTCCCGAAGAAAGCCCCTCACTGAAGCCACCATTCTTTCTATCTGCCAAGCTTTGAAATTAGGTTTGGAAAAAGTCTGGTCTAGACAATTCACCAGTGCCGGAGGCTTCATCCCTAGGCTCTGCCAGCTCCAACGAACGTGCCGAGCACATTCAGTAAAGGCCTCACCTCTTGAACCAAGGTATGGAGACTTTTTTTAACCCGAGCTTCCAACGATTCTCCATTTCATTTGAGTTAATTTCAATGCATGTTAGCCATATAGATGTGTTCGTCTCGTCAAGACGAGTTCACAGAGCATAAGAGCATTTAATTTGGTTAAGTATCGAGAGAGATATTAGGGTTAGAAGGTGGACTGCTCACGGGATGCACCAGTCGTAGACGATGACCAAGAACCGTCGGATCAATTGTGTATCGGTTGAACGGCTCAGATGGCGTCGGACGAGGAGATGGAACACGAACCGCGGGCCGCGTAGCACTGACTCAGATGGTGGTGTCGAATAGGAAGGCACCGCATGGGGCTTCGGAGCTGCCAAGGTTGACGCGGCGCTAACTGGTTTAAATAGAAAAATAGGTTATTTAGGAATTATTTAAATACCTAGAACTTCAAAAATTCATATCTTTATGTAGAAAAATCATAAAAATAAAATAAAAATACCCTCTTGCTCAGTGAACAGAGGAGAACAATGTGGAAAAAGAATTAAGTTAATTTGATGAGTATTTTATTTTTAACTAATTATTTACTGATTTCAATATTTTAATTCTCCATGCATGTATACAATTCACCATGGCATGAGACCATAGAGCTTTTGTAGCCTCTGTTCTTGGGGACATTCCCTGAATATTCCAAGGCCAGAGGCCATCTCTATGGCAAGTTATTGATTTTTTAAGTTTATGTGCTTGTTTTGCCATTTTAATTCCAATAATTAGCATATTGTTCAATAAATTCTAGGAAAATTAAGGGAGGTATCTTGAGACCATAGGACCCTAGAAAAATTATGGTTTGACTCAGTTCCTTAAAAATAACCCTAATTGGCTCACACCTAAAATTAAATTTTAATTAATTAGGAGTACATACACATCAAAACCACTTGAAAACAATTATCCACTGTCATTTAGGATATAGAGAACCTCACATAAAAATTTCAAGTCAATGAAAATGATTTAACCCATTAAATGAATCAATTAAATGACATAGCCATCTTGAAAATTAAAAAATTGATAAAACTCAAAATACACTTCAAAAATTCACGAAAATGGTTTTGTGGGCTCTCTGATATCAGAGGAGTCCAAGAAAATTAAAATTGGAATTTTTTTAAAAATCTTCATTTTAACCCTATTTTGAATATTTTAATAATTAAAAAATAATAAAAATCACAAGAATATTAAAAATCATAAAAATGTCATATTTTGCTTCCTAATCACTTAGGAACAAACCAAATATTTTTCCCAAGTCCCTAGGTTAAGAAATTGAATTTTAAAGGTTTAAGACAATTTTTAATATTAAGAAAATGGATTTTCCAATCCTTTCACCAAATTAATTCCAATAAATCAAAGAAAAATCAGAAAAATATAAAATTTGTTTCTCTAGACTCCTTGAAGTCAGAAAGACTTAAGAAAAATATAAAATCCATTTTTCAACTTTAAATTTATTTTATAATTAATTAACAGTCCAAAACTTAAAATAATTATAATAAATAAAATATAATTAAAAAAATCACCAAAATTGGTCCAAGTGGTCCTCTCAGTCAGTTAGAAGATTCCAGAATTTTTCTAAGGATGTAAACTTTAACTTGTTCATGTTGTTTAATTTTCATTGAAAATCCTTATTTTCCACCAAAATAAATATATAAATTAAATTAAAAATAGAAAAATTAATAATTGGGGTGACATAAAAATTTAAAGTTCATTTGAGCTCAATTTAGTGAATTATGGAATGAACATGCTTAAAGGGCATAAAGGTAATTAAAGGATTTTAACCCTAATTAATATTTAGGTCTAATCAAAGGGAGGGTAAATATCTAATTTTAACCTTCTCTTAGATGATTGAAACTTAGTGAATAAAGGGGTAGAAATCCATTAGTCACTTTGAAAATATCAAAATGGAACTTTAATTAATTGAATCATTTAAATATTGGGAGGATAATTAAAATTTTGGATTATTAGGGATGTGACTTAAGGAGATACCAATTCTTTAATTTAAAATCCCTAAATGAATCATTTTAATAATATTTCAATTCTTAATTAATCTTAAGATGATAATTGAAAATTAATAATTAAATAATTAAAAGAGAAAATAACGTTTAAATTAAATTAAAGCTTAAATCATTAAATGATTTGATAATCAAATTTAAATAAATTTTAAATACTTAAAAATTAATTTGAAATCACATAGGAACAAATTTAAAACAAATCTAAAACCTCAAGTAATTTCAAAATAATTCATAATATATATATATATATATATATATATATAAATCAAACCAATTAAAGTTGACTTAAAATACTACAATTAAATCAAATCAAATTTAAATCATTAAAATTTAATGAAATAAATAATTTAAACACCTCTTTCAACTTAAGCAAATTTAAAACATTAAAACTAATTTGAAATATTAAGATCATTCAAAATATAAAGATTTAATTGAATTAAAATAACTTGAACACTATTCCAAACTTAAGATCAATAAATAAAATTTTGTAATTAAACCAAATCATTTTAAATCATCAATTCCAATGTTTAATTGTTAAAACCTTCAACAAACTGACTTGCCCCTAAAGGCTTTCATTATCAAAACTCTTAAATAAAGCATTAAGTAAAGTGTCGCCTCACCCATAGGATAATCAAACATTCTAGTTCACTGAGCAAGAAACAAAACTTAACTAAATTCTCGGATGATTAATTCACTCGTACAATGAAATTCATTCTGGACTCGAATAGTCTCGCAGGTATCGAAAAGATGTTCAGTGGCTCGTCCTAAGCACTTTACCAATACGATGAGGTGTTTAGAAGAACAATCGAACTTAATTGTTCTTTGGTGAAGAAAATCATCCTCCACAAAACACAACAATCTAGACGTCATAGAATCGACTAAGCAATAGGATTAAGATTTTGCGTAGACAACCAGAACCTTCCCTTAGCCTTACCTAGGTGCTTTCCTTGAAATATATAAATGCTCTAACATGTGTTTTAAGTGTAGGTAAAAAATGATCAGAATGCTTATCAGGTACGCTTTTATTTTTATTGCAATCTACTTACGTGTACTGCACTTTACTTTTCTTGCATGTCAAGAATGTCACCCTGTATGAAAACTAAAACCTTTAAGATAGCCACAAAACTGAAACCCAAAACTAAATTAAAAGTCACAAAAAGATAAAATTCACCTCCACAACATTCAAAAGATAAAACAACTCAAAATTTAATCACAAACAACATAATAAAACTACAACTTCAACTAAATTAAAACGTCTCGTTGGATGATCGGGAATACCTCGGATGATGTAACCTACGTGTTGCTAACGGGATTTCCCACGGTCTAAATGAAAATGTGGAACTCATTCAGTTGAGTTTAGCAAATTCATTTGAACTAAGTGAATCCGATAAAAATAACGGTGCCGGAATGATGGAACTGTGGGATCTTAACCGGTGTTGTTATAACCAACTTTAAGATTCCCCTAACAAAATGTTAAAACAACTGAACCTTAAGACTTTTCTAAATCAGAACACTTCTCTCATCTCCTGATTTTCACTTTCCAAAACTAAACCTCTGCAACAACAAGGAGCTTGGAGCATAGTGGGCAAAGACGGCCATCGTCGTCGACAGAAACTTGTGTCTACTCGCAAAACCTTTCTTAGAGTTAAATAACAAAGCCATAGGATTTCGAGGTAGTTTGCCTAGTGCATCATAAATCCTCAACTTTTCGTTAGGCATTTGCATAATCATGTTATGCAACTTAAGCCCTAACCGGTCTTAGGATTCCGAGGTAGTTGTTTGGTACGACATAAACCCTCACATCTTCGAGGCTATTTGAATGATCATATCATACAAATATAAGTCCTAATTAATTAAAATTGGCAGGATTACAACATTAAATAAACTCTCAAATTGAAACCAAATAATAGGATAGTTTGGGAAGTTGCCAAGATTCTTCTTGGATCCTCAACTTCTCCTACTTTGCTTTCATTGGATTCCTAAAATAACTGTTCCAAATTTGATCCATTCCCAATTCAAATTTCCAAAATCCAATTGCTTGAAAACCTTAAACTTTGAAATTCTTGAGAGAAAAACACCTGATCATTATCGAGAGTTTTCTTAAATGATTCCCATCATTTAAGATGTAATTAAATATAGGGGCTTGCCCTTATAGGGAACTTTAAGAACCCAGGTAATATAAACCCTGCTTAATTTCTTTATATTAAGCAGGGGAACTTGTCGGCTTATAAACTTGGTTCACAGACCAAACAGATGTCACAAATCTTCTAATTTATTTAATCGAGCCCCATCATCAAGCAGTGTGTCTATTCTTCGGGATAGATACACTGTTTGTGGTGTGGTGCTCGTTTATATAAACTATTTGGGATGTGAGATCGGTTTCATTTCATATCTTAAAAATTTCAAGCTTAAAATTATTTTCAAAATCAAATGTTACTTTCCAAATTATATATATATTTAAATTAAATTTAAAATTTAAAATTCGCCGACAATTTCTGTTAGATGACCCCTTTTCAAAATACAATACACAACCTAAAATTATGCCGACAGCTCATTGTTAGATAGCCACCTCTTTAGAAGCTCACAGAAAGGCAGTGTGAAACCCCTGCAGCAAGAATATTCATTATAAAATCCCAGTTGATAGTGATATAGGCCTTTCTAATATCTAATTTGTATATCAGATTTCCACCTCTATGGGGCTTATCCAAATTAAGTAGAAGTTCTTGTGTAAGGAGTAGATTATCAATGATGGACCTGCCTTGCACAAATGCAGTTTGGTTGGGGCAGATTAATTTGTCAAGGTGAGGTTGGAGTCTGCCCACAATAATTTTGCTAATAGTTGCTGATAACATAAGTTGGACATATAGGTCTAAAATCCTCCCATTTCTTCTGGATTTCATTCTTAGGAATCAGCACAAAATTGGAAGCACTAAGATAACTTGGGAGGTTGCGTCCATGGAATATATATATATATATATATATATATATATATATATATATATATATATATATATATATATATATATATATATATTACTTCGACAAAATAAATTTTATATTCCTAATAAGGACTTTTAAATTATAAAGTAATTTTTCGTTCGATCCCCGACAACAACACTAAAAACTTGATGTGGGCTTTCATGTGTTGTTGAATGTTTTACAACACCACAACACACGTGGTAGCTAAACTAGTAAATATGCAGAACAATCACAACAAATATTACTTCAGTATAATTAGTTTTATCTTTTTAAAATCTTTAAAGCTGCCACACCTAGTGAATTAATGTGTATTTTCAATTTTAAATAATCACTAGGATGCAAACACAAGTATACATATCGCACAAGTAATATAGGGCTCTAATGGAGTCCTAAGTATCGATCCCACAGGGAACTAGAAAAACATATGTTACTAATGTAAAAACACAATATTCAAACTATAGAAAATTTAATTAAGAAAGCAGGTCAAAATTGGTTTAATTGCAGCTAAGTTAATACACTAATATTTAAAACTTCAATGTTAAATTTACTATGACTAAACTATGTTTTATGACAAAGAGTTCAAATTTAAGAAAGAATCATTCCCCTTTACAATGAGTTATAGTCAGTGAATGATTCAAATTGTTGAAAATTGTATTATGTCAAATAAGAGCTTTCCTATCTTTCTCCTCTTTACAAGAAAGAAAGAACATTCACTAATTCAGAGTTTGGTCCCTAAATTCATAGTTAGGCTAGGAAGCTACTGGCTCTCACTTTGGAGTTCCCACATTCCCTTCGCCTGAGGGCTACCATCTCACTTTAGCTTCCAAATGCCCAGACCAAATTGGGGATTTGACTCTGTCGTCCTAAAATCTCCAATTCTAAGCCCAACAACTATAATTGCTTATTTATTTGCACTCAACCCCATGGACTACATTCTCATCCATGAAATCAAATGTGATTCTTCCTTAATTGTGGAAAGCATAGCCCTTTCGGGTCGTATGTTTCACAACAAATTTTAAAAAACTAATTGGCCATATTGATAAGTAAATGAAGTTCAAAGTTTAAATCATCATAATTATTAAATTTAAAATATTTCAAAATAATTTTGATTCTTCACTTGACATCTCATTGTTGGGAGAAGGACAAAGTAAACTACTCATAATTTATGAGAAAGATACAATACAACATGGATTTTATGTATAAAAAATAAGTTTATACAAAAATAAAAGGTAAAGAAACACAACTTATCTCAATCTCCTCCCCAAGCAAATCCCTTGAAGTTCTTTTAAAGCAATTTCTCTCTTTACAGTAACACTTAATTCTCTCTTAGAATGGTAATGAAGAAGAAATCTCTCACTTTCCCTCTCCTCTTACAACTCTTAGAGAAGATCACTCTCCAAATTCTCTCACGCACTAAAACTCTAAAGACATGCACACTCTAACACTCAAACACACCAACACACCAACACTTTCTCTAACATAAAATCTCTATTTGACATAAAACCCTATTTTATAATGTAGGGACGAATTTCCAGGAGTTCCTTAGGCACCCCTTAAAAATTCATCCATATTCGCTGCATATGGAGGAATAACTGTTTCTAGCACCATTGGCGCTGAAATCTAGCATCATTGATGCCTGCTCTTTGGATTCTAGCGCCGTAGGCGCCAGTGCAATTTTGAATAATGCCATCTTTTGACTCCAAATTTCTTCATGTTTACTTTCTTTTAGCTCAAAATGACTAGACTTAATATACCTGCAACAAAACATGAAAATACATTTCTTTAAAGTGCAATATCACTAAATATAAGAATTAAAGGTATATATAAAATTGAAAAATTGTTAGGTGCATAGATGCCAAATAACATGATGATGCTACTAAAGCAATATTATTTCACGAATAAAAATTGTTGGTTTCTCATTTTTTTCCAGAATCTCTCACGAAGCTATGATCCATACCAACTCCACGAGATTCGTGAAACGCTTGAGGGTAAAAAAGAAAGGATCGAGCGATATCACTAAGGTAAAGCTGACCTGAGCAACCCACCAAGTTGAATGCCATCAAAATGAAACCCTAACAGAGCACCACCGAAAGCCATCATATATATATATATATATATATATATATATATATATATATATATATATATATATACACACACACACATATATAATGGAGGCGCTCGATTTGGATGCTCTGTTAGGGTTTGGGCACTGATGGATTCTCTAGCAGCGTAAGGTGGCCAACGGCGGTGGACTTTGTTGGTGGCTCGACTGAGAAGACTAGTGAATCAATTAGTGGTGGTTCTGTGGTGTTTCTTTGCCATTTTACTGTTTCCTGGGTTTTTACTTTTCAAAATTGGGTTACTGTTACATTGATTCTGGTGAGGAGGGGGAGGAAGCTCTGGTAAGTATCTTTGGACATATTGGCTGTGGGACTTGACTTGAGTTTGAACCTATTGATTTAGCTCTTTTCGGGCTTCCTTTTGTTTGAATTTTTATTGTTGATATTTTGGTATTGCCTAAGTTCTTGAGATGCTTTAATGGCCAAGGCCTTCCCCATTGACATTGAAATAAATGCCCAATGGGCTAAGGCCACTTATGCTGGAGTGGTGGGTAGAGGGCAGACTCCACATAAGTCTTTAGAGCATTTGGTGTTTTCTCAAGCCCTTCATGATGTAGTTGCTGGGAAGGGAGAATGCCCCTACATTAGACCTCTGGGATTAAAGGATAGAAAACATGCTATAATTTTCACTAATCAAGAGATGCAAACTCTTACTGATGCTGTCAAGTTTATTTTGATAGGGAAGTTCCAATTAGGGTATCCCAAAATGGATTATGTAGGAAAGTTTTTTGAGGATCTGAATCTTATAGGTTCATGGAAATTAGGTATGCTAGATGTTAGACAGCTGATAAGGTTGTCTAATGAGGAGGACTATGCTTGAATTTTCGCCAAACAATCTCTTTTGATAGCAAGCACAACTATGAAACTCTTGAAGTGTACCGCTGATTTGATCCTTCAAAGGAGCCTCCAATTGTTCTCATGTGGTTCAAGTTCCCTAACCTGCCAATATAGTTATATCATCCTAATGCATTATTAGATATAAGTCAGGCCTTTAGCACTTCATTAAAGGTGGACTCTCCCACTTATGACATGGCAAGACCAGCTGGAGCTAGAATATTGGTGGAAAGGGATAAAAACCTCCCTGATTTGGAAAGAGTATGGATTTGAACTGAAGAGGATGGTTTCTGGCAGGAAATCGAAGTGGATTAGAGGCCACTCTACTGTTAGCACTGCAGAATATTTGGCCATGTCAAAGACAGTTGTTATAGCTTCACCCCTCCCCCCCCTCTAGAATGAAACATGTTGGACCTTCAAGTTGGTTGTTGTTGCAACAATTACTAATGAGGTTGTGGCACCAATTTCTCTGGAGGAAGGGGAGGTTTCTGACGTTAAATTTGTTGCAATTCCTTCTAGTGCTGATGGGCATGGAGAGTTTGGGTCTAACTAGCTGGAGTCTCCAAAAGAAATTTAAATTGAGGACCCAGGGAGTCCTCTTATCTCTACCACCAATCCTCAACTAGACAAATTCTTTCTTGTCTAATGGGGGAAGAATTACACTATTGAGAAGTATTTTAATGGTTATTCCCTTCTATGCACTCCAGATGTTCACAATGAAGAAGAGCACTCAGGTCCTACTGGGCAGAATTTTTTACAGATTCTTGTGGGCTGGGTAGAAGAAGCAATTCCATTGGCTCCCATGGCAGAAGCTGTGCAAACCTCTATATGCAGATGGACTAAGTTTTATTAATCTTTCTAAACTGTGGATCAGATTTAGAGCACAAGACTGTCTTTGGGCAAATTTCACGAAGAGGAAGTATTGTAAAAATATTCACCCCGCTCTTGTCACTCCTAAGCTGGGTGACTCTAGGTTCTGGACCAAGCTTTTGTAAATCAGAAACCTAGCTGAAGATCTGTTCATTTGGGAGCTAGGGGAGGTCCAGATCAATTTTTGGTTATACCAGTGGATGTGGAATGGGGAGAAGCTCTCATGTACCCAGCCCCATCATAATTACAACAGTCAAGTTAAGGAGTTTTGGTCAAATAACCAATGGAATAGTAGACTACTAAACACAATTCTCACCACTGATCATCTTCATCTGGTATAGCAAACTTCTTTCTATCCTCGACAGAAAGATAAACCAATCACCAGGAATAGTCATTCCCAAAAGCTCACTGCCTTTATCTATCAGAAATTGTTTCACTAGAATCACTTGGAATGGGGTTCTACCATCTGGGGGAATTTATTGACCCCCTCTATGTCTTTTTTCTGTTGGAGATTATGGCAACTTCTTTTTCCTACTGATGATATCCTGAAGCTAAAAGAATTAAGGGGACCATCTTGATGTTATCTTTGCAAGAAGCCGAGGAAACTTTAGAACATTTGTTCTTTGCTTGTGATTTTTCCAAGGAAGTTTGGGGTAGCCTTCTGAACAAGCTGAATCTAGATACTCTTCATTTGAGCTAGTTCTCTTTCTCGGATTGTTGGGTGGACTAACATAAATAAAAACTTTTGGTGATTCCTTGTCTGGTTGCTTGGTTCATGTTGACCTCATTTTTGGTGAGGTCTTTTCTTTCCTCTTAGTGCTTAGGATCTAGCCATAGGACTTCTCCTTGACTATCCTAGAAGACTAGAGATGGAACCCACCATTTAGAAATTCAAACCAAATCTTAACTCTCTTTGGAATCCTACATGGATGGTCATCAACCTCCAAACCACTTGGAAGGTTAGGACCAATGTGCAGGAAGACAAGGATGAATTTTTATAGGATGCTCAAGCCTTAGGATAACCCTGGGTGGCCTGGTCTTGGTGGGGTCTAGCTTGCACACACTGCACTCCTACACACATCCTAAACCCTAAACCATCTTTACCCAATCTTGAATCCTAGTTCATTAGAGCACTCATATGGATTGATCCAAACCCCTAGCCCCTTGGCTAAGAGGGTTAGGAACAACATAGTAGATGTTCAGAATGAACACTTTCTTGGACGATGGCTCAATCTAAACTATTTCACTCCACTCAACCATAACCAAATTCCAATTTCCCAAAATTTCTGGTTTTGACATTGGGTCCTTAAACCTACCCAAAATTACCTAAATTACCACTACAACCACAAAACTCTCCAAAATTTTCCAAAAATTACCCAAAATTCCTAAAAATCATTTCAAAACAATTCCCACCTCTTAAATCCACCAAAATGTCCCAATACATTCAAAATAACTTCCAAATACCTTAAATACCCCTTCTGGCCCAAAATTCCAAAAATTCCCAAAAAAATCAAGAAAATCCTAAATATTCCCAATTTCATTTTGTTTAACTACACCATAACCTAATTTTGCAAAATTCACTTTCAATCCAAAAATCCAAACTTTGATCATTTTAGCCCAAAAGGACCCAATGCCAAACCAAATCAACCCAATTGACCCCAATGCTGATCAACTTCAATCCTAAACTTCACTTCAACATCCCCAATAGCAATATAAACCATATTGAAGCCCAAATGGGCCCACATTTGAGTTCAATTCCACTTAAAATCCAAAATCCTCAATTTTGCTTAAATGATCCAAAACCCTAAATTGACCTAATGTCAACCAATTCCCCCCAAATTTCAATCCTAAACCCTCGATGACACTCTTATGAAACCCATGCAACATTCAGTTGTCCCAATTTGAGCCCAAACTTAACCTAAATCCACTTGAAATCTAAGAATACCACTTTTAACCCAAATTGAACACATGCCCAAAATCTACCCAATTGATTGGCCCAACCCTAAAATTTCCTCCCAATTGATGTTGGGAACTCTTCACCACATTCCCCAATACCATTTGAAACATTCAATTGGGTCTAAACCCCACCTTAGCCCAACTTAGACCCAAGTTGACCCAACTTACCCAAATTAACCAAAATCTCAAAATCCACCAAATTGACCCATCAATTGAACTCAAAACCATTCCAAGTCCTCATAAAAATTCTTCATTGCAATCATGTGCATAATGTTGCTCAAGACGTTTGGACCCAAAACAAACCTAAACCCAAGTTAGCCCAACCTTAACCCAAATGAACCAAATTGAACCCATGACCAAACCTAACCAAATTAAACCAATTGTGACTAAACCAACCTTTCCACAGCCACCAAGTGAACCCTAGGAACCACCCTAGATCCTCCTAACCCAAGCTAGGTGAGCCATGAACCAGGTGTCCCCCATTTTAGGGGATTTCTTCCCTTAAGTGGCTAAATTTCCTTTTGCCTTACCCCAAAACCTCCCCACGACTGATTAATCACAATTAAACCTTCCCCTGACTCACCTGACCTAAGGCCCAGCTCCCTTGTCCTTGCCAGCCGGCCTAGTCGTCGGAGGGAACCAAAACCAAGAGCCACCTCCAAGCTAAACTCACTCAAACTCCACCAACTGGCCAACTCAGCCAAAATTGTCACTAAAGCCCTTCTTCCCTCCACCTAAGCAGCTGAATCCACCCATCAATCGGCCCCCAGCTCAGCCCAATGGCCCAGGCCATATATGCACGCCCTTTTGGCCATGAGAAAGGTGCTGAAACTTTTCTCCAAGAAACCCCTCCAAATTGCTCCCAAGCCTTCCCACAACATAGAGAAGCTCAGCCCCATTGCCTTTCTACCCTAATCCCCACTGATTGAGTCAATTTCAGAGCTCAATTTAAGGCCAGAAAACAGGACACCTACTGAAACAACACCAAAATCAAATTAACTCTTCCCACACCTTCACCAGAGGTAGAGAAGGAGTTCCCCAGTGAAAGCCCCCTCACCAGGCCACCCATTTGCTCTATCGGCCAGAACACCAAATCGGTTCTGGTCACTTTCATATCCAAATGATTCACCATCATTTGAGGCTTCATCCCTAGCTTCCTTGGACCACCACAAAGGTGTGAAGTATCTCTGATCGAAGCCTCACTTCTCAGAGCCAAGGTATTGGACCTTTCTTCTTCCCGAGCTTCCAGCGATTCTCCGTTTTATTTGCTTTAATATCGATGCATGTTAGCCGTATGGATTTGTAGCCTTTATCTAGATGAACACATAGGACCAAACCTCATGTGATTTGGTTGAGAGATGAGGGAGATCTTAGGGTTTTTTGTGTGGACGGATCTCGTGTTAAACCAGATGGAGACGATGACAACAGCCGTTGGATCGCGCGTGTAACGGACGGATGGCCAGGATCATGCTGGATGAAGAGATGAGACAGAACCGCGGAGATGCGTGGCACTGACTCAGAAGGCGGCGCCCAGCCAGAAGAGGGCGCGTGTGTTTTCGACCCGCTGTAGGTTGAGGTGGCACTAGGTGGTTTAAGTAGGAAAATCCAGATTTTCTGAATTATTTAAATACCAGAAACTTCAAAAATCCATAACTTTGCATAAAAAAATCATAAAAATAATTTGGAAATACCCACTTGCTCAGTGAACAGAGGAGAATGATGTTGAAGAAAAATCAAAATTATTTGCTTAGTATTTATTTTTAAATTAATTAAATACAGTAAACCTTAAATCAATTCTCCACTCACACACACAATTCACCATGACTTGTGACTATGGGGCTTTTGTTCCCTTTGTCATTAGGAACATTCCCTGATTTTTTCAAAGTCAGAGGAGGTTCCTATGGCAAGATATCTATTTTTCAATTTTTGATGCCTGTTTTGGTATTTTAATTCCAATAATTAGCATATTGACTAGGAAATTCCAGGAAAATTAGGGTAGGTTCCCTATGACCAGAGGAACTTAGGATATTTGTTGCATAAGTTAAAACATTGAGAACAACTTTGATTACTCACATAACCTCAAACCAAAGTTGAATTAATTAGAACAAATTAAAAATGGAAATAACTCAAAATCTATACTCCACTGTTCCATAGGATAATAGGAACGCTCAAAAAATTTTTGAAGTTAATTGGAAATGGTTTAACCCATTAAATGAATTTTCAAAATAACATAGCCTTTTTTTAAATTACAAAATTCATAAAACCCAAAATATAAGTAAAAAATTCACCAAATTGATTTTGAGGGCTCTCTGATGTCAAAGGAGTCTAAGAAAATTAAAATTGGAATTTTCCTAAAAATTTTATTTTTCACCTATCATTGAATATTTTAATAATTAATAATTATAAAAATCATAAAAATATTAAAATTCATAGAAATGTCATATTTGGTCTCCTATTCACTTGGGAACCAACAAAATATTTTTCCTAAGTGTCTAAGTAAAGATATTAAATTTTGATACGCTCAAGACAATTTTTAATATTAAAAAATGAATTTTTCAACCCTTTCACTAAAATAATTCTAAAAATTCAAAGAAAAATCAAAAAAATATAAAATTTATTTCTCTGAGTTTCTTGGGATTAGAGAGATTTAAGAAAAATATAAAACTTAATTTTCCACTTTAATTTTATTTTATAATTAATTAATACTCTAAAATTTAAAATAATTATAATAAATAAAATAAAATTTAAAAGATCACCAAAATTAGTCCAAATGGTCCTCTCGGTCGTAAGAACTTCCTATAATTTTACTTAAGTGATAGAAACTTATTCTTGGTCATGTTGTGGAATTTTCATTAAAAATCCCTATTTTCCACTAAAATAATTATATAAATTAAATTAAAAAATGAAAAAATCACATTTTCTCCTCTAATGTCTTAATTGACATGTGAGTGAGGTGACATAAAAGTCTCAAATTCATTTGAGCTTAATTTAATAAATTATGAGATGAATGAGCTTAAGAGGGCATAAAGGTAATTAAGGAACTTTAACCTTAATTAAAATTTAGGCTAAAACCAAAGGGAAGGGTAAACCTTTGATCTTAGTTTTCCTTTTGGATGACTGAAACATAGGAAGTTAAGGGGAAGAAATGCATTAATCACCTTGAACATTAAAGAGGAAACTTTAATTAATTAAATCACCTAAACTTTGGAAGATTAATTAAGACATGAGTTATTAAGGTTAAGGGATGTGATATAAGTAGATTATAATTCTTTAAATTGAATCCCTAATCAATGATTTGATCAAACATCATTAAGTTCTTATTAATTAAGCTATAAAAATGATAATTGAAACTAATAAAGAAAAAGGGAGATAATCTTGAAAATTTATAATCAAACTAAAACTTAAAACATTAAAACCAATTTGAAGTAAGAAAATCAAATTAAAACGAACTTAAGATATCAAAACAAATCTGAAATTGTTTAAAAATTAAATTAAAACAAATTTGAAACATTAAGGTCAATTCGAAACAATTCATAATTAAAATATCATAATTAAATTAAACAAGTTTAAAATGTTAAAATTAATCCAAAATGTTATGACCATTAAAACTTAACTGAATTAAACAACTTGAATACTTTTCCAACTTAAAATAACTTAAAACCATCTAAAAAGATAAACCGAAACTTTATAACTAAATTAAATCACTTTAAAGCATTAACTCAAACTTTAAATTAAGAATGGTTAGGTTCTTTAATGAACTAACTTGCCCCTAAAGGCTTTTCATTATTATAACTCTTAAATGAAGAATCAAATGAAATGTCACCTCACTCATAGGATAATCAAACATCCAAATTCACTGAGCAAGAGCCAAAACTTAACTAAACCTGGGTGATTAATTCATCATTACAATGAAACTAACTGAACTCGAAATAATCCCTAAAGATGTTTAGGAAGATGTTCAGAATTAAGTTCCGAGCACTTCCCTAACTTGATGGGATGTTTTAAAAGAACAGTGCAACTTTGTTGTTCTTTGATGAAAAAAATCATCCTTAACCAAACCAGGAATCTAGACGTCACAGGACTCGGTAGACAACCAAGATTCAAGCATAGACGTCATAGGATTTCATACTCGACTAGGACTTCAACCTAGACATCATAAGACTTGGTAGATAAATGGATCCTCCTCGTAGCTTTACTTAGGTATTTGTTGCGAATATATAAATGTCATAACATGTATTTTAAGTGCAGATGAAAAGGACGGGAGTGCCCACCAGGTACGCATCTAAGTTTATTACAATTTACATTCTGCAATTTATTAAATGTCTTACTTTCTCGCATTTATAAATTCATGAAAATGATCAAATCCAGCATGTTTAAATAACTCAAAATTTAATCACCAACAAAACAAAACTGCAATTATAACTAAAATTAAAATGTCTCGTTGGATGATCGGGAATCCCTCGGATGATGTAACCCACGTGTTGCTAACAAGATTTCCCACGGTCTAAATGAAAGTGTGGAACATTCAGTTTAGTTTAGCAAATTCATTTGGAATAAGTGAATCTGATGAAAATAGCAGTGCCGGAATGACGGAACCGTGGGATCTTAATCGGTTCTGCTTAATCAACTTTAAGATTTGTTTTAATTAAAACACTAAGCCATCACAATTTTCAACCTCTCTAAACCAAAAGACCTCTCTCACCTCCTGATTTTCACTTCTAAAACTAAACCTTCTGTAACAACAAGGAGCTTGGAGCAAGCACGGTGGGCAGCACGGCCATCTTCAACAGCAAAACAAGTCTTCATCAGCTTAACCCTTCCTTAGAATTAAATAACCAAGCCATAGGATTTCGAGGTAGTTTTTCTAGTGCAACATAAATCCTCAACTTCTCTTTAGGCATTTGCATAATCATATTATGCAAATTAAGCCCTAACTCATCTTAGGACTCCGAGGTAGTCGTTTGGTACGACATAAACCCTCACATTTTTTAGGCTATTTATATGATCGTATCATACAAGTATAAGTCCTAATTAATTAAAATTGGCAGAATTGCAACATTAAATAAACTCTCAAATTGAAGCCAAACAATAGGATAGTCGGAAAGTCGCCGAAGTTCACTTCGGGTTCGTGACATCCCCTATTTCTCTTCCTTTAGAATTCTAAAATAATTGTTCCTAATTTGATCTATTACCTATTGAATTCTCCAAAATCCAATTGTTTGAAAAGCTTAAACTTTGAAATTCCTGAAAGCAGAACCACTAATTTTATCAAGAGTTTTCTTAAGTGATTCCCGTCACTTAGGATGTAATTAACTATAGGGGCTTGCCCTTATAGGGAACTTTAAGAACTCAGGTAATATAAACCCTATTTAATTCCTTTGTATTAAATAGGGGAAATTGTCGGCTTATAAAATTGGTTCACGGACCAAACAGATGGCAGAAATCTATTAGTTTATTTAATCGAGCCCCATTATCAAGCAGTGTGTCTATTCCTCGGGATAGATACACAGTTTGTGATGTGGTGCTCGTTTATATAAACTTTCCTGAGGTGTGAGATCGGTTTGACTTCATA